>CM073735.1:105166102-107566102 GCA_037113605.1 Calophaca sinica | reverse complement strand
GACTAAAGTTTTATTTCGTTTAGGTAGTCTTTCGCGGTGTTTATTTCGGTTTTTTATTTAATGTTGGGTATATCGATTTTAAAGGCAACAGTGGCATAAACGTGGTCCATCGCATCGACGGCTTTAAAAACGTTGCCACGGCTTAATAAGTGTGACCTCAAGCGGCAACATTTTCATAACCGTGGCCTATACATGCCCACATTTTTTAAAACGTTGCTAGATAAAAAAGAGGCAACGGTTGTAAGTTCAAAATCTAAAAAGATGGATGAAATTTGTACATTCTTACCAACGCCTATAAAACCGTTGTCTATTCAGTTTTAGGCCGCAGTTTTTTAGCCGTGGGCAAGTTTAGCGTGGGCTAAAGTCAAAAATGTTGTAGTGTTTTTTTAGCTCGAACTCGACTCGATTCGAGCTCGCCAACAGCTCGATTCAGCTCATGAGCTCGAATCACAAAAATCAATAAAACAAAATAACCATTCCAGGACAGAGGAGAATCAAGGGAATCAGAAGCTAATGACAATAATATACATACAGGATGAAACAGTTGTGAATCAAACTGAAAATTTGTTTAAAAAAACTTCCATAACTGAGAAAAACAAACCCACAAAGAATATATATATTTTATAGTCCCTCCGGTCTCAAATATAAGTAAAAATTAAAATGTATTTTTTTTTTGTATTTGGTCTAAATACATTTTGACTTTTTCTTATATTCGACACCGGAGGGAGTAACAGTAAAAAAAAAAAAAAAGATGCACAAGTTGGTATGTCAGACAAAAGGAAGACTAAGCTAATGATCCAAAAGAGAATCACCACAAAAAATAAAAAAAAAAGAGCTCATGAATCAAAAACTCAGAAACAAAATAAAAAACGCAGAAACAAAACAAAAAACATCATTCATACAACAAACTCAAAAAAATCTACTTTAGATGCAGAAATGATTTTTCCTCCTCTGTCGTTGTCTCTCCTGTTCCTCTGATCATCTCTTCTTCTTTATTGAAGCAAAGTTTGAATCTTAGACAGATCTGAAGAAAAGATCACACCTTGGGGTAGATTTGAGGCAAAGGTCGCACCTTTTCTTCTTTGTTGAAACAAACGTCGCAGTGGATGTGGTGCTTGTGTGAGGGCGCGGTGCTTTCGCGGCTTGACTGACGACGGTGCTCGTGGTTAAACGGCCGATGGAGCTTAGATGACTTCGCGAAGATAGAGAGTCAGAGAAGTTGAGATGAGGACACCGGCAAGAGCGGCTAAGGTTTCCAGACTAGAGAGATTGAAAGAGGTGAGTGTCTTGTTTTTCATTTTCCACTTTCTAGAGAGAGAGTTGAGCGGGGTGCTTTCACTCGGAAAAACCAGGCCCTGGGGTGTCCACTAGCAGATTGCTAGTGGCACCTCCAATTTCACTATTTGCATCCCATTTTGAAACCAAAATATTATTATTGTGTTTATTTTATTTTTTATCTATTACTATTTATTATATATATATATATATATATATATATATGAGCCAGCTCATGAACCAAACAAGTCGGGCTATGCATAGCTCAAGTTCAGCTCATTTATTTAACGAGCTCAATTTTTAGCTCAAATTCAACTCATTTGGTTCATAAACCAAGTTCAACGAGCTAATTATCGAGTCGAGTCTCGAACTATGTTCGAGCAGCTCAACTCATTTCCAGCCCTAGCTTCTAGGAGGCGCATATTATATTTATCAGGTTGCATAATTATGTGACTAGGGAAATATAAGGGTGGGTAACTAATTTCATCAAGGTTTTGCTTAAATAAATATTTTAGACTTAATTAGGCTATTTTAACTTAAGTAATTTTTCTCATTGATGATTTAAACTATGTAAATTTTAGATAATATTCTATACAATAATTTAGATCACAGTACTAGTGCTAAATAATATTTATTTATGCTTAATAAATATTTAGCTAAATGATTAATTAATAAAAGTCTCTTTAAAGAAATTCCAATTTCAAATTGACTTCTTTTACTTACCTTATTTAATTTATTTATGTACTTAATAAACTCCTAAAATCTAAATATAATTTTATGCTTTATTTACCATCATTTTTCATCAGGTTATGCATGCCAATCATCATTTTATTCATCATTTTATTGCGTTCGAATCCTCTCAATTTCGCTAGAAAATGGCAATCTCCATTTGCTGCTTTATCTGGATGACACGTGTCAAGAAAAAAATGAACGGCCGAGATAAAAACATTTAAACCAGTTTTCTGAAAGAAAAAAGGTGCGGCATAAGTGGAGAGACTTTCCCAGAACTGAACCCCCAAAACAGTGTTGCGAATACTTTCATCCTAACTGAGTTGATCCCTACGATTTTTCGTGGTCTCTCCACAGAATCACAATTCTCACCGGCCGGAAGTCCCTGTGTACAAGCATAGGGGCCTTCTTCATTTTCAATCTAGGTAGCTTATGTCTTGATTCATAGTCGGCTTCTGGCTCATTGTTCCGTTTTCCATTAACAACCCTTTCAAAGTGTGTGAAAAATTGTACCAAATTTAAATCCGACTTCAAATGGTTTTTCAAATCAGCATTAAAGCTCTCACTTAATTGAGTAGATCTTATACCTGCAGTGAAAGTTTTTCGAACATAAGCCCATGCCCATTTTTCCTTCACTTGAAAAATCATATGTAGTCACGAATCATAAGAAACATTATGCTCAACAAGTAAATCATTCCATGCGTTCAAAAATTCACCTTCCTCTTCATGTAGATCAATGCATGCTTCAAAATCTGAGCAAAATTGTGAACTCTTTTGATATAGATGGTTCACATGCCTTACAAGATTTTCTCTTATATGCCAAGTGCATAATCCATGAAATGTTTTTGGCATAACCAAAGAAATAGCCTTAGCCATTGCTGCATCTTGATCTGTTAGAATGGTTTTCGGCTTTTCTCCACCCATTGCTTTGAGAAAAGTTTCAAATAACCATTGAAAAGAAGGAATTGTTTCATCATATAGCAATGCTGCCCCAAAAACAACTGTTTGCCTATGATTATTAAGTGCAATAAATACTCCTAATGGGCGATAATCCTTATTTGTCTTGTATGTGGTGTCAAAAGTGATTATATCACCAAAGTACCCGTAATCATTTATCATTTGTGCATCCGCCCAAAATATATTTGTTATTTGCTCTTCAACATCCATTTGAAAATCATAAAAGAATGAAGGATTTTCACTTTGTTGTTTGAAATACATTAACAATGCCCCCACTTCACCATACCTTAGCGACTGTTTCCTTTTGGTTCGAAGGTGATTCTTATGGTCTTGCCTTGTATAACCAATAGTGTCTATTCCACCAGCTTGCTTGGACACATATTCATGAAAATCTTTTAGTTTTAATCCAGATTCATCAGCCAATACAATTTGTGATGCTTGTGACTCAGATATGTATCGATGAGACTGAATCATATGAACATACTCAGGTGGCTGAAGAGGGTGATTATGTTCAGCTGCAAAGTCAACAACCTTATATTTTTAGATCTTCCGATCAAGTGAAATAACCATACGCGCGTCACATCCTGTTCTAGTTTCTGCTCTAGGCTCTTTTGTGAAGTGGTCTCGTTTGTCAATACGCCGTTTACCTTCTTTGAAGCATACGAACCTTCTTGAAGTTAGAATTCCATCTACTTTGCTTTTATTACCATATTCTCGACGAATACTAAACCCACTTCTCCTACTATATTCATTATAAAATTCATAGGCCGCTACCTCAGATTCAAACTTCATGTCCAAGTGTGGTGTATAGTCAACAACATTCTCTTTACCATGATGCTGCACAATATTTTCATGGATATTGTTAATCCATTTAACTACACCTTCTGTTATTGGAATTGATGACTCATTCATCTTTTCGGAAAAATAATATAATCAATATTTAGTTACAACAGAAGAATGATCGAAGAAATATTCATTCGTTATCGATCACGCAACATTAAAAGCATTCACCGAAACTGGGGAAAAAAAAGAGTTCCTTTGGACAAAACAATGTGCAACTTCATTTCTACTGCTTCCAAATTCAATTCATATCTAAAGACAATACATATGGAAGTCATTGTTTGAGTAACAATTTACAGGTGTCACTCACCTAACCATTCCCTTCCTCAACACACTTCACAAGCACAAAAAAATTTGCCGCAAATGTCACCACCAAACACACAAAACGTACAAATGCGTCAGGACAAAAATTAGCTTCTCCCACACGCTCCTGCCATCCGATTTCAAAATTCAAATTCAAAAACAAGTTTTCCTGGCCACAACCCTCTCTCTCTCACTCCTTTAGCATGTCTCTCTCACTCCCCTCTGTATTTGCTCCCTCCAGATCCCTCCATCTCACTGATCCCTCTCCTCCTCCTTCCTATAGAACACTGGCGACGGATCAGCATCTCGCGACAGGGACGCGATTCGTGGTCGTTGCTGGTGGAGCTGACTGGCGGCAGTGCTTCTGGTCGGTTCTGTTGGAGTTTGAAGGAGGAAGAGGAAGAAGCTGTTGACGGTGAACCACCATCGAAGAAACAAATTCGATTAACGAGGTCTCTTAAGAGTCCGCAACAAAACCCAGTACTGCGAACCACAATCTGAGCCATCGCCGGAGACCTCCGCCGCGCCGGAATGCTCACCCGTGAATAATCCTTCTTCTTCTTCTCACCCGGAGCACATTTGACTCTGTGGTTATCATATTGCAGGTTAGGATGGATAAATTATCTACCACCTGATTTATAATGTGAAAGTTTCTCTCCTCAACATGCAACCTTCATTAATGATAAATACTAAGTATTTACCCTTCAGTGCAAAAACATGCATTCAGCCATTCAATTTCCAACAGATTGGCCTAAACCACAATTGAATGAAGACCAAGGCAGCAAAACCAATTAGCAGCAGTTGGCCTTCTCGACAAGTTACTATTCGACACTCTCACTTTGCTGGTTGCAGCCGAATTCAAGCGCTAGCATATTCAATCGAGCCATTCGACGGCATGAGACTACTTAAACAACATCCTCCTTGCTATTATTTGCGTCTCGTAACCCCTTGGGTAGCTGGTTCGACCATGTGACTGTGACCTCGACTCTGTTTGCATGTTGTGAGTCCTTTATCGTGAATCATCACATAGGAAATTTCTGCACAAGACCAAGGCAGCAAAACCAATTTCCAACAGATTGGCCTTCTCGACAAGTTACTATTCGACACTCTCACTGCTGGTTCTGTCGAATTCAACTGCTAGCATATTCAATCGAGCCATTCGACTGGCATGAGACTACTCGGAAACAACATCCTCCTTGCTATTATTTGCGTCTCAGAACCCCTTGGGTAGCTGGTTCGACCATGTGACTGTGACCTCGACTCTGTTTGCACTAAACCACAATTGAATGAAGACCAAGGCAGCAAAACCAATTAGCAAC
Organism: Calophaca sinica; assembly: GCA_037113605.1. Classification (NCBI taxonomy): domain Eukaryota; kingdom Viridiplantae; phylum Streptophyta; class Magnoliopsida; order Fabales; family Fabaceae; genus Calophaca; species Calophaca sinica. The sequence continues at coordinate 107,560,679 of CM073735.1, read as the reverse complement.
AGATTGGCCTTCTCGACAAGTTACTATTCGACACTCTCACTGCTGGTTCTGTCGAATTCAACTGCTAGCATATTCAATCGAGCCATTCGACTGGCATGAGACTACTCGGAAACAACATCCTCCTTGCTATTATTTGCGTCTCAGAACCCCTTGGGTAGCTGGTTCGACCATGTGACTGTGACCTCGACTCTGTTTGCACTAAACCACAATTGAATGAAGACCAAGGCAGCAAAACCAATTAGCAACAGATTGGCCTTCTCGACATGTTATGAGTCCTTTATCGTGAATCATCCAATACTCTCACAGGGAAGTATAAAACTCGACTACGAGCACTTTACTCAGCATAAAAATTAATGCTAACTTTATTACATCAAGTTGTTGCAAATTGTCTATACTTTGGCGAGAACGATTGCCCCCAAAACCAAAGGTCGAGCCCGCCATGGAGCTCGGCACCCAGCGTCGGAAGAACCTCGACCTTGACACGATTGTGGTCCTAAACCCAGGTCGGCATAGAGGCCTGGCTCAAAAGCATCTCAGAAGGTCGCCAGTCGACCTAAACAACCTGTGGTTTCCAAGACACCAGTCGGCATAGAGCCTGGCTCAGCGACTCGAAGGTCGCGGTCGACCTAAACAACCTGTGGTTTCCAAGACACCAGTCGAGCATAGAGGCCTGGCTCAGCGGCTTCGAGAAGGTCGCCAGTCGGCCTAAACAACCCCTGTGGTTTCGAAGACACCAGGTCAGCATAGAGGCCTACAAGCTCTAAAGCAGCTCGGCTAAGGTCGCCTGTCGAGCTAAACAAGACCATTGTGGTTTCAAAGACACCATGTCGGCATAAAGACGTGCCGAGCTCAAACACAGCGCGACAAAGACTAACCCCTGCGGTTCCAAAGATTTCAGGTCAGCATAGAGGCCTGGCGAGCTCTAAAGCAGCTCGGAAGGTGATAACTCGACCTAAAGAAAAACCTAACCACAGGGATCATCAGAGACCTGACAGCTCAAAACGATGCTCGGATTAGACAAGCACTCGACTAATGTAGTTACGAGGGACTAATGTTCCAAACTTTCAATTTGAAACAAATCTTTCGGGGGGAAGCCACCCGAGGACTACAGGAAAGCGTGGAAAGAAAAGTAAAGTAAGTCATCATCACTTAGTCAAATTTCATTCATAGGAAAAGGAATTGCAAGAGGTGGTTATCGGATGAGCAATTACAAGATCGGAACTAAAGAAAAACAAAAAGCAACAAGGCACAAGTTACGCAAGGGCATCCTCTTGGCTTTCAATAACAAGATCGGGAGCGATCACCTTTGTTGGGGCCAGGGCATCATTGAAACCCTCCTAAAATTGGGGAGCACTGAAGCCCTTTTTTCTCCTAGAGACGAAGCCCGACAAAGATTAACTCGCCACGAGTTTGCGGAGGTAAAGCTCTCCGTGATCCCACCGACGAAGACCGGTTCTCCACAAGCTCAAAAGTGGCGCTCCTTGTGAGCTCACCGCAAATGGAACCTTGCCCCAAAGAAGGTCGAATCTTGGTTCACCTAATCATTCCAGGTCAGTGCAAGCCCTGGGGAGCTCTAAAGCAAGCCCGATTTCGGTCCGCAACTCGACCTCGAAACACCTCTAGGGTCTAAATCATCAAGTCGTCGAAGACACTGCCGAGCTCTCTTCTTTGCTCCACTTAAGCTACCTCACAAAGATAAAAGCAAGCAAATACAAACTACTCGGGTATCCCCTTGGACTCTGTTGGGCCACCATCGGCAATAATTCTCTCGTTAAGCAACCAAACTTCTCCCTTGCTTCATCGGGATCACCCTGGTTGGTCTTTTAAACCGTCCTCCTCCTCCACAATCTTGCCATCCTTCGCGATCTTCGTGAAGTCAAGCTCTGAGATATCCAAATCGGGGCAACCACCCTGATTTGGGCAAATGCATTATCAAAGCCCTCCTTGAACTCAGAGCACAAGAACTTATACTCCTCCGCCTCAACGGCTTCCGAGGATTTCTCCTTCTCAATCGCAAGGTCGAAAGCCAAGAGATCTCTCTCATTTTGCAACTCTTTTTGGTCCTCCAAGTGCCTCATGTAGCTCTCACAAGTTGATTTACAACTTGCTCGGCCCTGATGAGCCGGATCTAACAAGCTCGACCATGACCGACCATCCTGGAGAGACAACGAGGATGCCTGAATAAGTGCGATCCGCGATGCGGATTAAGCGATGGGGGCTTACGTCCCATCATAAAGACAAGAAATAAGGTCAATGCGACACATGTAGCACATGAACCAAGGATGACTACGTGATCGATCGAGGTCCAATCATCTCGAACCTCTAGACATCATACCTCGCAGATCGGATCATCTGAAAAATCATATTATCGATCAAAACCCATGCTATTGATCGTGGCTATTCGGCGAGTTCAACCCACCTACTACCCTTAAGTAGTAGTTATGCTATTTCAAGCTCGACAAGAGCTATTCTATGATGGGATCAACTCTTACGGGAATCTAGAGAAACCAAACACTTGCACTCTAAGTATTAGATGCCCAACCTGGTCGACAAGCAAGTCTAGGGGCTTGTGGTCCAAGATCAACAACGGATCACTCTCGCTCAATAACCCGCATTTACAGGGTCGAATAAAAACAAATAATATAGACTTATCAACTCTTCAAGTATCAACTCTTCAAGTCAACAAGTCTAGGGGGCTCGTGTTACAGACTCGATCTCCGACCTGCTACAAGAGACCTCTCAACTCGGTATCCTCTACAGGATAGCTCCATGCTCGGAAGGAGATCTGCTGCGGATGAGAACAAATAATATAGACTCATCAACTCTTCAAGTTAATAAGTCTAGGGGGCTTGTGTGACGGGCCGGCCTCCCACCCGGCCCTCCTAGCTAGGTCTCCGAGCTGAGCTCCATAGTGACCGAGTACTGACCTAAGCCCATTAACCGAGAAGGGCCCCAGAGACGATGACCGAGCCCACCAACCGAGCAGGGCTCCCAAAGGCACGTGTCACACGTCTCAACCAAGGATCAGCTTGCGGACATCCTAACTAAACCATTGCCCACATCACGGTTTCATGATCTTACAAACAAGATGAAGGTAACAGATGGTACCATCATCTTGAGGGGGCGTATTAGATAACCAAGTCAACTGTTGAGAAATACTCCAAGAGTTCTGTCGAGAACTTCAACACCAAGAGTTCTGTCGAGAACTTCAACACCAAGAGTTCTGTCGAGAACTTCAATTGTTACCTTAATTATCATTAGCCCATGTGTTTCATATGATAGTATCAATTGTGTATATTCCATTAGCTGTCAAATAATCAGCATTCATAAATTAGTTGTCATTGGATGAGATTTACATGAAGAATTCCTGATTCTTGATAATGCACAAAATCAAAGTGACACTTTAGTGTGTATGCATTGATTAGTCATTATCCGTTTATATTATCTCGGCTTCGACAAACTAAAGAAGGAAGCAAGCCTTAGATTTTCTTCAGATCCACTCACTTTGTTTCTGTTTTCTCAAATTACCAATAACTACTACACCAAAGTGATAGAAATAGACAGAAAATGACAATAACTTTGTCTCTAAATTTTTAACTTCAATTGTATAATGATAATAACTTACAAATAAGGTTTATCGCTCGTGCATTTGCACGGGTCCTAATACTAGTTTTTGACAAAACCAAATTCGATCATTATCATTTGCTTAAAGAAATTGTGGAAACATATACTTAAATAATAATAATAACAAAATGAAGAAGAATACCCCTGAGTCTCAGCCCAATCAAATAAAAAGATAAATGAAAAACAAAATTGTTATTTAATGATTATAAAAAATCCCACTTTTTTGCTAAAAAAGAAACCCCATTTTGTAAATTGCAGGACGCATTCTTTTGAGTCAAGACAAGAAGCACCACGTTGACTAAAGTACAAACAAAAGCACATATACCGAAAAGAAGGAAACATTGAAAAAGCATATAAAACCGTGAAACACTTTCTGCATCTTGCAAAAAAAATATAAAACAGTGGATGGATGTAGGAAAAAAAAAAACAAAATTAAAATTGTGCAGCTTTGACCAAAAATACCGTGTGTCACGTTTTGACGATAAAACACAGGATGCGCTTCTTGAAACTTTTGGAAAGGCGATGCAGCGGGACAACAGCACGCAAGGCAGGACAGCGGACAACAACACAGCAGTGGGTCGGCGGTGACACAGGGCGAAACGGTGATGACGGCAGAGGTTGAGGGTTCTGTCTCAGTGTCACTGTTGGTTTTTTACGTTCATCTGAATAAGTTTCTATTTTTTATTTTAAAATTTAAAATTTAATTATAGAATCATAAAATTAAATCCAGCGGTTCAATTTTTTCCTAACACGTGTCATCCAAATAAAGCAACAGATAAAGCAGCAAATGGAGATTGCCATTTCCTAGCTAAATTGAGAGGATTCGAACGCCATTTTATTAGTCATAAATTTCCTTTTCCCAATTGATACATTTATCTTTCATACATTAATTTTATATGTATAATAATATGTTTTCAATATTTTTGGTACATAATAATTTTTATTCCATCTTTATAAGATAACAGTACTCATTAATATTTAATTTACTTAATACATTTAACTCTAACCTATTATGTGCATGTATCATGATTTAAGCCCATACACGGGTATCATTTTATGCATGTATATCACTTTCAAACTTATCCACTTGTTCCTTCTATCATTATTAGTGAGCGTACCCGTGCGACGCACGGAAAAAATTACATTTGTGAGGTAATATTTTTTATTATTTTAATAGATAAATTGTATTTAAAATAACAAAATAAAGGCATTATTAAGAATTTATTATTTTTGTTGTCATTGAAGTAAAAAGTATTGAAAGTAATATCAATTTATATGTTCACTTATATAAATAAGTTGTTAAGTAATAGTCTATTTATATATTTTAGTTTACAGACCTGTGCATCACACTGGGAAATTAATGAGAGAAATTTTATTTGGTATTAGTGTACCAATAATTTTTGAAAAGTAAAACTTTAATTTAAAACCCATAAAAGTTCAGATTCTTGCATTTAATTGAAAATTACTTACAATAATTATGATACTATTTAAAAAACTTTTAATTCAAATTACAAATTTGAACATACTCTAATCTACACAAAATTGACAAAAATGCTGACCAAGGGATATTATCCTATTTCCTCATCAAATAAGCTGGTCAATAATTCAAATATTATCCTACTTGCTGACCAAGTACTCATAAGCAGTTGCAACAATCTTTACAGAGATGGCATATACACTATTTGGACATAAATTAATGAACTTCCTTATATGCATTTCTACTGTATTCATTTCAATGCACCGGGAAAATTGAGTTTGGAGAAATCTATTTGGTAATTAAGACTATCAGAAATTAGAAATAAGCCAATTTTTTTGGGTAAAAAAAGAACAATTTAGTCAATGATATATTTTATCACATTGCTAATTTCCCCTTTAGTTCTTTTCACCGCTTTCAAAAGTCACTTGCATTCATTATATCAGCAAGTCATTATTAAAACATACTACAACATGAGCAGACTAACAGTGAAAGTGGAATTTGCAACTGCAATCCCCTTGGTATTATGATAGAATAGCAGAACTGGTTTCAAAATATAGAGAACTTTATGATCAAATGCTTCGAATAAAATTACACCGTAATGTAAAAAAGTAATTAGAAAATTGTTCTGAACAGAACTTCAGAGGATGACCGGAGGGAAGCAATGCGGTTGTGTTCGCGACGGATGACGACGGCGTGTTGGGTGGTGTACCTGCAAACACTCCGACGCTCAAGTCAGTGTGTGTCGAGGTGGGTAAGAGGTGGTAGAAAGAAGATTACCTCGACCGTTAGACGCGGTCTTCTTTAAATATGAGTTGAGGACGGTTACTGTCGATGTGTAACCGTCCCGTGAAACCCGGAAGTCGGCATTAAATTCCTTTAATGCACAAAGCCGTTGGGTCGACCACGTTGAGGGAAGGCGGAGAGGCATGCGGACGACGTGGCATCGAGGGAAGGTGGATCGACGAGGAGGAAGGGCCTGGTGAGTCTTTGGGTCTTGGATTGGGCCTCGGCCCGATCCGAGCGATTGCCCTGTCGCTAGCTCGAATGTCGAGGTGGAGACTTGTTGAAGTTCGTTGATGTCGACGTTCGACGTCTTTGTTCGTAAGGAACTGCAAACGTCGTCGGGTCGTGCTTTGTTTATCAGTTCATTTGGGACCTTCGTGTTCCACCTCTGCTGAGGCAGTTATCGACACGAGGCTTGACGTGCACGCGGTCTCGGCGCGAGGTCGATCTCTTCGAGCTCGTGCACGCGGTCTTCGGCATGAGGTCGATCTCTTTATCAGGTGCTTGTGCCAACGCACAAGGCTTTATCACGGGCTCGTGCACGAGGTCTCGGCACGAGGTCGACAAGGCTTTATCACGAGCTTGTGCACGCGGTCTCGGCACGAGGTCGATCTCTTCATCAGGTGCTTGTGCCAACGCACAAGGCTTTATCACGAGCTCGTGCACGCGGTCTCGGCACGAGGTCGATCCGCAGTGCTTGTGCCAGCGCACAAGGCTTTATCACGAGCTCGTGCACGCGCGGTCTTCGGACATGAGGTCGATCTCTTTATCGTGTACTTGTGCCCAGCGCGCAAGGCTTTATCACGGCTCGTGCACGCGGTCTCGACGCGAGGTCGACAAGGCTTTATCACGAGGCTCGTGCGCGGTCTCGACGAGGTCGATCTCTTCATCGGTGCTTGTGCCCAGCGCACAAGGCTTTATCACGAGCTCGTGCACGCGGTCTCGACGCGAGGTCGATCCGCAGTGCTTGTGCCAGCGCACAAGGCTTTATCACGAGCTCGTGCACGCGGTCTCGACGCAGGTCGATCACAGTGCTTGTGCTAACGCGCAAGGCTTTATCACGAGCTCGTGCGCGGTCTCGATGCGGTCGATCTCTTCAGCAGTGCTTGTGCCAGCGCACAAGGCTTTATGAGGAGCTTCGTGCACGCGCCGGTCTCGTGACGAGGTCGACAGGCTTTATCACGAGCTCGTGCGCGGTCTCGACGAGGTCGATCTCTTCATCGGTGCTTGCGCCAGCGCGCGAGCTTTATCACGAGCTCGTGCACGCGGTCTCGGCACGAGGTCGATCTCTTCATCAGGTGCTTGCGCCAACGCACAAGGCTTTATCACCGGCTCGTGCACGCGGTCTCGGCACGAGGTCGACAAGGCTTTATCACGAGCTCGTGCACGCGGTCTCGGCACGAGGTCGATCTCTTCAACAGGTGCTTGTGCCAACGCACAAGGCTTTAACATGAGCTCGTGCACGCGGTCTCGGCACGAGGTCGATCTCTACATCAGATGCTTGTGCCAATGCACAAGGCTTTGATAATAAATAAATGCTGGTTGCATATTTCTCCAATCATACTTCATTGCTTCACATTTATGTGTTTAGGATACATTTGTTTCAACTATAATATTTCTTCATCTTTGCTGCGTTCCAAGTTCTTGGAATTTCTTTGTCCTTCTGCGATGTCTCGAGGTGTAGGCGCGGTTTTGTCTTTGCGACAGTGCATGCGGGCCTTCCCGATTGGGTGCAAGTTTCCCTTGTGTGGCGTTCTTCGTGCCAACATCAGCTCGTCGAAGAACTAAGTCCCCAGGCATGAATTCCCTAGGTACAACACTTGGTTGTATCTTGTGATTTTCTGTTTCTGCGACCTCACTGAGTCTTTGCAAGCTCCTGCGTTAAATCGAGGAGGTCGAGTTCTTCTCGTATACTCGGCGGTTGTCAATGCTACTCTGGGGATGCGAGGTTCTCCAACTAAGTTCCCCGATCTCGGCGGGAATGATGGCCTCTGTCCCATATGTGAGGCGAAAGGAGATTCTCACCGCCGTCGAATGTGGAGTAGTTCGATCGCCCGAGCACTCGGGAAGCTCTTACGCCCGCTTTCCCTTGGCCTCATCCAATCTTCGTTTGGACCTCGTGAAGATAACTCGTTCGCGGCTTGGCTTGGCGTTAAATGCAGGGGTGTTCTACCGAGGTGAAGTCTTTGTTTGATGTCAAGATCTTCCAAGGTCTTTCGAATCCGCGATCTGTGAATTGCGTTCGTTGTCGGTGGCGACCACCTGGGAATCCCGAACCTTGTCGAATATATCTTTTGAAGAACTTAATCAAGTTCTTTGCGATTATCTTCGCCAGGGCTCTGCCTCAACCCATTTGGTGAAGTAATCTACCGCAACGACCAGGTATTTCACCTGTCTAGGAGCCATTGGAAAAGGTCCAAGTATATCAATGCCCCACCAAGCAAAGGGCCATGGTGATGTCAGGGATGTTAACTCTGTAGGAGGAGCTAAGTGTAGATCGCCATGTCTCTGGCATTTGTCGCATTTCTTCACGAACGGTATCGGCGTCCGCTGCTCAGGGTCGCCAAGAGTACCTGCGCGGCAGGATTTTCTTTGCCAAGGAACGTCCTCCAAGGTGTTGCCCACATATGCCTTCATGCACTTCAGTGAAGTGCATATTGCGCTCGGGTATCGTCGACGCATTTCAACAGGGTGGAGAACCTCTTCGATATAAGATACCGCCGATCATAGAATACGAAGATGCCTTTTTTCGATTTTTGCGGCTTCCTTCTCATCACCAGGTGGCCAATCGATTGAATAAATTCTTGAATCGGTGTCATCCAACCGTCGGGCTCATCGGGCGGATCATCGGCGCTTGCCTGGAAATCGCAGCGAATTTGGAAGTTTCCTCGATACCTCGTCATAAGTGGTATCAACCACGGCGGTAATGCTAGGCTTGGCGGTGTTTCTTGTATTACCGATCCGTTGTTTCTGAGCTTCGTCTTTGGCGAAGTTTGGGCGAATGTCGGCTCGACGTTTTGTTCTCTCGGGCGTGTCACGATCTCCACGGAGGTGAAGTCGCTCATTTTCTTCTTTACCAGGCGAGGTATTTTTGAAGAAGTGGATCTTTAGCCTGGTATTCTCCACTTATCCGGGACACAACTAGCTGAGAATCAGTTCTGAGCTTTACCTCTTCAGCGCCGAAGTCTCGAGCCAGTGTGAGGCCAGCTAAACACGCTTCGTACTCTGCCTGGTTGTTGGAGGTGGGAAAGGAGAATCCCAATGAAAATTCGACGACCAGCCCGTCGTCGTTCTCGAGCAACAAACCAGCGCCCACTGCCCTTGGAATTCGGCGATCCGTCGACATGGAGCGTCCATTTGGAACACTGCTCGTAGCTCCGAAGTCATCTCGGCAATGAAATCCGCCAAGCACCGGGCTTTGATAGTTTGTCTCGGCTCGAAAGTAACTCAGTCGGACAACTCAACCGACCACTTGATCATACGCCGCCAGGTCAGGCTGTGTAGAATCTGTTTGATTGGTGGTCGATTCGGACCACTATGGGATGTGCTAGAAGTATTGTCTCAAGCGTCGAGCGCGATTATCGATCTGCGCGACTTTCTCGATTTTCTGGTATCTCGGCTCACGGGCCCTGGTGCTTTGCTTATAAAATAGACCGATTTACGGTCCTCGTCGCTTCGCGAATGAGGGCGGCACTCGTGAGCTTCGTTCGACACCGCCAAGTAGAGATAAAGGACCTCCCTGAGACGGCCTCATCAACACCGGGCGGTTGGGATAGTATGCGTTTTACGTGTTAAGGCTTCTTCTTTCGGGTGACCATTCGAATCAATTCCCTTCTTGAGTAAGCGGAAGAAAGACAATGCATGTTCTGCAGATTTTGAGATAAACCTCGTCAAGGAGGCTAGCATTCCCGTGAGTCTTTGGATGTTTTCTTTGACGATGGTTGCTGCATCTCTATTACTGACCCGACATTTATCGGGGTTGGCCTCGATTCCTCTCGGTTAGGTAGAAACCGAGAAATTTTCGATTCGAACTCGAAAGTGCACTTTTCCTGATTGAGCCTCATATTATGTCTTCGTGCCCGGCCAAAGACTTCTCTAAGATCGACGACGTGGTCGACTTCTTTCGTTGTTTTTACTATCATATCATCCATATATACCTCGACATTCTACCGATCTGGTTGGCGAAGACTTTGTTCATCATGCTACCGATATGTCGCTCCAGCGTTCTTAAGGCCAAAAGGCATTACGTTATAGCGATAATTACCTTTATCCGCCATGAACGCGGTTTTTCTTGATCGACATGATGCATCGTAATCTGGTTGTACCCAGTATGCGTCCATGAAAGACAACAATTGAAAACCAGAGGAATTGTCGGCGAGTTTGTCGATATTAGGGAGGGGTAGGCGTCTTTGGGGCACGCCTTGTTAAGATCGGTGTAATCAACACACATTCGCCACTTTCCATTAGATTTCTTAACCAATACAACATTTGACACCAAGTAGTATATTTGACCTCCTAATGAATTCAGCCTTAATTAAGTCTTCGGACACTTTGGCGGCCGGCTTTTTCAGGAGCTTGCTTACGGCGCCTTTGAGCTACCCAACCGAGCTTTGGGGTCGAGAGCGAGTTGGTGGCGAGCAATATCGGAGAAATACCTGGCATGTCGCCATTTGTCCGCGAAGAGGTCGGCATTGGACTTGAGGCACTCTGTTATTTGCAATTTGACCTGTTCAGGAGATCGACACCAAGCTTCACCGTCTTCCCTGGGTCTTCTCTAGTTGAACTTCGGATGAATTCTCCATCAGTCTTGGTCTTTTAATCTTTTGGTGGAGCTCGCGGGCCAGGAGGTCGTCTTCTGTATCTCATCCTCGAGCTCAATCAGCGTCGAAATCGGTGAGATTGACGTCTGCGGCGACCTTTGCGAGGATCAAGTTTCTTGGTCAAGGGAGTTGTTTCTCTTCCTTTTGCTCTTGACCTTCAAAGACAAAATATAACATCTCCTCGCAGCCTTCTTGGTAAACCGATGGTGACGACTTTGTCTTCGTCATCATGAAAACGCATTTTCAGGTGAACTGCCGAGGTTACACTCCTAACTCACCCGGTGTCGGGCGTCCGACGATGCGATTGTAAATGACTTGCATGGTAACACGATGAATTGGACCTTCACGCTTTGGAGATTGGTTGCTCTCCAAAAGTCACCATCAACTCCACATAGCCCAACGGCTTTGTTTTGAACCGTTGAAACGGTCGAGTCGGACCAGTGCGATGCGAGATCTTTTTCTGGTAGTTTCAAGGTTTTAAACAGCTCGTAGAACATGATATCCGCCGAGCTCCCTTGGTCTATCAAGATTCTTTTGACGTCAAAGTTAGCCATATAGGCTTTCACCAACAGGGGAATCAAATAGTTCAGCCTTCCATTCACCAAGTCTTCGTCAGAAAAGGCTAGGGGTGGTCTTCCCTTATGTCGACTTGATGAAGGAAAAACAGTAGAAACGGTCATCGCTTCTCTCAACTTTCGTTTTGCTGAATTGATGCTCGCCCCTCCCTTATCGGAGAATCCTCCGGAAATGACCATGGCGACAGGAGGAGGACGAGGTCTCTCCTCGGATGCACGAACTGTTCCTTCGTGCTGCGTCCCAGAAGCTGAGTCTCTCCTTTGAGGTCGAGGTGATCTAGATCTAGACCTTCTATCTCCAAATCTCGGTTTTCCTTTCACATATTTGGTCAACCTGCCCTTTTGGATCAGTTGTTCTATGACGTCCTTCAGGTGAAAACATTCATCGGTCTCGTGCCCGACACACTTGTGAAAGTGGCAGTACCTCGACTTATCAGCATTCGGCTTCTCTTTTCCCTTCTGGGGAAATTTAATTCCAGCATCACGGAATTCGGTGTTCGCGCACTCATTCAGTATGCGCTTAGGGGTAGTGTTCAAAGGGGTATATTCGTCGTATCTCTTTGCTGGACCCCGACTTTCCTTCTCCCTACGCGACCTGTCTTCGCGTTGTCCACCAGCTTCCTCCTGGGTTTTACCTTTGGCTTTTGATGCCATCAACTTCTCTTCGTAATTCATGAATTTCTGAGCTCGCTTCAGGAACTCGGTCAGGGACCTCGGTTTGTCGACACCAATGTCGACACTGAATAGGCTTCCTTCGACCAGGCCTTGCTCTAGCAAGTATAATTTCATCTCGTCAGAGCATTTTTTCACCAAAATGGCTTCTTTGTTGAAACGCTCGACATAGTCTCTGATAGACTCACCTTTCCTCTGCTGAATCGCGGCTAGGGCTGCTGTCGACTTGGGTTGGACTTTAGATGCGGTGAAATGTGCGGAGAACTGGTCGACGGACTCCGTCCACGATCCAATGGAATTTCTCTTTAGAGTCTGGAACCAAGACAAGGCCGACTTCTTGATGTGAGGAAAGATCCTGCACTTTATCGCCCTCGGGCGCCTATAGTCCATGACGGTGTCAAAGCGACCAACATGTTCGTCGAGGTCGGTGGTCCCGTCGTAGGAGTCCAACGAGGCGGTTTACGAAGATGCTTGAATCGGGAATCTCATAATCTTAGACGTAAAAGGACCAAAGGCCTTGCACGTGTCATCTGTGTCATCGCTCTGAGAAGGGGTTGATGAGACAGAATGAGCACAGCGGCGGTGAGAGGTGCGGCCAGGAGATTTTACTCGCCGCCTAGAGGCTGAGGCGGCTCTTCTTGGGGGAGTGTCGCTGCTCGTGGTGGTACCTTCACGATGAGACGCGCGCGTCGAGAAGCGGCGATGGCGCGGTGGAGAGTGTGGCAGATCGGATTCAGGAGAAAGACTTACGGAAGAAACTCTTACTGCGGTGTGTTTGCTCATGTCTTCCGCTTTGAGGCAAAGCGGACCTCGGATCTGTGGCGAGGTGGAGTACGATCTGCGAAGTGTTACGGCGGCTTGCTCTATGCCCAGGCGGTGTTGAGTCGTGCCTCGGTGGTGGTGATGAGCAGACCTGAGATTTTCGGATTCCTTCGATCTCCGAGAGAGCGAGAAACACGATCTTTTACGTTGTCGATCACGGTGGCAACGCGAACGGAATTTCCTTCTGGCGATTCTCCATTCGATCGAGACGTTGATTACGAGCTGCGCCGGCTTCGGCGTAGCCGAATGAATTCGCGGAACTCGCGAATGAGAACGGCGGCGGTCTCTGTTCCGGCATCGGTTTGAGTAGCAACGATCGGAACGGCGTCATGCTGATGCGGAGGCGGAAGGTTATTCCTCTGTCCCTCGTACTCACCGATAAAATCACCAGGTTCATGGTGAGGTGGTTCGAGATCTGCGTTTGCAGGAGTGGAACTGCTAGTCGCGACTTGATGCTTCAACCCAGTCATCGTCGAGTGAAGAAGGGAGACTTCGACAAAGAAAATGAAATCAGAAACGATTTCCCACAGACGGCGCCAATGTTGCGAGCGAACTTCGTGAGGATGACCGGAGGAAGCAATGCGGTTGTGTTCGCGACGGATGACGACGGCGTGTTGGGTGGTGTACTGCAAACACTCCGGCCTTCAAGTCGGTGTGTCGAGGTGAGTAAGAGGTGGTAGAAAGAAGATTACCTCGACCGCTCGACGCGGTCTTCTTTAAATATGAGTTGAGGGCCAGTTCTTTGTCGATGTGTAACCGCCCCGTGAAACTCCAGTCGGCATTAAATTCCTTTAATGCACAAAGCCGTTGGGTCGGCCACGTTGAGGGAAGGCGGAGAGGCATGCGGACGACGTGGCATCGAGGGAAGGTGGATCGACGAGCAGAAAGGGCCTGTGAGTGCTGGGTCTTCGGATTGGGCCTCGGCCCAGTCCGGAACAAAAATTAATTAGAAAGTTTCAGGGGGGCTAAAGCTAAATATCTTCCCTTCATCTTTGATTACATCCCCAGTCTCAAAATATAGCAGCCATATTGATGTGCAAGACATCTAACCAAACATGATTTAATGCTACAAACAGGCACCATACAGCAAAGGTAAATCAAAGTAAATGGCAATAACTAACTGCTAAAACATATGATGAATGTAGAGTTGGATTAGCTTCAAAAAAAAATATTGCAGACTTCATGGCTAGCCATTTAGCAAAGTATTGGTTTGGTTCTACTATCCAACTCAAAAAGCATAAGCCACATGTAAAACATATAAAACCATTAAAATTAAAAATTAAGAACAATCATATTTAGAACATATATAAATAATAACTCACAGATTTAAATCCACACTTTCGAATACAATCAGCCACATTCGGAGGCAAACTCTAAAATTTCAACTCAAGCTTGTTATAAATTCTCATAGTGAAATCCTCCCCATTCCCCAAACAGCCACATTATGTAGCAAATTTAAGATGAACTAACAAATTACCATTTTGAAGAAAAACATTTGACTGTCTAAGATCGTGAAACTCTTGTTAATATTAGTGATTGTTCTTAAACACTGGCCTGAAACACTGGAACCTATAGATTACCTATTTTGGGCAGCGTAAAGGAAATTACCCACTCGGCAACTATCAGCAAGAATACTCCAGCAAACCTTCTAATAAAAATGTATTACCTCTAAAACAATTGCTGGAAAACAAAAAAAAAAAAATATTTCAAAGTCATTCCATATGAAACATTGAACTTCCTGTATGTAGCTATCAATAATATCAACAAAATCTAAAAGAAATCGCATAAAACAATCATAAAATAAATTTATTTTAGATTTTGCATGTGTGAAAAGAGAATATCCATCAGGGACAACAATATTTTGAGATGCAATATGCATCACGTGGCAGATAAATAAACTTAATGAAATGCAACCTATATAATGAAAGCATTATAAAGAACCATTAAATCATGCAATAATTTAATACAAAAAAAATCATGCAATAATTTAATAGAAACTGACACGACACCTAAAATAAATCCAGCATTAGAAATATTGTCAAAGAACCAAAAGAAGCAGAGAAGATTTTACTGAAAACTAATTAAAATATTATTGTCACCTGGCATGGAAAAAAAACTATTAATTGAAAAAAATTTATGGTATGTGAGAATTTCAATGGAGAAATTTTCAACCGTCAGTCTGAGCATATCCTAATTTTAGCATTTCTCGCAAAGGGGTGAATCCAACGTGCACACGAATCCACGATGAACCATCCTCTTGCACAACCATTTATTATGAACCTCAATGTCAGAAAACAAAAAACCTATATTAGAAAGCCACCAACTATAGAAAACAAAAATCCAAAAAAAAAAAATACAAATGTTTACCATAAGGCGTCAGCTACCTTGCAATTACAGAGAAGGCGATAGAGGGAGAGACGAAATAGGGGAAGCATGTTGTTGGTGTTGGGACTTTTAGTCCCATATCGGGTAAAATAGTAAAGAGGAGTGAACCTCTTTGTTATAAAAGGAGGCTTGGGCCTTGGTTTTATGTACACCATTCAAAAGCTTGTCTAGCAACTTTTGTCTCTAGATAAATTCCTCTCTTTGTTTTTAGAATTTAATAGAATTCTTAGTATGCTCTGTAGTTGTAGCTTGGGCTGAACCTCCACATCAGAAAAAGAATTTATTAGGAATATTTCTTGTTAAAGGAGAGGTGTGAGGAATAAGTTTTGCTAGTGGAGAAGCTTTGTGGGTGTGCGGGGGTGCAGAGAGAAAATTGTGTAGTTGTAATAATTTTCTACATAGTGGATTTTTCTCTGGTGCTGGTGGTTTTTCTCCTGGTTTGGGAGTTTTCCACGTTAAATACTTGTGTTGTTATTATTTCTCTATTTTGTTTTTCCAATTTTCCACAAGTGCGTTTACGGGAAGAGAATTTGAAGAGTCAAATTCCCAACAAGTGGTATCAGAGCACAGGTTCTGCTAAAGAGGATGTCGGGAAGCAGAGTTTCAAATGCAGTCAGATTTGATGTAGAGAAATTTGACGGAAAGATCAACTTTGGCTTGTGGCAAATACAAGTCAAGGATGTGTTGATTCAGTCTGGTTTACACAAGGCTTTGAAGGGCAGGGTTACTCCTGAAAGTAGCGGTGATGCTGGTAAAACTGCTAGTAAAACAGACAAAGCTGATGATGATTGGGAGGATCTGGATTTGAGAGCAGCAAGTGCAATTCGTCTGTGCCTGACCAAAAATGTTCTTGCAAACGTGAAGGGAGCATCCACGGCAAAGGGACTCTGGGAAAAACTCGAGGAGTTGTATCAGACAAAGGGCGTCTCAAATCGGTTGTATCTGAAAGAGAAGTTTCATACGTTGCAAATGGATGAAGGTACTACTATTTCAGATCATTTAAGTATTCTCAATGGCATTGTTTCTGAGCTTGAATCTATTGGAGTTAAAATTGATGATGAGGATCAGGCCTTAAGGCTGATCGTGTCTCTTCCACGGTCCTATGAGCACATGAAGCCGCTATTAATTCATGGGCATGGTAAGGAGAAAATAATTTTCTCGGAGGTTACTAGTAAGCTTCTTTCTGAAGAGAGGAGACTTGGTGGGAGTAACAATCCACATGAAAGTTCTGCATTGGTAGCTCATGACTGGAAGAAGAAGAACTCCATAAAGAATGTCTGTTGGGGATGTGGGCAGTCTGGCCACATCAAGAAGAATTGTAAAGGTAGAACAGGTTCGGCAAAAAGCTCTGTGTCAGCAAGTGGATATGCTGATAATGAGGCTAACATTATCTCCGATCTTGATGTCTTTTGAAATAAGGACATGTATATCCTTATGGCATGGGTCCCAAAGTTGTCATGATAAAGGATATTAAATGTTAGCGGGACCGCATTTTGCACACGGGCATTGGTTGACATTGATGCAGGGTGTGTGGTGAAATTTATGTCGATGGCTGATTAACTTCCATGAGAGTCAAATATGGGAGTTGCACCATAGTTTTTTCAGCAAGGTTATATTTCGACATGTGCCGAGTTTAAATGCTTGGGATGACTAGTTACGAAGTGATTATGCTTTTATGGTGGAGCATGATCACGTTGCGATGATAGCGAAAGCTATGGAAATCTTCATCAAGGTGGAGCATTGTGGGACCACAAAGTCACAAGGTGGAGATTGTTGGTGTTGGGACTTTTAGTCCCACATCGGGTAAAATAGTAAAGAGGAGTGAACCTCTTTGTTATAAAAGGAGGCTTGGGCCTTGATTTTATCTACACCATTCAAAAGCTTGTCTAGCAACTTTTGTCTCTAGATAAATTCATCTTTGTTTTTAGAATTTAATAGAATTCTTAGTATGCTCTGTGGTTGCAGCTTGAGCTGAACCTTCACATCAGAAAAAGAATTTATTAGGAATATTTCTTGTAAAAGGAGAGGTGTGAGGAATAAGTTTTGCTAGTGGAGAAGCTTTGTGGGTGTGCGGGGGTGCAGAGAGAAAATTGTATAGTTGTAATAATTTTTTACATAGTGGATTTTTCTCTGGTGCTGGTGGTTTTTCTCCTGGTTTGGGAGTTTTCCACGTTAAATACTTGTGTTGTTATTATTTTTCTATTTTATTTTTCCAATTTTCCACAAGTGCAGTTTCTGAGGAAAAGAATTTGAAGAGTCAAATTCCCAACACATGTCAATGTAAATTAGAGACATACCTGATTGGAATCGGCGCATAATTAAAGAGAAACAGAGTGGAGCATGGAATACGAAGCGTTTCCTATTAGAAATGACATGTTATTGGACAAAAATGCCTCCATCTTGGCGGAATACTCCCCATTGTTTATTTATTACTTTAAGTAATAAACGATTTTCTCACACAATCTTTGGAAAGGTCTGGAATACTTTATTTTGCAACTTTAAGGGTACTTGACAAGTATTATTAAATTACAACAGCATTATCTTATAATAATTAAATTTAATTTTAATTTTATGCACAGTAAATAAATATTTCCCATGATATATAATTTTAGTCCGTATCTTAAAATAAAGTGATTAAGGGTGTTAAATAGTGGGTAATTAATTAGTGTAACTTTATTTTCTATCTTAAGAAAATATTTTAGGCTTGATTAAGTTTATTTTTCTTAATATTTTGCGTATTTAAATCATTTAAATAAGTAATTTCCAAAATAATTTATTAGTTTTTATTTATATTTCACTAACACTAAATAAATTAGGTCTAATAATATCTAATTATAATTTCAATACTTAATTAAAAAAAATAAACAGAGAATATCAACAAATCTATTTTTCTACTTTTATTTTAAAGATTTAGATAGACATTTTAAAATTTAGATAGATGTTCTGAAATTTTAGGCAGACAATTTTAAGACCTCTACCTATTTTGTAATGTCCAATATTTCTTTCACAAAAATGCTAATTCTGTTTGTTTTTAATTTTAAGAGTTAAGCCTAATTTTCTAGTTGCAGAATTTTTAGAATATTATACATATAGGTTATATGCTTTGTTTTTAGTCCACTTCTTTCTTAGAATATCCAAATATTTCTATTTGCTCTTGCTTAAGAAGTCTATCTTTATTAAACTAGTCTATTTTTCTAAATCCTAAATTTTGGGATGTTACAAGATCACACCGGAAGAATAAATATTACCGTGTGTGGGTCAGAGCGTGATAATGTCCCTTTTTCCTTGTGTCTAATAAAGGAGTGGACGAGATTGCACTGAGAGAATAAATATTAAAATGTGCGGGTCAGACCGTCATAATGTCCTTTTGTCCTTGTGTTTGGAAAAGGAGTGGATGAGATCACACCTGTAACACCCCCTTGGTGTCACAATTGTAACCCAAAAATTTTGTGGTTAATGAAAACTTTTTCAAAAAATTACTCAATAGAGTAGTTGTGGAAAATCTGATACCAAAAGAAAACTTTAACAACCAAATAAAAACAATTTTTAAACTCATAATCTATAACGAAAATCAAATATGTCATAAAGCGTACATCTTTTTGATTTCTTGAATACACAATGTACTTAGTCACAGTCAAGAGACCTAACCAAGATCAACAAAAATCCTAAGAGCTGGTTTGATTAAAACTCTAAGTCTACTGATCTAGATTACTAGTCAGAGACACAGAAAGGGGACACCAACCCTTTACAGAAGACATCTATAATATGGTCTCTTACCAGATGTGCATCTAGTAAGTCCCATAACACATCTTCTGAAAAATCTTTCCCCTCGATGTTGTTCCAAACACCGGTGGTCACCGTACTGAAGCCATCTGTAAATCATCATGTTTTGTCAGACTCCTTCGTTCATACCTCCACTTGATCAAGGGGTCAGTTCGCTTTGATGGTCAAAAAACTCTCCCGACGCATCTGAATACACTTAACTTAAACACCCAAAACAGGGCGAGGTTATCCCTGAATGTCGCATCTGGCTCTCCAGAACCATCTAGAGGGGTGATGTCCAAAGTACAACATAGATAAAAGAAATGCAAGCGTAAATCTCTCGTATACGAGTTTAACTAAGTTATCACATGAGAAATAAAATAATATATCTAATACAACAACATGCATTAATATATATCGTAATATCATCACACATAACTCTAGGGCATGTTCAACACTCAATCATGTGATCAAACAACATGTCAACACGACATATATCAACATCAATTCACGTTCTCAAATGTGGATAGTATGTGCATGCTCATGCATCATGAAATGTTCGCGTGTGTAAACACCCATACCAATGGGTAATGACACTGGTCCAACTATGGATTCTCAGGCCATACAACAACAACTCCCATACCAATGGGATTCGCGACCATAATCCGACTCTAGATTCCTAGGTCACATTGGCTTTTCTTTGACCCTTGGTCTGTACTCGCACCTCGGGCCAGGCCAACGAACAACTACTCGGCACTAGTCAAACTCCTGATTCTTAGTCCGAGTATCGATGCTCCATGGTCAGCACATTCATCGTAATTGTCTTGTTATACGGTTTCACTCACAAGGAGTGTCCGAGAATATAATTTAATCACGTTTCGGAGGAATATCTCTTCTTTCTTTTGAAAAGTGGATTTCTTTTCTAGATCTTACTCAACTTTTGAAAACTTCCTTTTCTTTAGAAAACTTTTTTAATGAAGCCTCTTTGTATGATTTTCTGTTGGAAACTCGTTACTTAGTAAAATTCCTCTTTTCTTTTGAAAAGTCTCATTAGTAAGCGTTACTTATCTCTTTTGAAAATCTCGTGATTAGGTTTTATAAATGGATTAGAAGTTTTAAAACTCATTCCTAACTCCTAATTAATTTATTTGGGGAAAGTATTTATGCTTATTTAACTTTAATTTCTTTATGAACATCCTCTTGATTTATTTTAAGAAAACTCCTTAGATTTTCATTCGAAATCTTAATGCGACTTGCGGAATCGCATCGGGTACACTGGTGTATGCCTCAAACCATTTCAATTCGATATTTACATCTTTTCATCATTCTCAAGTATGTTATCATACATACACATCATCATAACAACAAGATCAATCATCATGATGTCACACAAGGCCACACAACACAACAATCCAACATAAGTAATACTACACATATTACATTCCATCAACTTAACAACCAAAACAACCAATCACACAATCATGGAAAGCTCAAACTCATTATTAGAGTATTTCCCTTACCTTAGGGCTTTCCTTCCACTAAATCTTGTTCTTTTCCTTTTTCTTTTAACTCTAACACCACTCAAAAACTCAACAACCTTCACATAGTTATGATTACTAAGTTAGAAATCAAAAACTTGGTTCCTAACCCTAGATGTATGCTACGGTTTTGAAGAGGAAAAGGGGAGGAAATTTTCTTTTTCTTTTCTTTTTTGAATACATGATTCAAGTGGAAAAATATGATAGAATCACTAAGTTAAAAACTTAGTTCATTTCCTACTAAACTTATGTGAACTTTGAAACATTAAAGGTTTGACCTTGGTCATCATTTCCACTAAGGGATCTAACCACAAACTTGATATTATCAAACCAAGGCACAAAGCCCTAATTTTTTTACAAGACTAACAACACAAAAGTTGAGAAAGCTTGGATCTTTTTCCATCAAACTCAAATACACCAAATCCTACAATTTATAATCATGAACAAGATGAAAAACAAAAGTTAGGCCCTTGAAACACACATAGAGGCCATGGCCTAAGCACAAAAACCAGGGTTTTGTGTTACTTTTTCTCAACAAGTATGGTGTGTTGGGGATTTTGAAACAAAGGCTAAAACATAGAAAATGCAAAAGAGAATGTATTCATGAATCTTGGATGGAAAAATGCAAGCATTTACACAATGTGTTCATCACTTCTTTTCAAGGGAAAGTATAGGAAAAATGGAACTTGTCTCCATTTTTCTTTAGATGAAGAACACCCAAACCATATCCAAGATCAAGAAGTGAATACAAGCAAAGAATTTTTTTTTTTTGAAATCCTAGGGTATTTACCCTATACATGCCCACGGGTTCCATAGGGAAAATGAGGGAGATGTTGTTAGTTTTTCTCAAGTTTTTGAACACTAGATGGTGAGGATGATAAAGGATGAAATCCAAAATTTCAAGGTCTAACTCAAAACCACAAAAACTTACGAACTTTTCAAGAATTTTCTTCAAACTTTGATGTTCATGAAACTTGGAAATTTTTAGATCAAAATGAAGGGAAACATGGGAGGAATAATTAGCATAGAAGGAAGGATTAAATATTTCACCTCCTTTGATGAAGATTTCAGAAAAGATGAAGAACAAAGTTGTTTTCTCCTTAAAAGATTTAGAGATATTTTGAAAGAGTTTTGGTAAAATGAAAACAAATGAATGGTCATGTAACTTAAAGGAGGAAGCACGAAAATTTAGGGATAAAATGGGGAGGAATTGTGTTATTTTATTTGCCATCTAATTCTAGTTAAGCATTAGTTAGTAATTAGTAAGTTTTTTTGTACCCAAAAAAAAGTAATTAGTAAGTTTCTAATTGGAATCTTTTGAAAATCTCATGATTATCTTTTATGACGCACGTCTAATCAAGTCGCTTCCAATCATATCATATCACTTCAATCACTTCAAGCATCTTTCTCTATGTTCTCGTAAATATCTCGCTTCTCCAGGTACTCTGATTTTGGTTCTCGTCGGGTATTCGCTTTTTCCTCGTTTTCAATCTAACGTGATATTGATCAATGCATTTTAATACATCTTTTATAGCTTTGCACTTGGTGTTCTTAATTGTGTGTTTTTCCCAACAACTATTTTTTAACATGGTTTTATATCTTTGGGTCTTGATTGGGCTTTAGTGGAATTATTTGCTAATTTTCGAATTTTGTTACATCCTGACCCATGTCGCTTCTACAGGCCATAACTTGGGTTATACTTGTCCGATTTCAGTGCTCTTTGTGGCGTTGGAAAGCTAAGAAGCAGAGCTACGATTCTTATGTTGGCACCGAAGCCCAGTTCTGCCGTTTTGAAGGTCGAAAATCCACTTTACTAAGGTTGGCGAGTTGCACTACGAGTTTTGGATCAATTACTCATGTGATTAGTTGTTATTGGGCTAATTAATCTCTTTTGGGCCCTTCTCTTTAGTCATAAACTTCAGGTTACCTAGGTTAACCTAAGGAGACATTATAAATAGGATTTTTAGAGTCTTAGGATTTACCTTTTGATTACTTTAAATCTTTTGCCGTTTTAACAATCTTTTCTCCTTCTCCCCTTCTTAATTTCGTTTCTGTTAATCCTTCCATGGAAGACTAAGACCATAGATTAATTCACTGGTTAGGGAGTTTTTATAAGGATCTTGAGGTTTGGATTTTATTATTAATTTCTATTTCTGATTCTAATTCTTTTTCTTTTTAATCCATTGTCTCCTTTGATCATTGTTAGCAATTACGCTTTATTTGTGTTGATGCTTAATCACCCAAATCTCGTTTTTGCCTTCTATTCTTATTATACAATTCGATTTGATCTATTCAAAGCATGTTAAACGCTTGTTTTAATCTGCTGCGAGTAGGGATTAAGAAAAATCTACAACGCTTAGTTATAGGTTTGATTAAATTCGGTTATTAGATTAATTGTGTTCTTGTGACGCTTGTTCCTTGTTCATAATTAGTCGAATTATGTGATGCTTAATCCAGTAGGAATTCTTATAGAATTAATTGACGCTTGATTGGTTAATTTTATGGTCAAACAAGAATAGAGTCACGAAATAGAATAATCCTTTGAAACCCGTGATAGATCCAAATATTAATCATCTTGAACCAGTGGATTAGTCTTTTTTATATATTGATATTTACATATTTTATAACTTGTTTCTTGAATTGAAATCCCCCCAACTTTATTTTTTTGCGTGTTCTTGTTATTGGTTATTGTTAATTAGAGATCCCTGTGAGACGACCAAAGTTAACTGCCTTGTTACTACATTCTTATTTTATTTATTTTGACCCGTGCACGACAGCGGATCAATATCGAATTTATATAAAAATAGTAAACTTTATTATTCCTAGTTTTATTCGTCATGCTTCACTAAAATACTATTAGCATAAATATTTTCATATTCTGGTCGAATCGGGATTTTCTGACGGATAAAAACTTGTCTGATTAGTCCAAAATACGACCGAACTTCGGGTTAGTTTTGAATTGAAATTTTAACAATGACCCAATATAATATACTAAATTACAAATTTGATTTTAATTTTGACAAATTTATTCACTTGATTATACACAAGAATTACGAGTATCAGCATAATATATTGATAGTCTCATAGACGAAATGTAGTTAAGCGTAAAAGTGAAAAGTGGTATTCTAGGATTTTAGGAAGCTTTGGAGACATTTCTCAAATTTAATGATGATGTATGATGCCAAGCCTAATCAAGTCAAATCCAATTCTAATCAAGTCTATTCAAGTCAAATCAATGTCTAGTTAAATCAAAATAAAGTAAAAGTCAAATCAAATCAAATCAATTCTAGTCAACTCAAATCAAAGCCTAATCAATGTACTTCTAGCTTTTCCTCCAAGATTCCTCTAGAAAATATCTAGTCATCGCGCTCACTCACAGTCTCGGCCCCGGTTCTCACCGCACGTTCGGTTTCTATCATTTTTCTTCCAACACGATATCGAAACTATATTATTATATTTTTAATTTTGGCAAATTATTTTTATTCAATTTACTCGATTAAAAATATATATACTAATAATATATCAATGATCATAAGTCAATTTCTTGACTACGATCACGTATTTTTCCTTATTAGTTCATATTAACAACAGCGTCAGTTTTACACTGACTGTCAACTTGAATTGACACAGAAATAATGGCGTAAAATATAAATCATATCATTAATATAATTAATAATGTGATAAACGAACTTCCAAAAATTAGGGTGTTACAACACCGAAGAATAAATATTACTGTGCGCGGGTCAGAGCGTAATAATGTCCCTTTGTCCTTCTGGCTGGTAAAGGAGTGGACGAGATTGCATTGAGAGAATAAATATTAAAATGTGCGGGCCAAACCGTCTTAATTTCCCTTTGTCCTTGTGTTTGTGTAGTACCCTAATTTTGTCCGGCCTTTTTAATTTAATTTTATTATTATTTTTAATTAGTAGTAGTAATAATAAAAAAATAATATTTTTGGTTTTATAATAAAAGAGATTAAAAAGGAGAAGAAAAGAATGGATAAGAAAATGGGATTTTTATTTGGGAAGGGGTGTGTAAAAAATAAAATTGGGTGGTGCAAACAGCAATAAATCAAGTTGGATCCAGCCCAGGCAGGCAGCAGCCCAACGTCCTATTTACCTCGCGCACCCCTTTTTATTTTCTTTCCAGCCCCCTGCGTACTCCTCCCTTGCCATCTGCTTCCTGCACCCCGCTTCTTTCACTCGCGCACCCTAACCCAGCCACGCAGCCAAGCAAACTCGCGCGGCCCATCACCCTACTTGGCCCAACCACTCACACGCGCAGCCCAACCCGTTTTAACCTAAAACCCTTCCCCTCCTTCCAAACCCTAACTCCCTCATAACATCAAAACCTAATCTCATAACCCTTCCCTCATCAAAGCGCCGCACCAGCCTTCTTCTTCACGCCTCCCATCCTTTTTTTTTTCTCTCCTTCACCACATCTCTCCATTCTCCTCCTCTTTCTCCATAATTCTCGCCTCCATCCCCTCCCCTTTCTTTCTCTTGCTTCTTCAAAAAGACCAAACCCTAAAATGCAACCCCACTCACCACTAAGCCGCGGCCTCACCCTAATTTTTCTCCCCAAATCTCTCCATTCCTTCTCTTCATCTTCTTCTCCTTTCAAACACAAAACCCTAATCTTCACACTCTCCAGCCGCGGCCTCCCCCTATCTCTCCCCAAATCACGGTTTCCTCTCCATCTTTTTCCCCCTTATCTCTTATCCTTTCTCCAAACACCAAACCCTATCCCCCCATCAACCATGCCGCGGCCATACCCACCTCTTTTCATACCTCATCTCATCTTCATCTCACCAAGATCCGAATCGGCCTCATAAAAAGGGAGTGTTTTGTTCCTTTCAAAATCTCTTATTCTTATCTATTTTTATGAACTCATATTTTTGTTTCGCTTTTTCAGGGATAAAGATGAAGAGATAGAGTTTCAAACGGTGAAGAAGTTGAGATCAAGAAGCTATAAATACCCATCCCTCTGAAGGCAAAAGGGGACACGCAGAGAGACTGAGAGCAAGAGACTTGAAGATCTCCAAGGAAGCTGAAGCAAGGCGTGAGGGAGAGTTTTAAATTTTTTAAACACTATTAGAATTCTAGGGTTCTGAATTTTATCCTTTTTTTGGATCAAAAGCTGTGAGTTCAGGTTTATTTTTTTTCCCTCTTCTTCCTCCTCTTCTCTGTAAATCTGTAGTGTTCTGTTTATGCATGTTGTTTGGTTTGATCTTAATATGAACTTTGATCTGAACCTATGAATTGTATTAAAATGTGATTTTATCTTACTTTTGCTGATTGTTGCCTGTTATTGATTTGGTTTCCTCACCGTCCCCTATGTTCTGTGTTCTGTAAAATTGTGTAAATTAGGGTTACGGGATTTGGCCTTCCAAAGGGGCCAAATTCAGGTTAAAGGGTCAAATTGCAAATAATTTAAGTGTCATAATTGTGAATAAGGTATAAATCTGGGTATAAGAGTAAAATATATGTCCCTGTAATAAAGAAAAAAAAAAGACAATTCTTATGAAATAAAAATCAGATTTTTGGGTAACTAAAGGAATCAAGACCTGGATCCTATTTGCTATTTGTCAAATCAAAAAAAATTATATTTTTAGAAGGAAATATGTGAAGTAGGTTTAGTTAATTCAATTTGATTTCATAAAAGTCCAAATTAGAATTTTACGTTTTTTTATTTATTTTCTGATTTCCCAAATAAAAAGTGACAGAAATCAAATATTGATTAGATTACTATCTCAATTAAATAAATATGTCACCAGTCAATATTTTATAATATTTATGAATATAGAAAATGTCATTAGTGTGCTTATATCTTTTTATGATTTTCTTTTAAAACATTTTGGAAATCAATTTTTAAGGCAAGCAACTTTTTTTTTTTAAAAAAAAAAACAATTAAAGGTACCATTTTTATGGGCGTCTTAGGGGTGCTAGTACCTTCCCTATACGTAACCAACTCCCGGGCTCCAAATCTGGTTCAAAGACCTTTTTTATCGTTAAATTAAAAATATTCAAAAATAGATTTTTCAATGTTTTCCTATAAAAATTAAAATATTGGTGGCGGCTCCATTTGAAATTTTGGTGTGGTTGCTACAGCTGGCGACTCCACTGGGGACTCTAGAGAGTTAGGCCTTTTTGATTGTTTGAATCGTTTGTTTGCCTTACAATGTGAATTGTTTCCTTTTCTTTTATTTTTGTTTATTTATTTATTTATTTTTTTATTTATTTTTTTTCAATTTATTTATTTTTTATTTTTATCTTATTTGTTTTTATCTTTGTTTAGTTTATTCATTTTTATGATTATATGTATATTGAACATTAGGATAGTTACCATGTATATATTGTTTTATTTATTTTGCAGCGGGTAGTTTTAAGTTTGCTCCTTCACACACTTCACTTTATACACTTTATTCACACACTATGAGTGGGTGCCCTATACTCGGACCCGAGTGAACCTTAAGTTAGGAGAGGCTGTGTAATGGGTGCTCTGCTAGACGTACGGCCAGTGGGTTCCTATGAAAGCCTCACCTAGAGTTTGGCTCCATTTGAGAAAAAATCATCCTTTAAAATAGGACCTTCGGCTCTTGGGACCTTTTAGATTAGTATCTTGAATCCACCCAATGGAAAGACACTTTATATAATCCCTAGATCCTCTTTTAGGAATTTCCAGCCTTGGTCACAAAAGGAGCTTACCCTACCACTTTTATTTGTTTACTTATTGTTACTAATTTATTTCAAAAAATAATATTTTTAAAAT
Organism: Calophaca sinica; assembly: GCA_037113605.1. Lineage (NCBI taxonomy): Eukaryota > Viridiplantae > Streptophyta > Magnoliopsida > Fabales > Fabaceae > Calophaca > Calophaca sinica. Next base: position 107,533,450 of record CM073735.1, on the reverse strand, counting down.
AGCTTTTCGAAATACGAACTTCCGTTTAAAAATTTAATCCATTATTCCAAAAAATAAATGCCCAGTTTTCTTAAAAAAGAAAAAACACATCATATAGGTCGTAAACTTTTTATAAAAAATAGGAGTATTTTTTTTTCTTCTCTTTGCACCTTCATAAATAAAATAAGTACGGTTCTTTCTTTCTTTTCTTTTTCCATTCTTGAAATTATAATAATAAACACGATCATACCCATTCATGTACATGCCATAACACTAATTCCCCCGTTTCACCCAGGTTTGTTGGAAATTTCAAAACAAAAAACTTTAGTGCAAATGTCTTCGGAAAGCGCAGTTGTGGGTTTAGAAAAGAGAAATACTTTGAAATTCAAGATTGAACCTCCCCGCTTGATGCATCTAAGAACATTGGTTGACTTCATAGCTGAGAATTGGGTACAAGTGGATCGGATTAGCTTCGTGGGAAAATTTGGGAATATTTTGGACTTATTGAATGTGGACGTACAGGTGGGAGCCTTAACAGCACTGGCCCAACCTCGGAGGAATACCGGAAGATCTTGGGCTTTCCAAAAAAGAAAAATGGTCCGTATCGCCATACAAAGCATCCCCCAGCTATGAGTACCATTGCTGATGTTTTAGGCATCCCTAAAGAGGACTTGACACTCACGGTGAAGGTAGAAGAAGATTTCAAAGGCTTCTCCAGGAGCTTCCTGGAAGGAAAGGTTAAGGACCTCCATGATGCAGGGAAATTAAAGGAATGCATGGATGTGGTAGCCCTTATTATCTTTGGTGTAGTCCTATTTCCTCATGTTGATCATTTTGTGGACGAAACAACTATTGACGCCTTCATAGCATTTAAAACTCGAGGTATAGACCCCACTACCGCCATCCTCGTAGACCTATACTATGAGCTTCATATGCGCCACGAGAAAAAAGGAGGTCGGATTCGTTGTTGTGTCCCTGTCTTGTACGTATGGCTAAAAAATCATTTGGTAAAAAGGGGGCATCCCTTTGGTCCTAGGAGCAATGCAGGGTGGGCTACTTATTTATTGAGTCTCAGCGAAAAGTCCATAATATGGTATTCCAGAGAACAGGAGATCAAGGAGGTAATCTGTCGGTGTGGAGATTTTCCCAATGTACCCCTCATTGGGACCATAGGCTGCATCAACTACAATCCTACTCTGGCTCTGAGAGAACTCGGTGCCCCGATGCTGGGTGAACCTGCTGAAGAAGAGCTAGCCGCTTTCATTATACATGATCGGGGCTCCTCGGATTTGGCATTGTTCACAAGGGTATGTCGAGCTTGGAAGAAAACAATCAAAAGAATACTAGGGCGCAAGAGTACTCATGCAGATGAAAAATACCGCCAATGGGTTATAGCAAGAGTTCAGCAAGTCAAGCTGCCTTTCCAAAACACATTTTTGGTTCCCGAAGTGCCGCCTCCACCCCCTGCTGAGAATGAAGAAGTGGAAGAGTTAAAGCTAGCCTTAGAAAAGGTGGAAGAGGAGAGGAAACTTCTCTGGGAGAATTTGAAAAGGGCATATCTGGATATAAAAGTCCTGCAAGACGAATGTAATAGAAAAACTGAATCTTTGGAAGGATCCCAGAAGAAGGCCAAGGCTGAAAAAGCAAGTCGGCTCCAGACTCAAGGTTGTTTAAAGGCTGCAAACCAACAATTAGACTTGATGAAAAAAGAGTTAGATCTAGTTCTCTGTGAAAAGGGCAATCTGAGAAAAATGTGGGCTGATTCTCGAGAGGCTAGTAGGGCTTTGCAAAGACAAATTGAAGACTCAGTACAACAGTTGAAAAATACCGTGCAATTGCATGAAACCCAACTTGAGGAAGAAAGGAGAATCGCTGAAGAAAAGTTCATAGGCTACCATATAGATCTTGAGGAAGAACGTGAGAAGGTCCTCAACATGCAAGGGAAGATTGACAATCAGCGAGAAGTCATTATTTGGTTTGATAAAGAAACTAAATATTGGATGGATCGTTGCTCTAAGCTAGTCTGGCTTGCAAATAGAGGTATCCAAGATATGCCAGAACTCTTGGAAGAAGCAGAATTGGCAATAGGTTTCCGACCTTTACCAGGGAAAGTAATGAATTTCCTAGAATATTGCAAGAGTTTGGTGGAGGAGTTGGAGAGACAAATCAGACGAGATCGTTGAAGACCATGTTCCTTTTGTTTTTTTATGTGTTCATGCAATTTCCATTTCTTTCTTAATTTTGTAAGCCCTTCGGGTTAGTTTGAATTATGGTATTTCCTTCTAATAATATAATATGTTTCCGCAATATGCAGCGACCCGATGAGACATTTGCAAGGTTTTGTGATCCTCCAACAAACCAATAAAATAAACAAATTAAGTAAATGAATGAACATCTTGCATAACATACATAATCATGGCATAACATGAACCATTCATCCATACTCATAGTATCCTTCATAATTCAAAAAATAAATACGAAGAAACTGCATCCTTACAGAACGAGATCCCAAGCCAGACTCATGGACGCATTAGAGCAGAATCAACAGGCCATGAGAGGGGAGCTTGACCGAATGAGTGCGCGTATAGATAAGCTGTGCGATTTGTTGGAAGCCTTGCATGCAAAAAGGACATCGGAAACGGAGCGGTCCGAAGAGGAACAAGACGAAAGTCAGCCAGGAGAAATGAAACGCACGCCCATACCACACAAGGGCATGCGCCTCTAAATAATGGGACTTCGCAGAACACGAATACTCAAAATTTTACACCTATCATCACCCCCCAAGAGGATGCTCAAGCCAAAGAAAGGCTTCAAATATTTGAAGAAAGACTAAAGGCAATTGAAGGGGCAAATCACATAGGTTTTGAAGTTTCGGACATGTGTTTGGTCCCCGATGTGGTTATACCTGCAAAATTCAAGATACCCGAGTTTGACAAGTATAAGGGAGAAACGTGCCCCAAAAGCCACCTAGTCATGTATTGCCGAAATATGGCTTTCTGTTCTAATGATGACATACTCCTGATTCACTTCTTCCAAGAAAGCTTGACGGGGGCACCTTTGCGATGGTATATGCAGTTAGAACGGTCTAAAATTAACTCGTGGAATGATTTAGCTAATGCTTTCATCAGACAATATAAGTACAATATGGACATGGCTCCCAGCCGTAATCAGTTGCAAAGCATGAAGAAAAAAGACAGTGAGAGTTATAAAGAATATGCTCAAAGGTGGAAAAGCATGGCTGCTCAGGTGGAACCACCCTTGTTGGACAAAAAAATGATTGACACGTTCATTGACACGCTCCAATCTCCCTTTTATGATATGATGATTGGAAGTATGTTCTCAAACTTCTCTGATTTGATTGTCATAGGGGAACGCGTGGAAATGGGGATGCAAAATGGGAAGATCCATAATAATACTTCATCATCCAACACTCAGAAGCCCTTCGTCAAGAGAAAGAAAGAAGGAGAAACTAACGCGGTGAGTAGTGCCCCTCTATACGTTGCGGCAACTATCACGCCTAAGTCTCCTGTCCAAATGACACCATTTGCTTCTGATGGTCAAGGAGGTCAGAACCCCAATCAGCCAAGAGCTAACAACCCTCAAGGGAGAAAGTCGGTCCAGTTTGATCCAATCCCCATGACTTACAAAGATCTCTATCAACATTTACTCAAAAACTCATTGGTGGTCCCTTGCCCGCAAAAGCCTATGGAACCACCTTACCCAAAATGGTATAACCCGGACGCCACCTGTGAATACCATGCTGGGGCAGCGGGCCACTCTATTAAAGAATGTCGGGCTATGAAGTTCAAAGTTCAAGATCTGATAAATGCCAAGTGGTTGAGTTTCCAAGAGAATAATCCCAATGTGGGGAACAACCCGTTACCTAACCACGGGAATGCATCAGTAAATATGATAGACAATGAGCACGAAGGAAGAATAATAAAGGATGTCGTTGAAATACAAACCCCTATCAGGGAAGTGTTCATCGAACTTTGCAAAGCTGGTTTGATAGAAAGAACAGATATCAGCAGGACCTGTGATGAAGATCTTTTGTCTAATGAAGAGTGTGAGGAATTTAAAGGTATCCTCCAAAAACTGCTTGATACAAACATAGTTCAAGTTATCTCTCAGAGAGAAGAAGTATCTATGGTCCATTCTGCGCAAAGTTCGGGCACCACGGTCCCAAAGCCCTTGGTGATTCAATTCTCTAAGAATACATCACCCATGATGCCTAACGCTCCTAAAGCTATTACTGTCCAAGTACCATCACCTTTTCCGTACAAGGACGATAAGGCAGTTCCTTGGATATACGATGCAAAAGTCCAAGTCGAAGGGAGTAATACACAACTAAGCGTTCCGACTGTTACCAACATTGTGGGAATAGGCGGGATGACTCGGAGTGGACGGATTTATGCCCCTGAGAAAGAACCAATAAAAGTAGCTGCAAAGGGACAGGTAAAAGACCAAAACAAAGGAAAAGGAGTTGCAATAGATGAAGGAGACATAGGGAAAGAAGGCAGGAAAGAAGCCTCCCGTGAGGAAGTGGCTGAATTCCTCAAATTCATTCAGTAGAGTGAATATAAGGTGATAGATCAACTAAACCGCACACCAGCGAGAGTTTCTCTACTTGCCCTATTAATGCACTCTGAGAGTCACAGGAAAGTATTGATAAAAATCCTGAATGAAGCCCATGTGTCTCAAAATATCACCTTGAATCAGTTCGGCGACCTAGTTGGCAATATCACCGCATGCAACTACCTCTATTTTAATGATGAAGAAATGCCCGCAGAAGGTAGAGGACACAACAAAGCACTACATATCTCGGTTCAGTGTAAAGAACATCTTGTAGCTAAAGTCCTTGTAGATAATGGATCCTCCCTGAATGTGATGCCAAAATCTACCTTGGATAAATTATCCATCGACAAGACCCATATGAAACCCAGCTCTGTGCTCGTGAGAGCCTTTGATGGTTCAAGAAGAGAAGTAATGGGTGAGATTGAGCTGCCGATTCAAATTGGCCCTTTCACTTTTGCCGTTAATTTCCAAGTAATGGACATCAAGCCCAGCTATAGTTGCTTGTTAGGAAGGCCTTGGATTCATTCTGCCGGGGTAGTACCATCAACTCTGCATCAAAAACTGAAGTTTGTAGTGGATGATAAGTTGATCATCGTATCAGGAGAAGAGGACCTGCTGGTGAGCAAGCCAACATCGACGAGTTACATTGAAGTTGCCGAAGAAGCCCTTGGGACATCATTTCAGGCACTGGAAATTGTCGATAGCGCTTACGTAGGGTTTACAATTAAAGAACCCTGCCTATCCAACAATGCCCTAATGGTTGGCGGAGTCATGCTAAAAGGAGGATATCAGCCAGGAAAAGGACTAGGGAAAAGTCAGGAAGGTATTGCCTCAATCCTAAGAATCCCTGAAAACAAAGACCGATACGGCTCGGGATTTGTCCCCACTCGAGAGGACAGGGGAAGAGCAATCGAGGCAAGGAAAGAAAAGAGGAAGGCTCGGCTTGAAAATCGGGAACCCGAGTTTGGGAAAATGCACATCTGCGATCTCCGTCAGACTTTTCGTAGCGCTGGATGGATCTATGCAGATCAAGTAACTGCCGTAGAAGAGGATTTTGCAGCTCTTGAAGAGGAATGGGTTCGCCCATGTTCCTCAATGCCTTGCAATTGGGAGATCGTGGAAAATCCTAGGATCCTTAATGCATTTTCAATGTAATCCACTTAATGCTCACCTCTCCGCTCAGCCCGAGGCGGTAGGGGAAATGTTAAAGGGCCCCGCATGTTTTTCCATTAGCATATTTTGAATATTAATAAAACGCATTTTGATTTTATCCCAAGTGTCTCTTTTTCTTTTCCCTCCTACTTCCCTTCCTTACTCTCTCCTTATTGCTAACCTTGATAATGCAGGCTCATGGATAATACTTTTGAAAACGATTGTGCTGAAATTTCAGTGCCAGATTTTGATGGCCTAATTAATCATACTGACGAAGGTTGTGAAGAAGACCGCCCCGATGAAGATCTTCCCCCTGAATTGATGAGACTTATAGAAGGGGAATCCAGAAAAATCGAACCTCACGAAGAACCGACTGAGTTGATTAATTTGGGAACTGAGGAAGACAAAAAAGAAGTCAAGGTTGGTGTTACCATGTCACGAGAAGTAAGAGACAAACTGATTCAACTTCTCCGAGATTATAAAGACGTATTCGCCTGGTCGTACCAAGATATGCCAGGGTTGGATACTGATATTGTCGAACACAAGTTACCTCTTAAGCCTGACTGCCCTCCCGTCAAACAGAAGTTGAGACGTATGAGACCTGATATGTCCTTAAAGATTAGGGAGGAAGTTAAAAAACAATTTGATGCGGGATTTTTGGCCGTGGCTAAATACCCCCAATGGGTTGCTAATATTGTCCCTGTTCCAAAAAAGGGTGGAAAGGTTCGAATGTGTGTTGATTACCGAGACCTTAATAAAGCAAGTCCCAAAGACGACTTCCCTTTGCCTCACATTGATGTTCTAGTGGATAATACAGCTCATCACGCCTTTTTCTCTTTCATGGATGGTTTCTCCGGGTATAATCAAATCAAAATGGCCAGAGAAGACATGGAGAAAACTACGTTTATTACGGCTTGGGGAACTTTCTGTTACAAGGTGATGCCTTTTGGGTTGAAAAACGCTGGGGCAACCTATCAAAGGGCAATGGTGACTCTATTTCATGATATGATCCATAAAGAGATAGAGGTCTACGTGGATGATATGATCGCTAAGTCACAAACCGAAGAAAGTCATATAATTGATTTACGGAAGCTTTTTGAGCGATTGAGAAAGTTTCGCCTGAGACTCAATCCTGCCAAGTGTAACTTTGGCGTCCGGTCAGGTAGAGTGCTGGGATTCATTGTAAGTCAGAAAGGAATAGAAGTTGATCCGGAAAAAGTAAAAGCCATCTTAGAAATGCCAGCTCCTCGCACAGAAAAGGAAGTTCGTGGTTTTCTAGGAAGGTTAAACTATATTTCCCGGTTTATATCACAACTCACTGATACTTGTGAGCCAATTTTCAAGTTGTTGCGCAAAGACCAAACTATTGAATGGAATGAAAAATGCCAAGAGGCTTTCGACAAAATCAAGCAATACCTGCAAAAACCTCCTGTGTTGGTACCTCCAGTACCAGGCAGACCATTAATCCTCTTTGGGCGGTGTTAGACGGATCTACGGGTGTGTACTTGGACAACATGACGAAGCGGGTAAAAAGGAATGTGCCATTTACTACTTGAGTAAGAAGTTTACCAGATATGAAGCTAATTATTCGATATTGAGCGTACTTGTTGCGCTTAGCATGGGCCGCCACCGCCTAAGACAAGATATGCTTTTACACAACTTGGGTGGTGTCAAAAATGGACCCGATCAAATATGTAATCAAGAAACCCGCTCTCACTGGAAGGATTGCCCGGTGGCAAATATTGTTATCCGAGTATGATATTCAATACGTCTCTCGTAAAGTCACAAAGGTAGTGCCTCACGAGCACTTAGCCAATCAACCGATAGATGACCATTCACCTGTCCGCTATGAATTTCCTGATGAGGATGTAATGTCCGCCGAAAAAGAAGAATTAAGAAATAAAGAGTCGACCATGATGTTCGATGGGGCTTCTAATGCATTGGGGCACGGAATCGGGGCAATACTAATTTCCCCAGAAAATCAATACACTCCTGTCACGGCTCGCTTGTGTTTCAGTTGCACCAATAACGTGGCAGAATATGAGGCGTGTGTCATGGGAATCAGGGTTGCCATAGAAACTAAGGTCAGAATCCTAAAAGTATATGGGGATTACGCCTGGTTATCAACCGATTGAATGGAGAATGGGAAACTCGAGATTCTAAGCTAATCCCTTACCACAAGTATATCCAAGAACTCGTCGAATCCTTTGATAGGATCACGTTTCAACATGTCCCACGAGAAGATAATCAGTTGGCTGATGCATTAGCCACGCTGTCATCTATGTTCCGAATAAACAGTGACAAGGAAATGCCTCTCATCCTGATGGAAAGCTGTGCCAATCCCGCTTATTGCCAAGCAATAGAAGAAGAATCCGACGGAAAACCATGGTACCATGACATCAAGTGCTACCTCAAAAACAAGGAATACCCTTCGGGCGCCTCAGAAAATGACAAGCGAACTTTGAGGAGGCTTGCTATGAGTTTCTTTTTGAACGGCGACGTACTCTATAAAAGAAATCACGACATGGTACTCCTCCGATGTGTGGACTCTGCAGAAGCAAGACAAATTCTTGACGACGTCCACGAAGGTACCTTCGGGACCCATGCCAATGGTTATGCAATGGCCCGGAAGATTCTCAGAGCTGGGTATTATTGGCTTACAATGGAAAGTGACTGCATCAAGCACGTGAGGAAATGTCATAAGTGTCAGACTTATGTTGATAATATTCATGTACCTCCAACTTCCCTAAACGTCCTCAGTGCACCCTGGCCGTTCTCCATGTGGGGTTTGGATGTCATAGGATTGATTGAGCCAAAAGCCTCCAACGGACACCGATTCATCCTTGTGGCCATTGATTACTTCACAAAGTGGGTCGAAGCAGTCTCCTATACCAATGTGACTCGCAGTGTTGTGGTCAAGTTCATCAAAAAGGAAATAATTTGTCGGTACGGTTTACCAAGAAAGATCATCACGGACAATGGGACTAATTTAAACAATAAGATGATGAAGGAGTTGTGCGATGATTTCAAAATTCAACATCACAATTCTTCTCCATATCGTCCAAAGATGAATGGGGCAGTAGAAGCAGCCAACAAAAATATCAAGAAGATCATTCAGAAAATGGTGGTAACTTATAAGGATTGGCACGAGATGCTCCCTTTTGCTTTACACGGGTACCGAACTCCCGTATGCACTTCAACGGGGGCAACCCCTTTTTCTCTAGTATACGGAATGGAAGCAGTACTCCCCATAGAGGTAGAAATCCCATCTTTGAGGGTAATTATGGAAACTAAACTTAAAGAAGCCGAATGGGTCCAAGCACGATATGACCAGTTAAATCTTATAGAAGAGAAAAGGTTAGAGGCAATTTGCCATGGCCAATTATACCAAAAGAGACTCAAGAGAGCGTACGAGAAAAAGGTACATCATAGAGAATTCTCAGAAGGGGAATTAGTATTAAAAAAGATTCTACCTATTCAGAAAGACCAACGCGGAAAATGGACTCCAAATTATGAAGGTCCATATATAGTGAAAAAGGCATTCTCTGGGGGAGGCCTCATTCTTACAGATATGGAGGGGCATGACCTACCGCTACCAATAAACTCAGATGCAGTCAAGAAATACTACGTCTAGAATGGCACAAAAAAAAGAAAAAAGGAAAGCTCGTTAGGCCAAAAACCTGAAAGGGCGGTCTAGGCAAAAGTTAGAGCGACCTGGTAGGTTGAAAACCCAAAAGGGCAGCCTAGGCAAAAATTAAGGTCAAATAAAAACACTAAATTGAAAACCCGCAAGGGCGATTTAGAGCAACCCGCCAAGTCGAAAACTCGCAAAGAGCGGCCTGAGCAAAAACCAACCAGAAGGTGTCAAAAGTAGATAGCATTGAACCCTGACCAACTGGGGGCAGAGATGGTCGAAACTAACCACAAACACAAGTTTTGAAGTTGATCAAGAAGGCGATCGAGGTCTGAATCACGAAAGGGCAACACGATTTGTTTTCAAAAGGATTATATGTATAGCTGATATTTCTCACCAATTTCTAATTTAGCAAACACGAACTTACTCTGTTGGTAATATTTTATCTCCCCCACTATAGTGGAAATCCATTCTTACCCATGTTGCTGTTTATTAATCAGCACAATATAATGCTTATTCTAGCCTCTCCAAATTCAATTCGGGATTTTATCAATTTGCATTTTCTTTCTAGAGCAATCTGTGCTAAAAGACAAAAACATGTGCAAATCAAAACATAAGAGCATTGTGTAATTACCGAAAATTCTAAAAGGATCTAAGGAATTCGACGTTTTCACATTAAGGAAGAGAGCTAGTAAGGCACCTCACCTAAGGCAAAATCATCAGTGGCGAGTACGCTACGAAAAGGCCAAATAGCTTGTTCAGAACTCGCCAACTAAGAAGATCTGGAATTAACTTACCAAGAAAAGTTTAGAAGTAGTCAAGAGGATACCGCCTATCCCTGATAAAGCAAATAATCCTCATGCATGACATACTGTTCACTGCATCTTGCATAATCGCCAATACTTTTTGATACAGAACCCGTCTTCAAAAACGTTTCTCTAAAAAAAAAAAGAAAAAAAAATCTCATTTTTCATGCATGGCATACCATTCATTGCATACTGCATGAATATCAAAGTTTTTAGATCCATTGATCCACTCTCTCAAATATTACATAAAATTGGTTTGTTGTTACTCAGTAAGAACTAGTACTCAGCCTATTCAATTTATTAGCAAGAGTTAGGAACCTGTCATACACCTTGCTGGGAATCTGACCCATCACCTTGGGGATCCGACCCAAGCTTTTTAACCGGGAACCTGACCCGAACCCATATTGAGTGACAGAGAAACTCATATCACGGACATTCCTTAAAGTAAGGTAGCCAATCCGTACCTTTTAGCAAGAGTTGAGGACCTGACTCACCCTTGTTGGGAATCTGACCCAAACCTGTGTCAAGCGACAAAAGAGCTGACACCCTAAACTTTCCCTAAGTAGGGGAATAATCAATACCGAAGATATGAGGGTTAGGAATCAGACCTACGCCTCATCAGGAATTCACTAGGAAACCGAACCTAGAATCTCCCGCCAATTTTTGTAAGGGCTAGGAACCAAACCTATGCCTTATCGAGAATTCACTAGGAACCAGACCTAGGGTCTTAAAGCAAAGTCGGGAGCCGATCTCGCATCCTCAAACAACTTCGATCTAGACAAAATTAGAGTCATTTATCCTTAATTACCTTTTACAACGAATGCACGAAGACCTTCGAGTAAAATGCAATTAAGGAGGGGCAGCTGTAGTACCCTAATTTTGTCCGGCCTTTTTAATTTAATTTTATTATTATTTTTAATTAGTAGTAGTAATAATAAAAAAATAATATTTTTGGTTTTATAATAAAAGAGATTAAAAAGGAGAAGAAAAGAATGGATAAGAAAATGGGATTTTTATTTGGGAAGGGGTGTGTAAAAAATAAAATTGGGTGGTGCAACAAGAATAAATCAAGTTGGATCCGGCAGCAGCAAAGCACTAATGTCCTATTTACCTCGCGCACCCTTTTTATTTTCTTTCCAGCCCCTGCGTCCTCCCTTGCCATCTCGCTTCCTCACCGCTTCTTTCACTACAAGACCCTAACCCAGCCACGCAGCCAAGCAAACTCGCGCGGCCCATCACCCTACTTGGCCCAACCACTCACACGCGCAGCCCAACCCGTTTTAACCTAAAAACCTTCCCCTCCTTCCAAACCCTAATTCCCTCATAACATCAAAACCTAATCTCATAACCCTTCCCTCATCAAAGCGCCGCACCAGCCTTCTTCTTCACGCCTCCCATCCTTTTTTTCCTCTCCTTCACCCCATCTCTCCATTCTCCTCCTCTTTCTCCACAATTCTCGCCTTCATCCCCTCCCCTTTCTTTCTCTTGCTTCTTCAAAAAGACCTAACCCTAAAATGCAACCCCACTCACCACCAAGCCGCGACCTCACCCTAATTTTTCTCCCCAAATCTCTCCATTCCTTCTCTTCATCTTCTTCTCCTTTCAAACACAAAACCCTAATTGTAACGACCCGTTTCCGGACCGCTACCGAGCTCAACATACCGATCTCGGGTTACCGAGCTCAACACACCGAGCTCAAGATACCCTGTATGCGATGTGTTTTAAAATGATACTCTTGTGCCCTTTAGAAAAGTACGGTCTATATATATATATATATATATATATATATATATTTAAAACTATCTCGTGCACATCAGAGTAATTACAGCTTTTCGAAACATGGTGCAACTAAGACACAAGACTTAAGTCCTAAATAACAACACGCAGGTATAACAAGTACATACTTATATATACAAGATATAAAAAGTGCATACAAAAAAACAGAGTAATAATGTACAAAGAAAATACACCTAAGGTATGACGACTTCAAGAGAACAATCATACGCTGGGGCACTTCCAGACACCCACGCAGGGGTCGCTCCAAAAGTAAACCGCCTACCACTGTAATAACAAAACATAACCGGCCCAACTGGTCACAACCACTATACACAAAAACATAGACAAAGCAAATCACGACAAGTAGAGGTCGTCGCCCTGATCCTCGTCGAGCTCCTCCTCGCCATCATCTGCTGTCGAGTTCCCTGCACCCTCGACATCGCCTGGGTAACCGTCATGGATTGAAGGTACCACGGGAAAGGGTCAACTTCTCAACAAATCAAGATAATCCAGGCATAAAGAAATAAGTAAACAACAAAGTATAACATTCACCAAACGTAACTCGACCATCTCACTCTAGACTCGACTCTTATTCCGGAATATCGCCAGCAGGTCCATCCCCAAACTGACGCAATAGGTAAGCGGCCGGTCCAACCCCAAACCGATACCATGCATTAATCAGCAGGTCCAACCCCAAACTGATAATGCGATGCCTAGTCAATCTCCCGTAAACAAAAGGGGACCTAGCACCCTTAGTTATCCGCGTCACGGCTCAAAAACGTCATACGACTCGCCTAGCTCTCTCACTCGATGATTAGCTCGCCGCAGTCAAGGAGTGGCACACAAAATTACTTGATCACATATCAAATAAAGAGAGCATGCTTAACATGAAGAAAACGCAATTCAATCATTTAAGCAATAAAACAATCTGCATGAAGAAAACGCAATTCAACAGGCAATACACAATTCACAACATATAAAATAAAGCCTTAATAATGTCTAAGAGTTGCCCTTACCGAACTCCAAGCTAACGCTTCTCGACAACGACCTCAACACGGCTGTCTCCAAATGAGCTCGACAACGACTTCTCTCACTCGATCTCGACACGTACGGCTCTTAGTCGACCTCGGTTTCATGATCTCGTACACCCTGATTTCCTTGCCGCACGATCTCGAAAATCACACTGCCTAATACGAGCACAACTTAGTTCTATCTATGGGTTCTAATAACACTTAGCTCTCATTATCCCAATCTTAACCACAACCCAAGTAAACATTAAAACTTAAGAACTTAAACAAATACAACCAGAATTCAAACATTACAAAATAACTCCTTTTCTCTAAAATTTATTAAAAACTTCTTTCATACATCACCAGACAAAGCCATTTTTCCTAAGTACTAATTAAAGCTTAAAATCAAGTAATACCTTAAGCACAACTTAGTCAAAATCTAAGTTTATATATCTTAAAAATATTTTCGTCATGGTCCAGCAATTAAAATAAGACCATAACCACTTATGTTAAAATTTAAAACTCAAAAAGAAATCAATACAAGCCAAGTAGGGAGGGTTTTGGGCGCTACTTACTTGCAGAAAACAGAGGAAACAATTTGTTTTTCAAGCTCAAATAAATGGTTAAAAAGGTAGGTAATGTCATGAAGAAGAAAACCTATCAATATGACATGAGTTGAAAGCATAAAAACTAGCTAAATTGAAGAGAAGAAGTGGCGCTAACAGTAACATGAAAGGAAATAAAATTATGTTTTTCATACCTCAACAGATGGTCGAGATGGTGATATAGGTCGAGGAGATGATAAGGAACAAGGTTGATGAAGAAAGTTTATGCAGAAGCTCAATGAACTCAAGGTTCTTCAATGGAGGTTTGGAGAAGAGGAGGAAACTGTGAGAAGAAGAAAGAAGGAAATAGAAAGTGAGGATTTGAGGCGGCTGATCGTGATATTTAAGGCGGTGGAGGAAACTAATCTTGATATTTATGTACAAATTTGGTGGAAAAAGAAAAAGTTTGGTCTTATCTCCCTTAAACAAAAGTTAATTACAAGAAAACCATTTTAAAAGAATTTATCTTTCATAAAACCACAAATAAGCGACACCTGGATTTTAAAGTAAGATATTAATCCAACAACAAGTCTAACCCATCTAATCTGTCCTCTCTCATAATCACAACAAAATATACTAATAACGCTAAATAATATTCGTAAAAATACGAGTGTTATCATCTCGACGCGATGTCGACCAGGATGCTCGTGCAAGCGTACAAGGCTCTAACACGAGTTCGTGCACGCGGCCTCCTCAGTTCGACATGCGACCTCATCAGCTCGACATATGACCTCGGCACGCGATCTTGGCACGGGATCTCGTCACGAGGTCTTGGTACGAGGTCCTAGTACGATGTCCTAATACGAGGTCGATCTCGTCCTCAGGTGTTACAATCTCTCCCTCTAAAAAAAATTTCGTCCTTGTAATTGCAAATAAGATTCTTACCGCGGAAAAGTTCTGGGTACTGAGTCTTCATCTTCTCTTCCAGCTCCCAAGTCGCATCTCCGGTCTTCTGATCCCACACAACTTTGACAAGTTGGACCTCTTTGTTCCGCGTTATTCTGACTTTCCGATCGATAATTCTTGCTGGTGATGCTTCGAAAGATAGGTCGTCCTTCAGTTGAATCATATCCGGTTCGATAACATGAGAAGGGTCGGAAATATATTTTCGTAACTGTGAGACGTGAAAGACATCATGTATGTTCGACAAGAAGGGTGGCAAGGCAATCTGATATGCCACTGGACCAATACGACGAAGAATCTGATAAGGTCCAATAAATTTAGGGGTAAGTTTCTTGGATTTGATCGCTCGACCAACTCCAGTAGTGGGGGTAACTCTAAGAAATACATGCTCTCCTTCCTCGAACTCGAGTGGTCGACGTCTTTGGTCTGCATAACTCTTCTATCGACTTTGAGACGTTCACATCCTGTCTCTGATCAAACGGATCTTCTCCGTAGTCTGCTGGATCATATCTGGTCCCACAACAGAACGCTCGCCATCCTGGTACCAACAAAGAGGCGTCTGACACTTCCGTCCATACAGTGCTTCAAAAGGTGTCATTCCAATACTTGCATGGAAACTATTATTATAAGTGAACTCCACCAATGGTAAGACATCGTCCCAACTTCCTCGGTGATCTAACGTACACGCTCGCAACAAATCTTCAAGCGATTGGATCGTTCTCTCAGTTTGACCGTCAGTCTGAGGATGATATGCCGAGCTAAGCCTGAGCTCGGTTCCCATCGCTTCCTGCAATTCCCTCCAAAAATGAGACGTGAACTTCGGATCTCGGTCCGACACGATCGAAGAGGGTATACCATGTAGTCGCACTATCTCCGCGACGTAGATCTCGGTCAGCTTTTCCACGTTGTATGTTGACCGCACTGGCAAGAAATGAGCAAATTTGGTCAATCGGTCGACGATCACCCAAATCGAATCATTCTTCTTCTGCGTCTTCGGTAAACCTACAACGAAATCCATGGAAATACTATCCCATTTCCATACTGGTACGTCAAGCGATTGTAGCATTCCCGCAGGTCGTTGGTGCTCCACCTTCGCTTTCTGACACGTTAAACACGTAGCTACGTACTCAGCCACTTGCTTCTTCATTCCGGACCACCAAAAATGCTTCTTCAAGTCTTGATACATCTTCGTAACTCCTGGATGAATACTAAAATTGCTCTTATGCGCTTCGTCAAGTATTAACTTTCTCAGCTCCGCCACATTAGGTACACACACTCGGCCATTGCACCTTAAAATGTTGTTCGTTCCGACTTGGAATTCTGTCGCCTTCCCTTGCGCTATCAACTGAACCTTCTCTTGCAGGAACTCATCATGAACCTGCTGGTCTCGGATCTCGTCCAACAATCTGTTAGAAATGGTAAGCATACCAAATCTCAGCTTCCCTGGTGAAACTTCCACATTCAACTTCAAGTCTCGAAACTTCTCGATCATCTCCAACTCCTTGATCATCATTGCTGAGACTAAAACGCTCTTTCTGCTCAATGCATCTGCTACTACGTTAGCCTTACCGGGATGGTATTCCAACGTAAAGTCGTAGTCCTTGAGAAATTCCGTCCATCTACGCTGACGCATGTTGAGCTCTTTCTGATCGAACAGGTACTTCAAGCTCTTGTGATCGCTGAAAACAGTAAGAGTGCTCCCATAAAGATAGTGCCTCCATATCTTCAGCGCAAAAACCACCGCTGCCAGCTCCAAATTGTGAGTAGGGTAGTTTCTCTCATGGATCTTAAGCTGTCTTGAAGCATATGCTACCACTTTCCGATGTTGCATTAGCACGCATCCCAATCCCTCGTGTGACGCATCACAATACACCTCGTAAGGCTCTTCGGGTTGAGGCAAAATCAACACAGGCGCTGTTGTCAAAAGCTCCTTCAGTCTTTGAAAACTGGATTCACACTCCTCGGTCCAGGCAAAAGGTTGATCCTTCCTCGTAAGTCGTGTAAGAGGCGCGACAATCTTCGAAAAACCTTCAATGAATCTTCGATAATAACCTGCTAATCCAACAAAACTTCTGATCTCGGTAACCGTCTTCGGCTGTTCCCACGCTAACACAGCCTCAATCTTAGTTGGATCCACAGCTATCCCTTCTTTGGAAATCACGTGTCCAAGAAAATTCACCTCTTCAAGCCAAAATTCACACTTGGACGAGTTCGCATACAGTTGCTTCTCACGCAATATCTGTAGTACTCGACGTAAGTGTTCTTCGTGCTCTTCTCGGTTCTTCGAATAGATCAATATGTCGTCGATAAACACTACAACGAACTGATCCAAAAACGAATGGAAGATCCTATTCATATAGTCCATAAACACAGCTGGCGCATTTGTCACTCCAAACGGCATCACTAAGTACTCATAATGCCCATACCTAGTCCTGAACGCTGTTTTGGATACATCTTCCTCCTTCACGCCGAATCGATGGTAGCCCGACTTCAAGTCTATTTTTGAAAACATCGCTGCTCCACGAAGTTGATCCATCAAGTCGTCAATACGTGGTAACGGATACCGATTCTTCACGAGCCTTGTGGAGTTGGCGATAGTCCACGCACGCCTGGATCGCCCATCCTTCTTCTTGACCAACAACACCGAGCTCCCCACGGTGACACGCTCGGTCGTATGAATTGCTTTGACTCCAAATGTTCAATCTGGGACTTCGCCTTCATCTCGGCGAGAGACATCCTGTAGGGCGCTATTGAAATAGGTCCTGTCCCTGGAATCAGGTCGATGGAGAACTCGACCTCTCGTACTGGTGGTAACCCTGGCACGTCTTCGGGAAAAACGTCCACAAAGTCACACACCACTGGTACATTCTTCACTTCGATCTGCTGGGAAACTTCTGAACTAGCCAGATACATGTATTCCCTAGTTCCTTCTTTCAAAGAAACTCCAATACGCTCAGAAAGATAATTGGAAACTCCAAGGTCCGGAAAAATTACGCTTTCACGGGCACACCAAGAGGACATGGTGGTATGACAACCAATCCATCCCGAGGATGACATCTAAGCCCTTAAGAGGCAAACAAACCAAATTGACCACAAACTTTCTACTCGAATAACCAATACACAATTAAGACATGCGATGTTGGTAACTAAGGTTTTAGCAAATTGGGTCAGAATTACCAATTTGAACGGTAATGCAGTCACAGTCAGATTCAAATGGTTCACACAATCAGAAGAAATAAAGGAATGGGTTGCACCCGAATCAAAGAGAACGGATAAGGGTTTACCCTCTATCTCACATTCGCCTTGGATAAGATCATCGACTTGCTCGCTTCCTCGCCGCTCATGCGTAAGACTCGCCTTTAGCTACCTGGCGCTCTCTTTTGCCTTCGCGCATGCATTGCGGTTCAGCTTTAGGTGTGGGACAATCCTTGGAAAAATGCCCTGGCTTCCTACAATAGCACACATCCTCCTTCCGAAAGTACGCTTATTCGCATAATGTCCCGTCTTTCCACAATCTAAACAAGTCACCTCGACACCGGTCGACTTCCACTCCTCGCTCCTGGGTCATCTGACGATCTGTCCTCTATTGTTGTTGTTCCCCGAGGTCGGTGTAAGGCTTCTTAAGTTGCTTTCCTTTCAGGCAAATCTCTGTCCCAGGCCCCGAGGTTTCATTGGTCCACTGGGCCAATCTTCTTCTTGTGGCTTACTCCTTCTACCTCGACACGATCTATCGGCTCTTGGAGGTTTCGAATCCTCAATGATACCAGCGACTTCGGATATCAAATCTCGGACCTCGTTGGAACCTCTCACTTAACCATCTTTGGTCATTTCGGTCACTAAATGGATCAAGTACCTTGCCAGTGACTCGAACTTGGCTGCATACTCGGACACTGTCGAGCTTCCTTGCTGCAATTGAAGAAACTCTTGCTCCTTCTCGGCTCGTGCAGTATCAGGAAAGTACTTGTCCAAGAACCTTCCACGAAAAAGCTCCTATGTCATCTCACGACGTTCTGCTATAAATGTTTGCTTCACTCCTTTCCACCAATATTCTGCATCTCCCAGTAGCAGATAGGTGGCGTAGTCTACCTTTACGTTGTTTGGGCAATGGAGTGCCTCGAAGATCTTCTCGATCTCTTGCATCCAAAGATCAGCTTTATCTGGATTTGGCTCACCGTAGAACTTCGGTGGATCATGCTTCCTAAAGTCTGCCAATCCTCTAGCTTGACATTTCGCTCGCTTTCGTTCTTTGTTCTTTGCAAGTTCTGCTGGGTCAACGCCGCTGCTGTTGAGCCATCGCGTTAGGCTGTTGAGTCGCAGACGGTGATTGTTGAGCCATGGCCGCAGCCATCTCGGTCATAGCTTGAATCGCTCGTTCCATGTCGACGTTCTCAGGTACAGCTGTCGTATCCCTACGAGGTGGCATTAGATTCCACAAAGTTCAAAACCCTGTCAGAATCTCACAACAAGGATGTGTTAAAACACACTGCTTCAATCAAGAAACAGTTCAAACAAATTTTCAAGCAATAAGTGCTTCACTTAATCAAACAGCAATCAACATAGTACAATTAGGTACCCAACACATATATATATATATCCCGACACAGTGACCAGTCCAAATTTCCTATGCACAGCTCGGTCAGAACCGAACTGCTCTGATACCAACATTGTAACGACCCGTTTCCGGACCGCTACCGAGCTCAACATACCGAGCTCGGGTTACCGAGCTCAACACACCGAGCTCAAGATACCCTGTATGCAATGTGTTTTAAAATGATACTCTTGTGCCCTTTAGAAAAGTACGGTCTATATATATATTATTTTTTTTTTAAAAACTATCTCGTGCACATCAGAGTAATTACAGCTTTTCGAAACATGGTGCAACTAAGACACAAGACTTAAGTCCTAAATAACAACACGCAGGTATAACAAGTACATACTTATATATACAAGATATAAAAAGTGCATACAAAAAAAACAGAGTAATAATGTACAAAGAAAATACACCTAAGGTATGACGACTTCAAGAGAGCAATCATACCCTGGGGGTACTTCCGGCAGACACCCACGCAGGGGGCTGCTCCAAAAGTAAACCGCCAGTCTACCCTGTAATAACAAAACATAACCGCCCAACCGGGTCACAACCACTATACACAAAAACATAGACAAAGCAAATCACGACAAGTAGAGGTCGCCGCTCGATCCTCGTCGAGCTCCTCCTCGCCATCATCTCATTGCCGAAGTTCCCCTGCACCCTCGACATCGCCTGGTAACCCTCATGGATTGAAGGTACCACGGAAAGGGTCAACTTCTCAACAAATCAAGATAATCCAGGCATAAAGAAATAAGTAAACAACACAGTATAACATTCACCAAACGTAACTCGACCATCTCACTCTAGACTCGACTCTTATTCCTAATATCGCCAGAGTCCATCCCCAAATCGACGCAATAGGTAAGCGGCGGCCCAACCCCAAACCGATACCATGCATTAATCAGCGAGTCCAACCCCAAACCGATAATGCGACGCTTAGTCAATCTCCCCGTAAACAAAAGGGGACCTAGCACCCTTAGTTATCCCGTCACACTCAAAACGTCATACGACTCGCCAGCTCTCTCACTCGATGATTAGCTCGCCGCAGTCAAGGAGTGGCACACAAAATTACTTGATCACATATCAAATAAAGAGAGCATGCTTAACATGAAGAAAACGCAATTCAATCATTTAAGCAATAAAACAATCTGCATGAAGAAAACGCAATTCAACAGGCAATACACAATTCACAACATATAAAATAAAGCCTTAATAATGTCTAAGAGTTGCCCTTACCGAACTCCAAGCGAACGCTGCTCGACAACGAACTCAACACTACTGTCTTCAAGCGAGCTCGACACCGCCTTCTCTCACTCGATCTCGACCCGTACGGCTCTTAGTCGACCTCGGTTTCGTGTTCTCGTACACCCGGATCTCCTTGCAGCACGATCTCGGAAATCACACTGCGCCTAATCTGAGCACAACTTAGTTCTATCTATGGGTTCTAATAACACTTAGCTCTCATTATCCCAATCTTAACCACAACCCAAGTAAACATTAAAACTTAAGAACTTAAACAAATACAACCAGAATTCAAACATTACAAAATAACTCCTTTTCTCTAAAATTTATTAAAAACTTCTTTCATACATCACCAGACAAAGCCATTTTTCCTAAGTACTAATTAAAGCTTAAAATCAAGTAATACCTTAAGCACAACTTAATCAAAATCTAAGTTTATATTTCTTAAAAATATTTTCGTCATGGTCCAGCAATTAAAATAAGACCATAACCACTTATGTTAAAATTTAAAACTCAAAAAGAAATCAACACAAGCCAAGTAGGGAGGGTTTTGGGCGCTACTTACTTGCAGAAAATAGAGGAAACAATTTGTTTTTCAAGCTCAAATAAATGGTTAAAAAGGTAGGTAATTTCATGAAGAAGAAAACCTATCAATATGACATGAGTTGAAAGCATAAAAACTAGCTAAATTGAAGAGAAGAAGTGGCGCTAACAGTAACATGAAAGGAAATAAAATCATGTTTTTCATACCTCAACAGATGGTCGAGATAGTGATATAGGTCGAGGAGATGATAAGGAACAAGGTTGATGAAGAAAGTTTATGCAGAAGCTCAATGAACTCAAGGTTCTTCAATGGAGGTTTGGAGAAGAGGAGGAAACTGTGAGAAGAAGAAAGAAGGAAATAGAAAGTGAGGATTTGAGGCGGCTGATCGTGATATTTAAGGCGGTGGAGGAAACTAATCTTGATATTTATGTACAGCTGGTGGAAAAAGAAAAAGTTTGGTCTTATCTCCCTTAAACAAAAGTTAATTACAAGAAAACCATTTTAAAAGAATTTATCTTTCATAAAACCACAAATAAGCGACACCTGGATTTTAAAGTAAGATATTAATCCAACAACAAGTCTAACCCATCTAATCTGTCCTCTCTCATAATCACAACAAAATATACTAATAACGCTAAATAATATTCGTAAAAATACGAGTGTTATCATCTCGACGCGATGTCGACCAGGATGCTCGTGCAAGCGTACAAGGCTCTAACACGAGTTCGTGCACGCGGCCTCCTCAGTTCGACATGCGACCTCATCAGCTCGACATATGACCTCGGCACGCGATCTTGGCACGGGATCTCGTCACGAGGTCTTGGAACGAGGTCCTAGTACGATGTCCTAATCCGAGGTCGATCTCGTCCTCAGGTGTTACACTAATCTTCACACTCTCCAGCCATGGCCTCCCCGTATATCTCCCCAAATCACGGTTTCCTCTCCATCTTTTTCCCCCTTATCTCTTATCCTTACTCCAAACACCAAACACTATCCCCCCATCAACCATGTCGCGGCCATACCCACCTCTTTATATACCTCATCTCATCTTCATCTCACCAAGATCCGAATCGGCCTCATAAAAAGGGAGTGTTTTGTTCCTTTCAAAATCTCTTATTCTTATCTATTTTTATGAACTCATATTTTTGTTTCGTTTTTTCAGGGATAAAGATGAAGAGATAGAGTTTCAAACGGTGAAGAAGTTGAGATCAAGAAGCTATAAATACCCATCCCTCTGAAGGCAAAAGGGGACACGCAGAGAGACTGAGAGCAAGAGACTTGAAGATCTCCAAGGAAGCTGAAGCAAGGCGTGAGGGAGAGTTTTAAATTTTTTAAACACTATTAGAATTCTAGGGTTCTGAATTTTATCCTTTTTTTGGATCAAAAGCTGTGAGTTCAGGTTTATTTTTCCCCCTCTTCTTCCTCCTCTTCTCTGTAAATCTGTAGTGTTCTGTTTATGCATGTTGTTTGGTTTGATCTTAATATGAACTTTGATCTGAACCTATGAATTGTATTAAAATGTGATTTCATCTTACTTTTACTTATTGTTGCCTGTTATTGATTCGGTTTCCTCACCGTCCCCTGTGTTCTGTAAAATTGTGTAATACGGGATTTGGCCTTCCAAAGGGGCCAAATCCAGGTTAAAGGGTCAAATTGCAAATAATTTAAGTGTCATAATTGTGAATAAGGTATAAATCTGGGTATAAGAGTAAAATATATGTCCCTGTAATAAAGAAAAAAAAAGACAATTCTTATGAAATAAAAATCAGATTTTTGGGTAACTAAAGGAATCAAGACCTGGATCCTATTTGCTATTTGTCAAATCAAAAAAATTATATTTTTAGAAGGAAATATGTGAAGTAGGTTTAGTTAATTCAATTTGATTTCATAAAAGTCCAAATTAGAATTTTAGTTTTTTTTATTTCTTTTCTGATTTCCCAAATAAAAAGTGACAGAAATCAAATATTGATTAGATTACTATCTCAATTAAATAAATATATCACCAGTCAATATTTTATAATATTTATGAATATAGAAAATGTCATTAGTGTGCTTATATCTTTTTATGATTTTCTTTTAAAACATTTTGGAAATCAATTTTTAAGGCAAGCAACTTTTTTTAAAAAAAACAATTAAAGGTACCATTTTTATGGGCGTCTTAGGGGTGCTAGTACCTTCCCTATATGTAACCAACTCCCGGGCTCCAAATCTGGTTCAAAGACATTTTTTATCGTTAAATTAAAAAATATTCAAAAATAGGTTTTCCAATGTTTTCCTATAAAAATTAAAATATTGGTGGCGGCTCCATTTGAAATTTTGGGTGTAGTTGCTACAGTTTGGTAAAGGAGTGGAGGATATTGTGTCGAGCAAAGGACTAGATGAGATTGCACTGGGAGCATAAATATTACTGTGTGTAGGTCATAGCGCAATAATGTCCCTTTGTCCTTGTGTATGGTAAAGGAGTGGACGAGATTGCATCGAGTAAAGGAGCGCACGAGATAGCTCCCGAAGAATAAATAATACTATGTGCGGACTAGATCGTCATAATATCCCATTGTCCTTGTGTTTGGTAAAGGAGTGAATGAGATCGCATCGAGTAATGGAGTGGATGAGATCGCATTGGGAACATGTAGTATTATTGTGAGCGGGCCAAAGCTTTGTAATGTTCCTTTGTCCTTGTTTCTGGTATACGATTGGACAAGGTCACATCAAGTAAAGGAGTGGACCAGATCGCATCGGGAGAATAAATATTAATATGCGCGGGCCAGACCGTCATAATGTTCCTTTGTCCTTTGTGTTTGGTAAAGGAGTGGACAAGATCCCATCGAGTAAAGGAGTGGACCAGATCGCATCACGAGAATAAGTTTTACTATGCGAGGGTTAGAAATCATAATGTCCCTTTATCCTTGTGCTTGGTAAAGGAGTGGACGAGATTGCACTGAGTAAAGGAGTGCACGAGATCGCATGAGGAGACTAAATATTACTGTGCGCAGCCCAGACTGTCATAATTTCCCTTTGTCCTTGTGTCTGGCAAAGGAGTGGAGAGATCGCATTGAGTAAAAGAGTGGACGAGATGGCACCGAGAGAATAAATTTAACAGTGTGTTTGTTAGAGCGTCATAATGTCTCTCAATCCTTGTGTCTGATAAAGAAGTGGATGATATTGCACCGGTAGAACAAATTTTACCATGCACGAGTCAGAGCGTCATAATTACCTTTTGTCCTTATGTCTGGTAAATGAGTGGACAAGATCGCATCGAGTAAAGAAGTGGACGAGATCGCACTGGGAGAATAAATTTTACTGTGTGCAAGTCAGAGCGTCATAATTTTTTGTACTTGTGTATGTTAAAGGAGTGGACGAGATTACATCGGGCAAAAGAGTGAAGGAAATCACACCAAGAGATGAGTGGACAGGTCGAGGAGGGGTTGAAGTTGAACCTCCGATTTTTTGTGTTTGTCACCAATAAAGTAGAAAAGACTTCTCTCGCAAGGATACAGATCCTTTGACTTTCACCATTTTTTATGGGGAGGAATTCTCTAACTTCACATTTTCTACCTTTCTCTATCTTTCTTTCTGTCGCTCTCTTCTTTTGCTTTTTCTCTCTTCTAAACCACTATTCTCTCTCTTATTTTTGCATAAAGTTACTCTAACTTTATCATCCAAAAGTTAGAGAATCTTTTTCCATTTTTTCTTACAAACACCGTAGAAAACCTTATCTGTAACCATGAATTATAATTAAGAATTCAAATAGGAGTGTATTGAAATAAACAATATTAAGAAATTGGTCTTTAACATTTCTGCAATATATATATATATATATATAGTGAGAGGGTCTTTTTTATGCGAGAGTAAGAGGAGCAAATCTAGGCCATTAGATCCAATCATGAATGGTCAATATATATATATATAGGGGGGATCAAATGACTCTAGGAGTAACTCTTGTCTGAGTTACTCCGCTTAATATCTCTCTATAGATATTAAATTTTATCAATCAAACCATTGAATATATTCATATTATACTAATGATCATGCATACCAATTTTTAGATAAATTTGACATCTGTACCTATGTAATCAAATAGTCAGCATTTTACTTGTATTTTAAAAATATATTATACATTGAATTGAAGTTATTTGATGAAGTATCAAATATTTTTAAAATTTTATGAAATTTTGTAGAGTTGATCTACTCAATAATAACTTTTAATTTGACGGTTTGATTGATAAAATTTAATGTCTATAAAAAGACATTAAGCAGAGTAATTCAGATAAGAGTTATTTTTGGAGTCATTTGATCTCTCATCGTGTGTGTATATATATATATATATATATATATATATATATATATATATATATATATATATATATATATATATGATTGTCTATTTCTTCCTTCCAATCTTTAAACAATGTCCCTCACACCCATTTCTCCAGCTCCCTTCTCTGACTCAACTCTTAAGATTCCAAGCACCAACTACAGGCACACTATGAAAATAGAAACCACCCCAGAAACATCACCACTAAACAACACTAAAGTTAGAGAAGCCACAATAGAGATAAACATTCAAGGATGGTATAAACTCTTTGTCGAGCCCCTAAAAGGCCATCCACCTGTGTCAATGGAAAAGGGCTATGTTGTGTCACCAAAGTTCAGTTACAAGTTCAAAGTTCCTCTTGTCTTTCTCGCCAACACTCCTTTTTCCGTCTCTTATGTTTCCCAAGAGTTGGCCAAGTTACCCATCAGCTCTGGTCTTGCTATGTATTTGAAACCGCACATTGTTCAGAATGCTATAGCATTGGCAAATAAGAGTCAAACTTATAACGAGTTTAAGATTGTTTTTGATGTTAAGGTTGTGAAGATTGACTTGGCTGATAACCAAGAGTGTGATGGCTATCGTAGACGTGGTCTCGTTTAATTAGAGGGATTAAGTTTTGAAGATATAGATTATTATTGTTTGTGACTTTATTTCACTCGTTTCAAAGACTCTGGTTCACAAGTTGTTGATACTTCTGCAATCAGAAAATTGGATCTGAAACAGAGTTCTGCCATGGATTCCAAGAAATTTCTTCATTACGGTGGTGATGATCCCTTCCGTTCCTCTTCTTTCTTCAATCGAAGTTCCGCCTCACTCCTTGCTGCTTTCGGTGATTTCTTTCGTGCCATATCGTTCCTCGATATTTCTATTCTTGAGGATCTGGTGAAGGAAATCAGATTCTTGTTCTCTGTTTCTGATCAGAAATCTGGAGTCAAGTTTCAGATCGATTCGAAGTTTTGTTCATACACCGAGAACATCATCGACTTCGGCTCGACTGTAACACACCGCAACTTCACTGGATCAGATCGCAAAAGCATCGATTGCGGTGGTCTCATCGCTCCCTCCGCCACGTTCAGCAACATCCTCATCCCACTCATCATCGAGGACGCCAAGACAGCACCGAAAAGGTTCAAAAATGCGCAGCAACCGGTTCTGGTTCGCGTCTTCGAGCCCTTGCCGGTGTTGATTTCGGCCGCCGCGGTGAAATCGTGGTGTGGTCCGGTGAAGGTAAGCAGGTCCGAAGAGGTTTCTCGAGGGTTCTGGAGTTCACCCGTCGTTGAGCGAATTGGGCCCATTTCTGCACTTTGGAGATGTTTTGGGCCAAAGCGAATCCACCATAGCAGCTTTTGGGCAGAGTCTTGGGTTGTATCATGTTTATGATTTGGGCTGGGTTTTGGTGTTATGTTCTTCCCGGTTGTTTTAGGACTTTTCCATTTACAAGTTGTTATTTTTTTTTTATAGGCAAATGTTAGTGGTTAGCTTTGTTAAGAGAGGAGAATTTTATTAGCGGTAAGATTCGAATCATGCACCTCCTATTTAATACTCTTTCGGTGTCCCAACCCAAACCACTGGGCTATCATAAGGGGACAGTTGTTATGTTTTGTTATTCAAGCTAGTTGTGATATATATCCCCTGCCAGCTTAGGGGGCTGTTACGGAATAATAAATCCAGAGTCAGTTAGGGAATTAGTTAGTCTATTAGGATCAGTTAGTTACTGATCAATAAGCTCTCTATATAGAGCACAATGCGTTCAGTTTTCTGTATATTTATTAATATGATTCCATTTGAGAATTTCCTCTCATTTCCAAGCTCTCAAGCTTTCAAATTTCTCTTCCTCCATGGTCCTCTGATTACTAATAATTATTATTGTTCGTCACTTTGTTGTTATTGTTGGGAACAGTTGCTGGTGGTGTGTGTTTCAATGGTTTTTATTTCTGCAATTTGCATAGAAATGATGAAGGGAATCGGTTTTCCTTTGATGTTACGGTCTATAGTTCGGAAAGGAGAATTCATTGGGCATGAAGCAATGTTTTAAAAACTGAGATCGATCCCATCGAATTATGGTTTAATTGGTTCATTCGATTCAATTGTAGGTGAACTCAATGACTATTAAATAAATAAAAAATTAAAAAAAATAGGCTAAATTACAAAATTGGTCTTCTATGTTTATTTTAGGTTTCAATTTGGTCCTCTATGTTTTATTTGTTTCGTTTTGGTCCCTTACGTTTTAAAAGTTACAACAGGTTGGTCCATTTCGTCATTAAAAGCCAATTCTCCGTAGCTAAAAACCAAATAACATTTTGAAAAATTGACTTCTAACTACAGACAATTGACTTTTAGTGACGGAAAGGACCAAATTGAAAACTAAAATAAAACGTAGAGGACCAAAACGAAACAAATAAAACGTAGAGGACCAAATTGAAACCTAAAATAAACTTAAAGGACTAATTTTGTAATTTAGCCAAAAAAATATTAAATTTGGGAAAAAAAAAGGTAAATAAAAAAAATCATTTCAAACGGTTCAATCCGGTTCAACCGTGGTTCAATCCGGTTCAATCAGACTTCGGTTTAAATGGGATTGAACCAACCGTCAAACTGACCGGTTCCCAGTTCAACTAATTGAACCGGCCAATTTGGTCCGATTTTTAAGATACCGACATAAAGGCTTATTTAGACCTCTATTTTAGGCAAAAGGAATATTTAAACCTCAAAATATATTTTTAGTTATAATCTTTAAATAAAATTACAAAAATTATTAATTAACTGATAAACAATAGTAGGCGTAAAGTTCTTTTTTATTAAAAAAAAATCTACTTATCTATCTATCTATCTATTATCAGACTCTAAATTTTGCTCTCCTAATTAGTAATTGTTGTGGCTTATCGTATATTATTAATTCACCATTATATGTTATATGAGATTGCGCATTCTTGAGTGGGAAAAAAAAAATCCCAATTATCATGTGACTTTTTATAGAATTTTCACCCTTCTTCTCGTATCTTCCTATTTTTTCTTTTTTTTTTCTTTATCTATTTTCATTTCCAATTATTTTTTAAAAGAAAAACACTGATCATAATTATGTTATATTAGGATTTATAGAAGTTTTAGAAAATATATAATCCAATAATGGGTGGACCAGGCGCATGGATAAGTTAGTGAAATTTTTAAAAAATGTATCAAGAAATTCGGCCTAAAGATTTAGTAAATATAGCTTGGAATCATTTTTTTTTTTTGATAAGCGCTTGGAATCATTTTTATTCGCCAGAAAAAAAAAGTTTGGAATCATTTTTAGAAAAGTGGCTTGAATGGATTAAAAGAATTTAGTAAAGCCACTTGGCACCTAAGTTGATGAAGTATATGGAAATAAGGAAATAAGGATGAGAGGTTTGCCAAACTAAGAATAAATAGTAAACAAATTTAACCTTAAAAATAGTATTCCCAAAATGAAGAAAAATCTAGAAAATAAGGAACAAATTTGATAAACCTTAAATTGGATCCAGGGGTGGCTCCTCTCATATGAATTAGGTAGCCATGACTATCCGAAAGCCCAATCCTCTCACCCATGATGTGATTCTCCATCTGTCAATATCAAGTTTAAAGACTTAGTAGTGGGATCCACATGTTTCCACTACCATAAAGAAGCCAATAACATCACAAAACTGTTACAAATCTTGTCTAACACGCCATAGTGTCCAGATAAGCCAAAAGAGGAAGGTGCAGATACGCTAAAAGAGGAAGGTGCACATGGTGGGACAAAAAAGGAAGGTGCCGATGGGACAAAAGAGGAAGATGCACAGGGCACAAAAGTGGAAGGTGCATATACGCCAAAAAAGGAAGGTGCACATGGGATAGCTGTGCCTGACATACTATTCTTTTCCCACTGGTGGGTCCATCTAGTAAAGAAACAGTGACGAACAAACTGTAGCGAAAAACTTCTGGTACCCGTCACTATGCACTTACTCATCAGTCAATAGCGTCACAAAACTGTTAAGAGGCGCCGCGTTTTACGGATCTTGTCTCCCCAATCCAACGGTCCAAAATGCGCCAAAAGGGGGTGGGTACCGGCATGGGCCATCCGCTAATATTAAACGGATGGCCCGAATAGGGATAGACTATTACAATACTTCTATAGAAGGCTTATTTATAAGAGCTACCATCTACCAGATGAATAGGGTTTAAGTTTTGAGCGCTCTGTAGCACTCATCTGGTACCCAAGGTAATTTGTGTCAAAAACATGCCTCCGCCTCGTAGGTTTCAAGTGAACGCCAAGAATTATTTCTTAACCTATCCTCAATGTTCTTTAACCAAAGAAGAAGTACTTTCCCAAATTCGTGCTTTACAAACTCCTTCGAACAAAAAATACATTTGTATATGCTGCGAAGAACATGAAGATGGGAACCCTCATCTCCACATGCCTATCATATTCGATGGAAAATTCAAACTCAAAAATCAACCATTCTTCGATCTTGCATCCCCTACCAGATCAATACGCTTCCATCCAAATATTCAAGGAGCTAAATCCAGCGCCAATGTCAAGGCCTATATCGAGAAGGGAGGCGATTTCATCGAATGGGGTGAGTATTAACTGGACCCCAGAAGTACTAGAGGGGGACAACATTCCATTAATGAAGTATACACATAGGCATACAACTCGAGCAATATAACAACTGCGATGACCATTTTTAGAGATAAGATCCCAAGTACTTATTTTTTTACAGCGGCATAATTTATTATCCAATTTTACTGCAGAATTCCAACCACCAATTGAGGTATATGTTCCTGCGTATCCTATGTCCTCGTTCAATAGGGTTCCAACAGAAATTCAGGAATGGGTTGATACAAACTTAGTTAATGATCCCACTGTGCGGACAATGAAAAGATTGAAGTTTATCATAATTGAGGGTGATTCTCGTGTGGGAAAGACACAATGGGCGAGGAGTTAAGGGTCCCACAACTATATTTATGAATTTATTGATTTAAATACCAGATTGTATAATAACGATCCAACTATTATGTCCAACATCATCGATGACGTACCACCCAGTTACTTAGTCAAGAAGCATTGGAAGCCGTTGCTTGAGGCCCAGTATAACTTTACTTCAAACAATAAATATGGGCGGGCGATTCAAATTAAAGGTGATATCCCATCAATCGTGCTGTGCAATCCAGCTGGCATTTATTCTTATAAAGACTATCTTGAACAACCCGAAAATGCATCATTGAAAAGGTGGACATATTTGAATGTCGAATTTCAATTTCTCAACAGTCCGCTGCTCTCAACCCCAACAGGAAGTGATCCACAGGGCAGCCAAATGCAAGAAGCTGTACCATGTCCCCTCAATTAAGTTTGAATGTGGCTGTTTGTATACTCTCACCACATCACGCTACCAGATTTCGTCACTGTTTCTTTACTAGATGGTCCCATGAGTGGGAAAAGAATAGTATGTCAGGCGCAGCTGTCCCATGTGCACCTTCCTTTTTTGGCGTATATGCACCTTCCACTTTTGTCCCCTGTGCACCTTCCTCTTTTGTCCCATCGGCACCTTCCTTTTTTGTCCCACCATGTGTACTTTCCTCTTTTGGCGTATCCCGACACTGTTGATTGTAAACTTGGGCCGCAATTAATGATGGGTAGGTAAAAACTGTTGCTGCACATGGGTTTACTGTTGCTAGTATCAGACCTTATTCTTGTTGATGAGACGTTTTTATTCTTACGAAATAGTTAGATTTGGACAAAAATAACTTTTTTCTGTTTGCTGGACCGATTATATATTGGGCTTCGAAAATTGGGTATTGTACAGTTGGATGGATATTCTTTTGGATAAATCATGTTTCGTTATAGAGGAGCCTTTGGTAAATATAGTAGGGGTGTTAGTTATCTGTGGAGGAGAAATACATTTTTCAGGAAGAAAAATTATTACAGGTTTACGAAAAGGAAGACAAGTGGCTACGCGAGTAGAAACAACCGGAGGAATAATGTGAAGGGCATTGTGGATAAGACGCTGACCATTAAAAATGGTATTCCTGACAATTTTATTTGCAACGATTATCTGACAATGCCAAGTTTAGGTCAGGGATCCGGATGCAAGAATTTTAACAAGATACATGTCGCTTCAATCAATATCAATGGATCTTTACGTATTGTTACTGAAGGCACAGAGACCCCGCGTATTGGAAGCCGTAGTGTAGGCACAGAGCCTATGCAGTCAGACATTCACCAGGAACAGGGGCATGATGAACATTTGGATAGGATACATCTTGGAGATGCCATTGTGGGTATGCTAGTTGTGCTGGACAGGACGCCTGCTGATGCTATTAAGCCTACGTTTCATGACGTCTTTGGTGACAAATTGCCTACCACGCTCAATTGACTATCGCATTGAACCGGGCCAAACGTTCCAGTAAAAGAGATTCTCATTATGTGATAAACCATCCTCCAGCGACAATCAAGTCCTGAAGAAGTTCTCAAGTGATAAAACTTCTTCTTCCAATCCAAGTGTACATATCTCGGAAATATGTTCGTCAAGTGATACTAATGAACATGTGGGTCCCACTACTATCAATATAGATAAACCTAGTGCCTCACAAATTGTATCTGGGAAAAATATTTAATGTCAAATTAATATCTTTTTTCTTGTTCATTGATTAACGACTATGAAGCTTCCGCTGCGCGGGCAATTAATAAGGTAAGAGTTGAGTATACATGTTTTTCATTATCAATTACAACACAATTACTATGTATGCCTTTCTTTTATTACTTTCTTTTTATGTAAAAGAAACAAAACTGAATGTTTGTTATCCAATTGTCTTTCTATTTTATATGGTTTTCTCTATCAAAACCAATGCGTTTACAGAAAAATGACATACTGAAATATATTGTCATGTCTAATCAACAATTCTTTCACAGCATAATGTATTTTAATTTAATGGTAGTACGAACAACTGCTATTGAGGTTACAATACAAACGTCGCTCATCCTCTGTCTCCCAAACTATGTAAAATAATATGGCATTATTTTTTATGTTCCCGTAATTCTCTTCTCTCTCAGACTGATTATCACGAAACATCACATTAATAATGTTTTTCCTCAGCAATTTTATGTACCGGTCCAAATGGAGGATCTCATAAATAGCCTTCACAATAGACTTGTAACGCATCAACACCTTGAAGCGACTCAACTTATCTGCTCGAACATGTAGGTCCAACTTTGAGCCATAGTCCCCAATGACGTCACCAAAGACGTCATGAAACGTAGGCTTAATAACATCGGCAGGCGTCCTGTCCAACACAACTAGCATACCCACAATGGCATCTCCAAGCTATACCCTATCCAAATGTTCATCATGCCTTTGTTCCTAGTGAATGTCTGACTGCATAGGCTCTGTGCCTTACGCGGGGTCT
The DNA here is from genome assembly GCA_037113605.1 of Calophaca sinica. Taxonomy (NCBI): domain Eukaryota; kingdom Viridiplantae; phylum Streptophyta; class Magnoliopsida; order Fabales; family Fabaceae; genus Calophaca; species Calophaca sinica. The sequence goes on along the minus strand of CM073735.1, from coordinate 107,500,917 downwards.
CCGTGCCTTCAGTAACTATAAGTAAAGAACCATTGATATTGATTGAAGCGACACGTATCTTGTAAGAATTCCTGCATCCGGGTCCCTGACCTAAACCTGGCATTGTCAGATAATCGCTGTAAATAAAATTGTCAGGAATACCATTTTTAATGGTCAGCATCCACAATGCCCTTCACATTATTCCTCCGGTTGTTTCTACTCGCGTAGCCACTTGTCTTCTTTTTCGTAAACCTGTAATAATTTTTCTTCCTGAAAAATGTATTTCTCCTCCACAGATAACTAACACCCCTACTATATTTACCAAAGGCTCCTCTATAACGAAACATGATTTATCTAAAAGAATATCCATCCAACTGTACAATACCCAATTTCCGAAGCCCAATATATAATCGGTCCAGCAAACAAAAAAAAGTTGTTTTTGTCCAAATCTAACTATTTTGTAAGAATAAAAACGTCCCATCAACAAGAATAAGGTCTGATACTAGCAACAGTAAACCCATGTGCAACAACAGTTTTTACCTACCCATCATTAATTGTGGCCCAAGTTTACAACCAACAGTGTCCGGGTACGCCAAAAGAGGAAGGTGCACATGGTGGGACAAAAAAAAGAAGGTGCCGATGGGACAAAAGAGGAAGGTGCACGGGGAAAAAAGTGGAAGGTGCATAGACGCCAAAAAAGGAAGGTGCACATGGGATAGCTGCACCTGACATACTATTCTTTTCCCACTGTGGGGACCATCTAGTAAAGAAATAGTGACAAATTAACTGTAGTGGAAAACTTCTGGTACCCGTCACTATGAACTTACTCATCAGCCAATAGCGTCACATAACTATTAAGAGGCGCCACATTTTACGGACCTTGTCTCCCCAATCCAACGGTCCAGATGTGCCAAAAGGGGGGTGGGTACCAGTGCGGGCCATCCGGTAATATTAAACGGATGGCCCAAATAGGGATAGACTATTACCATACTTCTATAGAGAAGGCTTATTTGTAGGAGCTACCATATACCAGATGAAGGGGGTTTAACTTTTGAGCGCTCTGTAGCACTCATCTGGTACCCAAGGCTTTTGTCCCAGAAATATCCATTCGTGTTATAATCAACGCCAAAATCCTTCATTGTCATTGTCACCTAATCTAATTCCTTCAAGCATTATACCTTTCTGCATCCTGTTCATGGCTCTAAATGTAAACCCAAAAATTGACGAAAATTATAAATCCGAAATGACAGAGGTTACTGCTTCCAGTTATGAGAAATAGATAAAGATAACTTTCCCCAATTTTGCACATCAATTAGGTCACAAATTTAGGGGTTTATTTGTAAAGATCGACCATTGTGAAATTCATTATACGCCACGGGTTCCAATTAATAGCACTGGAACCGTAAGGGTTTACATTTACGACACAAGGATAGGATCTAAGGACGAACAGAAACAGGCTAAATTCACATTCCCTATAGCTTGTAAGGGTGTCTTACACTATTACGAAACGTCGCACACTTCAATAAATGAGGCCCAATGTCCCTGGGTATGCAAGTACCAAATGGAGGATGGCGGAGGCATGTTTTTGACACAAATAAACTTGGGTACCAGATGAGTGCTACAGAGCGCTCAAAACTTAAACCCTATTCATCTGGTAGATGGTAGCTCTTATAAATAAGCCTTCTCTATAGAAGTATTGTAATAGTCTATCACTATTTGGGCCATCCGTTTAATATTACCGGATGGCACGCACTGGTACCCACCCCCCTTTTGCGCATCTGGACCATTGGATTGGGGAGACAAGATGCGTAAAACGCGGTGCCTCTTAACAGTTTTGTAACGCTTTGACTGATGAGTAAGTGCATAGTGACGGGTACCAGAAGTTTTCCCCTACAAATTGTTCGTCACTGTTTCTTTACTAGATGGTCGCACCAGTGGGAAAAGAATAATATGTCAGGCGTAGCTGTCCCATGTGCACCTTTCTTTTTTGGTGTATATGCACCTTCCACTTTTGTCCCCTGTGCACCTTCCTCCTTTGTCCCACCGCCACCTTCCTTTTTTGTCCCACCATGTGCACCTTCCTCTTTTAGCGTATCTGCACCTTCCTCTTTTGGCTTATCCGGACACTATGGCATGTTAGACAAGATTTGATACAGTTCTGCGATGCTATTGGCTTCTTTATGGTAGTGGAAACATGTGGGTCCCACCACTAAGTCTTTAAACTTGATATTGACAGATGGAGAATCACATCATGGGTGAGAGGATTGGGCTTTCGGATACCGATCTCGGCCAATTAAAGCGGCTTGTAAATATCTATGGTTCACAAATTGTTTGTTTAGAGGCTCGGATTTACGAGGCCTTCAATAACAGGTTTAATGGCAGTAAGAGGTCAAAAACGAATGGCCCAATAACCATTAACACTAGCCCATAAACGTTAGTGTGCCATGATGGTAGGGAAAAACCTATCCAAACACTGGATGACATTAGTGTTTCCTTCTGGGCCGGCCCAGAAGCAGAACGTGTGAAAGCCCAATTACATTAGGGTGCATCGTCAGTGTGTGAAATTGACCAGGTCGAAGTGGATTGTTGGATATTCTGTATGTATTACGTGCTGATGTTGATCCGGAATATTGGTGTATCAACTGAGGGACAAGAGACGTTTTCCAGAAGGTAGACGTCTAACGAGTTATGTTTAGGAATAGCATCAACAAGGATATAAAGACCGAATTTGCTTTAAATGTGTATTTTCTGTTATTCAGCTGTGAAAGCCTTGTTGATTATTATTTAGAGGATCTTGTTTTGGACAGTTATGGTGTTCTGACACAGGTGTATGGTTTCATTCCTGTACTTAATAAAAACCAGGTTTATTAATAATTTGCGAGGTTACATATGCCTCAGTGATCCATGATCGTTTGAGGACTTTTGATAATACATTGTTTACAATTGAAATTGAAATATAACCTAAACAATTTAAATGAAACAATAGGCTCTTCAGAAACATTTTCTGGAGAGCTCTTTCTACATGCTGGAAATTCCCAGTCTACCCACCATGGAAGGTGGAAGTCGTTCAGAATGTGACTGTCCACCAAATCTTTGATAGACATAGGTTCTTCCGGAGGTTGTGATTCGCCTGCAAGCGGATGCTCTATAGATGTTCCTCCCAATGCACTGGTACTTGAACTGTATATTCAACTTTGACGTATATGGGATTGGGCACTAATGCACATGGGACAACTTGTATTGATGAATCGACTACAACACTATCATCCATGTTGGTCATCAATCTGTTAGCGTGATGTGGTGAGAGTATACAAACAACCACATTCAAACTTAATTGAGAGGACATGGTACAGCTTCTTGCATTTGGCTGCCCTGTGGATCACTTCCTATTGGGGTTGAGAACAGCGGACTATTGAGAAATTGAAATTCGACATTCAAATATGTCCACCTTTTCAATGATGCATTTTTGGGTTGCTCGAAATAGTCTTTATAAGAATAAATGCCACCAGGATTGCATAACACGATTGATGGGATACCACCTTTAATTTGAATCGCCTACCCATATTTAATGTTTGAAGTAACGTTATGCTGGGCCCCAAGTAACGGCTTTCAATGCTTCTTGACTAAGTAACTGGGTGGTACGTCATCGATGACGTTGTACATGACAGCTGGATCGTTACTATACAATCTGGTATTTAAATTAATAAATTCATAAATATAGTTGTGGGACCCTAAACTCCTCGCCCATTGTGTCTTTCCCACACGAGAATCACCTTCAATTATGATAGACTTCAATCTTTTCATTGTTCTCGCAGTGGGATCATCAATTAAGTTTATATATATATATATATATGACATATCTAGTGAGAGGGTCTTATTTATGTGAGAGTGAGAGGAGTAAATCATAGCCATTAGATCCAATCATGAATGATCAATATTAAAACAAAAAGTCATGTGACTTTTTTAAGTTTGCATGTGATTTTTTTTTAATTCTAACTAACTTTTAATCTTGGCCATCCATGTATAGTTTGTATGGCCTAGATTTGCTCCTCTCACTCTCACATAAAAAAGACCCACTCACTAGATATGACCCCTATATATATATATATATATATATATATATATATATATATATATATATGCTAAAATACACTTTTGGTCCCTTAACTTTATTTTAGTTTTCATTTTGGTCCCCTAATTAATTAAACTTTCATTTTGGTCTCTTAAGTTACGAAAATTACGCCACTTTCGTCCCCTAACTATTTTACTTTTCATTTACGTCCCTTAAGTTACGAAGTTACGAAATTACATCATATGCGTCCCTTCCGTCTATAATCTCTTTCAACAATAAAGTCAAAATTATGCTCCTATCATTGTTCTTATTGATGAAGTAACATAATAAAAGGTAATAGAGCAAAAAAAAAAAAAGAGTATCAATGACCTATACACACACAACAACTTTCATTTTCGTAACTTAAGGGACCAAAATGAAAGTTTAATTAATCAGGGGACCAAAATGAAAACTAAAATAAAGTTAAGGGACCAAAAGTGTATTTTAGCCTTTATATATATACACACACGTATATTAATGGTATATATAAATATATGTTGTCATTTACAATTCGACTATTTACAATGGTGCAGTGGCAAGGTAACCAAACCATTGGGACATCAAACATTTCATTAAATCGGATGACATAATTATATATATCTCTTTATTATTATGCTCCCTCAAATAAATTTGTCACGCTCCGCCACTGATCAGAATGCAATTTGCTCTTGACTTATTGTTACTCCATATTCAAGCTGAATCAGATTCTTCCTCTGTTTTTGCAGCTATTGTAACACTCCATTTTCGGGGCACTACTAATCCAATATTTCTGACAAGAGTTAATATATTTCTGAAAAATGAAATACTCTGTTTGCATAATTTTCAAAATGTGGTCCTATATTTTTTTTTTCTTTTAAAAACTTCTTTTAAAAGAGCAGTCAGAGTATTACAAGGATTTTAGAAACATGATGGTGAATAAATAAAGACACCAAAATAAAACCACAATGACCATACTAATAAATTTATTCAATCATTGCACACATGAAAATTTAAGTCTCGAAAACATAATATACTTATTACAACACTGTAATTAGTATAGTACATATCCTATAGCTGGTCGACACGCTACAACACTTACTAGACCTCTAGTAAGTTGCAAACAAATACACAAGGCAGATAGCTGAATAGGACTATCCTCAGCTACGCTTGTCAGCAGCCTCGAACGCTCTGCAGTCTTCATCATTAGGGTTACATTCATTAATTGAAAGAACCACGGGCAAGGGTCAACTTCTTAAACAGAGACAGATATAACAACACAACAATATACAACACAATAAAATGCACAGAACACTCTAATTATGCAACTATATGCCAGTGCATATGATTCCAGAATATCACAAGGTCCCCAATGTAATGGGTTAGTCAGCTGGTCCATCCCCAAACTGACGCAAAGTTAGTCAGCTGGTCCATCCCCGAACTGACGCACAATCTTATCGGATGGTCCTTCCCCAAACCGACAACGTCCGTGTATAGGACTAACGACGACACTGAACTCCCCGCATAGGATTATCCATTTTAGGACTTTGATTCGGGTCGAAGTCTCTATGAATGCATGTCAATACATACTTAAATTTCAAATTGAATGTATCAACGCATATGATATTTCAGATGCAACAAAATTAAACAGACAGTTAGTTATCCAACACAAACTTCAACCGCATATATCTCACGCATAATGAAGCATCCAAGCAAGTACATCGCATTAAAACTCTCAGAATCACACAGTTCAGCAATTCGCAGTAATTCATATTCACATATCCAGATTCATCAGGCATAAGCATATAAAACTCGTACACCTCCCTAAATAATATTAAGGACTGAACGTGAAGTTCCTTACGCACAAGCACGCAAAACATAAACACATAGAATATGAAGAGCCCTTATCGAAATCCACAATCCACGTGTCAAAGCACGTCTCAGCTCGAATCGGCACGTACTTACGTCCTCAAAGATCCTAAACAGCACACACCAAACTTAGCACAATTCTAGTTCACCCAACAATAATTCCCTAGGTTATGGTTCAATTCTAACTCCTAGGTTACTCAACCCCAAGAATCTTTTTAATAAAACACACATACTTAAAATAATACATAAAGTTGAAAATCAAGGTTTTAAAGAATAAAAATGCACTTCCTTTTAAATCTTGAAACAGAAACAAGTTCCAAAATCAAATGCCTTTCATAATAATTAGTTGATCAAGGCTCCACTTGGTTTAAGAATACAAGGATTCCATTTTCCTTAAGTGTTTCATTGCCTCAAAGCCAAAACAACCTCTTAAATCCAATTAAACTCTTTTTAAAATTTTTCAAAACATAAACTGCAACCTAATACAATTTATTCAAGTCGAAGACACAAAAAATTTTCTTCCTAACCCCTCCTAGGGATCTCGGCCAACACACACATAATGGAGAAAAATTGTAAAACTTTCCAAATCAACAAAACTACATCATTCAACACCTAATTCCTTTTCCAAACTTCTCAAATTTTCAAAACAAAACCATTACACTAAATACTTTACCCCATCATGGCTTGTTCAAGCATCAAGGGTTTCCAAAAACATAATTTCCTTTGATCAAATTCAACTTAACAACAACAACAACAACAATTTCAAGTATCAAGGAGTAATAACCCTAAACTATTTACATGATTCACATAAGAAATCACCATTCCCCTTTCCCTTGAGTAAATCGGCCTAGGGTTTAGAAAATTTGGGAAAATTTTTTATCATTTCTCTCATGATCATAATCAATACATAAATAAAGCATTAAACAAGAAAATCGAAGCAAAAAAAAAATTAAAAGGAATCTCACCCAAGCTCCCTAGGGTCCACGGTTTTGGGCTAAAAGGGAAGGGAAAATCTTGGCTCCAAGACTCTCAAGAACACAAACACACCAACATCATGATCAATGATACTAAGAAATTTTAAGAAAATGGAGGTTAGGAAGTGGGGTATATTACGGCTGGAAAATAGAGAAGAAGGGGAAAATTTTGTTTCAAAACCCTTACTCAAATATTTAAGGATCCAACCCCAAAAATTTGAGGAAGCAAAGATGAAGATGATGGCGGTGTTAAAGTGGAAAGGGCCACGGCTGGAAAAAAAAACAAAAGAGAAGGGAAGGGAACTTGGCTTCTTTTCTCATTCCACCCACACTAATGCACTTAGGGTCTGTTTGGTTCAACGAAGGGGAGAGGAGGGGATGAAATTTGATTAAATATATGTTTGGTTCAAAAGAAAGGAGGGGAGGGTTTTTAATTAGAAATATGTTTGGTTCAGGAGGGGAGGAGAGGGATTTTAAAACAACTTTACTATTTTATCCTTGTAACCTTTTATAAATAAAATTAAAACAATATAGACTTCCATTAAATGTTGAATTAAACAAAGAATAAAACTAATTCGACCTATTATTTCTTTACACACTCTTTCTCTCTCAGAGCTCATACTATTACTCAGTTTTCTCTTGCGAGACATCCAAATAACAAAACAATAAACAATAGCACACTTGAGTTGAGCTATAACTCTTCGACGCAAGTCAAACCATCTATCGACGATAATTTTTCAATCTTAATTATCCATCTGAAGCAATTAAAAATTATAAAAATAAAATAACATAGAATTTTTGAATGGTTCAAAAAAATAATTATCAATTGAAAGCAAAGAAGACGTTGGGATAAAAAAAAAGCAATTGAAATACTGTAAAACTTTTGAATGGTTCAAAAAATAAAATAAAAAATAACATGCAATTAAAAGCAAAGTAAAAGCAAAGTAACGAAGCAATTGAAAACAAAATACTTTTTTTTTACGAGTAGAAGCAAACGTACTTAAAGTTTCACCAAAAAAAAAAAACCTGAAGGATAAAAAAACAAAGCGACGTGAAGTATAAGAGGGATTTGTAATTAGGATGAATTTGGATTTTAATTTATAAGTAAGGATAATTTAGTCAATGTATTTAAAATTTTAATTGCACACTTTCTCTTTCCTCCAAATCTCCCCATTTAGAGAAGCAAAAATTGGGTTATGAGAGATTTTGCTCCCCTCTTCTCCTCTTAAAAAGATTAAACCAAACGCACAAAATTTAAATAAATCCCTTCCCTCTCCTCTAAAACATCCGACCAAAGGGACCCTTAGGAAAAATATAAAATGAAGGGAAGGTGAAGGAAGGAGGCTACGGCTTGATGAAAAAAAAAAAAAAGAAGGGAAATGAACTTTTGTTTTTTGTTTTTTCTTGGCCTTGCTCACCCTTGAAAATTAAGAAAGAAAAAAAAAGAAATAAGATAGTAATTGGGGGTGGGGTCTCGCCTGATCATCTAAAGAGGAGGAGAAGGAAAAATTATTTAATCATATGGATAATGCTGAGCTCCCATAGATTAGGGATTATGATAAGATCAACTAAGATTTTTATTTTAAGCCAAATGAATGGATGACACCTTGCCTTAAGTATCTTGGTAGGCAAGTAAAAAGAATGTGAGTGAGAATGGGAGGGGACTCACGCTGGTTGTGAGAAAAGGGCAGGAAAAAAATAAATTAATGTGGGTAATTTCACTTGGCTAGGATTAATCTAAAAAAGATATTTTTTTAATTGGCCATGGAAAGCTTGACACCTAAACACTTAGGAGAAGGTATTTTGAGCTTAACCCACATAATCTTGACAGCTAATCACTCATCTCGTAATGACCCACTAATCCTAGAGTTTTGGTGTCCCAAAACTACAGTGTCAAATAATTACGTTAACAATAATTCGTTCGCCGATAAATCGTGAAAATTAATTTACTTAGAAATTAATTCACCGCGTGATAATATTTTATCTATAAATAATAAAAACAATTAAAAACACTCAAACATCAACGCAACAAGTTACGCTTCGATTTTCATTGAAATCGGAATTCGTTTTAAACTTTAATGCGGATAAAAATTACCCGGCAATCCAAAATACGTCTAAAATTCAATAGAATTATTCGACGAGTTTTGAACCATGAATTAATATTAAATATTAATTCTTAAATTAAATTTCATCTTGATTTAATTCAATCACTTTCTTAGTCAACAAAAATACGCGTTACCAGGTCAAACAGAAAACTTATATAAAGTTTATTTGATGGATTCGCAATAAAAGCAGAATATGTCTACGTTGTCTATTAATTTGAATTGACATCATAAATAATAATTATTTATAATAAATCAATTATTTAAAACAAATCAAAATAATTCCTCGTACTTTCAGTAAATTATTGAGATGATCAATCTCTATGACTTACATTCAAGTATTTGAGATTTATTGCTAAAACAATTTTTCTTAAAAATTGGGGTGTTATACTACCGCCTCCTTAAAATAGTTTCGTCTTCGAAACTAAGCTGATACGAAAATACGAAAAGTTACTTTACTCAAATCCATAAAAATAGTTTACAACACATAGACATTCACAATACATATTAATATAGGTAATACTATAATATTTATAGCTACATACATAATATTGCAATCACAGCATATCATGCAACAATAACAATCACACTAAGTATATGCATCACACAGGCTTACGCACGTAATATAATTTACTAGACGAAGAAGTCCTTACGATCCACTGACGTTATATTCCAGAGCCACAATATCTGCTTATTCATGATCACGAACACGAATACGACTACGGCTACATGCTACCACCGAAAACATTACTACACAACACACATAACCATGGTTACACACATCAAAATACAAAACTACTTAATCTTCAAAAAAAAAGTGTAAAACCTTTTCTCAAATCAATCATCATTTTTTTCCCTAAAACAACACCAAAATAAAGAGTTAATAAAAACCCAACTTTTTCTTTAAGACTCAACCATTCTCATGGACACTAAAGTTCATTTGAGATTAGGTTCTCGTTGTTTCAAAATCATTAAAACCACTTCTATCAAAAGGTTAAAACTAAATCTACAATTGAAATCAACAGCTCACTTTGCTTTTACAAACTCTTTTAAATCAAAACTTTCTAAAAATAAAAAAATTTATTTACCAACAACAAAATTACTTACCACCAGTTTTAAAAAATTAGAATTCCTTTTTCCTTTTTCTTAAAGCACCCTACTGATTATAAATCCACCCCAAAATTCATTTCTCAAAACCATTCTAACTCACATATAAACCTTTTTAACAGAATGTTAATACTAAAACTTTTATCTCACCACTCCTAAATTACATCAAACACAAAATCGTCAAAATTTAAGTTAGAAAAACTTGAAATTAAACCTCACACACAATATATGTGGTCTCGAGTCGTGCTTCCAATTTAACAACAAACATTCAAAATTTTCTCAACACTACACACATTTAGACTAGAATAAGATCAAAACATTCTTGAACCTAAGATTAACTAGAAAACCTTGAAATCATCTTTTACAACAAAAGGAATTTTTTTTTTCAAACTTTTACTACTAAGTCATCTTCACAAGATTACTAACAACAATACAAGAATTGAAAGTAAATGAATTAAAATACTCACCTAGAGCTCCTCCAAGAACTCGCGGTCTGAAGAATTCTCTACCAAAGAAGGACTCTCACACATATCAACCACAAAATCACAAACATCATTACCCACAAATGCCAAGGATAGGAAGAATCCTCATCCGACCTCATCTCAAAACTTACGGCTTGATCTAGGGAAATGGAAGGAAGTAGAACTCTCAAAACTCTCCAAGCTTAGTACCACCTAAGGAAGGAATTGAAGAATAATGGGGGTCTTTTAAGCAGAACTTGTCCACGGCGTATAACAAGAGGAAGAAGAAAGGAATCTAGGTCCAACAGTCAGACCAATAATGCAAAACTAACTATTCCCTCTTTTTCTTTTTAAGTGTGGCCGACCGTGTAGTAAAAAGAATGACTCAATAATCCATTTTTTTAAAGGAATGGTCGGTCAGATCCCAAAAGAAGGAAGGGAAAATTCTCACAAAAAAAGGATAAGCTTTGGTAAAATTTTTTGATACTACCCAATACTAGCTAGACAACTCGTCACGCACTAAACCACTACCAGCAATTCCCATTAACCCTCTAGATTCCATTTAACTGAGTCAAATGGGTCTCGCGTAAATTAAATTATCATAAGACATTTAATTAACGCGCTAAGATAATAGTGTATAATATTTTCATTGGAAAATAATATGTAAAAAATAACTAAACAGTCACACAATAAACCACATACAATCACAACAGTATAGGAATACACTACTGCGAAAGCACAGATATTAGTGGCAAACATGTCACACTCTGAAAATCGTGAAATAGTTTTGATTTTTAAATCTAGTACATATCAAAATAATTCAAACATCAAACATTGTGGTTTATATCTAGAACCACTAATACTTCAAAGATCACACTATCAATAATATTAATAGAGTCTCTTATGGACGACCCTGGATTGTCATCTCTCATGTCCCTTAAGGACTTAAGAGGTCATGGTGACAAAAGTCAACCAATCCTTTAGTCTTTGCAACTTGCTTTTCTCCCTGCTGTCCTAACAGTTCACATTGATTCTCCGTAGTAGTCTGTTGAGCAACAACAACTACTGTCCATGCTACAGCTTGACTATCTGAATCCTCTAATCCATATCTGAATTATCAGTTCTAATAGAAAGAATCTCTCGCTTCTGAGGTATTGGATTCTCACAAGGTCTCACAACCTAGTCAGAACCCCACAACAATTTTGTTTCATGTGCTAACACACATTGTTTCGATTAAGAAACAATCCAAACAATTACAAGCAGAGTTACTCCACTTGAGGGACAAACACATAAGCATAGTTTGACTCCCAACAATCTATTCTCTATAGTCCCGACACTTGACCAACTATAGTTACCCAACTCACAGTCCTGTTAGAACCGAACCGCTCTGATACCACATTTGTAACACCCCATTTTCGGAGCACTACTAATCCAATATTTCTGACAAGAGTTAACATATATCTAAAAAATGAAATACACTGTTTGCATGATTTCCAAAATGTGGTCCTATTTTTTTTTCTTTTAAAAACTTATTTTAAAATAGCAGTCAGAGTATTACAGGGATTTTAGAAATATGAAGGTGAATAAATAAGGACACCAACATAAAACCACAATGACCGTACTAATAAATTTATTTAATTATTGCACACATGACAATTTAAGTCTTGAAAACATAATATACTTATTACAACACTGTAATTAGTACAGTACACATCCTATAGCTAGTCGACACGCTACAACACTTACTAGACCTTTAGTAAGTTGCAAACAAATACACAAGGCAGATAGCCGGATAAGACTATCCTCAGCTACGCATGTCAGCAACCTCGAACACTCTGAAGTCTTCGTCATCTGGGTTACATTCATTAACTGAAAGAACCACAGGCAAGGGTCAACTTCTTAAACAGAGACATATATAACAACACAACAATATACAACACAATAAAATGCACAGAACACTCTAATTATGCAACTTTATGCCAGTGCATATGATTCCGGAATATCACAAGGTCCCCAATGTAATGGGTTAGTCAGATGGTCCATCCCCAAACTGACGCACAATCTTATCGGATGGTCCTTCCCCAAACTGACAATGTTCGTGTATATGACTAATGACGACACCGAACTCCCCACATAAGATTATCCATTTTAGGACTTTGAATCGGGTCGAAGTCTCTATGAATGCATGTCAATACATACTCAAATTTAAAATTGAATATATCAATGCATATGATATTTCAGATGCAGCAAAATTAAACAGACAGTTAATTATCCAACACAAACTTCAACTGCATATATCTCACGCATAATGAAGCATACAAGCAAGTACAACACATTAAAAATCTCAAAATCACACAGTTCAACAATTCGCAGTAATTCAAATTCACATATCCAGATTCATCAGGCATAAGCATATAAAACTCATACACTTCCCTAAACAATATCAAGGATTGAATGTGAAGTGCTACTACACACAAGCACACAGAACATAAACACATAGAATATGAAGAGCCCTTTCGCACAAGCACGCAAAACATAAACACATAGAATATGAAGAACCCTTACTGAAATCCACAATCCACGTGTCAAAGCACGTCTCAGCTCTAATCGGCACGTACTCACGTCATCAAAGATCTTAAACAGCACACACCAAACTTAGCACAATTCTAGTTCACCCAACAATAATTCCCTAGGTTATGGTTCAATTCTAACCCCTAGGTTACTCAACCCCAAGAATCTTTTTAATAAAACACACATACTTAAAATAGTACATAAAGTTGAAAATCAAGGTTTTAAAGAATAAAAATGCACTTCCTTTTTAATCTTGAAACAAGAAACAAGTTCCAAAATCAAATGCCTTTCATGATAATTAGTTGATCAAGGCTCCACTTGGTTTAGGAATACAAGGATTCCATTTTCCTTAAGTGTTTCATTGCCTCAAAGCCAAAACAACCTCAAAAATCCAATTAAACTCTTTTTAAAATTTTCCAAAATTTAAACAACAACGCAATACAATTTATTCAAGTCAAAGACACAAAAATTTTTCTTCCCAACCCCTCCTAGGGCTCTTGGCCAACACACACATAATGGAGAAAAATTGTAAAACTTTCCAAATCAACAAAACTACATCATTCAACACCTAATTCATTTTTCAAACTTCTCAAATTTTCAAAACAATACCATTACACTAAATACTTTACCCCATCATGGCTTGTTCAAGCATCAAGGATTTTCAAAAACATAATTTCCTTTGATTAAATTCAAATTAACAACAATAACAACAATTTCAAGTATCAAAGAGCAATAACCCCAAACTAATTACATGATTCACATGAGAAATCACCATTCCCCTTTCCCTTGAGCAAATCCGGCTAGGGTTTAGAAAATTAGGGGAAAATTTTGATCCTTTCTCTCATGATCATAATCAATACATAAATAAAGCATTAAACAAGAAAATAGAACCAACAAAAATTAATAGGAATCTCACCCAAGCTCTCTAGGGTCCACGGTTTTGGGCTAAAAGGGAAGGGAAAGTCTTGGCTTCAAGACTCTCAAGAACACAAACACACCAACATCATGATCTTAACACAATGATACTAAGAAATTTTAAGAAAATGGAGGTTAGGAAGTGGGGTACATCACGGCTGAAAAATAGAGAAGAAGGGGAAAATTTTGTTTCAAAGCCCTTACTCAAATGTTTAAGGATCCAGCCCCAAAAATTTGAGGAAGCAAAGATGAAGATGATGGGGGTGTTTAAGGTGGAAAGGGCCACGACTGGAAAAAAACAAAAGAGAAGAGAAGGGAACTTGGCTTCTTTTCTCATTCCACCCACACTAATACGCTTAGGAAAAATATAAAATGAAGGGAAGGTGAAGGAAGGAGGCTACGGCCTGATGAAAAAAAGGAAGGGAAATGAACTTTTGTTTTTTTTTTCTTAGCCTTGCTCACCCATGAAAATTAAGAAAGAAAGAAAAAGATATGAGATAGTAATTGAGGGGTGGGATTCTCGCCTGATCATCTAAAAAGGAGGGGAAGGAAAAATTATTTAATCATATGGATAATGCTGAGCTCCCATAGATTAGGGATTAGGATAAGATCAACTAAGATTTTTATTTTAAGCCAAATGAATGGATGACACCTTACCTTAAGTATCTTGGAGGCAAAGTAAAAAGAATGTGAGTGAGTGAGAATGGGAAGGGACTCACGCTGGTTGTGAAAAAAGGGGAGAAAAAAATAAATTAATGTGGGTAATTTCACTTGGCTAGGATTAATCTAAAAAAGATATTTTCTAATTGGCCATGGAAAGCTTGACACCTAAACTTGTTAGAAAGGGTTTTTGTACAAGATCTAGGAAGAGACAGAGAAGAGGTAAGAGTAATAGGCTGATTTTCTGGCTGAGTGGTTTTCATGGTCGAGTAGTTTCCTTCCTTACTCACCTTCCTCATCATATTTACCCCATATGCAACCCCGCTTCTTTGCAAACTAGACGTGGCTCTGATACCACGTTGGCCGGGAGCCTCACATACCATGAAGCTAGTCATAATTACATAGTCAAGTGAGACACAAACAAGCCTACCACAGGCATTCAAGAGTCTCAAGCACAGACTTGCAATCAAAACTATCGTCTCATGATAGAGAGGACCGTAGCATGGATCAATAGTCTGATGTGTTCTGATACACAGGATCCTCATTTCTGAGGCAAGTGTAGAGCATACTTGCATCTCTGTAAAGGTGTCTATGGTATAAACATGATAACTCTGGTTTTCAGGAAGAATAAAGAGAGTTTAGAAACACATACTGATAAAACACACAAGTTTTATTTATCGTTGTTCACTTCTGGTTCTGAGTGTTACAATTAGCTCTCCTTATATAGGGAAGGAGATGAGCCAAGGACAAGACATCACCATTAGTGACTCAGCACACTATTTATTACAAAAGACAAACATAGTAATGACTCAGCCTATAATTATTACAAGAAGACGAAACCTAGTGGTGACTTAGCACCCTATTGATTACAAAAGACAAAATATGTCACATCTGCCTATTTATGTCTTAGGACACTTCACCAGACATGTGTTTATGATCTTAGACACCTCAGGAGACATATCACATCGATTTATTTATGGTACATAACACGTAACTCTCAGCTTTATTTATACATTATATCACATCACATCAGACTTTAATTGGGTCTCTGCCTCCATGACACGTCTCAGTACATGTCTCAGTACTTTTTGATGGGCGAATGGCTTGGAGACAGGTTCTGATTAGACATATTGTCTTCATTCATATGTGACTCATACCATTGATCCCAACAGTAGTCAATGTCTATTTTGATGTTCATGTCATCTGAATTCAAGTCCTCTGAGTTTGGATTTTCTGGAATATCTTCTTCAAGATTCATATTCTCATCAAAATATGGATCAAGATATGGATCCAGACTGGAAAATTTCTCAACAAGCATCTGAGAGTATTCTCTTTGTTGACTTGTTGAAGCTTGGTTTGAACTTTCTCCAACAATTTGACTATCATGCCACGCATGATTTGAGCTTTGACCAAAAACTTGACTATCCACTGATTGCCACTAGGGTTGGTTAACAAGGTCTCCATGGCTGATACAAGTGAGAGAAGGTATTTTGAGCTTAACCAACATAATCTTGACACCTAATCACTCCTCTAATAATTACCCACTAATCCTAGAGTTTTGGTGTCACAAAATTACGGTGTCGAATAATTGCGTTAATAATAATTCGTTCGCCGATAAATCGCGAATTCACCGCGTGATAATATTTTATCTATAAATAATAAAAATAATTAAAAACACTCAAACATCAACGCAACAAGTTACGCTTTGATTTTTATCGAAATCGGAATTCGTTTTAAATTTTAATACTGATAAAAATTACCCGGCAATCCAAAATATGGCGAATATTCAAAAGAATTATTCGACGAGTTTTGAACCATGAATTAATATTAAATATTAACTCTTAAATTAAATTTCATCTTGATTTAATTTAATCGCTTTCTTAGTCAATAAAAATACGCGTTATCTCGTCAAACAAAAAACTTATATAAAGTTTATTTGATGGATTCACATTAAAAGCAGCATACGTCTATGCTGTCTATTAATTTGAATTGACATCATAAATAATAATTATTTATAATAAATCTATTATTTAAAACAAATCAAAATAATTCCTCGTACTCTCAGTAAATCATTGAGGTGATCAATCTCTACGACTTGTGTTCAAGTATTTGAGATTTATTGCTAAAACATTTTTTCTTAAAAGTTGAGGTGTTATAGCTATCAACTCTTCCAATCTCATCAATAATTATTTGGGTTTGGTAATTCATGATTGTAAGAGTTTTAAGACTCAATTCTCTAGCTTTAGCTGTAGTCATGTTAGAAGAAATGTCAATCAAGCTGCTCATGGCTTAGCTAAGTCAGCTTTAATTAGCGGTGATAGAGTTTGGGTAAAAGAATCCCCAGATTGTATTTCAAACATTATCTCCTTAGATTGTTCATCCGTTTCAGTTGAATAAATTCAGTATTTTCACGTCAAAAAAAAAATTGATGTCGTTATTAAAGGTAAAATGACATGTGAACGACACTTAATTATTACATGACTATTTTTGTAGTTCATTGAAGAGACATTTGGTCACTCGAATTTTAACACCTTGGTCGGGTTCATATGCTTCCTTGAAGCTTGGTGGGTTGGCTGTTTTCTCGAAACTTGAAGAAATTCTGAATGTTAACAGCCTCTTTCGGCTGATGTTGGCCCTTCTCGAAGCTATTAGCTATCGTTCAAGGGCATTGATAAGCACACAATGACTCCCACTTGCCATAACTTCTGTTAAATCAATGCGAGAAAACACTTAGTGTGGAAAATCATAACAGCTTACTAATCTAAGCCCCTTCTATCTCATATCATTGTCTATATTAAACATAAACAATCATTTTAGAGTACACAAAAGAATTCAACAGGCAAACAATGTACGGCTAGAAGAACTGACCAAACACATACAATGCAACACACACAGTTCGATTAGGACTGAAGTTCTCTGATACCACTTAATGTGACACGCTCTACCTCGAAACGTGTATTATACAAATATTAGGTTGAAAAAGTTATACTTGTGTGGAATAAAACATGGAATTTTGAAAGCTTTTTCACAAAATAAAAAGAATATCGCATCATAAAACTTAACTTAATCTGAAAGCAATAAATAAAAGTTGTGTGAAAACAATCACGAAGTTCATTTATAAAAAATAATATGAAAATAACCCATCACCCAATTTCACATGTATCAGAGTTCAATAATCTGATACAATAATAATAACAACTTAAACTCATGTCTTAAATAATAAGAAAACATCGAGTGATTTAACGAACTTCCGTTGCTACCAAGGCGTCCTTTAGACGTCGCTACTCAACTATTCCTACACATCCTGTAGTCTCCTCCATTTTTGTCGTAGTACTAAAAAGGGTTGCATAAAAGGTTGCATGGGTGAGAGATCGTCTTCAAATCATATAAAGAAAAGAGACATAACTGAAATAGGCGCATATACACAATCATATAACTTAGCATACTATCAAGGCACAAGCATATTCACATGTAATCAAAACACTTCATAACCATGATGATGCATGCCAATTCAATGCTAAATCGATCTCCAACTACCCTACGTGCAACGTGAATCCATGACCATCTAACTCAGGAAAGACAAATCAGAGGACATATCCGGCTGGCCTGGCTAAATCACCACAGAAGCATGCTCCCCCACTGAATACTCTCACTACTCCAGCTAATGCACTGTATGGAGTCAAGGTGATCCTGTAGATGAGTCACCACCAGTGGTAGCCAGTCGCTGCCTATATATAAGGCCCACACCACCAAATCTATACCCCCAAGGTAGAGATAGAACTCACTACCACCAATGTACTTCACCATTTTCTTCCCCCCAAACTAATAACAACAATGCAACATGAATGTATTATAAACTAGCTTACAACCATCTTTCGTTTCAATGTCGTAGTTGTTTCAATCATTCTTAGTGAGAATAACAACAGTAACTAGGTGACACATAGCCATCTATGACGTAACATAGTTCATCGGTAGTTATCTCGTCACGGAATCTAATAACAAGTCTAATTGTATCGGATCAATCATCTAAGCGCAATATTATCCATCAAGATACTATAAGAGTCATTTTACTAGGTCCACTAAGCCTAACTAATCCAATAAGCATTCAATAAATCAAAACTTAGCCTTTTAGTGTTTCTGGGTTCCACTAATCATTTAAGCATCCAATCTTAATCGGTTAGCACCTATTTGGTTAACTCATATGTTCTAATCGGTTATGGTGCAACATAGGCTAGTTTCTGATTTTGGCTCATCTAATCGATTAGGTTACTTAATCTGATCAGTTAGATCATAGCTTAAGCATACTAATAGTCCATAAAATCATCTAAGTGATAAAAACTCCCTTCATAACTTTGTCTAACTAGTTAACAGCCGAGGGTTAATCGGTTAACTTGTAAAAATAATACTTCTTGGCTCTCTAAAGGCTCTTAATCGATTTCCCTAGTCTTTTTAACTGGTTAACGCGAACAGAAACAGAAAAACAGAGCAGAAACTAGTCCTAGGTTACCAGATCGATTCTTAACAGATTCTAACCTCAAGAACATGCTTTTAACCCTTTACTAACCTAGAAGAAACACCACATCATATCCACACAAACTCCAGAATACATAACTTATCATTTAAGGCT
Organism: Calophaca sinica; assembly: GCA_037113605.1. Taxonomy (NCBI): domain Eukaryota; kingdom Viridiplantae; phylum Streptophyta; class Magnoliopsida; order Fabales; family Fabaceae; genus Calophaca; species Calophaca sinica. The sequence goes on along the minus strand of CM073735.1, from coordinate 107,481,565 downwards.
TACAAATACCAAATAATGCATCTAAACCACATCAATAGGCGTATTTCATACTCAAGGTTTATACTCTTGCATAAACCAACCACATTAACATATCAACAATCATTCACAACAGACGAGACAACTCAGCATAAACTTGCTCATACAAGGGTTCCATAGAATTAACGAAAAGCATAGAGGGAATTATGCAAAAATCCCACTCTCTTAATCCTCTGTCGAAAACCCATATAAAGTAACCACTCTTCCTCCTCATACCTGGAATCAAGGCTCACAAAACAACAAGGAAAAGAAGAAGAAGATCCACACAGTCAGTCCTCATGCCTTATACGAGCAAACAACCAAAAGAGAAGAAAGTGGGTTTTAGGATTAAAAAGGGTTGAAGAATAAACCAAAGGATTAAATCTCACGAGTCATTACCTTGAATGCTTCTAGAAACAGACCCAGAAAAGTATTAGAACCGATGACGAATGAGGTCTCTTACTCAAAGTGTGTGTTGATGGTGTGAATTGATGCTGGGTGCACTAGCTACTATGCGTGTCAGAAACATTAATTCATTTTCGTCCCTTGTAACAAAGTAAAAGTGGAAGAGGCTGCATCGAATATTGTGCACGTCAGAGACATTAATTCATTTTCGTCCCTTGTGACATAGAAAGAGTGGAGGAGGTGCACCGGCTACTGTGTGCATCAGAGACGTTATTTCATTTTCATCCCTTGTGACAGAGAAAGAGTGGAGGATGGTGCACCAGCTACTGTGCACGTCAGAGAAACTATTTCATTTTCGTCCCTTGTGACTGAGAAAGAGTGGTGGAGGGTGCACCAGCTACTATGCACATCAGAGACATTATTTCATTTCCTCATGACAGAGAACGAGTGGAGGCAGGTGCACCGGCTACTATGCGTGTCGAAGACATTATTTCATTTTCGTCCCTTGTGACAGAGAAAGACTGGAGGAGGGTGCACCAGCTACTGTGTGTGTCAGAGAAATTAATTCATTTTCATCCCTTGTGACAGAGAAAGAGTGGAGGAGGTGCATCGACTACTGTACGCGTTAGAGAAATTAATTCATTTTCGTCCCTTGTGACAAAGAAAGAGTGGAGGATGGTGCACCGGCTACTGTACGTGTCAAAGAAAATATTTCCTTTTTCATCCATTGTGGCAGAGAAAGAGTGGAAGACGGTGCACCAACTATTGTGCGCGTCAGGGACATTATTTTGTTTTTGTCCCTTGTGACTGAGAAAGAGTGGAGGAGGGTGCATCGGTTACTATACAAGTCAGATACATTAATTCTATTTTGTCCCTTATGACAGAGAAAGAGTGGAGGAGGGTGCACCGGCTACTGTGCTAGTCAGAAAAATTAATTCATTTTCGTCCCCTGTGATTGAGAAAGAGTGGAGGAGGTGCACGGCTACTGTGCGCGTCAGAGAAATTAATTCATTTTCGTCCCTTGTGACAGAGAAAGAGTGGAGGAGGGTGCACCGGCTACTGTGCGCGTCAGAGACATTAATTCGTTTTCATCCCTTGTGACAGAGAAAGAGTGTAGGATGTGCACCAGCTACTGTGCGCTTCAAAGAAATTATTTCATTTTCGTCCCTTGTGTCAGAGAAAGAGAGGATTTATAATGAAATGCTTAAGCATAAAGAATAGCTTTCTAACAGAAAGAATAAAATGTTTAAGTGCTAGTTCACTTGGTCTCAGAGACTTGGAATAATTTCTTGGTTGCTCACTGTCTCGCAAGTATGATTCAGTTTCGTTAACATACTTCAGTGAATGAAGTAAGGTATATATAACTAGGGTTGTGAATAGTGTCATTGTGACTTAACAGCTCTTTTCACTAATGGACAAAACTTTAGTCCGCTTATCATGGCTTTTAGTGAGTCCTGTCGCTTTCAACTCTGCTCCTGTACACTGATACAACAGACAATTGCAGGATCTTTATCCCTTGCGATCTTTTTGAATATGAGACACTTCCAGAGAAAGTTATTTCTGATGATTATATCCGTTGACATTCTCTTTGGCCTTTGATTCCTCGTACATTAAAGGCTATCTACGGTTTCTTCAGCTGCTCCAGAATAGACTGTAGTATATTAGCAACATTATCATGCTTCTGATTCGAAGCTGCCATGAATTGCTTAGAGATAGCCATGAAGTCTCTTTGTTGTCTTCAACCAATTTATCCAAGACAAGGTGACTTGAGGAGGTAGAGGCAGAAGGTTGAGCAACCAAGGTAGTTGATGCAGGAGGAGGAGTGACTGGTTCTGGTGGAGGTGCAGATACAAGAGCAGGTTATGGTTCCCAAACTGCAGGAGTTTCTTCCCTTTAGGGTTGCTCCTAAGTAGGGGCAGTCAGAAGTCTTTTGTTTCTCTTGAGTTGTTCTTGTTCCTCTTTTTGACTCTTAAACCAATAAGTCACAAAGTACCAGTTTGCATAGAACTCTTGATGAGATAGCCAAGTACCAACATCATTCATTCTATCATCTTCAATGAATTTCTCTATGTCAATATCATACTGGACTTGAGCTGCAAAACTCTTATAGGAAGAGAAAAGATGGAGGTTTGGCTGAGGCACAATTGTGGGGCGATGGTATATGGGTGGAGGTTCTGTTTCATCTGAAGAGACCAGGGTGGTTGTTGTAGAAGGTGGTTGGGTTGGTGGTTCAATGATGATTAGATCATCATCTTGTTCAAAGTTTTGAACTACCTCAGAGGCAATTGTAGCAGTAACGACAATGTCATCATCTACAATTGGTTCTATTGTGAGTTCAGGCTCAATGTGGATTGGCGAGGGTTGTGAAGATATGACTTGGTGAGTGAAGGGAGGTGATATTGGTTTAAAGGTGGAAATGGGTTAAACTTCAAGAATTGTATCAGAGCCACGTATAGAAGTTTGGGCTTCCTGGATGATAGGTTCAGTTTTTGTTTCAGGTTGTGAAGGGAGGTTTCGGTCAGGTTGAATTTAAGGTGGTGATTTAGGTCTAGGTGGAGTAGTAGGTTTAGGTTGTGGTGAAGGTGTTGGTGTAGTTTGTGGTTGTGGTGATGGAGAAGGTGTAACAGTAGTTGGAAGAACAACAGAAAGAGGCTCAATATATGGAATTGAGACTTTTGGTATGGGTCTCTATCTCCGTCTCAAAGAGATATTATCTTCTTCATCATCATCAGATGACTCAAAAGGTAAAGGAGGTAAAGGCCTTTTAGAGGGTGCAGATTAAGAAGAAAGGGGGTTGGGGTTCCCTAGAGGGTTCAGCAGAGGTACCATGAATAGAATCATATAACTTAACAGCCTCATCTAGTACCTTGGTTTTCTTAGCAGGCATGTCACCAAGCTTTGTCAGCCTTTTCCTCTTTGTAGCAAGTGCAGCAGCAGCAGTGTTGGAGGCAACAACAGAAGGAGCAGCAGAGGGAGCAAAGGCACCTTGAAGCCTTTGGGCTCTCAACACATCATTGTATTGAGCATCTTCCTCATAAGTCTTTTTCAGGAACTCCGTTAATTCTGCTTTCTTTTCTTCATGCTCTTCAGGCAGTAGTGAAGGCATGCAGTCAGGTCTTACCAGAGGAACCAATAAAGGAGCCTGAGACGAAATGGTGATTCCAATACTCTAGGTAATTCTCCTTGTAGGCTGAGAAAAGGCATCATCAGCAATCTTCCTTTTTCCCTTCCTGATAGGTTTGACCACAGCTCCATCTTCCTTGACAATGATAGCAATCACTTCAGAAGATAAAAGCTTCATCTTCTTCAAGTTTTCACTGTTGAAGATTGGAGCACTGCAGGTTTGGAGCGCAACTCCAGCTTCTTCAGTATTCAAGGCTTGAAGATGCTTGATTAATCCTTTTTATGCCAGTATAGCAGAAATAACCCTACTATAGGGTATATTTAGATTTTTCCCTTTTCTGGAAAACGCGATGGCTCTTTGCAAGTGATTGTAGATGATACTGGGCAAGTTGATTTTTGACTTGAGTTCATAATGCCACATTACGAATTTGTGGTCTGAGCTCACATAGTCCACTGATTCAGACTTGGGCATGATGTAGTTCTTGATAATCTTGAAGAGCACCCGAAAGCGATTGTACATGTCTACTGCCTTTAAAGAATTAGGCTTCTCGAAAATAGATGCATTGATGTCAGACACTCCACCAAACTCATTCTCCCAGTTGTTCGTGATTTCTCTTCTAGAGTTTGGGCACTTGATAACCTCAGAAATCAAATCCTATGTTATCACTATGTGTCTTCCTTGCACATAGCTGTAGATGGTGTTGTTTTAGGGCTTAGCAAACCTCTAGAATTCCTTTACTAGTTCTGGGTAGATGGGTTTAACTTCCATGTAGAAGAAATCAATGATACTCATCTCAGTGAAGGCAGTTCTGAAGTCGTATTCATTGTCAGCCAATTCTTTGAAGTTAACACGTGATTCACACATCACATTCAGTTGATGTTGCTCGATAATTAGAGTAAGTGGAGGAGCATTCTCAGGACCAAACACTTGTTGTTGTTGAGCGGCTATTTCAGAAGAATGCAGAGAGAAGGTAACAGAGAGCAAGGAGAGAAAGGGGTTTAGAGATCAAGAGTGAGACTTCTCAGAGAGAAAGAATGGGTAGTGGGTGAGTGAGTGGAATTTAAAAACATGTTGAAGAAGGTAACCGCCTTCATCAATTTTCAAAAAATAAAATAAAGAAATGTTAAATCTGTTGTTTCAGAACTGAAACGTGTCAAACACAGTTTTAAAGAGGCGCAGTAAAACTGTCCTCGGGAAGTAAAACAATTACGACTTAGCGAGAGCAATTTTTATCCACTAACGCATCAACCAGTCTCAGAGAGACATGTGTAAACAAAGATTCCCAGAAGGAACTTATAATGAATGCGTCAGACCCATATGAATATGAACAGTTAACATACACATGCAACAACAGATGATATAAATAATGAATATAATATAACCAAAGGCAACTTAAAAATAGAGGCATACATGCTATCATCAGACACAATGACAAAAATAGAGGCACATGTGAATAATAGACGATCACATGATATCAGACGTATATATGCTATCAGACACAGGCATTCCAGAGGCACACAAATCAGAGGCAAATATATTCAAATTAAACACTCATTCCTTTATAAGATGAAAATTCAAGTTCTTTCTTATAAAGTTGAATCTATCTTCAGCAAGGGGTTTTGTAAAGATATCTGCCCATGAAGGTCAGTATCAATAAATTTAATTTCAAGTATCCTTTTTTGAATATAGTCTCTAATGAAGTGATGTTTAATTTCAATATGTTTAGCTCATGAATGCAAAATAGGATTCTTAGGCAAACATATTGCAGAGGTATTATCACAGTATATAGGAATGTTACTCTCTTTAATCTGATAGTCCTCAAGCTGATACTTCATTCAAAGAAGTTGTGAGCAACAGCTTGCTGTAGATATGTACTCAGATTCTGCTGTTGATAGTGCAATTGTGCTTTTCCTTTTGCTGGACCACGAGATAAGGTTTGCTCCAAGAAATTAGCAGCCACCGATTGTCAGCATCACCGAAACCTACTAACTTGTAATTATCTGATTTCTTATAAAGCAAACCAAGGTTAGTAGTTCCTTTGAGATACCTAAAGATTCTCTTAACAACAGTTAAATGAGATTCTCTAGGATCCGATTGGAATGCTGCACATAAGCATACACTAAACATAATATCTGGCCTTAAGGCAATAAGATAAAGGAGTGAACTAATCATACCTCTATATATCTTTTAGTCTACTTTTTTTTACTAGATTCATCTTTGCTTAGAGCACATATTGGATGCATTGGTGTGCTCATTGGTTTGGTTTCCTAAAGTTTGAACTTCTTCAAAAGTTCTTTCACATATTTCGTCTGATGGATATAGATTCCATCTTGAGATTGCTTGATTTGAATGCCAAGAAAGAATTTCAATTCTCCCATCATACTCATTTCAAACTCATTCTACATAAGCTTAGAAAATTCGTCACAAAGAGATTCATTAGTAGCACCAAAGATAATATCATCAACATATTTTTGAACTACGATAAAATGCTTTTTAGATGTTTTTCTAAAGAGTGTAGTGTCCACTTGTCCTCTTTCAAAACTATTTGACATTAAAAAAGAACTCAGTCCATCATACCAAACTCTTAGGGCTTGTTTAAGACCATAGAGAGCCTTTTTAAGTTTGAAGACATGCTCTGGATAAGCAATATCTTCAAAACCATGTGGTTGTTTTATAAACACTTCGTCACTTATAAAACCATTTAAAAATGCACATTTTACATCCATCTGATATAAAGTAATGCGATGATGTGCAACAAATGATAATAAAATTCTAATTGCTTTAAGTCTAGCTACTGGTGCAAAGGTTTCAGTATAATCTATACCTTCTTCTTGCGAATATCCTTGAGCAACTAGTCTAGCCTTATTTCTTACTACTTTGCCATCTTCATCAAGTTTGTTTCTGAAAACCAACCTGGTTCCAATGGCTTGCTTATCCTCTGGTGGAGGCACAAGCTTCCAAACATCGTTCCTCTGGAATTGATTAAGCTCCTCTTGCATAGGAAGTATCCATCCATCGTCTGTTAGTGCTTCATCAATCATCTTAGGTTCTATTTCTGATAATAACGCAAAGTCAGAGTGTTTCCCAAGAGACGATCTTATTCTAACTCTATCACTTGGTTCACCAATGATCTAGTCTTTTGGGTGATGAGTTTTGAACTTCCAGTCTGTTATAGTCTCTGCTTGAGTCTTGTCATCATACGCAGAATCAGAGGCAACACCTGTGTCACCATCATCTGTTCCTTTTCTTATCTGCATATTTGCGAAGATCTCATCCAGCTCTGATGTTTCATTATCAGGCTTCTTATCATCAAATCTCACATGCATTGATTCATCAATAATTAATGTTTCTTTATTATATACTTTGTAAGTTTTAGAGCGTTCAAAATATCCCAAAAAGATACCTTTTTGTGCTTTTGAATCAAACTTACCAAGACTGTCCTTTGTATTGAGAACAAAGCAGTCTCACCCAAATTGGTGAAAATAAGAAATGTTGGATTTTCTTCCACAATTCATATGGAGTCTTATTCAAGATAGGTCTAATGTAGATTCTATTTTGAATATAATAAGCAGTGTTTGCTGCTTCTGCCCAAAAATGCTTTGTAACATTAGTTTCATGAATCATGGTTCTGGTCATCTATTGAAGAGATCTATTTTTCCTTTCTACAACACCATTTTGTTGTGGAGTTCTAGGAGAAGAAAAATTGTGAGAGATGCCATGCTCTTCACAAAACTTTTGAAATAATTCATTTTCAAATTCTCTATCAAGATCACTTCTAATTGTTGTAATGCAAAAGCCTTTTTCATTTTGCACTTGTTTGCAGAATACAGAAAACATCTTGAATGACTCATCCTTGTGGGCAAGAAATTTTACCCATATCCATCTAGTATAGTCATCAACAATAACAAAACCATATTTCTTTCCAGACAAAGAGACAGTTCTGGTTGGACCAAATAAATCTAAATGCAAAAGCTCAAGTGGCCTTGAAGTGGAAACAAAGTTTTAAGATTCAAATGAAGATTTTGTTTGTTTCCCTTTTTGGCATGCTTTACAAAGAGCATCAAAATGATACTTAAGATTTGGTAAGTTCCTTCTTGTTAAGCTTTGAGATTAACCTGAAGCTGGCATGACCCAATCTTTTGTGCCAAGTTCATCCTTCTTGCTTATGACTATACAGGCATTATCACTAAAGCCAACATCATAACCACTATCACATAATGGACTTACGCTTAGTAGATTGTGCTTAAGGCCATCAACAAGTAAACCATTATCAATAGAAGCTAGAAATTTCTCACCAACTCTTCCACTGCCAATGATTTTACCTTTCTGGTTTCCACCGAAACCACTGTTCCACTCTCTTTAAGCTGAAGCTCTTGAAACATACGCCTTTCTCTCGTCACGTGACGTGAGCACCCACTGTCCAAGTACCAGGACTAGTGTTTCAACTCTATTGCTAAGGAAATCTGCAACATATACAATCTTGTCCTTAGGTACCCAAATCTTTTTGGGTCCTCTTTTGTTAGTTCTAGAAGGAAACTTGTCCTTCTTATTTTTCAATCCATAACAAATACTTCTTATGTGACCTTTCTTATTGCAAAAAGTACAAAGAATATAGTCACTATGATCATTGGTATCTTTGGTTTTCAAATTTGTGTTTTGAAAGGTGGGTTCCTCTGGTTTATAACCAAGACCCTTTTTACCATTTTGGCTTATCATAGATGCTTGTTTGCTTCGTGTCACACACGCAGCAAGAAATCTTTGAAATCCCTCTTCATATTTTGAGGAGTTGCATTCAATCTTTTCTTCATTCTTAGAGCTGTTATTCATCAGACGGTGATTCTCAGCTTTGAGTTTTTCATTCTCTTCATTGAGTGTTAGAAATTCTTTTGAAAGTTTTGAGAATTTCTTTTTCAAAGCTTTATACTCAATGTGGAGCTTAGAAGACTCATCTAAGAGTTCATCAAATGCTTTTTGAATATCAGAAGATGAGTTAAAATCTATCTCTTATTCTTCTTCTTCATTGTCTGATCCTATGGTAGCAATTAGAGCCATGTTAGCTTATTCCTCATCATTATCAGATGATAATGAATCAGAATCATCCCATGTTACCATGAGACCCTTCTTCTTCTTGCCTTTAAAACCGCTTTTCCTTGGTTTCTCTTTCTCGAGTTGTGGATATTCTGACTTGAAATGTCCTAGCTTCTTGTACTCGTAGTAAACTACTTGGCTCTTGTTTTTGTAGTCCTTCTTTTCCCTTGAGTCTCTCCTTTCTCTTGAGTCCTTCTTATAAAATTGCTTCCTGAACCTTCCTTTGTTTTTCCACATACATTGAATTTTCTTTGAAATTAACGAAATTTTTTCGTCTGTGTCTTCACCACTCTCATCAGATAATTCTTCGTCTGCTTCTAGTTTAGCTTGAAGAGCTTTGGAGAAGGAAGCTTTGTTTGTAGTTTTCAAAGATATAGACTTTGATTTCTTAGGAGGTTATTCTTCATTTAGCTCAAGCTCATGAGCTCTCAAGGAACTGAGAAGATCTTTAAGTCGCAAGACATTCAGGTCCTTGGCTTCTTGAATAGCCGTGACCTTAGATCTCCATTTCCTTGGTAGGCTTCTTAAGATTTTCTTCACATGATCTGCAGTAGTGTAGCTTTTCTTAAGAACTTTTAGACCATGAACTAATGTTTCAAATCTTCCCGTCATGGTTTCAATGTCTTCTCCCTCTTCCATCTTGAAGAGTTCATACTGTCTAACAAGAATGTCATCCTTAGTTTCTTGCACCAGAGAAGTACCCTCATAGGCCAGGGCCAATGAGTCTCAAATTTCTTTGGCAGTTTCATTCTTTCCACATTTCTCATACTCTTTCTCAAAAATAACACAGATAAGAAAATATCTTGTTTTCTGATTCAGTTGACAAGCTTTCTTATGCTCATCTTCCCACTTATCCCTAGGAAGGGAATTTCTCTTGGAATCAACTAATTCGATATATTGTTTTTGAATCGTATCCCAGAGTTCGAGTTGTTGAGACTCGAAAAAGGTTTTCACTTTATCTTTCCAGTAGTCATAATTTGTTCTAGTGAACAAAGGAGGACAGTTAACATGACCACCAGCTTCATTGCTTACCATAGATAAAGAATAAGATTTTTTCCACTCACATGGTTAAGTGCTCAACCAAGAGGTTGAGCACTGGTACCAATTGAACGAGGAAAAAACACAAGAAAAGAGGGTCTAAATTGGGTTTTATAAATCTTTTTGAAATGCTTGTGTGTTTTTAAAAAACCTTTTCAAAATAACTCTTAAACAAAATATCAAAGTAAATAAGCAAAAAGAAGAGAAGAACAGGACACAGTGATTTATACTAGTTCACTATTACCTGATAGCTACGTCTAGTCCCTTCATACACTTGAAGGATTTCTCCATTATAATCAACTAATTACACTTGAGAGTATACTACTGCCAAACTAGCTATACTCACAATTTCTTAAAATGACTTAGTACAATCAAGCATCTAAGGAATACAGCAACTACTAGGCTAAATACAATGTTCAAAAATAGTTTTAAAATAATAGCAATAACTCTCAACAGAGAGGATTTACAATGAAATGCTTAAGCACAAAGAATAGCTTTCTAACAAAAAGAATGAAACGTTTAAGTGCTTGTTCACTTGGTCTCAGAGACTTAAAATAATTTATTGGTTGCTCACTGTCTTGCAAGTATGATTCAGTTTTGTTAACGTATTTCAGTGAATGAAGCAAGGTATATATAGCTAGGGTTGTGAATAATGTCGTTGTTACTTAACAGCTCTTTTCACTAATGGACAAAACTTCAGATCTGCTTATCATGGCTTTTAGCATGTCTTGTCGCTTTCAACTCTGCTCCTGTACACTGACACAGCAGACAACTGTAGGATTTTTGTCCCTTGTGATCTTTTTGAATGTGAGACACCTCCAGAGCAAGTTATTTCTGATGATTATATACGTTAACATTCTCCTTGACTTTAATGATCACTCAGTCTGATTTCCAATTAGAGGCATCTCCCAAACAGATGATGATTGTCATTGAGATACTCTGTTCACCAGAGTGAGCTTGAAACTGAGGCAAGTTCTTCAGTATAGAATTTGTTGACCTTTCATATAATGGATTCATGTAGTATCGGATGAAGGTTTCCACGGTGTAGTCTAATCAGAGCATGGTCTCACTAGAGCATGGTCTATCAGAGTGTTGACTACTATCAGAGTGATGACTGTCGTCAGAGCGTTGACTACTATCAGAGCGTTGAATGTCGTCAGAGCATTAACTTTGGAGTGAGGCTATAAGATGATGACGTCATCGACACTTTCTGGACGATCACTGCCAGACTCAAAGAAATGGATCGGAGGGTGAAATGCACACATAGACATAGTCTTCTGAGATATTTTCATCTGATAGATAATGACTTACTCACAGAGTTCTGCACACTAACACACACATCAGAGGATAAATTGTTCTATTAGTTATTTGTTATCATCAAAACTATTAAGGGTCATTGTTTTAGAATCTACTTGATTCCAACAGGAAGACGGAAAACACGAAGGGAAAGAGGAGGAGGAGAAGAGGGCCAAGCTCCACCACTTCTAGCTCAAGTGTTGGGTGTTGCTGTGAGTTCTTTCTCCCTCTAGGTGTTGGGCACCCATAAGTCCCACATTAGGATTTTCTTTCTTTCTCTAAATAGCATGTCAATTTTATTTCAAGTCTAGGGTTTGAATATTCTTTGAAATAGTGCTTGATTTTATGATTATAATGTTTCTATGTGGGATTGGTTAAGTGTTGGCGGTTGTCCCCACCCCCACATAAATGTATGTGTGATGTTTTGCCCATTGTGTGCTCCACTGAGCTCCAATTGGGATGAGTCTTGGTTTATGAGTAATCAAACTCTAGATTGTTGATAATTCCTCTCTGAGCTTTTGTATGTTTTGGCCATGATACTATCAATGATTATGTTTTAAGAATATGATGCACTTTCCACTTGTTAAACTAAACCCTTGATTTTGTTAAAATGCATTGGTGATAGTTGGAATGAGTGCATGTTGTATAAGACTTCTAAATTGCCTATTTACTTCATTGTACTTATGCATTTAATATGTGACAGTATGAATAAGATTATGAAAAGACTTAATGCATGATTTCTCATCAGAGGAGCTTATGGTATAGCCATGACTTGTGGGACGCCACTTACAAGTTTTAGACGTATGACTGCTATATCATAAGATGCCATAACGATTTAGCCATGTACTTATGGGACGCCACTTGTAAGTTATAGACGCATGACTGCTAAACCGTAAGCTACGTGATCGGAGTCTATGGATCTAAGCCTACGACACAATCTGGTAGCGTAGTGTCCCGATTAGGTAATGACTTGACCATATAGGATCAGTCAGCCATTCTATGGACATATGCGAGAAAATCATGTATTTTTATGTTTAAATTGATTTGTAGTTGTGTCTCATTCATTTCATTGGATATAATACATTATGAAGAGAGGTGGTGAGGAGTCCGAAAAGGGCTCATTGATATTTTTATCTCACTCTTTTCCTCTATTGTTTCAGATAAGTAGGGAACTCAAGAAGACTGAAGGGGACTTGTAAGTCAAGATCTCTTTATTTTGTATTTTAAATTATGTAACTGATGTTGTGTGGTTTAAGACAAAAGACTAGTATTTTGTGTTGAACTTCTTAAATGGTTTGGTAATTTTAAAATATGGAGTATTTTCCCTTTTGGGATTGGAAACCTTGTGACATTTGGACTTGATGTAATGTCTAAGTTTAAATTTTCCTTGGAATTCTATTTATCAAATGTTTAATGTCTTGCTTTCAATTAAGTTTGAATGTATGGGTGTTACGTTATGGTATCAAAGCAGTTCAATCCTTTAGACTGTGATTAATTAGATTAGTATGCTAAAGTCTTGGTGGTTAACTAGCTAGACTCTCTAAGTACCTTGTTATAGGATATTGAGCCTGATCAACTCAATGTTTTATGCATTGTATGCATAATTATGGCCAGTGGATCATGAGACGGAAGACGGACAAGACGAACAAGACAACCACCACCCGAAGGCAATCATTGGAATGTCATGGCGGATGCATTACGGGAGCAAACTCAAGCTTCAAATGCTAAAGCCCAAGCGACAAATGCCTTATTCAACCAAGGAGGGCTCGGGCCAGCCAATAATGCAGCCCCACCGGAGAACCCCAACCGTGCATTCTCTGAATTCTGGAAGAATAGTCCTCCCCTTTTTAAAGGTGGTTCAGATCCGGTGAAAGCACAATATTGACTGCAAGAAATGGAAAAGATATTCACTGTGGTTGCTTGCACAAAAGAACAGAAGTTGACTTTTTCCTCACACTACTTGAAAGGAGAAGCAGAAATATGGTGGAGATGAGCTAAGGCTCATATAATTTCTCTTGAGACCCCTCTGGATTGGACCAACTTTCAGAGGGTGTTTTTGGAGAAATACTTTTCAAGGAGTCAGAAAAGGCAAAAGGAGCAAGAGTTTGCTCATCTGACCCAAGGAAGCATGACGGTGGGGAATATGTAGCCAAATTTGAAGAATTGGCCAAATATTCCACCTACCTTCAACATACACAAGACGACAAATGGAAGGCTCATCAGTTTGAGCAGGGCCTGAAACCGGAATTGAGGAACGTAGTGTGTTAGTTTGAAGAAGCTGATTATGCAAAGCTGGTGGGAAAGTGTAGAATCTCTGAGGAGGCATAGGCGGTCTTGGAAGCAGATCGTCATGATAGGATCCAGAGGAGGAAGGATGACAAAAATGCTCAATACATGAGACCCAAAGGAAAGTCAAACAAGGGAAAACATGAATAGATTCATGAGACTAGACCACATCATGATTGCCCCAAATGTGGTATGAGACATCCGGGGGAGTGTATGATAGGAAATGATATCTGCTTCATTTGTCACCAGCCAGGACATAGGGCAAGGGAATGCCCTCAATCCAAGAAAGGGAAGGGATCCAAACCCAGTGATCCTACTCAAGGAAGATTCTTTACTCTGGATGCTAAGAAAGCTAAGGGCGTTGAAAATCTGATGAAAAGTACATGTTTCCTCCAAGATGAACGCCTAATTGTTTTGTATGATTTGGGTGCAACTCATTCCTTCATTTCTTGTAAAAGTGTGCAAAGGTTAGGGTTGTACCTCACTTCTTTATCAACTCCTTTGCATGTGCACACACCTGCGGAAGGTAGCATCTCTACTTCCTTGATATGTGAGAATTGTCCTCTCGTAATTCAAGAAAGATTATTTTTTGTGAATCTGGTGTATCTACCCTTAGAAGGGATGGACATAATCCTAGGTATGGATTGGCTATCAGCCAATCAAGTTGTCCTAAATTGTTATTGTAAAACAATAGAGTTTCCAAAAGTACAACCATCCGTTAAAGAGTCTATTTCTAACGTTTTGGCTAGTGTTCCTCAGTTAAATCATTGTCTAGTTGAGGGCCATGCATGATACATCATGTTACTTTCCTTAACCACAGAGGTTAGCCTAGATTTGATTAATGTCCCTGTATTAAGCAAATTCTTGGATGTGTTTCCTGACGAGGTAACTACCTTACCTCCAGAAAGAGAAGTGGAGTTCACTATAGCTTTGGTTTCGGGGGGCGGGACCAATTTCTATCGCTCCATATAGGATGTCACCCTTAGAGTTAAGGGAACTTAAAACCCAGTTGGAAGATTTAATTGCAAAACAATTTATTAGACCCAGTGTGTCATCTTGGGATGCACTAATTCTTTTAGTGAAAAAGAGGGATGGTAGCATGAGATTATATGTAGACTACCGAAAAATCAACAAGGTCACTGTCAAAAATAAGTACCCACTACCCAGGATTGATGACTTGTTGGATCAACTTAGAGGAGCTTCAGTTTTCTCTAAGATTAATTTGAGATCTGGCTGCCACCAGATTAGGGTTAAGGCCAGAGATGTTCCAAAGACTACTTTTAGGACTAGGTACGGTCATTACGAGTATTTGGTTATGCCCTTTGGCTTGACCAATGCTCCGGCCGTATTTATGGACTACATGAATAGGATTTTTAGGCCTTTTCTCGATAAGTTCGTAGTGGTCTTCATAGACGATATCCTATTCTATTCCAAGGATCCTCATGAACATGAAGAACACCTCAGAATTGTGCTAGGTACTCTTAGAGAAAAGTGATTGTTTTCAAAGCCCAAAAAATGTGAGTTTTGGCTCAGTGAAGTTAAGTTCCTATGACACGTTATTTCTCAAGCTGGAGTGTCCGTTGATCCCAGTAAAGTAGAAGCAGTTCTTAACTGGAAACGACCAACCACTATCACAGAAGTTAGGAGTTTCCTAGGACTAGCCGGTTACTACCGTAGGTTCATTCAGGGATTTTCTCAATTGGCACTTCCCCTAACAAGGTTAACTCGCCAGGGGGAACCGTTTGTGTGGAATAAGAGCTGTGAGAACAGTTTCTTAGAGCTTAAGATCCGGTTGACTTCCACGCCAGTTCTTGTTATCCCTGACCCAGCTTTGGGTTTTGAAGTCTATAGTGATGCCTCTAAGAAATGATTAGGTTGTGTTCTCATGCAGAACCGACAGGTTGTGGCCTATGCATCTAGGCAGTTAAGGCCTCATAAAGAGAATTATCCTACTCATGATTTAGAACTTGCAGCAATAGTTTTCGCACTAAAGATTTGGAGGCACTATTTATATGGTGCCTGGTTTAAAGTGTTTAGTGATCATAAGAGTTTGAAATATCTCTTTGATCAAAGGGAACTTAACATGAGACAAAGGAGGTGGGTTGAGTTCCTAAAAGACTATGATTTTGAATTGAAGTACCATCCTGGCAAGGCAAATGTAGTCGCCGATGCTTTGAGTAGGAAGTCCCTTCATGTTTCATCTATGATGATTAAAGAAATGGAGCTGTTGGAGTCTTTTAGAGACCTAAACTTGGGAATGTTCTTCATGGGGAACAGTCTCTTATTGAGTCACTTATAAATTTCTTGTGACTTTAGGGGTCAGATTAGACTAGCTTAGGGTCTAGATGAAGAGTTACAATCTAGGAGAAACCACCTCGGTTTCTCCGAAGCTGATGACGACACTATTTTGTTCCATCAAAGGATCTGTATTCCTAAAGATGAATTCGTTAAGAAGCAGATCTTAGAAGAGGCCCAAAAGAGTGGATTCTCAGTACATCCTGGTTCCACTAAGATGTATCATGAGCTTAGAAAGAGGTATTGGTGGCCAGGCATGAGAAATGATGTGGCAGAGTTTGTAGCTCAATGTTTGGTTTGCCAAAAAACTAAAATAGAACACCAAAGGCCATCTGGTCCTCTTCAACCCCTAGAAATCCCTGAATGGAAATGGGAAGGAATAGCAATGGACTTGGCGGGAGGTTTACCTCGCACTCAGTCAGGTTATGATTCTATTTAGGTCATAGTGGATAGACTGACTAAATCTGCCCATTTTCTTCCCATCAAGTCTTCTTATAAGACTGTTAGGTTAGCTAAAATCTATATTAGGGAAATTGTTAGACTCCACAGAGTGCCCACTAGCATTGTCTCGGATAGGGATCCCATGTTTACCTCTCAGTTTTGGAAAGCTTTGCATCAAGCTTTAGGGACTAGACTAGACTAGACCTTAGTACGGCTTACCATCCTCAGATGGACGGTCAATCGAAGAGAACCATACAAACCATGGAAGACATGCTTAGAGCATGTGTTCTAAAGGATGGCAGTAGTTGAGATGGGTACTTGTCACTCATAGAGTTTTCCTACAACAATAGCTACCATGCCAACATAGGCATGGCACCGTATGAAGCTCTTTATGGTCGCAAGTGTAGGACTCCTTTTGTCCTGGTTTGAGGTAGAAGAGCGGAGGTTGTTAGGTCCTGGTCTTGTTCAAGAATCTACTGATAAGATTCGCATGATTAGGGATAAGTTAAGAACTGCCCAGAGCAGGCAGAAAAGTTACACAAACTGTAGGCGTACACCTCTTGGGTTTGCAGAAGGTGAACATGTATTCCTGAAGGTCACCCCTACCATAGGTGTTGATAGAGCCCTTAAGGCCAAGAAGTTAACTCCCCATTATCAAATTGCCCTACCCCCATCCTTGTTAAATCTGCACAATGTCTTTCTTGTGTCTTAGATCAAAAAGTACATTCTGGATCCATACCAGCCTTTGGATCATGAAACTGTACAACTTAGATCAGATTTGAAATTTCAGCCCATCTCGGTTCAAGTAGTGGACCGAGCTTTCAAGACACTCATGAATAAGTCAATTCCCTTGGTTAAGGTTATTTGGGGAGGATCCGATCGCGAAGAAGCCACCTGGGAATTGGAAGAGGAAATGCGATACCAATACCCTTACCTGTTTCAATAGGTATGTACTTTGTCTAATTTTTGAGGACAAAAATTTTAAAAGGATGGTAGTAATGTAACACCCCAAATTCCTTAAGTCTAGTGTGGGATCTGGAGGTTTATGTAATGTATCTTAGGAATATGTAACTATGTTAAATTTTCTTAACTTGCTTTGGATGGTATTCTTAGTGAATATTGTTGTTAATGATTCCTTGTTGTTCTTGTATGGTTGAATTTGCCAAGTTTGACTTTAGGATGATTGGAAGGAGTGAGTACGGATTGATTGATGAAGGTTTAGGGACAAAAATTGCAAGATTAGATGTTAAAATTTAGTTTTCCTACATTTAGCAGTGCATGAATCGATTCATGCAAGCCTGAATCGATTCACAAAGGTGTCCAGGCCATCTAGGAGCTTTTGTGAATCGAATTGTGAACCATAAATTGATTCACGAATTCGATTCACAAAAGGCGCTGCAACATCCCTTACTACATGAATCGATTACACTTAAGTGTGAATCGATTCACACACTGCAAAATGCTCAAAACGCTGCAGAATACATCAGAACGCAAAAAAAGGGAAAATGGGAGAGAAAAGGAGAGAAGAAAAAGGGGAAAACACTAGGGTTCATGATTTTTAGAAGGATTGGAGAGATTCTTATTGGATTTCTTCAACCCCTTGCTTGAATAAGAGTAAGAGAGTTGTGATTTAGCTTTGGGTGGAAGATTTGGTGGAACCCTAGAGGAAGGAATAAGGAAAACGCGAAGGGAAAGAGGAGAAGAATTAGAGGGCCAAGCTCCACCACTTCTAGCTCAAGTCTTGGGGTGTTGTTGTGAGTTCCTTCTCCCCCTAGGTGTTGAACACCCATAAGTCCCACATTAGGATTTTCTTTCTTTCTCTAAATAGCATTTCAATTTTTATTTCAAGTCTAGGGTTTGAATATTCTTTGAAATAGATGCTTGATGTTATGATTATAGTGTTTCTATGTGGGATTGGTTAAGGGTTGGTTGTTGTCCCCAACCCCCCACAAATGTATATGTGATGTTTTGCCCATTGTGTGCTCCACTGAGCTCCAATTGGGATGAGTCTTGGTTTATGGGTAATCAAACTCTAGATTGTTGATAATTCCTCTCTGAGCTTGTTTAAGTTTTGGCCATGATACTGTCAATGATTATGTTTTAAGAATATGATGCATTTTCCACTTATTAAACTTACCCCTTGATTTTGTTAAAATGCATTGGTGATAGTTAGAGTGAGTGCATGTTGTATAAGACTTCTTAATTGCCTATTTACTTCATTATACTTATGCATTTAATATGTGACAATATGAATAAGATTATGAAAAGACTTAATGCATGATTCCTCATAAGAGGAGCTTACGGTATAGTCATGACTTGTGGGATGCCACTTACCGGTTTTAGACGTATGACTGCTATATCGCAAGATGCCATGACGATTTAGCCATATACTTGTGGGACGCCACTTGTAGGTTATAGACGTATGACTGCTAAACCGTAAGCTACATGATCAGAGTCTAGGGATCTAAGCCTACGAAACAATCCGGTAGTGTAATGTCCCGGTCAAGTAATGACTTGACCATATGGGATCAGTTAGCTATTCTATGGACATATGAGAGAAGAATCATGTACGTTTATGTTTAAATTGCTTTGTAGTTGTTCTCAGTCATTTCATTGGATGTAATATGTTACGAAGAGAGGTGGTGAGGAGTCCGAAAATGGCTCATTGAGATTTTTATCTCACTCTTTTCCTCTATTGTTTCAAATAAGCAGGGAACTCAGGAAGACTGAAGGGGACTTGCAAGTCAAAATCTCTTTATTTTGTATTTTAAATTATGTAATTGATGTTGTGCGGTTTAAGAAAAAAGACTAGTATTTTGTGTTGAACTTCTTAAATGGTTAGGTAATTTTAAAATATGGAGTATTTTCCCTTTTGGGATTAGGAAACCTTATGACATTTGGACTTGATGTAATGTCTAAGTTTAAATTTTCTTTGGAATTCTGTTTATCAAATGTTTAATGTCTTACTTTCAATTAAGTTTGAATGTATGGGTGTTACATTGTCTGTTGGTCTCTGTGTGTGTGTGGGTTTTTTAAGTGGTTTTAGCTCTTTGATATGGTAATGCTATATGGAAATGGAAAATCGATGGGCGTATTCTCTGTATATGCATTAGTGCATTAATATGGTAATGCTATATGCATGTAAATGGAAATCAAATTTGTGTAGACTACGTTCCTTTAAATGTCTTTTTATTTCATGTGCCTTATAGACTCTGTTCCTATTAAGCACCATTCTTGTTTAGAAATCATCGGAGATTAGTCTTATCAAGCACCAATTGCTTAGCACCATAAAAGTGGCTCCATGTGTTTTAAATAGAAAGACAATATACCCAAAGAGGTGTTGGGAAAAAAAAAGTCAGCTACATGTTTTTTTTTTTTGAAAAAACAATATCTTTCATATTTTTCGACTTATAACAGTTCTAAGAAATTTGTTCGGTATCTCGGTGTTATAATCTTCGTATTGATGATTGTGACAGCTTTTATGTGATACATACCATCTTGGGTAAGCCTTTAGTGAGCTACCATAATTACTAGCTTAGCTAACGATGTAGATAGCCGTTAAAAATATATCCGTTGGAGATATCGTTTGATTTTTTTAACTTTACCATTGTGTAAGTTTTTAAATAAAAAAATAATATATCCAAAAAGATTTTGAAAAAATGCCAGCTAGATTTTAAAAAAAAATAGGTTAAATTATGCTTTTAGTCACTCATATTTATTTTAGATTTCAGTTAGATCCATCATTTATTTTGAATTAATCTCTTACATTATAAACATTATACCAATATAATCCTTCCATTAATAACACCGTAAAAATTAGCTTATATGCCAGTTAATTAAAGAGCTGGTTGGATCACATTTAAGGGCTGGATTAAAAAAATAAAGTTGTTAATTGAACACAAAAATAGACACACATACTATCCAATTCTCAACGTTTTTTTGTTTATCTGGTTAATACAGTTCATTTATCTGGTTAATCCTTCACATTATCTGGTGAATTCCAACTCTGAAACTTAACACATTCCATTTTATTTATCTGGTTAATGCAGTTCATTTATCTGGTTAATGCTTCACATTATCTGGTGAATTCCAACTCTGAAACTTAACACATTCCATTTTATTTATCTGGTTAATCCAGTTCATTTATCTGGTTAATGTTTCACATTATCTGGTGAATTCCAACTCTAAAACTTAACACATTCCATTTTATTTATCTGGTTAATCCAGTTCATTTATCTGGTTAATGGCTCACATTATCTGGTGAATCACAAACTCACATTTCATTATTTATCTGGTTAATACAGTTCATTTATCTGGTGAATGCAGTTCATTATCTGGTTAATCACAAATATTTTCTAAACTACTTAAAAAAATCTATAAAAAATAAAAAAAAATTGAAAAAAAAAATATACGTCCGTACTGTACGGACCGTATGTCCGTACAGTACGGACCGTATGTGTATGTGTGTCTGTGTCCAAATTTGTGTACAAAAAACATTTTTGTTAAAAAAAAAACCAATGTGACTCCATCACACGAAACAGCCTCCGTTGTCTTCGTTCCCGTCTCAACACATCGTCGTCTTGGTTCCTTCCCGTCTCGCCACTTTGCCGTTACGCGCAATCGGCAACCACCATTGCACGGTTCACTAACGCTCTCCCCCTTCTCTAGTCGCAAGGTGCCACCCCGTAACCAGTGTGCCAATCGCACGGTGGTGTCGCCCCTTCACAAACCCGCGCAACCCTCTTGCACAGTGTCTCCCCATTGCCAGTCGCACGGTGCTCATCCAGTTGCGCATCGGGTTATTGCTAACCACAGCTATATTGTGTTGCTCAAATTTTTTGAAACTCTTATCAAGTACTTTAATCTCAATTTTATTTGTTCATGACTCGTAGATCATTGCTCTGATCCAATACTTGAAGCATATGAGGAATAAGGATTTTCACGAATTCAGAGAGAATCTTATTTCATCTAGCAGCACCCTGAAACTCGGTATCTTGTAAATTTTGGTTTTTGAGGATGGAGTGATTCAATGTTTTGGTCGAAGCTGTTGAATATGTCCACTACAAATCCTGAAGCTCATTCAATTGGGGTTGTTGTATTTAACCAAATGGAAGATTTGGAGTTTGTTACCCCATAGGAGAAAGATATTTGATATAGTGTAATCCAATCACATCACTTGGTTTGGATGAGGACGCAAGAACTTATTTTAATTTATAGGATCAGGTTCAACATGTGTATCAGATGCAAGACTCATGATTTCGGTTGTGCTTGTAGTTCCATATATTAAATGATTTTATTTACAGATTGAAGTACGTTACAAAGAATTTATGCCTTTTCATTACTTGGAGGGGCTGGTTCTCAGACATGTCACATATGGCTAATTCATGGTGCTGTCAAGGTCTCTTTTGGTGATATAGCGCCACATGGATGCTTAATTCTCTTCTGCATTATTTGTCTATCCTGATCGCGAACACATTGCGGCTGTGTGATGAGTGCATCGATAGCTTAGGGATTTTATCAACAAGTAGTAGTACAAAGTTGGTTTTGTTCTTTTTTCTTCTATATAAACTGTATGGAGCTTGGCATTGGTTGCAATCTGCAAGATGTTCTATTGTACTTTAATTCTTCTAATCTGTAGCACACCTTGCGTTACAATTTATAATTCTCTTAATAAAAGTATCTTAGCTTATTAAAAAAAAAAGAGTTTGTATGAACTGATTTTAACTTTTATGTATCATTACTGAGGGGGAAAAACTTGTTTGTATCATTTATTACAAATGCATGCATAGAAATCGAGTTAATGCCATTTATCAGCAATATTTTCATTCTATGTAAGATCCACTACAACAAGTTTTGGCAATAAACAGCGCTTATTTTTAGCTTAAAACAGCGCTTAAAAGCGCTGAAAATTAAGCCGCTGCTGATTATATTTCAAAAAAACAGCGTTTATGAAGCGCTGCTGAAAATGGACAATAAATAGCTTCAATTAGAAGCGGCTTATTGTTCGACACAAATGGGCTTCAATAATGAAGCGCTGTTTATTGTATAGACAATAAACAGCGCTTCTTTATTGAAGCGCTGTTTATTGTATAGACAATAAACAGCGCTTCCATACTGAAGCGCTGTTTATTTTGTATAATTAGCAGCGCTTCCTTTTAGAAGCGCTGTCTTTTTATACAATAAGCAGCGCTTCATTATTGAAGCGCTGTTTATTCTCCTTTTTTTTATTAAATTTAGTTCTCTCACATTTACATTATATCTGTTGCATAATAGTGATAACACAAAATGCAATCAAAATTGTCATCAACATTCCCCAACATCAAAATTTAACATTATAATGTAATTTTTTCATAAATTCCTACATATCCTTACATTAACATAAATAAAGTACAATATATTTCATAGTCAAATTTACAATTATACAGAATAGATCACTAAAATATTGCACATGTCATGCTACAAATCCTACCTAAATAGTAATATCTTTTTCTTACATCCTTTGCAACTAAACATGCATACAAAGTCAAAATTCTAACAAAATTTTGGCTAGTTTTCCTTAAAATATGGACATTCCAAAATATAAAAAATACCAGAAACATAACATATCATACCAAATGACCAACATAAAATATATAAAATATTAGCCAACATAAAAAGGAATTTTATTCCTAATTTCATGTGAACCTTTCCAATTCAAGTATGCTAAACTAAAAAAAAACCAAATTTAACAAAAACTCACGTAAACATTAATATTAATCTTCTTCTATCTGCTTATAAATGATAAAATTTGTAGTAAAATATCGACACCACTCTTCTTTGAGTTCTGTATGATCGATGTATGTGTCGAATTGACAATCGTGATAATCTTTGCGAAATAAAAATTAAATGAAGTTAGAATTGAACATAAGCATTCAAATGGTATGCGTAAAAGAAAAAAATTATATAAACTTTGAAATTGTTACAAACATACCTCTGTTGGAATTTCTGTTTGATTATGAACGACAATATCCTTGAGAAACTTTAAAACATATCGCCACAATCATCAGAGTTGGGTTAGCGAGGACACTATAAAACCAAAAATATGAAATTAATTGTTTTTATTTTTGGTAATTTGAATAATTGCATAAAAAATTTGATATAAATACCTTTATCGGTATCCATTTAGGTGGAGTAAATTTAGAAAATCGAGACTTGTTTCTTCGATAAAGTAGGATTGCCCTAAGTGCAAAATCAAACAAAATCATTCAATATGGACACATAGGCTATATATATCAAATTTCTAACAAAATTTTGGCAGAGTCTCCCCTAAAATATGGACATTCCAAAATTTATAAAACACCTGTAACTTAAACAAATACCAGCCAGCCAGCACAAGATGTCACGTAGGCCAAACATAAACAAATAAACACTTCAATATTACAAGTAACTTAAACGTTTAAGAAATTGCATACATACATATATATATATATATATATATATATATACATATCTATGATTTATACACACTTACTGATTGTACTTCTCTTTCATTGTTTTGCGCATGTTGATATGTACACGCAATGGATCAAGATAGTACACAACGTTTTGATTCAAGTTAATCGCTAACAATAACCAATGATCCCTACAAAAATGTTGGACAAAAAAATATAAGAAAGTAAACACATTTCAATAAATTTAGTAATATTGATTAAATTAAATGACTTACACTACGTTGCAAGGTGACAAAAACAAAGTCTCAAAGTCAGGATTTGCTAATGTCAAGCGGTGAATGACATACTCAGACATGTCGACATTCCATGATCCCATATGTGTCAAGTGGGCACAAAAATACAAACCTTAGAGTTTGTTCTTGTGGGATCAATATCTCTTGATACAAGTAGCTTAAATTAAAACATGCATACAAATTAATGCATTAACAATAACATAAATATTTAGTGTAAAAATAAAAATCATTGGATACTTTAAAATTTAATGCAGTACCTGAGATATACACTAATAACAGTTTCACTTAACCATAGGTTGTCATTAAGAATTTCTTGAAGTGCACCATCAACACCAGCTCTTAGGTCGTGCTCATAACCCAAAATTGATTCATCCATTGGTACTTTAATGGTATCTGCTGCCTCCATCTTTGTTGCCATATGGACTCTAAGATAAATTGTAAAATCTGTAGCAGGAGCTGTAGGAGGCTGAGATACCATGACCTTCTTCACGGAGATGTGAATGACCCATTTGTTGGCTGCTTGCCAACACTCTTGCTAGCTATAGGCAGCTTGCCCTTGCCTTTGTCCTTGGCTTTGGATGTTGGAGATACCTACATATTTTGCATTCCAACATATTGACTAGTTAGTGAGTGATCACCTAATTTAATAAATATATGTAGTATATGATAGTGAAGCATATACTTTAACATATACGTACCATATCACTTGTAACTACGAGGTGGTTTGGCCATGCCACATAGGTTCCTATTGCCTGTTCCACTGTCATCACATCTGCCGCCTCCAATGGTACAGGCAATAGTGCATCTCCCTCAAGTGCAACGTCAACTCTAACTTTTACATGATTAGGAGGTAAGGGAAGGTTGTGTAGTGACACACCTGGTTCATTATACAACATTCCCTTACCAACCATTCGTTGCATTGGACTTGTCAAATATAGACTGCACTCATAAATGCCCTAAACCAATGATAAACGAAATATTAATATGTTAAATCTTTGAATACTTAGGTGAGAAAGTATAAAAAGAAATGTAACGATTATTACCTCGGGACTCACAATAGTGCAACTATCTCTAACACTCTTTGGGTTAGGGATAGGTGACTGATGCAAGTTCCTCTCCACTTCATCTTTATCCTTCTTGCTATCTTCCAATTCCTGAACTTTTTGGTATAGCTGAGTTACCATTCTCCTCAATTCTTCTGTTTCACTAGCATCAGCATGGCGTCTTACGCGCTTCTGTGATCCAAAGATAGCGCCCTGGGAGACGCCAAATCCCACGCCTCTTACCCGACCAGGATACTCCTTGATGGGTATGGCTTGGGAAAGGATGTCTTGACCAGACAAATCTGACATAGACATTGACAGTTCATTCTGCGAGACACAAATATTATTAAATATTATTAAATAATATCATTAATTTAAACGTTAATTAATGTTATCATACTTACAATTTTATCAGCCACTTCTCTAGTGGGTAGATGTTCAATGTCACCCTTCTTGTTTCGCCGGGCTTCTATCCACAAACAAGATCGATCAATGGATTGAGAAGTTGCATCTTCTCCTGACTCCAACAACTGTACATGTGAACAAACAAATTGAGAGAAAGTAAGAAAGAAATTGTACATACCAAGAGATGCGTTAAAACAAGTTATAATTAAAGATATTGTACATACCATTTCTTCCTCAATGAGGGGATACCCTTTAACCCCTCCTCTGTAAGGGTATGGAGGATTTGATGCTCTTTGCCGATTTTCATTGCTTATTCTCTACATAAAAACATAAGAATATATTAATGCATGGTTTAATGTCATATATAAAAGTTATAAATATTATTGTACATACTATATATTCTTCATCTGCTGTGCGTCTTCTTACAAAAGCGCTCCAATCATCCTGTTCTATGAACGATGCATATTTTCTTTGGAGGTCGATGTCGATGTTCCGTGTTGGTCTCTCAACCACTTGTTCGCTAACGCAGTTCGGAAATTCCGGTGTGATCTTCCAGCTAACCTAAGTGTAATATCCTTTCGGGTCTCATCAACATCAAAATGCTTCTACAAGAACATTATAAACAAAATGGTAGACTATAAGTATGTTTAGATAAATTAAAAAACAATACAAATAACCAATGTTAATTAATCCCATTTTTATATACCTGTATCTCAGTCCATATCTCATCTTTTAGCTCCTTCAAATATGGATCCTTATCCTTCTAATTATCGCGGCTAATTGGGACCGTCTTTCGCACTGTGGCCCCAATGAATTGAATAAAGTCACTAACATTTTCACCAATTGGTTGACCCTTAGCATTCCATATAACCTATAAAAAAATAGTATTAGTGTACAAATTTAGATACTCAACTAAAAAAAATAGTATTAGTGTACAAATTTAATCGACAAGTATCTTACCACACGTTTTGCAACTCCTTTACTCCTCTCACGGATGAGTTTCTTCTTAAAAGTCGGTCCACGGGACGCCGTCCCCTTTTGGGGGGCCTCGGGAGCACTATCATCACTTTCAGATGCCATTTACCTGAAAAAATTATACACATAAGTTATTAATAAAAATTAATAAAGAAATCAATGTATACACATTTAATTGATCAATAAATTAATAAAAATTAAATAGCATTCACTACATACATGTACATTTAAGCAACTCTTTTCCTTTTTCTCGTTTTATTCAGATTTACATCCCTTATGAAATAATGGATTGATCCAAAGCCCTTCATTATGATCATTTCTAATATACACATCATCCTCTATATGTGTACTTGCCCCAAACAATGATTGTGATGACCCGAGGAGAGGGGCAGCCTCAATGGCGGGCTATTCATGGGCTTCATCATCAATCTCATTAACAATTTTTTGTTATTCAATAGAACAATGGACCAATTCATATCAATTGGATCGGTGCCATAGAACACTTGTTGAGCTTGCGATGCTAAAATAAAGGGCTCATCCTTATATCCCAACTTATTAAAATTCACCCGCATGAACCCCAACTCATCCATTTGTACACCGTTGTTATTATCAACCCACTTGCATTGGAACACAGGCACTGAAACATCTTGTAATCCAACTCCCATATGCGTTCAATGACCTCAAGTATGACATATTCGCATATATGGGATTTCTATCTTTAGCACTTGATATATGCATAGCTTCACTACAAGAGTCACTCCACTATTTTGTATTCTCCTCCGATCATCATGTTCTTTTGTATAAAAAGTGTACCCATTAATGAGATAACCTGTAAGAACTAACATGTATATCTGGACCTTTAGCTAACCATCTCAATCTTTACGAAACCGAGCTAGGATTTGCGATGAAACTCTGCAGAAATGTATTCTTTCAACCATTTTATAAAACACCGATTGTGTTCATTGTTAACCAATTTTGACTCTTATTTGGGTACAAGCTCTTGAGTATGTCCTTGTGTTTTACAACATATGACTCAACTTCATCGGCGTTGCGTAAAACATATAAGTGTGCTTGTTCCCATTCTTTCCTTGATATAGTCAATATTTCAAGTCCAGGAATCCCCTCCCCTGCACTTCTTCCCGTGGTGACGAGACCGCTGAGCTCTATAGAATGTTCAATATCAGATACATACTCAATACAGAATTCAACAGCTTCTTCGACTATATACCGTTCAACAATACAACCCTCTGGTCGTGATCGGTTTTTCACATACCCTTTTAATATCTTCATGTAACGCTCAAACGGGTACATCCATCTCATATAAGCTGGCCCACACAATTGTGTCTCCCTAACCAGATGAACTGTCAGATGAATCATTATGTCAAAGAATGAAGGCGGGAAATACATCTCAAGCTCACACAAAGTCAGAATAATTTCTTTTTGCAAGGCTGGCAACTTTCCAGGGTCAATCACTTTACTACAAATTGCCTTAAAGAAGAAACAAAGTTTACTTAAGGTATGGGTAGCAAATTCTCCATGAGAACATGACAATCATGAGACTTTAGACCCTTTAACTTGAGATCTTTCATCGATACGAGGTTCTTAATGTTTGAAGAGTACCCCTCTGGAACCTTAACTCCATCAAGAAACTTACAAAAATCTCTTTTCTCTTTTTTAGATAGAGTATGAGCGGCCGGAGGTAGATATGTACGACGTTTTCCTTTCTTTACCGGTCCCAACTCTCGTCTCAATCCCATACTAACCAAGTCCAGCCTTGCATTGATGTCATCTTTAGTCTTCTCGGGCACATTAAGTAAGGTACCACTGAGACTATCAAAAATATTTTTTTCAACATGCATCACATCAACGAAATGTCTTACGTATAATGATTTCCAATATGGCAACTCAAAGAAAATCGACCTTTTCTTCCACCCTCGTGTGGCAAGGTCTCCTGCAAAAGGTTTACCGAATTTAATATTCAAATCTTTTACTTTTTCTATGATTGTGTACCAGTCGAGAGGCAAAGGAGCTCTGTTCTTACGTATTCCCATTGAATGCCTTTCTCCATGACCGATAATGATGATTTGGATGCAAAAATCTGCGATGCCCAAGAAAGACATTCTTCCTACCATGTTTCAACCGAATCCAATCATCTTATCTTCACATATAGGGCATGCACACCGACCTTTGGTACTATATCCCGACAGATTACCATATCTTTGGAAAATCATTAATTGTGCCGAAAATCATAGCCCTCAAGGTGAAACTTTCTTCTCTATACCTATCATACACCACCACACTGTCTCCCACATTTGCTTCAAATCTTCAATTAAAGGAGCCAAATATACATCGATATCATTTCCTGGTTGTTTCGCCCGTAAATTAACAAAGACAACATCATATATTTTCGCTTCATGCATAGCCATGGAGGTAGGTTATAAATCACCAAAATCACAGGCCATGTCTTTGTGAGAGCTACTTTGAACACCATGTGGGTTAAATCCATCGATGAGACAATGCAAGTCGTAAGTTTCTTGGTTCATTCCCAAAATCGGGATAATCAATATCAATTTTTTCCATTGAGGAGAATCTGTAGGGTGTCGTAGCTTGCCATCTTGAATCCTTTCATCCTCATGCCATGTCGGGTTTTTGCATCTTCTCAACTACAGACATACGCTGAATCTGGGAATTATGGGAAAATACCACAATACCTTCTCTGGGCCGAATTTTCCTTCTTATACCGTGAGGCTTCACATTTTGGACACGACTTTAACGATGCATATTCATTACGAAATAAAATGCGATCGTTCACGACAAGCATGTATCTTCTCATAGCTCATGCCAATAGAGCGTAACATTTGTTTAGCCTCATATGTCCTACTAGGAAGCACATTATCATTAGGCAACATATCTTTCAACAAAGGTGAGTAAGTCCGTAAAACTCTTATCACCCATCCATTGCCCGACTTCAAGTTAAACAACTTTAACATTGCCGACAATCTTGTGAATTTAGTACAACCTCATATAACGGCTCCGCATCACTCATCAACTTCTCAAACATTTGAGGACAATCACGAAGATCTTCTTCAACCGCATTTAACATATCTTCAAAACGGTCACCATCATATGTATTTGTAGCGGTGTCCTCGACGCATATCTCCCACTATTCCCCATATTAGAAGATTCACCTCTTGTCTCACCGTGCTTTGTCCAACAGTATAAGTTTGATCAATCCCATTGCTCACTAAATGCCATTCCAATTCCGAACACTAATTTTGTTTGTATAACAACAACTTAAACAAGGACATATGATTCTACTATGGTCATTTGTATGCCCAACTACAAACCCAATAAAATCTTTCACTCCATCCTTATATTCCTTCGACAAACGATTGGCGGACATCCACTTTCGATCCATATTTTACCTATGGATTGAGAGGTAAAACAACAGAAAAACCCCATTTAAATAAAGCAAGACTAAAACTATCATGCTCTTAAAATCAACACACGTACTAGATCAAAATTCTAACAAAATTTTGGCGAGTCTCCCTAAAATATGGACATTCCAAAATATATACAATACCATAACATTCCAAAATTCATTGTTCAAACCAAAAACCAAAATCGTGTTCCACAACAAAATTCATTGGTCATTTTTCCATTGATTCCCATCCGATATGCATATATATTTACTAAGCGTACATTTTAACAAACTGATTCCAAGCATCTTTAACACTTCTAATTTATCTCTGGACAACAGTGAACAAAATCAAACAAGATCAAACCCTTCTGATTCCAATCGGGTCAACAGGGAACAAGAGCAAACAAAAGTGAACAGAGACAAAAAACAAACGAAACACCAACAATGTAAACCAATGTGGAATCGAGATACAAAATGGAGACAGTGGCCATACCTGGAAATGGACGCAAACAGGAGTTTGGAGATGGAGGCGGGGGGAGGACGGAGGCCGAGCGCCGCCAGCAGCTTTTGCTCGGATGGAGGACGACGGACGAGTTTTGGACGAGCTCGGATTTCAGGTTTTGAGGACGACGGACGAGCTCGGATGGAGGACGACGGACGAGTTTTGGACGAGCTCGGATTTCAGGTTTTGAGGACGACGGACGAGCTCGGTTTCCGGCTTTTGGACGACCTCGGATTTCAGCTTTTGGAGGACGACGGACGAGCTCGGTTTCCGGCTTTTGGACGAGCTCGGTTTCAGGCTTTTGGACGAGCTCACGATCTCCGGCTTTTGAAGCACACGATCTCGTTGAGGGGGACGACGACGGTAGAGATGGAGGCGGCAGCGGTGGAGTTTGCGAAGAGAGTTGTGACAGAGAGAAAGCGGTGCTTACGGATGCGAAATGAGAGGAGGAAATACATATATTTAATAAACCGACCAAAAATAGCGCTTAGTAAGAAAGCGCCGCTATTAGTAAGAAAAACAGCGCTTAAGTCTAAAAGCGCTGTTTATTCTAACACCAAAAACAATGCTTCCTACTATGAAGCGCTTATTGTTCCTATGATCAAAAACAGCGCTTCATGTTTTGAAGCTACTGCTTAATGTGCCGCTGCTTTTTATTATTTAAAGATAAAACAATAGCTTAAAGGACTAAGCGCTGTTTATTATATGTACTAAACAGTAGCGCTTAGTTAGTAAGCGCTGTTTATTGTTTACGTATGACATAAAGTAGCGTTTTTTATTTTAAGCGCTGCTTAAAGGAGCGCCATCTTTTTTAGAATTTGTTGTAGTGATCACCCAACGAAAATTAGGCAGGCTTTTAACCTGCCTGTCGATTACATAAAATAAAGCTCCCCTTAGTACTCAAAACTATCGTCTCACTGTCGAAAACCAGTAATTCTAAAATGGAAGATGTAGTGCATTTCATGATTGAAGACAATATAAGTAGAGTGTGCACCACCTTGAGGACTGGTGCAACATCAAGCATGTGTCAATTCCTTTACCACAACCCTCCCACAATATCCTCGTGTTTCTCGTTTGAAGGGTCAATTCCTTTTCTAAGTTCTGAGAGGAGATGCATCTGAAATCCATTAACCATTATATCATATGAATGTCAAGCTTGTGTATATAGTAGTAAATCTGTTGGAACTTCTCGGTCCAGTTCTTGCACTTGGCACATAAATAACAAATTTAAACAGGAGAAAATATCAAACTGTTTACTGGGAAATTTGGTTTCTAAGTGTATTTCTACCAAATTCAGCAAAGTAACAAATAATTAGTTCAAACGATTGCAAGATCGACGAGTTATGTGGTAACCTCGTTTTGCAAACAACGGTTTTTGAAAATAACGGTCAATTTCTCGACACGTTATCAGTTTTGTAACATTCTTGGCTTCAGAGCCATTAATTGTTGTGTCTTATGTCAAATCTGTATATGAGAATTCCAACTAACAAATAAGTTGTTGTCGAAATGGCAATACGGACTTAACTAAACAAGATTGGATGTCGAAAGCCAATAACTTGGTTTACAAGCAAATTAAAGAAAAAATCTAAAACAAGAATACACTAATGCAAAATCATGAGATATGCATTACTGAATCCCAACATGCAATTGAAATTAACGCAGAAATGTAAAAGAAGACAAGTAAATTGACAGAATTTAAGAAACACAGTTAAAAAGGCATGAATTTAAATGAAAACATGTAAATGCATGAATTTAAATGACAGAACTGTAAAGAACATGAATTAAAAAGAAAGCATGTAAATGCATGAAGATAAATGATAGAAAAATAGATTGCTGAAAAGGTAAAAGGATAAATTTAAAGAGCATGAAATAAAATGAAAGCGTTTAAATGAACATGAATTAAAAAGAAGACTTGTAAAGGACTTTGAAAGGAAAAGTGCAACTTGATAAATGTGACAGAATTAAAGAATGTAAATGTGAAGCAAGGAAATGCAAATTGACTGGAATGTAAATGACATAAATGAAAATGCAAAGAATTGAAAATAGACTGAAATTGATTAAAATGCAGAAAGATAGAGTTTGGAAGGCATACAGTGATCATTTTCCGTTAATCTTCTTTAGCCGTCGAGATATTAGGAATTAGATCATGTATCCAACCTGAGTTACATCGTAGAAACTACTATTTATAGGAAAAATATGAAAAAACTACCTAACATCCAATCTGACACGTGTACGGACACGGGTTGGTAGTTAAGTTTTCGCTAAAAACTACCTAATCGACAGTAGCACTTCCTGTCGAGCTGTACATTGATTTTTACTTAATAACTAAGTCTGTTTCGACCATGCTCATTTTGACATCTTTGACGCTTCATGCTTTCCGTCGAACAACCGCCCCATCACTTGATCTCTCAAACTTAGTCAACTTTCATCCCTTGTTCTGGTCTCTTACGCCTTTACTTGTCGAATTCATAACATTCCGTCGATCAACCCAAATTTGAAATTTGGCACCCAACAGATGCCCCCCAAATTCTGAGTTGTCGACGCCAACATACGGAGAGACCCAGAATTTTGCTTAACCCTACGCGCGACGGTTACCTTTCCGCAATGTCCCATCACAGGTCTGCACTTCCCACTTCCCTAAAAAATAGGACCATCATTACTTCAAAAGTAGGCGGTTACTCTTCCGTTCGCACGCTTACTTCGCAAGCTTATACTATAAGTAGACTGCAAAACCCATTCAAAACACTTTTCTCCCCTTCTGAGTTTTCTGGAAAGCTTTAACAAGTTCGCAATGGCGTCTTCTTCAAACCCAACTCAAGGTACTACAACGCCCCTTCGGAAAACATGGTGCAATCCTGACGTTGATGCGTCGATTCCGTGGCAAAAATCTAAGGTAATGATACCCTATACGAATGACTCTTCTTATATTTTGGAACCCCCCGCGGTTTATTTAGGACCAGTGATGACCCTTTCCAACTTCCCTGAAGATTTTAGGGATTCCTTCCCGAATAAAGAAGGTCAAACTGACATTCTTGCTGCTTCCCCTGCCTTGCACATTCATTATTTCTTAAAAAGCTCTAGGCTTTTCAGAACTCTACTACTCAGTGTAATTGGTTATTCTGTTTGGCTTACTAGGGTCGAAGCTAAGAAAAGTAAAATTTGGAAACAATTAGGTATTTACAGCCTCATTCAACTTTCCAAGCATACATTTAGGTTAGACCCAGCAATGTTAGGAGCTGCTGTGTTCTTTTGGAACAAGACTACCAACAATTTTCATTTCCCTTGTGGAATGATGGGCCCAACTCTCTTTGATGTTACTGCGCTCACTGGCCTCCTACCAGATGGCCAAATGATTCACCCTCTTGCCTTGCCTGATAACGTCATTGACGTTTTTAGCAATGAACCACTTGCATTTTCGAAGTACATTTCGAATCGAATGCAAAGTGACCCTGAGGTTTCTGACGATGAACATGTAGCCTTCCTGTTTCACTGGCTATCCGCTTTTGTTATGTGTAACAAAAATGTTCAAATGTCAAAAACCTTGCTTGATTTGGCAAACCTTCTCCACGAAGGTAAACGGTGGGCCCTTGGCTCGTTCCTTCTGTCTAACATTTATTCTAGCATGTCGAACTTATACGGCATGGTGAAAGAAGGCGGAAAGAAAAGTGGAATTGGAGGCCCAATGTGGCTCATGCAGTTATGGTTAAATTCTACCTTTCCCGGCCACACTGTCAATAAGGCACCACCTGAACTTGACATCGACACCTATGGCACACCAGCCATGTATCGCATTCCCAAGCCATTCGACAATGAGCTTGAAAGCTTCAAGTATTACTTTAGCCTTTTCCATTCTCTTTTTGCAAGTACCCCAGGTATCCGTTTTCAACCCTTTGTTAGCAGAAAGTATGGGCCTGTTTGGTTCCACGGCCCGCAGATCCAACTTCAAAAGATTGTACAAAAGTCTGGACCCGTTTCCTCGCTCGTCAAGTATTCCCCGCAGGTTTACCCGGTTCGACAGACAACGCCGCTTTTGTCTGTTTGCCCAATGCCTCTGCCAACAACATTGGTTTCATACAATCCATTCCAGGCCCATTCTTTTACAAGAAAGAAGACATACTCCTCGATTGCATCGACTTGAAACAAGAAACCATTGATGGCATACAGAGAAGAAATGACTTGCGGATGTCTGGTGTCAACTTCACTCCTTTCACCCCTACCTTGGGTGTATCCCAAGATTTTATCACTTGGTGGAATGAATATTACAAGCATTTTCATCCATCCATTGAAGAATGTATGAACAGACTTGTTGATCCCTCTGTGCAGGAACAGGACCCTTCGACTAAGACCAAAGGTGAGCACTTACAGGATATACGCAGCTTTGAGAAATTTTACAAAATAAAATGGGACCCTAGATACCCTTTTCATATTGTTTCTACAGATAAAGGAAATGACTGTCAAATCAAAAGAAAGGCACGAGAACCATTGGGGCATTAAGGCTCTGAAACATCGACAAGAAACAGGTCAATCACTTGTGAAATCCCCTTGTCCTGAACCAGTGTCCTTACCCTGTGCACATTTTGGTTTGGCTGATCCATTTCCAGGGAAACCGACAAGAGCTGGTAACTTCCTTTTCTTAGAAAGACTTCGTTCTCATACTAATGTTAACACTTAAGAAAACAAAGAAGTTACCTATGCCGGTTGGTTTGCCTCTCGTTTTGAATTTGGACAATATGACGAGGCTGTCGAGGTTATTACCCAGTTTCTTCAAGGTATTTAGTTTCCTTTGCCTTTTGCTTGAACACCCACTCGTTTTATACTTACATTCTTTGCTTTGTTTTAGTTTTGGCTCTAAAAGAGCCTCTAAAGTGCAAGCAAACAAGTGGTAAGGCTACAGTCGGTCCAAGAGGAAGATGAGGACGATGAACCTCCTCTCCAATCTAAACCAGCAAAGAAGAAATCTTCCAAATCTGGAGCCACAAAAACCAGTGCTAGCAAGAGACCAGTTGCGTCGAAAAGGAAACCAGCAAGATCTAAGCGTTCGACCAGTTCCTCCCAGTAAGAGACCACCAAGCGGAAAGTTCAAACAACTGGTGCTGAAGTCAAGTCCTCAAAACGCAGGATGATTCTGCTCGAGTCTCCTTCTCATTCAACACCTCAAACGGTATCCCTTTCTCTACTTGTATGGGAATCCATTATTTATTTATGATTCATCAATTAGACATTATCATGACCATTGCACAATTTTCAGGAATCGCATGCAGAGAGATCCGTTTCTGGGAACTATGAAGAAACTCCAACAGCTGAATTCACAGTGGTAAACTTTCCTCCACTACTGTCTAAATTGATGGTCCTCCTGTATTCTACAAGGTCTTCACTCGTTTGTTTTTCGACATTTGCAGGAGCCAAGAGTCAAATCTGCGAAGACAGGGGTGTCCGAAGAATGTACTTCAAAAGACCCTATCTCTGTCGAAGAAGTTGACTCGTCGAGCACTGATAAGGTATGCCTCTCTGAACTAACTTTGGTTTTTTTTTATTACTTTTGGACATTGCCTCATCATACCCGTTTGTCAGGACTCCCCTGAATAAGCAAATGTCGATATTTCTCTACCCTTGCGAACAATCTTCCCAAACACTACTCCCCCTGCCACTGAGGTATAAAATTTCTTGCCATTTCACTGTCATCAGAGTAGTGATTTAGGAGTTACATTGATTTTTTTTTTCAAAAAAAAAACAGGAAGTTCCAGAGACTCAGCCTGAGCATGAAGTTGAAGAACCTTCTGCCATGGATGTCGATGTGGCTCAAACTACCATCTCGATGGCAAATCCAGACTCCACACCCACTGACCAAGATGATATCACCTTCCAAGTGGGAGCAACCTCTGTGGAAACCCCTGCTGCAGAAACAATCGCTGCTAAAACAACTGCTGCCCCCAAGCTACTGAAAAGTAGAGTCCCATAATAATCAGGGCAAACAGTGTTGACATGGATCAATTGCTCGACAATCCTACCAATCCACCCACTCACATCAATCCCACTCCACCAGCTGCGGATATTGGAAAGGCCAACGTTGGGATTGATGAATGGATCAGCCTGTTGTCAGGTTCCAGCAGCAAGACTTCACCCATGTCAGCCCGATCCTCCACACTTCCTGGAGACAATTTTGCTGAAAAACTCAATGGATTGCTTGAAGAGCTAAAGGGCTTCTTCAAGTATTCTTTCGACGACCTTTACTCAAATCAAGAAGTAAGGAACAAGTTAATTCGCGTCGTCAAAGAACTTCAAAACTCCCGCAAAAGGCTGCCGCCAATCCATCGAGGGCACATCAACACCCTGCATGAATTTGTCGAAGAATTGATCCCCAAACTGCTTGAGCTCGACAACAGTATCCTCCCATACCAGCAAGCCATCACAGCCAAACATGAGCTTCGTGACAAACTGGTGCGTCTTCGATAGAGGCGATCTGCATTGGTCGAGAAAGGAACTCCTTACCAGGCAAAGATTCCTGAGCTGGAACAGAACGTTGCTCGCTTGAGACAAGAACTTGCCGCTGCTGAAACCCAATTACAAGAGGCAATTAAGGCTTCTTGCTCGAGAAATAGCCGCTCGACCAAGAAATGACTAGCAGTGCCGCAGAGGCGCAAACCATTTTGTCGAAGGTTGAAGCTCTTGAAGTCCGTTACGTGAATGCTGAGGGTACAAAAATGGAACTGGCTGCGACTTGGGAAGACATTAGAAACATTCCTTTGTAATTTCCTTTTGTCTTATTTGCACATTAGCCATCTTTGTAATGCTTTATATGTCAAATGCATTTGCTCGACCAACTCTTGCACTTCACTGCAACATCTGCAATATGATTTAGCTTACTTTCGATCAATCGCTTCACCATCCAGCTAGCACGTTCCTTTAACTGCTTTAATTTCAGTTTCAGGCTAATAAATTACATTCAAAGCCGTTGACCAGTCAATTTGACTGTTAAAACTTGAAAATTAACGCCATTTTGCGCTATAAATAGGCATTTGCCATACTTCGTCTCTCGCTCAAGCACAAACACCTTCTGAACTTCTTGAAATTTCTTTTCAAAAAAAAAACCTTAAGAAACTCTTGCTAGCATCACAAGCAACATCCCCAAATCCAACTTGTTCTCGCGCCCAAACTAGCTAATTCTGAGTGCAACAAGTTGCTATGCCCATTTCATTTGGAAACGAGGGGCTCCACCTCTTGGGGTCTCTTTCTTCAAGGTTTTTGTCTCAACGGTGAAAGACTCTCTGGGTTTTGGTAATTTGCCTAATATCAACAATGAGTTTTGGTAAGTTGCCTAATGCGGCTTGCCAACCTCGTTGAAACGTGTGAAAGGGAAAGTAGGAGCAACTTCTTTTCTCCTCTTGTCTTCAAGGCTCCTTCACACCCTCTGTTCGAAATTCAAGGTGTGGGATCTGCAGGCTATTAGGAAAAGTTTGGCACGGTCGGACCAATTATGAAGCGCACCCCTAAATCGACAACTGCTTCTCAATCTGCCTGCTTTACCTTTACTCGCATGGCATTCGACACTCCTCATCGACGTGCCCATGCTTTTAACTTCACATTCCCATCGATTTGGGTGTCTACCATCTGAAACAGCTCTTGTAGACTTAATTGGCCAGATGGTATGCCACGGGAGCCGCTCTTGCTTCCCATGTTCCTCTCTCTTCCTGAATTCTTCCTCAGCATGATCAGAATCCAGAACATGGCAAAGCTTCCACAAGTGGATTTATTTCGTAGTAGCCTAGACTTATAGACTTTTCAGTACTTGTATTACCAGACTGTAAGCCTATTTGACAATGTATATTGTATACTACCAAATGGCTTTTGAATAGAACAATCCAGTTTACTTTTCAAGGTTGTATTCTTACTTCGCACATTGTTGGTCTATATGACTTTAAATATTTGCCATTAATAGACTTAATCCTGAAACCAGAATTAACTTCAACAAGTGCATAAGCATTTCCTGAGAATATTTGGACAATCTCAAATGGCCCTTCCCACTTTGGGGACCATTTCCCAAATTCTCGACACTTCTTATCCATTGGTAAAACGACTTTCCAAACTAAGTCACCAACCTTGAAACGCTTGTACTTAACTCGACTGTCATAGAATTTAGATATTCTTTCTTTCTGTCGAACTAAATGTTCTAAGGCCACAACTCTCTCATCATGGACTTCATTCAATTCATCAAACATCAAGTCCCAGTGTTGGTCTCTTTGGCATCTCATTTTGCTTTTGAATTCTTAATGAACCAAGATTTATCTCAACAGCAACACAAAGATCATGGCCATAAACCAATTTATAAGGAGTAGTACCTGTCGATTCTTTTGGAGAGTTTCTGCATGCCCAGAGAACTTGTTCCAGAGTCGAATACCAACTTTTTGGATATCTACCAATGTGCTTCTTTATCAACCCAATGATAATTTTATTCGTAGCCTCGACCTGACCATTTGCTTGCGCATAGTATGGCGTCGAAGTCACCATCTTTATCCGCCTCGACTCAGCGTACTCGACAAACCTCTTCCCAACAAACACAGATCCTTGGTCAGTTGTGATTGTTTGAGGTATCCCGAATCTACAAACAATGTGATTTTCAATAAAATCCACAATGTCTTGTTGAGTCACTTCTTTCAAGGCCACTGCCTCTACCCATTTGGTAAAGTAGTCCACCCCTACTAAAATGTATTTATGCCCCTTTGAAGAAGTAGGAAAGATTTGGCCTATGAGGTCCAGTGCCCAACCTCTAAAAGGCCAAGGCTTAACGACGGAATGTAACTCACTAGCAGGCACATTTGGTAAGTGGCCATGTTTTTGGCATTCTTCACAAGACTTTGCAAACATAATGCAATCTTTAACCAAAGTGGGCCAATACACTCTTTGTCTTCTTAGTACCCATTTCATTTTCTCACCTGCTTGATGAGCTCCACAAATTCCTTCATGAACCTCTGCCAATGCCAAGTAGGCATCCTCTTCACTAAGGCACGTTTCCAAGTTACCATCGACGGACTTTCTATACAAAACTCCAAAGAAGCACAACAAACTTAGTCGCTTTGTACTTAACTTTCCTGTCGACATCAGCACTTGGATTTTCCAAATACTCAATTATTGGCTTACGCCAATCAGATGA
This sequence comes from Calophaca sinica, assembly GCA_037113605.1. Lineage (NCBI taxonomy): Eukaryota > Viridiplantae > Streptophyta > Magnoliopsida > Fabales > Fabaceae > Calophaca > Calophaca sinica. Next base: position 107,442,360 of record CM073735.1, on the reverse strand, counting down.
ACTTGATGCATTGGAAACCAGTATATCCCTTTCGTCCAAAAGGTACAGTAACTCACGAACTTTTATGAGTTCTGTCAACACCTTTGAAGATAACTTATACCCCGAGGCCAACTGGGCTAACTCATTAGCCTCTTGATTCAGTTCTCTGGGGATATGTTCCAATTCGACACTGTCGAATTGCTTCATCAATTTGCTAGCAACTTGACAAGATTATGGCTAACACATTTGTATTCTTAAGTTAACTGCCTTATAACCGGTTGTGAATCTCCAAAGACTTTGACAGTGCGTGCTCGCATTTCTATCAAAATTTCCAAACCCACAATTAAGGCTTCATATTCAGCCTCATTATTGGAACAAACATATTTTAGCTCAAACATTAATTTAGTTGGCACACTTAAAGGTGAAACTATCAGGATGCCAACACCAACACCGTTTTTGTGTCTTGAGCCGTCAAAATACAAATGCCAAGGCTTTAAATCAACTAGCTCTGTCAGTTCTTTTATTTCTAAACATGGACAGTCAGTCAAAAAGTCAGCAATTGCTTGACCTTTAACAGCCTTTAAAGGTACATATTGCAAAGAAAATTCAGACAATGCAAGTGTCCATTTTCCAATTCGACCATTCAGAATTGGCTGGGACAACATGTACTTAATTACATTTGTCTTCGACATCACCAGGACATTACAAGGCATCAAATAATACTTAAGTTTTGTACATGAAAAATACAATGCTAGACACAACTTCTCTATAGCACTGTATCTTGTTTCTGCATCATTCAGCACTCGACTGAGGTAGTAAACGGCTCTTTCGACATTGTTATCATTCTCCTGAGTTAGTAGACAACCTATAGTTTCTTCTGATGCAGAAATGTACAACTTCACTGGTCGATGTGGTTCTGCAGGCATCATGACCGGTGGATTTGTCAAGTACTACTTGATTTGGTCGAAAGCCTCTTGATGTTGTTGAGTCCATACAAAGGCTTCTTCTGCTTTGAGCTTTACCAAAGAAGCAAACGCTCTTGTCCTTCCTGAAAGGTTTGATATGAACCTTCTAAGAAAATTCACCTTCCCCAAGAAAGATTGGAGTTCCTTCTTATTGGAAGGTGGTTTTGCTTCCAACACAGCCTTAGTTTTGTTCTTATCTACCTCAATGCCTTTCTTATGCACCAGAAAACCCAATAACTTAGCGGCTGAAACACAAAACCCACACTTTTCAGGATTCATCTTTAAATTGTGCTTCCTCATTTCTTGAAATGCTCATCGAAGATGATTCAAATGCTCCTTTTGGCTCTTTGACTTGATAATCACATCATCAATATAGACTTCCACAAATTTGTCTATCATTTCATGAAAGATAGTGTTCATTGCCCTTTGGTAAGTTGCACCAGCATTCTTCAAACCAAAAGGCATCACCACCCACTCATAAGTTCCAATGGACCCTGGGCACCTAAAAGCAGTTTTAGGCACATCCTCCTCAGCAATGAAGATCTGATTGTAACCAGCATGTCCATCCATGAAACTTAGAAACTCATGACCAGATGCTGCATCTACTAGCATATTTGCTATGGGCATAGGGTACTCATCTTTAGGAGTTGCAGTGTTAAGATTCCTGAAATCAACGCAAACCCTCATCTTGCCATTCTTCTTTATGACAGGCACCACATTCGACAACCATTCAATGTACTTGGTTGTATGAATGAACTTAGCCTTCAACAAGCGCTCAACTTCCTCCTTAATTTTCAGCACAACTTCAGGAGCAAACCTCTTGTTGGCTTGTTTGACAGGCTTACAATCAGGTTTCAAAGGCAACCTATGTTCCACAAGATCTCTACTCAGACCCGGCATTTCATGGTAGTCCTAGGCAAAACAATCCTTGTACTCAGAGACTAGTTCCATAATTTGCCTTTTAAACTGGTCTGGCAACAAAGCACTAACATATATTGGCCTCTTTCTTCCTTCATCCCCCAAGTCAATCTCTTCCAAGGGATCTTCTAACTCAAAACCATTTTTATCCTCAAGCCCCTTCTCAAATCCCAAAGGGCCATCGTCGAATATACAATCAGCCAACACTCCATCTTTTGAGTTTGGTTGTCGGTCGGCCTCGCAAGCCGACGGTTGCACTTGATTCTCTTCAAGGCTCATCTTTGTCGATTGGCCGATTTCCATCGGCCTCATCCAGCAGCCTGACTCCAAACTGCTCTTCCAAGCAAGCGTTCAGAGCATCTTTGTCGACAATACCACCCTGCACAGATATGGGTTTCACCTTTGGATCATATACCTTGAAATCAACGTGTATCTGCTGCAGATAACATGGGCTGTCATCAGCTTCAATAATTTCAATATCATCATGAGCATTCCAAAAGATAAGTTTCTGATGCACCGTCGAAGGAACTGCTCCAACAGCATGAATCCAATCCCTACCCAACAGAACATTGTAACTTGACCTTGAAGGAATCACTACAAATAAAGTGGACCTCTCTACTGATCCCACTTGCACATCTAGCATTGCCACACCATCTGTTGGTGCAGACCTACCTCCAAAGTCAGTAACCTCTATGTTGGTTGGTAGAAAATCTATCTCATCTTTCCCTAGCTTCTTATACATGGCTCTTGGAATCAAGTTCACAGATGCTCCTCCATCGACCAACACTCCGTTGACAGGCTTGCCTTCAACCATTGCCTTAATATGCAATGGTCGAAGATGACTTCTCTCCTCATTAGTTGGCTTGTCTAAACGAGCAAAATTATCAAAAATGGTAACCATATCCTGCTCGACAAAATGCCAACCAATTGGAAAATCGTCAAACTCCTCCTCATCAGGAACTTCTACAACGAATCCATACTGAGCCTGAAACTCAGCTGGCAAAACTGACACCAAATTCACATCAAGATTAGTGAACTCTTCTTCAGTAGCTATTTCTTCATTTTCCAAATAACTTCCCAACTTCATGCCCTCCTTATCAAAAAGGCATTCTTCAGACCCCAAATCTGACAAGGTTGTTCCCATTGCCACCACCAATTCATCCAGATTTTTGTCCAAATTAGTGTCAGGATCAAACTCTTCCTTTTCATCAAGGCCAATTGGGTCATCTGGATCATTCAATGCTTCAATGACCTCTTCGATGGACAAGTCTGTCTTGACAAGACTTTGCCCTACTGCCCCCATGGGTTCATCCAACAAGTCAGAATCATTGGCTATGATCCTTAACTCCTCCATAGAGACATCATTGTTTATATCCTCAACTGGAGCTGCTTGAACACCAAACCTTCTTCGCTCGGAAGCCAGCTTTTTGGCTTCAATCAAACCTGTTGGCCAAGGCTTCTTCCCTTGAACTGTCGAAGGAACTTTCGCAGGCATGGCATTCCTTTTGGACCCTGTCGAAAATGCTTGCCCCTGGTCCTGGGACGTTTGACCTCGTTCAAAGTTAGCCACTTTGACATCGACGACCACGCTCTTTAGTCTTGACCCAACCTCCTTAGGCAATGGGACCTTCTGGACCCCAACCATGAAGCAGTCCTCATGTTGAGCCTTGGCCATCTCAGCAGCCTTCAGTCTTTGTTTCTGAGCTTTCCTCATCCTCTGTCGACGACGTTTCTGACTCTTCGACAATGGGGCTTTCTTCACTTGATCACCTCCAGGATAAGGTATTCTGCCAAATTGGTAATCTTCATTCCAAAATGGTACTTGTCGAGGATCACTCTTCTTAGCCCTTACCCTATTTCTCAACTCAGGGCAACGAGCCTTGGAAGAATTCTCGACCCACTTGTTCACCACCACATTGGCATCAGGCTTCCTAGTCTTATTCGACACTCGACCAGGAGATAACCCTTGGTTGCTTCCAATTGATTCCCTCGAGGACTCAATCAACCAACCACCAACTGCTTTGTGAGGCCTTTGTGCCGTGGGCCTCCACACCTGGTTCACTGAAACAGGCATCTGGTTCACTGGAACAGTCTTATAGTTCCTCCTTACATATCCAGTTTGCATGCGCTGGTGAGATTTAAGCTTTTGATCATCCTTGGCTTTCTGAGCGGCTTTCACGTCGAAATACATGTCACAAAGTGGGCACAAACTCAGCTGTCCCTTTATGTTCTTCCTTCTCAGAAAGTCCTCAACAGACTCATGAGGCCTTGGGTAAATGTCGAATAGGTCTTCCACATTCACCACATACTTCTGCTTAGCGCTGATATTCACCATGTGCAGCTTCTTGCATTATGGCCTTCGACATTGGATATGCCTTGGCCAAATGGATCCGTGTCCACCTTCATGCTAGGCTTTTGCTTGTCAGCAAACCTGAGTCTTCCTTCTTTCAGAGCTTTTTGTATCAAATCCCTGAAACGAAAACATTCAATAGTAGGATGGCCTAAAGCCCCATGGTACTTACAATAATTTTGACCACTGGAGTCCTCAGGCCTTTCCACTTTATGACCGTCTGACAACTTAAGCTGTTTGTCTATCAACAGAATGTCAAATATTTTATCAGCTTTAGTTATGTCAAATGTATAGGTTTTCGTGTTTGCATAACTCATCTTTTCCTTCCCTTTGGAAGGTAGTAAAGCTTGACAAGCATAAGGTGGCCCTTCTTTCAACTCAGCAAGATTTATTTCTTGCTCGGTGATAGACTCATCCTCACTGTCTGCTTGATCTTGTTCGACACAATTGACTTTCTCACGTCTAATGAATTTCTTATTGTTTTTCTTATCCTTTTCGTGACTGAGTTGTTCAATGTCGAACTTTTCCCCTAGTTAGGCGAGATCGACAATGTGTTGGTTCACCAATTTCTTTCTAATATGGTAATCCAACCCACTAGCGGCCATTTTAACGATTTCCGCTTCTGGAACAGGCGTAAAGCACCTGCTCTTCATGTGTTTGAACCTAGAGATGTAATCATCTACAGACTCATTATACATACGCTTGACGTTGAATAAATCAGTCAAGTTAACCCTTAAGTCACCCCTGAAGAATTGATCATGGAACAATCCCTCCAATTGGACCCAAGAGTGGACTGAATTGGCCCTTAAAGTTGAGAACCAAGAAAATGCATTCCTTGTCAATGAGCTTGGGAAGAATCTCATTTTCAAACCCTCTACGGTGGCCAACTCCCCCATCTCTATTGAGTATCTGGCAACATGTTCGACAGTCGATTCTCCACTGTCACCAGAAAACTTAGACAACTTGGGAATCTTTATTCCCCTAGGCACTTCAACTGTTGTACCCATTCAGAAATGCAGATATGAAATATGGTCGATTAGCTTGACCAATATTGAAACCAAGTCCATTAAGCACACCCGACGGCTGATTTACGTTTTGTTCTATCTGGTTTCCCATGATATTGTGCCTAAAGTTGGCTAAACCTTGATGCATTGGGGGTCCTTGATCTTGATTCCTTTGTAGAATTTGAACCTAACCATAAGCCAAGTTGTTCATATTCTGACCAAGGTTTTGATTTGGTTGAATGACTTCATTCTGCACCACATTTTGATTATTCACATCTTGTGGGTTGCCCCCAGTATTGTACTTGGGGCATGCTCTTTGGCCTGGCCGAACGTTGTCATTCATTGGTGCCGCTAACCCTAATGCTTGGTTCAACCTTTCCATTTGCGAGCCAATGCATTACACGCTTGATTGGTATTCTGCATAAGAGGCGTAATGACCGCACCCATTTGCTGAGTGAACATGTTCACCATCTCATGATTACTGTCATCCATTTGTTGCCGAATGCTTGCCAACGAATTCTGGGTTAAACCCCCATTATTCTGAGGCATTTGTCTTGACATTTCCCCTACACCAGACCCCTGTCGATTGGTTGTGGTAGTGGTCATGCCTACCATTCCCTGAGTATTGGAAGAGTTTCCAAAGGGCAAAAAGGACTGGTTGAGATATAGGTTGAACATGGTTTTACCAATAGCGGGAACTGTCGAGTTATTCAAATAACCATACGGTATTCCAAACGGAGGTTGCGTTGCTTGCGGTACAGGCCTAATACTTAAGTTCCTCGCACTTCCAGGCGATGCCTGAATTTTTGGAGCACTCAACCATCGTTCAAATCTTCGCAGTCATTGAATAACTTCTCCTTGCGTATTGGCCATTGTCATCCCAGTACCCGCCCCAACGGTAGTATTACTCACCCGCAGGATCATAACTACCTCTGCGTTAAATCGGGTGGTCAAGCATTTGTATTGCTTGCCGACGCATTCGTGACCGGCAACACTTGGTGTTGTGGCATCGCTATTCGCATCGCCACTCATGTTTCTATATTGCATTACGTTAGAAGCGATAATCTTTCCACTTCTTAGACGCATAAAACCATCGCTTAAAACGAAGTTACTCTAAACTCGTCCCACCACCGTGCTAATTTGTTTCTTGGAAAATTTGGTTTCTAAGTGTATTTCTACCAAATTCAGCAAAGTAACAAATAATTAGTTCAAACGATTGCAAGATCGACGAGTTATGTGGTAATCTCGTTTTGCAAACAACGGTTTTTGAAAATAATCACAATTTCTCGACACGTTATCGCTTTGTAACATTCTTGGCTTTAGAGCCATTAATTATTGTGTCTTATGCCAAATCAGATATGAGAATTCCAACTAACAAACAAGTTGTTGTCGAAATGGCAACACGGACTTAACTAAACAAGATTGGTCATTGAAAGCCAATAACTTGGTTTACAAGCAAATTAAAGAAAAATATAAAACAAGAATACACTAATGCAAAATCATGAGACATGCATTATCAATCCCAACATGCAATTGAAATTAACGCAGAAATGTAAAAGAAGACAAGTAAATTGACGAATTTAAGAAACATCATAAAAAGGCATGAATTTAAATGAAAACATGTAAATGCATGAATTTAAATGACAGAAGTGTAAAGAACATGAATTAAAAAGAAAGCATGTAAATGCATGAAGATAAATGACAGAAAAATAGATTGCTGAAAAGGTAAAAGGATAAATTTAAAGAGCATGAAATAAAATGAAAGCGTTTAAATGAACATGAATTAAAAAGAAGACTTGTAAATGACTTTGAAAGGAAAAGTGCAGAAACAGTAAATGACAGGGAATTAAAGAATGTAAATGTGAAGCAAGGAAATGCAAATTGACAGGAATGACATAAATGAAAATGCAAAGAATTGAAAATAGACTGAAATTGATTAAAATGCAGAAAGATAGAGTTTGGAAGGCATACAGTGATTGTTTTCCGTTAATCTTCTTTAGCCGTCGAGATATTAGGAATTAGATCATGTATCCAACCTGAGTTACATCGTAGAAACTACTATTTATAGGAAAAATATGAAAAAACTACCTAACATCCAACCCGACACGTGTATGGACACGGGTTAGTAGTTAAGTTTTCGCTAAAAACTACCTAATCGACAGTAGCACTTCCTATCGAGCTGTACATTGATCTTTACTTGATAACTAAGCCTGTTTCGACCATGCTCATTTTGACATCTTCGACGCTTCATGCTTTCCGTCGAACAACCGCTCCATCACTTGATCTCTCAAACTTAGTCAACTTTCATCCCTTGTTCTGGTCTCTTACGCCTTTACTTGTCGAATTCATAACATTCCGTCGATCAACCTAAATTTGAAATTTGTCACCCAACACAAACACAATGGATAAAATCATGAACGTGCCATATATTGTTGCTGGTTTCACTTATGAGTACAGAGCAATCAATTGTTAAAAAAAAATTAAAAATTTGAGTTGCAGAAAACTTAAATAGTGTATAAAAGGGTAAAAAGACTACTATCAAAGAAACAAAACAGAACAGAGTAAAAAAGAGAACCAGAAACAATATAGCATCTGCCACTAACTATCTCCAACTAAAGCACTTATTGAATCAAAACAAGCACCTATTTCTAAACTGAAGAAACTGAAATAGTCACTTATAAATCAATAATTTCAACTAATAGCAAAAAGAATCATCCTTACAAAGTGAAAACCAAGTGGGGAATCAGTTCTTCCTTGAGCACATGCATCTTTCAATCCCTACATATAACAAATGTGTGACTAAGTTAATGTCTAAAATAAATATGCCTTACAAAAATCATAATTATCACTTAAGTACATGAGAATAAGATTTGTTACCGATATTAGGGAGACGATTTTGAGGGACAATTATGATTGTCATGATTTGTATATTGGCCACATGCTTTGCAAAGCCTATTTCTTTTTTGTTGTTGTTCAATGGACTTCTCTTTTCCTCCTTTAACATGTATAACATTTTTATGATAAATGTGCATCTCACACACGTACACACACATACACAAAGCACACTATAATTTGTAGAATATCGAATTTATACATTAACTCATAAATTATTTGGGTGATATGCACCATTCGATTGATCGAGACGGTATCACCATGATTTATATTAGTTTTGTTACCTATCGACGTTAGGCACTAATTACACACAATAGTAAGTACAGTATTATAACATCATTAAAAATTAATAATTACTAATATAATATTTCTTATATGATATTATTGGATTGGAATAATTTTTATAACAAAAAAAATAATGTTTCCCTGCATGACACGGATTCTATACTAGTGTATGTATATATATATTGTTCGAGCATAGGAGCTTGACGATCATATTCAAACTTTGGCCGGTGTTCATGGTGAATACGATTGTCCATTTAGTGAAGATGCAGATAGCGTTAATATGCACTCTGATGATGACAACGACAACAATGAACTCGTTGAGTGCGATGCTAATGTGGGCCCTTCATTGATCGATGTTGCTTACGACATGCCTTCACATGTTGGAATATGTCTTTTTAGTTCGGCATGGTGGGAAACGAAGGGTATTGCCCAGATTATAATGGAGATGGCTTGTGGCACAATGTGGAAATGGACCTTAGGGAAAAGGGTCACCTGAAAGGATGTGTATTGTGTCGAAATGAGGGCATAGTAAAAATAAATAGCTAGCTGTGCAGGAATTTCTAGGCAAACATGGCACAAACACTGGTTTTATTTGACTGTAACTTTGGTGAAAGATTATTAAATAATTTATAATTAATATTTTCAATTAAAATATTAGTGTATAATTAATTATTTAATGATTTTAATAATTAATTAAAACATAAGCATATTAATTACTGTAATAATTAATTATTTATAATCAATATTTTTTAGGGATATAATCAATATTTTTATTTTATTTAATGGTTTTAACAATTAATTAAACATTAGCATATAAATGACTGTAATAATTAGTTATTTATAATCAGTAATTTTTTTAGGGATATAATCAATATTTTTAATTAATAATTTTAATTAAATAGTACAGTATAACTAAAAACAATAAAAATAAGGTTTAATTACATTTTTTTGTCTCTCAACTTTCTCAATTTGGGGATTTTGGTCCTCATACTTTTTAATTGTACTTTTGTTACCTCAAAATCATTATTTTTTTTACACTTTTGGTCCCAACAATCTTAGATTTTGAAAAAATAGGGGACCAAAAGTGCACAATCCACAATTTTTGGATCAAAAGTGTAATTAAAAAAAACCTAGGGATCAAAATCATCAAATTGAGAAAATTTGGGGACCAAGTTGCAAAAAATAAAATAAAAAAATCAAAATCGCCAAATTAAGAAAACTACGAGAACAAAAGTACATTTAAGCCTAAAAATAAATAAATTGGGAATTGCCTTGCTAAGCCCGACTTCCCTGAATGAAATTTAAAAACAAAACAAAACAAAAAACAAAAAACAAAATCCCTGTGAGAAGCTGGCTTTGGCAGCCGAGACTTCTCAGTTCTCTCCTTGCAAATATCACGATAAAAATTGTTGGTAAATAATGTGGGGTGCGGGTATATTGGTAATTTTATTTTTGGTTATTGTGGTGAAAATCCGTTTTTAAACTGTGATTTTTCAGTTTTTGTCCCAATACAATCAAAAGCGGATAAGACAACAAGTAGGAACTTTTATGCGTTGAACTTCCAAATTTGTGCAACATTTTTTTGTCACCTGCAAAAAGGAGAAAATACTTCTCTCTAATGAAACTGATCCTTTGACTTGACCATTTTTTCTTGCAACCTTGTCAGTCAATATTAAATAAACACTACTACTAAAAGTTGAAACAAGACAAAATATAGAGATAGAAGAAGAAAAAAATTTGTTTTTAATTTCATCTCTAAGATTTAGACACGCCAAATTTAGAAACCAATATCATTTTTTTTTCCTCTAATTTTCATCGCTATTTCAACATTTTCTAATAGTAAAAGTAATTATATAGTATTCAAATAAGAGTGTATTTTTAAAATCAATAAAAATTATTAAGAACTTGGTATTTAACGTTTCTGCTATATAATCCTTCATTAAAAAAAAAAACATTTTTTCTGCTATAAAAATGTACCTTCTATTCCTGTTTCTTTGATTGTTTCTTTCTTCCTCTGCTACCAATTCCAATCTTTAAACAATGTCCCTCACACCCATTTCTCCATTTCCCTTCTCTGACTCAACTCTTAAGATGCCAAGCACCAACTACAGGCACACCATGAGCCTAGGAACCCCAGAAACATCACCACCAAACAACACTGAAGTTAAAGAAGCCACAATAGAAATACACATTCAAGGATGGTATAAACTCTTTGTCGAGCCCCTAAAAGGCCATCCACCTGTGTCAATGGAAAAGGGCTATATTGTGTCACCAAAGTTGAGTTACAAGTTCAAAGTTCCTCTTTTTATTCTCCACACCACGGCTTTTCCTGTTTGTGTGTCTTACATTTCCAAAGAGTTGTCCTTGTTACCTATAAGCACTGGTTTGGCTATGTATCTTCAACCATACATTGTTCACAATGTTATTGCGTTGGCACAACAAACTAGTCAAACAACGGAGTTTAAGGTTGTTTTTGATGTTAAGGTTGTGAAGATTGACTCGGTAGATAACCGTGAGTGTGATGGTTATCGTAGACGTGGTCTCATTTAATTAGAAGGATTAAGTTTTGTTTTTTGATGTTGTTGTTGTGTTTGTGTGTCTTATTATTTTTTGTTTTTTTGATGTTGTTGTCTGTGGGTCTCTGTGTTTGTGTGGTTTTTTTTTAAGTGGTTTTAGCTCTTTGATATGGTAATGCTATATGGAAATGGAAAATTGATAGGTGTATTCTCTGTATCTAAATTAGCGCATTAATATGGTAATGCTATATGCATGTAAATGGAAATCAAATCTGTGTAGACTTTAAATGTTTTTTTATTTTATGTGCCTTGACTCTGTTCCTATTAAGCACCATTCTTGTTTAGAAATCATGACTAGTATTATCAAGCACCAATTGCTTAGCACCATAAAAGTGGCTCCATGTGTTTTAAATAGAAAGACATTATATCTAAAGAGGTGTTGGAAAAAAGGCAGCTACATCTTTTTTTTTTTAAAAATAATATCTTTCATATTTTTCGACTGTATCATGCGAGTTATAACAGTTCTAAGGAATTTGTTCAGTGTCTCGGAGCTATAATCTTCGAATTGACGAATGTGACAACTTTTACGGGATACATACCATCTTGGGGGTCATATAAGCTTTTAGTGAGCTACCATAATTACTAGCTTAGCTAGCGATACAGAGAGCCGTTGAAAATATATCCATTGGAGATATCATTGGATTTTTTTACTTTACCATTTGATTTTTAATTTATCATTGTGTCAGTTTTTAAATAAAAAACAATATATCCAAAGAGCTGTTAGAAAAAAGCCGACATGGTTTTTAAAAAAATAATAAATGCAAATAGTCGTTGAAAATATATTCATTGGAGTTACCATTTGATTCTTTTTTATTTTCAACATATAATACCAATATGCATAACATTTTTTAATTTTACTATTTCATAATCAGATAATTACGACTTCATAAATAAATTGTTGATAAAATATAAGGATGTGGGATCACTGGTGGGGTCTATTTAGTAAATTTTTTTGAAAGTATTGTGTTATAGAAATGATGTGCTTAATGTGCTTAAGTCGTAAAAAGTAAAAATGAGTGATGTGTAAAGGGCATGACCCATTTAAGAACCCAAAAAAAAAATGTGGGATCCTAGGATGTGGGTGCTCTTCATTTGGTTTCCTCAAAGGGCGTGCCATGCCCCTACCGACATACCCTGACTATATGCTTGTTTTAGACCTTAAAATATATTTGAAGTTAATATTTTTTTAAACTTATTAATCAAGTGATAAATAATATTATGATTAAAGGTTTTTCCAAAAGAAATAGATCTCTCATCTTACCATGATTCTTGCTCTCCAAATTAGTAATTAGCTTGACTTATCTTCACCGTTGTGTGTATGTGATTCCTCTTCCTTGAAAGTAAATCTTTTTTTCACAAGTAATCATGTGATTTTATGGAAAAAAATTTTCTCGAGTGTAAAATGTTTTTCACAAGTAATCTATTAACTTATGTGCCATGTCATTTGAATCATGCCACCGTGGCTAAGTCATAATTACTATATTCAAAAGAACCATAGGAGCATTATAAATGGAGGATCTTCTGAAAAGAAAGAGTTTTATCACTCTTGATCCATGAAAGAACTGCCACTATAATTAAATGATCATACTAAACAATTTTGGAGTAAGGAGTGAGAAGATGATGACCAACATATTATCACCATATCAACTCACTTTATTCTCCTTCCAAGACATTCCTTATCATCAATATGTGAGTCATCAACAACAAATGAGATATGCAACACTGGATTACAATATACAAGTCCTCAATCAATGAGTTATGTCATTCAGTGTTCAACCTTATTCACTCTAGACTCAATCACAAACCTACAATCATCTTGTCAACATCAAGGAAGGTCTAACTGAACATATTTGAGAGCTTAATTAGATATCCTCATTGTATGATCAAACTATGTTATGTAACTTTAAGTATCCTCACAAAAGTGAGTCATCATTTTGTTCTAAACAAGTTTGTACCCCAAAAAAAAACATAAGGGCTCATCTCAAAATTAATTTGATAGCTTAGAACATCCACATCCCGAAGTGGTTATTCCCCTATTAAGCAGCGCTCATGTTTAGAAATCACCTTTGGAGATAGAGTCTTGTCAAGCACCAATTGCTTATGGAAGCACTGATTGCATGTAAATAAAAGTGGGTCTTGGTGTCCGTTTTTAAATTAAAAAAACCAATATATCTCAATAGTTGTTGGAAAAAAGTCAGCCGGTTTTTTTTTGAAAAAAATAACATCCTTCATATTTTTCGCAGTCTATATCATGCGAGTTATAACAGTCCAAGGGAATTTGTTTGGTGTCTCGGAGTTGTAATCTTCCTATTAATGATTGTGACAACTTTTACAAGATACGTACCGCCTTGGGTCAGATGAACTTTTAGGGAGCTACAATAATTACAAGCTTAGCAAGCAATGCAAAGAGCCATTAAAAATATATCTGTTTGAGTTACCATGTGATTTTTTTGTATTTTTCCATTGTCTTTGTTTTTAAGTAAAAAATAATATATCCAGTTGAAAAAAAACATCCAGATATTTTTCAAAATAATATATGCAAAAAGCCGTTGAAAATATATATGTTGGAGTTACCATTTGATTTTTATTTTGCCATTGTTTCAATTTTTAAATAAAAAACCATGTATCCAAAGAGCCATTGAAAAAAAAAGCCAGCTAGATATTTTTAAAAATATAATACATGCAAAGTGCCGTTGAAAATATATCTGTTGGAGTTAAAAATGAATGATGTGTAAGAGCAGGACTCACTTAAGAATCCCCCAAAAATAAAAATGTGGAGTGCTAGGATATGGATGCTCTTCGATTGGTTTCCTCAAGGGGAGTGCCATGCCCCTACTGACATACCCAGAGGCAGACCCACGTGGAGTTCAGGGTGTGCACTTGCACCCCCTGAGCTTCAAAATTTTTCACTTACCACTCCATAAAATTTTTATTTTGACCCCTCTGAAATTTTTTTTGCACCCTGACCCCACCCAGACCCGCCCTCCATCACTCCTCTGCACACTCTCACCTTTCTCAGAAAACTCGTTTCCCTCTCTCTCGCTCGATCCAGTCTCTCTCATGTTACTTGGGAAGAAATCCCCCCCCAAACAAATCGGCCAGATCCGCGATTTTGGAGATGGAAAGAAAGAAGAAATTGAAATGAAAACCCCCTTTTTGCGTACCCAGATCCGCGGTTTTAGAGATGGATTTGTGGAGATTTGGTGAAGAACTAGGTTGATCTGAAGATTTGGGCTTCATAATGTGATTTGGTTTGATTGAGATAAAAAAGGTGAGGATATGGTGGATGGGCGCCGCGGCTTGATCTTTAGGGTTAGGTAAAGAAGATATGAGAAGAAATGAGAGAGAAGGAGGAGGTAGAGAGGGAGCAGGGTCGTGTTAAACATTTTGGAGGCCCTGTTCTAATCTTAAAAATTGGGGCTCTAATAAAAAAAAGGGGCAATTTTAATAATTAAATATTATTTCAAAATATTATATTTTTACTAAATGAAGCACCAAAAAATCGTAATTTGGGGCCCGTGAAGCAATTTTTTGGTGAAACGGTAAAACGCTTGAAAATTTCTTCCGTCGATTTTTTTTTTGTGCGTTTGTTGAGCAAAATTTGGGGACCTCAAATTTGAGCCAAAATTTGGGGCCATGTGCTATTGGTCTGTTTATACAGCCCAATAGCCGGCCTTGAGAGGGAGAGAGATAGGCCAAGAATGAGGGAGGAAAAAGACGAAGATGGGAGAAGAGAGAGTGAGGGTGGAGCGACTGATCACAATGAGAAGAGGGAAGGGATTTTCAGGTTTATGAATTAGGGTTAGGTATGGGCCTGATCCGTGTGAGTGGTGCGTTGGGCTTAAGGGGGCATGTGAAACAAAAGGAGTGGTGCGTTGGGCTTAAGGGGGCGTGTGAAACAAAAGGAGGGGTGCGGGTAGCGAGAGAAAGAGAGGCGCCCAAAGGGGCGCTGCCAATAAAAAGAGGTGCGCCAGTGAGGCTGCGTAGTGAGAGAGAGAAGTTGCGCTGGGCCAGGGGTGTAGAGCTGGGCTGGGCTGCTATTGGCACCACCATAATCGCTATATGCATCCCCTTTTCTTCATAAAAACATTTTCTTTTATTTCTTTTTTTTCCTTTTCTCTTTCTTTTTCACTTATTTTTCTTCTCTTCTTTTTTCTCTTTATTCCTTTTATTCGAAAACCAAAAATATATTTTTTATTTTTTATTTTTTATTTACTATTAATTTAATACATATAAATAAGCAAAATTTAAATGAAAATGGGCCGACAAAATTGGAGTATGACAATGACGTATAATTTTAAATTTTTTTGCACCCCCTGGCCCTGGTCCTAGGCCTGCCACTGGACATACCCCAACTAAACGCTTGTTTTAGGGCTATAAATATAAGTGGGTCCTTGTAAATAAAAGTGTGTCCTTTTACCAGTTTTTAAATAAAAAACAATATATCTAAAGAGCTGCTGGAAAAAAAAGTTAGACAATTTTTTTTTTTGAAAAAATAATATCTTTCATATTTTTTTGGGGTCTATATCATGCAAGATTTAGCAGCCTTAGGGAATTGGTTCGATGTCCCGGAGTTTTAATCAATGTATTAATGATGGTGACAACGTTTATGAGATACGTACTACTTTGAGGGTCAGATGAGCATTTTGGGAGCTACAGTAATTATAAGCTTAGCTAGCGATGCAAAGAGCCGTTGAAAATATATCTGTTTGAGTTACCATTTGATTTATTTTACTTTGCCATTGTGTTAGTTTTTAAATAAAAAAAATATATCCAAAGAGTTGTTGGAAAAAAAGTTAACCAATTGTTTTTAAAAAATAATATATGCAAAGAGCTGTTGAAAATATATCTGTTGAAGTTACCATTTGAATTTTAATTTGCCATTGTGTTATTTTTAAATAAAAAACGATATATCCAAAGAGCTGTTAAAAAAAAAAAGACAGTTTTTAAAAAAAAATAATAATGAATGCAAAGAGTCTTTTAAAATATATTCGTTGGAGTTGCTATTTTATTTTTTATTTTATTTTATTTTCAACATATAATACCAGTATGTATAACATTTTTTTTATTTTACTATTTTATAAATGAGATAAATATGACTTAATAAATAAATTGTTGATAAAATATAAGGATGTGGGATCACTGGTGGGGTCGATTTAGTAAATTTTTTGAAAGTACTGGGTTGTAGAAATAAGGTGCTTAAGTTGTATAAAGTAAAAAGTGAGTGATCGTAAAGGCGGGACCTACTCCAGAACCCAAAAAGTGAAAATGTGAGGTGCTAGGATGTGGATGCTTTTTCATTTGTTTTCTCGAAAGGCGTGTCATGCCCCTATCAACATGCCCCGACTAAACGCTTGTTTTAAACCTCAAAATATATTTGAAGTTTATATTTTTTTTGAAAGTATTAATCAACTCATAAATAATATTATGAATAAAGGTTTTTCTAAAAGATCTAGATCTCTCATCTTACCATGATTCTTGGTCTCCAAATTAGTAATTAGCTTGACTTATCTTCACCGTTGTGTGTATGTGATTCCTTTTCCTTGAAAGTAAATCTTTTTTTCACAAGTAATCATGTGATTTTATGGAAATTTTTTTCTCGAGTGTAAAATGTTTTTCACAAGTAATCTATTAACTTATGTGCCATGTCATTTGAATCATGCCACCGTGGCTAAGTCATAATTACTATATTCAAAAGAACCATAGGAGCATTATAAATGGAGGATCTTCTGAAAAGAAAGAGTTTTATCACTCTTGATCCATGAAAGAACTGCCACTATAATTAAGTGATCATACTAAACCATTTTGGAGTAAGGAGTGAGAAGATGATGACCAACATATTATCACCATATCAACTCACTTCATTCTCCTTCCAAGACATTCCTTATCATCAATATGTGAGTCATCAACAACAAATGAGATATGCAACACTGGATTACAATATACAAGTCCTCAATCAATGAGTTATGTCATTCAGTGTTCAACCTTATTCACTCTAGACTCAATCACAAACCTACAATCATCTTGTCAACATCAAGGAAGGTCTAACTGAACATATTTGAGAGCTTAATTAGATATCCTCATTGTATGATCAAACTATGTTATGTAACTTTAAGTATCCTCACAAAAGTGAGTCATCATTTTGTTCTAAACAAGTTTGTACCCCAAAAAAAAAACATAAGGGCTCAGCTCAAAATTAATTTGATAGCTTAGAACATCCACATCCCGAAGTGGTTATTCCCCTATTAAGCAGCGCTCTTGTTTAGAAATCACCTTTGGAGATAGAGTCTTGTCAAGCACCAATTGCTTATGGAAGCACTGATTGCATGTAAATAAAAGTGGGTCTTTGTGTCCGTTTTTAAATTAAAAAAACCAATATATCTCAATAGTTGTTGGAAAAAAGTCAGCCTGTTTTTTTTTTGAAAAAAATAACATCCTTCATATTTTTCGCAGTCTATATCATGCGAGTTATAACAGTCCAAGGGAATTTGTTTGGTGTCTCGGAGTTGTAATCTTCCTATTAATGATTGTGACAACTTTTACAAGATACGTACCGCCTTGGGTCAGATGAGCTTCTAGGGAGCTACAATAATTACAAGCTTAGCAAGCAATGCAAAGAGCCATTAAAAATATATCTGTTTGAGTTACCATGTGATTTTTTTGTATTTTTCCATTGTCTTTGTTTTTAAGTAAAAAATAATATATCCAGTTGAAAAAAAACATCCAGATATTTTTCAAAATAATATATGCAAAAAGCCGTTGAAAATATATATGTTGGAGTTACCATTTGATTTTTATTTTGCCATTGTTTCAAATTTTAAATAAAAAACCATGTATCCAAAGAGCCATTGAAAACAAAAGCCAGCTAGATATTTTTAAAAATATAATACATGCAAAGTGCCGTTGAAAATATATCTATTGGAGTTAAAAATGAATGATGTGTAAGAGCAGGACTCACTTAAGAATCCCCCAAAAGTAAAAATGTGGAGTGCTAGGATATGGATGCTCTTCGATTGGTTTCCTCAAGGGGAGTGCCATGCCCCTACTGACATACCCAGAGGCAGACCCACGTGGAGTTCAGGGTGTGCACTTGCACCCCCTGAGCTTCAAAATTTTTCACTTACCACTCCATAAAATTTTTATTTTGACCCCTCTGAAATTTTTTTTGCACCCTGACCCCACCCAGACCCGCCCTCCATCACTCCTCTGCACACTCTCACCTTTCTCAGAAAACTCGTTTCCTCTCTCTCGCCGATCCAGTCTCTCTCATGTTACTTGGGAAGAAATCCCCCCCCAAACAAATCGGCCAGATCCGCGATTTTGGAGATGGAAAGAAAGAAGAAATTGAAATGAAAACCCCCTTTTTGCGTACCCAGATCCGCGGTTTTAGAGATGGATTTGTGGAGATTTGGTGAAGAACTAGGTTGATCTGAAGATTTGGGCTTCATAATGTGATTTGGTTTGATTGAGATAAAAAAGGTGAGGATATGGTGGATGGGCGCCGCGGCTTGATCTTTAGGGTTAGGTAAAGAAGAGATGAGAAGAAATGAGAGAGAAGGAGGAGGTAGAGAGGGAGCAGGGCCGTGTTAAACATTTTGGAGGCCCTGTTCTAATCTTAAAAATTGGGGCTCTAATAAAAAAAAAGGGGCAATTTTAATAATTAAATATTATTTCAAAATATTATATTTTTACTAAATGAAGCACAAAAAAATCGTAATTTGGGGCCCGTGAAGCAATTTTTTGGTGAAACGGTAAAACGCTTGAAAATTTCTTCCGTCGATTTTTTTTTTGTGCGTTTGTTGAGCAAAATTTGGGGACCTCAAATTTGAGCCAAAATTTGGGGCCATGTGCTATTGGTCTGTTTATACAGCCCAATAGCCGGCCTTGAGAGGGAGAGAGATAGGCCAAGAATGAGGGAGGAAAAAGACCAAGATGGGAGAAGAGAGAGTGTGGGTGGAGCGACTGATCAAAATGAGAAGAGGGAAGGGATTTTCAGGTTTATGAATTAGGGTTAGCTATGGGCCTGATCCGTGTGAGTGGTGCGTTGGGCTTAAGGGGGCGTGTGAAACAAAAGGAGGGGTGCGGGTAGCGAGAGAAAGAGAGGCGCCCAAAGGGGCGCTGCCAATAAAAAAAGGGGGTGCGCGCAGCAGGCTGGGCTGCGTAGTGAGAGAGAGAAGTTGCGCTGGGCCAGGGGTGTAGAGCTGGGCTGGGCTGCTATTGGCACCACCATAATCGCTATATGCATCCCCTTTTCTTCATAAAAACATTTTCTTTTATTTCTTTTTTTTTCCTTTTCTCTTTCTTTTTCACTTATTTTTCTTCTCTTCTTTTTTCTCTTTATTCCTTTTATTCCAAAACCAAAAATATATTTTTTATTTTTTTATTTTTTATTTACTATTAATTTAATACATATAAATAAGCAAAATTTAAATGAAAATGGGCCGGACAAAATTAGAGTATGACAATGACGTATAATTTTAAATTTTTTTGCACCCCCTGGCCCTGGTCCTAGGCCTGCCACTGGACATACCCCAACTAAACGCTTGTTTTAGGGCTATAAATATAAGTGGGTCCTTGTAAATAAAAGTGTGTCCTTTTACCAGTTTTTAAATAAAAAACAATATATCTAAAGAGCTGCTGGAAAAAAAAGTTAGACAAATTTTTTTTTTGAAAAAATAATATCTTTCATATTTTTTTGGGGTCTATATCATGCAAGATTTAGCAGCCTTAGGGAATTGGTTCGATGTCCCGGAGTTTTAATCAATGTATTAATGATGGTGACAACTTTTATGAGATACGTACTACTTTGAGGGTCAGATGAGCATTTTGGGAGCTACAGTAATTATAAGCTTAGCTAGCGATGCAAAGAGCCGTTGAAAATATATCTGTTTGAGTTACCATTTGATTTATTTTACTTTGCCATTGTGTTAGTTTTTAAATAAAAAAAATATATACAAAGAGTTGTTGGAAAAAAAGTTAACCAATTGTTTTTAAAAAATAATATATGCAAAGAGCTGTTGAAAATATATCTGTTGAAGTTACCATTTGAATTTTAATTTGCCACTGTGTTATTTTTAAATAAAAAACGATATATCCAAAGAGCTGCTGAAAAAAAAAGACAGTTTTTAAAAAAAAATAATAATGAATGCAAAGAGTCATTTAAAATATATTCGTTGGAGTTGCTATTTTATTTTTTATTTTATTTTATTTTCAACATATAATACCAGTATGTATAACATTTTTTTTATTTTACTATTTTATAAATGAGATAAATATGACTTAATAAATAAATTGTTGATAAAATATAAGGATGTGGGATCACTGGTGGGGTCGATTTAGTAAATTTTTTGAAAGTACTGGGTTGTAGAAATAAGGTGCTTAAGTCGTATAAAGTAAAAAGTGAGTGATCGTAAAGGCGGAACCTACTCCAGAACCCAAAAAGTGAAAATATGAGGTGCTAGGATGTGGATGCTTTTTCATTTGTTTTCTCAAAAGGCGTGTCATGCCCCGACTAAACGCTTGTTTTAAACCTCAAAATATATTTGAAGTTTATATTTTTTTTGAAAGTATTAATCAACTCATAAATAATATTATGAATAAAGGTTTTTCTAAAAGATCTAGATCTCTCATCTTACCACTATTCTTGCTCTCCGAATTAGTAATTAGTTTGACTTATCTTCACCCTTGTGTGTATGTGATTCCTTTTTCTTGAAAGGTAAACTTTTTTTTTTCCACAAGTAATCATGTGATTTTATGGAAATTTTTGTCTCCAGTGTAAATTTTTTTTTTCACAAGTAATCTATATCTTTTAAGATGTGCCATGTCATTTGAATTATGCCTCCTAGGCTAAGTCATAACGACTATATTAAAAAAAAACCGTAGGATCATTATAAATAGAGGATCTTCTAAAAAGAAAGAGTTTTATCACACTCCTAATCCATGAAAGAACTATCACTATAATTAAGTGATCAATACTAAAGAATTAAGGAGTAAGGAGTGAGAAGACTATGACCAACATATTATCACCATATCAACTCACTTCATTCTCTTTGCTAAGACATTCCTTATTGTCACTATGTGAGTCATCAACAACAAATGAGATGTGCAACACTGCATTACAATATGCAACTCCTCATTCAATGAGCTATGTCATTTGGTGTTCAACTCTATTAACTTTAGACTCAATCACAGACCTGCAATCATCTTATCAACATCAAGGAAGATCTAAGTGAATAGATTCAAGATTTTAATTGGATATCCTCACTGTATGAGTTTGGTCAACAAGAGTGATACTATGTAACGTAGATTTAAGTATCCTCACAAAAATGAATCATTGTTTTGTTCTAAATTCGTAATTTATATATTCTCTTGTAGTTTGGAGGGGCTTGGGAAAAAAATACTCATTGCAGTGCCTAGAGAGGTTAGAAGAAATAATACTGAAGCTCGGAGAGGTTTGGGCGAGAATACTCACCATAGAGCCTAGAGAGGCTAAAAGTAAAGAATACTCAGCTGAGCTAGAGAGATGTGGAAAAGAATACTCGGCTGAGCATGGAGTGGCTTGGGAAAGAATAGTCGGCTGAAATTGGAGAGACTTGGTAAAGAATATGTGGTTGAGCTTGGAGAGATTTGGGAAAGAATACTCGGGTGCTTGACAAGACTAGAATACGTGGAAGCTGATGAAGTTGATAATACAGATAAACTGGAGAGGTTGATGAATACTCATTGCATAGCCTGAAGAGGCTAGAATTGAAAAATACTTATATTAATGCATTGATAGTGAAATTCCTTCTATAAAGGGTCTAGATGTAGCTCTCTTATGTAGAGTGAACATAGATGTTACAATTTATAACTATTAATTTTCTTCTCACACTTCTCACAAATATATTTTTGAAAAAGTATTTCATTTGCAATATTAAATAAAATATCAATTTAGATTTTTGAAAAGACAAATCATTAGTCATGCTTGTCTTTATCAAATGCTAATGTTAACTCAATTGACCATGTTTCTATAAATAAATACAATCCAACCATTGTCACCCATTGTTTTATGATAATTCCTATTCATTTTCTTCCCTCAAAGTGCTTAGTTTTTTCTTACTCTCTAGCTATAGTTAAATCTTTGTGAAAATTAGGTAAAATCATACACAATACAATCCAACCCCTTCTTATGCTATCATTTCTAAAGGTGAGAGATTATAACCTAAGCGATGTGAATATTACCAAATAAAAGAATGACACAATACGCAATAACAACTAGAAAATATACACTAAATGGCTCAGGAACAGAAGGAAGGGAGAGAAAGTCTAATTGCTCAAGAAAACTTGCTATTGCTTGATGCCAAAACACATTGTAATGAACCCTATTTATATTATTCTTTTAGAGCTTTATCAAATAGAAAAATCTAGAGACATTTAAAGCAAGTAATTGATTAAAAGAAAAATCTAGAGATGGTTCAAAGTAAGTGATGAATACAAGATGATGCTATTAAGGTTGCTCAAGTTCTCATGGCTTCTTGAACATTCCATTTTATTCTCCATCATTCTCCCCAGGTTGGAAGAGACTCGTCCTCGAGTCAAGATTTGCTTCAACGTCAAAGTACGGTGAAAGATCGACAACATTGAAGGTTGTAGAGACTCCATAGTCACCTGGTAGTTTCTATTTTGTAGGCATTATCATTCATCTTCTGCACAATTCTGAAAGGACCATCAACTCTCGGGGATAACTTGGCATTTGGTTGATTTGGAAATTGTTCCTTTCGCAAGTATATCCATACTAAGTCTCATTCTTTGAAAGTATGCAACTTGCGATGTTTGTCTCACTGAGTCTCTCAATTCTCTCACGAACCTGCTCATGCAACTTTTTGATTTCCTTTGCTCTCTGTTTTGCATTTGCACTGTATTGGCGAGTGCTAAAAAAAGGGGTTAAGTCTAGTGGGCTAAGGGGACACACGCCATAAACCACCTCGAATGGATATTTTCCAGTAGCTTGATTGATGGAGTTTTTGTAAGAGAATTCTACCTGTGCAAGGATAAGATCCCATTGCCTTAAACTCTTTCGCACAAAGCTTTGAAGTAAATTCCCCAAAAGCCTATTAATTGCCTATGTTTGTCCATTTGTCTGAGGATGACTAGCACTATTAAGTTATAGTTTAGTACCCATATTCTTCCACAATATTCTCAAAAAGTGGCTTAAGAATATCACATCTCGATCGGAACTGATGGTTATTGAAATGCCATGAAGACAAACAGTTTCCTTAAAGTACAAGTCTGCAACTTGGACAACATCATTAATCTTCTAGCATGGGATAAAATGAGCTATTTTTGAAAACTTATCCACCGCTACCATTATGGAATCCTTCTGACGCTGAGTCCGAGGTAGTCTAAGGATAAAATCTATACTAGTGTCTTCCAAAGGTGCTTCAGGGACCAGAAGTTGGATGTATAACCCTATATCTTGACTTTTAGTTTTGGCCAAGTGGCAAATTCTGCACCTTTGAATGTGCTTATTAATTAACATCTCTTTCTAACTTCATCCAATAGAAATTCTCCTTAACAAAGGCCATAATTTTGTCTTGTCCAAAATGTCCTGCTAATCCTCCGTCATGACATTAAAATCTTCTGAATCTTTTCTTGAATCACGAGGAGGTTTATTATCGTTATCCTATGATGGAGTGCAATGGGGTTGTAGTGGAGGACGAAGGAAGAAGAGAGGAACGGATGAGCATAACGCAAACACTTTTTATATATAACTTAATTAAAAATTTGATAAAACTATAGGACTAACAAATTAATTTTACCTTTATTTAATTAAATAAACGAGCTTAACTGAGCATTTAGCGAGTTAAGCTCGAATAGTTTTCAAATAGTTTACGAATAGTTTAGCTCATTTATACTCCTACTTGAAAGAACAAATCCATAGTGGACCACAATTCCATGATCCATTTTAGAAGCCACTATTTTTTTTCATGTAATGCTTTTTAAAGAAATTGTATGGAAATAGAAATTTTATATAATTGGCTAAGACATAAAAGCAGTTTTTTTTTTTTTTTGGCAAATAGATGCAACCACCATACACCCTTTGAGTCAATTTATGATAGTTTTAGTATTTTTTTCAGTAGAAAACAAATATAATGGATCTAAGGAAATTGACACAAGTTTTGTTCATAGGCTAATTGCTCTATTTTCTTACCGATAAGAAAATCTTTGTAATCTATACCATTATATAAAGAAAACAAGAGAAAGTAACATTTTTTTGGTGTACTACTTTTGTTTCCACTTTTACCCTTCAATAAACTATTTTGTAAATTTAAAAAATAATTTTTTTTAAACTGTTGTACCTTCATTTCAAAGAAATCAACACCAACAAATGTAATTACCTCTCTCTCTTTTTCACGACAAATGTGTTGTAGACAAGAAAAAAATAATAATATAGAATACTGTAACACAATAAAAATACGGAAAGACGTGCACTATCGTGCACGTCTTGCCGCTAGTTTAAATAAAAAATTTAATAATTTTTTTGACGGGTAAACAAAATTTAATAGTTAATACTCCCTCTAGACTTGATTATAAGCAAAAAAAGTAGTAATGTTTGGTAATCCAAAATATAAGCAAATTCAAACTAACTTCACCTTATTTAATTTATTTAATATTATCATTTTCAAAATACGCTTCATTTAATATTATCATGAAATATGTTTCCATAGAAAATTAAATAAAAAGAAAGGGTAGTTTGGATGTACCAAAAAAAATAAAATAATAGTTTAGAGAATATAATTAATTTTTTAATTACATCAAAAAAATAAAATAAACTTAACTAATTTTTATAATCAGTGTATAATTAGTTTTTTTTTTCTTATATTTGAATTCGGGTTTATTTTTATTTTATTTCCTTCTTTCACTTAAATTTTTCTTCACCTTTTGTCTTCATAAAATAAATCTAAGCGCGCCCTTTCAAAACCCTAAACCAGAAGAAGTTGCTGTTACTTGATCAATATGGCTGTTCAGAGCTCCACTTCTAGGGAAGCACAAACATCGAAAAACGTTTCTCATGACCATTTCTTTGGTAAGCCATTGATTCATTACATGAAGAACCACAATCTTGTGCATTTTTCCTCGCCGCGAGTTTCATTTTCATTAATAATAACAAGTTTCTTTAAACGAGGGAATCATTCGTTTGATCGACTTCTTTTATTCTTAGCATTTCAAATTTTCGGAACAGTGTGTACACAAATTAGGCTCCATAACCATTAACACAGCCATTTATTTCTTGAATTTTGATACTTGTTAGGTTCAGTTTCGGAATTTGTTATTTTATTTTATTTGTTTGTTTTTGCCTTTTCGGTGATGAGTGCTGTTTGAACCATTTTTTTTTCCCGCTAAGTTCGAAATTATTTGAAACTGAAGGAATGTTGTTTGCTGATCAACTTAAGTTTGAAGAAACTTGTAAACTGAGATAAAGTGATGTGATAGTATGAAATGAACCCGAAGTGTATGAGTATGTATGCTTGACTTTTTTTATCCCAAACTTGTAGGTAATTAATAATTCTAAATTCTAATAAATGAATTTAAATGTGCTTGTTTGAGTCATTAGTCATTGCATTAGCACAAGGTGTGTGGTCTGTTTTCGTGTTTTTATGTCATGATGGAGATTAAGTTATTCACTGGAAAGGTGCTTGCATGAAGTCCAATATTACGGCTTCATAAGCTATGAAACCTTGGGTTGAACGGTTCATGGAATGGGTTGGCTAGGCCAAGCATTATGTCCAAACATATAAATATGTATACTAAAATTTGATTGTTAGGGTTTTTTTGGGGCAAGTTGATGATCATTTTTACTTTCAAAAAATAGCTCTCTCTGGAAGTGGTACAACCCAAGTAATTTGGGTTTTTATTTTTGCGATGCACATATTATCTCGTTGCATTATGCACTTTCTGTATAGCAATCTCCTTTTTATGTCTCATTCATCCCTCCTAACCAAAGCCTTAATGTCACTAGAAAACAAATTGGATATAACAATGTTTTGTCCTTTTTTTTTCCCAAAAAAATTGTTATTTAGAACTAATTTTCTTATATTGTAATATTATTGAAGTGTGGAGAGAGTTTGTTTGGGGAGCTGTTGCGGGTGCTTTTGGGGAAGGAATGATGCATCCGGTGGATACCATTAAAACACGAATACAGAGTCAAGCTATTCTAAATGGAGTTAAGGTATAATAGCAGCCTGCAGATAAATTAGACAGTGATTTCATTCGTAATTGTTTGATACACACACTCACATATTTAAAATGTTAATGCAAGCTGCTGTTCGTATATAGTTCCGTCTAAAGTTTCTCTCTTTTGTTGGGAACATCATTTGTCTGTTAGAACCAGAAAAGTATATTGCAGATGGTGCGAACTGTCTGGCAGGTTGATGGATTAACAGGTACACTATTTTGATTATCTAATACTTTTGTCATTTATGGGTATTTTTTATTTTTTTTAGTTAGAAAATTTCCTCGTGTTAAAATGACATTTAGTGTGTGTTTGTGTTAACTTTATTTGCTTTCAGAAAAGCTTATAATCAAAATGATTAAGAGAGAGATTTTGGCTGGAAAACCTATTTTGAGTGTAAAATGATCAAAACCAAGCATGCATTTAGATGATTGATGATTTAAATCTAAAGTTTATTTTTTCTCTCAATAATCGTTTTATGTATACTTTGGACTTCAAACATGAAATATGTGTTCCTTGTGATTGATTTAAAATTGTGTAGGCTTTTACAGGGGTGTAATACCTGGTATTACTGGGTCTCTTGCAACTGGTGCAACTTATTTTGGTGTCATAGAGTCCACCAAAAAGTGGATTGAGGATTCCCATCCTAGCCTTGGGGGCCACTGGGCACATTTCATTGCTGGAGCTGTTGGTAAGCTGATCTGGAGCATCTAATAGTAATGCTTTTGTATTTTGAGCTCCAGAAGTTATATATTTTGACTCGCTCTGGGGCATGTCTAGGATCTAGGAAAGCAGTTGTAATGTACTCTGTCTGATTATTTCAATACTTTTCCCAGTAACATGTAATGTTTACCGTTTTCCCTTCTGATGCACATACCCTTTTATTTTTGCAAAAGTTTAATTATTTCTTCAGTAAATTTTTTTAATTATTTCTTCAGTAAGTTTTTATGGACATAATGATTGATCGTCATTGCACATTCCACATGTTTACATAATGTGATGCTTCTCTGTGACATAATCTTTATTCTTGCTAAATTTGAAGGTTTATTGAGTATGACATATTTAAAGGGTTCAAATCTGCCTTATTTTCTCTATATTTTCAGGAGATACGCTTGGTTCTTTTGTCTATGTTCCATGCGAAGTGATAAAGCAGCGCATGCAAGTTCAAGGCACTGTTGCAATAAAGCCTGGCGCACAATTATATGATTATTATACTGGGATGTTCCATGCAGGCTGCTCAATATGGAAAACACAGGGGTTAAAGGGTTTATATGCAGGGTATACACTAGAAACACTAATTTCTTTTGATGATTTAATTTTGAGTTATCTAATTCACTAATATTTGAGTCCCTCTTTCTCATTTAATAGAGTTTTAGGAAGCACAGCACTAGACAATATATAGTATCCTAGATTCCTATGCACCAATAAGGCATCCGTTTTCATGATTTATTTCTCTTGTTTTGTATATGGCAATAAGTGTGATAAGAAGATTTGACTCCATGAATTGTGGGCCATAAAATGAGTCTGTGAATATCTGATAATGCTATTTCAGGTGAATCGTGATATTTCCTCAAGAGCCATAACAGTTTACTATAGAATTTTGGAGAATCCTATTTTGATGAATTATGTGACACTGTCTCGATGATCATGCATACCAATATAGATAAGTTAGACATTCATACGTATCTAATCTAATAGTGAATATTTTACTTTTAAAACAAAGGAGTCCTATGAAGTATCAACTAGTTTTAAAATCATATGAAAATTTAAAGGCCCGATCTATTATATGAGAGCTTTCAGTTCAATAGTTGAATTGAGGAAATTCAATTTTACAAAAGTTAATTTATGGATTGTGTGAAGACTTCTACATGAGTATATAGGTTCTTACCCATATGTATAATGTATCCATTCACAATGAGTTAATTATTAAATTCTAAACATTTTCTTTCTTTGGTTTCATAATTTGATGCATGATTCTAATTTGTTATTTTTCTTGCTTCTGCAGATATTTGTCTACGTTGGCAAGGGATGTACCATTTGCTGGCCTGATGGTATTATACATAACATGCTGAGTTTTACTAGTTTCAGAGCTTGTTTATTTCAACTTTTTTCATGAAAAAATCACTTTTATTTTAAAAGATATCACTTTAAAAAATTTTAGGGTGTATGTTTATGTTTTTGGGAAAATATCAGATTTTTTATTATAATGAAATTGGCTTCTGAAAATAAGTCGTGATTATAAGTTTTTAGCTACCTTTTAACATAAAATGTGTTTTTTATAATTGTAACCAAATGAAAAATAGCTTCCAATTTACATAAAACCTCTAAAAATAAATTACTTTTATAACAATTTTGAAATCATTTTTTTCAAAAGCTTCAACAAATGGGCCCTCACTATTCTATAATCTGTTATATTCAATATTTTCATTAAGTAATTTATATATCTATATTTTCTTGGTCCTCTTTCATTTTTGATTAAAAGTTCGTTGACTTGTCTGATACGACTAAGGCATCTTCTGATTTGTCACTGCTCATTGGATGTCTTAGCTAAACTTTAAAATGGGCTGGGACAATCAGAAATATTAAGTAACAAATATCTTTATCATTGGATATAGAGATTGCAAAGCATGAACGCCTTGTGTATATTCATAGTTCAAGTATAGTCTTCATAGAGCTAACCAGTCTTTATGAGCTTATCCATATTGCAACCACCTTCTATTTTGATGCACTTTCCTTTTTTGTGTCTGATTTATTAATTCCTGTGCCACCTGGCACTTGTTTAAGCACTAATTAAATAATTATGTTAATTTTGAATCTCAATAACATTGTACTTTAAAAAACCAAGGAGATTAATTGTAGCAATTGTTCTAGGATTTTAATCCTGTTTATTTAGAACCTAAAATAAGAGAAAAGAATTTTTTTATGAAATTTGTTTGGAATGATGTTAGGGTAAGATTTCAGTTCATATACAAATCATATTTCCTTTGGTAATTCATTGTTTTTAATCCAACTGCCTGTCATAGTATTTCCGACTCATTTCTTTTCAAGTTTACTCTGTTCATTCATAAAGTGAAAGTGTGATCCAAACTTTGCACTCATGTTCTATGTATTTGAATCTTGTGTGAAAAATGTTTCTAGTAGAACTAGAAGTAAATTATTCCAGTTTTGTAATATTGTGCTAACTTTGTGCTTTTGAATACCTTTGGAGGTCGTGTTCTATGAAGCATTGAAAGATGTTACAGAATATGGGAAGCAAAGATGGATATCTAACCCAAATTGGCATGTTAATAATTCATTTGAGGGACTGGTCTTAGGAGGATTAGCTGGTGGTATGTCCTGTGCTCTGCCTTCAATCCTAAGTTCCTAAGCGTTCCTAGCAGTAAATTGTTCCGTATTATTGATTTTCTTTCACAATAAACAGGTCTCAGCGCGTATCTCACCACTCCTTTGGATGTCGTCAAAACAAGGCTGCAAGTGCAGGGTTCAACTTTTAGGTATCCATTCTTTTCAATAACTATTCTAACAGGTTATGGTATGGGTGATGTGTACCTTCCACCAGGATACTACCCAATTGTCTTTATCGCGCATCTGCTTCAGCATTATGCAGAGTTGATTTTCTGATATATTATGGGTATCTACAGAATAATAACTTGTGATATACCTTGTCTCAGCATTTTTCCTTATCATAATCACAAACAGGGTTATTTTGTGCCAGGGGAGTGGTCAATTGGTCATTTTTTATTTATTTATGGACTAAGATAAAGTAATGGAAAATTGCTTTTTCTATTATTGTCTTAGGTATAATGGTTGGTTGGATGCAATTTGCAATATATGGGCTAAGGAAGGCATGAAGGGTATGTTTAAGGGTAGCATCCCCAGGATTACATGGTACATTCCCGCTTCAGCGCTTACATTCATGGCCGTGGAATTTCTCAGAGAACATTTTAACGAAAGAGTGCCTAAGGATAATTTGCGAGATGTTGCCAGATTATCAGTAGATAAGAAGAAATCTCTGCAGAAGGTTGCTTAAAACTTCTGGTTGAGACTCATTACTTCCCGTCTGAATTTTTACAAAGATGGGAGGTTGTATCACATCAAAATTCTTAGAAACATGCTATTACATGGAAATTATGTTCAAAATTCAAACATAAACGAAGTCAAATTTAGCTTGGCGGATTTTTGATCGTTTAGTTTGACTCATCTGTCAAACTAGTGAATTGTGACTTGGAAAAATTGGAAATTTGCCTTCGGGAACAACTTAAGGCTACAAGTAATGGTATATGTACAGATTTACTTTACACATTCTTCACTTATTTTCATGCGAAGTCATTGGAGAATATCATGGTTTTATTTATGGACTAAACTTAGATACGATGACAGTGTTATTACTGTTCTTCTCATAAAGAGAGAATTTTTGGCTAAAGTGGCATTTTTTTTTCACGCCTTTCCAAAATGTTTGTGACAATCATGCTACTCCCTTTGTCTTATTTTATTTGTCCTGTTTGAAATATTTTATTGTCTCAAATTATTTGTCTCTTTAGAAAATCAAGATATATTAGTTACTTTTGTCCCCAAAATATCATTTCTATCTCAACCAACTATATTAGTGAGTTTTTTTACTTAATTACTCCACTAGTACTAATCGCTCCAATTAATAAGAGTATTTTAGTTAAGTAGGGTTATTTTATCATAGAAATTAGTAAACTCGATTATTTTATTAAGAGGCGTGTATGATCTAAAAGCACAAGTAAAATGAGATGGGAGAAGTATGTTTTAGTAGAGAATAGTAGGAACAATTAAGGCTGGACACCAGACGGTTTCGGTCGGATTCGGGCCCAAAAATCCCAATCCGACCAAAATTGAAGAGGAAGTTATCTCATCCATTTCCGTCTATTGGAGACATCGGTTTGGCCAAGCGGCGGGTCCGACGAATCAGCGGGTGGACGGGTGGATTGGGGCGGTTTTGAATCAACAGAAAATTTAGACACAGAAACTTTCACAAAAGAACAGAAAAAAAAAAACTTTTCAGAAAAGAAAACCAGAAACAAACCCAGAACTTTAGCATAAAAAAAGCAACTTTCAACAAGGTTGAAACTTGGAAAGATTAGCCACAGACAACACCTCTTACTAGTGGCAGAGCTTGATTGAAATAGTTGAGGGGGCCATAAAATCATTCCATATATATATATATATATATATATATATATATATATATATATATATATATATATATATATTAGTATTTCACAAGTGATACATCAATTGCCATATGGTGCAGTGGCTTGGTTTTCTTGCTTTTTAAGCACAAGAACACGGTTCGAATCCCTCACAGATCATGCGCTTACCACTGTGAACATTTTAAACAAATGTTGCATAACATGTATATATATCAAGAAAATGTAAAATGTCTAGGGGAGCCACATCTCCCCTATGTCCCCAAAAAGCTTCGCCCCTGCCTCTTACATAATGTGTGTAAGCAGTTTTCCCCCTTAAAGATGGTCCTTTTGCTTACGGGATATATGCATGCTAAGAAGATTGGATAGTCAAGATTTCCACAGTGCTAAAAAAAAAAAGTTTTCATTGTGCTAGAATTATGCAAAACTAAGAAGTTATTGCTAATTACGAAAGTTATTGAGCCAACGTAGCTTGGCTCAACTGGTTCGGCCTTTCGCTCGTACATGCTGTGACTTGGGTTCGATTCCAGGTGGCTACGTTAGTGGGCGACACGTAAATTCCACCGTAAATCCTGGCTCAAGTTGGTGGTTCTCCTTAGCCCTGCACGGGGGTGAGCCTCCTCCAATCTAAACTTTTTTTTATGAAAAAAAAAAGAAACTGTACGATTGTTTAATTTTAGTTGTCTGCATTTAATGACAAAAGAAAGTTTGTCTGGAAAAAAGGAAAAAAAAAATACAAAAGGAAGATCATATTGGTAACAGTATGTATATCTTGACGAAAGTTTAGTCATGTTAAGAATCAAAACTATGATATTATCAAAAAAAAAAAAAGAATCAAAACTATGAGTAAAAAAAAAAAAGCTTAAGAATCAAAACTCGAGGCATTTTTTTTTTGTCAATGTAAACTCGAGTCTCGAGGCTTTTGTAGTGGCAATACTTTGGAAATTTGAATTTTCGAGTATCCCATTTGAAATTTATGGTTTGGTACTTGGGATTGTTACTCTTTTTTTATATTAAACTTGGGATTGTTACTTTGAAACTCCAGGGAGGGTGAACTTTTTACCAAAAAAAAAATGTAGAGAAGTTGGTAGTTAGGAAATAAGTTAGGCTGCTTCTATGGTGAACAAGCATAGTGGGTAACACGACCATGCACAAGTTTTATCAACCGTTGGATTAAAAAAAATTTAGATCTTATCATGCACCCTCTCCCACCGAATCAAACTCTCCTTTCCCATTTCTTTCTCTCTCAGCCCACGCGTCGTCTTCCTCCTCTCCTTCCGGTCACCCCTTCCTTCTCCACAGCGGCACACCGCTTGTCTGCTTTCCCATCTTTCACAGTTCCGGCCCGTACGATCGTCATCCTCCCACCACCACGCTACCAGCTCACAGCCACTGGAACCCTTCCTTTCTTCCACCCCTAAACCTTTTCTAATTTAAGATTTCGTTCACAGGAAAACAAAACTGTCGCTGGTTGAAGCCATTTTCGGCCATCGTAGATCGCAACAAAACACAATCGCACATGGTGGAATTGGGGATTCTGATGACTTCGAGCACCACCAGCAGAAGCTAAGGAGCCTGTAACGCCCTAACTCTAATTAGGGAATTACTTACTAATTTAACCGGAATTAAATAACATGTAGAAATTTTTTCGCTTGACATAGTAACAATAAAGGAGTAAAAATATCAACTGTCGAAAATACCTGACTTGTCTAAGTAAAATCTTTCTAATACACCAAAAGTGTCATGCAAATATCAGAGTTTCGAAAAGCGGAAATTAACTTTAATTATTTACAACCCTTTACAAAAATGAGAATAATAAGATAGAAATTACAATTTGGTACATAAATTTCTAATTATACAGGGACACAACCTAATATGTAAGACCCTGATACGTGATCTTGTGACTCGGGTCTCATGGAAAGGCAAGACCGAGCACTATTCATGCTATGAACTTCTCCAATAAGTTTGTATCTGAAAACAACGCCCCAAAATGTGAGTTTATAAAACTCAATAACATAAACTTAAAATCGTAAAAGCTTTTACCGTTGTTTCCAGCCATACGTGGTGTGCTACGCATGGAAAACTCCTCCCTTTAAGCACAAGTATATTTATTCAAAATACCTTAATCAACTCTCACTACCTTCAATCATTCAATCAAGCATTAATGTTGAACATAAACTCAATTCAAGAGCAATCACTTGCAAAGTAACATAATTCTTAATAATTCCTCAAACTTCATGCATAATTCAAAATGCACAATTCACGTCAATTCCTAAATGTTGCATTATTAACAATACAACTTCACACGTAATGGGTTCCTCTATGTAAGCATTAGTAAAAATGCTACATCATGCAAAATGAGTTCCTCTGATGTACCCCTTTGGTCCTCCGCAATTGCATATGAGCTGAATATATTCGCCCAACTTTTAACCTTATTTAACAAGGGGGTCTCCGCCGGTAAACGCTTGCAAGGATTCACAACCGACGGGTCTGCCATCCGAATCGTCACCTGGACACACAAACACCTTATACATATGCCATGTCAAACAATTAAATGCATAATTCATAAGATAAGAAGATGAGGTAAACTCTCCCTCTCGGTGGCACAAAGTTGGTGACCGATGGGGAAAATCTCCCGTCTCCCTCTCTGTCTTTCTCTTTATTCTATCTCTTTCCTTTTCTTCTTATTCCTCACATTTTGGTGCATTCTAAATGTTGATGTCAAAAAATAAGAAGATGAGGTAAAATCGATATCAGCGATTCTTCAACCACAATTTGATAACACGAACATGAAAATTCTTGACCCAAAATGACGAACTTCAAAACCCAGATTCCATGAAGGGAGAGATGAAATTGAAGGAATGTGATACAGTGCTGAGGGTGCATGATGTTATGGTGGGGAATAATTTATCGAATGATTAAACTTTCTTGTGCACCGTGGTGTAATCTATCTAACTTGTGCACGGTAAAACTTGCCAATAAGTTATCTCGTGACAAGTTTGAAACTTCAAAATATTTAGGTTATTTATTTATTAAAAAATAATTCAACTATAAATTATTTATTGAGTATAAAAACTATTTATGTCGTTTATGATTTTTTTTAACATTTCAGTGATACACAAACTTTACATATGTATTTTTTTTAGGGTAAATACTACTTTTAGTCACTGTAATTTGAGTGAAATCCTGTTTTAGTCTCTGTAAAAAATTTTGTTTAGATTTTGTCCCTGTAATTTAAGATTCTTCTACTTTTTGTCACTGCTGTCAAATCTCTATTAAAAATGTTGATTTTTTTGTCCCTGTAATTTTAAGATTCTTCTGCTTTTTGTCTCTCTAGTCAAACCTTTCTATTAGCCATGTCGGCATTTTTTAATAGAGATTTGACGGCAGTGACTAAAAGTGAAAGAATCTTAAATTACAGGGACAAAATCTAAACAAAAAATTTTACAGGGACTAAAACTGAATTTCGCTCAAATTACAGGAACCAAAATCGGTATTTACCCTTTTTTTTATATCAAAGGGATTACAACCAGGAACCTATTCTACGGTAGAGCTGTCATTTTGGCCCTAGACACATGGGACAGCCCACAAAGCCCTAAATAATGGCCTTTTTTTTAGAGTGGGCCTTTTTAAGCCCCAACCCACACAGCCCATCAATTTTAGGGGCTGGGATAGGGCTGAACGTGGGTTAGCCCACACACATTCAGCTTTGGTTAGTCACATGTACACATTGTTTGGAACAAGGGAGTAGTAAAGGAAAGAAAGTTTGAGGAAGGAAAGAAATGAGAAAGTCAACCCTTCCAGCGTTTGGTTTATAGGATAAAAGGGAAGGAATGATCAAATTTAGTGGACCCAACCAAAAGATGCTTTCCACGCAACAGTTGACGGAAAACTTGAGAGATATGTAATTTTATGCTGTCGAGACAAAAATAGCCCTGGCATATGTTTTTAATTTGCTAACGCCAGTACCATTCTGTTCTTCGTTGCGTGTGTAACAACTAACAACTAACAATGCAACACTTTGTTGCACTTCTTATAAGATATACATGTTTCCAAAATCACTTTATACATAATATATGTTGATAGATAATTATATATTTATATATGAGTATACAAATATATATATATATATATATATATACACACATACACACACACACATATATACATTCAACTTTTTATATAGCGATATTTGTATTATTTATTAAATATATTTTTTCTCATCCCGGCACAGTTCACTTAATTTTGTTTTGTTAAATTTTTTATAAATGATTATGGTTATAATATAATATTGATGTAATTGAATTATTTTTTCGGGTGTATATATGGACATGTAATAGGAAATCAAATGAGAGAGAGACCACAGAATAAGGTAGGCCAAATTTTTTTTTTTTTAAATATAGAGCCTGTGGGCTAGCCCTTGCCCATGGGGCTTTGAGGGCTTTTTAGCCCTAAGGCTTTTTTATGAATAGGCTTTTTGGCCCTATGGACATTTTGGCCCCAACCCATTTGGGCTAGGGCTAGGCTGGATTAGATGGGTCAAATTTACACCTCTACTCTATGGGGACAGACCTCTTGAATCATTACTAATGAGAGTGTTTAATAGAGGAGAAGCATTGTCAACATAAGTGACATTAAAAGAAGCTTGGTGGCCTTGATTTGCTTGCATATCCGCACATGTATTTGTATCCCTACTAATAGTAGCAATTGAAGTGGTCAAATCCTGCAAACGAAGGAGATTCTTGATCTCTTTAAGAAGAGGGTTTATAGAAGAAAAAATAGAAAATTTCTTACTGATCGCATCAGCTACTAAAGCAGAATTAGTCTCAAAACACAACTTGGTGGAGACCCATATCTCTTGCCAATTTTTTTTTTTTTTTGGTAACATCTCTTGCCAATTTTACTCCATGTAATAAAGCACTCATCTCGGCATACAAAGCATTATGGGGCCCAAGCTTATAATAAAAACCCATAACAAAGTGACCAAGCTCACATATGTGCTTTTATAACAAAGAAAAAAATTAAATTATTTTATGCACACTCAATGCTACGTTAAGTTTCTTGTACTAAGGACATCGCTAGGTTCTTATGCTTTACATCTCACGAGTGTGACAAAATCAGAGTCTAGATTTACAAAAATAAAGTATGATCAGTTATAACCAAATAATGAAAACAGAGTAAATGTCTCTATTTTATTTGTTATCATTTCATTCATTGTCTATATTATTATGTAAATCTGGTGACTGATTGCTACAGTACTCCGTATTTTTATTTTAATAAACAAATCTCAATAACTTCAACAACTATATTCCCGCCTATGACATAGATATTTTATAATGCTTATGTTTTATTTAGACAATATTATTCTCCCACCGGTTTCATTTGGGCCAAAACATAGATAATATATTGGCTTTTTATTTCAACACCTCCCCAACTTAATTTTCCCACCTCCCCCAACCTAATGAAAAGACTGAAATACCCCTCAACTTAACCCTAATCCCCCCTCATTTCATCACCTCCCTCCCCACACCACAGTTCCTCACCTCCCCTCTCCTCTCCCGATCCTCCTCGCCTCACCTCCCCTCATTTCCATTGTTCCCTCTCCCGATCTCACTCTCGCCCCTCACACTCCCCACATTTCCACCGTCTCGCATTGTCTCTCTCCCTCTCACTTTCTGCAAGGTACGAGCATCGTCTGTTATTTTTTTTTTCTGGTTTCTCTGTAAATCCGGATCACTCCGGCTTCAAGAGTCCGGACGTAGAAATTGCACTGCAATCATTCTGAACTTCCGGACTCTAGAATCCGGAACACTCCGGCTTCAAGAGTCCGGACGTAGAAATTGCACTGCAATCATTCTGAACTTCCAGACTCTAGAATCCGGAACACTCCGGCTTCAAGAGACCAGTAGGAATTGAGTTTCTGTCATTCAACTTCCGACTCTAGAATCCGGAACACTCCGCTTCAAGAGTCCAAGTTGAACGACGAAACTCAATTCACTTCCGACTCTTGAAGCCGGAGTGTTTCAGATTCTAGAGTCCCAAGTTCGTAATGACCGCAGAGTTATTTAATTTGATTTTTATTTATATTTTATTTATGAATTTATTTTACAGGATTATGGCACGTCACGATGGGTCGTGGATCCGCTAGGTGGTCGTGCACCCGCTAGTGGTGGTCGATACCAGGTGGTCGGATATCACCGTTGTTGGCCGGACGAGATCGACTATGTCGGGCGCCAAGCAGCGTCGGGATGAGCCGTCGACCTCATGACGGTAGTGGAGTCGCATTTCAGCTAGTATGACAAAGAAAGACATGAGCCAGAGTGGAGGCGACGTCACCGACAAAGCGGTAGTGGAGCCAGACAAGAATGCCGGTGGTGGAGCCGGTAGTGGAGCCGGTGGTGGAGCCGGTACAACAGCCGGAGTCATTCCCTATGGGCCCATACGACAGATCAGTTCTTGTCAGTTATGGACAAGAACATGTGGCCGTCTGATTTGTGGCTTGAGCCCGGCGTAAGTAAACACTATTTTTGTTTTTACATTAATTTCATTTATTTATATGTAATTGACTTATCTTGTCTTTGTTTTGATGTTAGTTGCGGGAGAGATTAGGGTGATCGATCCACGGCACGGTGTATCTGGTTTTGCCCCTTATCCGCAGATTCATGCTATTCGCTGAGTCAAGCTTGATCCACTCAGCGGCTTTGTTATGGGGCGGTCGACAAGGCGTCGGTGCCTTTGTAGACCGGTGGCATTCGAACACTTCTAGCTTCCACCTGCCGATTGGTGAGATAGCGGTCACTCTGGATGACGTCTCACGCCTACTCCATATTCCAGTTGATGGGGACGTTTACACCATCGCACACCGGATAAGCAGACAATTCCGCTATGCCGACGAGTCGTTAGGCGCCCCTAGAGCTGCAAAGACATGAGAGATTGATAGGAACAGATGTACTGCTCGACCGAGTGGTGCCCGAGGTATACTGACGATGTCTTTGCGAGGATGGAGAGTGGGACATGGCAGCCAGGGCTTACCTATTGCACCTTGTCGGCACCACTCTGTTCGCCGAGAAGAGTAGCTCCTTGACGCGTATAGGATGGTTGCACATGTTTAGGGACTTGAGCCGTGTCGAGACCTACGCATGGGGTGCCATGGCCCTCGCACATTTGTACGACCAGCTCAGGGATGCGAGCAGGTTTAAGACGAAGCAGATGGCGGGATTTGCGACGCTATTACAAGTACGGATTTTGTTGTATTCAATAATCTGTTATTATACTTGTAAAGCGCTAATTAAAGAGTATTTGAGTTTTTAATTTTCATGCAGGCCTGGATTCATGAGCACTTCCAGACACCTGACCTCGGATCCAGGAGTTTATGTCTGGAGTACGACGAGGCGCACTCGTGCCTCTCGTTGGGATGTGGTCGAGGCGCAGGATCGCGTGAGGCCATATCGGCGGCCCTGGATCGGCTAATCAGAGGCGATGTTACCTGGGACCCGTATGTCGATCCACAGTGCAAAGCGCGGGAGTTCTATGCTATATCTCACTTCAGGGCTTCATCCGTTTGGGACTCTCATGTATCCATACCGCCGGACAGGTATTGCGCCCGGTTGGACATGTGCAAAGACATACCCGACGCGATCCCGGGACTTGAGGCGGCGGTCGGTCGATTCGAAGGAGATGGACGAGATGTGGCTTCATTTTGATCAGCACCTCATTGTTCTTGGTGCTCCGGTGGCGCCTGGATTACCGGATGTGGAGCCTGGATACATGGATTGGTTCCAACGTATCTCACATCCATATATATATCCTGATCATGTACC
Source organism: Calophaca sinica (assembly GCA_037113605.1). Classification (NCBI taxonomy): domain Eukaryota; kingdom Viridiplantae; phylum Streptophyta; class Magnoliopsida; order Fabales; family Fabaceae; genus Calophaca; species Calophaca sinica. Next base: position 107,403,186 of record CM073735.1, on the reverse strand, counting down.
AGTTCCAGATCCAGGATCACCACCGCCGCCGCCACCACCACCACCACCACCACCATCCCCACCACCACCGCCACTAGCAGATGTATGTTATATTTTTAAGTCTTATTTATTTGTCTTAAACAGCTGTGAATACGAAAATTAAATCTTTTTTTGTTGTTGTCGTAGGCTGCTAGTTGGGCTAGGGTGTCTGAGATTGCACAGGCAGTGATGGACGGACGCCTGCACATCCAGCCCGACACCGATGGTTGGGAGCTGATGCGAGAGCTACAGAGATTAGCACGCCCCCATTTCCCGTAGATATATACACGGCGACGGGTCAGGCGTAGGCACGAGTAGCAGCACCCTCTTAGTGTTTTCATATGTATTTTGATCAGACATATATATGTATTTGTATTTTGGGATATATGCATTTTATTTGTTCATAAATTTTGCGTCTCCTGGTCGTACCATTATGTCATTGAGAGGCAAATACAATTAAAACACAAATTAAAACACAAATTGAACCATAAATATGGAGATCCAATATATAAATATTCAATGATCTACAGCTACATGTTCTGCGGATGAAATAAAAATAGATTTCCAATGTTGCATGCGACTAAGATATAGCGCCTCCCAATCCCTAGCACAATCGCTTCTAAACCTTTTCCATTGAACATCCGGCTGAGGTATTGGAGCGTCATGCTTTAAATAGACCTGAAAACATGTCATTTTGAAACCAATTAAACAAAGTAAAAAATGATGTAAAGGTTACAAAAAAATAAAAAGTTAACACAACTATTGTACCTGTACAAAGTGTTCCATTCTATGCGTAAATCCAATGCAGAGGGCCTTGAGTTTTCAAATCCTTGATTGGTCCGTGCCTGAGAGGGAAAATTGTGGTACTTCCCTTGGGTCTAAACATATCAGAACCACCTTATATTTGTTAGCAATCACATATCCTGCATCCGCATGGTCATCCATTTGTCTTTTTGGCAACCTGATCAACCTCGTCAACATATAGTGATCGCCTTAGTGCCTCAAGGTTGTCTTCGCCACAAAGTACACCAACATAGTCGTCCCGGTTTCTCTCAACCTCTCTAATCAAATCCTGTCGGATTAAGGACCATGCATTCTCCCCCATCCCAAGTAAAGCAGTGATGCTACGATACCCACAGTTCCCATCGGGCTCTACATCAATAATGTTGTCAATGTATTGATGAATTTGATAAGGAAACTGGTGTATGAATGGCAGGGCCGGAGCTGACTTCATCAGTGGAGGAGCAACTGTAGGTGGTTCTGACTTGATGGGAGGAGGAGGAGCTGTAGGTGGTTCTGACTTGATGGGAGGAGGAGGAGCTGTAGGTGGTTCTGACTTGATGGGAGGAGGAGCCGAATGTCTAGACAAAGTGTGAGCCGACTTATTGGGCAGAGGAGGAGCTGAACGTCTAGACGAGGTTGGAGTTGACGCACTATCGTGTTGGGAGGCAAAGAAGTCATCAACACGCTCCCATGAGGATGGATCGCGTCTTGTTGAAATATCTACTGCCAACCACTTTCCTTTCTTTGGTGCTCCCCTTGGGTTCACCTTACAAGGGGGTGGACAGATAGAAGTGGTGTCAGGAAATGCCAACTCACGTAGTTTCGCCTTCAGTACCATTTTGCCTGCAATATCAAGCTCCTGAAACCTACGTGCCAATGCTTCTAGCTCAACCTGTATACTTAGTTCTGAACCATGGCTACTGTCGGTGTCACATGGGTTCTCGAAGCTCAATTTCCTCCAGTGAGTATGAACTGCCTCCAACGGGATTGGGATGTAGTGCATCGTATATCTGGCAAGCTCACATGCACAAGGTAGTCCATGCGTGTATCTTAGCACACAACCACACGCAGAACTATCTATGCCAACGGTGCTACATCGGAGAAGCTCGTCGGCAATGTACTGTAACGCATTCTTAGACACAAGGCCATTTAAGTGCTTGTAGACTGCAATATTAAAGCAATGTTGTTGTCTACTAATGCTATGCTCGAATGAAGCCTTCAACTCAGTGTGCTGTAACCTGATCATGTTATTCATTGCATCCCAACAGTTACACAAATCTCCTCTGCTATCAGCTAACAACTTCTTCAACCGCCAATGTGCAGACTCAACCCTCGTTTCATCGTAAACAAACACAATTCAACTCCACAAAAATAGTGATAAATGTCGGATATCACCGACAATTCAGATGCATACCATTGGTTGTTTTGTTTCCAATGTGCATATGCTTGTCTATCCATGCGAAACAAATTTATCCCTGTGTTGATTTAGCCATGTGTTCTTGACATAGTCAATGAAGTTCTTGAGCAGTCTTTGAAACATCCTCGAAATGTTGCGATCGGCTGGCCGTAGTCATCCATCGTTGGTGAATCAACAATCAATCAAACGCAGTCATCACCAATTCAATTTTTTCTTGTGGATACACATAAGTCTTGCACTTCGCTCTCACATTCTTACGGATATGGAATTGGCACAACATGTTACGCGACGGGGAAAAAGCGTTAGCCAGATTCATCAAAGAAAGTTCCCGGTCGGTCACTATCACCTGTGGTAACGAATCCTGTCTCACAAACATACCCTTCAACTTCTCAAGCACCCATGTGTAGTTATCCGCTTTCTCCGACTCCACAAATGCAAATGCAACAGCGAATGTCATCTCAGTTGAGGTCACACCAACAATCTCAACTAGTGGCATCCTGTACCTATTAGTCTTGTATGTCGAATCAATAAGCAAAACAATGTTGAACGAATTTACAAGCTTGATAGCTTCAGGATGTGCCCAAACTATATCAGTGATAACATCAGAGTTACCGGCTTTTCTATGCCAGTGGACATAACGATCACGGTGCATCAAGTTCATCAAATGTTGTAACTCAGTTCTGCCCTGCCTTAGACTAGACCGGATCTTTTGTCGTGCGTTGTAAATCTGCCTAATTGTGGTGTGACTGTTTGGATTTTTATGCTGTAATGAGAGTAAGACGTTTCTCGGCTTAATCATGTTCAATGTCATGTCGCTCAGATTAGACAACTCTTCAGAAGTTAGACGACCGACATATGGATGACCCTCAAAGTTTTCGACTAACCCGTGGTTGTGCATACCGCACATTACCTTCAAAACCCACCCTCCGGCACCTTTCACCAGCCTTCCTTTCAATCTGAATGGGCATTGACATTTTCTAGTGCCAGTAGCCTTCACTCCCATAGTCTTGTAAGGCTTATACTTGCCACTTTTCTCGCAACCCAACATCACAAAAGTCTTTTTGCTTGATTGCCCATAGTCTGATCTTAAAATAATAACCACACACCCAACAGATTTGCCAACGTCTCGTGCCCATGCCAATAGGTCATCCCGCGTAGAAAACACCTGAAACGACAACATGTATCATTCACCAACTCATCTAACAAATCTTAACAAAATTGATCAATAAAATAAGTACCCGACAGTAGTGAATGCACTGGTACAATCCATGGAAACGACCTCTGGAACATCAGGAACAATGGGCACTATGGTGTCGGGAAAGTTGCCTTCCATTGAAACTGCACTGGAAAAGACAAGTCAAAACTTTAACAGACATAGCGTCCGGATTCTAATTGCCGGAATATTCCGGATTCTTAAATCCGGACTATTTTATACCTCCGGACTTTAGAATACGAAGCACTCCGGATATTAGAATCTGGACTTGGGAAATAGAGTAACCAAAAAAATAAACGTCCGGATTCTTATATCCAGAGTGATTCGGTAATAAGAATCCGGACTCTCTGCGATTTCAGAAAAAAAAAAAAGAGGCCGACGAACCTCAGATCAGTGGCAATGTGGAGGAGATGGCGAACGAAGGCGATCTGAGGACCAACGGCGGTGGTGCTCTTTGCTCTACTGGCGGTGAGGTGGATTGCTAACAAATGGTGAGGCAGGTGGGGAAATGGCGAGGGAGTATGTGAGGGAGGTGAAAAATAAAGAAATTCAACAGATGCATATTTTAGGGCAAGGGTAAAGTTGGATTTTTAAAAATATGGGAGGTGGGGAAATTAAGTGGGGGAGGTGGGGAAATAAAAGCCCTAATATATTTCGGCGATTGGTATCCAGACCCAACAAGTCATTAGCCACACTCCCACAAAACTTGATCTGACCAAAATACCTCTACCAAAAATTCTATAATCTCTCCTCCCACTCCCACTTATCATTATCCAGCATCTCCCACACCCAACAACCCACTTACAGGAAATAGCAAATTTACAGTAAGAACACAACAAATTTTATTTTTACTGTAAATAACCAATTTACTGTATACATTTTCTAGAAGTATATACCGTAAATTGGTTATTTATGGTATTTGTTTTGAAAATACATACCCATAAATAACCAATTTACGGTGTATATATATTTTAAATTCTAATTTTTTTCGATTTAATTTTTTTTTCAATTTTTTATATATGCATAATATGTAAAATTCAGATGAAGTGGACAATCCTACCAACCTTACTAATGATGTGGATTATAATGATGCATTCACTACTACGTAGGTAATTTAATTGTGAATTGATATTGTTAATATATTATATTTTTAACATCAAAATCTTAAGTTTATTTTTCTATATTTCCAAATATTTCCTACACGTGATTATTTATTTTATTGGGCTCGAGAGATTGGGAAGCAAAACAATATTGTTGTTGCCATTGCAAGATCAGACACAGAGACAGAAAAAGAGGAAGGGAAGCAAAACAATATTGTTGTTGCCATTGCAAGATCAGACACAGAGACAGAAAAAGAGGAAGGAAAACAAAACTGATTCTTGGTTGTGAAAGGAATGGAAAGTATAGGCCGTCCAAGGATGCAGTATCTTCAAAGGCAAATAGTTCCAAAAAATGTGAGTGTTCGTTCACGCTTAGAGGAAGACCTTTGTTAACTGGTGAAGGATGAATACTTAGAGTTATTTGTGAAATTCATAACCATCGGTTAGCCAAAACATCGGTGAGTCATTCATATATTGGTCGTTTAAGTGAAAAGGAGAAAGAACTTGTTCATGATATGACAACGAACAATGTGAAGCCGAGAAGCATTCTACTCACATTGAAACAACACAATAAGGATAACTTAAATAGTATCATCCAAGTTCATAATGAGCGACATACTTATCGATCATCTCAGAAAGGTCCTAGGACAAAAATGTAACATTTGATGAACTTAATATAACGTGATCAATATGTGTTATGGTATAGAAGTCATCAAGATTTCGACACTGTCAGAGATATTCTTGGACACATCTAGATGCCATCAATTTGCTGAATTCATTTCACATTGTCTTGGTCTTTGACAGTATCTACAAAACCAATAGATATACAATACAAAAGTAAACATTGAATCAAATTCAAACAACAAACAATTCATTACCTATCCGTTCCATAGCCGATAAGCAACATGATGCTCAAATGATGTAAGAAACGACCTATCATAAGGTCCTCTAGAAAATGGTTCCCCTACTCCTATTACATCAATAGGGACCTCATCTGCATGTTGAGGTTCCTCGTGCTGAGGTTCCTTAGGAAGTTGTGTCTGTCTACCTTGAAAACACCTCCTACGTGTAGAGACAGTCATACGTTGACGGTCTCTAGCATCCGGAAAAGCAGTAGCCGCAGAAGATCCTCTTCTCGTACGTGGCATAACTGAAATCACAAAAAAAATGCACTTTAAAAAACATATATTAAAAAACTAAATTAAATGTTGTAATAAAATATTAAAAAGAAATATGTAAAAAACAAATAACACATCAGTGAACAGTAAATAGCCAATTTATGATATACAATTTTAAAAAATAGATACCGTAAATTGCCTATTTACGGTATGCATTTTTTAAAATGCATACCGTAAATTACATATTTACAGTATTGAAAAAAATTTGTCGATACTGTAAATATGCAATTTACGGTATGTGTTTTGAAAAAACACATACTGTAAATTAAAATTTCAATACCGTAAATATGCAATTTACGGTATGAGTATTTGAAAAAAAAAAGCATACCATAAATTGCATATTTACTGTATTGACAACTCATAATAACGTAAATATGTAATTTACGGTATTGAAAAGAAATTGTCTACATCGTAAATATGTAATTAACGGTAGGTGTTTTTGAGAAAATGCATACCGTAAATTACATATTTGCTGTATGGGCATCGGAAAAGAAAAAAAGGGTGAACCACCGTACCTGAAAGGCGACCGGAGATTGAAGGGAGGAGAAGAAGAGGAAGTTTAGTGGGGGTGTCGAGAAAATGTGAGATGGAGCGGGTGTGGGGAAGTTTAAAAAGTTTTAAGATTTTTTTAGTTAGAGATTTTGGGGTTTTCAAATTTTGTGAGAGCATGGTTGATGAGATGATAGGTGTGGGTAACAGTTCTCTATATTTCTTAACTTTTTTTTTTTCTCCCTATTACAGCACCACTTTTTTTGACCAAAAAATACGCCACTTTTTGTTTCTTTTAGAGCACTAGAACACTTTTTGTTTCTTTTAGAGCACTAGAACTTTTTTAGTTTTTTTTTTCCTTTTCCAAGCAGAAACTAAGCTTCTATTCCTTTTTTTTTGATCAAGAAGAAAATAAAAGCAAAACAAGAGGGACTACAATCTAATCCTAACAATCCCTATAGCATCAGCTAATAAGGAAGAGGACACTGCCGGGGGACATTGATGCCAGAGATGAACTCCTTGCTCCAAGGTGGAACCATGCTTAGCTAACCAGTCAGCGCAAGAATTGCCCTCCCTTAAAGAATAAGAGAAAGAAAGATGCCAATCCAAGTCCATAAAAGCTCTTATATAATCCACAACAGGGGCATGAGGATGAGAATGGGGGACACCATCTTCAATCAGAGACAAAGCGACCTTAGAATCCGATTCACAGATAATATTATGGTAGCCATTATGCCAAGCAATATTAAGGCCACGAGCAATGGCTTGAAGTTCAGCATTCATATTAGTAGTATAACCGCAACCACCAGAAAAACCAAGGATCCAATGCCCATAAGCTTCTATTCCTTTACTTCCACGCTAAAGATATTAATATTTACTCATTTTTTTATTCCTATTTTTTCTACTAATTGTCCATTGAAAAAACTTCTATGACAACATATTTATTTTTTATACAATTTTTTCTTAATTTTACCAAAAACTAATTATGACATTTATACCTATAATTATGAATACTCATACAATATTCGATTGATTGTTAGATTTTAATTATAGGTAAACATATTTTTCTTTCAATATTTTTTCATTTCCCTACATAACTCAATTATTTTTTTATTCAATTCTTAATAATTGATTATGTTTTTGTTTTTCTTACTTTTTAGTTTTTGTTCACATATTGTCCTCCAAAGAGAAAATATTTATTTCCATTCCCTCTTTCAATTTGTTCACTTTGTTTATTCCTTTAAGCATTTTTTATTTTATAAATTTCTATTTTATGCGTAAATGATGTGTATTTTCAATTTTTTATATTTCCTTATATTTTTTACTACAATAAACTCAAACAATTTAAATAATTTTAATGTGTTTATTTCATATGAATTAATGAAGAAATGATAAATGGCCTGTGTGTTGCTTCAAATGATAATAATTATATTTTTGATGTTAGAAATATTTTTTATAGTTTTAATTTTAATTTTTTTCTTATCTAAAATTAGTTTTAAAACAAAATAATATTAACTAAAAAACGCATCTTAACTCTTCTTATGTGTCATACTATTACATTTATATCAAATCAAATTGTAAATAATAATTTTTCTTGTACGTTCTATTAGAATTTGGGTTTGGGCCCCCAAAAGCTAGCTCATAGGGTCAGAGTTACCCCCCATTTATAACCACTAATCAGGCCATCTCATTCTTCCATGTGGGATTTCTAACACACACCCTCACGCCCAGGACTAGACAACTGGAGCGTGACCCGAGTGGCCCGAAAACAGGCGGCCCAACAAATGGATCTATGATAGACTTTGATACTATATTATATTATCTAACATCCCCTCTCAAACTCACGATGCGTTAATAGAGAGCATCGAGAGTTTGTCAGTCAAGAAACGAAAACGTTTGGCAGAATGCGATTTTGTGAACAAGTCAGCAATCTGCATGGAGGAAGAAACAAAGGGTAAAGAAATGGTGTCATGCTATAGGTGATGGCGTGTGAGGTGACAATCAATCTCAATATGCTTGGTGCGTTCATGAAAGACCGAGTTGTGGGAAATTTGAATAGCACTCTTGTTATCACAGTACATAGGAGTCGATCCAAAGAAGGAGACACCCCATATCAGAAGAAACCAACGTAACTAAACTATTTTCGAAGAAGTGTCTGTTCATAGCCCGATACTCAGCTTTTGTAGAAGAGCGGGAGACAATGTCTTGCTTCTTGCTCTTCCAAGAAATAAGAGAATCTCCTAGAAAAATGCAACTCCAAAGATGAATATGAAGGAAAAAAAAGACTCTGAAATTGAGTTCCTCGAAGATACCGAAGAATGCGAAGAACAGCTGCCCAATGCACTGTAGTAGGAGAAACAACAAACTGACTGACAACATGCACTGCATAAGCAATATCAGGTCTAGTAATGGTAAGGTACACCAGGCTGCCAACCAATGTACGATATAAAGTGGGATCACGAAGAGGAACACCATCAGAGGAGACATATTTTGCATTAAGCTCAAGAGGGATGTCTCACTACCAGAAATTCGCTAATCACCGACGACCAAAAGCCATCAGTAAACCACGAAAACCATTGGAAATGGCAAATTACCGATGGCCTACCGATGATGTCGGGGCCCAGGGAGTTTTGCTCGCTGATAATTTTACCGACAGCCACACGACAGCCGTGGGTAATTACCGACGACTAAACCGTCATCAATAACAAGTCGAAACCAACAAAGATCTGGTAGTATTTAGCGACGGCTTGGCCGTCGGTAAATTATCGACGGATTAGCGACGACTATAACCGCTTTTACCGACGGATTATTGACGGCTCCACCGTTGGTATTGAAAGGAATTTAAATTAATTTATTTCTATTTACCGACGGATTAGCCATCGGTAAATTATCGACGACATAGCGACGGATATATCCGTTGGTTTTACCGACGAAGACCGTTAATTTTAAATTATTTTGTTGTTTTTACCGACGGTGGTTACCGACGGCGTAATGTTTACAATTTAAAAATGCTTTTTTTTTGTTTTTCTGACAGCCCAGCCTGCATTTTTAACAATCAAAATACAGATAATCACTAACCAACAAGGGCTCAATGGCCCACCAGCACAATCATAAATAAGTAACATAAATAAAAAGTACAAAAATATGTAAATACAAGTGTTATAAATGTTAAGACAAAAATAAACATGTCTGTGAAGTTAAGTCAACATACAACACAAATAAAAACATAATCTAATTCTCCTCCTCCTCCTCGTCGTCGTCCTCCTCCTCCTCATAGTCCAGATGGCGACGGGCGAAATGGATGTTGGCAATGCTGCTTGCCAACTCTCTCAGCTGTCTATAGAAGTCTGCAACCTACTCTTGTTGGCGCTCCTCTGCCGCCTGTACTGCATCCAAAACTGGCTGACGTGCCTGACGAGCCTCCTCCTCGACCGCCCTTGCTTGCTCCTCAATGGCCGCCAACTGTGCAGCCATCTCGGCAGAGTAATGACTGGGGACAAGGGTAGTACCGGTAGATGCACGAGACTCTTGAGTCAGAGAGGAGACACCTGGACTATAACGTGAGGACATATCTCCGGCACCATAGAGACGTCCCCGAGTCTTCCCCCCAGCAGATTTGACCCAGTAGTTTAATCTAGTCGAGGGGTCAACCTCCTGATGGCCACTACCAGGTGTCTCCCCTGGCTGAGAGGCTTGCTGCAATGCCTCCTGAAATGACTCCTACTCAAAAGAAAATGGCGTTAAACTAGGATAGATTACTTTTTTTACAACAAAATCAAATATCAAATAATAAACAATAAATACAATGTTAAATTTTACATATGTCTCCCTGGCTCTCTCGTCCACCCAGGATTTGTCCTTCTTCCTCTGGTGAGTCCTCATGAAGACCTCATCCACCGATATTTCCCTACCCAACTCTCTCGCCTTAAAGAAAACAAATAATACCATACCAAACAGACATTAACAATATTTAACAATAAAAATATGCGTTGCAATTATCAAGTGTTTAACTGAACAACGTACCATCTGTATGACATGCTCAGTGATGGAAATGGATCCACCTGTATGGACAGATCCACCCTTGGCAGAGGCACGGTTTGCCTTTGCCCGTACTGATTTCTCCTTGTATTCAGGAGAATCCCATTTTGTTCGAGGGTTTGCCATGCACTCTCACCTATCTAGCCTGGGCATTGGTGCTTCTTCCTCACGTCCATCAGCATCTCAGATAGATGCTTTGAGCCCTTACTATCAAAAATTTTCCTAAGCTGATACTCATGCTCAGGCCGCCAGGCAATTTTTGTTTGTAATGTTATAATACAAATAAGTTAGAGTACATTCAGTAATAGAAACATAATAATTGAATTCGCTTTTGAGAAAAGTAAAACAAACTTACCCCAAATTTCTCGAACAAAAAATCGGCTACCTCCTCAGGAATCTCTCCCTAGGTAGGGTATGGATCCCAAAACCGTGACTGGATTGTGGATGTGAGGGCCGTAGAGGCCACCTTACTTGGTAGCCATCTATAAACAAATTACAAACAAAATATTAAATACATAATACAATCATCAACATATATATATATATATATATATATATATATATATATATATATATATATATACAGTGTTAAACATATAGTGGTGATAAATTACGTACCCTCGCCCTAATGGATAAATGTATGGCCTCCCATCTGGTGCCATCTCAGGTTCATGATGGGAGTGACGTGATCCCTACGCCGTCGGGCCACTGTGAATGTCCTGCCTCATCCTGAGTATGCCTCGATGAAATGGATGTCGAGGGTCGTGATGCTATAAGTGTAGTCGGAGATGGCAAACCCTGCTCCTGCCCAGGAAGAGGAGGGACTGTACCCATCGCACTGAAACCCAGAGTCGGGATCATGCGTATAGGTGCCTCAGGCGGAGGAACCTGAGTCTGCTGGGTTGAAGGCCCCACATCCTGACAGGTGGGTGGTGTGGATGCGTCGTCGTCCAATGGTGATTGGACACGGCTAGCCTGTGCATGCTGAGCCGCCTGTGTCACCATGTGTGGCAAAATCATCCGATTCCTCCTCGTAGGAATCTTGGTCGCTTTACTTTTGTCTTTTGGAGGCATCTATCAACATTAAAATGTACAAACAACATAAGATGTTAGAAATAATAAATTAACAACAAGTTAAAATATGAACTATGAAATCATCAATATCCAATACAAACTCTAAAATAATAAACTATAAAATACACTAAAATAACTAACATAATACCGTTTTGATCATATAAAATTATTGGTCATTGTAGTATTCTCTTACCTATCATTTCAAACATCATCAATATCATCCTCATCATCCACATCCATATCTGCGTTAGTCTCAAACTCTGTCTGATAACTACCCTCACTATATTCCTCCTCTACTTCACTATCCATGTCAACATCTAAAACAAACAAAATATCGACCTCTTCGTTCTCACCATGTACTTCATCATGCAAATCAAACATCTCTTCAATTTCGGTTATTTGTTCAATGTGGACCATCTCTTCATCTTGATAGAGTTTGTCTTCCTCAATGTCATCCACCTCTACACGACCTATGGGCTTTGTCTTTATTATTTCGCACCATCCACATTTATCTGTTTGTATTTCTGGATATGGTACATAATACACTTGTCTGGCCTTTTGTGCAATTATAAATAGATCATATCGATCATATTGCCTACCCATCTTGATATCTACAATATCATACTACAGATGAACTTTTGTTCCACTATTCCGTTTGGGATCAAACCATTGACAATAAAACAAGGCTACCTTGTAAGGCATTCTTTGATACTCCAACTCAAATATATGTTGGATTACTCTGTAGAAATCATCGTCTCATCCTCCTGTAATCCCTTTCATATAAACTCCGCTGTTTATGTTTTTTTACCCATAGTCCAAGCGTGTGTGTGAAATTTGTACCCATTGATGAAATACTTGGGCCAACTTATGGCCCTTGACTCTGGACCCCAAGCTAATGATATCAAGTTGGGATCACTCATGCCATTTGCCGGATTAGTAACCTATTCAAACAATAAATTCACAATAAGGTTAACATGTTATGTAATTTTTTACGACAAAGTGTTAGCCAAACCCCTCGTGGAGTCACTTACATAGGCCCGAAACCATTCTGGAAATTCCCCATATATACGAGTTTGAGCTGATGGAACTTCCTCATTAATGGAGTGATTGTGCAAAAAACCACTATCAATAAAAGAATAGAATCCATCAAAGATATATTTGGTAAATACAGAGTATTTATTTAGTTTTATGTGACTTACTCAATATACGGCTTAATCTCATTGCAATTGATGAGGACGTGCACATAAGCAGACCTCCATTCAGCACCACTCAACCAACGTATTTCATGTTGCCCACTAGGACGTCCAAGTTGGTTGCCAATCAACAGTGTTGATGTCACGACATCATCCAACCTTATAGCTTCATTACGTTGACTTGTGGCGTACAATGATACTGTTTTGAAATAGTGGGAACAAAAATATGTTGTCTCCTTGTGTAAGTAGGCATTGCATATTGACCCTTCCACTCTGGCCTTGTTTTTTACTGACCGCTTAAAATCACCCATCATTCTGAAAAAAAACAATATCGTACATTGGAGTACCAATATAGAAAAATTTTAAGTAGGAGAAGGAAACAAAAGAGAATGATAATGTACCTTTCAAATGGATACATCCATCGATATTGAACTGGACCACCAAGCCTTGCCTCATGTGGGAGATGGATTGGTAGATGTTCCATCGAATCAAATACTGCTGGTGGAAAGTTTCTTTCAAGTTTGCATATGATCAACAGAATGTTTTCATTCAATTTGATCAATTCATCAAGTCTCAAGGTATTACTGCATAGGGCCTTAAAGAATTGACTTAATTCTGTAAGTGGTTTCCACACAAGGTCAGGCAGTGAACTAAATGTAAATGGGAGTAAACACTCCATAAAAACGTGACAGTCATGACTTTTCATCCCATGCATTCTGCTGCTGTTAACATTCACACACCTAGCCAAGTTTGAAGCATACCCAACTGGCATCTTAAGCTCCTTAATCCATTTACATACTTTCTTTGCCTCATCAGAAGATAGACAGTAAGTTGCCTTAGGTTTTTTCATTTTTCCATTGTTTTTTGGGATCAATTCTAAGTCACTACGCGCACAAATGACGGGAAAGTCCAGTCTCGCTTTTTCATTGTCCTTTGTTTTGTCTTTATCATTCATGACTGTGTTGAACACATTATCGAAGACATTTTTCTCTATGTGCATCACATCTAGGTTGTGCCTTAACAAATTATCTTTCCAGTACGGAAGATCCCAAAAGATACTCCGTTTCACCTAATTGTGAGTAACTCCATAGCCAGGTATCTTAGGAATTCCATCCACTGGCACATATGGCAGTGCAAGTTTCCTGATGATTATATTCGTTGACATTCCCTTTGGCCTTTGGTACCTCGTACATTAAAATGCTTCATCAATGAGGTCTCTTAAATACGTGAAGTAGCCTTAAATAAGCTTCAATCTGTTTCCTATCAGAGCTACATTGTTCATCAGAGTGAGCTTCAAACGGAGGCAACTTCTTCAGCATAGAATTCATTTGTCTTTCATATAACAGAGAGTCTTGTAGAATTACATGAAGGCTTCCACAGAGTGGTCTAACCATAGTCTGTTGTATGTGTTGACTAAAGACCAGAGCGTTGACCAAACAGAATGTGGTCTCAATAGAGTGTTGTCTACCAGAGCGTTGACTGACCAAAGAGAATTGACCAAGTCAAGAGCTAGTCTTGCCAGAGCTTGGTTTACCAACAGAGTTGACTGGTCAGACAGAGTTGATTAAGTCATGTATGGTCTCACCAGAATATTGACCGCCAACAGAGTTGACCAACTTCAGAGCAAGGCTTTCACATCATGTCAGCATCAAAACAAATGATCAAAGCCAGACTTATATGTGTGAAATTCAAGATTTCACTAAGTCTTCTGAGATATCTTCTTCTGATGAATAGTGATTTCCGCACATTAATAAACACATCAGAGGATAAATTGTTCTCTTAATCATTTGTTATCATCAAAACAATTAAGGGTCATTGTTTCTGAATCCACTTGATTCCAACAGGAGGTTCCTCAAAAATCTCTTCCTCGTCTTCCTCATTGCCATCGTCCCCCATACCTTTGAAGTCATAGTTGGGCCTGAAGACATCGTTCACCATATGTTGCATGTTAAGGAAGGGATCATCGTTAACATCATCTCCACCACCAGTTAGCACATTACTCGGATCTATATGCGACACTTCTTCACCGTGTTCAGTCCAATATCAATAATTTGGCTGGAATCCAACCCTACCCAAGTGGACTGTGATTTGAGCAGCAAATAGTATGCTTCTTCACAGGTACTTGAGATAGGGACATCTAATTCCACCCTTGCTTGCAACCTGAGGTTGTGAACTAGCCTGCTTTATGAACTCCTTAACCCCCATTACGAATCTTGGTTTCAACCCCCTCTACCAGGATTAAGCCTGTCATATACCTAACTACGATCTAGGGGATAACCACGATTGTCCATTTTCTGGAGAATGGGAACACAAGTTATTAATTTGTGAATGTCTTAAAGATATCACAATAGCGGACAATAATAAAACAAGAGCTAGTAGCAGACCCCAGTAACGCCTTTAAGGAAGTGGCAATAGGAGAACATCATTATTTCCCCTATCACTTACTCAAGGCATTACTTTGAAAACGAATCCTTCCATATGTGAATCCCTAGGAACTGATTTTGATGGGGATTGTGACCACACACTTAGTTTCCGTCTGAAACAAGACCTGAGGTAATAGAGTTATTCTCTGTGGAGAAACAAATTATAGGCCCTCAGATTACCTCTAGTGAGAACATAAGTTGTTTCTCCACAGAGAATAACTCTAACACCTCAAGTCTTGCCGTAGACGGCTGTGGATAACTAAGTGTGTGGTCACAACCCCCATCAAAATCAGCTCATAGGGATCCTCACATAAACGGATTTGTTTTCAAAACGTGGTCAAAACAAACCAGCTATATTTTTTGTACAAAAATCAATTAACTAATAAATTCTAAAATACACTAAATCATCCATCAAGGTTGGGCATAATGATCATTTTGTATAATAAGGTTACTGTAAATTACCTCTACATTGGGAAAGCACACGTTCGCTAATAAAAACTACAGTGTTCTTGTCTGATATAATGACCACTGACAATAACCTCGCTACACAAAACAGTCAAATACAACACCAAACAATAACCTAACGCATAACTAATATAACATTACCAAAACTATATTAAATCAAAACACAAAACAACCAGCAAACCTCTCCTTGTACTCATCTTCCAATGGAGGTAATTCAATAATATACTATATTAAATCATATTGAAATTCAATACTAGAAATCTAGTAGTTAAAAGTAAGGCTACTCAAGCAAAAAGGGGTTGGGTCTATCATTCTTAGTGGCGTCACACTACATCAATTCAAATTAGCTTAATTAGCAATTTGGTCCCTTAACTTATTTTAGAGATTCAATTTAGTCTTTTAACTATTTTTTTGGGGTAAATAAGTCCTTTAATTTTTAAATTGGGTCAAATAGATCCTTTTCGGCCTTAAGTTTTTAAGTTGGGTCAAATAGATCCCTTAAGTTTTTAAGTTGGGCCAAATAGGTCCCTTAAGTTTTTAAGTTGGGTCAAATAGATCCTTCATGGCAATGACTCAATTGACCCTGCTTAAAAACTTAAAAGACTCAATTGACCCTGCTTAAAAACTTAAGGGACCTATTTGGCCCAACTTAAAAACTTAAGGGATCTATTTGACCCAACTTAAAAACTTAAAGGACTTATTTGCCCCAAAAAATAGTTAAAGGACCAAATTAAACCTCAAAAATAAGTTAAGGGACCAAATTGCTAATTAAGCCATTCAAATTAAATAAATAAACAGCAGACCTCTCCTTGTACTCATCTTCCAAGGGAGGTAATTCAGCAGTATACTAAATTTAATCATATTGAAATGCAACACTAGAAATCTAGTAGTTAAAAGTAAGACAATTCTCTGAGAAAAAAATACTGCGTTTATGCGGATTCTAAGTGTTAAAACCGGCAACATGATATATTGCCACATATGAGCATAATAAGTACACTATCAATTAGCTTTTGTTTTTTACTATTAAGGAAACATACAAAGCCCACATTATGAAATTATTGCAACATATATATAGAGCTATCATAAGCAGCATTTGGATTGCACCAGTCCAATAAAATTTAGCATTAGCAAAAATAAAAGATAAAAGGACAGAGCAACACATAAACCCAATCAGAAACTACGATAGCAATAGCAACAACAACAACAACAACAACAACAACAACAACAAACACACAAAATAGGAATGAAAAGAGTAAGGAGATAATGAGAAACTGACCTTGCAAGAGAGAATGGAAACGAAATCGGACAGAAATTGTGGATCATCAGCAACATAAACACACAAAAATTGAAACCGCATTAGTGCTGCACAAAAAAAAATGAAGAAAGAAACAGAGAGATACCGTTCGCACAAAGGAGGCTAGAGAAGGGAAGCACGCCGAAGAAGGAGGGGCCGGACAGAGAAGGGAAGCACGCTGGAGAAGGGCATCACACTGGAGAAGGTGAGGCCGGACAGAGAAGGAAAAGCCAGGAGAAGGAGAGGGCGAGAAGGGAAGAAGCATGTCGCGGAGAAGGAAGGGAAGAAGCACTGAGTAGGGAGAAGGTCATCGCAGGTCGCGATGCGAACGGAGAACAAAGGGAAAGTGAGAGGGAGGGAAAGAGGAAAGGTTATTAAGTTTCAGTTTTAACTTTACCGACGGCTAAGCCGTCGGTACGAGCCATCGATATTTAACGCATTAATGCACATCAAATCAAGCGCACCGGCCAACCCACCATCCAGATTACCGACGGCTTAGCCGTAGGTAATCGCCTCATTTAAAAAAAAAAAAAAAATTAATGCGGCAATTACCGACAAATAAGCCGTCGGTAAACGTCTCAGTTTTTAAAAAAAATTAATAACACAATTAACACATGTCACCGTCCATATTATCGACGGCTAAGCCATCGGTAATACCATCGCAAGTTTAACATCTAATTTCTAATCACCTATTGACGGCTTAGCCGTCGGTAATTATCGACAGTCAAAAAGCCGTCGATAATTACCGACGGCTTAGCCGTCAATAATTAGCACGAAATTGAAAACCGAGGTCGGTCCTGTTACCAGCGAATTAGCGACGGCCTGGCCGTCGGTAACAAAATTATTACCGACGACCACGGGGCCGTCGGTAATAATCCGTGGGTATTTTACAACATTCTTGTAGTGTCTGCTGCTCGAGTATCAGAAAGACGAGCTTGTTCAAGAATTTTGGCAATATACTTAGATTGAGAGAGAAGATAACCTCTAGGAGAATAGGCAACTTCAATCCCTAAGAAATAGCGAAGAGGACCTAAATCCTTCATCTCAAACTGTTTTGCTAACTGCAATTTCAATTCTGCAATCCCATCAACATCATCCCCTGTGATAATCATGTCATCAACATATAAAGAGAGTATAATACGACCATGAGAAGTGGTCTTCAGAAACAAAGCAGAATCATGATCGCTAGAACAGAAGCCGAGAGATGCAATCACAGTGGAGAACTTCTCAAACCACACTCGAGGAGCTTGTTTAAGACCATAGAGAGCCTTCTTTAACTTACACATCTCCCCTGGATTATGAGAAACACCTGGTGGAGATACCATACATCAGAATGAACTAAGTCAAAGGGTGTACTCAAAATAGAAAGACTTTTGCTAAATGGTAAAGCAGAAAATTTAGCAAGTTTACAACCACAACAATCAGAAATATCATGAGGTTGCAGTTTTTCTAGAGCTCCTGTAGAAACTAAGTATTTTAAACGAGAAGAGAAAACATGACCAAGACGAGAGTGCCATAAATAAAAATTAGAAGAGGATGAACTCAACCGAAAATATGATAGGTCAACACTAGAAGCTGCATCATCTGGAACCTTCAACTCATCCAAGATATAAAGTCCCCCTTGCCTACGTCCTGTCCCAATCATCCTCTTGGATTGCGGATCCTGCACATAACAAGCTAGCTCTGATACCATATTATATTATCTAACACGTTCGTTACTTGTAATTTTTTAATAACTTTAGATTATAAAATTATCTTTCATTATTTATATTCTCATATTTAGTTATAAATATTTCAGTTATAGGTTTGTGGTGTTGTGATTGAGATCTTGATTCAATGTCTTTGTTGTATAGTTTTGATGATGAGATTTAAAATATAATCTCAGACAACTTCCCAAAACCTCTTATAGTTAACTCAATCCTAATAGCTTAATACAAAGATATTTAATACTATATTTTGGAATTGTTGTAAAATATTTATTTATAGTCTAATTTTTTGTTTCATTTTTATTACTAAAGTATAATTGAATAATATTTTATTTGATATTTATGTGTTGATTGATTATATATATATATATTAATTAGTATCTTGAAAAAAATAAATATGCATTTGTACATACTAATCAATTATATAATTTTAATACATTTATCTTAGATGGATTAAACGTCCTCACTAATAATATTCCAAAGATTGATGAATTTATTATGATTAAATTTTTCAAGATTGATTGTTACCCTCCGAAGGTGCCTAAAATTATTCAATTAACTTGGAATCTTCCTATTAGTGGTTGGGTTAGAGTTAATACTGGTGGTGCTGCCAGGGAAAATCCAGGTCATGTGTCTTGCGGAGGAATTTTTCAGGATTCCAAGGCTGCGGCTCTAGGGTGTTTTTCTGATTATATTGGGATTGCTTCCTCTTTTTGTGCTGAGCTTACTGCAGCAATGAAAGCAATTGAGATTGCAGTTGATAAAGGTTGGCGTAGACTCTGGCTGGAGTGTGATTTCTTGTTAGTAGTGCAGGCCTTTCATTCTCGAGGTCTGGTTCCTTGGATTCTTAGAGTGCGTTGGAACAATTGCATCTATCTTACGACTCAAATGAATTTTATAATTTCTCACATTTAATAGGGAAGGTAATGTTTATGAAGATTCTCTAGCCGCCTATGGGGGTCAGAGCAGGTGTTTCAGCTGGTGGGATTTTGTTCCCCCCTTTGTGTTTTCTGAGTTTTATAATAATCGTTTATGGATTCCAAATTACAGATTTGTATAATTGGTTTGGGTTTTGGTTCGGTCCCCCAAGATTCCATGTTTTTTTGTTTTTTCAATAAAATCAGGGAGGAGTACTCTTTTTCCTTCAAGATGTTTTTTTTCGTAAAGAAAATTTTGCATCAGAAGATTTTAACGATACTCCTTACCTTTCTTTACTTAAAAAAAAAATCTTAGATGGATTAATTATGAAAAAGTGAAAGGGGACTTTGCGGAGCACAGGTACCTTTTTAGTTTTTGTTTTATTTCTTCATCTTTTGCTTTTCACGGACAACAGTCATTTTAAAAGGTTTTTAACTGAACCATTTTCATAAAATTATACTTAAATAAAAACTCTTTTAATGTCTTTATTTTTAATATTCTTAGTTTGATTTTCAGAATTATTTTGACCATTCTGATACATGAACTTCTTTTTTAAGTTTAATTTTTGAAATATATAAATCAAATATAAAGAGCTACTTTTCGAGAATGTATGTGACAGTTGAAGAAAAAATTTATAGTATAATTTACAACTTCAAAATATGTTTTATTGTATTTAAAAAAAAAATTAGAAATATCAATTTTCTCATGTAGTTTATATTTTAATAAGATTAAATACCCGATTTGTTCCCTGAAAATATAGGACCACATCAACTTAGTAATCTCTCACATTATCAATATTCCAAAATGATCATTGAAATTGTAAAATGTTAATTAGATTCGTCCCACTGTCGGGATCTATTAGCAAATACATCCCTAACATTATTCACTTAGTTTCAAATACATTTATGATATTACCCACTTAATGCCATTATAATCCCTACGATTACCAACAGAGGGACGAATTTGATTAATGTTTAGCAATTTTAGGGATCATTTTAGAATACTGATAATGTGGTGAACTAAGTTGATATAGTACTACAATTCCAGGAACAAAGTTGAGTATTTACTAATTTTAATAACTTCTTTATGTTCTAGTAATTTGATGGAGAGGAATTATCTAACTTAAAAGAGGGAAAGGCGCCACTCTTTAGACCCTACTTGTCTTGTCTCCCTAAAGTCAATGAATCCGTTTCTATAATCGTTTTTTTATCAGTATCCATTTCTATAGTCTTATATATTCAATAATTATTTATAATTCTTTTTTATTTTGTTTTCAAATGATTTTATTTTCTAATTGATAATAATGCAAAAATTAAAGTAGTAAAATAAGTATTAAATTTATGAAGTATAAGTACATATTGAAAAATAAATTTTTTTAGTTACATAGGCAAATTCAATAATACAAATAGTAAGAAGTTTAACGTTAAAAATTTCGTAGAACAATTTTTTTTTATAAGATGAAGGAGAGATAACATTGTCTCCTTCTAAGGCTAGATTAAGAATTTATGTTAATAATAAGTCATACAAAAGTTTACATTGCTAGATAAATTAATTATGGTCATCTTAGAAATTAATGTTTTTCTGGAAAAAAAAAAGAAATCAATGTTTTAAGCAGTTAAGAGGACGTGTGAATAAAAGACAAGAGTAGCAATATATAAATCATTAGTTTATATCTGTATATTAAATTAGAATATTCTTTTAAGAGTAGTTAAATCTTTTAGTTTACTATATCTTAAAAGCAAAGAGCATATAGGCATATCAAACATAATTGTGGTCCCGGCGAGGCCCGAACCCACGACCTTCGGCTCATAAAACCAACACTCTAACCAACTGAGCTATGGGACCAACACATTTACTATCTCTTAAAGTAGTAATATTGAAATATTTATAAAATTTTACCTCTTTTTTATAAGATTTAAATTAATGTTGCATATAATATTTATATTTTAAATATTTTTTCCATTTAGCCAAAATTTAAAATATGTGCTTAATGCACGAATACTTGTTAATTTTTGAAACTCTTGTTTTAATTCTGCCAGAAACCAATAATATATTTATTATTATATATAGTATACATACTTTGGGGTTAAGGATGTCACTTAAATAGTCAAAAAGTTGATTCAGAATATTAGTACAAGAGGTTCTCATTCATCAGAAGATGATTACGTCAAAATATTTAAATGATTGATGCAAAATTGAAACACAGTAAAAGTATCTTTAGAAGGACTATAAATGTGAAGATCAAAAAAAGAAGATCGTGACTACATGATACTAGACAAGAAGATGAGTTTAGTGTATTCGTATATATTTGGTTTTGCATTCTCAGACTCCAAACACACATTCGTCTCAACACAACGAAAGAGTAGATTCTCCGTTGAACTCCATCAGAACGTGAGCCAACTCCAAACCAAGCACACAATCAGAAGATTGATCTAGTTCACCAGAAACTCAATGTTGTGTTTCGAAGATTGCAGCGGAAAAATGACACAACATGAATCAAAAAAATTCTAATCTAAAAAAAATCTCACACACAAATAGTGACGAGAGAAGCCACAACTAGAACTTGAGGTATCTAACCAATAAAGAAATTCAAAAAACTGCTGACGGAGACTAGCAAGCCCAATAAAGTGTCTAAGCCTAACGAGGAGCCTAAGTCTAATGAAGAGTCTAAGCCTTATGGAGAGCCTCAAGTCCAATCCAAACAAAGGAGCACTCAAATTAGGCCAAGTAGTCAAGTGAAGGCCCAAGCCCATGAAGAGCCCAAAGGCCAATGTGGGGAAAAAACTGATTAATTTTTATTTAGTTGTTTTGATCATTTTAAGGGCTTTTATTTTCCCACCTCCCCAATTTAATTTTTCCACCTCCCCTTTTTATTTGAAAAGACAAAAATGCCCCTCCTCTTTTTCCCCTCACTCCCTCTTTTTCTTCCCTCTTCCCCACCTCACCTCTCCTCCTCGTAACAATGCCCTCCCACAACCCTCCCGCCTCTCGGACATCCTTCTCTCCCATCAGATCTCTCTCTCAATCGCATCTCTCTCCAACCTCAACCTCACCGTCGCATTGTCCCGCTGCAGTGCGCATGCATCACCACCGCTCGCCAATACAATAAAGTGCGTTCATCATCTTTTTTTTTCTGCGATTTCAAACTTTCCGGAATCTTGTTTCCGGATACTTCTGGCAACATGAATCCGGTAGTTAAAAATTACTGTATTCTTGTTTTTGGAAGTACCCGGCAACAACATTCCGGACATTATTTCTTTTCAAAACTCCCGGATTTAGATTTCTGGTACGTTTTAGAATCTAGTTTCCAGACTTAAGTCATTTTTGATTTTAACAGATTTTTTTGTGTGGTGAACATAGGTAACCATGGAAGACAATTTTCCCGACACCCCAATGCCTAGTGCAATGGATATTATAGAGGCCACATATTGTACTGAAATGGATGTTACTGAAGTCGTGGATTGTACTGCAGTGGATGACACATTACAGAATGCAGATTGTACCACAATGGAACTGACACAGGATTGTACTACTGCATTCACTACTACGACAGTACTTACTATTTTGTTGATTAGTTTTGTAGTTTGTTACTGTTGGATGAGTTGTTAAATCATTATTTTTTTGCGTTTTCAGGTCTTTTCTAACGAGATGACCTATTGGCATGGGCACGAACTATTGGAAAATCTATTAGATGTGTGCTTGTTATTTCAAGATCAGACAACAGGCGATTAAGTGGCAAGACATTTGTGATGCTGAGTTGTGAAAAAAGTGGCAAGTATAAACCTTACAAGACGGAATTGAAGGCAACTGGTACTAGAAAAAGTCAGTGCCCATTCAGATTGAAAGGAAGCCTAGTGAAAGGTGTTGGAGGGTGGGTTTTGAAGGTAATGTGCAGGACTCACAATCACGAGCTGATCAAAAACTTCGAAGGCCATCCATATATTAGTCGGCTTACTTTCGAAGAGAATTCTTTTCTCGATGACATGACAAAGAATATGATCAAGCCGAGAAGCGTCTTACTATCATTGCAACAGAACAACCCAGACAGCCACACTACAATTAGGCAGATTTACAATGCACGTCAAAAGATCCGATCAAATCTTAGAGATGACAGAACTGAGCTGCAACACTTGATGAACCTAATGCATCGCGATCATTATGTCCACTGGCACAGAAAGGTGGATGGTGCTGATGTTGTAAGAGATATATGTTGGGCACATCCGGAAGCCATCAAACTTCTAAATTCGTTTAGCACTATTTTGTTGATTGATTCCACTTACAAGACTAACAGATATAAGATGTCACTACTTGATGTTGTAGGTGTTACCTCAACTGAGATGACGTTCATTGTTGCATTTGCTTTTTGTGGAGGCTGAGTGTAACACCCCGTTCCTGGAGCGCTACTAAACTAACTATTACTCTTGCAAGTTCAAATCCTTTTGAAAATGAAATACTCTGGTTGTATAGTTCCGGAAATATGAGTCTATTTTTTTCTTTTAAAAACTTCTTTTAATAAAATAGCAATCAGAGTATTGCAGTATTTTCGAAGAGTGGTGAATAAATAAAGACACCTTAATAAAACCACAAAACCAGGCAAATAGAGTATTATAATCATTTCACGCAACAATTTTCAAGTCTTGGAAACATAATAAATTTATTACAACATTGTAATTAGTACACACCCTATAGCCGGTCGGCACACTACAACACTTACTAGACCTCTAGTAAGTTTCAAACAAACACACAAAGCAGATAGCCAGATAGAACTATCCTCAGCTACGCTTGTTAGTAGTCTCAATCACTCTGCAACCTTTATTATCTGGGTTACAATCATTGATTGAAAGAACCACGGGCAAGGGTTAACTTCTTAAACAAAGACAGATAACACAGTACAACATAATATACAATTCAATAAGAATACATAAATGCTCTGCAAATGCAGCTACATGCCACTGTTTATGATTCCGGAATACCAACGATACTCAATCTCCTTCCGGCACTATTCAGATCTAGGACCGTCCCAACGACACTGAATCCCCTTTCCGTCACTATTCAGATCCTGACAACACTGAATCTTCTTCCGGCACTATTTAGGTCTAGGATCGTCCTGACGACACTGAATCCCCTTCCGGCACTATTCAGGTCTGGGATCATCCTGACGACACTGAATCCCTGAATTCTCATCTCTTATTTCCCTTAAGGAATTTAAGAGGTTCATGGTGACAAAAGGTCAACCAATCCTTTAGTCTCTGCAACTTGCTCTTCTCCCTGCTGTCCTAGCAGTTCGCCTTGATTCTCCGTAGTAGTCTGTTGAGCAACAACAACTGATATCCCTGCCACAACTTGGCTATCTGAATCCTCTAATCCATCTCTAAATTATCAATTCTCTCAGAAATAATTGTTCATCTCGGGGGTATTGGATTTTCACAAGGTTTTACAACCTCATTAGAACTCCACAACAATTTTGTGTCTCAACACACATTGTTTCAATTAAGAAACAATTCAAACAATTTCAAGTAGAGTTACTCCACTTGAGAAAGAAGCAAAACATAAAAGCCTAATTTGACCCCTCACAATCTATTCTCTATAGAACTCGACACTTGACCAGCTATAGTTACCCAACTCACAGTCCGGTTTAAAACCGAACCTGGCTCTGGAGCACTATTAAACTAACTATTACTCTTGCAAGTTCAAATCCTTTTGAAAATGAAATACTCTGATTGCTATTTTATTAAAAGTTTTTTTTTTTTAAAAAAAAGAATAGACTCATATTTCCGGAACCATACAACCAGAGTATTTCATTTTCAAAAGGATTTGAACTTGCAAGAGTAATAGTTAGTTTAGTAGCGCTCCAGGATCGGGGTGCTACACTGAGAAAGTTCTTCATATGGGTGCTTGCGAAGCTGAAGCGTATGTTATTGAGAGAGGATGCCTTGCCAAAAGTGATACTGACTAACTGGGATATTGCATTGATGAATGCAGTGGCTGCAGTTTTTCTCAGATCATCTAACCTGCTGTGCCAATTCCATATCTGCAAGAATGTGAGGGCCAAGTGCAAGACTTACGTGTATCCATAGGAGAAAATTGAGTTGGTCATGACTGCGTTTGAGTCTGTTATTAATTCCCCTGACGCGGATGTGTATGTGGACCGATTGGCACATTTTGAGGATGAACCAGCACCGTTCGGTAATTTCGTTGACTATGTCAAAACCACTTGGCTGAATCCTCACAAGGAAAAGTTCATTGCAACATGGATAGACTTGGTAATGCACTTGGAAACACAACAACCAACATGTATGCATCTTTTGATTACTCGTATTTGTTGGTGTTTATGCATCTTGTAAACGTTTGATTACTCACATTTGTTGGTGTTTTTTATTTTTAACATGGTTGAGTCTGCACACTGGAGGTTGAAGAGGTTGTTAGCTGATATAGAGAAGACTTATGTAGTTGTTGGGATGCTATGACAACATGATTAGGTTACAACACACTGAGCTGAAGGCTTCATTCGAGCACAACATTAGTAGACAACAGCATTGTTATAAAACTACAGTCTACAAGCACTTAAATGGACTTGTGGCATGGAGTGCATTAGACCACATTGCATATGAGCTTTGTCGAGTTAACACAGTTGGTATTGATAGTTCTGCATGTAGATGCGTGCCACGATACACTCATGGGCTACCTTGTGCATGTGAACTGGCCAGATATATAATGCATTACATCCCAATCCCATTGGAGTCAGTCCATGTTCATTGGATGAGATTGAGCTTCAACAACACCTGTGACTCCAATAGTGGCCATGGTTCAGAGCTAAGTATACAGGTTGAGTTAGAAGCATTGGCACGTAGGTTCCAGGAGCTTGATGTTGCAGGCAAGGTAGCACTGAAGGCGAAATTGCATGAGTTAGCATTTCCTGACACCACTTCCAGGTGTCCACCCCCTTGTAAGGTGAACACAAAGGGAGCACCAAAGAAAGGAAAGAGGTTGACAGTAGATAGTTCGACAAGACGTGATCCATCTTATTGGGAACGTCTTGATGACTTCTTTTCATCCCAATATGACAGCACGTCAACTCCAACTTCCTCTAAACGGTCAGCTCATCTTCAATCCAAGAAGTCAAGTACCTCGACACCTCCACCTCCACCTAAAGTGTCAGCTCCATCTCCTCCACCTCCACCTCTACCTCCACCGCCATCTCCTCCTCCATCAAAGAAGTCAGCTCCACCTCCATCGAAGAAGTCAGCTTCACCTCCACCTCCACCTCCAGTCTTGCCATTGATACATCAATTCCCACATCAAATTCATAAATACATCAAGAATATTATTGATGTAAAGCCTGATGGCAATTATGGATATCGTAGCATTGCTACTTTACTTGGTATGGGTGAGGATTCTTGGCCTTTAATCCGTCTGGATTTAATTACAGAGCTTCGACAAAACCGTGACAACTATGTCGGTGTGCTTGGTGGCGACGACAACATGGACGAACTAAGTCGATCCCTATATGTTGAGAACATGGGAAGATGCAGGCCTGAAAAGTGGATGACGATGTCAGATGCAGGATATGTCATTGCTAACAAGTATAAGGTGATCGTTATATTTTAGAATTAAGGGGAAGTTACACAATTTTCCCTCTTCGGCATGCACCACCAAGAGATCGTAATACCCATTGCGTCATTTGTCCCCATTCCTGGAGCGCTACTAAACTAACTATTACTCTTGCCAGTTCAAATACTTTCGTAAATGGAATACACTGCTTGCATGGTTTTCAAAAATGTGAGTCTATTTTTTTTTTGAAAAAACTTCTTTTGAAATAGCAATCAGACTAGTGCAGCATTTTCGAAAGGTGGTGAATAAATAAAACACCATGCTCAACTCATAATAACCATACAAGTAGATTTATTTAAACACTACACACATGACAATTCAAGTCTTGCAAACATAATATACTTATTACAACACTGTAATTAATACAGTAAACATCTTATAGCCGGTCGACACGCTACAACACTTACTAGACCTCTAGTAAGTTTCAAATAAACACACAAGGTAGATATAGCCGGATAGGACTATCCTCAGCTATGCTTATCAGCAGCCTCGAACACTCTTCAGTCTTCATTATCTGGGTTACATTTATTAATTGAAAGAACCATGGGCAAGGTCAACTTCTTAAATAAAGCAGATAACACAGTATAACATAATATACAATGCAATAAGAATGCATAAATGCTCTGCAAATGTGACTACTTGCCACTGTTTATGATTCCAGAATACCCTGCAATGGTTAATCGTTGGCACGCCATGGTACGTCCCCAGTGCGATACTTTTCCATACTAAGGATTCAACGAACAACGCCCCTGAACTCCAGCTTGGCCTTGGGACAATCCTTCACCCCAGGATATTCAGGTCGAAGTTACCACAATGCACGACAATGCATTTCGCCTACTCCCATGAACATATCAATGCAGATGATATTTCAATTACTGCATAATCAAATAAATATTTTTTTCCAGCACCAATCCAACATCACGTATCTCAACAAGATTTAAGCATACATGCAAGCACGACAGATTATCAATTCAGAATAACAACAACTTCAGACACACAACGGTTTAACAATCCGCAATAATTCGCATTCACATATTGATAATCATCAGACATAAGCATACCAAAACCTAGACACATATAATGTGAAGAGCCCTTACACTAACATACTATAACAGGTATTGAATGTGAAGTGTCCTTACAGACAAACAATATCAATTATTAAATGTGAAGTGCCCTTACCAAAATATTGGTCCACGTGTCAATAACACATCACAGCTCTAATCGGCACGAACTCACGATTTCAAATATCCTAACAGCACACACTGAAACTTAGAACAATTTCTAATTCACCCAAAAGAGTCCCCTAGGTTATGGTTTAATTCTAAACCCCTAGGTTACTCAATCAAGAATCCTTTTAGTAATACTTTACACTTGAAAGATACTAAAACAAAGTTAAAATAATATTTTTAAACACCTTACAACTTACTCAAAATCTTTATAACTAAACTTTTAACTTTAAAAACACTAGAAAATCATTTTCTTTCAAAACCAAAGCAAAGATTAAACTACTAAAATATTTAATTATCAACTAATTAAAATGTCACAAACAAACCCCAAAACACAAAATATTCCCTAGGTTTTACAACTAAATAATACCTAAAATTTTTCTAACTTTCAAATCCTTTCTTACAACAAAACTAACACTAAAATAAAAGGTTTCAACACTAATTTTTCCAAGGCTCCACCTTGTTCAAGAAATATAAGGACCTCTTTAACTTAGGTGTTTCATAGCCTTAAATGCCAACACAACTACTCAAACTCAATTAAACTCTTTCCAAAAATTTTCAAAGCTTTAACAACAACCCAATACACATTTATTCAAGTCAAGAACACAAAAATTTTTCCTTTCCAGCCCACTTAGGGCTCACGGCTATACACACAAAATTAGGAAAAATTGTAAAACTTTCAAATCAATAAAACTTCAACACACAACACCTAATTTTTTCTAAAAACACTTAAATCATAACAACAACTAATATGTGCATAAATCAAAGCTTGAAACACAAAAATTTTCTCCTTTTACTCTGTTGAAGCTCACGACTTCATTAAATATTTAGGGGGAAAGTTATATTTTTTCTTCTAACAAAACTTTGATAACAAATCTACTAAAAACACCACTAAAATCCTAAGAATCAAACTAAAACTACTAATCCAAACCCTTTGCTCCTATCATGGCTTGTTCAATCATCAAGGAGTCTAAAACTTAATTTTTTCTTTGATTAAACAAAAATCAACAACAACACAACAAAATTCAAGTGTCAAATAACAATAACCCCAACCCAATTTAAGAATTCACATGAGCAATCACATTTCTCCCTTTCCCATAGGGTAATTCAACCAAGGATTCCAAAAAGTTGGGGAAAATTGATCCTCTTGCTTCATGATGATAATCAAGACACAATAGAAGCATTGAACAAGAAATAGATCAAAGAAATATATCTCCTAATCCTACAAAAAGGGCCACGGTTTCAGCTAGGGAACTAAGGGGAAAATCTTTGGTTCAAGCTCTTACTCACTAGATCAATATCCCAACACTAATTAGGAGAAAGAATTTGAAGAAGAATGGAGGTTTATGGGAGATGGGGTTCATGGTTTGGAGAAGAAAAAGGGGAAGAGGAAAACTTGGCTTCTCTAGCACAATTAATTGGCAAGAAAATAGGAAGTTTGCAGCCCAAAAATAGGGCTCTCGGCTGGACATAAAAAGGGAGAAAGGAGAAATTTTTGTTCCCAAAACTTTACCCAAATGTTTAAAGATTCATCCCCAAAACTTTGAGGAAGAAAAGGTGAAGATGATGGGATGTTTTAGCTGGGAAAGGCCACGGCTTGGAAGGGAAAAAGGGGAGGAGATGGAACTTGGCTTCTAATTCACCTCACCAACACTTCATTAGCAAGATAAAATGAAAATAAGAGGGTGGAATAGAGGTGGAGGCTTTGGCCTGCATAAAGAGGAAAAGGAAGAAGACATGGACTTTTGTTTTTTTTTTTTTCTTGACTTTGCTCACCCAAGAAAGAAAAATGAAATGAGATAGTAATTGGGGTGGGGGGTCTCCCCTGATCATCTAAAAAGGAGGGGAAAGTAATAATAAAAATATATTAATCCAAAGAATAGAGCTAATGGATAAGACTAAATGAGATATTTCTAATAACCCACTAATCACTTGACACTAGCACTTAGGATAAGACCAAACTAAGATGTTTATTCCTAACCCGATTAAAAAGGTGACACCTCCTAATCTAGTCTAATTTTAGAGTTTTGGTGTCCTAAAATTATGGCGTCAAGTAATTGCTTTAACAATAATTCGTTTGCCGATAAATCATGAAAATTAATTTATTTAGAAATTAATTCACCGCGTGATAAATAAATTATATATAAATATAAAAACAATTAAAAACACTCAAACATGATCACAACAAGTTACGTTTCGATTTTCATCGAAATCGGAGTTCGTTTTAAATTTTTATTGCGGATAGGAATTACCCGACAATTCAAAATATGGCGAATATTCATTAGAATTTTTCGACGATTTTTGAATCATGAATTAATATTAAATATTAATTATTAATTTAATTTTATCTTGATTTAATTCGATCACTTTCTTAGTCAACAAAAATTACGCATTATCGCGTCAAACAGAAAACTTATATAAAGTTTAATTGATGAATTCACCTTAAAAACAACATACGTCTACGCTGTCTATTAATTTGAATTGACATCATAATTAATAATTATTTATAATAAATAAATTATTTAAAATGAGTCAAAATAATTCCTCGTACTCTCAGTAAATTATTGAGGTGATCAATCTCTACGACTTACGTTCAAGTATTTGAGATTTATTGCTAAAACAATTTTTCTTAAAAATTAGGGTGTTACACATTGGGTATATACATAGTATGCGACATTTTGTACAGGTACGACATCTATGTGTCCTATTTATTTTTCTGACATTTAATTAGCTTTGATAGATGATAATACTAATTTTGTTGAAAATGACATGTATCCAAGTATATTTCAAGAATGAGGCTCCAATACCTCATTCGGATCGACTTTGGGAAACTTGTAGAAGCGACAAAGCTAGGGAATGGGAGACTGTTTATGTGCGTCGCATGCAAGATTGGAAGTTGGTATTTTTACCAACGAGAACAACGTCTTATGTAACTGTTGAATGAGTCATATTCTTGTATAAACACTTCATAGTTTTTTAGAAAATTTTCTGAAGTAGGTTTATGCTCATGAATTCTATGTAAAATGATTTGGTCACCTAATATGATTAGAATATGTTGTTATGTCGAATATGTTGTTACCCAATTTATGCCTCTGCAACAATTTGGAATTTTTAATTTGGTTTGATCTAGAATATGTTGTTACTTAATCCTTGTGTTTGAAATTTTAATTTCATTGAAATTTGGTTTAGAATGAAGAGGAATGGAGATTAGAAGAAATTGGAAGGGAAGCAAAGTATGGCTCAGCAAGAATATTGAAAAATAAAATTTCGGAAACAAGTTGCCGGAATCACCCGACAACAAGATTTCGAATATTTTCAAATTTTATAACGACCGGATTCTTGTTGCCAGGTGATTCCGGTAACTTGTTTAGGTAGGTGTACATTGTTGTACATTGTTTTAAAAACTAAGATATTAAAATGACCGGATTCTTGTTGCCGAATGATTCCGGAAACTTGTTCCGGATTGTACATTGTTTTAAAACTAAGATTTAAACGTTCGGATTCTTATTGACGGGGATTTCTGGCAATAAGGATCCAATAACACTAAATTTGCAGAAAAAATTACGCAGTTCAGAGCTAAAAGGGGATGCAGGAAGAGGGAGTGGCAGCAACGATGGACGGAGGGATGTGGCGGACGTCACGAGGGAAGATGGACGGAGGGAAGTGGCAGAGGGAACAAGGAGGGAGGTGGCGGCGGCAACAAGGTGGGAGGTGGGGGAGGTTTCAAAAGATTTCACAGAGAAAAGGGAGGGGAACGGTTAGGAAAATTGATAAGGGCAGTTTAGTCTTTTTGGGGAGAAGGGAGGTGTGAAAATTAAAATGGGGAGGGGCAAACATCATGGGCCTCATTTTAATTATTTAATTGGAATACTAGTTGGCTGTTTGTTTTTAGTTTTGGGCCTATTGTTATTGGGCCTTATCGACACTAGTGTTAGGGTTTGTTTGCACCTTGTTTGATGCCTAGTCATACCCTAGTCGTAACTATGTGCTCCCATTATGGATAGGAGGGGAGTTATGCTTCTATTTAATGCCTATAAATAAGCTTGTATTCTCCTTCATTTGACACTTTTGATTTGAGTAATAGAATAACTCTTTATGAATTTTTTGTAGCTTAGTTCTCTCAAGGTTCTTGGGTGAACCATCTTTGGGTTCTTATCAAAGGTAACCTTACCTTTGTGGCAAATCTTCGCTAGACTTATCACTCTCTAAGAGTGTGGCGTCTTTCTACCGTTTCTCTTCTTTTCCATCTTTTCTAATCTGTTCTTTATCATTCCATGTCTTTTAATTTATGTTCCTATTTATAAATATCTTATCTTTATGCTCATTTCACCTTCATCTTCTTTCTTACTTGTGCACCGTTTTCACAATGATTGAAGAATCAACCATCAAGTTTCTACTTTTCATTTCTTCAATTCATTGTAACAAGACAATCCATCAAAACTACATGTTTCCATCTTGGACTGTATCAACCTTGAAGTATCTAATGGCAAGATTGAATCAAATGTTTTCTACAAAAAAGAAGCATCTAAGTTCTGAACAAATGAAAAGGAATAGATATGTACAACTTACAGAAATTGTTGAACTGTTGAAGGAAAAATAGCGTGTTATGGAGTGTCGTTAACATTTTAGAAAAAGACTTTAAGGGCATATTTGATTACACTTTTTAAAAATAATTTTCTGTTTTTAAAAATTTTGATAAAAACAAAATTTGTTCTTTGTCTATTTTTAAAAACAGAAAAATTATTTTTAAAAAGTATATCAAACATGCCCTAAATAGCTTGCATAAGAAGATATCATCATAAGCTTATTATCGGAAGGTCTCATGGTCAAAAAGTAAATGGTAAGTCGCGTAGAAAAAGGCAAATGACAATTGCTTTTGGTGAGAGTTTTGCAGACATTTGAAGCTATTAGATAACAACTAGTTTTGAATTTTTTTTGTCGTGACATTATGTATTTTGTAAATATTTATAATATTATAATTATTTACAAAAATATTATAGACTTAGTGGGGCTTGAATACCATGGACGGACTGACATAGTGTGTTCTAGGGAGGAAGCAAAGTCACGTGTTGATTCCTCTTTTCGAGGAATGCTAGGGTTACACTTTCTTGAACACACTCCTTTCCATTGGTCCATGTCACCATATTTTTAAAAACCATTACTTGCTAACATGCTAACAGGTTCTCCAAGTTTAACAATTTTTTTATATGGGTTTCAAACCGTCTTCTGGTTTGTGCATAACCGCGTTATATTTTAGTTTTGAAATTGGTTTCTCTAAGAGTCATACCCAATTTCGGTAATTCATATTTCCCAAGTCACCTCCACTACCCTTCTTTCTTCCTCCCTGCACTATTATCAAAAGCCCTGTTTGGTTTTTCAACCTCTCAGTCGCTGCCTTCCCTAAACAAAGGCTCTGACAGCTTTTGGCCAAAATATATTGTGTCATAAAAAGGTGATAAAAAAATCCGAAGCTTTTCTCGTAGTTTGGAGGCTATGACTATCATAACAGTGCTTCTTTGTGTCCTTTTGAGCGTGTGGTTGGATTCGCGTTGAACTCGCCAAACTCGCATCCAGATGTCATTTCACCGTGATTTCATCGAAGCTAAAAAAATGTAGCTTCTGCGTCACCGTAATTCCACTAAATTCACTGCCAATCCAAACACATGCTGAATCTTCGCTTCGGAAGCAAAAATTAAAAACTCAAGATGCTAAATTTTCTCGTACAAATTGACGTTTGATATTAGTAACAAGAAAAACTTACAAAATCACCACATGGATAAAACACAACACTCACGCACGCACACACGATTAAAGAGGCATGTATAGATTCATATTTGGCTGATAGTTTCATATCGGAGAACCAGAGCATAAAGATCGGATTTTTAAGTTGTAAAAAAAATAAAAAAAAGAGCTAATAAGTATCAAAGTATGTGACCCTATCATTTCTCTTTTCGTTAAGTTTGATACTTGTATAATTAAAAGCTTTTTTTGTGGGGTCTTTTTTCAAAAACAACAACCCCCTTGACTTGTCTTAAATTTTGATACCAGTATGCTCAAATGCCTGATACACTTAAAATTTTTGTCTTAACTTTGGACACCACATCGTCCCCGCTTGAATCCATAGACTGTTAGATATAAGTCATGTCCTACTCTGGTAGGTCAACTCCTTTAGTTTATATTCTATGTGTTTGCATATTTGCAACATGGTGTATTTAGTCTCCACTCTAGAAATCAAATGTCTAAATGTTAAGGTAGAAGTAATTTGATTTGGTTACGGGTTCAATTTGGCGTGAATCTTTTCCGTTTAATTTGAATTGCTTTTGTAATCTCATCAAATATCACTCGTTCGGGACCGTGAAATATTTTTTTAGTTTTTCAAGGTATCTCTCGCGCGCAAATGTGGAAACTAATCCCTTCGAGGATCTAGAGGACATTTAAGAGTTGTCTCTCCTAAATGATGAATTTTCATACACATGAGGCAAGATTCAAACCCCCAAACACATGGTTAAGGGATCCAAACTGCTTACCACTCGAACCACACCAGCTTGGTGACCGTGAAATATTTTGCTATATGCATAATCAATTGATTTAGACAGCTTGCTCTGAGGATTTGCATATTGACCTAAACAATAAATATAAAAAAAATTATTTAAAACAAAACAAAGTTAAAAATAACACATACATGGGATTTTTACCACTTAAGTCAAATTAATTTATCCTCTTTTTTGTTTATTAATTAAATGAGAAAATAATCAACTAAACATTAAACAAATAAACAACTAAGCACAACTAACCAATAAATACTTAAATAATTATCCAAACAATAAATAGATAAACAAATAAATTTATAACCAAATAAATACATAAATACATTAATAAATGAACAATAAATTATTAATATGTACATAAACAAATAAATAAGAAAATAAATATATAAAGTAAATAAATAAGTACTACAGAAACAAATGAATAAGTAAGTAAATGGATAATTAAACTAATAAATGAAGAAAATATTAAATTAAATTTAAACACAATCCCAAAAT
Source organism: Calophaca sinica (assembly GCA_037113605.1). Lineage (NCBI taxonomy): Eukaryota > Viridiplantae > Streptophyta > Magnoliopsida > Fabales > Fabaceae > Calophaca > Calophaca sinica. The sequence goes on along the minus strand of CM073735.1, from coordinate 107,367,997 downwards.
AGAGCACATAATCTTGCAAGTGTCCTGAGCATGGAGAGTGTTTCATGGGCTGGTAAGGGTAAAAATGGTGTTTTTGAAGAAATGGTGTTATTTGAAGAAAAATAATGATAGATGAACATCCCTGATTTTTTGATTTTTCAAAAACGTGTTTTATGTATATTTTTATATACAGGGGTGTGTTGGTCATTTTGAAAAGTGCATATTTTGGAAAATAGATTTCACCTTTGAGTTCCAAATATTTTACTTAGTTAGTGGTAAAATTTTCAGATTTTAGCTCTGACAGAAACCAGACGTTGTTTTGACTATCTGGGTAATGTTTTTATCGTCGAAAAAGCCTGTTTTGACTCCAAAGTATTTATTATTTGAAATTTTTACTGCCCTTCAATAGATGACGACATGTGAAAAGGTACTAATTTTATTATTGCTTCGCTGTTTTAAAAGACGTCACTTTAATTGCGTAACATTTTGAATCGCGCAATGAGTTTTTAAACAGTATAATTAGGATAATTCATAATTATTATTTTTGGATAATTATTAAATATTATAAATAAATTATATTGGATAATATTTTGAGTTACATATTTATATTTGATTTATATTTGAATTACATAACTATATTTAATAAAAATTTGAGTTACAAAGGCATATTTTATAATTTTAAAATCGATAAACTAAATTGGATTTATTTTTCAATTACAAAACTATGCTGGATATAATTTTGGATTACAAAATTAGTTTTGGTAAATTTTGAGTTACGTAAACAAATTTGATAATTTTTCAATTACAAAAACATATTGAAATATATTTTTGATTACATGACTATTATATAATTAAAATTTTGATCATCTTCTTACTTCTTCTTCCATCTTTCACGCCACATTCTCTCTCTTTCCTCCATCCTCTTCATTTTTTTTTTCTTTTTCCATGTTTCCATAACCATTTTAGAGAGAGAAATTGATGGTTTCAAGTGATTTTCTCATCCAATTTCAATTCCAAGACCATATTCTTGATCTTCAAGGCGACGTATAAGCTTGTGTTGATCTTGAAGCTAGAAGGAATTTGGGTAAGGAAGTAGAATCTTAAAGATCTAAGGTAAAAGAAATTTCTCTTGGAGTTTTGATAAAGTATAAGTTGTTGTGTGTTTGTGTGTTTGTATGTTTGTATGTTAGGATGAAAACTGCTTGAGAGTTTCATCACTTGTTGTTTTGGAAATGAGTATTAAACTTTGATACATAATTATTTTGGGATTGGATTTGGTGTATGTTTGGTTATGTGTGATTTACTTGACATATGATTTTGTATGTGAACTTATTATACCGATTGTTAGTTGGTTTGACGACATAGTTAGACTATGACCTAATGCATTGATTATGTGTTGATATTGAATTATGACGGGCTTGACTGGTCAACGAGTGCTGATACTCAAATCGTGATGACTGTCGGGTTATACCTGAAAGTGTATATTTCTCACTATTTTTGGTGAGACGGGTTTGAGTTATCATGCTCTTAGATTAGTTTATAGCCCCAGCTAGAAAGAAATTCCATGGTATGTTGCATAACGGAATGTGGACAAGCATAGCCTATCATGACGGAGCGGTAAGATGGCTGGAGGTCAAGCGTAGCCTGTCGTAAGTGGTTAATTATAGCCTGTCATGACGAAGTGGTAAGTTAACTGAATGTCACATGTAGCCTGTCGTTATGAAGTGGTAAACTGACTAAAGATCATATATAGCCTGTCGTGACAAAGTGGTAAGCCGACTAAGGGTCGAGTGTAGCCATTGTTGCTAAGTGGTAAACTGATCAGAATAGAATAGACAACCTGCATTTAAAAATCATGAGACGGTGCTGGTATGGGATGATACAGTTGCAAGAAGGATTACCTCTAGTTAGGATTGACGTAAACATAATTGGAGATGATTGCCGGTTTAACTTGTTTGTTTACGTGATATTATAATTATTATGTCCGTGTATAATATTTATTATTATTTTTATTATTTTACTTATGCGAGTATCGCGATAAAACTCGTTAAGTGAGATTTTCACCCTTGCATTGTTTTGTTGTTGTCCTATTTTTATTCATGGACAAGTGTAAACGGGATGTGAAAAATGAGTTCTCAGTCAAGAGTTCTTAGGTTATGGCTCAGTCTTGTTGGATTTTGTTCTTAATACCACGGCTAGTGGATTTCATTTTGTAATTGTTGGAATCAAGGATTCAGAAACAATAACCCTTAATTGTTTTGATGATAACAAATAGTTAATAGAACAATTTATCCTCTGACGTGTTTGTTAGTGTGTAGAAGTCACTGTTCATCAGAAGGAATTATCTCAGAAGACTTAGCTAAATGCATTTCACCATCAATTTCATGAGTCTAAGTCTGGCAGTGATCGTCTGAAAGTTGCTGACATCATCGTCTTATAGCATCACTCTGATATCATGCTCTAAAAAGGTCAACGCTCTGTTGGTAGTCAACACTCTGGCAGACCATGCTCTGATGAGACCATGCTTTGTTAAGGTCAACACTCTATTTTTGGCCAACGCTCAAACAGACTATGAATAGACTACTCATTGGAAGCCTTTATCCGTTTCTACCTGACTATCTTATATGAAAGGGCAACAAATTCTATACTGAAGAACTTGCCTCCGTTTCAAGCTCACTTTGGTAAATAGAGTATCTCAGTAACAAGCATTGTATGTTTGACAGATGCTCTGATTGGAAATCAGACTGAGTATTCATTAAAGGCCATTTCTCGTATTTAAGAGACCTCATTGATGAGTATTATATTGTACGAGGAATCAAAGGTCAAAGGGAATATCAACGGATATAATCATCAGAAAAATTGCTCTAGAAGTGTCTCATATTCAAAAAGCTCACAAGGGACAAGATCTTGATATTATCTGCCGTGTCAGTGTACAAGCGCAGAGTGGAAAGCGACGTGACTTGCTAAAAGCCATAAAAAGGGGATCTGAAGTTTTGTCCATTGGTGAAAGAGCTGCTAGGTCACAACGGTACTATTTACAACCCTAGCTATATATACCTTACTTCATTCACTGAAGTAGGTTAACGAAAACAAAAACACTGTGAAACGAAGTGAGCAACCAAGAATCATTCCAAGTTTCTGAGATCACATTGAACAAACACTTAATCGTTTTATTCTTTCTATTTGAAAGTTATTCTTTGTGCTTAAGTTTTTCATTGTATATCCTCTCTGCTGAGAGTTATTTGATATTGTTTCAAACCATTTTTGAACACTGTATTTAGCCCAGTAGTGGCAGTATTCCTTAGAGGCTTGACTACACTAAGTCGTTCTAAGACATTGTGAGTATAGCTAGTTTGGTAGTATTATACTCTCAAGTGTAATCAGGTTGATTATAGTGGAGAAATCCTTCATGTGTGTGAAGGGACTAGACGTAGCTATCAGGTGATAATGAACTAGTATAAATCACTATGTCATTTTCCTCTCTTCTCTTTACTAATTTACTTGCTATTTTATTAAAGAGTTGTTTTGAAAAGGTTTTCATAAATACGTAAGCTTTGCGAAAAGATTTCTAAATCCCAATTCAAACCCCCCTTTCTTGTGTTTTTGCCACGTTCAATTAGTACCAGAGCTCAGCCTCTTGGTTGAGCACTTAATAGTTTAAGAGGAAAAGATCTTATTCTTTATTCATGGCAAGCAACGAAGTGGGTGGTCACGTTAACCATCTTCCTTTGTTCACTGAAACAAACTACGACTACTGGAAAGATAAAGTGAAAACCTTCTTCGAGTCTTAACAACTCGAACTCTGGGATATGGTTCAGAAACAATATACTGAACCAGTTGATTCCAAGAATAAACCTATTCCAAGAGAAAGGTGAGAAGATGAACATAAGAAAGCCTACCAACTGAATCAGAAGGCAAGATATTTTTCTTATCTGTGCCATTTCTGAGAAAGAGTACGAGAAGTGTGGGAAGAATGAAACTGCCAAAGAAATTTGGGACTCATTGTCTTTGGCCTATGAGGGTACCTCCCAGGTGCAAGAAACCAAGGATAACATCTTGGTTAGACAATATGAACTCTTCAAGATGGAAGAGGGAGAAGATATTGAAACTATGTTTGGAAGATTTCAAACATTAGTTCATTATCTCAAAGTTCTTAAGAAAAGCTATATCACTGCTGATCACGTGAAGAAAATCTTAAAAAGCCTGCCAAACAAGTGGAGACTTAAGGTCACGGCTATTCAAGAAGCCAAGGACCTGAATGCATTGCGATTTGAAGATCTTCTGAGTTCCTTGAGAGTTCTTGAGCTTAAGCTAAATGAAGAAGAACCTCCTAAGAAATCAAAGTCTATAGCTTTGAAATCTACAAGCAAAGCATCCTCCTCCAAAGCTCTTCCAGCTGAACTAGAAACAGACGAAGGGTCGTTTGATGAGAGTGGTGGAGACATAGACGAAGAAATTTTCCTAATTTCAAGGAAAATTCAACGTGTGTGGAAAACAAGGGAAAGTTCAGGAAGCAATTCCACCAGAAGGACTCAAGGGAAAAGAAGGACTACAAGGACAAAAGCTAAGTAGTCTGCTACGAGTGCAAAAAGTCAGGACATTTCAAGTCTGAATGTCCACAACACGAGAAAGAGAAACCAAAGAAAGGTGGTTTCAAAGGTAAGAAGAAAAAGGGTCTCATGGCAAAATGGGATGATTCTGATTCATCATTGTCTGATGATGATGAGGAACAAGCCAACATGGCTCTGATGGCTACCATAGGATCAGACAGTGAAGAAGAAGAAGAAGAGGTAGATTCTAACTCATCTTCTGATATTCAAAAAGCTTTTGATGAACTCTTAGATGAGTCTTCTAAGCTCAACATTGAGTACAAAGCTTTGAAAAAGAAATTTTCAAAACTTTCAAAAGAACTTTTAATACTCAATGAGGAGAATGAGATGCTCAAAACTGAAAATCACCGATTGATGAATGACAGCTCTAAGAATGAAGAAAAGATTGAATGCAACTCTTCAAAATATGAAGTGGGATTTCAAATATTTTTTGCTGAGTGTGTTACACGAAATAAACATGCATCTATGATTTGGGGCGTAAGCCAAAATAGTAAAAAAGTTCTTGGTTACAAACCAGAGGAACCCACCTTTCAAAACACAAATTTGAAATCTAAAGATACTAACAATCATAATGACTGTCTGCTTTGTACCTTCTGCAATAAGAAAGGACACATAAGAAGTACTTATTATGAATTGAAAAATAAGAAGGACATGTTTCCTTCTGAACTAACAAAAGAGGACCCAAAAAGATTTGGGTACCTAAGGACAAGATTGTATATGTTGCAGATTTGCTTAGCAACAGAGTTGAAACACCAGTCCTAGTACTTGGACAGTGGGTGCTCTCGTCACATGACGGGAGAAAGGCGTATGTTCCAAGAACTCCATCTTAAAGAGAGTGGAACAATAGGTTTCGGAGGAAACCAGAAAGGTAAAATCATTGGAAGTGGAAGAGTTTGTGAGAAATTTCTACTTTCTATTGGTAATGTTTTACTTGTTGATGGCCTGAAGCATATCCTACTAAGTGTAAGTCAATTACGCGATAGTGGTTATGATGTTGGCTTCAGTGATAATGCCTGTATAGTCAAGAGCAAGAAAGATGGCTCCATTTTCTTTAAAGCAAAGAGAAAGAACAATGTTTATAAAATAAAACTTTCTGAGTTAGCAAATCAAAATATCAAATGCTTTTTGTCACTTGATGAAGAACAATGGACTTGGCACAAAAGATTATGTCATGCTAGCTTGAGGTTAATCTTTAAGCTTAATAAGAAAGAACTTGTTGGAGGCTTACCAAATCTTAGATATCAATCTGATGCTAAGCATGCCAAAAAGGGAAACAAACAAAATCTTCATTTAAATCTAAAAACATTGTTTCCACCTCAAGGCCACTTGAGCTTTCGCATTTAGATCTTTTTGGTCCAACCAGAACCGCATCTTTGTCTGGAAAGAAATACGGTCTTGTAATTGTTGATGATTATACTAGATGGACATGGGTAAAATTCCTTGCTCACAAGGATGAGTCATTCACAATGTTTTCTGTTTTCTGCAAACAAGTACAAAATGAAAAAAGTTTTTGTATTACAACAATTAGAAGTGATCATGGTGGAGAATTTGAAAACAAATCATTTAAAAAATTTTCTGAAGAGCGTGGCATCTCTCACAATTTTTCATCCCCTAGAACACCACAATAAAATGGTGTTGTAGAAAGGAAAAATAGATCTCTTCAAGACATGGCCAGAACCATGATTCACGAAACTAAGTTTGCAAAGCACCTTTGGGCAGAAGCAGTGAACACTGCTTGTTATATTCAAAATAGAATCTATATAAGACCTATTTTGAATAAAACTCCATATGAATTTGGAAAGAAAGAAAACCCAACATTTCTTATTTCACCAATTTGGGTGTGACTGCTTTGTTCTTAATACAAAAGACAGTCTTGGAAAATTTGATTCAAAATCACATAAAGCTATCGTTTTGGGATATTCTGAACGCTCTAAACTTACAAAGTATACAACAAAGAAATATTAATTGTTGATGAGTCAATCCATGTGAGATTTGATGATAAAAAGCCTGACAATGAAACGTCAGAGTGAGATGAAATCTTTGTAGATATGCAGATAAGCAAAGAAACAAGGTGCTGACTCTGATTCTGCGTCCAGTGATAAGACTCAAGAAGAGACGATAACAGACTGGAAGTTCAAAACTCATCACCCAAAGGACCAGATTATTGGTGAACCAAGTGATAGAGTTAGAACAAGATCATCTCTTAGGGAACAATCTGACTTTGCATTGCTATCAGAAATAGAGCCTAAGACGATTGATGAAGCGCTAACAGACAAGGGATGGATACTCGCTATGCAAGAAGAGGTCAATCAATTTCAGAGAAATGATGTTTGGAAGCTTGTGCCTCCACCAGAGGATAAGCAAGCCATTGGAACCAAGTGGGTTTTCGGAAACAAACTTGATGAAAATGGCTAAGTGGTAAGAAACAAAGCTAGACTAGTTGCTCAAGGGTATTCGCAAGAGGAAGGTATAGAATACTGAAACTTTTGCACCTGTAGCTAGACTTGAAGCTATAAGAATATTATTATCATTTGTTGCACATCATGGCATTATTTTATGTCAAATGGATGTAAAGAGTGCATTTTTAAATGGTTTTATAAGTGAGCAAGTGTTTGTAAAACAACCACCTGGATTTGAAGATATTGCTTATCCAGAGCATGTCCTCAAACTTAAAAAGGTTCTCTATGGTCTTAAACAAGCCCCAAGAGCTTGGTATGATAGATTGAGTTCCTTTTCAATGTCAAATGATTTTGAAAGAGGACAGGTGGACACTACACTCTTTAGAAAATCATCTAAAAAGCATTTTATTGTAGTTCAAATATATGTTGATGATATTATCTTTGGTACTACTAATGAATCTCTTTGTGAGGAATTCTTTAAGCTTATGCAGAATGAGTTTGAAATGAGTATGATGGGAGAACTCAAATTCTTCCTTGGTATTCAAATCAAGCAATGTCAAGATGGAACCTATATCCATCAGACTAAGTATGTGAAAGAACTTTTGAAGAAGTTCAAGCTTGAGGAAACCAAACCAATGAGCACACCAATGCATCCAACATGTGCCCTAAGCAAAGATGAATCTAGTAAAAAGGTAGACCAAAAGGTATATAGAGGTATGATCGGTTCACTCCTTTATTTTACTGCCTCAAGGCCAGATATTATGTTCAGTATGTGCTTATGTGCAAGATTCCAACCTGATCCTAGAGAATGTCACTTAACTGCTGTTAAGAGAATCTTTAGGTATCTCAAAGGAATTACTAATCTTGGTTTGCTTTATAAGAATTCAGATAATTATAAGTTAGTAGGTTTCTGTGAAGCTGACTTTGCTGGAGATAGAATTGAAAGAAAGAGCATAAGTGGTGGCTGCCAATTTCTTGGAGCAAACCTTATCTCGTGGTCCAGTAAAAGGCATAACACAATTGCACTATACACAGCAGAAGCTGAGTACATATCTGTAGCAAGCTGTAGCTCACAACTTCTACGGATGAAGTATCAGCTTGAGGACTATTAGATAAAAGAGAGCAATATCCCCATATACTGTGATAATACTTCTGCAATATGTTTGATCAAGAATCCTATTTTGCATTCACGTGCTAAACATATTGAAATTTAACAACACTTCATTAGAGACTATGTTCAGAAAGGGATACTTGAAATTAAATTTATTGATACTGACCATCAATGGGCAGATATCTTTACAAAACCCTTTGCTGAAAATAGATTCAACTTTATAAGAAAGAACTTGAATTTTCATCTTATAAATGAATGAGTGTTTAATTTGAATATATATGACTCTGATTTTTGTGCCTCTGAAATGTTTGAGTCTGATAGTTTATGTGCCTCTGTTTTTATATGTGTCTGCTTTTGACATGTGCCTCTGTTTTTATATGTGCGTCTGTTTTTTACATGTGTCTCTATTTGTGTTATTGCGTCTGTTTTTTTTTAAATGTGCCTCTGTTTTTTGGTGTTTGTCTCTTATACATATATGCCTCTATTTTTAGGTTGCCTCTGTTTATATTATATTTATTATTAAATTCATTATTTGTATCATCTGTTGTTATTAACTGTTCATATTCATGTGAGTCTGTTGCATTCATTACAAGTTCCCTCTAGGAATCTTGGTGTACATGTGTCTCCTTGAGACTGGTTGATGTGTTAGTGGATAAGAATTACTCTCGACGAGTCATAATTTTTTTTTAACTGCCCGAGGACAGTTTTACTGCGCCTTTTTATGCCAGAGCTAGACACGTTTCATTTATGAAACGACAAATTATTTATTTCATTTATTTTGAAAACTGAACAAGGTTGTTTTCCTTCTTTAACACGTTTTAAACCCTCTCACCCCACTCACTCACCAACTACCCTTACTATCTCTCTGAGAAGACTCATTGTTGAAACCCTAAACCCCATTTTGCTATCTGTTCTCTGCTCGTACTAGTTTCTTTTGCAATGGCCACTCCACTACTACCATTTGTGTATGGTCCTGAACTTGAACCTCGACCTACTATGATGAACGCAGAGCAACACCAACTGAAAGTGATGTGTGAATCACAAGTAAACTTCAAAGATTTGGCAGAGAATGAGTACGATTTCAGAAATGATTTTGTTGATATGGGTATTGTAGATTTCTTCTACATGGAGAACTACCCCATCTATCCAGAGCTAGTGAAGGAGTTCTGGAGGTTTGGCAGGAACAAAGACAACACTCTCTACAGCTATATGCAAAATAGAAACACAGTGATAACTCAGGATTTGATTGCTGAGGTTATCAAGTGTCCTAATTCTGGTAAAACACTCACGAATAACTGGGAAGACGAGTATGGTGGAATGGACAACATCAACTCAACCATCTATGAGAAACTTGAAGGTTTGAAGGCTGTGGACATGAAGAACAAGTTCAGGGTGCTCTTCAAGATTATCAAGATTTGCATTCTACCCAAATCCGGGTCTATTGACACTGTGAGCTCAGGCCACAAGTTTGTAATGTGGCATTACGAACTCAAATCCAAGGTCAACTTGCCAAGTCTAATCTTCGTTCACTTGTGCAAAAACAATGCATTCTCTAGGAAAGGGAAGAACCTGAACATACCCTATGGAAGGGTAATCTTTACGATTTTGGATAATCAAGGATTGATTAGGCATCTTCAAGGCTTGAATACTGAAGAGGCTAGAGTTGCACTCCAAACCTTGAGTGCCCCAATCTTCAACAGTGATAACTTGAAGAAGATGAAGGCTTTGTCTTCTGAAATCGTTGCTGATATTCAGAGAGAAGAAGAAGCTGAGACCAGAACGGTGAGGAAGGGTAAAAGAAAGATCATTGGAGTTGCCCTTGCTGAGCTTACCAGAAGAATAACAAGGAGTACTGGCATCCATATTTCCTCTGAGCCTACTCACCTTGTTCATCCAGAAAGGCCTGCATTCATGCCCTCATTGTTGACAGAGGAACATTAAGAGAAGAAGGTAGAACTTACTGAGATGATTGCTAAATCTCAAGAGGAATGCCTCAAATTTTATGAGGATCGTAAAGCAAGAGGTTTTCTGCAAAGAGAGACATTTGCTCCATCTGTTGATGCACTTTCTACTGCACCCTCCACTGCTCCTACTACAGTTGCCTCCGGCACTGCTATTGCAACTACTAAGAGGAAGAGGATTCATAGGCTGAGTGAAATACCTCAAAAGAAAACCAAGGTACTTAACCAAGTTGTTAATCTTTATGATTCTGTGTATGGTACTAGCTCTGCTGTAACTGGTTCTTCTGCAACCCAACCTGCTCAATCCTCTCAACCATTACCCTCTAAACCTATTCCTTCTCCTAAACCTTCTAAACCAACCCTTTCTAAGCCTACCCAACAACCTCTACCTCCATTACCCTCTGATTCATCTACTGATGATGAAGAAGATCATGTCCTCTTAAGACAGAGACAAAGGCAGAGACATATTCCCAAAGTCTCAATTTCATACATTGAGCCTCTTAATGTTGTACTCCCAAACACTTCTCAACCTATTCCACAACCTACACTTATTCCTTCACCTCAACCAGAAACCACACCACCACCTCCACATCAAACTAAACCTACCACTCCACCTAGACCTCAATCACCACCATTGGTGCAACCTGATTTAAACCTCGCTTCCCAACCTAAAACAGTCACTGAGACTATCAACCAAGAACCCCAATCTCCTACCCCTGGCTCTGATACGATTTGTGAAGCTCAACCCATTTCTATCATTCAACCTTTTTCACATCCCTCACTTCAACTTGCCATCCTATTACCTTCTCCACCCCATTCACCAATTCACCTTGTCGATGATGATGATGTCACCATCATTGAACCATCAATCCTACTACTTCCTGCAATAGCAACTCCAGTTATTCGAATTGGATGTGAACTTCCACCCAACAATCGTGAAGCAGAAATTGTACCTCAGCCAAATCTTCGCCTCTTTGCTGGATTTGAGGTGTTTAAGGCTAGGAGACAATTTGAGTTTGATATATGGAGATGTATTAAAGAAGATCGAATGGATGGTGTTAGTACTGCACAGGCTCAAGAGGACTTCTATGAAAACTGGCATTTTGTAAACTTCTGGTTTGTGAAACACAGGAAGGATCAACTTGAGAGAAACAGAAGACTACTAACTGGTCCTACTTGGAAAGTACCCCAACGAAGAGAAACCCCTTGTTGTGTGGGAACCAGAACCTGCTCCTGCACCTCCTTCTGCACCTGTTCCTCCACCTGCCCCAGAACCAGTAACCCCTCCCCCCTGCTTCAACTGCATGGTGACTCAACCTTCTGCTTTCGTTTCTGCTTCTGCATCAAGTAGTCACTCTGTTGTGGTTCCAAAGGAAGTCTTGGACCAACTAGTTGAAGACAACAGGAACTTCAAGCAATTCATGGAAGTATCAAATAAGAGACATGAGGATGTTATTTCTATGTTGCAGTTTATTGGATTAGCTGAAGAAACCTTAGATAACCGTTAGGCTTTTTTACCCTTTTTGTTTTTAGCCTTGTACTTCTTTTTTAGTTGAAAACAATTTTGTACTATGCTATTTTTTACTTGATAATGAAATCAATATCTTTTGGTATTTATTCTGTTTTAACTTTATCTTTCTCAAACTCTGTTTTGACTATGATGTTCTTTATTTATTCCTAACATTTTTGTCTGATGACAAAAGGGGGATAAGAAAATATAGAAATATAGAGTAATTGATGAATCTAATGTATCAACCAAGTGTCATCATGCATTGCGTTTTGCATTATTTACTCTGATACATTAACTTGGAATGTATGATTTGTTGTAGGATTAATAAATATATGCTCTGATATATCACTCTGTTTATGAAAGCTCTGATATTTTATTTGAAATGCTCTGATGTGATACATTCATCTTAAGTGACTTTACACTCAGAAAATATTTATATGTGCTTAATTTAGGGGGAGCCTATGAAATTCTTTTAAGTAAATATTTTTCTAATGGAAAATTGTTATTCAATCAATGTATTTGTCATCATCAAAAAGGGGGAGATTGTTGGAATCAAGTGGATTCAGAAATAATGACCCATAATTGTTTTGATGATAACAAATAGTTAATAGAAAAATTTATCCTTTGATGTGTTTGTTAGTGTACAGAAGTCAATATTCATCAGAAGAAATTATCTTAGAAGACTTAGCTAAAGTGTGCATTTCACCATCAATTTCATGAGTCTGAGTCTGGTAGTGATCGTCTGAAAGTTGCTGATGTCATCGTCTTATAGCATCACTCTGATATCATGCTCTGAAAAGGTCAACGTTCAATTGATAGTCAATGCTCTGGCAAACCATGCTCTGATGAGACCATCCTCTGTTAAGGTCAATGCTCTATTTTTGGCCAATGCTCAAACAGACTATGAATAGACTACTCAATGGAAGCCGTCGTCCGTTTCTACCTGACTCTCTTATATGAAAGGGCAACAAATTCTATACTGAAGAACTTGCCTCCGTTTCAAGCTCACTCTAGCAAACAGAGTATCTCAATAACAAGCATTGTCTGTTTGATAGATGCTCTGATTGAAAATCAGACTGAGTATTCATTAAAGGCTACTTCTCGTATTTAAGAGACCTCATTGATGAGTATTTTATTGTACGAGGAATCAAAGGCCAAAGGGAATGTCAACAGATATAATCATCAGAAAACTTGCTCTAGAAGTGTCTCATATTCAAAAATCTCACATGGGACAAGATCCTGATATTATCTGTTGTGTCAGTGTACACACGCAGAGTGGAAAGCGACGTGACTTGCTAAAAGCCATAAAAAGGGGATCTGAAGTTTTGTCCATTGGTGAAAGAGCTGTTAGATCACAACGCACTATTCATACCCTAGCTATATATACCTTACTTCATTCACTGAAGTAGGTTAACGAAAACAGAAACGCTGTGAAACGAGGTGAGCAACCAAGAATCATTCCAAGTTTCTAAGATCATATTGAACAAGCACTTAATCGTTTTATTCTTTCTGTTTGAAAGTTATTCTTTATGCTTAAGTTTTTCATTGTATATCCCCTCTATTGAGAGTATTGTTTCAAACCATTTTTGAACACTGTATTTAGCCCATTAGTGGTTGTATTCTTTAGAAGCTTGACTGCACTAAGTCATTTTAAGAAGTTGTGACTATAGCTAGTTTGGCAGTATTATACTCTCAAGTGTAATCAGGTTGATTATAGTGGAGAAATCCTTCAAGTGTGTGAATGGATTAGACGTAGTTATCGGGTGATAATGAACTAGTATAAATCACTGTGTCATTTTCCTCTTTTCTCTTTACTGATTTACTTGCTATTTTATTAAAGAGCTGTTTTGAAAAGGTTTTCATAAATACACAAGCTTTGCGAAAAGATTTCTAAAACCCAATTCAAACCCCTCATTTCTTGTGTTTTTGCCACGTTCAGTAATAACTAAACTTGTATTTTCTTCCACATTACTCTGATGAAGTAAAATTTTGTGCGTTACACGTTTTTAAAGTCTTCCGCTGTTTTCAGTTTAAATATTTTTATTTCCATGTGACACCTCTATTTTCGGAGGGTGTTATAGTTCACTTACTGGTTAATGGGCTACTTTGATGCCAAATTTTACTTGTATCATTAACCACTTCCAACATTGTATTAACCACTAATAACAACCTTGTTAACCAAGTGTCATTCACTGCCTTTAATAACTCTTTCACCAATCATTACAAAAGTGGTTAATGTTGTGCAACTAAGTAGTTAATAAAGTTCACTAACTGTTTATGGCTAATCTGATGCCACAATTTGCGCTTGCACCCATTAACTACTTTCAACACTGTGTTAACTAGTAATATCAAGCCGGTTAACTACGTGTCATTCACCACCTTTAATAACTCTTTCACAAATCATTATAAATGTGGTTAATGTTGTGTAACTAACTACAGTTCACTAACTGGTTAATGGCTACTCTGATTCCACAAATTAAGTTGCATTTGCACTTGCACCCATTAACCACTTCCAATACTGTATTAACCACAATAGCAACTCTATTAACCAAAAAAAATCTTTGAAATAAATAAAAATTAAAATATTAGTTTAAAAAAAAACCTGTATGGACATACAGTGTTGTCCGTACAGGTGTCCCATTTTGGGTGTTCATCTATCATTTTTGTTTGAAGAAATGGTGTTAGGTGACATCATTCTCGTAAAAGGAATGAGGTGGTCCAACATTTTTATGGTGATGTTGACACATGCCAATTAGGACTGTTCAAGAGACTGTCGAGACTGATTATGTTTGTCCCTTACTCGGCTCTAAATATTGATCGAGTCAAATTTTAAACCAGAACTCAACCTTAGACCCCAGTAAACCCGATGACGTGCAGATCTAATTAAGACTGGGTCTAAGTAGGACATGACTGGTTGACTCGAAGAACAAAACAAAAATTAAAATTATCATGTAGTTATGTCCAAAATAAAAAATGTTCAAGTTATTAATAAATATATAAGATACGTTTTTCTACTCTATTATAATTTTAGGATATTGTTATAAAAGGCATATACGTAAAGGGAGATCAAACTTTAAATGGTGGATGAAAAATGAAATAAAAATGCCAACTAAAAGGTAAAATAAAATCATATATTAAGTTTATATTGCATAGGACAGGTCGGGTAACCCAAATGCTAACCCGACACAGGGTCATGAAATGAAACCCTGACTTGTCCCTACTTTCTTGTGGAAAACCGACCCTAAATAGCTTCGGCTAAGTTGGGTCATCGGGTCGGGTCTTGAACACCCCTAGATTTTACATTTTGATTATTACTTGGCTATTCTTACAATTGCTTATAATTATACAGAACTTTAAATTTTTTCTGATTTAGGGCTATTAATTTTTTTTCTGACAACTTGTGATTGAAATAAGGCTTTTGCTAGTATTAGAATTTGCTGAAAATTAGCATTGAAGTTCTATATGTTTCAATTCTATGTGTAAGTTATTAAATGTAAGATTTGAGCCTGAAACAAGAGGCCACATCATACTCTTTGCTTATTTTCTTTGTTTGAGTGATATTTTTCCATGAATATACATTCTAGAACTTGTGCTAAGACCATTACAAAGCGAATAAAATTTTATTTTCATGTGAATTGGGAAACGACAATTTTAGGAATCTTTCAGGCCATTTCTATTTTGAAATTATCTTACCACTAGTTGCCCACTTTTGTGCCTAAAATTATATTTCTTTGATACCTCTTCTTGTTATTATTGATTATTACTCTGTGAAGGTAACCTTGGAAAGTACTCTTTAAGAGCAATTAGTGGCAGAAATCAAAAGAATAATGTTATGAATCCCTCATATTTATCTATAAAAAGAAGGCTTAGTATCTATTTCCACTTCTAGTTATTGAAAATGTTCATTTGTTGCATAAATGCATGAAAGGATGAAAGGAAAGAAAAAAAACATTGAAAAAGAAATGTTTATTATGATAGTCCCTTTAGGAAATACAAAAAATTTGTTATTGATCAAAATTTGGGGATTCTTGCATACTCTTTAAAAGTGAAAAAGAAAAAGGTTACTTGTTTTAGTTGATTTGTTTCTGACCCCTTTGTATGACATTTTCTTTCTCCTATCCTACCTAATATTATTACCATGACCCCATTACAACCAATGAAAGACCCTTATTTCTCTTTTACATGATAAATAGACTTTAATAGAAGAGTTTTGGTCAATGTACAAGCATACGGTAATGTTACTTCATTGAAAAAATTTGAGCGTTAATGACTATACCAATAAACACTTTAAAAATAGTGAGAGTGTGACTTGTAAATCACAGATTGTTGACTTATTTGAACTTACATCTCTAACTGGGCATTCTTTTTATTGGCATTCCTTATGATATCACCTTGTTATCATACTTGTGTTTTTGTCCCTATTTAGTGAAAGTAGTTTCTATTATTATTACCCAAGTAAATTGCTTGAGAGCAAACAAAGCTCAAGTGTGAGGATGTGTTAACACACCAAATTGTCTACTTTTATGGGGCATTTTTAGTACTTATTAATATCATTTTGTGCTATTTAAAGTATAAAAGTGCTTACTTATGCCCCATTTTGCAAAAATATCATAAAGACATCACTCAGAGCAAAAGATGCAAGACTGGATCAAAAACTGGCAAGTTTTAGAGATTTTTGGCAATTCTGGACAAGAGGTACGACCAGACAGTCAGTAAGTATGGCTGTACTTATACAAGAGCAAAGAATAGGCGTACTTCTAGGTCAAGATGACCGCGCCGAAGAAAAATTCAAGATACCGCATTACCAAGGCGATATGACCGTACACAATTGCTGTCAAGGAGTGCAGAGTGTGTAACACCCCGCCGAGACAAGGCGTCACTTTATCCTGACTTCAGTAACAATGCATTTTCAATCCAATATCAGAGTACGCAACAGGACACATTGGTCATGATGCAACACTGCTTCCCAGGCTTTAAGTTCTTAAACTTCTCATTCATCTGCTATCCATCATCATATAATATAGAAAACACAGAAAACAAAGGGATAAGACACTCATCAATCATTATCAAGCAGGAAAACAACATAATAGATAGACTGTCACCATGCACATCAGCATATCACAACAATCATTAACATAACTGTTACCACAAATACACACTCAAAATCTTGAGTATACGGTCACAGACCAAACCATACTGATACGTCATACTGACAATCCTGACCACACGGTCACAGACCACATCATACTCTGATATCACAGACTGACACATGTCACAGGTCCTTCAGATGATCACCGGCTCTACAGACCCTGACCATCGCTGAACGTTGCGGGCCATTAACGTCCTACTCCCTAGACCGATCACCAGTCTCAAGGTACAAAAACGAAACTTAAATTGGTTGTCCTGGGAACATATCCTGATACGCTACCATCTCCGAGTATCGGTTATGGCATCCCATACTACCATATCCAATTACCAGAGTAAAGTACCGTCTCGTGCACTAGGACGACATTCCCTATACAGGAATGGCCAAGATTGTCCACCCGTCAGACGTGGAGTCCTGAAGAGTCGTCAAGATGACTGAGTACACATACCCTCAAGGCCACTGACTATCCCCAACTACACCGTACCTTCGGTATCACGGATATGGAGAGCCTCATCGGAAAGACCGAGTACACATACCCTCAAGGCCACCGACTGATCTCATTACTATCCCGTCGATACCCCAGATACACCAACCTCGGGTACACCGACCCAGCTATCACCACAAACAGAGTACCGACAGTAATACTTGCTATTACCGTCTAGGGATTCGCAAACCTCTAACTAGAGGGTGTCACCCTTAACTCTAAAACCATGCATCAAACTCACAAATGTCATACCAAGTCAACCAGGACATAAATATCATCATGTTAATCAGATTATCAACCATCCTTGATCAACGTAAGGATCAATCCTAATGTCGCTCAGGCGACCTACTACTGACATGTTATCAATCAGCACATCAACAATCACACAATCATAAAACAATCATATCAAAGCATTACAACAATCAGCATCCATCCATAGATTCCAATAGATCATTCCTATGGTTGATAGACCTCTGGCAACTGTCCTCAGCTATCATAGGTCACAGCCCCTCTCCTGAGGTGCTGTTATCAACCCCTAGTAGGGTTAAGGTCCCCTACACATACTAATAATACTACTCTATTACCTATTTTCTCTAGTGATTAAAATATCTTCCCCCTTACCTGGCATAGAAGACCGCTGCTGCTCGTGTCCCGTCCCCACGTCCCAAGCTCCTACACGCCCTCCCAATCATTTGGAAGAAGTGAGGAGAATAGAGGGTGAAAGGTGGTATTTATAGCCATTTTGGGTCCATCGCGTCGCGATGGTCCTCAAGCATAAATCCCGTCGCGTCGCGACGTGGTACACGTGTCAACAATCTCACGCTCTGATCCACCACTTAACTCACCGACTTACGTCACGTCGTGACCAGATTTGTACTAGTCTTATCACATCGCGATGGAGGCTAACCAAAAATATCTCATTTTTGACGTTCTAGAAAATTTCCAAGTGTTCTACGCTTTTCTAGGGCATTCTAGACGATTCTAAGGACTTCTATCTCCTTTCTAGGGTTTTCTGGGTCTCATTTAAGCCAATTTTATCCCTAATTAAGGTCTTAAACACCCGTTTATCACCTAACTACAGGTTAAATGTTTTTGAAAATCAGGATGTCACAGAGTGCACAAGTACAGGCCAGCGTCGTAAACAAAGTCTGGTACGGCCGTGTATAATCTCAATACAGCCGTACCTCAACCCAGAACGTGCAGATTTGAAGCCAGATGACCTAATTCGCATCCTTGCCTATAAAAGCCAATTTTAACCTACTCTAAAAAACACTTTGACGAATTTCTGATTCGCAACCCCCTTTTTTAGAGTTTCTCACAAATCCCTTGCTATTTCATTGAGTTTTGATTCCTCAGAGCTTCTTGCCAATCCCGTTTTGCTGCTAGAGCTCGTGAGGACGCAAAAAACTTGCTTAAAGACCGTCATACCGAAAAGGTATCCCGATTTAGACTTATACTCTTTATTATGGATTTTTATGGCCTTATGTATGAATTTCTGTTATTATCATTTGACATGAGTAGCTAAATCCATCACTAGGGGTGATGAGGGATCCTTTACTACGCTTTTGATGTTTATATAATTAGTTTTATGGGTTTCTGTTGTTTTGATTGATTGTTTTATCTCTAACATGATTAATCCTATAAGACCTGATCAACCTTTAATTAGTTGACTTAATTGGTGGCCATCGTACCACAGTTAGTTAACGAAACTCTAGGAATAAAAGAATTCATATTTTATGGCGGATGAATAATAATTGATTGTTTCTAATCAGTTATTAGATTAACAAACTCACCATTGCTTAATGGTCTACCCTTTAATTGTCTTGCATGATCAAACTGGGTAGTTATTATGAAGAAGACTATTGACATTGCATGATCAAACAGTGTTAGTAATTTTAGAGTGAGTAATTAGCTTTCAATCAGGAAATAAAACTCATAATAATTAATTAGTAAATTTAGGAGATAAGTGATGGTAAATCCGGTTCTCCTAGGCCTTTCATAATAGTCTTAACTCGTTCTTGCGCATCATTTGAATTACTATTTTATTTCAGTTGTAATCCGTGCAATTCTCTATTCATAACCCTTATTAGCCTAAATAATATAGAGTCTTTACTATATTGGTACTCGCGCATTTCCTGTGGGTTCGACATTTGGAGTCTTAAATATACTCCACTATTATTACGAGTTACGATCAGGTGCATTTGTCTGAGCCGCAACAATCCATTTCCGTGTGACCGCCTAGTACTTTAGAATTTAATTTGGGGTCAACTCCTTCCTCGTAAAAAAACACTTCTAAAATAAACTTTTTTTTTCCAGTACTTTGTGTTAGAAGTCACACATAGAAGAATGAGATGGTCTGAATAGTGGTTATAAGTGGTGGGCAACTATCACACCATGAGCTAGCTTTTCAGGTTGAATTAGGCTCAAACCCAAATTCTAAGATGATATCAAAGCCTATCATAGATCTATTGTTGGGCCACCCGTCATCGGGCCACTCGGGTCACGCTCCATATGTTCAGTCCTAGCGTGAGGGGTGTATTAGAAGTCCCACATAGAATAATGAAATGGCCTGAATAGTGGTTATAAATGGGGGGTAACCCTCATCTCATGAACTAGCTTTTGGGATTGAATTAAGCCCAAACCCAAATTCTAAGAATTTGTACATTAAAACTTGAAGGGAAAAAAACACTAGTTAAACCAAGTCAAGATCTTGAACACAAATAAAATATTCATAAATGTTGATAATGTCATCAAAGTGATGCAATTAGTAATCAGTCAAGTGGCACGAATATCAACCCTCCTTGAAACATGGGAAAGAGAGAACCCAAAAAGGAAAAATAAACACCCACTACAAGAAAGGGGCAAAATAAGCATATGCACATGCTATTCTTCTTTCTATTGATATAAGCAGGCCATCATGGTAGTAGATGAGTTGAGCAAACTGTACAAACAAGCAAACTAAAATTTCTGTCCATTGTGTATGTATACCAATACCTGATCATTCTCTAATTCAATTTGGAGGGTTTCACTTCACACTGCCACGTCCTGAAAATCCCACAAAACAAGTGCTGGCAGACATTTATCTTCAACCATTTATCAAATGTTTTTGGGCATTGAATGAAGTTTCACATTAAAAATTTCTTACCATGTGCTTCAAAGCCTGGCGGAACATCAAGTTTATCAGAGCATTCACGATACTTCTTGATAGAGTTCCATGAGGATGGGCCAGAAGAAATCTCAAACTTGATTTTCTTTCTAAGTTCTTCGGACAAAACAGATTTATCCCGACCACACAAATTCAAATTGCTTGAAGCCATTAAGGTCTTTTCTTCTACCTTCTTAGAAGCGGTTCCTTCCAAAGGCCACTCAGACAGAATCCTGGGTTTATCTTTCAGAACATGATCAATTCTTTCCGCCACGTCCTTTCCTCCAATCATATCAATATCCATATCACCAGATTCCATGTCAGGTTTATCTTTCCGAACATGATCAATTCTCCCCAACACGTCCTTTCCTCCACTCATATCAATATCCATATCACAAGGTTCCAAGTCAGGTAGTCTTTCAGTAGCATCAACAATTTTGTTTTGCCGAAAGACTCCCCACAGGAAATGTCCTTCATTTACTTCAGCAATAGTACCTATGGACACAAATTTATGTTATCAACATGAAGACACAAAAAGCCATAGTAAATGCTGATTTAGCCTTTTACCAAAAAAAAAAATTCCTGTTTTAGCCATGCAGGCAATAGGACCAAGGTTTTTAAAAAAAGGTGCGCGACAGCATTGAGGTCGCATCAGCAGTCTTTGACCACGATTCTTCGCAATATCAAGTATCGCGACACGACCACAACCATTACAGAAATCGCGATTTAAAACCTTGAATAGGACAAACAAATTCATCAAAGCACAACTTCCAAGACCAAAGAATCAAGGACCTTTTGAACCTGCTCTCCCAAAATTTCATTTTTTTTAATATTCAATATTCATGGGGATGGACACTATTTTGGTGGTGGTAGACAGGCTAACCAAGTATAGCCATTTTATAGCATTGGCTCACCCATATAATGCTAAGGATGTGGCTCAAGTATTCTTGAAGGAGATTGTGAAGTTACATGGCTTCCCTACCTCTATTGTGTCTGATAGAGATAGAGTGTTCATCAGTGCCTTTTGGACTGAGTTGTTCAGAGCTGCGGGTACTAAACTCAAGATGAGTTCTGCATACCACCCTCAGACCGATGGTCAAACTGAGGTGGTGAATAGGTGCGTTGAGACCTATTTGAGGTGTCTGACAGGGAGTAAACCCAAGCAGTGGGCTAAGTGGCTGGCATGGGCTGAGTATTGGTACAATACTAATTTTCATTCCTCCTTGAAAATGTCCCCATTTGAAGCTTTATATGGTAGAAAACCTCCGGTGCTAGTGAAGGGTGATGAGAGCAATTTACGTGGATGAGGTGCAACAACTAACTCAAGAAAGGAATGACTTGCTCAAGGAACTCCGTGACCAGCTCGCTAAATCTCAGAACCGGATGAAACAAATGGCTGACAAACATAGAAGGGAAGTGAGTTTTGAAGTGGGAGATTTGGTATACTTGAAGATACAACCATACAAGTTGAAGCAGCTGGCCAAGCGGACAAATCAGAAACTTAGTCCACGGTTTTATGGTCCTTACACTGTATTAGAGAAGATAGGACCTGTTGCTTACAAATTACAGCTGCCCCCTGAAAGTAGAGTGCACCCGGTGTTCCATGTATCACTCTTGAAGAAAGCAATAGCTGTTTCAGCAACAGTGCAGCCACTTCCTCAATGTCTTGATGAAATCTGGGAACTGCATGTTATCCCAGATGAAGTGTTAGCTGTTAGGAGCAACAAGGAAGGCCAGATTGAAGTTTTAATTAAGTGGCAGAACCTACCTGAATTTGAGAACTCTTGGGAGGATGTGCAGGACATTGAAGAGCAATTTCCATATTTTCACCTTGAGGACAAGGTGAATTTTGAAGGAGGGAGTGTTGATGAGGCCAAGGGTAATTCTGGAATTGATAGGAAATTTGGTAAGACTTATGTTAGGAGGGGTAGGAAGGGAACTTCTCTAAAGTAGTGGAGGGAAATACGTAACTAACTAGCTGAGGTGGAGATGAGAGAAAGGAAGGAATGAAGCTCACATCGTGTGTGTGACGCAATGAATAAAAGGGAAAATGATGTAGGAGAGAGGTAGGCTGGTATTGGCTGGGAATTTGGGCTGGGAAAGTCAATTCTCTCACTCTGAGAGTACTGTCCTGTGAGGAGTAGAATTTCATCCTTGTAATTACTCTGAATTCAAGTAATAGAAGATTCTATTCCCTACTCAAATTCTGTTTTCTCTGTTTTTTTATTACCACTGTTACATTGATTCCATCAATGTGCAATAATTTTTTTTAGATCTCATGTATGTAAAAGTCATATTTTGTGAATACAATTTTAAAATTGTCTTTTTTTGCTACAAACAAGTCATATTTTGCCAATTCGAGTACCATTCATCTTCTTTTCATAATTTATTAGTAGCTCACAATTTGAAATAGCTACAAGAAAGTGGTACTTGCAAAACCAGCTCACAATGAAGGCGTATGTGATATCCTTTTCATCGTTGGAGACAATTTGAGAAGTAAAACAATCAAGCTGTGTGTGCGACTGGTTGCGTAACTCATCATTGGGGAATCTTATAATGCAAGAAAATTCAATCAAACCCATAATTGTTTTCTCGTACAGCATTGCAAATAGTAAATTGCTGATGTGAAATAGAAATTGTTGTTGCACAACCTTTAGTCCCCCTTGACAGCAAGAAAGTGCAGCATAAACAGAAATAGGTGTGTGACTAACAAATTTTTTTTTTAATGAAAAACTTGAGTCATATTTTGTAAGTGCAGCTTTCTTGTACAAAAAGATAAATGTTAAAGTTGTATTCACAAGATACAAGATCTACATGCAAGAAAAAAATTATGCAAGTCCTATTTCACATTTACGACTTGTATGAATCAAATTAAGATTAACTTTCAACTTGTGTTCTATACAAGTTGTGTTTTATACAACTTGTGTTTTTAACAAAAATATATAAGACCTATCTCTCATATAGGACTTGTAAAATATATTATTTAAGTATCGAGTCTTATATAACATATACAACTTAATGGTGAATAAAATATTACAAAGCCGTATGTGTACAACATGCAATAGAATAACATTCCACACTTCAGATATACAACTTCACTCTTACCTTTTTTCATAATAACTTCACTTTTAGATATTGCTTCCCTAATGTATGAGTTACACTACTCTGGTGATTTTGATCCTAAACTATTGAGATAAAAAAAAAGCCGTGTTATGAATTTTTAGAGCGAAGCTAATGCATGAAACAGTAAACATACCCCTTGAGTCCTTGTTAAGCTGACTTGAGGTAAATACCAACAACTCCACTCCATCAATAAAACTTCTCAACATTGATTTTTCAGCATTCATAAACTTAAATATGCTATTTAAGTTCATTCTGGACCTACACTCAATTGAGAACACGAGGTATAAGTGGCATAAACAACAAACAATAGCCTCACACAAACAACAAAAAAGAAAAGAAAGAAAGAGTATCAAAATAAGGAAAAGCTGACCTCTCATTGTAATCTGATGGAAAGAAATACAATGCAATATCCTGAAGACTAGGAGAATCATTCTGAAATGCATCAGTCAGGACATTCAATGCAGGAAGTGATTCCAGTTGAAGGACCGAAGGCATTTTGTTTGAAAGTTCATACGCCTTCCTATTGATAACGCAAGGAGGCTCAGCCTCAAACCCATCATCAAATTCACCAGATGCTGCTGCCTGAAGAATTTGGAATTGACCTCTGGAAAATGGTCAACATAATATGAAGCTTCATGTTAATAAAACTGAAAATTTCGTAGAACTAAATGCATAGCATCTGCAGGTGTCACATAATACTTGCAATTAATTACTTAATTGAATGACACTTGCCTGTCATACCCATAACATTCTCTATTCTAAGAAATTGCAGCAAATGCAAATAATAAATCCAAGAAAACAAGAATCAATGAGAATTGCTTTTATTTTGAAAATAAAAAATAAATAAGGTCTTGCCTATGGTCTCTTGACAGAAGCTGTCCTTGGGCAGCCAAAAAGTTCCAATTAAATTCCAAAAAATGTAAACGAAAATTTAAATGTTCATTAGTTGCAACTCTTAGCAACAAACATGGACAGTGGTCCAGATAAGTCCACTAGAGTATGAGGAATTTGTGAGGAATATAAAATCTGTCCAAGTATCACTACTCTACACACGAACCATGCTTTTTATAATGCAGCAATAAGTTGTTTCATGTTTAAAAGAAATTCAAGAGAGTCGCTTTTCTTCAAATATATCTTGCAATATATCATTGGTTAAATTTATTTTTAGGTCCCTTAAGTTTTACTAAATCTCTAAATAAGTCTCTATGGTTTAAAAATTTATAATTGTGTCCCTACTGGCCAACATCATTGAGACTTTGTTAACCTTTGCTACACTATAGAGACTCGTCTGAAAATTCAAATGGACTATAAGAACTAAATGGCAGAAAACACAGTTCTATATGTCCCTATAGTTTCTTTTAGTTTTTAAACAAGTCCTTATAGATTAGCAATTGTTGACAGAATCTCAATGCCATCAACAAATAAGAATCTACTTTAAAATTTTCAAAAGTGTAAGGAACCATGACAAACTTTTAAACTGGGACCTATTTGAAAAATTAGTGAAACTATAAGGACCTGTAGAGCAACTTAACCTACATCCTCATCACATTTAATTTAATATTAACAAAAATAAGCATCAAGGTTTTGAATTTGTGATGACCCGTACTTAAAGCCCGACATCTCTGTATATGTCATGAGGAATTAATAATTACAGCTTAAAATGGAGGATCACAACCCTCTTCCAAACATAAATATTAAAAAATCATTGAAGAGATCGTTTAAAAGCACATGCATGTAAACATAAACGGTTTACATGAACCCATGTACATAACCATTTTCTGAGTCTACTTGAAAGATGTCATCCTAAACAGTATTCGATAAAACTGAAAGGAAATCTAAGAGCTTCATTTCGCTAGTCACTACAGATTGGAATTTGCTGTGCATTTGCCAGCGAAGGCAATTTAAGAAACAAGTTATTTATTGTTGGCATCCAGCCAATATGAAAGCAAATTGGTGAGTCAAATGGTTGGTGAGTCAAATGGTTGGTGGCCATCTAAGATTGACACAATTTGCAAGTGTTCACACCATTCATTTCTTCTATAAATAGGGAGTGGATGGTAGAGCAAAAATCATCCCATTCACAACTAAGTGCAACAAGCATTAGTTAGAGAGAGAAGCCTTGCTTAAGAGAAAGAGTGAGAGAAAAATTAGAGAGAGCCAATTTGTGAGAGTTTTATCCACAAATTGAGAGTACAATCTTATTGTATTAATTTTGAGAGATCACCTAAGGGTGAAGTTTGTAATCCCATTATTGTTATAGTGGAAGTTTAAGCGCCTACGGTCCCGTGGTTTTTACCTTCAATTTTGGAGGGTTTTCCACGCTAAAATCTCTGGCGTTATTTTCATCTATTTGGTTTGGGAAATTATCCTGGGTTCGTGGAAATTTATTTTATCTCACTTACACGCTTTTTCCCAACAAAGTGGTATCAAGAGCTAGGTCTGTGGAAAATTCTTAGTATGCTCTGTGGTTGCGGCTTTGTCGATCTTCCACATCGTAAAAGAATTATTCACCGGTCACTATTCATTGCCAAGAAGTTTCAAGCACAATGAAACTTGTTGATCGCCATCAAAATGGAGGAGAGCAAGCAATATGATAAAGCTGACTGCATTTAATTATGCAATCTGGAAGCCAAAGATGGAAGATCTTTTACACATTAAAGATCTATGGAAGCCGATCGTGATGACAAAGGAGAAAGCAACAACTACAACAACAACTCCGTCAGATGATAAGGCGGCAAAGCGAAAAAACCAACCGACGCTTGACCAAAGACATCGACCGGCGGCCGTCTTTGAATCGGAAGTGTCTTTGCTCAATCCGTCGATGGATTGACAAGAGCATTTTCAAAACTTTGCTAATGAACATGATGCTCATGCTCTTTGGCAAAAGTGGAGAAAATGTATGCAAGAACAACCGCACGTAACAAAGCCAACTGATGCGACGATTAGTCAACCTAAAGTACAAAGACGGTAGCGATGTATCTGAACACATGAGTGAGTTCCAAGGCGTTGTAGATCAACTCAACTTCGATGAAGATGACCATCGACGATGAGTTACAAGCACCGCTGATCTTTGAGTTCTCTACCAAAAAGTCAGACACCTTAGTTGTGTCGGTCGGTAACTCCGCTCCTGAAGGCAAGCTTACCATGGATATGGTAAAGGATAGGATGTTGAGCGAGGAGTCTCGGCGAAAGATAAAGGATATAATCCTGAATCAAGCGCTTGTCACGTAAAAACAAGGCAAGCAAGAAGGGCGTGGAAGAAGCAAGGTAGAAGCTCTCAAAGCCAAAGCGGCAAAGAGGACGATCAAAGTCCGGATCGAGGTATGATAAGAAGTGTCACCATCTGCGGCCTTCCCGCACTTCATTCGAGAGTGCGAAAGTTGAAACGGATTAAAGAAACAGAAGCAAAAAGCGAACAAATGACACCACAATCACACCGAAGATGTTACCATTGTTCGAGATGCAGATTATGTCAATCTTGCATGTCAAGACTCTACCTGGGTAGTTGACTCAGTGCTTCCTACCATGTCACCTCAAACGGAGTTCGTCTCAACCTACACTCGGGGTGATTTTGGACGAGTGAGGATGGGAAATGATGGTGCATCCACAATTATTGGCATCGGCAACATTTATTTAGAAACTAACCTTGGATGCAGGTTATGTTTGAAAGATGTGAGGCATGTTCTGACATACGCCTCAATCGATCTCCACCTGAGTACTTGATGATGATGGCTACAATAGCTATTTTGGTGAAGGAAATTGGAAGCTCACCAAAGGAAACCTGGTGGTAGCAAAAGGCAAGAAAGATACTTCTCTCTATTTAACGAAGCCAAGTTATGTAGAGGAGAAGTAAATACCACAGAAGGAAGTTCCAACCGAAGCTATGGCATGCGGCTCGGCCACACGAGTGAAAAGTGGTCTCGTGATTCTTTCCAAAAAGAATCTCTTGCCGTAAATGATAAGTACATCATCGGGGAAATGTGTTGGTATGCCTAATGGGAAAACAACACGTAGTTGCATTTCAAGTTCCCCACCATCTAGAAAGGCAAATCTTCTAGATTTGATACACACTGATGTCTACATGATGAATGATAAGTCACAAGGAGGTGCACTTTATTTCGTGACTTTCATTGATGACCATTCCGAGAAAAGTGTGGGCCTTTGCTTTGAAAACCAAAGATCAGTCTTTGGAAGTTTTCAAGCAATTTCATGTGAAAGTTGAAAGAAAGCGGCAGACGGTTGAAGTGTGTACGAGCGCACAATGGCGGTGAGTATCGCGGACCATTCGAGGAGTCTGCGAAGTTTTGGCATTAGATTAGAAAAATCGGTGCCAAAGACACCTCAACACAACGGTGTTCTTTGAAAGGATGAATAGAACCATCTGTGAGAGAGTCGACGTATGCTCTCAAATGCAAAGCGCGAACTCCTTTTCTGGGAGGCAATGAGGGCGGCGATCGATTTGATCAACCTTTCTCCATCAGTTCCATTGAACTATGATGTACCGAGAAAGAGTCCGATAGGAAAGATGTTTCATACAAACACTTGAAGGTGTTTGGTCATAGAGCATTTGCTCACATCCCAAAAGACGAGAGGTTCAAGTGGATGCAAAAACAAAGCGATGTATCTTTGTGGGATATGCCCATGAAGAATTCTCGGCTACACACTGGGATCCAAATACCGAAAGATCATTAGAAGCGAGGACGTGGTATTTTTGAAGATCAAACAATCAAGGATTTGAAGAAACCAGAAAATCCACAATGATGAAATTCGATTAATCGAACCGATCTCTCCACCAATAGATTACGATGACTGAGCTACACCAGATCGATGATGTTGATCCACTTGGTGAAAGTCGAGAACTGAAGCAGCCGGCGATTGAGCAAGAGTTAGTTCTGAACAGTCCAATCAAAAGCAGCGATGAAATCTACCGTAGAGCTTAAAGCCGAGTCAAAAGTATTCACCTACCGAGTATGTGATGCTCATCGACGGGAGAACGAGAGCTATGACGAAGCTCTTACTCACCAAAGATAAGAATGAGTGGTTAAAAGCCATGCAAGAAGAAATGAAATCCTTGCATGAGAACCACACATATGATTTGGTAACACTACCACAAGGAAGGAAAACACTCAAGAACAAGTGGGTGTACAGAGTAAAAAGTGAAGAAGGCGACTCACAACCACGTTACAAAGCAAGGCTGGTTGTGAAAGGATTCGCTCGTAGAAAAAGGAGTTGACTTTGATGAAATATTCTCACCGGTGGTGAAGATGTCATCGATCGAGTTGTTCTTGGCTTGGCTGCAAGTCTCAACCTAGAGATTGAACAACTTGATGTAAAACCGCTTCTTACATGGTGATCTTGGCGAGGAAATATACATGCAGCGGCTGAAGGTTTCCAAGTCAAAGGAAAGAGAAATTGGTGTCTGGCGAAGAAGAGTTTGTATGGTGCAGGCGGGCACCGAGACGATGGTATAAAAAGTTCGACTCATTCATGGAGAAAAATGAGTACAATCGAACGACGGCGGACCATCGCGTCTTCATCAAGAAATTCTCGATGGAGATTTCATCATTCTTTTGCTTTATGTTGATGACATGTTGATTATTGGCCGAGACAAATGGCAAGATTAGCGAGTTGAAGAAAGAGTTGAGCAAGTCCTTTGCAATGAAGGACTTAGGACCCGCTAAACAGATTCTTGGCATGGCGATTACCCGTGACAGGAAGAATCACAAAATTTGGCTATCTCAAGAACGGTACGTGGAAAAGGTTCTTGAAAGATTCAACATGGACAAAGCAAAATCTGTTAGTTCTCCACTGGCTAGTCACTTCAAGCTCAAAGTGAGCCAGTGTCCCTCAAGCAAGGAGGAGAGAATAGAAATGAACAAAGTGCCATATGCATCGGCGGTTGGCAGTCTGATGTACGCTATGGTATGCACTAGACCAGACATTGCACATGCAGTTGGTGTTGTGAGTCGATTTTTATCAAAACCTGGAAAAGAGCATCGGGCGTGATCGAATGGATACTCGGATATCTCGGAGGTACATCTAGTCATTGTTTGTGTTTTGGTAATGGAAAACCCAGATTAGAAGGATATACTGATTCAGATATGGTGGAGACGTGGATACCGTAAAGTCTATTTACGGGTATCCGATAACATTTGCGAGGGAGCTGCCTCATGGCAATCACGATTACAAAAGTGTATTGCTTTAAGCACCACGTGAGCGGAATACATTGCAATCATCAAGGTTGCAAGGAGATCCTGTGGATGAAGAAGTTCCTACAAGAGTTGGGACAAAACCAGGAAAATTATGTTGTCTATCGCGACAATCAAAGCGCAATACATCTCGAAGAATTCAACATTTCATTCAAGGTCGAAACACATCGATGTAAGATATCCTTTGGATCAGTGATGTGTTAGAAAGAAAGTCTTGAAAGTTGAGAAGATCCACACCAACGACAATCTGGTGATATGATGACCAAAGCTCTACCAAAGGATAAGCTAGAAGTGCAAAGAAGTTGCGGGCTTAATATCAACCCCATATTGATACGAGGATATTTCCCCATTGGTGGAGGGAGATTTGTTGGCATCCAGCCAATATGAAAGCAAATTGGTGAGTCAAATGGTTGGTGAGTCAAATGGTTGGTGGCCATCTAAGATTGACACAATTTGCAAGTGTTCACACCATTCATTTCTTCTATAAATAGGGAGTGGATGGTAGAGCAAAAATCATCCCATTCACAACTAAGTACAACAAGCATTAAGAGAGAAGCCTTGCTTAAGAGAAAGAGTGAGAGAAAAATTAGAGAGAGCCAATTTGTGAGAGTTTTATCCACAAATTGAGAGTACAATCTTATTGTATTAATTTTGAGAGATCACCTAAGGGTGAAGTTTGTAATCCCATTATTGTTATAGTGGAAGTTTAAGCGGCCTACGGGTCCCGTGGTTTTTACCTTCAATTTTGGAGGGTTTTTCACGCTAAAATCTTTGGCGTTATTTTCATCTATTTGGTTTGGGAAATTATCCTGGGGTTCGTGGAAATTTATTTTATCTCACTTACACAGTTTTTCCCAACATTTATGACAAGCAAAGAGAGGTATACATACACACCTCCAAGCACAAACTGAAGAGGGTAAATATTTTCGATGATGGTGGAAGTTTTCCTGAATACTCTGAATGTTTCCCTTTTCAATATTAAATCCCTTACATTCAGCAACAGCACCTAAAGACAAACACAGAGAAAAAGGGACAAAATAAAATAAGAGATGGTAGGTACAAATCCCACAGGCTCAAGTGACTAATTTCATAATACATACCAAGATACTGGTCCACATATGCAAATTGAGATGTTAGGACTTAAGTAAATGCAACAATCAATAGAAGAAAGAAACAGACATAATACAAAGAATCAAATCATAGCTAGAAAAGTACCCTACCAGAACCAGCAATAGGTATAGATTTTCTTGCCGTTAAAGCGCTATGGGGAGCCCTTTTTGCAGGCTTTTCTACATGAAGATCAAGGGTTTGATCTTTTCTTTCGACTATCAGCGCACACACTCGTTGCTCAGATACAAGTCTATGCTCCTTTGTTGGCCCTACAAAATGCATAATAACAGAAATTCCAAAAAAATCTCATCATACAAGTCTCCCATAGCTACAATAGTTCAACATTATTGATAATGTAATACGCCTTACACTACCATAACAGTAACACTAAGAAACTCACTTAACTGATATCAACAAGCACAAAATTTCAATTCCATCAAATCAGCTTAGAACCCAGACAAATTAAGCCTCCGCTTAAAAGTTTTGAGGAACTCGTGTTTGTTTGGGTGTATGCGTGTTTTGTTTGAAGCGCACAAAAGAATAGGGATTGCGGCAAAGATGGAGAGAAATTCTCACCTTTTGATGATAAGTGAGGAGCATGATCAGTCATTTGATTTTTCTGTACTTTGTTTCTTGGAAGCTTCCTATGTACCATAGGTGACATGCGAGGATTTGGTTTCAGAGCCAGGGAGGGAATCTTTGGAATAACCTTTTTGGATCCAACATAAGCCTTCCTGGTCATCAGCAAAGTAGAACTTGCTGGAATAGGTTTCACGGGAAAATTACCAGAAGAAAGTTTGATGACTTCATCCTCATGAAGGAACTTCACTTTCCCTGTTTTAACAGTTCGTTTCCATTTAGAAGCCTGCAAGCCAGCATCCTGATTCACTTTACATGGTGAAGTTGTACCATTTTTGGATTGGCAAGATTCACAAAACCAGACATCAGGAACTTCTACGAGAAGAATTCGCATGCAATAACTGAAATGGGACAGAAATTGCATTGATTCAGAACAAGATTCTATGCAGCACTAATATCACAAAGGAATACAGCAAAACTACTGGTCAAAAGAAAATTTATAAAATTATGTGTCCAAATTAGATTGCAAAATGCAAACTTGCATTATTTTTATCCTTTTTTAATCCTACCAACTATGTTTCTTCTTTTATCCTGTAATAAAAGTTCTAGTGCATTTGATAGCAGAATGCATATATCAATTCTGCTAATTTGGGAGATCGAAGTAATAAAAAGAAAGAATATAAAAGAAGAGAAAATAAAGTAGGAGGAGATCAATACCAATGTTCACGATTTACATTGCATTTAGAGCAAGTAACAATTACTTCAAGATAACCAACATCACCGCATATGTCGCAAGGCTCAACCTGCAAGGAATTATGAACACACAAAAATCAACTACAAGGAACAGCAAAGTTTTCTGCATGTAGTTTTTAATACAAAACATTCAAACCACCCACACTGTCAAGTGGGAAAAGTAAAGTTTCTTGCACACTGAGTTTAAACAAGGAATTGGGCAACCAAGAGAATTCCCTTCAACATTTCAGAGGAAGTTGGCATGCTAGGATGCAAATTAGTAGATAAGCCTATAAATCCAAATGTCAAGCTTCTACAAAGACGCAGGGAACTCGCAATAAATCTTGGGAGTTATTGAAGTTTAGTTAGAAAGTTTAATTATCTCCCATATCAAGACCATATATCATCTTTACTGCATGTGAACATACAGAGATTTATGGTTATGCAAATGCTAATTGGATAAGCTCACCATGCAGACATTCTATTTCAAGGCACTGAAATCCTTTGGAGGAAACTTAAGTGCTCATTTGGAAACACTTAAATTAAAGAAAATAATCTGCTAAAGAGCAATTATTGCAAGCCAAGCATGGAAGCTATGTATTAAAATAATAAAGGAACTGTGACATGTGATATGTGATAACCAAGAAACTTTACACATTGCTTCATATTCAGTCTTCCATGAAAGGGCAAAAAAAAAAAAAAAAAAAACCATTGACATTGATTGTCACTTAGTAAGTGAGAAAAATCAGCTTTGAAGAAACAACATTTGTGTTAGCAAATTCAACAAGAAACTTTATTTGCAACGTTATAAATTATAATTACTCACTAATCATATTATTATGGCTATGTAATTAACACTCACCAACTAAACCCTTGCGTAATCATCGTTCAGCATAATCACCAACATGAAAACCTTCCTATTACAATTATTATTATTACCTTTTTTCAATTAAATCATTGACAAATTTAACGCAGAATATTTGTTCGTAATCAATCTAGTAACAAGAACTTTTCACTCTTCAAACAAAAACCCAATGCGGAAAAAAAAAAGCAAAAAAAAGGCAAAACCATACATTTCCCTACTAGCCACGTCTTCCCAGTACCAAAAAAGTAGAAAGCAAGTTCATTCATGGCAACAAAAAAATAATAATAATAATAATAATAATAATAAAATATTCAAAAAATGAGATGACAAAATAAAAAGGGGAATAAGAAGAAGACAACTCTGAATAATTTTTTATTACGATAAACAAATAAACAAAGAAACGTGCATTTGAAAGCAGAAGCGAAACAATATTTTAGTATTTGTATTTTACCGTAAGAGCTTCATTCTTTCGCTGCATTGTGATTTGTGAGACTTTGTTACTCACACAAAGAAGATTGAAAAATTGAAGTAAAGAAATGAAAAATGGTTGTGCGGCGGTTTTGGGAGAAAGTTGGTGAGGAGGAATTGTAGAGTTTTGCGTCTGAACCTCACCAAGTTTCTGTTTTGAGGACACAACAAATAAATGAGTAATGGCCAAAAATAGAAAAAAGGCAAAAAAGAACAAAAGAGAAGGGGGGAGAATAATGTCACTGTGACTTGGCAAGGGAAGAGAAGTCGATGAGGCACTAAAAAGAGTGAGATGCGTGAAAACGTAAAAGGCTCCCATTTCGGTCACGCACAACAACACCACTCGGGAAAAACCGGAAGTGTAAGCTTTTTGTTTTTTTGTTTTTTTTGTTTTTTTACAGCTGGATGTGTAAGATTTTAGAAAAGATTTTTCTTTTTTATTTTAATTATAAAAATCTCGTTTCGTTTTAAGTTTTGTAAAAAAAAATATATATATATTATTTGAAAAAACAAAAAGTTTTGTAAAAAAAAAACAATGAACAATTTGTTATTGTTTACTTTTTATCTTGTTTTTTTTTCATGTGTTATTGTTATTGTTTACAAAGTTCGTATGTGATAACCAAGAAACTGTACACATTGCTTCATATATCAGCTGGATGTGATTATTGTTTCATTTTGGTTTTTTTTTTAAGTTTTGTAAAAACCAATTGTCAAAAAGAAAAAAAAAATTTGTGTAAAAAAAAAAACATTGACAAAATTGCTATTGTTTACTTTTATATCTTTTTGTCGATAAAAAATTAAAGATGAAAATAAAAAATGGCTTAAACACCATTTTAGTCTTTTAACTTATTTTTGATGTTTAACTTGGTCATTTAACTATTTTTGGGCAAAATAAGTCCTTTAAGTTAGACCAAATTGGTTCTTTTTGGCCTTTAAGTTTTAAGTTGGGCCAAATAGGTCCTTTAATTTTTTAAATTGGGTCAAATAGGTCATTTAAGTTGTTAAGTTAGACCAAATAGGTCCTACGTGGCAGTGACTCATTTGGCTCTACTTAAAAACTTAAAGGACTTATTTGACTCAACTTAAAAATTTAAATGATCTATTTGCCCAACTTAAAACTTAAAGGCCGAAAAGGACTTATTTAGCCAAACTTAAAAACTTAAAGGACTTATTTGTCCCAAAAAAGAATTAAATGATTAAATTAAACCTCAAAATTAAGTTAAAGGACTAAAATGGTATTTAAGCCATAAAAAATTAAAAAAATAAAATAAAATGTATCCATATTTTATTTTATTCTCCCGTGCATAAAAAATACTTGATTTAAGTATATTAAGTTATTTGTAGTAATTATATTAATTTTTTTAATATAATTATCACACGTGTAGATACTTAAATTATAATCGGAGATTAGTTTAGATAATCACAGCAATTAGTTATACATTTACCAGTTAGTTGTACACTTAACTAACAAGCTAGATAAGCCATTGTAATAGTTGTGCACTCATTCAGTTGAATCAAATGAGAATTCTTTTATTTGTTCTCTCTCTCTCTTTCTCTCTCTCTCTCTCTATCAATGGTTTACATTGATCATATGGTATTAGATTTTTCCTTTCTTCTCAGCCATTGATGCACCTTCGTTGGAGTCATGTTGAGGCAATCGTCTTCTACATTGACTTCGCAATGTGGTGGTGCCAAATCTAGCTCTAACGGATGCACCACAGAACATGTATTTCATTTATCCATCGGAGATTTCAACCAATAGCTTAGTCAATCCTCCATTGACCGGTAACAGGAACTATCATTCTTGGGGTAGGTTAATGTGCACAACCCTATTAATGAAGAACAATATTTGATTTGTTAATGGATCTCTTCCACCTCCTCAAGATCGATTAGATCCGAGTTTTGAATCCTTGGAACGCAGCAATAATCTTGTTCATTCCTGGCTCCTCAACTCTGTTTCTCCTAGTACTAATGCTCAGAGGATCCTCTACTCTAAATATGCCTCTGATGTATGGAACAAAATACGTGAACTATTTGGCCAGGGTAACTCCATTCGTGTTGCAGATCTTCAGTAAGAACTCTACAATTCGAAAAAAGATTTGCTTTCCATTATCGATTTCTTCACTAAACTGATAGTTCTTTGGGAAGAATTAGATAATTATTGTCCTCTTCCCCTGTGTCGTTGTGATCTTCTATACAATCCCAATAAATTTTGTGAAGAAGATTATGTCATTCGATTTGTGAATTGTTTAAATGAAAGCTTTAGTTTGGTCCGCACTCAGATCCTCATGATGGACCCATTGCCCCCTCTTAATCGGGTGTTTCCTATGGTGATTCAATTTGAGACTCTAAATGCATTAGAACCTGAGAACAATGAGGATCTTTCCCATATGGTAAATGTCGTTGATAGTTGTAACCCCTATGGAAGAGGAAAGGGAACCCCACCTGTAACAGGCCAGGTTACACAGTTCATGTTTGTTACAAGAAGCATGGGTGTCCACCCAACTTCAAGATAGGTTCTTCATTTGGAAATAGCATAAGTGATAATAATGCTACATTGAAGGATAATGAGCATCAGATACTTTTGAACATATTCCAGAAAATGAATTTGCAGCCTCCCTCATTTGAACCAGCCCATTGTTGTCAATCAAATCAATGTCAGTCGCATTACTGATGCCTCAGGATCTACAGTTGCTACTTTAGAAGGTGATTCTTGTGCTTTGTCCTTTACCAAGCATACACATTATTTTCCATGGGTAGTGGAATTGAGTGCCACTGACCATATTTGTTCTTCTCTAAAATCATTTCAGTCCTATAAATCTATTCCACCTATATCTACCAAATTATCTAATGGAAATAGTCTAATTGCTAATCTCGCTAGCACGGTTTGTAATTTTTGTTTACTTGCTCTACTTACCACAATTCACTCTTAATTTGATTTCTATTCCTAAACTTGTAAGGCATGGACAATCTCATGTAATCTTCATTGGTGATGCTTGTGTGATACAAGATTTAACACTGAAGAGGATTGGTATTGCTAGCCTTCATCATGGCCTATACTATTTGGACCTTGGTGCTGTCAAAAATCCAGTTTTCTTTTCTATAATAATGCAGCGTCTACTCTTGACACTCATGACATTGTTCCTCTCATTCATTGTGTTGTTTCACATGTAAAGAATGTTCCTAAGTTAGCTTTGTGGCAATTTTGTTGTGGCCATGTTCCTCATGATGGGTTACTCTCTTTCTCTAACTACTTTCCTACAATTCAGGTAAATAAAGACATTGTTTGTGTAATTTGTCATTTTGATAGACAAAAACATCTTTCTTTTCATATTAGTTCTAGTAGAGCTTCTTCTTCTTCTTTTGAAACGATCGATATAGACATATAGGGACCTTTTTCCCTTCCTTTTTTTCACAAATTTCAATATGTCCTCACTATTTTTGATGATTATACCCGTTTTACTGGGTTGTTATGATGCGAGCTAAACATGAAGTTCAATTTCAGATTGAGAAGTTTGTTGCTATGGTTGAAAATCAGTTCAATAAGTCTATCAAGATCATTGGAAGTGATAATGGTTTGGAATTCCAAATGTAAGCCTTTTTTAGCAAGAAAGGTATTCTTCATCAAACAGTTGTATTGAAACTCCACAACAAAATGGTTGTGTAGAGCGCAAACTATTAGTGTAAGCCCTAGTGTCAATCTATTTTGAATTGATTATTATTTGTATCATGACTTTTATCATATTGAATATATGTATAAGACATCATTTATTATGTTATTAATGATATAGCATCATAAAGTCTTTAGAATTGATAGTTTGTTCAATGGAACATCAAATGTGATTTGATCATGAGACCCCATTGAACTGCAGGACACTATTCTTAAAGTATATGTAATCAAGTATTATTGTTAACAAGGACGATAATAATGCATAGATATTATTGTGTGGGTGACTGATGATCACATCTCACCGATCATGGATATAAGATATCAAGTCAGCACACAGGTATAATATATGAAATATTTATATCGGATTGACTTGCTTTGAGGAGGATTATTAATAGTTATGCAAGTGTCGCATGCTCACCATAGCGATGAAAGTTCTTTGACTTGAAGTTACTATGATTCCTAATATGCGGAGATGTAGGCTTTAATGCTATCAAACGTCATCTATAATAGGATGATCATAAAGGTAGTACTTAGGCCTACAATGAATCATGTTGAGGGATTTGAGGGATATAGAAAGGATTTGTCCCTCCTCATCACATGAGTAATGTATATCCCACTCAATATAGTGAGACGTGGAATAAATCATGGCCATGCGTGAATGGATCAATATGTGATATTGAGCCCATTAAGATTACACGTCTACTTGGGGATTGAGAAACATATGACTGGACATAACGAGGACGATACATTTATGCTTTTTGTTCAATTAGGACTATGGATAAAGGGACATGGGCTTCACAGCGTACATGGTTGCAACAAGATTCTTATCATATCACCGATATTTCCATAGGCTGGGTCGCAGTGACGTATTGATAGATGTCAATCACTGTCTGTGATATTTAATATTATATTGAATATTTAATAGGCACCTATTTAATATTAATATAATATTTAATATGATGGTCTGACTAGTGGGAACCTATGAGGGTCACACACATAGAGTGGCTTATCGGACTAGTTGGTAATTGACTAAATTAAATAGGATTTAGTTTATGTCAATAGTTTATTAAATTAAATACGATTTAATTTAAGTCAACAAGTTAATTGAATTAAATGAGATTTAATGTAATTAACACAAGGATTTAATTAAACGGGCAAGGTTATTGCGCTTGGCCCAATAAGACTTAGGTCACTCACTTATTTAAGGGAAATGAGGGCATTAGCTCATTAGGACATGTGGAGGCTACATTTTCCTAATGTGAGATGGAGGAGCCTAAGCACCTTGGAGAGGCCAACTAGCATTGGCACCTCGGCTCCGGTAGATACTCGTGTGGACCAAGTAGAGTGACAACACTTGACGTCTTGGTGATAGTAAAGCACGCTTCAAGGGTAATCTCTAACCTTATCTTTGTGATTCTTGACAATGACAGGATCTATAGGAAAGGTATTTTTCTACTCAAGGGGATTATTTCAAGTCTGAAAATTAAAATTGTTTCTCTTGAAATCTCAACACAAACACCAGCACATACTAAATATTGCAAGAGGTCTTATGCTCCGATCCAACTTGCCTAAACATCTTTGGAGCTATGTTGTTATGTACTTTGTATTTCTCATCAACCGAATGCCTTCAAAGGTATTAGGGGATTTTTCTCCTTTTCAAGGGATTTTTGAGAAGCTTATATACTTGAAAAGTTTGTAATTTTTTGGTCTCTTTGTTATGTGTTGTGACATCCATTATCCTGTTGTTCGATAAATGCAATAAAAAACATACAAGAAGTAATAAAATACTGAGTTTATAAACATCTTTAATGGTATAGTAGTTCACGTCGACAAACACTGAAAATCAAGTCTGCGGAATAGTAATAAAAAACATAAAAACTCATTTGCAGACATAAAAACCCAATAATCTGATGTCACATGTCTCAGAGCTAAAAATCCTTAGTATTTACATCGGAATAATAAACACTAATAAATCGTAAATAACTCCTAAGCTAAGCAGCATCGCGTAGACTACTCCTCAGCGTCTACGTCTATGTCATCGCTACAGTCTCATCATCTACCTGTACACGGGGTGTACTAGTAGCCACAAACATAAAAAGGGTGATGAATCATACTAAATATGAAAAGATAAATGACATAGGCACAATAAAACATGTTGTAGAAACAACCAAAGGTATACATCGTATCAACAGTCTAAATCTCATCAACGAATACTAATCAGTCAACGGTCCTACAGCGGCAACCAGCTAATGTGAAAATAATATCTACTCCATTGAAGTCTTCAGGATCCTTTTTCCTCTCCGAGTATGCAAATGTGAGTGCACTCAACATCCAGAGATACAAACTGAGTTTAGTCAGGGTGATTCAGTGTATGAATGAGACGCCCCAATAATGCCCTGCCTTTATGTAAGATCCATTACTGGAAATTACCCGCAAGGCCGAGCAGAGCTCCTCGTGGCCGTCTTTGAACTATTCCCCATGAATTCGTTTGCTTACCACTCCAGAGACACTACATCTTCAATGCACAGCAACCGACCTAAGCGTCCATCAATCGTGCATAACTCAAAACCGGAGTCACTATTTAATCACGTTTCGTGATCAGCAGGTCATAGGGTCTGCTGCGTCAACAAACTCGTCGACGAGTTTCCCAAAAATCGAATACCCAGCAGACTCGTCGCGTATAAATCGAATCAACATCACACATTGGTCACAAACCTTTACCAATAATCAAACAAACAACAAAGATAATAATTTATTACTCCCTCAAACAAGTCACACATTGGTCACAAACCTACGACCAATAAACAAACAACGAGGATAAAAGTTGTTACCCTCTATCATACCCCATTTTTGTTCGGCCTCTATTTATTTATTTTAGTAATAAAAAATAAAAATAATATTGTTGGTCCTGGAATAAAAATAAATAAAAAAGAAGGAAATAAATAAATAAAAAGAAAAAAGAGAAAGGAGTTACAACTAGAATTGTGGGGTGGTGCCAATAACAATGGCCAAAGTAGCCACAACCCAAAGAAATTTCAAATTTCACCTACTTCACAAGACCCTGTTTTATTCACGCCCTCCCTGCACATCTCCCTCTCACGCCCTGCTACACACACATCACGCCTCCTCTTCGCGCACACCCCCTTTAGCTTCTAACCACGCGGTGCAGCCCATTACTCCGAGTACTGCGCGACCCAATTCGTGTCCAACCCAAACCTCACAAACCCTAAGTCATAAAAACCTAATTTCTTCTCTGATCCTTATTCCCTCTCCCCATCCAAATGAGGCGCCGCTCTACCCCCTATTTTCTACTCCTTCATTCTCAGCATACCCCCTCTACTCTTTATCTCTCTCTCTCTCATTCTTCTTCTCCCAAAAGGGAACCTAACCCTAAAGGCCCCATTCACGGCGCCGCACCACTCTCCCCCTTTCCTTTCTCCTTTCTCAATCGAATCCCTCTCATTTAGGGGCATCATCATCAAACCGAATCAATCATCTCAGATCACGCAAAGATATGGAGGAGCAACACGAATCACCCTTAAAAATCACAGACCAAGACGAAAAGGGGTATTCATCCCAATTTATTCCCACTTTAGGGGCATCATCATCAAACCGAATCAATCATCTCAGATCACGCAAAGATTTGGAGGAGCAACACGAATCACCCTTAAAAATCAC
Organism: Calophaca sinica; assembly: GCA_037113605.1. Lineage (NCBI taxonomy): Eukaryota > Viridiplantae > Streptophyta > Magnoliopsida > Fabales > Fabaceae > Calophaca > Calophaca sinica. The sequence continues at coordinate 107,327,218 of CM073735.1, read as the reverse complement.
AGACCGACACAAAAAGGGGTATTCATCCCAATTTATTCCCGCTTTTCTCTCCGTGTTTCTATTTTTGACTTAGTCACTGATTTGATTTTTGATCTTATTTGCGTTCTTTGCAGGCCTATAAAAGGAAGTCGAATGCTCACAAAAAAAGGGGAGAGCGAACCTAGAGAACAACAAGGCTGGAGAGCATTGAAACAGAGAAGGCGACGAAAACAAGAAGAATGAGGAAGAAACCCATGAGGCCACCGACCCAAAAATACACATTTTTTAATATTAGGTTTTCTTGTTCCCTCATCTTTTGTGTTCTTTAATTTTCTGGGAGAAAGCTTAAACCCAGGTTATCTTCTCCTCTTTTCTGTAATTTCGGGTCTCTGTTCTTTATGTTCATGTAATGTGAATCTGGACTTTTGACTTAAATAAAAGAATTGGTGGTGATAAAACGTGATCTAGTTTCCTCCTTTTGTTACATTCTTGTATATTGCCTCTGGTTGATTCTGTGAATATAAAATGCTCTTGTTTTCTTTTTGATTTGCACGATGACATAGTATGAGTTAGGGTTAGGGTTTGGCCTTCCAAAGGGGCCAAACCCAAGTAAGGGGCAAATTTGTAATTACTATTTTCTTAGTGGTTATAATTAAATAATACAAAAGCATAGAAGGGCATAAAAGCAAAAAGAAGTTTCTATATTTTTAAAATAAATAAATTAATAAGTTAATATAATTTAATCGGATTTTATTTTATTTTTATTTATGTTTTATTTAAAAGGAGAGGAAATAATAATTTTTGTTAAATGCTTGAGTTTTCTTTTATTGAGTTTTTTTTCTTTTTATTACTTTTGTAATATGGTGATTAATAAACTTGTATTTATTTCTAGAAAACCTGTTTGGGAATAATTCATTCGATGGCAAACAAATTTTTTAAAACAATTAAAGGTGCCATTTTTATGGGCGTCTTAGGGGTGCTAATACCTTCCCTATACGTAATTAACTCCCGAACTCCAAATGTGGTTTGCAAGACTGGTTTCTTTCCATTTTTCGAAAAAAGGTTTTTCCTATTGTTTTTTCTTAATAAACATAATTGATGGCTCCATTGAATATATATATATATATATATATATATATATATATATTGGTTTGTTTTGCAGCGGGTAATTTGTAAGTATTGCTCCTTTCACACATTTTGCACACTACGAATGGGTGCCTTATACCCGGGCCCGAGTAAACCTTTAGTTAGGAGAGACTGTGTAATGGGTGCTCTGCTGGACATACCGCCAGTAGGTTCCTATGAAGGTCTCACCTAGAGTTTGGCTCCATTTAAGAAAAACTACTCTTCAATAGTATACATATTATTGGTGGTAACATTCGCAAATAGGACCCTTGGCTCTACGGACCTTTTAGATTAGTACTTTAATCCACCCATGGAAAGACACTTATGTGAACCCTAGACTCATTCTTTGGAGACACCAACTCATATTACAAAAGGAGCATACCTTATCTGCCTCATTTCACATGTGACGAAAGGCGTAGAACCTAAAATCTTAAGAAATACCGACTTAATTCACAATGGGCACCTGCCCATTTTTCCTTCATCCATTTATTTTCCCTTCATTTTTAAAAAATTGTGAAAGATAATAAATGATATTTTTCTCTAAAAATATCATTTGTTATTCTTTCATGCAAAAAACAAAATATAGTTTCAAAAAAAGTATTTTCTCCTCTCATTCTTTTTGCCTCTACAAAAAAAAATTGCAAAAAAATGAACATTTTCTCTTTTTACTTTGCAAAACAAAAAAAAAGTTTAAAGAAAAGAAGAACATTTTCTCTTTCTTATTGCATTCATTTTTATTTTTTTAAAGAAAGAAAACATTTCTCCTTTCTCCATCATATTCTTTTTACATAAAGTGTACATAAAAAAAAATTCATAGCATGCATGACCATGGCATCTTCATAGCATAACTCATGGTTTTTCCTCCACGTAAAAATAGATACAAGCAACTTTTCCCTGCACCCCAACCCAGACTCAAGCCCAAGCTAGACTCATGGACGCACTGGAACAGAATCAGCAAGCAATGAGAGAAGAGTTCGATCAAATGAAGGAACAGATGGGTAAAATGTTTGACCTCTTGCTAGGCTTGGACGCAAATTGACCCGTGAAGGAAATCCCTCATCAACAACAATGAACCTCAAGAGACTCCCACGGTCATTAAGGTCACAAACGTTGACACGAATGCCCAAGAGGATCCCCTAGTTAAGGAGAGACTTGAATTATGGAAGAGAGATCAAAGCAATTGAAGGAGAAAATCACATTGGGTTCAAAGCTTCAGACGTATGTTTAGTCCCCGACGTGGTAATTCCTCCAAAATTCAAAGTTCCCGAGTTTGCCAAATATGAGGGGTTAACTTGTCCAAAGGGCCACCTCATTATGTACTGCCAGAAGACGGCCTCCTGCTCCAATAATGATAAGCTCCTAATCCACTTCTTCCAAGAAAGTCTTATGGGGGCATCCTTACGCTGATATATGCAGTTAGAACGGGCCAAAATTAGTTCATGGAAGGACTTGACTAATGATTTCCTCAAGCAGTATAGCTACAATTTGGACGTGGATCCTGACCACTCCCAGTTGCAAACCATGGTAAGTGGGGACAATGAAAGCTTCAAAGAGTATGCTAAAAAATGGAGGGGCATTGCAGCCCAGATGAAACACAACTATCTGAGAAAGAGATGGTTACCAAGTTCATTAACACACTTCAGCAACCTTTCTATGATATGATGATTGGAAATATCTCTTCAAGCTTCTCAGACTTAATCATTGTCGGGGAAAGAGTGGAAGCAGGGATAACAAGTGGAATGATTGGCAACCTCGACGCTCAATGGCCATTGCGTAGTACAGGCCAAGAAAGGGAAGAAGATACAAACGATGCTCATCACGGCATACCACGCCTAGGCAACGAGCCACTTAATTGAAAACCATTAGGTTCCGAAGAATAGAGTGCAAGGTCAGATCAATGTCAAATGGTTGAATTTCAAGAAAAATAGCTCAATTACTCCCAGTACCGCGCGACCCAATTCGTGTCCAACCCAAACCTCACAAACCCTAAGTCATAAAAACCTAATTTCTTCTCTGATCCTTATTCCCTCTCCCCATCCAAATGAGGCGCCGCTCTACCCCCTATTTTCTACTCCCTCATTCTCAGCATACCCCCTCTACTCTTTATCTCTCTCTCTCTCATTCTTCTTCTCCCAAAAGGGAACCTAACCCTAAAGGCCCCATTCACGGCGCCGCACCACTCTCCCCCTTTCCTTTCTCCTTTCTCAATCGAATCCCTCTCATTTAGGGGCATCATCATCAAACCGAATCAATCATCTCAGATCACGCAAAGATATGGAGGAGCAACACGAATCACCCTTAAAAATCACAGACCAAGACGAAAAGGGGTATTCATCCCAATTTATTCCCACTTTAGGGGCATCATCATCAAACCGAATCAATCATCTCAGATCACGCAAAGATTTGGAGGAGCAACACGAATCACCCTTAAAAATCACAGACCGACACAAAAAGGGGTATTCATCCCAATTTATTCCCGCTTTTCTCTCCGTGTTTCTATTTTTGACTTAGTCACTGATTTGATTTTTGATCTTATTTGCGTTCTTTGCAGGCCTATAAAAGGAAGTCGAATGCTCACAAAAAAAGGGGAGAGCGAACCTAGAGAACAACAAGGCTGGAGAGCATTGAAACAGAGAAGGCGACGAAAACAAGAAGAATGAGGAAGAAACCCATGAGGCCACCGACCCAAAAATACACATTTTTTAATATTAGGTTTTCTTGTTCCCTCATCTTTTGTGTTCTTTAATTTTCTCGGGAGAAAGCTTAAACCCAGGTTATCTTCTCCTCTTTCTGTCATTTCGGGTCTCTGTTCTTTATGTTCATGTAATGTGAATCTGGACTTTTGACTTAAATAAAAGAATTGGTGGTGATAAAACGTGATCTAGTTTCCTCCTTTTGTTACATTCTTGTATATTGCCTCTGGTTGATTCTGTGAATATAAAATGCTCTTGTTTTCTTTTTGATTTGCACGATGACATAGTATGAGTTAGGGTTAGGGTTTGGCCTTCCAAAGGGGCCAAACCCAAGTAAGGGGCAAATTTGTAATTACTATTTTCTTAGTGGTTATAATTAAATAATACAAAAAGCATAGAAGGGCATAAAAGCAAAAAGAAGTTTCTATATTTTTAAAATAAATAAATTAATAAGTTAATATAATTTAATCGGATTTTATTTTATTTTTATTTATGTTTTATTTAAAAGGAGAGGAAATAATAATTTTTGTTAAATGCTTGAGTTTTCTTTTATTGAGTTTTTTTTCTTTTTATTACTTTTGTAATATGGTGATTAATAAACTTGTATTTATTTCTAGAAAACCTGTTTGGGAATAATTCATTCGATGGCAAACAAATTTTTTAAAACAATTAAAGGTGCCATTTTTATGGGCGTCTTAGGGGTGCTAATACCTTCCCTATACGTAATTAACTCCCGAACTCCAAATGTGGTTTGCAAGACTGGTTTCTTTCCATTTTTCGAAAAAAGATTTTTCCTATTGTTTTTTCTTAATAAACATAATTGATGGCTCCATTGAATATATATATATATATATATATATTGGTTTGTTTTGCAGCGGGTAATTTGTAAGTATTGCTCCTTTCACACATTTTGCACACTACGAATGGGTGCCTTATACCCGGGCCCGAGTAAACCTTTAGTTAGGAGAGACTGTGTAATGGGTGCTCTGCTGGACATACGGCCAGTAGGTTCCTATGAAGGTCTCACCTAGAGTTTGGCTCCATTTAAGAAAAACTACTCTTCAATAGTATACATATTATTGGTGGTAACATTCGCAAATAGGACCCTTGGCTCTACGGACCTTTTAGATTAGTACTTTAATCCACCCATGGAAAGACACTTATGTGAACCCTAGACTCATTCTTTGGAGACACCAACTCATATTACAAAAGGAGCATACCTTATCTGCCTCATTTCACATGTGACGAAAGTCGTAGAACCTAATATCTTAGGAAATACCGACTTAATTCACAAGGGGCACCTGCCCATTTTTCCTTCATCCATTTATTTTCCCTTCATTTTTAAAAAATTGTGAAAGATAATAAATGATATTTTTCTCTAAAAAATATCATTTGTTATTCTTTCATGCAAAAAACAAAATATAGTTTCAAAAAAAGTATTTTCTCCTCTCATTCTTTTTGCCTCTACAAAAAAAAATTGCAAAAAAATGAACATTTTCTCTTTTTACTTTGCAAAACAAAAAAAAAAGTTTAAAGAAAAGAAGAACATTTTCTCTTTCTTATTGCATTCATTTTTATTTTTTTAAAGAAAGAAAACATTTCTCCTTTCTCCATCATATTCTTTTTACATAAAGTGTACATAAAAAAAAATTCATAGCATGCATGACCATGGCATCTTCATAGCATAACTCATGGTTTTTCCCCTCCACAGAAAATAGATACAAGCAACTTTTCCCTGCATCCCAACCCAGACTCAAGCCCAAGCTAGACTCATGGACGCACTGGAACAGAATCAGCAAGCAATGAGAGAAGAGTTCGATCAAATGAAGGAACAGATGGGTAAAATGTTTGACCTCTTGCTAGGCTTGGACGCAAAATTGACCCGTGAAGGAAATCCCCTCATCAACAACAATGAACCTCAAGAGACTCCCACCGGTTCGTCAAGGTCACAACCCGTTGACACGAATGCCCAAGAGGATCCCCTAGTTAAGGAGAGACTCCGAATTATGGAAGAGAGACTGAAAGCAATTGAAGGAGAAAATCACATTGGGTTCAAAGCTTCAGACGTATGTTTAGTCCCTGACGTGGTAATTCCTCCAAAATTCAAAGTTCCTGAGTTTGCCAAATATGAGGGGTTAACTTGTCCAAAGGGCCACCTCATTATGTACTGCCAGAAGACGGCCTCCTGCTCCAATAATGATAAGCTCCTAATCCACTTCTTCCAAGAAAGTCTTATGGGGGCATCCTTACGCTGATATATGCAGTTAGAACGGGCCAAAATTAGTTCATGGAAGGACTTGACTAATGATTTCCTCAAGCAGTATAGCTACAATTTGGACGTGGATCCTGACCACTCCCAGTTGCAAACCATGGTAAGTGGGGACAATGAAAGCTTCAAAGAGTATGCTAAAAAATGGAGGGGCATTGCAGCCCAGATGAAACTCAACTATCTGAGAAAGAGATGGTTACCAAGTTCATTAACACACTTCAGCAACCTTTCTATGATATGATGATTGGAAATATCTCTTCAAGCTTCTCAGACTTAATCATTGTCGGGGAAAGAGTGGAAGCAGGGATAACAAGCGGAATGATTGGCAACCTCGACGCTCAATGGCCATTGCGTAGTACAGGCCAAGAAAGGGAAGAAGATACAAACGATGCTCATCATGGCATACCACGCCTAGGCAACGAGCCACTTAATTGAAAACCATTGGGTTCCGAAGAATAGAGTGCAAGGTCAGATCAATGTCAAATGGTTGAATTTCAAGAAAAATAGCTCAATTACTCCCAGTACCGCGCGACCCAATTCGTGTCCAACCCAAACCTCACAAACCCTAAGTCATAAAAACCTAATTTCTTCTCTGATCCTTATTCCCTCTCCCCATCCAAATGAGGCGCCGCTCTACCCCCTATTTTCTACTCCCTCATTCTCAGCATACCCCCTCTACTCTTTATCTCTCTCTCTCTCATTCTTCTTCTCCCAAAAGGGAACCTAACCCTAAAGGCCCCATTCACGGCGCCGCACCACTCTCCCCCTTTCCTTTCTCCTTTCTCAATCGAATCCCTCTCATTTAGGGGCATCATCATCAAACCGAATCAATCATCTCAGATCACGCAAAGATATGGAGGAGCAACACGAATCACCCTTAAAAATCACAGACCAAGACGAAAAGGGGTATTCATCCCAATTTATTCCCACTTTAGGGGCATCATCATCAAACCGAATCAATCATCTCAGATCACGCAAAGATTTGGAGGAGCAACACGAATCACCCTTAAAAATCACAGACCGACACAAAAAGGGGTATTCATCCCAATTTATTCCCGCTTTTCTCCGTGTTTCTATTTTTGACTTAGTCACTGATTTGATTTTTGATCTTATTTGCGTTCTTTGCAGGCCTATAAAAGGAAGTCGAATGCTCACAAAAAAAGGGGAGAGCGAACCTAGAGAACAACAAGGCTGGAGAGCATTGAAACAGAGAAGGCGACGAAAACAAGAAGAATGAGGAAGAAACCCATGAGGCCACCGACCCAAAAATACACATTTTTTAATATTAGGTTTTCTTGTTCCCTCATCTTTTGTGTTCTTTAATTTTCTGGGAGAAAGCTTAAACCCAGGTTATCTTCTCCTCTTTTCTGTAATTTCGGGTCTCTGTTCTTTATGTTCATGTAATGTGAATCTGGACTTTTGACTTAAATAAAAGAATTGGTGGTGATAAAACGTGATCTAGTTTCCTCCTTTTGTTACATTCTTGTATATTGCCTCTGGTTGATTCTGTGAATATAAAATGCTCTTGTTTTCTTTTTGATTTGCACGATGACATAGTATGAGTTAGGGTTAGGGTTTGGCCTTCCAAAGGGGCCAAACCCAAGTAAGGGGCAAATTTGTAATTACTATTTTCTTAGTGGTTATAATTAAATAATACAAAAAGCATAGAAGGGCATAAAAGCAAAAAGAAGTTTCTATATTTTTAAAATAAATAAATTAATAAGTTAATATAATTTAATCGGATTTTATTTTATTTTTATTTATGTTTTATTTAAAAGGAGAGGAAATAATAATTTTTGTTAAATGCTTGAGTTTTCTTTTATTGAGTTTTTTTTCTTTTTATTACTTTTGTAATATGGTGATTAATAAACTTGTATTTATTTCTAGAAAACCTGTTTGGGAATAATTCATTCGATGGCAAACAAATTTTTTAAAACAATTAAAGGTACCATTTTTATGGGCGTCTTAGGGGTGCTAATACCTTCCCTATACGTAATTAACTCCCGAACTCCAAATGTGGTTTGCAAGACTGGTTTCTTTCCATTTTTCGAAAAAAGATTTTTCCTATTGTTTTTTCTTAATAAACATAATTGATGGCTCCATTGAATATATATATATATATATATATATATATATATATATATATATATATATATATATATATTGGTTTGTTTTGCAGCGGGTAATTTGTAAGTATTGCTCCTTTCACACATTTTGCACACTACGAATGGGTGCCTTATACCCGGGCCCGAGTAAACCTTTAGTTAGGAGAGACTGTGTAATGGGTGCTCTGCTGGACATACGGCCAGTAGGTTCCTATGAAGGTCTCACCTAGAGTTTGGCTCCATTTAAGAAAAACTACTCTTCAATAGTATACATATTATTGGTGGTAACATTCGCAAATAGGACCATTGGCTCTACGGACCTTTTAGATTAGTACTTTAATCCACCCATGGAAAGACACTTATGTGAACCCTAGACTCATTCTTTGGAGACACCAACTCATATTACAAAAGGAGCATACCTTATCTGCCTCATTTCACATGTGACGAAAGTCGTAGAACCTAATATCTTAGGAAATACCGACTTAATTCACAAGGGGCACCTGCCCATTTTTCCTTCATCCATTTATTTTCCCTTCATTTTTAAAAAATTGTGAAAGATAATAAATGATATTTTTCTTTAAAAAATATCATTTGTTATTCTTTCATGCAAAAAACAAAATATAGTTTCAAAAAAAGTATTTTCTCCTCTCATTCTTTTTGCCTCTACAAAAAAAAATTGCAAAAAAATGAACATTTTCTCTTTTTACTTTGCAAAACAAAAAAAAAAGTTTAAAGAAAAGAAGAACATTTTCTCTTTCTTATTGCATTCATTTTTATTTTTTTAAAGAAAGAAAACATTTCTCCTTTCTCCATCATATTCTTTTTACATAAAGTGTACATAAAAAAATTCATAGCATGCATGACCATGGCATCTTCATAGCATAACTCATGGTTTTTCCTCCACGTAAAAATAGATACAAGCAACTTTTCCTCAGATCCCAACCTGCACTCAAGCCCAAGCTAGACTCATGGACGACCGGAATGTAATCAAGAAGCAATGAGAGAAGAGTTCGATCAAATGAAGGAACAGATGGGTAAAATGTTTGACCTCTTGCTAGGCTTGGACGCAAAATTGACCCGTGAAGGAAATCCCCTCATCAACAACAATGAACCTCAAGAGACTCCCACCGGTTCGTCAAGGTCACAACCCGTTGACACGAATGCCCAAGAGGATCCCCTAGTTAAGGAGAGACTCCGAATTATGGAAGAGAGACTGAAAGCAATTGAAGGAGAAAATCACATTGGGTTCAAAGCTTCAAACGTATGTTTAGTCCCTGACGTGGTAATTCCTCCAAAATTCAAGGTTCCTGAGTTTGCCAAATATGAGGGGTTAACTTGTCCAAAGGGCCACTTCATTATGTACTGCCAGAAGACGGCCTCCTGCTCCAATAATGATAAGCTCCTAATCCACTTCTTCCAAGAAAGTCTTATGGGGGCATCCTTACGCTGGTATATGCAGTTAGAACGGGCCAAAATTAGTTCATGGAAGGACTTGACTAATGATTTCCTCAAGCAGTATAGCTACAATTTGGACTTGACTAATGATTTCCTCAAGCAGTATAGCTACAAGATGGTTACCAAGTTCATTAACACACTTCAGCAACCTTTCTATGATATGATGATGGGAAATATCTCTTCAAGCTTCTCAGACTTAATCATTGTCGGGGAAAGAGTGGAAGCAGGGATAACAAGCGGAATGATTGGCAACCTCGACGCTCAACAACCATTGCGTAGTACAGGCCAAGAAAGGGAAGAAGATACAAACGATGCTCATCACGGCATACCACGCCTAGGCAACGAGCCACTTAATTGAAAACCATTGGGTTCCGAAGAATAGAGTGCAAGGTCAGATCAATGTCAAATGGTTGAATTTCAAGAAAAATAGCTCAATTATGAGTACTTAAGTAATATAAATAAGAAGTTATTTAAGAAAATTACACCATATGTTTTTTAACAATTGTTTCTCGTGTCATTTCATTGTTTTTAAATTTTTATCTTACATAATGTAGAATAATAGGAATAAATTGAAGAAGATTAAATGGCCAAATCTTTAAAAAAAAAAACTCTAGTATCTTTTTTTTTAAAAAAAAAACTCTAGTACTAGCGTAAGATTCTTGATCAATGTTATTTTATAATAATGAACATATACAGTCATTAGACCTGGCTTCAAAGTGAAAAATTCTTATTTTGTGCCTCTCAGTTTTGCTGCAGTGCTACCCTCCATTTGTATTTCATAACCGCACAGGGCGGCTCCTCTTGTTTCAATGTGGTATAGTCATCACTACCCAGAAATAAACATAAATTAAAAACTATGTATATATATACATCGAATGTTGATATATATACACATATCTTTTGATTGTTAGCATTGGTACAGTGATAATGCTAGTTTTTTGTAAGTGTTAAGACCCGAGGTCGAGTCTTGTATTAGAAAGGGAAGAAGATACAAACGATGCTCATCACGGCATACCACGCCTAGGCAGCGGGCCACTTAATTGAAAACCATTGGGTTCCGAAGAATAGAGTGCAAGGTCAGATCAATGTCAAATGGTTGAATGTCAAATGGTTTTATGCATTGCCCGAAGCTCTCTATGTTCCCATCTTTTCAAAATTGGCTACATATATCACTATCTTCCAAAATTGTGATGAAGTTACCAGATGTATTGTTCTTGATTATTAATGGAATGAATTAGCCTTGTTTTTGTCAAAAAAAAAAAAACAAACCCAAAGTCCAGGGAATAAGGCTATAAAATAAATATTGTCTAAATGAAGAAAAATGACGTACCTACAGGAAGGCATGCTAGTTACACTGAAGAAATGAAGAGGCCATATTCACGCGGCTTTATAGGAATTACGCTGGAGTTGTTGTAACACCCTGCTCTGACAGGACGTCACTTTATCCTGACTCCTATGTTTAAAGCAATACCACACATTTTTATTTATTATCAGAGTATGCAACAGGACACTCTAGCCATGATGCAATACTGTTCCTAGGCAATCTTTCCACAGCGGTCACCTCCGCTAGGTCCTACTTCCCAGGCGCTAAGTATATGATCTTCTTGATCAACTGTTATTCATCATAATATAATATGGAAAACACAGAAAATGATGGGGTAAGACACTCATCAATCACTAACAATTAGGAAAACAGCATAGCAGAGATACTATCACCATGCACAGCACAACCATATCAGCATAGACATAACAATCGTCATCATGGACTTCACAACTATCAACATGATTGTTAACATGCTTAGACCTTTGAGCACACGGTCACAGACCAAACCATACTAATACAACATACTGACAAGCCTAACCACACGGTCACAGACCACATCATACTCAGATACCACAGACCACGAGCTTTCGGGCTGATCACCGACCCTACTGACCCAGACCATCGCTGAATATTGCGGGCCATGAACGCCCTACTCCCAGATTGCTCACCAGTCTCAGGGCACAGGAAATGAGATATAAGTTGGTTGTCCCGGGAACACATCATGATACGCTACCGTCTTCGATCACCGATTACGGTATTCCCCATGCTAGAAACCACCGTCTCCGATTATCGAAGTAAGGTACCGTCCCGTGAACAAGGAAGGCATTCCTATACCGGGAATGGCCAAGATTGTCCACCTGTCAGACGTGGAGTCCTGGAGCCTCATCGGATGACTGAATCCACACCTTCGGTCCCATGGGTCAATGACCACTCCACCATAGGCCCCACGGGTCAATGACCAATCCACCTCAGGTCCCTCAAGGTCACCGACTATCTCCAAACCACTCCATACCATCAGGTCCCATGGGTCAATGACCACTTCACCCGTAGGTCCCACGGGTCAATGACCACTCCACCTTTAGGTACACTAACCTCGGGTACACCGACCCGGCTATCACCCCTGTCATACGGAATATCGAAAGTAATATGTGCTATAACCATCTAGGGATTCGCAAACCTGTCACTAGAGGGCGACACTCTTGACTCTAAGACCATGCATCACATTCACATATATCATATACAACTACATTCATATACAACTGGCGCATAAATATCAGATATAAATCATCAACCATAATTTATCAGCATATAAATTACTCCTAGTGTCGCATAGGCAACTGTCAACTAACCACACATAAGTCAACCTATGTTGGTCGATAGGTCTAGGGAAACTATCCTTAGCCACCGCATACCACAACCGCTCTCCTGAGGTGTTGCTGCTATCAACCTCTAGTAAAGGTCCCCTACGCATGCTAACAGTACTACTCTACTACCTATTTTTTCTAGTAATTAAAGTATCTTCCCCTTACCTGGTACTCCTGCTAGGTCCCTCCTAAGCTTTAACCCTCGACCACCATCTGCGCTCCTGTACCTCTAAGCCTTGCCCTTCTTTCAGACCTAAAGATTTCCTACTAAGAGCTTTCTGATGCACAAGATCCTCATTCGAGGCAAGTGTAGAGCATACTTGCTCTAGAGGAAATGGCTAGAGAGACGAAGCTCTTAGGCGAGAAATAAGGTAGGGGTTAACGCCTATTTATAGGCTACTTGGGGTGGATCACGTCGCGACCGGCCTAGACACAAGGTCTATCGCGTTGCGAGCTAAGACACGTGGCACTCATCCAACGGGCGTGATCACCGACTTTCCACCGCCATATATCGCGTCGTGACAGTTTCCTTCATATTCTCCATTGCGTCGCGGCGGTCCATAAGGAGAAAGGTCTCATTTTCGTCCTTCTAGAAAGTTTCAGGGTGTTCTATACCTTTTTAGGATATTCTAGGCCTCTTCTTATGCTTTCTATATCATTATTAGGGTTTCTGGGTCTCACTTCTTGTGCAGAGAAGGATCACCATGCAATGGCCACACGATGAAGATGTCGGAAACACGTGATTTCACGAAGGAGCACACATCAACAGTGGCGATTTTGCGAAAATAGCTGCACATGCCGATGGAAAAGTAACACACACAGCTACGGTTGGAAGTCGATGTTGTGGCGAAGAAGAAAGCTATAGCCCCTGCCCCCCTTTTTTTTTTCTTTTCCCCTCTAGACTATTTCTGACAAATTTTTGTGTAAGTTTTGGTGTCTCTTGTGTAACCCTTTTTGTGTGTGAATTGGCACTGCAATGAAGAGTCCCAATTCTTTGTTTGGTGATGAAAACGCGTTAAAAATGGCGGTTTTTAATGTAAAAAATGGTGGTTTGAACCGTCATAATTTATACGAATGGCAGTGTCTAGCACCGCCGAAATTACGTCCGCCATTCGGTATAATATGGTGGTTAAAAGTCAACTGCCATAATCGACTATGTATAAAGTGGCAGTTCAGTTTTAGTAAAAAGTGGCGGTTTCAACCGCCATAATCGACTATGTAAAATGGAATATTATGGTGGTTTGAACCGCCATAATTTTCACCTTTTTCACACGAAAAAAATCTTACCAAAAAACCACAACAGAGACCAATTAAAATAATACAAATACAACTCAAAGGAAAATAAAATTAAAACCAAAACTATTGTAATCACAAGACCAAATTTAGCTTACAAATGGTGTGATAACTAATGACATACTGGAACAACTTCCAGTTAAAGTGCAACAAAAATATATGTTTTAAACAGAGAATAAGTAATCATAACACATTCTGTGGAAAAAAAAAAGTAATCGTAACACACGTCGTTGAGATACTTACTAGATTCTTGAAATAAATAAAGTATACAAGACTTCACCAATGTGAAAAGTTCGCAAGCATCCATCACAACATAAAAGATAGCCTCCATCTTGACAAATACTGCATAGTGTAACTGTAGAGGTCATCATTATCTGTCCTAGAATTCCTCCAGTCTTTCTATAGATATATTGACAGGGCTGCTGCCGTAAAATTCCAAACAAGGAGCGGTGTTTGAGCCTTTACTTGAGCTTGAGACGTCCAATCCACTTGGGACTAACGCCATTTGAAAGAAGACACATTAGGCTACATCTTTCACTAAGATCAGCCATCTGAATAATGTAGTTTTGGTGGTGTTTGCTGTCCTAGAAAAGAAGTCATGAGTCCTTGAGTAAATATATAGGCCCTGAGTCTCTCATTTGTGGCCCAAATCTTGCAAACTTGGTGCCTATTTGCAGCTGGGCCAAAAGGACAGGTTTTAAATTAATGAGAATTGTAATTAGCTGAGTTTTAGAATGGTAAAAAAATGCATAACAGTAAAGACACGTTTAGTTCTAGCACCTAAGCATATTTAAGTTACAACTCCTAAAAATTTAACTCTACCACATAAGCTATTAAAATTTTTACAGAAATGTCCAGAAAACATGTTCAAGTTGTAGCTCCAAATCATACCTCCATCTAAAGTTGCAATTGACACTGACAATGCATTCGCTTGAAATTGAGTTTCAACCTGTTGGATTTCTTTTGCAATGCTAACATCTCTGGAACAGTAGGTGTGAAAACAAATAGCACGAATGTCAAGTAACTTGCATTCCCCAACCATGCAAAACCATCTTCCACATAACATTTAACACTCCAAAGCTGCATCATAAACAAGACACTCAAGTCAAGTAAGGCAACCAAAACAAAACAAGGGGAATTGCACAGCTTCATATTAAGAAGTCAAATATTATTACTAGGGTTATTATTCTAATTCTATGAACAATACATCAGTGGGTGAGTTATCTAATCCAGGTTTTGAGCCTATAAAAACGTGACATGCCGCATTCTTATACATTTTCACTTGATTTGGTAGTTAAACATTATGCTTTATGATTTCGTTCATTCATCTGATTACATTCACGGTGCTTATAATTCATTCTAGACCTTCCCTCTATTTGTCCCTATCAGTACCTTCAAGAACTTCAAGGTAATGAACAAAAGAGGAACATCACACACAGTCCAATCTGTGTTAAAACTAGATCACAAACGCAAAGGAACATCACAAAAATGACGCACACATTACCTGTTCATATCAACAATCAAGGGGTTTGCATAGCACCAAATTTTTAGGGTATTTTAGATTCATCAAAGCATCCTCGTCTATCAACACAGTACAAAAAAAAAAAACATCAATTCTCATGGAAACACAGACTACGTACAGAACTGCCTTACCAGAAGCATAAGAGGGCAAGATCACGAAGTTTTAAAGTTAAAAAGAGTTGATTACATTCACAAGTGTGTGCACATAAGCCATCAAAATCACGTCGTCAAATTTGCCTCCCCTGTATCTTTAATAAAAAGCCTTTAATCCCCTGCCTTTGCAGAGCCCCAAGTCCACAAATGGCGAGAAAACATTGCAAAAGGGGGAACGGTTCTGCGAAAATGGAGGTAAAAGGAGGAGGAGCACCGTAAGAGGAAGAACTGCGATGGTGAGGGGGCGGCCATGGCGAAGAAAGGCCTTGTGGTGGACGAGTCGTGGGTCGAGCCTGGTGAAGCACCCAGGGATGGAGCAGTGACTGTGGCAGCTCGTTATACCGGCGACTTCACGGATTTGACTTGGCATGGCTGGGAGACTTCGATGAGGATGGCGACGTAGAATCGTGCGATGCTACTCACAGCTGCCTTTCATAAAAGGGGAGAGAGCGCACAGATACAAGGGGTGGTGCGCGATTCAGAGATTTTGAGGCTGCGAATGAATGGAGAAATTAGGGTTTACTGTGCACAGATTGAATGAATGGAGAGTGTGATTTGAAAAGGGTAAAGTCGACTAGGGCACGGGTGTCAAAAAAATGGGTCCGCGTTAGTGAGAAATGTAAATTACGGCGGTTGAAACCGCCCTAACATAATGAAAAATTAACTAAAACTGCCATAATATTACGTAAGTAATGAGAACCGCCTTATTAAAGCCGCCGTAATTTACGAGTTTTTTTTTTATAGTTTCTTTGCCATGCACCCTCTATTTATAGCTTTAAATTAGGATGTTTTAGTTATAGAATTAAATCAATTGTTATTATGATAATTTCAATCAAATCATTAGGATAGGTAAATTTTTTGTGATTTTAAGAAGATCCAAATCAAATTTATATCTTTTTTGAAAATTTGTCTTAATAAATCAATCATTATTTTATTTGAAAAAATACCTTAATTAGAGAGAGACAAATTTGATTATTATGAGAATATAAAATCAACCATCAAATAAATCTTCTTAATTAAAATATATTTTATTTTTTTACTTATTAGAATTACTTCTAGACCTAATTGACCTCCCTCATGCATCTTATTGGGCTCCTTGTTTTTCTTCTTCTTCTTTTTTTTTGTCCTTTTTCTATTTTTTTACACTTACTTTTTTTTTCTTTTACACCTATTTATTTATTTTGAGAAAATCAAATTATATATATAAAAAAAAGGGGGTCGGACAAAATTAGAGTATGACACATGTCAAAGAGTTGAGCTTGCAATTGAACTTAGCACCCGAAGAACAAAAGCTTGTCAAAAGAACTCAGACAAACACAAATTCCACAAGGACTACAAGATCCTTAAAAAAAATTCATCAAGTATTTACATCAACTATGGAAAGTATGCAGATTTAACTACCATGTTAATATCTCTACCAATAAATCCCAGCTCCAAAAGAATCACGAAAACAACATCCGTACCGAAGAGATTCTAGAACTACATAGTTTTTAATTGATGGGATCACGGCAAGTGTACCAGATCGTTGCAAGTAATAAAATTGGTTAAGTACCGGATATCGTTCTCAAGGATTGCGTGTCAAATATCAACTTACTATTTTTATTAGTATTTGAACAAGAAACAATATATTTTGGTGTTTTGAATTGATTAACAATGAAATTAAAGAAAGCAAGAAACAATATTTTTGGGTTTTCTTATATTGACCAAATATCAAACACTTGGTGTGCGTCAACAATACAAAATATCAAACACTTGGTGTGCACAATTAATACGGATAAAAGTGGCTAGGATTTGAATCCCCTTTGTTTTCCTCTTCTCATGCAATCAAACTCAATCCCAATACAAGTCAAATTCATGCAATTGAAGTTCAAATTCACTTAGTTAGACTAGTCTCAATTCCTTGAGCAAAAGCCCCTTTAGATTAAACCAAGAACTCTAATTCCTTAGGCCTTCCTAATTCAACTAAGCATTAAGGGTAAGAATTCAAAGGAACACATACGCATGAAGTCCTATCCCTAGGATCATCACAAATATGGCAATCAACTTCATATCTAGCATAACAACCAATTTTCCAATTGTGAAATCACACTTAGAATCAATTCAAAGATGGCCAATCAATGAAAAGCATTAAGGATGGAAGAAATTGCTCAATCAACACAAATGCAACAAGTATTAAGCATTAGAAGTCATATTACACAAGAATCTAACAAAGGTCCATCATTCCTAACCAAATGGAAAAACTAGAAATGCATAAAAGAGAGAGGAGAGATAGAACTAGATGGATGGAAAGGTGGTGGATGATCCATTGAAGCTCCAAGGTCTCTTCCAAGGCTTGAATCTTCAAGGGAGATGGACATGAGACGGATTTAGGGTTGCCTCTTGGCTCCCCTAGGGTTTGGGAGTAAGAACATATGAAAGGGAATCACCAAAATGAGTTAAAAGTGTGTTTTAATAAATGTCAGGCCGAGACGAGGCATAGGGCGCTGGATCCTAGGGCGCAGGGCGCCCAAAATTGTCAAAAATCGAGTTCCAACAGGCGCAGGGCACCCTCACGGGCGCCTGGCACCCTCCTGCACCATCTTTTTCGAGTTGTGATGCATTTTATACCCTTTAAAAATCCGAATTAGCTCATAGTGTCCTCATGAAAGTTGAAGCTATGGATTTTAGCTTTCAAATGGTACCAGTTTCATCTCATTATGATGCCTGTAGCTCCAGATATGGTCCAAACACCATGTAAAGGTCAAGTAGGGACAGAATCACCTTATCAACTTGTAGCATAAATTCCACCAACTTAGAGATTGAATCAGGTCTCGGCTTCTTCATAAAAGTTATAGGTAATTCTTTTATCTTTTCAACAAGACCAAGACCATCTTATTCGGATTAGTGTGGCTCATGATATAGCTTTTGGAATATTCTTTGTCATTGTTTGAAACCACATACTTATCAAATTGTGCACTATTCTTGCCTCTTTCAGCACCTTCAATTAAAACATCACAAATGAGGTTATTATGCTCAAGATTTCCATTCAAATCAACCAAATCCTCAAAATAACTTCACAAACAATTCATGCTTAGTCAACAATAAATTAAGGTAAAGACAAAGCATAAGGTAGGAATACAAGGTGATTTCCACTTCAAAAGGATAGAAAAATTAGAAAATCTAGAGGATTATCACCACCCCAAACTTAATTTTTTGCTTGTCCTCAAGCAAAATAAATAAAAAATAGGGGCTGGAGTGGAAAACAGGAAGTTATCCCCACTCTACACTTTCATCCACTACTCAATCACCATCGCAAATTTTCTACAAGGCATATGCAATCACCACAAGGCCTTGTCACTTTATCAACACTCATGCATCACAATCAAGCAAGTTTAGTGACGCGAACTGTGACACCCTCTACCCCGTCATGGCATTTTAGCAATGTAAAAAGAAAGAACAAGAAATAAAATTTTGGTCCAATTAAAAACTTTCATTCAAAAGAAGTAGATTCATCACGCTCACAACATGCGGAAAAAGAAAAAGAGTATGAAATATAAATAATGAAAATAACCCAAGTTCCCGATGTCACAATATTCAAAGCTGACCCTTACATATTACATCGGAAATAAAACAATAACTTGTTCAAAACAAAAATAAGTCTTCTATCTATTCCAACGAGCCATCACGATCACTCATCGGCATTAACATCCTCAACACCTGCAGTCTCATCATCTATACATACCCAATGGGATATGCATAGCCACAAAAGGGGTTAGAAATCATTCACTCAAGTAGCACTTTAAGGTAAAGGAACTAAATGAACAATGCTCATAAACTGAACAAGTCCTAACATCAACATTGTACCTACAACAACAACACATAATAACAACAATCGTCTAAACACCATAGGCTACGACATCAACCACAACATTAGAATAACATCACGACATATGCACAACCAGGCATATTATCATCATAATGATGCATCTCTAGGACCATAACTATATGCATGTGGATCCATTTATAACGAGGCCGGGATACCTTGCCCGTTTCGGAATGCCATGTCCGTAATGCCCCAATAACAACAGGACCGGGATACCACGCCCGTCACGGGATACCTTGCCCGATTCGGCCCATTAACCATAGGACCGGGAAACCTCGCCCGTCACGGGATACCTTGCCCGATACGCCCTACTAGCAACAACAACAATGCCGACACCAGGATGCATGAACATGACCAAATGCGGTGTCTAACAATAACGACTTCTATCGCAATATCTTCTATAGAATAACAATAACGGCATCAATGAGACACTCATGATATAAGAACAATAATCCAAGTGTCAACAAATTACATACAACAGCAACAAAGTTAACCAGTCAGTACGTTGACGAGTCCCTTTAACCAGCAACATAATAACAATCAACCTACTTAGCTAACTAAGTTTCAAACGCACAATACTTAACTCAATCATTTAATTAAATAATTATCTCAACCAAGTCTTATCATGTTAACCATTCTCTAGTTACCATTGGCAAGTTTTGGACATCTAATATAGTTCATAGGATATAGCCTAACACGCGAGAAATGGCAGGATATTAAAGATACACGCGGCCGGTGCCAGGCGCTGGCGCCGACAGTGGGGCGCTGGCGCTGATAGAGTGGGCGCTGGTGCCCGGCTTCATCCAAAACCTTGATCGTGTGATTTCCACGCTTTGAGGATCGTTCGGCATCTTGTTATGTCCTATAATTCATACTTGACACTAATCCAGAGTCCTTAGAACCACACCTATCTTTTATGGAATTATAAAATTCAAAACATGAGACCTTAAACCCAATCAACCCAACACTTAGCATTTTTACAGAGAATTTTGCATAATAGATTTTATATCCTTCCTACTATTCTTTTATTAAACACTTAAGGCTATGATACCAGCATCAAGAAATCACCAGAATTGCCTACCATTTATTTAGTACATTTAATCTAGATTTTAACCTTTAAACCCATTACCCTTATTCCAATTTTCTGCATAATTTATTAGAACCAACACCACTACTTCAAACAATATTTTTCACTAACTAGCAAATCAATCATGCACAAATACTCAATCTCAAGACATGAAGTAGCAAATTCCAAAGAACATGTTCATCACTTAGACACCAATCTCTCAACAAGGAGATCACAACATGTTGCAAACATCAACAGATAACATAAGATCATAGGTGTTAATAACAAGGAATTTGCATCATGTTTCAAACACCAAAAGAAGCATAAAATCATGCACAAATACTCGATCTCAAGACATGAAGTAGCAAATTCCAAAGAGCATGTTCATCACTTAGACACCAATCTCTCAACAAGGAAATCACAGCATGTTGCAAACATCAACAGATAACATAAGATCGTAGGTGTTAACAACAAGGAATTTGCATCATGTTTCAAACACCAAAAGAAGCATAAAATCATGCACTTCAACCACCAAACATCAATGAGTCAACCATCAACCGCAACCACAGCATCCAACCACAATATAATATCATAAAATCAATAAGGAACATATTTAAACATCAATTTACCGGTTTTAGATTGATTTTCTCGTCACCATGGTGACGGTACTCTCTCATGGCAACCGCGCGAGGCTTAGGGATCTTGGGACATCCCTATTGTTCATTCGCATTCCATAAACCCACTACATGAGCATCAAACTACCCCCTTACCTCTTAGAATTTCGTGCTCTAGATAGGGTATGTGAACTCCAAGCTTTTCCTCTCCCTTCGTGGCTTTCTCCATAAAAAAAAACACAAGGATAGGTGATGAGAAGTGAGAAAACTAATGTTTGGAACCCTAACGGCGATCATAAACTGAACTTAGATTAGAGGCATTACCTTAAGCCCAAGTCCTCCAAGAATGATGAAGGATGTTGGTAGAGCAAAGCCCCAACAATGGTTCTTCAGTCCCAAGAGTAAGGTTAAAACTCACCAAGTGCAGAAAAATAGAGAGAATGGAGAAGTGAGGTTTGATCTTTGATGATAGGTTTCCAAACGTGATTAGGGTTCAAAACTGAGGCTTAGTGGTTGGTTTGTAACCCTAACATGTAATCTTAGTGAATTGGGTCGAGTTTGGGTCCAATGGGTCGGATTACATGTGCCAAAAACGCAACAAAACGCGCAAAAACGTGCAGAAATCACCTGTCAGCAGGCGCCTGGCGCCTGGAATGGGCGCCTGGCGCAGGCTCTCGGTGATCCCCGGGCGCCTGCGCTTGAGTCTGGGCGCTTAGCGCTACTGCATCACTGTTTTGGCCGTATCTGGATCTACAGATGTCTGATTGAGGCGTTCTTAGTGTCGTTGGAAAGCTAAGAGAATTTCCTACAATTTTCTCTCTAATAGGCTTACCCAAATTTGGACTCTAACAGGATCAAACATGCAGTTGAAATATACTATAATATTCCTAGGTGTTACGCTTGCGTTGTGTTGACTCCAGAGAGCATATCTAGAGTTGTAGGTATCGAAATCGAGTCGAACTAAAGCCAACTAAGAGATAAGAGATAACGCTACAACTTTATTGAAGGGACTTAAATCCAATTGAGTTGTTAAGAGATTCAAAAATGGGGAATACGATGACTGAAATAACTAAACATAGGAATAAAGGTACATCTAGATACTCAATCGGCTGAAGGAATGGTAAAACATATGAAACCCATCCCCAGCAACTATAAGCATGTTCTAATACCCTAAGACATATCCTAATCTTGAAGGATGAAAAAATTTGGGCTGTTACAATTCTACCCCCTTAAAAGAATTTCGTCCTCGAAATTCCGACAAATGTTATGGACCTAACCTCCTATCCTAGCGTCTTCAAGGTTATTAAGGCAACTTCCCTATTAGTCCTTCCGAACGTCTCTAGGGTTATCATGGTAAGGTAACTAACCCCTACTTGTAAGTATATCCATCTAACTATGATAGTCTACACCACTAATCTTATTTATCCATGTCGATCACCTTTGCTTCGGTCACTGGCGATAAGTTATTGGGTGGCCATCCCTCCTACTTGTCTAACCGAGTAACCAGAGCAACAACAATCAGACATGTCATTTACTAGAACTTCTATAAGGATCTATGATAGGGGCTTGAGCGTAAAAATGTTGGTACCTCACAGTTACCCTCAAGCTCTATTAAAGTTCCTCCCTATTTGTTATTACCATAATTCCGCTGCACTACTCTGATAATCTACCTTGTATCTAACAGTACTACCCATATCAACCACCCACTATCTACTATCATAATACATCCCCGAAGCTAACTCTCATGGCCTATCGCCTAATCTAAAATGGGGGATCTAACGCATCTAACGTAACAATCTAGTTCATACTCAGTGTTAATAGTCAACTATGGTTTAGCCCACACTTCTACCTATCACAACCCAAGAACAAACGTTCAAAGCAAATGGGGGCAAGAAACAATTGGGCAACTGGAAATCCTCTCAATGCAACTTATACCTTGGATGAGGCTCTCTAACTCAGCTGCTTCTACTCCTGCGAGGGTGAAGACTCGGCCAATGGACTTTATCTTGTTAGCTTGGGGCTTCTGAGGCGTACTCCCGCTAGCTGGTTCAGGCTTAACTCCCTTACAGTCTCTGCTGATATGGCCCGACTTATGGCACTTACAACCTATGACTTTAGTTTCCTGGCACTCACTAATGTAGTGACCCTTGCTACCCTTCCGACTAGAAAACACTACCCCAAAGAAAATCTCTCCTTGAACAGCTTCCAGCTGATAGCAACTTTAGCTTTTCCAAGCGTTAGCAAGTGTCATCCCACCAATGTTCAGCTTCGTTGGTCGATTTGAATGTAGCGAATGCCACCTTCGGAGCATCAGTGCAAGTCATCCCTCGGAACAATTTTCTCCATCCCACAAATCCAATGTGGTGCTCATCCCGGGTCGAACGTCCCTTCACATCAATCAAGCTTCCAACAACGTCGAGGACAACATGGTTACTCTCGTCCTTCATCCATTCTCACTTAGACAGTCAAGAAATGAAGCAGTCACAAAGTAAAGTCCTAAAATCTCATATCATCATCTATCCTAACATAGACAATCATACAAGAGTACACAGAGATTACATGATAGACACATACCACGGCCTGAAGAACAAGCCGAGCTCTGATACCACTAAATGTGACACCCTCTACCCCGTCATGGCATTTTAGCAATGTAAGAAGAAAAGAACAAGAAATAAAATTTTGGTCCAATTAAAAACTTTCATTCAAAAGAAGTAGATTCATCACGCTCACAACATGTGGAAAAAGAAAAAGAGTATGAAATATAAATAATGAAAATAACCCAAGTTCCCGATGTCACATTATTCAGAGCTGACCCTTACATATAACATCGGAAATAAAACAATAACTTGTTCAAAACAAAAATAAGTCTTCTATCTATTCCAACGAGCCATCACGATCACTCATCGGCATTAACATCCTCAACACCTGCAGTCTCATCATCTATACATACCCAATGGGATATGCATAGCCACAAAAGGGGTTAGAAATCATGCACTCAAGTAGCACTTTAAGGTAAAGGAACTAAATGAACAATGCTCATAAACTGAACAAGTCCTAACATCAACATTGTACCTACAACAACAACACATAATAACAACAATCGTCTAAACACCATAGGCTACGACATCAACCACAACATTAGAATAACATCACGACATATGCACAACCAGGCATATTATCATCATAATGATGCATCTCTAGGACCATAACTATATGCATGTGGATCCATTTATAACGAGGCCGGGATACCTTGCCCGCTTTAATGCCATGTCCGTAATGCCCCAATAACAACAGGACCGGGATACCACGCCCGTCACGGGATACCTTGCCCGATTCGGCCCATTAACCATAGGACCGGGAAACCTCGCCCGTCATGGGATACCTTGCCCGATACGCCCTACTAGCAACAACAACAATGCCGACACCAGGATGCATGAACATGACCAAATGCGGTGTCTAACAATAACGACTTCTATCGCAATATCTTCTATAGAATAACAATAACGGCATCAATGAGACACTCATGATACAAGAACAATAAGCCAAGTGTCAACAAATTACATACAACAGCAACAAAGTTAACCAGTCAGTACGTTGACGAGTCCCTTTAACCAGCAACATAATAACAATCAACCTACATAGCTAACTAAGTTTCAAACGCACAATACTTAACTCAATCATTTAATTAAATAATTATCTCATCCAAGTCTTATCATGTTAACCATTCTCTAGTTACCATTGGCAAGTTTTGGACATCTAATATAGTTCATAGGATATAGCCTAACACGCGAGAAATGGCAGGATATTAAAGATACACGCTACGGCCAAGGTTCTGAGGCGCTCGCGCCTAACAGAGCGCGCTGGTGCCCAGCTTCTGTCCAAAACCTTCAGTCGTGTGATTTCCACGCTTTCGGGGATCGCTCGGCATCTTGTTATGTCCTATAATTCATACTTGACACTAATCCGTAGTCCTTAGAACCACACCTATCTTTTATGGAATTATAAAATTCAAAACATGAGACCTTAAACCCAATCAACCCAACACTTAGCATTTTTACAGAGAATTTTGCATAATAGATTTTATATCCTTCCTACTATTCTTTTATTAAACACTTAAGGCTATGATACCAAAGATCAAGAAATCACCAGATTGCCTACCATTTATTTAGTACATTTAATCTAGATTTTAACCTTTAAACCCATTACCCTTATTCCAATTTTCTGCATAATTTATTAGAACCAACACCACTACTTCAAACAATATTTTGCACTAACTAGCAAATCAATCATGCACAAATACTCAATCTCAAGACATGAAGTAGCAAATTCCAAAGAGCATGTTCATCACTTAGACACCAATCTCTCAACAAGGAGATCACAAAGATGTTGCAAACATCAACAGATAACATAAGATCATAGGTGTTAATAACAAGGAATTTGCATCATGTTTCAAACACCAAAAGAAGCATAAAATCATGCACAAATACTCGATCTCAAGACATGAAGTAGCAAATTCCAAAGAGCATGTTCATCATTTAGACACCAATCTCTCAACAAGGAAATCACAGCATGTTGCAAACATCAACAGATAACATAAGATCGTAGGTGTTAACAACAAGGAATTTGCATCATGTTTCAAACACCAAAAGAAGCATAAAATCATGCACTTCAACCACCAAACATCAATGAGTCAACCATCAACCGCAACCACAGCATCCAACCACAATATAATATCATAAAATCAATAAGGAACATATTTAAACATCAATTTACTGGTTTTAGATTGATTTTCTTGTCACCATGGTGACGGTACTCTCTCATGGCAACCGCGCGAGGCTTAGGAATCTTGGGACATCCCTATTGTTCATTCGCATTCCATAAACCCACTACATGAGCATCAAACTACCCCCTTACCTCTTAGAATTTCGTGCTCTAGATAGGGTATGTGAACTCCAAGCTTTTCCTCTCCCTTCGTGGCTTTCTCCATAAAAAAAACACAAGGATAGGTGATGAGAAGTGAGAAAACTAATGTTTGGAACCCTAACGGCGATCATAAACTGAACTTAGATTAGAGGCATTACCTTAAACCCAAGCCCTCCAAGAATGATGAAGGATGTTGGTAGAGCGAAGCCCCAACAATGGTTCTTCAGTCCCAAGAGTAAGGTTAAAACTCACCAAGTGCAGAAAAATAGAGAGAATGGAGAAGTGAGGTTTGATCTTTGATGATAGTTTTCCAAACGTGATTAGGGTTCAAAACTGAGGCTTAGTGGTTGGTTTGTAACCCTAACATGTAATCTTAGTGAATTGGGTCGAGTTTGGGTCTAATGGGTCGGATTACATGTGCCAAAAAAGCAACAAAATGCGCAAAAACGTGCAGAAATCACCTATCAGCAGGTGCCTGGCGCCTGGAATGGGCGCCTGGCGCAGGCTCTTGGTGATCCCCGGGCGCCTGCGCTTGAGTCTGGGCGCTCAGCGCTACTGCATCACTGTTTTGGCCATATCTGGAGCTAAAGATGTCTGATTGAGGTGTTCTTGGTGTCGTTGGAAAGCTAAGAGAATTTCATACAATTTTATCTCTAATAGGCTTACCCAAATTCGGACTCTAACAGGATCAAACATGCAGTTGAAATATACTATAATATTCCTAGGTGTTACACTTGCGTTGTGTTGACTCCAGAGAGCATATCTAGAGTTGTAGGTATCAAAATTGAGTCGAACTAAAGCCAACTAAGAGATAAGATATAACGCTACAACTTTATTGAAGGGACTTAAATCCAATTGAGTTGTTAAGAGATTCAAAAATGGGGAATACGATGACTGAAATAACTAAACATAGGAATAAAGGTAAACATAGGAATAAAGGTACATCTAGATACTCAATCGGCTGAAGGAATGGTAAAACATATGAAACCCATCCCCAGCAACTATAAGCATGTTCTAATACCTAAGACATATCCTAATCTTGAAGGGTGAAAAAATCTGGGCTGTTACACGAACCATTCTCAACTAAGAGCAACACAAAGCAATCATTCTCCTCACAAGGTTATGTGTTTCTCTCATCTCTCAAGTGTTTAAGAAAGAACGCTCATCGTCACTTACATGTAATCCCTATCATAAGCTTGGCAAGCTTCTAAACACACAAATGCAATATCAATGTCACACACTACAAGAGGACTTTATTGGTTGTAACAATGCTTAGGTAAGGGTAGGATAAAATTTGGGAACTAGCTAACCAAGTCGGAGTTAAGAGACACTTTTTCCTCTCCAATGTTCCACACCTTTTTCTTTTTTTTTTCCTTTAAAAAAACCCCCAAAAGGAAAGAAAAATAGAGGATTAAGCACACTTTTGTTTTTTTTTTTGTATATGCATTTTTTTGGCTCATATAGCATTTTCTCAATTTTCTTTTTCTTTTTCAGTACTTGACTCTTTTTTTCTCTTTTTTTTTTGAACAAGGAAAATAATAATAATAATAATAATAATAATAAATACCAAATGTATACCCGCCCCAAACTTAGAATGTTGCTTGCCTTCAAGCAACCCCAAACTTAAGATAAGACCATACCTCCAAAGAAGGCACACCTCCCAACTCCAACTAGAAGTGACTCATTGTTTTTTAGGGTATTGGCTTGTAGTGTGGCTCAAGTAACCAGAAAAGTGGGTTATAGGCTCAAAGGGCTCACATAAAGGATAACATGCATGGGTAGGCATATTTGGCTCAAGCTATCTACAAAAAAAATGGTGCCTCAAGTATAAGTGTGTGCAACAAAATCATGCAAAAGTGGAAAGGAACAAGCCAAGTTCTGCAGAGAAATACATGGAATTATGCTCAAGAGAATGAAAAATTACTGTTTAAGCTCAAACACTCACAGGTTATAAAAATCATGCATCATGTGCCCTCAATCTCAAACAGTCCAGCCACATCAAACAAGCAAGAAAGATCCATAATTATGCATTGTTTTTAAAATTCAAGCCCTATGGATCATACAGAAGCTTGCATCCAACTGTTAATAGTTTTCGAGCATGGACAAGAAATGCAAGCAGAATTTCTACAATGCAACCACTCAAACCACCACCCCAAACTTAATATCATGCCATGTTTCTAACCCAAAGCATTAAAGCTCAAATAAAGAGATAAGGATCAGAGAACTTCTCCGCAAGAAGAATATTCCATGAAGCATAGCAGAGCTGACAGTCAGGAGGGCGAGGTCACTGCTTCTACACACATGCCTCTTGTCTCTTTCTCTTTCTCTTTTTGTGACCCTGAAAAATGAATTTATGTCCAGCCTCTCCAATTATTTTTAGTCCAACTAAGAAAAAGAAGAAAAAAAATTAAAAGCTAAAACAAAATGAGCATAATAAAGCATGAAATCGAAAAAATGCTTGGGCTGCCTCCCAAGAGGCGCTTATTTAACGTCATTAGCTTGCCACTTCAACACCCACGTTAGGGTGGATAATATGACATAAAGAACACATCACCCTTCTTCTTTCTTTGCATAGGCAAAACTCCATGAACTTGAGATATACATGATTTTTCTTCCATGCCCTCTCAAGGTGGAAGACGATGAATAAGGCATTAAGGGTATCTAAAAATCGATCAAACTTTTCATCCCTCTCTTCCTTGTTACTCAAATGATGAGAAAGAAAATTGATTTGGTGGTGAATTACTTGTTGGGTCTCCACATCTTCCCAAATTTGGGAATTTCTTATTTCTTATTTCTTTCCAAACTAGATATTCATCCAATAACATCATTTTTTTCTTCATCATCTTTCTTCTCTAATTCCTCTTCGCCTAGGCCATGTTCATCTTTTGCGGATTTCTCTTCTAACTCAATGACTTTAACTCCATTATCATTTAGGATGATGTCACTCGGTAGATAACCATGAGACCTTTCTTTTAATTGCTTGACCAGCTGCCCAACTTGAGCCTCTATATTTCTGATGGAAGCATCTTGATTTCTGGAGCGTGCCCTTGTCTCTTCCATAAAAGATGAAGATTGCATAGCCAATTTTTCAATAGCAATTTTCCAAGGTTGCTTTTCTTCATCGAATGGTGAAGTGGAAGAGCCTCCTTGTCCCATATTTGGCATAACATCATCCTCATAGTAGTCATTTGGATGATCTCCACCCCAATATTCATAAAAGTGAGATTGAGCACGTTGCTCACATACATAGTGCTCCGTATAAGAGACAGCCTCCTTAAAGTGAGATTGAGCACGTTGCTCACATACATAGACCTCCGTATAAAAGACCTCATATGGTTCCTCACAAATGCCATTTACATGATCTCCCCCACAAAAATCGCAATTAAGTGGGAGGGGTTGGTTGACCTTCACTTGCATAGCTTGGAGTTGGTTAGACAACAACTCTAATTGTTGAGACATACATTTTTTCTGAACAAGAATAGTCAAAAACTTTAATTGTTCAGACATAAACTTTTGCTGATGAAGAATAGTGTCTAAAACAGATTCCATGGCTTGAAGTGGATTTACCTGAGTTGTACAAAATTAAGAGAAGTGATAGCGATTTAGGAAAATAGGATATCAAAAGAAAATAAAATATGCACAAGCAAGAAAAATAAAGGTTCAAATTAGTAATCTCATAGGCTAGATGATACTTGAAATAGCAATTCCCGGCAACGGCGCCAAAAACTTGATGGGATCACGGCAAGTGTACCGGATCGTTGCAAGTAATAAAATCGGTTAAGTACCGGATATCGTCCTCAAGGATTGCGTGTCAAATATCAACTTACTATTTTTATTACTATTTGAACAAGAAACAATATATTTTGGTGTTTTGAATTGATTAACAATGAAATTAAAGAAAGCAAGAAACAATATTTTTGGGTTTTCTTGTATTGACCAAATATCAAACACTTGGTGCGCGTCAATAATACCAAATATCAAACACTTGGTGTGCACAAATAATACGGATAAAAGTGGCTAGGATTTGAATCCCCTTTGTTTTCCTCTTCTCATGCAATCAAACTCAATCCCAATACAAGTCAAATTCATGCAATTGAAGTTCAAATTCACTTAGTTAGACTAGTCTCAATTCCTTGAGCAAAAGCCCCTTTAGATTAAACCAAGAACCCTAATTCCTTAGGCCTTCCTAATTTAACTAAGCATTAAGAGTAACAATTCAAAGGAACACATAAGCATGAAGTCCTATCCCTAGGATCATCACAAATATGGCAATCAACTTCATATCTAGCATAACAACCAATTTTCTAATTGGGAAATCACACTTAGAATCAATTCAAAGATGGCCAATCAATTAAAAGCATTAGGAATGGAAGAAATTTCTCAATTAACACAAATACAACAAGTATTAAGCATTAGAAGTCATATTACACAAGAATCCAACAAAGGTTCATCATTCCTAACCAAATGGAAAAACTAGAAATGCATAAAAGAGAGAGGAGAGATAGAATTAGAAGGATGGAGAGGTGGTGGATGATCCATTGAAGGTCCAAGTTCTCTTCCAAGGCTTGAATCTTCAAGGGAGATGGAGATGAGATGGATTTAGGGTTGCCTTTTGGCTCCCCTAGGGTTTGGGAGTGAGAACATATGAAAGGGAATCACCAAAATGAGTTAGAAGTGTGTTTTAATAAGTGTCAGGCCGAGACGAGGAGCAGGGCGCTGGATTCTAGGACGCAGGGAGCCCAAAATTGTCAAAAATCGAGTTCCAACAGGCGCAGGGGCCCTCACGGGCGCCTGGCACCCTCCTACACCATTTTTTCCGAGTTGTGATGCATTTTATACCCTTTTAAAATCCGAATTATCTCAAAGTGTATTCATGAAAGTTGAAGCTATGGATCTTAGCTTTCAAATGGCACCGGTTTCATATTATTATGATGCCTGTAGCTCCAGATATGGTCCAAACACCATGTAAAGGTCAAGTAGGGACAGCATCACCTTGTCAATTTGTAGCATAAATTCCATCAACTTAGAGATTGAATCAGGTCTCGGCTTCTTCATAAAAATTGTAGGTAATTCTTTTATCTTTTCAACAAGACCAATATCATCTCATTCAGATTAGTGTGGCTCATGATATAGCTTTTGGAATCTTCTTTGTTATTGTTTGAAACCACATACTTATCAAATTGTGCACCATTCTTGCCTCTTTCAGCACGTTCAATCAAAACATCACAAATGAGGTTATTATGCTCAAGATTTCCATTCAAATCAACCAAATCCTCAAAATAACTTCACAAACAATTCATGCTTAGTCAACAATAAATTAAGGTAAAGACAAAGCATATGGTAGGAATACAAGGTGATTTCCACTTCAAAAGAATAGAAAAACTAGAAAATCTAGAGGATTATCATTAATCAAGCCACTAAAGAATCACATGGAGATTGCAAGGGAGACTTTCTATTGCAAAAGGACTCAGCTACAAAAATATATACCAGTTCCACTAGATTTGGAATAAGGACCCATAAGTACCCTGAACGACAACACATACCTCGGAAAGCTGAGGTCCATAAAAGCCTTTATCTAAAAATGGCGAAGAGCCACATCAATACCCAATAAAAATGACAATATACAAGGTTATTTCAAGTAAATACTTGCACAAATTTGAATTCCATAATGATATATTTGCAGCTCTACAGATGAGCACCAACACGTACAAGCTCAAAAACCTAAGTTACAAAGCCCTATGAAAACTTTTACCTAAAAAAAAAGCGAAGAACCGCATCAATAAAAGATCTCGAAAGACCTCCAAAAGCTCTACACATGAGCAAGCTCTACACATAAACAAGATCTACATTCGAACTCCAATAAATACAAGCTCTAAATTCGATCTACGAATGATCCCTACGAGCTTACAAGAATGACGTCAGAGGTCTACAAAAACTTTGTTCAACCAACTCTCTCTATATCTGAGAAGTGAAAAATACACGCTCCAAACTTGAGCTGCGAAGAATTCATCTGAGGTTTGCAAAATCCTTTATTTAAGCAAAACCGCAAGGAGCTACATCTGTATCCAAGAGATCTGAGGTCTACAAAATCTTTGATCATGCAAACATACAAGCTCCACACTTGAACCTCTAAATATTCATGAGAGAATGCAAGTTAATACCTACGAGTTTACGAAGGCGAAGGAAACGTCCTACTACAAAGCCCATGAGCCCAGGGTCTTAACTGCAAAGATCCATACAAGTCTCACAAGCTCTACATATATACGTGCGCACATACAAGTAAAATCCAGCTAAAGATCTAGCGCAGCAAAGATGAGCTCACAACAGAGGTCGACACACAAAAATTGGCCAAAGGGCAAGTTTGAGGAAAGACTCAAAAAAATCACAGCAGAAGCAAGGGACACTCAAATAAAAGGTGATCTACGAGACAAAGAATTACATCAAACAAAAATTCTTACAAGTACTACAAGCTCTACAAGGGTGCTACAGTAAGAAAAATGAGCAAGCACGAGCTCTAAAACTTACAAGCCTACAAAAGCTATAACTGTAGAACGCTACAATAGAAGGACAGTAAGAAGGCTCCATGCACAAGATACCACACCAAGCATGCCTATATCTGCTAAACTACAAAGCATGCCCACCATGGCAACTTAGGAAAATCGTCACACCCAATCTGCTTCTCCAACTTCAATTGGAAAAAGCAAAAGAAAATCACAAAAGTAGCAGCGAAGCCATATTAGTTGCACAATAACTAAAAGGCACGTATAAATGCGCAACTATTGGGTGAAGCTTGGAAGGAGCAACATTCAACCAATTGAGAACCTCACACACAAGGGAAGAAAGGGGCAATCTTAAACCCACACGAGTGAAATAAGTCTGATAAAAGTAACAGAAATCCCGCTCTTCAACCACAGTCTTCTTAAAATACACCATAGCTGCCTCGAGACAAGGAAATATGGGAAGCTCAAGGACAACATCTGCCCTATAGAACGATGAGGACTCACAAAGAGTCTGAATAGCCACTTTCGACCTATAGCTGGACCTCACCTTGATCACTATAGTAGCGACCCACTCAAAATCAGGAATATTCCCAGTCTCATACTTGCGTTTGTGAAAAATCAACGCCCAACCCAACCCTAAGTCCGATGCGGAACAGGCCCCGCGAGAAACACTAAGACGGGTGACAAAAGAGGCCACCTTTTTACTTACAGCAACGACGTCATCAGAACTGCAGTCACTGTCCTCCACCACCTCAACTTCTGAATCAACCAGGGATTTACCCTTACCCATGACAGAAAGACAAACAAACGAAAGAAAACAAAAGCAAAATGATATCAAATTTCCCGGAGGCCGAACAGGCTGCGGAATCAACCGACCAACCTGTGGCCAAAGAGGCTAGTACATCACCCAAAGGTCGAAGAGGTCAGTGTACTGAACAAATCAGCCTAATCTTAACAAACAAAGGTATCAACACCGACCGAAGAGGATAGTGATCAGTTAATACATATAAAGATTGCTATGCAGAGGATGCAGATTACCAAACACAAAGGAAACCAACTACGCTGGTCACAGCATCTCGAAAACAATCATGCCGAAGAAGGCACAAAGGCACTCATCCAACACAATCAATCATAAGGCTTAACAAATTCACCTTATATTTTTTTCTTTATTTCAAGGGAAAGCAAGTCTATAAAGATAGGTGCGACATTACCAGAAACCATGAGTTTGATTGCAAAGCGAGCCCGGGAACAACCAACTCAGACGCTACAAGATCGAGTACCAAAAACCGGAGCACACGCAAGCAATAAGATATAATTATTCCTTTTCTCAAAGCTATATAATGGGTTTCAGCACCTCATGCACACTCTCCACAGAACAAACCCTCGATGTCAGAGACTCGAGAAGAGCAGGGTGAGGAAGCATCATGGTGACGACCTCAGGGAGATTGCGACATCTGAGAGAATGGGAGTCGAAGGGAAATCTTGAAGTCTCCAATAAAAGGACATCTTGATAAAACTTTAGAAGTTATGTACAGGTTGATCATCCCGGTCACTACAAGAAAAATAACAATTACCAAGGGCCATGAGCCTTCCCAAAAGACAAAAAGCCCTCGCTAAAGCATGTGTTACCGAGGGCTCACCAAAGGCCATGTGTCTGTAGGTTATTTGCCAGTTAGAAACATATACTGAGGGCTATTTAGGAAAAATCCTAGGTAATTACTGAGGGCCACTAGCCCCAGGTAATTATCGAGGGTTAAAGTCCCTAGGTAAGTAACGTAGATTTTGAAAAAAAAAATATTAATTTAACACATGCATTACCGAGGGTTCAGACCCTAGGTAAGTAACTTAATTTTTGGAAAAAAATGAATATTATTTTAAAATATGAGTTACCGAGGTCTCGGACCCTTTTAATTTTATTTTATTTTTGAAAAATAATAATTAAATTTAATTAGTTTAAATTTTAAATTGATTAAATTTAATTATTTCTTTTTTAAAACAATAATTAGAAAACAAAAATTAAACTTTGGAAAACCTATCAATGCATTTTCTTCAGAAAATTCCAGAAACAAAAATGTAATTATGCAGAAACAAAAAATTCCAAAAATAATGATACAAAATTATAAATTCCAATAATTATTTAGAATTATACAAAATTTCGTAATTAATTCCATATAAAATTAAAAATTCTAGAAATATAAAAATTCCATAGATTATATAGAAAATTAATTATTAGAGTCCAAAAAAATAAATAATTCCATAAATTTCCAAAAAAAATTTTAAAAAAATATACAGTCCAAAAAAATAGATGCAGATATCCAGAAGAGAAAGTAAAAACAGAAGATAAACGGTACAGAAGAGAAAGCAAAAAAAAAGTGTTTTCCTCATTTGTTGGCCTTCAAAAACTCGAATCTATGTGAACAAAAGGAAAAAAAGGCAAGTTAGTAAAGAAAAAAAATTTAATGGTAAAAATTGAAACTTTATAAAGGATCTGATGGAGGAGAGGAGAGAAAAACTTTAACAGTAAAAAACTGCAAGGAGGAGAGAGAAAAAATACCAAACCATGATGAATTCGAATTCCTTGGTATCATTTTTCGCATCCAAGACTTGATAACAGATAAGGAGGAGATGATTGTGTTTTTGTGTGATGAGAGTGAGAGGAAGAGACAAAGTGAGAGAGAATGCCGGATTCGGCCAAGGAAGAAGGAGGAAGGGAGAGGGAATGGGGGCTAGGGTTTCCAAAGTGAGGGCGAGAGTGAGGGAGGTGGAGGCTAAGGCCGAGATTGGGTTAGATTGCAGCCGTAGGTTTTTTAGGGCTTTTTTTTGTGAGAGGAAGAATGGAAGAGAAAGATGGGCCGTTGCGGTTGGGGATTAGGGTGGAGGGGCTGCCGTGGTTGAGAGAGAAGAGAGAAGGGAAGAGAGAAAGGGGAAGAGAAAATGAGAGGCATCGTGAGGAAATGAGGAAAAGTGAGGGGTTGAATTAGGGTTAAAGGGATTTTAGGGTTAGTGAGATATAGGCTAGGCCTTGTGGGTCATAGTTTGGGCCGAGAAAAGGAAACGAGTAGGGGTGCATAAAGAAAGACGAGGTGCGCGCAATGAGGGAAGGGGGTGCATAGGTGTAGATAAAGAACTGGGGGTGAGCGTGGACTAGGTTGGGCCACCAGTCCAATTGCTGGTTGCTGCTGGCACCCCCATATTTATAATTTGCACCACTTTTCTTTAAAATTTTTATTTTATTTCCTTTTCTCTCTTTTTTCATTTTTATTATTTTTCACTTTATTTTTTTTACCTTCTTCTCTTTATTTTGAAACTAAAAATGTTATTATTATTTTTATTTATTACTATTTATTTATATATTTATTTTATTACTAATATAAGCAAAAATTTATAGAAAAGGGGTCGAACAAAAGTAGTGAATGACAGCTGTCTCTCCTTAATTAGTCTTTACTCGAAGGTCTTCGCGCATTCGTTGTTAAAGGCGATTAAGGATAGATGACTCTAATTTTTTCCGAAACAAGTTGTTTGAGAATGTGGGAAAATGTAATTAAGGATAGGGGACTCTTTGCACATCTCTTTCTTTCTTTTTTTTTTTTTTTTACTTTTGCTTTTTCATTTCTTTTCCCATATTTTATTTTTTTTCCCCATTTTTTTCAATAACAAAATGGACTCTTTTTAATTCTATTGGTCCAAAAACATTTTCTTTATTTCCTCAATTTAAAAAAAATTACACTTTATAAAGGGTAGGACAATATCATACGTATTACAGCTTAATTAATATTAATTATTAATAATTTATAATTTTTAAATGAATTATAATTGAATTGAAAATTATAATTATAATTATAATTTCATAAATATTAAATTAAATATTTTGACAGATTTTTGTGTTGCATTGCAGATGAAAAACAAGTGTACATCCACCCCTATGCCATGTGAAACGGATTCTACAAATGTCGTGCACATGGATTGCAACGTTCCACATGACGTTAAAAAGATATTACATTTTTAAAATGAAACACAAACAAACATTACATCTTTATGGTTCGCTCAGGTCAGTCATGTCAAGATCATCTGGAGACCTAACTGCATAAACACACAACTCGATCGGGGTTTAGGATGTATGTTGTCAATGGATGGTGAACATCAAATGTTCATGAAAAATGTTTTCTATTTCCTTATTATGGTATATAATCCTCCCGTGTGCATCAAGCCGAGGACGACAATATATTACCTTTTGCACCCTTCGTTCTCCGAGATTGAGTTTGTGCTGAATCTTTGATTTCAACACCTCAAACGTGATGTCATATTGAAGCCTAAGTGGTGCTGGTGGTGAATGTTGTAACACCCCAAATTTCTAAGCTAAGTTGAGAATAAGTTATGAGGAGAATTATGATTGTATCCAAGCTTAATTTGATTTCAAGGTGAGTGGATATAATTACACAAAGTTTTGATAAGAAAGTTAATGGGTTTGAGTTGAGGAATAAGTGTGGATTTAATCCTAAGATGGTTAAAGGTGTTGATTTGTAGTTATGGAAGTTAATTTGAGAAGAAAGTCTCAAGGTTTGGTGTTAGAACTAAGTTTTCCTGGTTTTTCTGCAGTGTGAATCGATTCATATATCCCGGGAATCGATTCACAGCATTAAAGATCCATTGGCATCAAATTTTAGTAGTGGGAATCGATTCACAGAAGCCAGGAATCGATTCACATAAGACAGGCCACTGGGACTTGCAGGCAGGAATCGATTCATTCATTAAAACTGCAATTCAGGCGCTTTTTACACTGTGGGAATCGATTCACACTATGCTGTGAATCGATTCACAGCTGCAGAGGTGTATAAAAACGCTGTTTCAGCGAGCAGAACGCAGAAATAGAGAAAGAGGGAAGGAAAAGAAGAGAAAGGGAAAGGAGAAAGAGGAGAGGAGAGCTAGGGTTTCACCCTTTGAGAAGGATTGAAGAGATTCATGTTGGATTTCTTCAATCACTTGCCTAAATGGAGAGTTTGAGAGTGGAGATTTGAGTATTTGGAAGATTTGGGTTTGAACCCTAGAGAGGAGAAGAAGAAGCACGAATTTGGAGAAGAATAAGGGGGAGAAGACCAAGCTCCAACAAGGATGGTTCAAGTTCTTGGATGGAGAAGGAAGATTGAAGGTTGAAGATCAAGATTTGGGAAGTATTTGGAGGAGCCCCAAGTTGAGCAAAGAGGGAAAAGCTTGAAGAGGAGCAAAGAGTCCAAAGTTCAACCTTCCTAGCTCAATGTCTTGAAGAATAGAGGTGAGTTCTTCAACCCTTAGGTGATGGGCACCCATAAGTCCCACATATAGGAATTTCTCTTCCTTTAGTAATATGTGAACCCTAGGTTCAAGTTAGGATTTAGATACCTATAAAAGGTTGAGTTATTATTGTTATGATTGTCATGATTGTTATGATTGTTATGATTGTGTAGTGGGCTTGATTAAAAGAGGTTGGCGACTGCCCCCAACCCCCCACAGTTGAATGTATGCTTGATGTTTTCTCTCTTGAGAACTCCATAGAGTTTCAAGGGATTAGTTAATGTATGTGTTGTCCATTAATTTGGTGAATTGTGAGGCTTGTCAAAGAGCCATAAGCTTAAGTTATAAAGGTCGAAGAAAGGACCCTAGGAAAAGGATGTAATAGAAAGAATGTATGAATTAGTGTTCATGATTTGGAGTCATTAGATAAAAAGGGATGCTATTAATATAAGCTTGATTCATAGAAATAGTTGTAATTTCTTTGAATAGTTATGTAATGAGGATGATGTGATGAATCCTAGTTAGCCAGGTTGCATTTCTATGAACATGCATACAATCATAAGCATAAGCATATGCATAAGCTAAAGTCCATGGCAAGACTCCTCTATCTATAGGAATAGATCGGTTTGGTTAGCCAAGTGGGACGCCCTTGGAGGGTTATGACGTCTAACCACCATTCCGAAAGTGTGTAATTGGGGTCTAGGGACTGAAGCCTACGACACTACCCAATAACACAAAATGCATTATATTGCATAGCCTCATATTATATATCTCCTTATGAATGGTATAATATGTGAAGTGATGTTAAGTTGATGAATGTTGATGAATTCCTTGTGTATATATATATATATATATATATATATATATATATATATATATATATATACATATATGTATTCGGAATTAGCTTAGTTAGTTGTATGGAATCTTGGATAGCACATCCCTAGTCGCTTAATTATTATATAATAATGGTGCCTAGAAGTAGAAAGAGATGTGGTAAGATTGGTTTCTATGATATAGAGAAAAGCAAAGATGTGTTAAGCATAAGTGAGTAAGTAAGAACAATACATTCTTAGTCAATGAAGTTGCAATTTACATTGTAGTAAGGTTAATCGTGCTAAGCAT
Source organism: Calophaca sinica (assembly GCA_037113605.1). NCBI lineage: Eukaryota > Viridiplantae > Streptophyta > Magnoliopsida > Fabales > Fabaceae > Calophaca > Calophaca sinica. Next base: position 107,288,579 of record CM073735.1, on the reverse strand, counting down.
AGGTTAAAGAATGAAGGTTTACAAGATTGATGTGGGTTGGCTACACATTATTGTGTTCAGTTTAATCACAAGTTGATAAGTGGCATATTGGACCTAGGATTACCATATTTATAATATACTAAGTTTTTTATTCAAGCTAGCGCCTTCTAAAGCGTCTTAGCTTAGGGAGATCAAGAAGTTTCAGGTCAAGTCCTTATGGTACATAGAGAGAGTATGTCTAGGTTTGAAATGCCTAAGTTAGTCTTCTCAGCCTAGAATGTTCCGAGGAGAGAATGGTGAGGAGTCCGTGAAGGGCTCACTGAGATTTATAATCTCACCCTTTTCCTTTTATTTGTTTCAGATAAGCAGGTACCGAAGACGGTGAGCCGAAGCTCCAAGCTTGGGACTCATAGGCTAGTTTTATATTGAAGTGGAAATTTTATATTCCAAGTTATGTATAATTTGTAATCTATTCATTCGATTTATGAATTAAGTTTGATTTATGACTTGGATTACTGTAATCAAGTCTGTAAGTTATTAGTAACTCCTGTGCTTTAATGTAATTTGTCGTACTTTCAATTATGTTGAGGTGCGGGTGTTACAAATGTGATGTGCACACAAATTTACGCCATCAAAACCACTTGTTATTGACCCCCTATAATTTAGAATGGAAAGGGTTGAGCCTGGATAAGGGAGAAGCTTATCATCTAGCCAGAAAGAAGTCATTTACAAGCTCATCGTCCCCGTTGTGAATCTTTAGAGAGTGGAATGAGTGATGGAAGGGTTTAGGCTTGTAGATGGTTTATGAGGAACGATTCTATTTATAAACCGTTTGGTGCGATCTCAACCATTAAAAGTGTCGGTCGGATCTCGACCTTTGGTTTTATTCAACACGACGGACCAAATGGAAATGATTCGTTTTTATCCGCAACTAGTAAAAGCGATTACTACCTATTGACTCTCTGACCATGTCCACAGTAGCAAAAAAAAAGTAATTATCAGTTATGAAAATAAAATATATTTGTTCCATTTATTACTTTTTTTAAGACAAAATTGACATACGATTAACGCGAACAACTTCAATTGGGAGAGGGTCAATATACTATTTGCATCCCTTTTTTAGTAATTGGGTTGGGCTTTGAAATAGATGGGCTTGACTACTAATGGCACCCCGAAATCTACTATTTACATCCCTTTCTCTCCTTTTTTTTTTACTTTTCCTTTTTCATTTCTTTGTCCATTTTTTCCCTTTTTATATCAATAACAAAATGGACTATTTTTATTTCTATTGGCCCAAAAGCATTTTCTTTATTTTTTTAATTTAAAAAGAATAACACATAATATTTTGAAAAAGATTGGGGTATTACAGCTTAATTAATATTAATTATTCATAATTTATTATTTGAAAATAAGTTATAATTTAATTGCTCATTATAATTATAAATTTTGGTCAAAAAATTATAATTATAAATTCATAAATATTAAATAAAAGACAAATACATATAATACTTAAAAATGTAATTACACAAAGTCTAATCATCATGTGCACCACCGTAATAATCATCATCATCGTTGCCACTATCTCATGGTTGTCCATCATATGGCTGATGAGTACGCGGGTTGATAAAACCAATTGTCATGCCAGAAAAATCAACGGCCATATCGTCTGCAGATGTGGTGCCCTGGCCTCATGGGCAGAGCCAGTAATTTACTTCCAGGAGACCATGATAAAAGTCAAATATATAATACATTATGTTTAACAAAAATTTAAGATAAAGACTAGGCTAAGGGTAAGTTTTTTTTAAAAGGCTCCAAGCCTTTATTCGAGTCTATTACAGGCCATCTCAAATTTTAGTTTTTTAGTTAGTTAAATAAACTAGAAAAACAACATATAAAATATAAAATACATTTAAAATCTTGTCTCCAAAATATGTGGTGTCATATTATGTCATAAATGTATTGACATTTGCTTTGGGAACATGATACTTGACATACTTGACAAACATATATTGTTAGTAATAACAAAACATGGGTGGCCCCACAAAATATAGCATACAATGGATGCTTATAAGTTATATGAGAGAAAAAAACAAAACAAAACCGATCTGGCCATGAAACCACAGCACCTATGTCAATCTCATGGGGCCATAAAATAAGTATAGCATTCAAATCTCAAATGAATTACAAGACTTGGGGGAGACCACAGCACCTAATGGTCCCTCCCTCCCTCCGCCTCTGTCTGGCCTGGCTGTGGCGCTTGACTATGGAAACGGGGTTGGTACATAGGTGGTTGTGGTCGGTAGTACTACTGTGGCGGTGGTGGCGGCTGGTGCTGTGACTGTGGCTGTGATGGCCAAAAGCCGTGATGGTGTGGCTGGTGCTGTGAATGTGGGAGTGATTGCCCGTAGTAGTACTGCTGACATGGCTGTGTTTGTGGCGGTGGCGATGGCCTCCCTTGCTGCTGCAGTAATGCAAACATATGTCTTTGCTGCTCTGCCATCTCATTAAACTTCGACAGTAATTCCTCCTTCTCCCTTTTAGCTTCCTGTGCTTGACGCTGTGCATCCGATACTTTCCTTTGCATCTCCACAAATGCTTCGTCCATGCGAGAGCGTTCAGTACTGGCGACAGGAGAAGAAGAGGCATTAATATCGAGGTAAGAAACCCCTCTCTTGTAACATGAGGATAGGACCCCAGCGCCGTACACCCGTCCCTTCTTCTTGCCGCCAGAAACCTCCACCCATTTGCTTAGCTGAAAACGACCCATGTCAGCTGGGTTAGTAGGGGTGGATGAGTCACTAGTAGCCTGAACCTGAGAAAGATACTGAGTCATCGTTTCCTGAAAATCCTCCTGTTATGCATAATTAAAAACAACTAAGTCCAAATTAACAACCATATAAACATGATAACTAAACAAAATTATATATAATTAAAATTACCTGAACCTGCCTCGATCGGTCATCAACAAATTCGCCATTTTCCTTCCGAATATGGATATGGCGATGCAGCTCATGTAATGCCACAGGTCGCCCGAGGGTCCTCTCCTATAAATAACACAACATAAAATATATAACAGTAAACAATAATAATTAATATTAATTAATTAAGTTTAAAATAACAGTAACTATATATGCATGTACCATGCGTTCCTGGATCTGTGCAGTGTTGACGGAACCTCCCGTGTGTAAGCTACCACCCTTCTCTGATGCCCTATTAGTCTTGTTCCGATCACAAATTTTCTTATAATCTTCACTTCTCCAATGTGCGGACAACACATCCCAAACATTAACTCTCATCCAATGGGGACGCTTTCTCGATTGGCGCATGTCGCTAAGCATATCGGACAAGCGACGTGCAGCTCTATGGTGAAAGTTTTTCTCAACTTGCTCCTCGTGCATGGGCAGCCAAGTACATTTTTCCTGTATCATAGGCGATTAAAATTAAATTGGTTATAGCACTTTTATTAAATTTTAAAAAATAATCACCTAAAACAACATATGCATGAAATTATAAATCGCAACTTACTTTAAAAGCTCTGAACATCATGTCTGCATCAGCTTCATTTTTTTTAATCATTCCCCATGAGGTCCAAGGTTGTTGAAACTTCTCCTTAATAACAGCTGTGATTGCTTTTGAAGATGGTTTAGAGGGAAGAAACCTTAACAATAAAAACATGTTAAACAATAAAATGAATTATTGATTAAGAAAATTCAAATAATTAATAAAACTTAAATAATTCATAAAATTAATACTTACGCGTTACCAGCAGGTCTAATAACAACTCGTTTATCTGACAATTGCACCACCTCATCATCAAAACCATCTTGCAAGTGAGAATTTTCGACCTCATCCTCACCACCATCAATCAGGGATGAGGGTGAATGAGTAGCGCCACCACTGTTAGTGTGGTGCAAATCATCAAGGACCGCAGAAGTAGTGTTAAGCTCAAAGTTAGAACTACCACTGCCACCACTAACATGCACATGTCGCGTAGGTACAATAGATGGACTGTCCTGTGTGGGTGGAATAGATGGACTGTCGGTAGTGGGCATAGGCAAATAAATACCCACATCATGAATAATGTGAGGCGCCACCCAGCGACGGGGAGTAGTATTAACTTTCTCCTTCCCTTTTCCAGCAGTGGATGGTTTTGGGTCACGTCCTCCTGATGCCATGTAACTTAATTAATTAAAGTGTAAACAAACCTTTGGAGCATGAAAAAAATGTAGCACTATTTCATACGAATTACAAGTACAATATTCGGTTCTAATTAACATGCTATAACAATTAATACACATGCTAAATCATACAAATAATAGTTAAACATGAAATATTCAGTGCACAATATGGACCATTCGTCCCATTTTTCATCGAAATCATCTTCGGATTTAATCTCATCCTTTCTGACTTGTTCTTTGTTTTGCGCATCCACTAATTCTTCTCCACCCACTTCTTCACCAGTGTTTGGCAAGCCATCACATAGGCAGCTAAAGCCTTCAACTTGAATCACATCATTTACATTAGACATTTCTTCCACCTGATAAGATATTTCTTCCTCTGGATCATCTACTTCAATGCAAGACCTAGGTTTTATCTTAATTGTGACACACCAGCCTCGTTTGTCCGTTCATGTTGATGGATAAAGGACATAATACACCTGTCTCACATGTTGTGTCATCACAAACGGATCAAATATTGGATACCTTCTGCTCATTCTAATGTCCACCGTATTAGATTTTGGATTCATTTTCATGCCTCTATCAGATGGATCAAACCATTTACAAAGTTACAATAAAATAGCACCATTTTTTTACTATAGTCTAAAGTAGTGTAAGCTAGTTAGTATATGTGTTGAATCACGCCGTAGAAGTCATTTTCACCTCCACCGGTGTCACCTTTGATGTAAACTCCACTATTTACTGTTTTTTTGCCCTCTGTCCATGATTGGGTGTGAAATTTGTACCTATTCACAAAGAATGTGTGCAATTCAGTAACACATGTACGAGGACGATTAGATAAGTTCTTCAAGTGTTGGTATAAAGGAGTTGGTGGATGGCAATACACCTATGCATGCAAATGAACAAGTTATAATTTATATACAGACAATCATATTAGTAGTTCAAATATTTTGAAAACGTATGTACTATTGCCTAAACCATTCTGGAAAATTTGCACGTATATGAGCAGAAGATTCTTGTTCACCTATTTGCTCGGATGACAAGAATGCCCTGACGAAATTTGATGACAAATAAACAAGGTATGGCGTCTGGATAAGAAAAGAAAATTATTATACGATATATGTACTCTAGCTAGGGTTTGACTTCGGTGCAATTAATCAGTACATGGACATGTGCTGATTTTAACTCTTCATTTGTTAACAAGTGAATCGATTCTCTCCCAGCATGACAACCGAGCAGACAAAAGACTGATAAGGCTAATGAATGTCTTTCACATTCAGCAACCCCTTCATTCGTTCTATTTCGTGGGGACAACATTGATTTGTTGAAATAATATGAACAAAAATGGCTTGTTTCACGATGTAAGACAGACAAACAAATTTATCCTTCAAACCTAGCCTTATTTTTCACCGATCGTTTTGAATCACCCATGAACCTATAGAAAAAGGTTAACGAAATTGGTATCTTTGACAAAAATGGATAGTTATATTCAAAATTTAGGAAACATGTTATATATATACTTTTCAAATGGATACATCCACCTATATTGAACAGATCCACCAAGTCTAGCTTCATATACAAGATGCAATTGGAGATGTTCCATAGAATCAAAGAAACAATGGGAAAATATCCTATCTAACTTATATAGAATCAATGGAATGTTTTGTTCTATCTTAATAAGATCATCCTTTCTCAATGTTGCAGAACATAAATTCTTAAAAAATTGACTCAATTTAATTAGTGGGTTCAAAACATATGTTGGCAACTTACTAAAGATAATAGGAAGTAAACACTCCATGAATACATGACAATCATGGCTCTTCATTCCTTGCATCTTCCCGTTGTTCGCATTGACACATCTTGCTAAATTGGAAGAACAACTGTCTAGCATCTTGAGCTCTGTTATCCACTGATAAACTGATTTTGCTTCTTTGGGGGAAAAAGTGTAATTGGCTACAAGTTTTAAGGTCTTCCCAGTATCCTGGTCAACCACCAACAAGTCTTTTCGCCTGCGTTAAATAGCTAAGTCCCTCCTAGCTTTGTCTTTGTCTTTGAATTTACCCTTCACATTTATCCCAGTGTTAAATATGTTGTCAAAAAAAATCTTCTTAATATGCATAACATCGAGATTGGGTCTCAATAAATGGTCTTTCCAATACGGTAAATCTAAAAAATTATTTCTTTTTGTCCAATTATGCCACTATTCATAACCTTCCAATCGTTGAATAACACCATTTATAACTTCTACTTTTGGCAGATCCTTAACTCTTGTCCATACCTCTTTCGATTTAGCCTATGGGGTGGGTTATCATTTTCAACTACCCCCCTTACGGAGGTATTCTTATTCATCTTAAATGGATGATTGTTTAGTAAGAACCTGCGTTGCGAGTCAAACCAAGAAGCCCTCCCACGTAGTGCAAGGTAAATGTTTTCATGTCCTCCACGCAAATCGGACATGCCAATTTACCACGAGTCTTCCATTCAGATAACAAGTCATACGTAGGGAAATCATTAATGGTTCACATTAAGGCTGCTCTCATCATAAAATTTTTCTTTCGCGCAATATCATACGTCAAAATATCAGTCCACAACCTCTCCAAATCATCGATCAAAGGTTGTAAATAGATATCAATACCAGTCGTTGGTGAATTTGGGCCCGAAATTACATAAGCTAAGAATATGTAAGGTTTAGACATGCACATATCATGAGAAAGATTGTATGGGGGTGACAATAACTGGCCAGCAAGAATAAGGTTTAGCCGACGACTGGATATACAGTGTAAACCCATCAGAGCATAATCCAAGTCGGACATTGTGTGGATTCATGGCAAAATCAGAATGTACCCGATCAAAGTGCTTCCATGTCTCACCATCAGACGGGTAGCACAACTCACCTGAAGTTCTTCTATTGTCATAGTGCCACGTAATTTTACCTGCAGTTTGTATTGATGCAAACATTCTTTACAGTCTTGATACGATAGGCAAATAAAACATTGTCTTCCTTAGAACTGGTTTACTCGTACTTGTCCTAGCTTTGCAAAGACGATACATTGGCTCTTGGCAAAATTTACATTCAGTCAACGCACCGTTATTTGTGCCAAATTCATTGTCGTAATACAACATGCAACCTTCACACAACAATCGATCCTCTTAACAACTAATCCTAGCTTCGACACCAACCTTTTTAGCATCATAATAACTTTGTGGCAAACCAGCATTAATAGGTGTTGCGTCCAACATAATTTTGGTAATTTACACCCTTCATACAATGGCTTATTTGTCTCTGTTAAAAAATTATAAAATCTTTGTGCTGCCTCATTCGGAAGTTCCTTTGTGTCATCATGTTGCTACTCCTCGAACAACACAATCACCCTGAGAGCATCAGAAATCATCCTCTGCATCACATCAAACTGCTCATAATATTGATATCCTATATCCGGCGAGCCACTGCTTGAAGCACCTGTGCAATTCTCTTCAACCCATAAATTAACAGTGGGAACAACATCGCCATGACTAGTCCAACTCCAATAATTAGGCTTGAACTCATACATATACAAGTCATATTTAACATCATCTGCAGTCTTAACACCTTGACACTTGCATTTATCGCATTACGCTGGCGCTTTGCGACACGAACAAACTTATCAACCTCTTTTACAAAACTTCGTTTCAAACCCCTTCTTCCAGGAAAAGTCATATCATACATCCAACTACGATCCATTTTCTGCATATTACAAAGGCGCAGATCGATATAGGTAAACACGATAATTTGAAAAATAAATATTACCAACCTGCGAGTGAGTGGTTCCAGTGGTGGTGAGTCCGGCAAGGTGGCTCCAGATCTACCAAAAAAAATGGATATGGGTGAGTGTAATTTTTCATGAGAGAGAAAGAGAGAGAGAAAAACTTACTGTGAGGGAGATGGTGAAGAGGGAGATTGGATCAAAGGAGAAGAGAAGGAAAGCTATGGAGATGAAGGAAGTAGAAGAGGGAAGAAGAGGCGAAGAAGAGGGAGAACGGGTCAAGTATTGGACCTTTGGGCATACCGAGGGCTTTGACCCTCGCTAAAAAAGTGGCTCATTACCGAGGGGGCTGGCCCTAGGTAATGTCAGACTAGAGAGAAAAAAAATGTCATTTCCGAAGGTTGTGGCCCTCGCTAACGGTGCCAGTTCCTTTCCTATAGATTTGGCCCTAGCTAAGAAAGAAAATTTGTACCGAGGGCCAAGGCCCTCACTAATTGTCTGGGTTTTTTCCCAGTACTTTGGCCCTCGCTAGTATCTACGGCTTCTGGCCCTCAGAAATTGGTCGTAGGTAATGAGCAACATTCTTGTAGTGGGTGTAGGTGGGAGTCGACGTAGAGAAATCCACCTCCCAACCTCTCTTGTTATCATCGTGGAACGCGACCTAACAGTCGCCACCACTGCCATCACCGATTGTGCCCTCAAGTCGGTCCTTCTCGTGGCCATGAGTGTTGTCTACTCTCAATCCACATGAACATAAAAGAATAACAACAATAAAAAGCAAGGTAGTGATAAACTACTCAATCATCATCAAACAAGGATAACTGTAAAGATAAAGCATAATAACATGCATATTTAAACACCCCATGGTATTCCATTAACTTTAATCTTACTTAACTAATTTAATCATGTAATTAACGTTATTATACACAGTCATCATATAAAAAACGTGCAAATTTAAAACATTTTAAAACAAACATAAATATATTAAATATCTACATTACAATAGCAAAAGTTGCATTAGTAGAAGCAACAAAATAAGCGAAAAAGTCAAGTATGTACAACCCAGGGCGTGATATACCTAGACCACCTCGTCTACCCAAAATACATGCATACAAAATAAAAGAAGACATTGACTGACTAAACCAAACACGGTCCACATCATGCTAAGGGAACTCACTGATGTCCCCAAGAGCTACTTGCTCCCTCACTAATCCTAAACCTCTTGGCATAAACTGTCAATGTCGGAGTATTGGTTCCTACTTCCCTACTACGACGTCTCGGAACGTTACTTCATGAATGATTGTACGCCTCAATATAATTCCTATGCGACTATGAGCATAGTAAACACTCAACACGATCATGCAAGGTTATCTGCATTTCATCAAAAGGTAGGTTCATCCTAACTTTATAAGTACCTAACGAGTCCTCAAAGGATCATCTCCTAAGGAAAAGTAACAAGTAACTAGTCCTATATACACTGTAGTAGAAGTGGAGAAATTAAGATGTCAGTCATGCCCTCTTCGTCGTGGAAAATGTCTTCCATGGGGCCCTCAATCAGTAGCGGTAGTGGGATCCCCAAGATATTGCGGACCAACGTCATGCTCGTTAGCCTCTCCATGCTCTACTCCCGATCCGACGAGAATAACAAGGATATGATACGCATATGGAGAAAAGTAGGGGTAAGACTAACTAGTCATCAAACATAGTCAATAATTTAAACATTCGTTCTCGAGTCAAACTTGTAATCAACCATTCACAAATCCAAGATTCTAAGATCATAACTTATACCAACATGAATCTAGCTCTAGATGCATATTGCCTAAGATATAATTGTATTGTATTTAACACCTCCTTAACCCTCAGACCTTGGTAGGTTGTCTCCTCCCAAAGCAATAGTTGATCATAAAATGAGTTTCTAGGTGCCTTCTCCCAGAGCAAGATTAGTCTAAGGTAGGGATGTCAATTTGCACCTGTAAGTGGGGATCCCCGGGGGAACTACCTTGGAGGCGGGAAATTTTTGCCGCGGGGACAAGGAGAAAAATTCGCCCTCCCTGCACCACGGGGTCCCGTCCCTGAGAACATTACAAGAATACCCTTAGATATATTTATACATATATTATAAATGTTGTCTCTTTTTAAAAAAATAACAAAATGTTGAAAATAAATTATTGTATCTTATAAAAAATATATTGGTTCTATTTTCATATATTAAATAATGAATTTTGAGAATAATATAATTTTTTTGTGCAAACTAGGTTGGTTATTTTCTAAAGTTTCAGCTTATGGGGTCCCTGTGGGGATCCGTAGGGATGGAGGCGGCAGAGAAAAACTCCTTGTGGCGGGGATCGGGGGAGTACTCCCCGCCCCCGCCTCGTTGACATCCCTAGTCTAGTAAACACCTTGCCTAGCCCCACAAGCCTAGGCACATGTATCTAAATATAAATGGTTTACATGAACCTATAAATATAGCTATTTTCTGAGACTACTTGAAAGATGTCATCCTAAACAGTAATAGATAAAACTGAAAGGAAATCTAAGAGTTTCATTTCACTAGTCACAACATATTGGAATTTGCTGTGCATTTGCCAGCAAAGGCAATTTAAGAAAGTTATTTTTGACAAGGAAATACCACTTAGTGGGATAAGGCTTGGTTATTGTTGTATTTATGACAAGGAAAGAGAGGCATCCACAACTCCAAGCACAAATTGAAGAGGGAAAATATTTTCGATGATGTTCAAATTTTTCCTGAATACTCTGATGATTCTTTTTTCAATATCAGATCTGTTACATTCAGCAACAGCACCTGAAGACAAAACAGAGAGCGAAAAAGGCAAAATAAAATAAGAGATGATAGGTTCAAAACCCACATGCTCAAGTGACTAATTTCATAATACATACCAATATACTTGACCACATATGGAATTTGCGATGTTACTTGAGTAAATGCAACAAACAATAGAAGAAAGAAACAGACATAATACAGAGAATCAAATCATAGCTAGAAAAGTATCCTACCTGAACCAGCAACAATTATAGACTTTCTTGTCGTTAAAGCTTTACTGGGTGCCCCTTTTGCAGGCTTTTCTACATGAAGATCAAGGGTTTGAGTTTTTTTATCGAGTATCAGCGCACACACTTGTCGCTCAAATTCAAGTCTATGCTCCTTTGTTGGCCCTACAAGATGCATAATCTCAAACATAAATCCCAAACAAATCTCATCTTACAAGTCTACCATAGTCACAATGGTTCAATATTATTGATGTGATACACCTTAAACTGTCAGTGTCAGTGAATGATGAACCATAACAGTAACACTAAGAAACCCACTTAACTGGTATCAGCAAGCACAAAATTTCAATTCCATAAAATCAGCTTAGGACCCAGACAAATTAATCCTCTTAAAATTTTGAGGAACTCATGTTCGTGTTTTGTTTGAAGCACACAAAACAATAGGGATTGCGGCAAAGATTGAATGAAACTCTCACCTTTTGATGATGAGTGAGAAGCAAGATCAGTCATTTGATTTTTCTGTACTTCAATTCGTGGACGCTTCCCATGTACCATAGGTGAAATGCAAGGATTTGATTTCAGAGACAGGGAGGGAATCTTTGGAGTAACACTTATGGATCCAACATAAGCCTTCCTGGTCATCAACATAAGCCTCCCTGTTCTAACAGTTTGTTGCCTTTTAGTAGCCTGCAAGCCAGCATCCTGATTCACTTTACATGGTGAAGTTGTACCATTTTTGGATTGGCAAGATTCACAAAACCAGACATCAGGAACTTCTACAAGAAGAATTCGCATGCAATAACTGAAATGGGACAAAAATTGCATTGATTCAGAAAAAGATTCAATGCAGCACTAGTATCACAAAGGGATATAGCAAAACCATTGGTCGAAACCCAAAGTCAATAATTTATAAGGTCAGAAGAAAATTTATAAACTTATGTGTCCAGATTAGATTGCAAACTTCAATTTTTTATCTTTCTTTAATCCTACCAACTATGTTTCTTCTTTTATCTTCAATTTGGAAGATCAAAGTCATAAAAAATAAGGGAAAATAAAATGGGAGATCATTACCAATGTTCATGAATTACATTGCATTTAGAGCAAGTAACAAGTAGTTCAGGATAACCAACATCACCGCATATGTCGCAAGGTTCAACCTGCAAGGAATAATGAAGACATAAAACATCAACTACAAGGAGCAGCAAAGTTTTCTGCATGAATTTTTTTAATACAAAATACTCAAACCAGCCATTCTGTCAAGTGAGAAAAGCAAAGTTTCTTGCACACTGAGGAAGTTAGCATGCTAGGATGCAAATTAGCAAACAAGCCTATAAATCCAAACGTCAAGGTTCAACAAAGATGCAGGGAACTCGTAAAAAATCTTGGGAGTTACTGAAGGTTAGTTAGAAAGCTGAATTATCTCCCAATATCAAGACCATATATCATCTTTACTGTGTGTGAACCATGAACATAACAAGTCAGTTATGGTTATGCAAATGCTAATAGAATAAGCTTTCCATACAGACATTCTATTTCAAGATAAAAATTCCCTTTGGAGGAAACTTAAGTGCTCATTTGGAAACACTTAAATTATGGAAAATAATCTGCTAAAGAGCAATTATTCCAAGCCAGGCGTGGAGGCCAAGTATAAAAAAAATTGGAACTAAGTCATGTGAACATCTATGAACCATAACCAGCAAAGCTCATGTGATAACCAAGAAACTTTACACATTGCTTCATATTCAGTCTTCCATGAAAGGAAAAAAAAAAACAAAAGCCATTGAAATTGATTATCACTTAGTAAGTGAGAAAATTCAGCAAATTCAACAAGAACTCCCCCCCCCCCCGAGGTTCCCTCCATCGGATGTATCTTGATCAAGACACGGTCGGACACTAAATATGGGGCACCTCTCTCAGCCGGGATTTAAACCTTGGTTCGCCACGTTTTGAGAGACTAACCCGTTCCGCAAGACCCAACCCCGTTGGTTTTCAACAAGAACTTTATATGCAACGTTATAATTATTCACTACTAATATTATTAACACTGACCAACTAAACCCTTGCCTAATCACCGGTCAGCAAACTCATCAACATGAAAAGCTTCTCATTGACAAATTTAAGGCAGAATAGTGTTTAAAATCAGTAACAAGAGCTTTTCAGTCTTCAAACGAACCAACCAATGCAAAAAAAAAAACAACAATGGAAGTTCATGTCAACAAAAAAAACAGACACTACTCATTCCAAATAAAAATGAAAAATAATAATAAATAATAATTAAAAAACAGAGAAGAAAAAGGGAAAAAGGGGAAGAAAACAAGCTGTGAATAAAATTGTTACAACAAATAAATTTTACCGTGAGAACTTCGTCGTTTCGCTGCATTGTGGAAGTCCTAATCGTTGCTCAGTGGAGACATGGAAGAGAGAAAGAGAGAGGATTTCAATGTGGCGGTGAGTGAGTGAGTCTAACGTGAGGGAAAGGAAAAAAAAATGCAGTAAGAAGCGACAGATGGCTGTATAGTATAGCGCGGGAGAATGGTGAGAGACGTTGTTATGTGTGCGAAGCTTTCTCCCAAGTTTTCGTTTTGTGTGCACATAATAATAACAATATCAAAATATATTACCTGCGAAATATAATAATTAAAAATATTTATTATTTTTGTTTGATTTTCTTGATATAATAAAGAGATAATTATATTTCTCACACTGTCATTTTTATTTATTTAAATTTTTTATAGAAACTTGTTCTATGAAAATAAAAGTGCTATAAAAAAATTATTAATTAAATCATATTTTGGGAATGATGTCATTAAATAAGATTCTTGTATTTTGGGAATGATGTCATTAAATAAGATTCTTGACAAAAAAAAAGATGTCATTAAATAAGATAAAATTAGTTAGAATTTACTTATATTTTAGACCATCAAACTTGGTTCTTTTTTTGCTTATATTTCATTCCGAAGGGAGTATTACTGTATAAGTAAAAATACCTAATTTTATATTGATACTAGAGAAATTACTCATGTCTTAACAGGTACTAATTAATTAAATTCAGTTATAATACATAAAAAATAATCGTTGTCATATTATATATAATAATTATTAACTTCATCATTAGTTTTAAATATAATAATAATCGATAAAGATGAATAATATATAATTTAAAATAAATAAATTATTTAAGAAAATATATTTCTTATTGTTAATGACATTTAATTGATATAATGTAATAATGACTATCTTAAAATAATAATGATTAAAAATTAATTTTTGTTTTAAGCAGGAAAACAGATGAATATGAATGTGACAAATGGCATAATTCCACATGGCAAAACTTTATTTTATATAATATAGCAGATAGATTAAGATTAAGGAGGTTCATTAAGTTCATTTAAATTTTTTGATTTCATATAAAAAGTAAGGGGTTAATATGTTTTTGGTCCTTATAAAATGGGTGAATTTTAGTTTTGGTCCCTGTAAAATTTTTCCTTTAGTTTTCATCCCTCCAAAATTTAAAAGTATGGTTTTTTGTCCTTATAAAATGGGCAAATTTTGATTTTGGTCCCTATAAAATGTTTTTCTTTGATTTTCATACCTATAAAAACCTGAAATCATTGTTTTTGATCCCTAGTATTCATTTTATGGATTAGGGAAAAACTTTTAGGTTGTTACATGCTAACATAGCATCATATATGTCATTGTGTATCACTTGGGATGGTCACGTGGCCTTTCGTAAGACAAATAAGTAGTTAACGGACGTCACGTAATGGTAAGGACCAAAATCAATATTTTCATATTTTGAAGGGATAAAAACAAAAGAAAAAAAATTTACAAGGACTAAAACCAAAATTTGCTCATTTTACGTGGATTAAAAACATATTTAACCCAAAAAATAATTAAACTTCCAAACACCTTTAATCATGGAGAGCGTGTCATTCTTTTGAATAATAAAAGTTGAATTGACTCAGGAGTATTTTTTAAATAATGACATTAAATTGGGTTAAATTAGTTGAAATATATATGCTTGTATTTTGGTCCATGTAGACCTTTTTTTTGGCTTATATTTGAGTGGGATGGAGTACCAAATCTATCTCTGTGTGTGTGTGAAGGAAGCTTGAGTTTGAGCATTAAATTCAAAATTATTTTTATTCATGAGTTACAACTTTTCATTTACCTTACATCAATTTTATCACTTTGTTGCTCTATTTAGATATTATTATTAAATATTAGATATTATTATTTAAATATTATATTGGTTGTATTAACTATTAGGCATACAAATTCTTAGACATTTTATTAAATATTAAAATTTCTTAAGTATAATATTAACTTTTATTTACAACTTGAGGAAAATACTTAAAAAATAATTAAATTACACTATAAATTATGAAATATTATTATCAAATACAAGTATAGTGCTATTTCCTAAAATTAGATAATGACAACACTAAGTGCTATTTACAATCTTGAAAAATTATCTTAAAAATAATTCAATAATGATATAAATTATCAAATATTACACACACACATATATACATACATATAGAACTTGAGAAAAACTTTTAAATACAAATAATAGTGTTGCATATTATTAAATATAACTATTAAAAATATTTATCATATTATAAAATTTTAATGAGATACATAATAAAATCTATCTATATAAAATCTATCTATATAAAAGTGTAGCAAAAACATTTGTAATGATACATTAAAATACCATCTATCTATATTTATCTATATATCTATGTAAAGCAAGCTTGAGTTTTAGCTTGATTGTATAATTTTTTTTAGACATAACTTGATTGTAGAATTGTCATCTATCTATCTATATCTATCTATACCTATTTAACAACTTATTGTTTTTACAAAAAAAAAACGTAAATTGAAAACTACTCTGTTCACCTGTAACCTAATTTTCCATACAAGTATTACAATTTATTTTGATATTTAAATCATGTATTTTTTCTTTTTTATAAATTATGTATTTGTTTAATTGATGTGTATTTCATAAGTTTAAATGTATAATGTTGTATTTGTTAGTTGTTACAATTATCTAAATTACACTTGACCAATATATTGGTGTAAAATTTAATCTAAATTGAACAATTTTATATAAAAAAATTAATCGTTACCATCCCTACTCTATTTCTATAATTCATCCCTATTGTTTCACATTTAATCTAATTTGTCTTTAAAATAGAAAATAATCAGTGAGCCTTTGAAATTCTTATTGATGTAACAGTTATGCATTGAAATTAAAGGGAAAGGGTTTCACATTAATATAAATTATTCTTTTAATCGCCAATAAACTCATGGGTTAGTGGACTATGAGTGGAAGGGGTAGAGTTTTTAGTCAGTTATAATAAAAATTAACTATTTAAAGGAGACCAATTTTGATGGCAGGGGAGGGATTTTGACAAAAAATTTCACAAAGAAAAACAAGATACACATGTGAGCAGAAGGAATGAGTGGGTCGCAGGAGAAGAGCAGAGTGCACAGAAAGAGATACAAGAGTAGTCGGACAGAAAAATTATAGCTTATATTGATAGAGAAAAAGCATAGCAATGGGGTTCAGGTTCTTAAAAATTCTGAAAAGGAAAACAACAATTCTTCACAAAGAACTACTATTCTAAATTAGTAGTCTAAGCGGCAGAAGGATAAATTTGGATCAATTGGTGAATCAAGCAATTGAGACAACAATTTTTTTGTAAAGCTAGCCCGTAAATCATGTTTAATTTTAATATTGCTCTTCAAAAAAATGTTAATTTTAATAGCTTCGATGAAGTAAAATGATGTGTTGGATGAATTGTTCATGTTTCTTGAATATTCATCATTACATGTACAATTTTTTATTATTGTATAAGATGCTTGATACATGTTATATTCATTAACACTATCATTTAACCCTCCTTTTTACGTTTTTTTCCGGTTCTAGGGCAGCCATTTTATGAATTCTTTATTCATTTTAATAATATTATTAATAATAACAATAATAATAAAAGAAAATGAACACAATATAAATACTTTGATTGTATTGTTTATAATATTTGATGTTAGGTTAATTACCATTTAAACATATTTGTGAATTCTAATCATATTATTTATTGTTTTATTCTAATTTTTTTTATATTAAAATAACACATTTATTTATTTAACTTAAATTTCACAACATTTGTTCTACATTTATTATTTATTGTCGTTTCAGAAACTAATATATATATATATATATATATATATATATATATATATATATATGAACGTGAACACAAGAAGGGGGGGTTGAATTGTGTTCAAAACTTTTCCAAACTATACGTAAAAACTTCAACACAAGTTGTTTAAAACTGTTTGTATATCGGATGCAGAGAATTAAACAGGACCGGATGCAGAAATTTAAACCGTTTATAAAAACTTATTTTTACTGAGCAAGATAAAGATAAATAATGTAAAGCAGTAAAGAATGAGACGCAGAGATTTATACTAGTTCACCACCAACTGGTAGCTATGTCTAGTCCCTTCGTTCCTGAAGGATTTTTCACTATAATCACCTTATTACAATATTCCTCAAGAGTATTCTTCTGTCACAAACTTGACAATACTCTCAACTTCTCAAAACGACTCAGTACAGTCGAGCCTTTGAGGAACAGAGCCTTAACTAAGCCAAATACAGTTTTACAAAAGAAATTATGCTTTGGATAACAATCAAAATAACTCTCACAGAGAGGATGAAAAGATTAAGCTCAAAACAGAATAGCTTTCTAAAAGAAAGTATAAGACGCTGAGTTCAGTTATACGTGGACCAGAAACTTGACACGAAACTTGATTGTTCACTTGAGTAATATTGCTTTCAGAATGAAGTTTCTTCACAGTTTGTCCAACATTTCTTCAATGAATACCTTGGGGTATTTATATGAGTCTTCAAGGGTATTACCGTTGCAGTAAAAATATCTCCTTTCCATTGAGTGAGGTAATTTGAAATGTGGTCCTTTTCTTCCTTTCCAGAGAATATCAGAATAGTACACATTACCGTTTTCGTACTATCTGCTATTTGCAATTGCCTTGTACGATTTTTGTCTTATGCAAAAGGTGTCACATTTGCTTCCTCGTACATCAAAATGAGCGCACAAAATCAAATTCGAATTCCGTTCCAAAAGCGATCGAGGCTAAGAGCAAAACGTGATCATCACGTGCTTCATTAAAGAGATCAAACGCCGCTCGTAAGAGAGGACTGACGCCGCAAAGATTGAGTGTTCCACGTGTCAAGAAGCCACATCTTTGGGCGCTTCGTTAGCAAGACGTCAAGTGAGTTCGGATGCTGACACTAGTGGATTGTATTCAATTCTTTTGTATATTTCTTCTTCTTCCTTGAGTGATTTGTACATATATAAATGAAGCTTTTGATACCTGTACACTCAAAGATATGTTAGAAGATAAATTGTTCTCTAGAGAAATATTTTGTTATCATCAAAATTAATGAGGGTCTAAACTTCTCAATCGTTTAGGTTCCAACAATCTCCCCCTTTTTGATGATGACAAATATCCAAGGTTGATGAACAATTTAATTTCAAAATAACATCAAGGGTCTCCTCCTGAATTTAACAATTTTGATATATAAGACAATTATAGTATTAAGGCGATTGTTGATAAACAAATTCATTTAAGTGATCGCAAAAAAATACATAGATGAATCAGAGCATATTTTTAACAAAGTGAGATCGGATGCTGATTTTCATTTTATCAAAAAGATTTTCATTTTACCAATTTTATTGATCATTGAATATCAATGCATTAATAGATATAAGAGCAATGAATAACCATACAAATGCTATGTATGAAATGATATGCATGATGATACTTTGGTTTTAGTGTATTCATCGGATGCTTGAAACATCGGACGGTGAATTTGTTAATCAGACTTTCACGTGTTCATCAGACCTTTCATTTATATCTTTTACTTCCCCTTTTGTCATCAGACAAAAAGAGTGTAAAGCACATCATAGTCAAAGAATGGCTTAGAAAAATTTGAAAGTATATAAACAGATAATCAGATAAAGGTATGTATAGTCAGAAAAACACTGAACATATATATATATATATATATATATATATATATATATAATATGAGAGTACCAAATGAAATTTATATCACACAAAAAAAAATTTAAGGGTTTGGTGGTGGAGGAGGGATGTTGAGACGTTCATATAGAAGTTTCAGTGCATTCTCCAGCTGAGTGACTTTCAGATTAGTAGCCTTCATTTCTTCAAACTCTGCTTTAGGAATGGTGACCATTTCAACTGCAGGAGTAGAAGTAGAAGGTCCAGCTTCTGGTGCAGGTTTCATCTTCTGATGCTCTGCTAGCACCCAGTTGGAAAGCTTCAGTCTCAAGTCCTTCTTTTGTTGAGCCTTTTGAAAGAATGCATCATTTGGTATAAACCATTTGATGAGATTTCCAAGTTTCCTCTGCTCAGATTCTGACTGAATTCTTCTCCTTTTCTCCACCTCTTCTGGATACAGCAAATCCATGAAGACCGTTTCCCTATGCAGAAGCACGTCAGCAGTGAAAGCATCAAACTTATTCCCAGCTTCTTCTCCCCATATCCTTCTGATGAATTCACTCAATGCTTCAGAAGCAAAAGAGATTCCTTCATTTTCTACCAGGTATAATCCTCTCAGATTTTCCCTGTCATCTTCTGTAAGCACCAGGGGGACAAGGCATGGTAACAAGGCTTTGTCTTTCCATGACTTCAACCATTGACTCCAAGTGAATCCAATGTCAAAGTGCTTTGTCACAGCAGCCCATTGGACATAAGTCTTCATGCAGTTGAGTGGTCTGATTACTAAGCATCTGAACATATCATCAAAGTAGACTGTTCCCAGATTGATGTCAGTAATTCTGCTGATAGTGCCAACTGTTGGAATAGTGGCCTTCTCGGCATTGCAGCAGTTTGAGGAGCCAGTTCTCCATTCATCTTTCTTCAGAGAATTCAGGTAAAACCTTCTGGCATGATCCTCAGAGATCTTGGCAATCGGAAGCTTAGAGAATTCCTTAAGATTGTACTTCTTGGGGCTCATACTCCATGAGCCCGATCTTGCTGAATGGCTGCTTGCCAGGAGTAGGTTATTTCCTTTTCCCAGGGATAGACCAAGGTAGCCACCTTTGTCTGTCTGGTACAATCTTCACAGATACAGACGAAGGATCCCTGAACTGTCTGATTACTTCAATCTTCTTCATCTCAAGACAGTGTGCCATGAAGGCAGCTTCTTCATCCGTGATCCACCTTCCGCATTCTTCCAATGTGAGCGGTTCAATTTGTGGTAGGGATCTAGGAAGGTCAACAGAGAAGGGAATTGCTCTGCTACCAGATGCTGGTCTCAATCTTCCTTTAAATGACATCTGAAAGTGGTCTTCTCCATCCTTGAAGGTAGCACTCATCGGAGGGGCAATCTCCAGTCTGGCAGCTCCAGAGGTGAAGGTTTTGAAATGCCATGTAGAGGGATGATTGTAGATGTTGTGATATATCTCATACTTAACAAACCGTGGTTTGTTAATACACGAGACATTCTTCCTTCCACCAAAGTCTGTTGGTTTAAGGGTAATAGTGGGTAAAGTGGGAGTGGTTTTGGTGATTTTATAGGTTTTAGGTGTGTAGGGTTTGAAGGGATTAACGGGAGGTACTTTGAATAATAGGTTAAAGGGATGAGAGTGAAGTTTGGAAATATATGTGGTAAGTGAAGTATTTGAGGAATTTTGTGGTAGGTCAAGGTTGAGTGTAGAGGATGATGGTTGGGTAGGTTTAGGGAGGGTAGAGGTTTGTCGGAGGCTCATTTTGGTTTTCTTGGTTTGTGGTTGTGTTTGTGGTTGTGAAATAGACAATGGGGGTGCAGGAATAACATCATGAGCATCAAAGACAGATACTGATTCATCAGCAGTAAAATCTAGTACCTTTAGGTTAACCTCTGAAGATTTACCAACCTTCTTTTCGATCCTCTCGTGACAACAACAGCAGGAGGAGGAGGAGGAGGGACTTGCTTCCCTTGACCGGACGATGAAGCATCTTTTTCAGCTGCTGGCCTGAACTGTTTCTCCTAGACCTTTCTGATGGGAATTTTATCCTCATCTTCTGGTTCTTCAACAGTAGGTGCAGGAGCCACCTTCTGTTTTGTTCTTCTTGTCTCCCTTGAAGGAGACTCAGCATGTCTTTTTACACCAGTCATTGAGCTTCTGGTGGTTTTCTTTTCAATTTCTCCTTCCTGTTGCTCTATTTTCATTTTCTTGATCATAGAGCCAGTTATTAGCTGCATTCTGACCAAACTGTTGACCCCAAAAACTTCTGGACGAACAACAGTGCCAACACCAAAGTATTTTTCTTTTTCTTCTGTGTTGATGGAGTCAGTCAGCTTCCTTACAACGCCGTCTTTAATCATCATTATGGAGAGAAGAACTCCATAAGGGATTACCTTGACGATATTCTTCTTATCAACACTCTTCCTTGAGAAGACAAGAGCATTTATCAGATTGTTGATAATCAACCTTGGCAGATTGATTTTCTTCCCATCCATGTGGTTCCTCATAATGAACTTTTGCTCGTAGTTCACTATGTCACTTGAGCCAGCCTTCAGAATCACGCTCTTGGCGATGATTTTGTGCAGTACTCGGTAGTGGCTTTTCAAGTCTTTGGCCGTGGGAGTAATGTTCTTCTTCTTCAGTTCACGGTAGTTCTCAAGCAGAGCTTCGTTGACGTTTTCAAGTCCTCTGTAAGCATCAGCCCAGTTTGCATGGTAACTGATTCCTTCACACGGACACTTGATCGTCTGAGCAATAGAGTTGATGGTGAAGCGTAGTTTGAAGCCTCTGATGTGTCCTTCTATGATTTACCCCGGAAGTAAGTACGCATTCCCCCAGAACTCCTTAATAGCGTAGCTCAGTACGTCAACTGGTTCCCAGATGAAGTAGTTTTCGACCAGTTTCTCAAGACCTTCTTCAAAATCAAAACCGTATAGCTTGAAGTTCTCAAAATCAACCGGTTCTCATTCGTAAGTTTTGCCTCGTGAGAAAACGTCGAAAGCGGCGATGTCTTGTCCAACCTTTCTGTCGGCCATGGTAGAAGTTGAAGAGAGGGTGATGGAGGTTTTAGGGTTCGAAAACACAGAGAGAGAGAGAGACAGAGACAGAGAGAAAGAGAACAGTTTTGCAAGAAAACGCAGAGTGAAGTGATGGAGCGAAAAATGTGGAGTAGTGGGAAAGTTGATAGAAAATGGTACAGTCCTTTTTCAAAAAATCGCTTCGTATTTCCACATAAAAATTAAATCAAAAAGAAAAGAAAATAAAGATTCACCTTTTCATTAAATGCAGACGCCAAAAGAAAAGTAAGATCATGAAAAAGATTTTATCGAAAGACATAAATAATTATGACTCAGTAGATGTGATGAGACGCTTAAGTCCTTAACACGTGTGACACGTGTGGGTGTGCTCGAACGCACGCAACCGATTCACCAGACGATGAGTTGTGAAGCACATGACAAATAAGATGTTTATTCATATATATGCTTATGTCATACCAGATGCTGAGATTGAGCATATTATCTGACGCTGAGATTAATCATTCTTCTATAAGATGAAGATTTAAATTTCTTCTTATAAAATTGAATCTATCTTTAGCAAGGGGTTTTGTAAATATGTCAGCCCACTGATGATCAGTGTCTACAAATTTTATTTCTATAATACCCTTCTGAACATAGTCTATTATAAAATGATGATTAATCTCAATGTGCTTGGCTCGTGAATGCAATATGAGGTTTTTAGTAAGACAGATTGCAGAAGTATTATCACAGAAGATAGGAATGTTACTCTCTTTTGTCAGATAGTCTTCAAGTTGATATTTCATCCACAGAAGTTGAGAGCTGCAACTTGTCATGAAATATACTCGACCTGGCTGAGAGTCTGTCGTGCTTTGCCTTTTGCTTGACCAAGATACAAGATTTGCTCCAAGGAATTGGCGGCTTCCACTTGTGCTTTTTCTTTCAATTCGGTCTCCAAAGAAAGTCAAGATCACGTAAACCTACTAACTTGTAATCTTTGATTTCTTATAAAGCAAACCAAGATTAATAGATCCTTGCAAATATCTAAAGATTCTTTTAACAAAGATTTAAGTGTGATTCTCTAGGATCTGATTGAAATCTAGCACAGACAGGCATGAACATAATATCGTGTCTTGAAGTGTAAGATAAAGTAGAGATCCCTTCCTTCCTCTGTACATCTTCTGATCTACCTTTTTACCAGTTTCATCTTTACCAAGAATACATGTGGGATGCATAGGAGTACACATAGGTTTGCAATCCACCATTTTGAATTTCTTTAGCAATTCCTTGATATATTTGCTTTGATGTATATATATACCATCATTGCATTGTTTGATTTGAATTCCAAGGAAGAACTTCAGTTCACCCATCATGCTCATCTCGAATTCAGCCTGCATTAGCTTAGAAAATTCTTTGCAAAGGCTTTCATTAGTAGCTCCAAAAATAATGTCATCAACATATATTTGAATAATTATAAAGTGCTTGTTTGATGTTTTTCTAAAAAGAGTAATGTCTACTAGACCTCTGGTAAAGCCATTTTCATCAAAAATGTACTCAGTCTTTCATACCAAGCTCTGGGAGCTTGCTTAAGACCATAAAGGGCCTTTTGAGTTTGAAGACATGTTCTGGAAATTCAATGTCTTTGAATCCAGGAGATTGTTTTACAAAGACTTACTCAGTTATAAAACCATTCAAGAAAGCACTTTTCACATCCATTTGATAAAGAATTATATCATGATGTGCAGCAAAAGAAAGCAAAATGCGTATAGCTTCTAACCTTGCAACAGGTGCAAATGTTTCAGTAAAATCAATACCTTCTTCCTGTGAGTACCCTTGAGCAACCAATCTTGCCTTGTTTCTCACAACCTTTCCATCTTCATCAAGCTTGTTTCTAAATACTCATTTAGTACCAATAGCTTGCTTATCTTCTGGTGAGGTAACCAGCTTCCATACATCGTTTCTTTGGAACTGATTCAACTCTTCTTGCATGGCCAGAATCCAGCCTTCATCTTTCAATGTTTGATCAATCGTTTTAGGTTCCATTTCTGAGAGTAGTGCCATATCTGCATGCTCTTTAAAAGAGGATCTGGTTCTTAATTTATCTCCAGGTTTTCCTATGATGTGATCTTTAGGATGATTGGCTTTGTACTTCCAGCTCTTTCTGAATTCAGCTTCTGAAGATTCTTGTGTCTGGTCACCACCGGACGATGAAGATGTAGGTTCACTATTTGTAGTATTACCTATATTTAATTCTGAAAATAATTCATCTAGCTCTGACATGGCTGTGTCAGGCTTCTTGTCATCAAATTTGACATGAATGGATTCTTCTACTGTCATAGTTTCTTTATTGTATATTCTTAAAGCTTTAGATCTTTCAGAATATCCCAATAAGATTCCTTTGTCAGCTTTTGAATCAAACTTACCAAGCTGATCCTTAGTATTTAAAATGTAACACGTGCAACCAAATTAATGAAAATATGATATGTTTGGTTTCCTTCCTCTCCACAGTTCATATGGAGTCTTCTTCAAAATAGGTCTAATAGAAATTCTATTTTGAATGTAACAAGCTGTGTTTACTGCTTCTGCCCAAAAATGTTTTGCAATATTAGCCTCATTGATCATGGTCCTGGCCATTTCTTGGATGGACCTATTTTTCCTTTCTATAACACCATTTTGTTGAGGTGTTCTAGGAGAGGAGAAATTGTGGGAGATGCCGTTATCATCACAAAATTTTTGAAAGCTTTCATTTTCAAATTCTCCCCCATGATCACTTCTAATAGAAGATATGCAAATTCCTTTTTCATTTTGAACTGTTTTGCAGAATACAGTAAATACCTTGTATGCCTCATCTTTGTGAGCAAGGAATCTAACCCATGTTCATCTAGTAAAATCATCAACAATGAGTAACCCATATTTCTTTCCAGTTAAAGGGGTTGTCCTTGTTGGACCAAAAAGATCAAGATGCAAAAGCTCAAGTGGTC
Source organism: Calophaca sinica (assembly GCA_037113605.1). Classification (NCBI taxonomy): domain Eukaryota; kingdom Viridiplantae; phylum Streptophyta; class Magnoliopsida; order Fabales; family Fabaceae; genus Calophaca; species Calophaca sinica. Next base: position 107,263,612 of record CM073735.1, on the reverse strand, counting down.
TAGAGGTTAAAACAACATTTTTTGAATGAAAAGAAGTTTTAACTTGTTTTTCTCTTTGACATGCCTCAAAGAGAGCATCGGATTGATACTTAAGATTTGGTAAGCCTCTGACAAGACTATGCTTGTTTAGTTTTGAGATTAATCTCAAATTGGCATGACCCAATCTCTTGTGCCAAATCCATTGTTCTTCGTCAACAGACATGAGACACTTGACATCTTGTTTTGCAAGTTCAGAGAGATCAATTTTGTAAATATTTTGTTTCCTCTTAGCAGTAAAGAAAGTAGAGCCGTCTTTCTTGCTTTTTACTAGACATCCAGTTTCTGTAAAGATGACTTCATAACCATCGTCACATAATTGACTTATACTCAATAAGTTATGTTTAAGTCCTTCAACATATAGTACATTATCAATAGAGGGAAGAGAGCCTTTACCAATGCGACCAATTCCAACTATTTTACCTTTCTGGTTTCCTCCGAAACCAACGAATCTAGCTTCTTTAGGCCTTAGTTCTTGGAACATATGCTTTTCTCCCGTCATGTGACGCGAGCATCCACTGTCTAAGTACCAAGATAGGTGTGTTGACTTTGTTGCTCAGCATGTCTGCAACATAGACTATTTTATCTTTAGGTACCCATATCTTTTTGGGTCCTTTCTTGTTAGTTCTTGAAGGAGGCTTATCCTTCAGAGTTTTAAAAATAGTACATGCACTTTTCAAATGACCAAGTTTATCGCAGTAAGTACAATGCAAGCATTTACTATGATTATTGGATTTATCAGATGCTGAATCATTTTCTAAAAGAGGTTCATCTGATATATAACCAAGACCGTGAGTTGTCGTTTTACTGACACCCCAAATCATTGAAGTTTGCTTGCTTCGAGTTACACTCTCTACAAGAAACTTTTGAAAAGCATATTCATAATCATTTGATTTGCATTTAGGATTGCATGTAACTTTAGAGCTTTCAGCTTGAGTGCTCTCAGCTTCTGGTTGCTTATTAGTGATCAGACGCTGGTTATCCATCAGATGCTGATTTTCAGTTTTCAGCTTCTGATTTTCTTTGTTGAGTACAGATTTTTCTTTGTTTAAAGCTTGAAAGTCTTGTGATAATTTTGAAAATTTCTTTTTCAAATTCTTATACTCAACAGAAAGAGTGGCAGAGTTCTTAAGAAGATCATCAAATGCAAGTTGAAGTTCAGAGTATGAATCATATACTATTACCTCTTCAACTTCTTCTTCTGAATCAAGGTCGATTAATGCGCCATGAGAGCGAGATTTGCTTCTACTTCATTATCTTCCTCAGATGAGGATGAATCTAGATCTTCCCATGTAGCCATGAGGCTCTTCTTCTTTTTCTTGAAAGAACTTCTTGTGGACTTCTCCTTAAAATTAGGATATTCGGACTTAAAATGTCCAGGCTTTTTACATTCATAGCAAATGACTTAAGTCTTGTCCTTGCTTTCTTTCTTGTCCTTAGTATCTTTCTTCTGAAACTTCCTCCTGAAGTTTCTCTTCTTCCACATTCTTTGTATCTTCCTGGATATAAACACGAGCTCATCTTCTGATGTGTCAACATCTCCTTCTGAAGCTTCATCTTCTGATTCTTCTTCTTCAGCCTGAAGGGCTTTGGAAGAACTGACTTTATGTTGAGAGACTTTCAAAGCAATAGACTTGCCCTTTTTGACCAGTTCTTCTTCATTTAGCTTAAGTTCATGAGCTTTCAACGAACTCATAAGATCTTCAAGTCGTAGAACATTTATATCTTTTGCTTCCTGAATAGCAGTGACCTTGGGTCTCCACTGCTTAGTCAAGCTTCTTAAGATCTTTCTAACATGGTCAGGTGTAGTGTAACTTTTTCCAAGGGTCTGTAACCCATGAACAAGTGTTTGAAATCTTCCAAACATGGTTTCAATGTTTTTATCATCTTCCATTTTGAATAACTCATATTGGCGAACCAACATGCTAGCTTTGGTTTCTCTTACTTGGGCAGACCCTTCGTAAGATAAAACAAGTGAGTCCCAGATTTCTTTGGCAGTATCAAATTTGCCACATTTATCATATTCTTTTTCTGTCATAGCACAGATAAGAATGAATCTAGCCTTTTGATTGATTTGATATCTCTTTTTCTGTTCATCATTCCAATCTTCTCTGGCTATCGCAACACCACGAGGATTAGTGGGAGGAATGTAACCACTTTGAACTATATCCCAGTACTCAAGTTGTTGTGTCTCAAAGAAATCTTTTATCTTATCTTTCCAGTAATCAAATTTTTCTCCATTGAATAGAGGAGGACGGTTCATATGACCACCTTCAGTAGACATGTTCACAGTATAAGATCTTTTCTCTTAACACTGTTAAGTGCTCAACCAAGAGGCCGAGCTCTGATACCAATTGAACGTGAACACAAGAAGGGGAGTTGAATTGTGTTCAAAACTTTTCCAAACTATACGTAAAAACTTCAACACAAGTTGTTTAAAACTGTTTGTTTATCGGATGCAGAGAATTAAACAGGACCGGATGCAGAAATTTAAACCGTTTATAAAAACTTGTTTTTACTGAGCAAGGTAAAGATAAATAATGTAAAGCAGTAAAGAATGAGACGCAGAGATTTATACTAGTTCACCACCAACTGGTAGCTACGTCTAGTCCCTTCGTTCCTGAAGGATTTTTCACTATAATCACCTGATTACAATATTCCTCAAGAGTATTCTTCTGTCACAAACTTGACAATACTCTCAACTTCTCAAAACGACTCAGTACAGTCGAGCCTTTGAGGAACAGAGCCTTAACTAAGCCAAATACAATTTTACAAAAGAAATTATGCTTTGGATAACAATCAAAATAACTCTCACAGAGAGGATGAAAAGATTAAGCTCAAAACAATATAGCTTTCTAAAAGAAAGTATAAGACGCTGAGTTCAGTTCTATGTGGACCAGGAACTTGACACGAAACTTGATTGTTCACTTGAGTAATATTGCTTTCAGAATGAAGTTTCTTCACAGTTTGTCCAACATTTCTTCAATGAATACCTTGGGGTATTTATAGGAGTCAAGGGTATTACCGTTGCAGTAAAAATATCTCCTTTTCATTGAGTGAGGTAATTTGAAATGTAGTCCTTTTCTTCCTTTCCAGAGAATATCATAATAGTACACATTACCGTTTTCGTACTATCTGTTATTTGCAATTGCCTTGTACGATTTTTGTCTTATGCTAAAGGTGTCACATTTGCTTCCTCGTACATCAAAATGAGCGTACAAAATCAAATTCGAATTCCGTTCCAGAACAGTCTGAGGCTAAGAGCAAAAATGTGATCATCACGTTCTTCATTAAAGAGATCAGACGCTCGCTCAGAAGAGAGGACGGACGCTCGTAGCAATTGAGTGTTCCACGTGTCAAGAAGTCACACTGCTGGACTCTTGCTGTTAGCAAGACGCTGAAGTGAGTTCGGATGCTAACACTAGTGGATTGTTTTCAATTCTTTTGTATATTTATTCTTCTCCTTGAGTGATTTGTACATATATAAATGAAGCTTTTGATACCTGTACACTCCAAGATATGTTAGAAGATAAATTGTTCTCTTGAGAAATATTTTGTTATCATCAAAATTAATGAGGGTCTAAACTTCTCAATCGTTTAGGTTCCAATAATATATATATATATATAAAGGTTACTTGAGGTTATTAATTTCAAATTTAATTTAACTTATAAGTTACAACCTTTCAATACACCCATTAATCAATCAATGTCATCATTTTGTTAATATATTTAAATATTATTTGTTAAGTATTCTTTTACTAATTAATTTAAGTGATTATTAGATTTATTAACTATTAAATATAAAACTTCTTAGACATTCTATTAAATATTTAAATTGTCTAAACTTGAGAATTTTTTTAATAAATACAAATTTAATTTAACTTATGTGTTGCAACCTTTCAAATACCATCACTAATCAATTTCATCATTTTATTACTCTATTTAAATATTATTTTGTTTATTAATTTAATTTATAATTACTTGTATTCACTATTACATGTAAAAATTTCTAGACATTCTGTTAAATATTTAAATTATGTTAATTATTAATTACAATTTGAGAAAAATACTTAAACATTGTATTAAATATTTACATTATTTAGAGTTGAGGTTTTTTATTAAATGCAAATTTAATTTAACTTATGGGTTACAACCTTTCCATTACCCTCACTAATCAATTTCATCATTTTATTAATTTATTCATATATTAATAGTAAATAATATTTTATTTATTAATTTAGCTTATTATTTGTTTTATTCCCTATTAATTCTAATACTTGTTGCATGTTATGTTAAATATTTAAGTTACTTAATAATAATTATAATGAATAATTATAATTAGAGAAATAATTAAAATATATTTAAAATACACCGTAAGTTAATGAATATTTTTATGAAATATAAAATATCGTGCTATTTACTAAAATTAGATAACAACAATATAAGTGTATTTAATACTTGAAGATTATCTTATATACAATTTTATTTAATTATATATAAGATAATATTCAAATATTAAATACACTTATATTGTTGTTATCTAATTTGAGGATTACCTTATAAGAAATTTTAGAATTAATATATTTGAAAATATTTGAAAGCATTTTATATATTTTTTTAATATGCCATCAAAATATTAACATAATAAATATGCATATTAAAAAACAATAAAATACTTTCAATAAAAAAAAATATATAATACCATAACATATTTAATAAACTTATTTGATATAGTTTTCTTTCATGATATTAAAGTTTCAATGATAACTTTACTACAAAATTGATAATTCTAATTAATTCACATGATAAAAATATTATAGAAAAATAAATTATAAATAAATGTTATTTAATATAATTTTTCAACATAACAATGTTTAATTATTATTATTTTTTTGGTAAATAACAATGTTTAATTATTAAATATTATTCTATAATTAATAAAATTTTACTTTACATATTTTTTTTATATTAACGAAGGCATAAGGCCTAAAGGAAAATAAAACTACAATCTAATCATACAAGATGAGGATAACCATATCAAGCTCTTCAACAAAAACCAAAAAAATTCTAAAAGATGATTATGTATTAGGTGAACAATAATTTGTTGAAAGATTTGTATAAAATATTTTTATATATTTAAACTATATAACTTTCATACATTTTTAAAAAATATTTTATAAAATATAAACAAACCCGTAATGGTTAACTTTCTTTAAATAGATATGTCTTGCATACGAAATTATACCATACAGATAAATAAAAGATACTACCAAAAAATTAACAGAGAATGATTATCTCTACGTTAACATTCACCTTATTTTTTTCTTTTCTTTTCTTTAATTAGTTAAGACACATGCTCATTTTTCCATATTTAGTTATTTATGACCATATAGTCTAGGGTTTTACAACAAGAGAAACTTTACTAAAAAGTATTAAATTATGTCAAATCATATTTTTAAAAAATATTTACAAAATTTGATGCAATTTGACAATAATATTTCTATTAAGAGAATTATAACATTTGATGCAATACTTAAAAAAAATATTCAAAAAAAAACTGTAGAAATATTCAATATTATTAAGTATTGTTACATTTCTATATTTCTATTATATAATAGGATAAAATTTCTTATTATGTGAAATTAAACATTTCACATAAAGATTATTATAAAAGGTAACACTAATGTTAAAAAAAAATTATAAATACTTAAATAGTGTTGATGATAAATAAATTCAAATGATATTTAATTTGGAGAAAAATATAATCTTTAATAAATATATTATATTTAGCAGCGATAACTAAATGCCAATAGCAATTATTAAGTTATGTGAGATTAAATTTGGAAAAACTTATCTTTTATCGTAGACAATTACATATCTCATTGTTTATAATAATTTAATCATAAGGATTGAAATTATTTGATGATAAACAAGATAATAAATATGCATATTAAAAAAATATTACCATAACGTGTTTAATAAACTTATTTGATAGAGTTTTCTTTGGTTATATTAAAGTTTCAATGATAACCTTACTACAAAATTGATAATTATAATTACTAAACGTGTTAAAAAATATTTTATACAAAATATATTTTATAAATAAATGTGTTATTTAATATAAATTGTTAATATAACTATATTTATTTATTACACATTATTCTATATTTAATAAACTTTTATTTTACGTATTTTTAATACTAGGGGGCTTAAGGCCTAAAAAAACTATAATCCAACCCCATGAGATGAGGATAATCATATCAAGTCCTTCAATAAAAACTGAACAACAGCATGTTAAGAGATTTGTATAAAGTATTTTTACATATTTAAATTATATAGTTTTCACACAATTTTAAACAAACTCGTGCAACGCACGAGATTATACCTAGGAAATGAGTAATAAAAAAAATCTATTATCTATATCTATACTATATAAAGTGCAAAATGATCTCATTGATTACAATTCTAAGTGGCACACTCTCATGAAAACAACATTTAATACATACCTATGTGTTGTTATATATAAAGTAATTTAATCCACGTGTAAAAAAAATGAGGTGTCCGTGAAGACATAAAAAAAGTGATGATATGTAATTAAATAAATTAAATAAATAAATACGAAAACAATGAAAAAAGCATTAATTTCAAAATTTAATTAAAAAGTTATAAAATAGGAAACTTATTTCCATAAATAGACAACTTAATAAATTTTAATTAATCACAATCATGGAAATGGAGAAATAAATCTGTATATATTAGCACATTACAATTATTAACAACATCAATTATATCAACTAATCATTATGCATATACCAAATTGGAAGGTTATATATCTGTCATATCTAAAAATTAAATTAAGTAATAAATTTTTAAAAATAATCTCACTTATTATTCCTACAAAAGGCATTCTCTCATGCAAATATAAATAAGTACATGTCTATGTGGAATTAAAATAAAATAAAAAATGTAAATTGTTTATTTTAATGAAAATGCAATTAATATTTGATCATGGAATTAATGCAGTCAATCGTTCTATGGAAAGAAATTAACTGTGTAACTTTTAAATAAGGAAACTTTATCAATACATTAAATGTTTGATTTTTTTTAATATTGAAGACATTTAAATATTATAAAATAGTCAGCATATTTTAAAACATGATTAGTCAACATATTTTGACCAATTTTATACTGGTATTTAATGCCATAAAAAGCTTTTCAAAAACTAAATAAATAATACCAATAATAAAAAGGCAACTTGATCATATTCATCTCAAGAGAATAAATAATAATAAAATTCATGGACATAATTTCTTGATATAGATGATGAAATTAATAATTTTAGCTACTCGAAATCCATTTTGAATATCAGCATTTTATTCCCTCTTATTTTTCATATTTAAAAATTGTTGCAAGATTAGGGTTTTAGATAAATAAAAAACGGTTGATTACCAATTTGATAGCTTTTAAAATGCTATAAATAGGTGCAAAAACACCCTTATTTTCACATCGATCCGATTTTCCATTATTTGTGTGTTTTATTGTCTTTTTCATTAGTACCAACTTTTTTCATCATTGCAAAATCGACCCCAACTATGATCTAATTTCTGACATCGTCTCTTTTATTGGTCGGAACTGAAATTTAATAGTTGGGCTTTTTCGTATGTGGTGCACTAATGCGCTTCACATACAAACAATTTTCCTTCATCCATTGAAATGATCCTTATTGACAATGAGGTGAAAGGTTATATTTATTTTTTTGTGCAAATAACAATTACAAATCAATTTCTTTTCATCTATCTTTCATTTTTTTTTCATGTAGAGAAACAAAATTCATGCCATGGTGTGCAGAAGTTTGCTATATAAGTTCCATACAATTTCCAAGGAGGGTTTCATTTTTAACATCACAAATTTAGATATCGTTGCAAATAATGTCACTTGTGATGAAGATATACAAGTTGCAGAATTAAACTCAGTAGAAGATTTTTTAATTGGGGATGTTTCTTAGGTAAATTCTCATGATTTGATTTACTATGCTGAGATATTCATTGCATGTTAAAATAGTTTCTGAATAATGATAATAAACCGACCTATTGGTGATTTGTTTTCACTGGACTTGCTAAAAACATTTTTCCAAAACTGAAGATATTAACACGAATGAAAGCAATGCCATTGAAGTAGTGGATCTGTGCAGTGATGTCCACCAAAGTCCAGAGATTACAAAGCCGTGTCCTTTTGCTAATAATGAGAAGGTCCTTTCAAACTGTGTGATGTTGAATAAGCAAATCAATATCGAAAAGGAATAGCTATAATTATCTGTATTCTAAAACTTTTATTTAGTAGTGTTTGAATTTGAATGCTCTTTGTGATTTTAATATGCCATATCGGGATGATGGCATCTATATTATACCAATGCTTAAGTTTGTTCTTTTTATAGACAGATTCAGTTTTTTACATTTTCTACGTTGTTTTATATATTCTCATGAATTATGTTATGTAAAGATGAATAATTCTGTTTGAAAGTTTTTGATTCAAACAAACAACACTTTATAAAATAATTTTTATAAAGATTTGGTCTGCATTTAAATGGTCTCATATATGATTTTTCATATAACATGGTAATTCTATTAATAATATGAATCAAAGATTTGTAGTCGATTTGATTTTGAAGGATTAATTTATAATATATTTGACTTAAAATTCATATTCATTGTTCCCACTATATTCACACCATAAATTTTACACAATTAGGTTAAAGGCCAAAAAAAATTGTACCATGAATTTATAAATAAATAAATAAATTTCGTACTTTGAACATTTTATATTAATATTTAACTATTTTTTTCCAAAGAAAATTGGTATTTACAATGTTTTCTCTCCCTTCGAAAATAAAACTCAATGAATCGAATACCGTATTTGATTTCGTTTTTTAGTCATCCCAATTATTGATAGATGTTATGGTATTTGATTAATTATACTAGTACATTTTAATATAGTCAATACTATTTTGAAAAAAAATTGAAAGATATTAATCACTTACATATTAAACACAAAAAGAATGATTTCATATATTTTATTAAATAACAAAATCTGGTTGTTCAATAATTAATAGTAAATATTAATTATAGGAATGTATTCGATTTTGTATTTGACAAAAATTATTTGACTTAATATTTATATGCTTCAGTTTCAAAACATACAATACAAAAATACTGCACGAGAAGTGATTGTCATTACCACAATTTAAAATTGAAATCAAACTTTAAATATCAGCATTGTCCATTGTTACAGAGAAAGTTTGTAAAAGTTAAAATGTTGTTAAATTATTATTATTTTTTTCACACTGATTTGATTTATTTGATTTGATTGACTTTCTATTTATATTTATTACAATATTCATTGTCACAAATCAAAAACATTTTCAGTCTTTAATTATTACCATTGAAAATTGTTACAGTCTAAGTTAGAAATTATTAAAATATTATTCAAAGATTAATATATGTAATCATTGTAAGACCCCACCGAGACAGGGTGTCACTTTATCCTGCCTTAGTAACAACACATCTTCCATTCAACATCAGAGTAGTAACAGGACATATTGGCTGTGATGCAACACTGCTTCTCAGGCTCTAAGTACATGATCTTCTAGTTTATCTGCTATTCATCAAAGTATAATATTGAAAACACAGAAAACAAGGGGTAAGACACTCATCAATCATCAACAAGCAGGAAAGCAGCATAGCAGATAGACTGTTACCATGCTCAACACAGCACATACATAACAATTATCATCCTGAATATTATGATCATCAAGACACTGTTATCACGCTCAGACTCTTAAGCACACGGTCACAAACCAGGCTATACCGATACGTCATACTGACAAACCCGACCACACAGTCACAAACCACATCATACTCTGACATCACAGACTGATACGTGTCATGGGTCTTTCAGCTGATCACCGGCTCTATAGACCCAGACCACTGGACATTCAGGCTCAATTACCAGCCCTACTGTCCCCGAGATTTCAAGCTCAATTACCAGCCCTACTGACCCATACTATCGTTGAATACTATGGGCCATTAACGCCCTTCTACTTAGACCGATCACCAGTCTCAGGGCACAGGAACGAGACTTATGTTAGTTGTCGCAGGAACATATCCTGATACACTACCATCTCTGATTATCGGTTATAGCATCCCATACTACCATATCCAATTACCAGAATAAGGTATCATCTCGTGCACAAGGATGACATTCCCATAACAGGAATGGCCAAGATTGTCCACCTGTCAGACGTGGAGTCCTAGAGACTCGTCCGGATAATCGAGTACACACCCTCAAGGTTACCGACTACCCCCAAACCACTTCGTTCCTTTGGTACCACGGACATGGAGAGTCTCGTCGGAAAGACCGAGTCCACATACCCTCAAGGTCTTGGCCGAGTCCACATACCCTTAAGGCCACCGACTGATCTCATTACCATCCCATCTGTACCTCAGGTACACCAATCTCGGGTACACCGACCCGACTATCACCACTTGACAAAAAAAGTATCGACGGTAATATTTTCTATTACCGTCTAAGGATTCGCAAACATCTAACTAGAGGGCGTCACCCTTAACTCTAGGACCATGTATCAGACTCATATGCATCATATACAACCAGCACATAAACATCAGGCATAAACATGATATCATTTACCATCATATATAGCATAGCTAGCAATCATACAACATCAATTATCATCCATCCTTAACCAACATAAGGATCAATCCTAGTGTCGCTCGGGCGACGTACTACTGACATGTTATCAATCAGCACACCATTACACAAACATAAAGTAAACACACAGTTGGCATCCATCCTAAGATATCAACAGATCATTCCTATGGTTGATAGGTCTACGGTGACTATCCTTAGCCACCGTACGCCGCAACCCCTTTTCTGAGGTGTTGCTACTACCAACCCCTAGTAGGGCTAAGGAACCCTACACATACTAATAGTACTACTCTACTACATATTTTTCCTAGTGATTAAGGTATCTTCCCCTTACCTGGCTTAGAAGACTGCTGTCGTTCGCGTCCCGTCACCGCGTCCCTGTCGCGCGTCCCAAGCTCCTCCACGCCCCCTAAAGTATCCTTTGGAAGGTGAGGAGAATGGAGAGTGAAGGGTGGTATTTATAGCCATTTTGAGTCCATCGCGTCGCGATGGTCCTCAGGCATAAATCCTATAGCGCCGCGATGTGGTACGCGTGCCAGCAATCCCACGCTCTGATCCACCGACTTAACTCACCGACTTACATCGCGTCGCGACGGTTTCCTTTGTTTTCTCCGTCGCGTCGCGAGGGACCATTTCAAGAAATGTTCCCTTTTCATCCCTCTAGGAGATTCTAGAGTATTTCATACCATTCTAGGGCATTCTAGGCCTCATTTAGCCTATTTTGTTCTTAATTAAGGTTTCTAACTCCTGTTTATCATTTAGTTACTGATATAATTATCCTTCTAATATTACTCAAAATCAGGATGTCACAATCATCATTGTGATTTGTTTTTTTTTAAATACCATATTCTTAGTTGTTGCATAACAAACGAATAATATTAATCAAATATTGAAAATTGATTTTGCTATTCAATTATTTAATAAAAATATGTTGAATAAGGTATGATTTATATTAAATTAAAAAGAAAAGTCAACCTGTAATTATCACCATTCGAAATTGTTATAGTTAAAGATACTTAATTTTAAAATATTTAACGTTGAAATTTATTATTATATGTGATTTCTATTCTAATTTGTTTCATATATTTTGATTGAATTATTATTTATATTCTTCATAATATATTTTAATTTGTGGTAACTATAAAATATTGTCATTCTCGGTTATTACATAACAAACTAATAAAATTGATCAAATAATGCAAACTGATTTTGCCCTTGAATTACTTATTAAAAATATATTGTTAACATAATATTGATATTAAACAAAAATGGAAATCAACTCGTAAATATCAACATTGAAAATTCTTATAGTGCAGGGAACTTAATTTTGAAATTTTAAAATTTTAACATTGAAATATTATTATATGTTATTTACGTTCTCATTTGTTTTATTTAAATTGATTGACTTACTATTTATATTTTATGAAATGTGTGATAATCAATAATCACTATATAATATTGTCATTCTCGGTTATTGCATAACTATATGATAATATCAATCAAATCATGCTTATTGATTTTTCCTTTGAATATGTTTTATTTAAATTGATTGAGTTTCCATTTTTATTGTTCAAAATATTTGTTAATCAATAATCACGGTATAATTTAGCCATTCTCAATTTTTGCATAACAAACTAATAATATCAATCATGTATAATATATAATAAAAAAAATATTGAATATTGTACCCAAAAAAATATTGAATATGATTATATTGACATTAATTTTGTTCTAAATATTAATAACATATCTAATTACATATATTATACATGAAACCTACGTGAATAAAATTCTAGAGAAACAAATTAAAATTTCCCATCAATCTTTATATATTACCATTCTTGGTGTCAACCCAAAAGATTGCTATTATGATGATTTTTATTCAATTAGAATTGATATATGTTAAGATTTGTTTTATTTTCTTTATTTGAATTGGTTTCATTTCTATTTCTATCTCTATTCAGCACATAATTCAATAATGTGTGATCACTATAAATAATGGTCAAAATTGGAAAAGCACACTGCATCTCCATCATTAAGACTATATCTGTTGTTGTCACTGCTGTGAAAACAAATCCTATTTAATTATGGCACAGGTTGCCATAATTCAAAATTCATGCATGACATTGGTTACCATATTAGATGGTGATGTAATTTTGGTTCAAAACCTCTATTTTATGCTTTAATTATAATAAAAATGTTTAACTGTCAGATTTTTGTTGTTTTTCAAATTTAAAATAAAAATTGTCTTTCAGTAAGATAATTATTTTGAGAATATAATATTAATTTTCATTATACTATGCAACGGCGGATCCATGTTCAAGGGTTTGGGGGCAATTGCCCCCAAAAGAGGGGAAAAAAAATTAACCAGAAAATACTTAATAATTTTAGTTTTGTCTCCAAAAAAAATAGATGTTGTCCCCACAAGACAAATTCTTTTAGAGTAAAAGTCTAAAATGGTATTTGACAAAAAAACACAGACCTATTTGGTCCCTATAACAATCAAGGGCTATCCTTATATTGTCTTGTGCTCAAAGACTTTTCCTCGCACTGCACTCACGATCTTCTTCACTCTCATGTAGAGTTTTTGCCTTTTGCAAGGTTCGAACCAGGGACCTGTGGCTTAAGTAACCCGGAAGCACCTTGTAATTACCAACCGAGCAAGAGCACCTTGCCATTACCAACCTAGCTACTAGCTTAATTGGTAATGGTAAGGTGCTTTCGGGTTACTTAAGCCCCAGGTCACGGGTTCGAACATTGCAAAAGGCAAAAACTCTACATGAGGGGTGGAGAAGATCGTGAGTGTAGTGCGAGGGAGAGCCTTTGAGCACAAGGCAATATAAGGATAGCCCTTGACTGTTACAAAATGTAACATCCCACCTAGTAAAATGTCATATTTTGTATGATTCATTTTATTTTCCCTTAAGAATATTTTTTTTAAATATTGTAACTAGCATATGAGTTAAATAGTAGGGGCATAGCATCATATTAAGTTTTAGTGATAAGGGTGGTTAATAGAGGATATAGGGAGTGAGAATAGAAGTTTATAAGGGGTATAGTTGAGAATTCAAAATCTACCTAGGGATTAGAAGGTCACTTGTTGTCAAAGGATCCAATCAGCCCTATTTTCCCTCACTTACTCGACCCCCTACCCCATTCCTTGAGAAAAACACTATTATATGCAAATATGACTTTTTAGTGAGAAAAGTAAGAGCTCCATAGTTTTTCTAGAGAGAAAGAAGGGAGGAAATTGAAGAGGAAGAAGGAGGAACTCTTGGTGAAGAAGGAGCAGCAGCTAAATCTTACCTTGGGTCAGTGAATAGGAAGAATTTTGAGGGGAGAAGAGAGGGAGATTCTCGAGAGGGAGAGATGGATAAGAAGAAGAGTCATTTCCCAGTACTTTCTTCTATGTAAGCTCAATGTCATCACATTGAGGTGAGTTCTTCTATGTTTAGAAAATGTAGACATGGTTAACCATAAGACCCATGATTAATAGCTAATTTCTCAAGATAAAGGGAAAAATTTGGTGATTCATGGGTTATTTTAAGAATATGCAGAACTTGTATGTGAGCATGCTTAAATTCCATGATTCAAGTGGTTATTCTTGTTGCATGCATAAATATGTGTTTTAATCTTGTGATTTATGTTGGGGGGAATATGGGTTTTCTTGCTTCCATGTTGCATGTGTCATATGCGAGTGAAATTGATTGAATTGGAGTGGAACAAGAGGTGAAATCGTGTTCTAAAATGGGTTAAGCAGAAAAAATTGTGTTCTGCAGTGAATCTGCACAAGGCGCGCCACGTGCCCCGATGCGCGTGACATGCTCAGTGACAATGGCATTTGCAGAGGAAAGCACGCGATGCGCCCCTGTTGTGTGTAACGCGCGTAGAGATAGAGGCAATTGTGTTGCAAAGCATGCGGCGTGCCACCTGGTGTGTGCGACACGCGTAGAGACAGAACTGGAATGCTGCAAAGCGCGCGGGGCGCGCCTGTGAGCACTGGCACGCGTCCTCCTACACAGAAAAATTGTTTTCGACCCCAGAAAGCCTGTAAGGCTATTTAAACTTAATACTTATGTTCTTAAACCTTTAACACTGAAGAGATATCATAGAAATGCCCTAATGTCACATTCTAATATACATGATTGAAATATTGATGATGTGAAAGAGATTAACTTTGAATGAATGGTTAATAAATGATAGTTCCTTCAAGAATGAAGGTGCGGTGTGGTTAGGAAGTTGGGACGTCACTTGCTGGTTGTACACGTCTAACCAACCATGCCATAATGGACGCCGGTCCAGGGTCTTGTGACCTAATAATCCAACAAACCCGACGAAGTCGGCGACGTAGATTCCTGGTTCGATTCCGAAAGAATGCTAAGGGAATGTAATGCTTGTTTAAAGATTGATGAATGAGTATTAAGATGCTTGTAAAAAAAAGCAAAATGATGTATGCACCGGTTTTCTAGTTTTGTTATTTGAGATAGTGATGCTATGGAGGGGTCCGTGAAAGACTCACAGAGATTATTATCTCACTCTGTTTCTCTTTGTTTTTCAGATAAGCAGGTAAAGGAGGATGTCTGATAAGAGCTTGACCTTATCTCAAGACCTTTAGCACTCTTCTTGCTTTTAGTCATGATGTTTTGCACATGGAATTCAAGTGTTTTGTGAAAACTCAAATTCTTTTGTGGAGTAGTGCTTATACTTTTGTATTAAAGTGTAATGTATTGACCATGACTTGTATGGGTCTTTAACTTGGTTGTGTATTCAAGTTTGCATTTCCATTGTATGGAAATACAATGGAAATGGAATTTGGTTGATGTGGAAGCGATTGGATGTACAGGTTCAACTTATTACTACAAAACCTCATTTTTTGCATGTTAAGGTGATCGAACCTGATTCCTCTATGCAAGTCCAAGATAGAATGAGAGATATCTAACCTGGGATCTGTTAGGGAACCTAGCTACATATATATTTTTTTCTATGACTTGTGATGGGGGACTTCAACGAAATTATAGGGCCCGAGGATAAGAAAGTGGGTGTGCCTACTGACTTGAGGCGATGTTTGGAATTTTCGAATTGGATGAATGATTGTAGATTGATGGAGGTCATAACTAACTGGAGAGGCCCAAAATGGAATGGCAGGGATAGAATCTTTAAGAGACTTGATAGGGTCTTATGTAATGTTGATTAGAGATTGAAATACCACGAAGGTTTGGCCAAAGTGCTCCCTCTAACACAGTCTGACCACCATCTCATTGTGGTGCTATCTGAAGGTGATCCAAGAGTTAGTAAGAACCGAACTTTTCAGTTTGAAGCGGCATGGTTTACTCATTGAGAATTTAGCAACCTAACAAAAGAGCATTGGTGGCGTG
The DNA here is from genome assembly GCA_037113605.1 of Calophaca sinica. Classification (NCBI taxonomy): domain Eukaryota; kingdom Viridiplantae; phylum Streptophyta; class Magnoliopsida; order Fabales; family Fabaceae; genus Calophaca; species Calophaca sinica. The sequence continues at coordinate 107,247,479 of CM073735.1, read as the reverse complement.
GGGCCGATGTTGCTCCATCTTTAGAGGAGTTGCCACTCAGTTGAAGCATTGGAATCTTCATACTTTTGGGAATATCTTTAAGCGGAAAAGGGAGTTGTTGGCCCAGTTAAATGGGATTTGGAGTAGTCCTCATTATGGGTACAACAATTGTCTTGATTCTCTTGAAACAGACTTGCAGGAGAAACTTGATTTTACCCTCTACCAGGAGGAGTGTCTTTGGTTTCAAAAGTCACGGGGAAAGCAGATAACAGAAGGGGACAGAAACACGAAGTATTATCACTCTAAAACCATCATCAGGAGGAGGAAAAATGTAATTCTTGCCCTGTGAAATGGAAATACACGGTGGGAGATTGAGTGCACGAGTTAATATTAATGAACTAAGGAGAGCTTTGTTTGACATGGGCCGCTAGAAAGCACTGAGGATGGCTTCCCAGTGCTTTTCTTCCAGTAGTGTTGAGACAATCCTTCTGACATTGCTTCGATTAATAATACACTTCTTGTCATTATTCCCAAAGTAGATAAACCGGAGTTTATAACCCAATCCGCCCCATTGCTCTTTGTAATGTGACCTAAAAGCTCATTACCAACATCATTGTGAATAAAATCAAGCCTTTGTTGGATGGACTTATCTTTGCCTACTAGTCTAGTTTTATCCTGGGACAGAACATTCATCATAACATGCATACAATGGCTAGAATTAAGGGAAAGAAGATGTTTATGTCTGCTAAGATGTACCTTGAAAAAGCTTATGATAGGATCAATTAGAAGTTTGCGGTCCAATGTCTGAAAGATTGCAAATTCCCTCCAAAGCTCATTGATATCATTCAAAATTGCATCACATCATCTTCTTTTAAGATTTTGTGCAATGGGGAAAAGGCTGATACCTTCGTCCTTACTCGTGGCATTAGACAAGGTGACCCACTATCACCTTATCTTTTTGTCATATGCATGGAAAGCCTATCCCATATCATAGCGGACCAAGCTGAGGCGAGATATTGGTGACTAATGAAAGCAGGGAGGCTAGGACCCCAAATATCTTAGTTATTATTTACTGACGATCTTCTTCTTTTTGCAGAAGCCTCTATTGAGTAGACTTATTGTGTGATGCATTGTCTTGATTAGTTTTGTCAAGCATCCAACCAGAGATCAATGCCTAAAATCTCATATCTATTTCTCTAAAAATGTTGACACTCAGTTGAGAAATGAGATACTGCAGCATACGGGGTTTAATGAAGCACCAAGTCTGGGACGGTACTGTTAGCACTCAAATTTGTCTACTTTTATGGAGTATTTTTAGTACTAAAAATGTTAATTTGTGTTATTTAAAGTATAAAAGTACTCATTTGTGCCCTATTTTGCAGAAATATCACAAAGACAACACTTTGAGTAAAAGATGCGAAAATGGACTAAAAACTGGCAAGATTTGGATATTTTTGGCAATTCTGGACTTGCATTACGGCCTGACATCCAGTCAGTACGGCCGTACCTATTCAAACGCAGCAGTATGGGCATACCACATGGTCAGTACAACCTGGCGTCGAAGAAAAAGTCCAATACTGTTGTACCAAAGGCAGTACAACCGTACACAATTGCTGTCAGGTGGTGCAGAATGCACAAATACGAGCCAGCGTCGCAACCAAAGTGCATTACAGCCATGTATAAACATAGTACGACTGTACCTAGTCCCAGATCGCCCAAATTTAAAGCCAGTTTGACCTAATACGCTGCCAAGCCTATAAATAGGCATTCTTAGCCCTCTATTCAGGACTTTTGACCTGAAACCTTAGAGCCTCTTGCCCAGACCTATTTTGCCACCGGAGCTCATGAGGAATGCGAAGAACGTGCTTAAGAAACATCGTCATACTGAAAAGGTGGCCCGATTTAGATTTAATTCTATCTATTATGGGGTTTTTGTAGTTTTTCACGTGATTTTATTTTACTTGCACTTACCACGAGTAGCTAAATCCATTAAGGGGTGATGGGGGATCCTTTATGATGTTTTTGATATTTATTTAGTTAATTCTATGAGTTCCCTATTATCCTGTTGATTGTATTGTTCTTAGCATAGTTAATCCTATAAGGTTTGATCACCCTTTAATAAGTTAATTTAATTGGAGGCGATCGTACCACAATTAGTTAACGGAACTCTAGGATAATTGAACTCATGTATTATGCCGAATCAAGGATAATTGCTTATTTCTAATCGGTTATTAAATTAACAATTCCACTATTGCTTAATGCTCTTCTTTCTATTTATCTTGGATGATCGTTGGGGCTATTAGGTTGAGAGAAAACTGTTAATATTGCATAATTATTGGGTATTAATAAAATTAGAGTGGGAGATTAGCATTTAACCAGAAATATGGCTCGCATTTATTAATTAGTAAATTCAGGGACTAAGTATTGGTGAACCCGATTTCCCTAGGCTTCCCATAATTGTTCTTACCTTGTTCTTGCACATTGTTTAATCTTTACCTTGTTTTAGTTGGATTGTTGCAACCCTTGAAACCATAACCATCGTTCGTCTAAATAGCATAGGATCTTTACTACGTTAGTCCTTACGCATTCTCTGTGGGTTCGACATTCGGAGTCTTAAATATACTCCACTCTATTACGAGTTACGATCAGGTGCAATTGCCTGAGTTGCAACAAGTTTTTGACGCCGTTGCCAGGAAATGTTTTAGCGATATAAAAATAATGAGATTCTAGTTATTTAGGCTTTTAATTTTTTTTTTCTTTTGTTTTGTTTTGAATTTTGTTTATTATAATTCTTAGTTTTATTTTATTTTTACTTGTTTAGATATAAGAGTCATTCTAATTTAGTTCACTTTGGTGTATGTAGAAACGTTCTCAACGTCCTGAATTAAAGTTTGATCCAGAAATTGAAAGAACACTCCGTTCGTTGAGAAGACAACAAAAAGCAATGGGATACCAGCTCACTCTGAACAAGTATTTCACTCCAACTACCGATGTGGAGACAGCGTCAACTATCCGGTGATTGAGGCCACTAACTTCGAATTAAAGCCATCACTGCTATCAATGGTATCTTCGGTGCAATTCTCAGTCTTACCTTCTGAAGACCCAAATGCTCATCTCAAGAGATTTCAGAAGATTGCAAATACTGTCAAGTGTCATGGCATTACACCGGAGGCTATCAATCTCCCAGCACTCCCCGTCTATGTCATGATAATACACCTCGAAGTCACCCCATACCGGGATGCTCGGTTCCTCCAGCATAGTCAGATGAAAGTGGTGTGACATCCTTAAGCTCGTGATAATCTTCAGAATCTAAAATTTCATGTATAGAAAAGAAAAGAAACAACACAAAGCATGGTAGATGAGAACACACTATAAACAACTGATGGGAAAACAGGGAAATAGAATATGTGAAAGAATAGGTTTACGCATCCTCGATCAACAGTTTATGATCAACACCTAGCTACCCTTTCCATGCAGCCTAAGTCTCTATATGCCTACGTGGCCACACAACTTCTAAAGTTGACATTAGTAGGCCCACCTTAACCACTTTAGCCTTTGAAAATAACAACTACCTCCCACCGACGTGTGGGTAGGTTAAGTCAGTTGTCCATCCCCATATCCCGCTCATCGTACTCCTAAGAGTGCATCCCTGCTCCCCAATTTTGACGTTAGGAACAGGTGTCGGGACAGTACTCAGGATTGGCACTATGGACAGTGATACAACAGTATTCCGTCAGGATGACCAGGCTACCCGACATCCTGACACAATGTCGGCCAAACCACTAATCACCTGGGAATCTTGTCGGACCAAGACTATCCCCAAGGACCGACGTTGTCCTATACTGACTGCATTGTGCCCGCACTCTGGCACTTGACCTTGTATACAACCTATGTGTATGGCGGTGGATTACAACCATGCATATGATTATCCATTATTCAACAACTTTCCGTTTCTTATCAATTTAGCACATCAGTCTATCATTTCAATCAACACTTAGAATTTTGTTATTTTCTCCCCACATCAGCATAAGCAGCATATAATAATTTAACAACAACAACTAAACAGTTAGACAAACAATAATTAACAGCATATAGATATCCCTAACGTCGTACAGGCTACCAACTACTTAACGAGTTATGAAACAATATGCACAATCATCAAACAATTATAAGTCCTATACCCTAGGGTTTTCACATAACAATTTTCCTATGGTTGATGGACTAACGACTACTATCCTTAGCAGTCGTAGTCTCGACACCCCACCTAGGGTGTCGGGGCATCAACTCCTAGTAGGGCTTGGGCCACCTTACTTCCCTATTCTACACTTATCCTATTCCTACCATCCCTAGTGCATAGGGTCCAAATCTCCTCATACCTGCCTAGAAGACTGTCGTTGCCCGCGTCCCCGCCACGCCTCTGGAACTCCTCCACACGCTCCCAAAAGACACTTAGAAGAAGGTGAGAAGTGAGGAGGGTGAAGGGTGGTATTTATAGGCATCTGAGGTCCATTGCGTCGCGATGATCTACAGACACAAAGACAATCGCGTCGCGATGCACCACACGTGTCCCGGATCTAATGCCTCTGATCCACCGACATTTGATCGCGTTGGGAGCTCCATTTCTCTCTAGGCCCATCGTGTTACGATAGACGCGATTCTAGAATATTCTATTTCTTTGGTTTCCTAGGGTTTTATAGGATTTTCAAGGGTATTTTGGTCCTTTTCTGATCCTTTTTTGCTTATTTATCATTTTAGGACTTTTCTAGGTATTTCTTGATCTATTTTATTTTCTCAGGATGTCACATTACCACCCCCTTAAAATAATTTTCATCCTAAAAAATTGCCGTTTACATACCGATGAAAAGATGCGGGTATTGCCTTTTGATGCCAGCTTCCCGTTCCCAAGTTGTATCTCCAGTCCTTTCATCCCATACAACCCTTACTAAAGGAATATGTTTGCCTCGAAGTTCTTTTATTCTTCGATCGACAATCTTGCAAGGCAAGGCTTCGTATTCTAGATTATCTCTGAGCTGTACCGACTCAGGCTCAAGGATATGAGACGGGTTGGGATGGTATTTCCAGAGTTGGAATACGTGAAAGACATAATGAAGGTTTGACAAGTTTGGGGGTAAAACAATGTGATAAACAACAGGTCAAACTTTTCGGAGAATTTGGAAAGATCTAATGAATCGAGGAGTTAACTTTTTAGATTTGATTGCTCTGCCAATGCCTGTTTTAGGAGATACTTTCAAGAAAACATGATCTTCTGCTTCAAATTCTAGAGGTCGGCTTCTCTTATCATGATAACTCTTTTGTCGATCTTGGGGTGCTTTCATCTTTTCCTTAATCATTATGATTTGTTCAGAGGTCTGTTGGACTAACTCTGGTCTAGAATCATGTTCTATCCTGTCTCGAACCAACATAGAGGTGTTCGACACTTTCGACCATATAAGGCTTCAAAAGGTGCCATCCTGATACTGGAATGGTAACTATTATTGTAGGTGAATTCTGCTAAGGGTAGCAATTCATCCCAGCTACCCATCTTTTCAAGGGTACATGCTCTCAAAAGATCCTTTAGGGATTGGATAGTTCTCTCAGATTGACCATCAGTTTGAAGATGATATGCGGAGCTCATGCTTAACTTAGTACCATGGTTGGTGTACTTTCCTCCATAACCTTGATGCAAATCTAGGATCTCTATCAGATATGATGGTAGTAGTTACACCGTGTAATATAACGATTTCTCTAATATAGAGTTAGGTTAGTTTCTCTAACGAATAACTCTCATTAATAGGTAGGAAATGGGCACTTTTAGTAAGCCTATCTATGGTTACCCAAATGGTATCATACTTTCTCTGAGTCCTAGGTAATCCTACTACAAAATCCATAGCTATGTTGTCCCACTTCCATTTAGGTATTGTTAAGGATTGAAGAGTTCCTGCAGGCGTTTGGTGTTCATTCTTAGCCTTTTGACACACTAAGCAAGATAGAACAAAGTTCGCTATTTCCTTTTCCATTCCTGGCCACCAAAATAACTTCTTAAGATCCTGATACATTTTGGTAGCTCCGGGGTGAATACTTAACTTACTCTTATGTCCCTCATCTAAGATTATCTTCCTAATCTATAAGTCCTCTGGGACACATATCCTTTCCCTAAACCTTAATGCTCCATCTTTTCCTATATTAAACTTCATATCTCTTCTTTCCTCATCTAAAGTTTTCATTTTCCTAAGATACTCATCTGTCTCTTGTTTCTTTTTGATGAGTTCTAAGAAATCATTGGTGATGGTAACTTTCCCTAAGTATAACCTCTCTTTGTGTACTTCTGTTCCTAAACTTAGGTCTCTAAGTTGTTCTATCAAGTTTAATTCTTTGATCATCATGGCAGACACATGTAAGAATTTCCTACTAAGTGCATCTGCTACTACATTAGCTTTCCCTGGGTGATAGTGTAGGTTAAACTCATAATCCTTTATAAACTCCATCCATCTCCTTTGTCTGATGTTTAATTCTTTCTGATCAAATAAATATTTCAGACTCTTATGATCATTATAGACACAGAACTTCGCCCCATATAAGTAATGTCTCCATATCTTCAGGGCAAATACTATAGCAGCTAATTCTAGATCATGGGTAGGATAACTCCTTTCATGAATCCTTAATTGTCTAGAGGCATAGGCTACTACCCTTCTTTCTTGCATCAACACATATCGTAGCCCTTGAAAGGAAGCGTCACTGTAAACCTCAAATTCCTTTAAAGGGTTAGGTAAGACTAAGACTGGGGAAGTGGTTAGTCTATTCTTTAACTCCTAAAAACTTTGTTCACACTTATCTGACCATTCAAAAGTAGATCTTTTTTTAGTCAACTGGGTTAGAGGTAAAGCAATCTTAGAGAATCCCTCTATGAACCTCCAATAGTATCCCGCCAACCCTATGAAACTTCTTACTTCACTGACGGTGGTAGGTCTATTCCATTGTAATACAACTTCTACTTTTGCTGGGTCTACATCTATCCCTTCTTTATTTATGATATGTCCTAAGTATTGAACCTTTTCTAACCAAAACTCACACTTAGATAACTTAGCGTAGAGTTATCTATTCTTAAGGATCTGTAATACTATCCGTAGGTGTTCTACATGTTCTTTTTGGGTTCGGGGGTAAATCAAGATATCATCTATAAAGACTACTATGAACTTATCTAGGTATGGACGGAATATCCTATTCATATAATCCATAAATATTGATGGGGCATTGGTTACTCCAAATGGCATAACTAAATATTCATAGTGTCCATATCTTGTCCTAAAGGCATTCTTAGAGATGTTTTCTTTCTTAACCCTAATCTGATGGTATCCTGACCTTAGGTCTATTTTAGAAAAGATGGAGGCTCCCTTTAATTGGTCCATTAGATCGTCTATCCTAGGTAATAGGTATCTATTCTTAATGGTAATCTTATTCAATTGTCTGTAGTCTACACATAGCCTAGACGCTCCATCCTTCTTCTTCACAAATAATACAGGTACATCCCATGGTAAAACACTAGGACAGATGAATCCTTTTCCTAACATCTCGTCTAACTGCTTCTTTAGTTCCACTAACTCCAAGGGTGACGTTCTATAAGGAGGTATGGAGATGGGTCCTATTCCTGGAATAAGGTCAATGGAAAACTCTATTTTCTTCTCTGGTGGTAATCCTGGGATATCATCAGGGAATACTTTAGGGAAGTCTTTTACTATGGGTATATTTTCTCCAAGTTAGGAGAATCTTTTCCTTCTAAGGAACATAGCATCATGCATATCTGAGAGTTTTTCTTTTCTTTCCTAGTCTCAGCATTGGCAGATTCCTTGGAAAATGTTAAGGTTTTCGGAGCACAATCTAGGATTACATGATTGGCTGATAACTAATCCATTCCTAAGATTATGCCTAATTGTTGGAACGGTAAACAAACTAGGTCAACTAAGAAATCATGGTTTACAATCTTGATAGGGCATTGACGACATACAGTGGTGGTACGAATAGAGTCATTGGTAGGTGTTGAAACAATTAAAGTACGTGGTAAGGATGACTCTGGAAGTTTTAAATGTTAAACACAATCATTGGAAATAAAGGAATGAGTAGCACCTGAGTCAAAAAGTACAGACATGATATGTTCAGATACGAGGCACATACATTGAATCATGTCAGGAGATTGAGATGATTCTGTTCCTTTCATGGTAAACACTCTTCCCGTAGCAGGTTTATCGGATTGTCCTATTGGCGGCCTCGTTCCTCCTGTTCTATTGTTCTGGCCCTCATATCCTTTGTCTTCCGCTTGCCTCCCTTGGTTCTGGCTCGGCCCTATTTCATTCCCCACCCCAGTAGATGTCGGGTAAAGGTTTACCCTACAGTCCTTGGCAATGTGTTCGGGTTTTCCACACCTGTAACAAACTCTTTATTCCGCCTGTGGACACTCTCGTATAACATGGTTTTCTCCACATCGATAACAAATTGGATTTCCATCGGAGTGTCGAGATGCGTATCCTTTAAATTCAGTTTGATTCTTTCCAGATCGCGTATATGGATGTCCTTGATCTCCTCGTCCCTTCTGCGCAGACCCGTGATTCCTAACTGGTCCTCCACTCTTAAGTTTTCTGCGAGGTTCCTCATTTTCTAGCTCCATACATCTTTCAACCATGTCAGGGAAATTCGTCAATCTTAAAGGTAAGATTGACTTTCGAAGTTCCACCCTTAGTCCATTGATAAATCGACATCACGTCCACTCTTCACTAGGGTTCAGCTGATAGTAGTCAGAGTATTTTACGAGAGCTTCAAATCTCGTGACATACTCCCCAACTGTCATATTTCCTTGAGTTAGTGAGCTAAATTCTCGTTCTTTCTGCTGTCGCAAAGTGTTAGGAAAATACATCTCTAGGAAGCATTCTCGAAACACCTCCCGGTGATGGCTCTACCTTCTGCTTCCAACACTCTTCTTTTTCGTCGCCACTAACTCTCCACTTCTCCGACTAGCAAGAATGCAGTGTAATCATCCTTCCTTTCTTCCCTACATCTCATTGTCGCGAAGATCTTTTCCCTTTCCTAAATCCATTTCTCCGCACCTTCTGGATCGAAATCGCCCTTGAACTGTGGCAGATTACCCTTAAGGAAAGTTACTAATCCTTGATCAGTCTTAGTATCTCGTGGTCGTGATGCTATCTGAATTAGTTCAGCATTCTGTTGCATCTGCTGCAATGTAGCTGTTGCAAGATCCCGGAGGATTCTAGCCTCAGGGTTCCCGTGATCATTTCTTACATTTCGAACTCCTGATGCTGCTGGTCCTGAGTCAGTCGATTCTACCGATCCTCCGTTCATATTTCGAGTTCGCACCATAGTTCTTTCTGCAAATCTAAAAATAATTCACAAGACAAGTCTTTTGAATATAGCAATCATCTATATCTACTCACTTAGACAAGATAACTGCTAAGCATTCACTCACTCTCCCCCTTAGAGTTGGTGTTCGGTGGGAACTCAAACTAGAATATGGGCCAGACTCTATAACTCACAGTCCGGTTAGGAACGAACTACTCTAATACCACTAAAATGTGGCACCCTTGCCCCATTTATAATATTAACCCATAATTACGAATATAAATATAAATAACACTACATCAGAGTACAGTGGAAGAAAATATTTTTCATTAATATAACAAAGTTTGGTACATACAATGGGTTCCCTCCTAGGAACTTCTAAAAGAATAATATACATCAAATACAAGAACCATCAAGGTAAACAAAAGAATACTGTTAAAATTCAAAAGTATCAAAAATCTAGTCGAGGGACCTCCTATCTCTGCCCCAGTCCAGCAAACATAATGCACGGGTGTGGAGGAAGTCGGGAGTCCCTAGTGGAAGGACATCCCCTAAACCTAGACTGATAGACCCTCATAGGCTCTACCAGTGGAGCAGCAGGTGATGAAGGGACGGTCGACTCTGACCTACGTCGCACCTCCCAATCTCTGACACTATCCCTAGCCATAATATATGATCCTGATGATGAAGCGGTAGTAGAGTAACGCTGCCTAAACCTAGGGTCACGCCACATACGGTTGAACGGAAACCGTTGCGCGATTCTAAATTCTCCAACAAAGGAGGCCTTTAGAGAACCTAACAGACAGAAAAAGACACTAACTAGTCCTGTATAGATAACGACATGGCAATTATAATCAATCTCCCAGTACTTCTTGTCCATGTCGTGATAATACACCTTGAAGTCACCACATACCGGGATGCTCGGCTCCTCCAGCATGGTCGGGTGAAAGTGGTGCGACATCCTCAAGCTCGTGATAATCTTCAGAATCTAAAATATCATGTATAGAAAAGAAAAGAAACAACACAAAGCATGAGAGATAAGAACACACTATACACAACAGATGGGAAAGCAAGGAAATAGAATATGTGAAAGAATAGGTTCATGCATCCTCGATCAACAGTTTAGGATCAACACCTAGCTACCCTACCCATGCAGCCTAAGTCTCTATATGCCTACGTGGCCACACAGTTTCTGAAGTTGGCATTAGCAGCCCCACCTTAGCCACTTTAGCCTTTGTAAATAATAACTACCTCCCACCGATGTGTGGATAGGTTAAGTCAGTTGTCCATCCCCATATCCTGCTCATCGTACCCCTAAGAGTGCATCTCTGCTACCCAGTTTTGACGTTAGGAGCAGGTGTCAGGGCAGTACTCGGGATCAACACTATGGAAGCAATACAACAGTACTCCGTCAGGAAGACCAGGCTACCCGACGTCCCGACACAATGGCAGCCAAACCACTGATCACCTGGGAATCTTGTCGGACCGAGACTATCCAAGGAACGACGTTGTCGTGTACTGACTACATCGTGCCCGCACTCTGGCACCTGATCTCGTACACAGCCTATGCATATGATTATCCATTATTCAACAGCTTTCCGTTTCTTATCAATTTGGCTCATCAATCTATCATTTCAATCAACATTTAGAATTTTGTTATTTTCTCCCCACATCAACATAACCAATACATAATAATTTAACAATAACTAAATAGTTAGACAAACAATAATTAACAACATATATATCCCTAATGTCGCACAGGCGACCAACTACTTAACAAGTTATGAAACAATATGCACAATCATCAAACAATTATAAGTCCTATATCCTAAGGTTTTCACACAAAAATTTTCCTATGGTTGATGGACTAGCGATTACTATCCTTAGCAGTCGTAGTCTCGACACCACTCATAGGGTGTCGGGGCATCAACCTCTAGTAGGGCTTGGACCACCCTACTTTCTTATTCTACACTTATCCTATTCCTACTATCCTTAGTGTATAGTATAGGGTCCAGATCTCCCCATACCTGCCTAGAAGACTGTCACTGCCCGCGTCCTCGCCATGCCTCCAGAACTCCTCCACACTCTCCCAAGAGACACTTGGAAGAAGGTGAGAAGTGAGGAGGGTGAAGGGTGGTATTTATAGGCATATGAGGTCCATCGCGTCGCGATGGTCTACAAACACAAAGGCCATCGCGCCGCGACGCACCACACGTGTCACAGATCTAACGCTTCTGATCCACCGACATTTGATCGCGTCGCGAGCTCCCTTTCTTTCCAGGCCCATCGTGTCGCGATAGATGCGATTCTAGAATATTCTATTTATTTGGCTTTCTAGGGTTTTCAGGGGCATTTTGGTCCTTTTCTGATCCCTTTTTGCCTATTTATCATTTTAGGACTTTTCTAGGTATTTCTTGGTCTATTTTATTTTCTCAGGATGTCACACCACCTTGTGTAGGCCCGAACTAGATTGGGAGAGAAACCTTGATGGGACACCTAAGATGTGTTTGGATTGGTGGTATAGGGTGGAATGGAATGGGATGGGATGGGATGACATTCCATTGTTTGGGTTTCTTAAAAATGGATGGAATGGAATGGAATGTGGTGGTATGTATTCCACCCAATTCCACTGTGTTCCTTCATTTCCCCCCAATTCGGGGGTATGGAATGGTATCTTCTACCATAATTATTAAATTACCAATTTATCCCTCATATTAACACTACTTAATCAGAGGCGGGAAGAGAAGAATCGTTCACGCGAGAAGAAGTGAAACAGTTTCTCTGAACTGGTGCCTTCTTCCTCATTAACAACATATGCAGCAGCTTGCTTATGACAAGGTTCGTTCTTTTGCAACTTCTCTGTGATTAGAGTACCCCATCTTTTTCTTTTCCTGATATTCAACATTTTACTTGCTTTGCTTTGTGGCGGCTTGTTCTGTATTTTTCTTTTCCCCTCTCACACAAGCGTTGGAACTAGGTTTTGAAGATAAAGAGCAGATTTTGCGGTTACTTTTTGTTCTGCTCATTTCTTCTGTATACACCTTTATCGTTTCTCCTATCATTGGAATCTACTTTACTCCTCACTCCACAAAAATAACAACACCTGTGTTTCCTTTCTCTTTTCTTTTTCATTCACCATTTTTTCTACAAATTATTATTATGTTGTTGTTGCTTATCAAAAAAAAATTATTATGCTGTTGTTCTTGGTTTTTAATTGCTTAAAAACTCTGTAAATTAGGCTTGGTTTTGCTTCATAAATTTTATATTAAATTAATTTTATTGTTTGATTTGTTATAGATGACCAATGAAGATATAAGATCCAAATATATACGCATGATACAAATGATGGCTGTTCAACTATCCTACATTATAGTCCAAATTTGTGCACTAAAAAATAAGTCTAAAAGATCCAAAATACCTTCCACAATCACAGAGCATAGAGAGATAGTTAGAAATGAGCTAATGAAACAAATCGTGGGCAATGATCGATGTCATGATATAATTCGTGTGGGTCCCCAAGCTTTCTTAAACTTGTGCACCTTATTACGAGATCGAGGTGGACTTACACATACATGGCAAGCAACTATTGAGGAACAATAGCAAAGTTCCTTCACATAGTTGGACACATTGTCATGAATCGTTTGATGTCCTTTTTCTTTAGACGCTCTGGTGAAACTATTAGCCGTCATTTTCATAGAGTATTAGATGTGTTGATAGAGTTGGAGGAGGTATTTTTGAAACAACCTGATGGGACACAAGTTCCTCTAGAGATACTTAACAGCCATAGGTTCTACCCATATTTTAAGGTAAACATAATTTTGTGTCTTAAACTAATATTAATAACTTGATGTTATACATGTTTAATGAGATAATTGAATGTCAGGACTGTTTCCAAAGACAAGATAAAGGATGACATGAAACATATTAAAACAAAGTTCAATGTTTGTTATGACATTTTCAAGAATGGTCTTAGTGGGTTTGCATGGGATGCAACAACTAATATGTGGATTGCTGAACCAGATGTGCGGGACAAGCTAATTAAGGTATTACTAAATTTAATTAAAGTAATTTTTATTTAAGCTTACATGTTAGAAGTTTTTTATGTGATACTTGGTTTTTTTTTTTTTAATGTTGGCCAAACATGAAGTTGTTGAATGGCAAAACAAGCCTATACTGTTTTATGATAAACTTGTCAAACATTTTGGGAAGGATCGAGCAACAAGAGGGCTTGAAGATACAACATGTGAAGTAAGAACAAAAAGAACTACAAATGGTAGGAATAATTATGCTGAGACCATAGAGGAAATTGACCATATGGTTGAACCCATGAAGTTACATTAAAGGGATTTGAAGATTTTGACGAAGTTCCTCCCAACAATTCTCCAAATAGGGCTTCTATTAGTCATTCTCAAGATGCAACATCAGCTAGGACTAAGAAACGCGCAAAAAAGGTTGTTGAAGATGATGCAAGCATGGTTGAAATTGCTAAAACCTTTAAAAAAATGGTTGAGGTGTTTGAAATGAGCACAACAGAGATGATCAAACAAAGTAAGAATGCTAGTAGTGAGGATATTTGGGCTCAATTGGTGGATGTTGGTATTGAACAAGCTTCCTTGCCCTTTGTATACATGCACCTTGTTGAACATCCTGAAGCATTGAAAGCTTTTAATGGAGTTCTGAAAGAAATGCACAAGGAAATGTTGCCTTATATTGTGCCAAATTATCCTTTTTACTGGTAATATATATTATCCTTTTTAGTTTCTCTATTTGTCATTTATAATTTGTCTTAATTTTCATGTTTTGTTGGTTTTGAGAATGTTCTATTATGTGCTTTTTGCAGATTTTGTGGAGATCTTAATGAAGAGTATTGACATATGTTATGGATGCTATTGTCATGTTTGACTTCTTTTTGATATGGTTGGAAGCAACACTGGAGAATTTTGCCATCATTATAAACAATGGCCATGCTCGACTCCATTGAGAACTGGGTTACCTGAGTGACTGCCATGGCCTACGAGTGGAACGAGTGATGAAAGTGTTTAGAGTCGTGTGATTGTATCCCAATTGGGTGTCCAAGAACAGTCCTACTTATAAAATGTTGAGTGCAATCATCAACCATTAAAATGGTCGGTCGAATCTTTTAATAGCTACTGATAGCATAAAAAAATTTATCCAGATGTCTAGTCATATCTCACCATCAAAATATTTATATAAATACTTTAGAAAGGTGACTTTTAACATGCAAAAAGGCCACATGAACTACAACTATTTATCATATTGTCTCTGTTATGGTGGCCCGATTGAAATGAAAATGTTTATCCAGATGAATGCCACCCTGTGTGCAAAAATATAGTTAATCGTGTTGTGCATGTGGTAAAATTGAATTGCTTGTCAAACCACCTCCAAAATTGGATGACAACTGTAAAAAAAAACACTTTTGTGTCTTGAAGAATGGTGTGCCCTTGAGGAGTCAGAGCCTGTGGCTATGGTTACCCACCATGTGAGTGTATAGTTGCCTGTCTATGGAATAGTGGTTAATTATGTGCAAAAACATGGTTAATCATCTTGTGCGTGTGGTTAAATTGAATTGCTTGTCATACCACCTCCAAAATCCTCCAAAATTAGATAACAACTATAAAACAACACTTTTGTGTCTTGGAGAATGGTGTGTCCTTGAAGAGTCAGAGCTTATGGCTTTGGTTACCCACCATGTGAGTGTATAGTTGCCTGTCTATGGAATCGTGGTTAATTGTACACAAAAACGTGGTTAATCATGTTGTATATGTGGTTAAATTTAATTTTTTTGTCACACCACCTCCAAAATTAGATGACAACTGTAAAAACCACTTTTGTGTCAAAAGAATGGTGTGTCCTTGAGGAATCAGAGCCTATGACTATGGTTACACATCATGTGAGTGCATAGTTGTCTGTCTCAGAAATAGTGATTAATTGTGTGGAAAAACATGGTTAATCATGTTGTGTGTGTGGTTAAATTGAATTGCTTATCATACCTCCTCCATAATTGGACGACAACTGTAAAAAACACTTTTTTTGTTATTGTCAAAAGCATGGTGTGTATCTGAACACTCAGAGCCTATGGTTATAGTTACCCACCATGTGAGTGTATAGTTGCATGTCTTTGGAATAGTGATTAATTGTACACAAAAATGTGGTTAATCATGTTGTACTTGTGGTTAAATCCAATTTCTTCTCATACCACCTCCAAAATTGGATGACAACTGTAAAAAACACTTTTGTGTCTTGGAGCATGGTGTGTATCTTTAGCATATTCTATTCTTGTTATAAATACTTGATTTGTTGGAACAAATTTGTATAGCTCGAAGAGAGAACTCATTAAAAATATTATTGACATTGTTTACATGGATAACATTGGATACTTGGAGTTTTCCTATAGCTCAAAGGTTATTGGAACAAGATACACTCCAGCTATGCCCCCGAGATAGATAGGCTTCACTACTCGTTATGCCCCCGATATCGGTATTCAAAGCCAAATATGAATGAGTACCATAGAGAGTAGGCATACCGCATCGAGGAGTCTAGAAGGGTCAAACAATAGTTAAGGCAGTGTGACATGACAACACCAAAGCGACGTTCACTTCAAGTTGAACTTGACAATGATAAGTCACTTGAGACTTTCGTTAATATGATACGACACGAGAATAACCAGATGCAGATTAGAATTAACAGCTACAAAGCTGTATATGATGCATGTAATAGGCAATATGCTTCAATTATACAGTGGTTAATCGTGTCACAAATGTGTGGTTAATTGCGTGCAAAAAAGTGGTTAATCGTGTCATGCGTGTGGTTAAATTGTATTTCCTGTCACATGCCTCATATTTTGGCTCACAAAATGTTCTAAAGAGGCTAGTACTTGAGGCAAGTGAGCCAATTGGCAATGTAATACAGCATGTGATACCATGTGATTGTGTATCCTTCAATTATACAGTGTCACATATGTGTGGTTAATTGCGTGCAAAAAATGGTTAATCATGTTGTGAGAGTGGTTAAATTGTATTTTCTGTCACGGACCTCATATTTTGGCTCACAAAATTTTCTCAAGAGGGTAGTACTTTAAGGCAAGTGAGCCAATTAGCAATGTAATACACCATGCGATACCATTTGGTTGTGTATCCTTCAATTAAACAGTGTCACATATGTGTGATTGATTGTGTACAAAAAAGTGGTTAATCGTGCGATGAGTGTGGTTAAATTGTATTTTCTGTGACCGACCTCATATTTTGGCTCAAAAAATGTCCTCAAAAGGCTAGTATTTGAGGCAAGTGAGTCAATTGGCACTTTAATACAACATGTGATATCATGTGGTTGTGTATCCTTCAATTATACAGTGTCACATATTTGTGGTTAATTGCGTGCACATAAAAGTGGTTAATCGTATGATGAGTGTGGTTAAATTGTGTCTTCTGTCATGGACCTCATATTTTGGCTCACAAAATGTTATCAAAAGGCTAGTACTTGAGGCAAGTGAGCCAATTGGCACAACTATGCACTCATGTGAAGCCATGTGGTTGTGTATCATTGAATTTTAGTGTTACAGGTATGTGGTTAATTGCGTGCAAAAAAATGGTTAATCATGTGATAAGTGTGGTTAAATTCTATGTCATGTCATATACCTTAGAATTTGGCTTAGAAAATTTTCTAAAGATGCTTGTACTTGAGGCTTCAGAGCCAACTGACATTGTAATACATCACCTGATATCATGTGGTTGTTTATCCTTGAATTTTATAGTGTTGCAAGTGTGTGGTTAATTGCATGCAAAAAAGTGGTTAATCGTTTGATAAGTGTAGTTAAAATATATTTTCTATCACACACCTCAGAATTTGGCCTAAAACATGTTCTAAAGAGGCTTATACTTTAGGCTTCAGAGCCAACTGGCACAGTAATATAGCATGTGGTTTTTTTAGTTATGCATCCTTCAATTATACAGTGGAACACATTTGTAGTTAATTATGTGAAAAAAGTGGTTAATCGTGAGATTAGTGTGGTTAAATTCTATGTCCTGTCACATACCTCAGAATTTGGCTTAGAAAATGTTCTAAAGAGGCTTGTACTTGAGGCTTCAAAGCGAATTGGCACAACCACGCACTCGTGTAATACCATGTGGTTGTGTATCCTTGAATTTTAGTGTTGTATGTTTGTAGTTAATTGCATGCAAAAAAGTGGTTAATAGCGTGATAAGTATGGTTAAATTACATTTCCTGTCATAGACCTCAGAATTTGTCTTAGAAAATGTTCTATACAGGCTTGTACTAGAGGATTCAAAGCCAATTGACACTGTAATATAGAATGTTGGTTTTTTAGTTATGTATCCTTCAATTATACAGTGTCACAGATTTGTGGTTAATTGCGTACAAAAAGTGATTAATCATATGATCAGTATGGTTAAATTAAATTTTCTATCATATACCTCAAAATTTGGCCGACAACTATAATAAAGAGTAGTTCCCGAATTAAGTAGTACTCTAATCAAGTATTTGCAGATGTAATATACAAGTTGGAGTGATTAGTAATCTAATAAAGTATTTTACAATTAACACCATAAAAGACATGTACAATGATCACACCACTCGAGTCTTTTTTTTCCTCCTACTATATGTACACCATGGTGTTCACGTTAACACACCACCCACATGCTTTCTTGGATGGTCTTTAAGTCGAGTGTAGATATTTGATGCTTGATGGTCTTTATGATGTGATGCATGGATTAGTTCTTCTCCTTCCTTATCCAGGTCCATATCCTCCATCCGAGAATCACTCTAAGGACCAGCTGATTTGGTTGACATTTCTAATTGGCATAACAATTGTTTTATTTCTCTCAAGTCTTGCTCAAGTACTGATATCCTTGCCGCAAGTTCTTTGTTTTCTGCAGCCAATAATCAATTCTCCATAACTAACTTCTTATCAAAAGCACTATTAACAGCACCGCGTTTCCAATGGATAAACCCACTGGGTGCCAAATCTAATGCTTCCCTCGCTACATCGTGTGCCAGCTCTCCGTTTGTCGCACTCAACTCTTCAATAACATGCAACCAATATTACAATTTGGCAGTCAACGTAGAGAATTCCACCTCCCAACCTCTCCTGTCATCATAGTGGAATGCGACCTAATAGTCGCCATCACTGCCATCACCGACCGTGCCCTCAAGTCGGTCCTTCTTGTGGCCATGATTGTTGTCTGCTCTCAATCCACACGAACATAGAAGAATAACAACAATAAAAAGCAAGGTAGTATGAAACTACTCAATCATCATCAAACAAGGATAAGTGTCAAGATAAAGCTCAATAACATGCAGATTTAAACACTCCAGGTATTCCATTAACTTTAATCTTACTTAACTAATTTAATCATGTAATTAACGTTATTATGCACAGTCATCATATAAAAAAGTGTGCAAATTTAAAACTTTTTAAAACAAACATAAACGTATTAAATATTTATGTTACAATGCAAAAGTTGCATTAATAGTAGCAACAAAATAAGTGCCAAAGTCAGGTATGTACAACCCAGGGCGTGATATACCTAGACCACCCCGTCTACCCAAAATACATGTAAACAAAATAAAAGAAGATACCGACTGGCTAAACACAACACGATCCACCTAATGCTAAGGGAACTCACTGATGTCCCCTAGAGCTACTTGCTCCCTCCCTAATCCTAACGCCTCAATATAATTCATATGTGACTATGAGCATAGCAAGTGCACTCAACACGATCTAGCGGGTTCTCTGCATTTCATCAAAAGGTAGGTTCATCCTAACTTTATAAGTCCCTACACGGGTCCTCATAAGATTGTCTCCTAAGGAAAAGTAACAAGTAACTAGTCCTATATACACTTTAGTAGAAGTGGAGAAATTAAGATTTCAGTCATGCCCTCTTCGTCGGGGAAAATGTCTTCCATGGTGCCCTCATTTGGTAGCGATAGTGGGATCCCTGAGATACAGCGGTCCAACGTCCTGCTCGTCGGCCACTCCATGCTCTACTCCCGATCCGACGAGAATAACAAGGATAAGATACACATACAGAGAAAAGTAGGGGTAAGACTAACTACTCATCAAACATAGGGAATCGAGAATTAGCCATAGCAATTTAATGCATGCATAGTCAATAATTTAAACAGTCGTCCTCGAGTCAAACTTGTAATCAATCATCCTCAAATCCAAGATTCTAAGATCATAACTTATACCAACATGAATCTAGCTCTAGATGCATATTGGCCAAGATATAATAATATTGTATTGATCGCCTCCTTAACCCTCAGACCTTGGTAGGTTGTCTCCTCCCAAAGCAAGAGTTGATAAAATGAGCTTCTAGGTGCCTCCTCCCAGAGCAAGGTTAGTCTAGGGTAGGGATGGCAATTTGCACCTGTAAGTGGAGATCCCCGTGGGAACTACCTCATTCGAGGCCTTATAGGAAGGAAATTTTTGCCATGGGGACGGGGGGAAAATTCCCCCTCACTGCATCGCGGGGTCCCCGTCCCTGAGAACATTACAAGAATACCCTTAGATATATTTATACATATATCATAAATGTTGTCTCTTTTTAAAAAAATAACAAAATGTTGCAAATAAATTATTGTAGCTTATAAAAAATATATTAGTTCTATTTTCATATATTAAATAATGAATTTTGAGAATAATATAATTTTTTTTGTGCAAACTAGGTTGGTTATTTTCTAAAGGCTTATGGGGTCCCCGTGGAGATCCGCAGGGATGGGGGCGGCAGAGAAAAACTCCTTGTGGCGGGGATCGGGGGAGTACTCCACGTCCCTGCCCCAGCCCTGTTGACATCCCTAATCCAGTAAACACCTTGCCTAACCCCACAAGCCTAGGCACATGTATCTAAATATAAATGGTTTACATGAACCTATGTATATAGCTATTTTCTGAGACTACTTGAAAGATGTCATCCTAAACAGTAATTCATTTCACTAGTCACAACATATTGGAATTTGCTGTGCATTTGCCAGCAAAGGCAACTTAAGAAAGTTATTTTTGACAAGAAAACCCCACTTAGTGGGATAAAGCTTGGTTATTGTTGTATTTATGACAAGGAAAGAGAGGTATCCACACCTCCAAGCACAAATTGAAGCGGGTAAATACTTTCGATGATGTTCAAATATTTCCTGAATACTCTGATGATTCTTTTTTAAATATCAGATCTGTTACATTCAGCAACAGCACCTAAAGAGAAAACAGAGAGCAAAAAAGAAAAAATAAAATAAGAGATGATAGGTTCAAATCCCACATGCTCAAGTGACTAATTTCTAATGCATACCAATATACTGGACCACATATGGATTTTGCAATGTTAGGACATGAGTAAATGCAACAATCAATAGAAGAAAGAAACATACATAATACAAAGAATCAAATCATAGCTAGAAAAATATCCTACCTGAACCAGCAATAGCTGTAGACTTTCTTGCCGTTAAAGCTTTACTGGGTGCCCCTTTTGCAGGCTTTTCTACATGAAGATCAAGAGTTTGAGCTTTTTTATCGAGTATCAGCGCACACATTCGTCGCTCATATTCAAGTCTATGCTCCTTTGTTGGCCCTACATGATGCATAATCTCAAACATATATCCCAAACAAATCTCATCATACTTGTCTACCATAGTTACATTGGTTCAATATTATTGATAATGTGATACACCTTAAACTGTCAGTGTCAGTGGATGATGAATCACAACAGTAACACCAAGAAACTCACTTAGCGGGTATCAGCAAGCACAAAATTTCAATTCCATCAAATCAGCTTAGAGCCCAGACAAATTAAGCCTCCATTTAAAATTTTGAGGAACTCGTGTTTGTTTGGGTGTATGCGTGTTTTGTTTGAAGCACACAAAACAATAGGGATTGCGGCAAAGATGGAAAGAAACTCTCACCTTTTGATGATAAGTGAGAAGCATGATCGGTCATTTGATTTTTCTGTACTTCATTTCGTGGAAGCTTCCCATGTACCATAGGTAAAATGCAAGGATTTGATTTCAGAGCCAGGGAGGGAATCTTTGGAGTAACATTTTTGGATTGGCAAGATCCACAAAACCAGACATCAGGAACTTCGTTGAGAAGAATTTGCATGCAATAACTGAAATGGGACAGAAATTGCATTGATTCAGTACAAGATTCTATGCAGCACTAGTATCGAAAAGGGATATAGCAAAACTATTGGCCGAAACCCAAAGCCAATAATTTGTAAGGTCAGAAGAAAATTTATAAACTTATGTGTCCAGATTAGATTGCAAACTTAAATTTTTTATCTTTCTTTAATCCTACCAACTATGTTTCTTCTTTGATCTTCAATTTGAGAGATCAAAGCCATAAAAAGAGAGAATGCAAAAGAAGGCAAAATAAACTGGGAGATCATTACCAATGTTCATGAATTACATTGCATTTAGAGCAAGTAACAAGTAGTTCAGGATAACCAACATCACCGCATATGTCGCAAGGTTCAACCTGCAAGGATTAATGAACACATAAACATCAACTACAAGGAACAGAAAAGTTTTCTGCATAAAGTTTTTAATACAAAATACTCAAACCACCCACTCTGTCAAGTCAGAAAAGTAAAGTTTCTTGCACACTGAGGAAGTTAGCATGCTAGGATGCAAATTAGCAAACAAGCCTATAAATCCAAACGTCAAGGTTCAACAAAGACGTGGGGAACTCGCAACAAATCTTGGGAGTTATTGAAGGTTAGTTAGAAAGTTGAATTATCTCCCAATATCAAGACCATATATCATCTTTACTGCGTGTGAACTGTGAACATAAAAAGTCATTTATGGTTATGCAAATGCTAATAGGATAAGCTCTCCATACAGACATTCTAATTCAAGATACAAAATCCCTTTGGGGGAAACTTAAGTGCTTATTTTGAAACACTTCAATAATGGAAAATAATCTGCCAAAGAGCAATTATTCCAAGCCAGGCGTGGAGGCTAGGTAAAAAAAAAAAAAAAAATTGGAACTAAGTCATGTGAACATCTATGAACCATAACCAGCAAAGCTCATGTGATAACCAAGAAACTTTACACATTGCTTCATATTCAGTCTTCCATGAAAGAAAAAGAAAAAAAAAGCCATTGAAATTGATTATCACTTAGTAAGTGAGAAAATTCAGCAAATTCAACAAGAACTTTTTTTTTTTTTTTGGTTTCCCACAGGTTCACTCCATCGGATGTATCTTGTTCGAGACACTGTCAGATACTAAATACAGAGCACCTCTCTCAGCCGGGATTTGAATCTTGGTTTGCTGAGAGACCCCGTTGGTTTTCAACAAGAACTTTATATGCAACGTTATAATTATTCACTACTAATATTATTATGGCTGTAATTAACACTGACCATCTAAACCCTTGCCTAATCACCGGTCAGCAAACTCACCAACATGAAAAGCTTCTCATTGACAAATTTAAGGCAGAATAGTGTTTAAAATCAGTAACAAGAGCTTTTTAGTCTTCAAACGAACCACCCAATGCAAAAAAAAAACAAAAATGAAAGTTCATGTCAACAAAAAAAAAATCCAAACAGACACTACGCATTCCAAATAAAAACGAAAAATAATAATAATAATAGTTAAAAAACAGAGAAGAAAAAAGGAAAAAGGGAAGAAAACAAGCTCTGAATAAAATTTTTACAACAAATAAATTTTACCGTGAGAACTTCGTCGTTTCGCTGCATTGTGAAAGTCCTACTTGTTGCACAGTGGAGACGAGAGAGAGAGAGGGGATCTCAATGTGATGAGTGAGACTAACGTGAGGGAAAGAAAAAAAGTGCAGTAAGAAGCGAACAATGGCTGTATAGTGCGGGAGAATGGGGAGAGGCGTTGTTGTGTGTGTGAAGCTTCGTTTTATGTGCACATAATAATAACGAAAGACTTAATGACCAATTTGGTCTTTTACACTTCTTTTGTCTCTTAATATAGGATTTCTTTTGATCATTTCACGCCCTTTAAAAAAGTAGATTTTGTTAGTTATTAACATTAAATTTGTACAAAATGTGTGCTATTTTTCTTAAGTTACCCTTTTCATCTTCCAAGACTATTAAGAGAGAGAGAATTAATGCACCTTGGTATAGAGAGTAATTTTGTAAAAAAAATAATTAATGCACCTTGGTATTTAAAAAGTGTCTTATATTAAGGGACAATTTTTTTTTTACAAAAGGGTCTTATATTAAGGGACAGAGGGGGTATTTAGAAAAAATGCTAAATTGTAATTTTGGTCTCCCTATTTTTTTATTTTAGTCCCTCCATTTCTAATTTCAGACATTTAGTCCCCCTATTTTTAAAAATTCTGACATTTAATCTAAATGTTAAATTGTCACCCTAAATTGACGACATAGATCTCATTTAACTTATGTGGCATCTGAGTTGTCACATTATGTGGTGTCAATTCATCAACACTGTCTATGTCATTAAATGCCAACATATTTTCAAATTAAAAAAAAATTTCCACAACCCAGCAACATAAGCAAAAAAAAGATCTTCGTCAGGAAAAAGATCTTCATCAACGACAACAACATCAAAAAATTCATCAACAATCAACAACTCCCAACAACAACCCAGCAACAGTGAACCCTAAATCCCAAAAATGTTCATCGTCCCCTACACCCCTACATTGAATCCATCGTACTCCTCCTTGTTCTTCCTCAAACCGAAGAAGAGCAACAAGGAGAAGCTGCAAGAAGCAAAGAAACGAAGCACGCTCTTGCGAGGCAGAGCAAAGAAACGAAGAAGCAGAGCGCAGAAGCGAAGAAGAAGCGAAGCGAAGAAGCTTCTGGAACCAATTTCTGAAAAGAAAGGAAATTTGGGGGATTAGAGTTTTGACTTGAATTCGAGTGGTGAGAACGTCAGAGATTGAGAGAGCGAGATGGAAATCGATTTCTTCTTCCTCCACCACCTTCTACTTTTTGGGCATGCTGGCGGCGAGTTGAAGAAGGCTGGGGGAGAAATCGGGGAGAGCGGAGGAGGGAGAGGAATCTTGGAAGGTTGTTGGGGCGGCGTTGGAATGAAACGTTCTCGGTGGTTGTTGAAGCGAAGAAGAAGAAGAAGAAGAAGAAGAAGAAGAAGAAGCGAAGAAGAAGACATGAAGCAAGCAGAAGAACAAAGAAGCAGAAGAGGAAATAGAAGACACGAAGCAAAAGTATTTTGATTTCTGGGTTTGATTTGTATTTGATCTCGAAGGGTTTTTCGATTTCTGGGTTTGATTTGTATTTGACCTGTTCGGTGGGTTTGATTCACACATTGTATGATTTGTGGGTTTGATGCTTGTTTGATTTGTATCATGATTTCTGGGTCCATGAATCATGATGGTGATGAAAAGGGCTCATGAGTGAAGATGGTGTGGAAGAAGGGGAGAAGAACAAAATCGTGGATAGGGTTCATAATTTGGGGATTCTCCTTTCAATAATTTTTTTAATTCTGATATTAATAAAACAAAATAATAGTGACATGGCTTGTTTAAATGACATGACAGCCACCTGTGTTGCACATTCAGATGCCACATAAGCTTAAGGCATATCATGTCATCAATTTGGAGTGGCAATTTAACGATTGGACTAAATGTCAGAATTTTTAAAAACAGGTGACTAAATGTCTGAAATTAGAAATAGAATGACTAAAATAAAAAATTGAGCAAAATAGGGGGGCCAAAATTGCAATTTAGCTTAGAAAAAAATAGTTTAGTCCCTTACTTTATCAATATTTCAAATTAGTCTCTGTATTTTGAAAACGTGTATCAGTTACGTCCTTCTGTCAGTTTCACAGGGACCAAATTGACATAAGGTTATAAATCACAGGGACCTGTTTGCTAATAAGTGACTAAATTGAAGGACTATTTTGCAACTCTGTTAACATACAGAACTGACGGAGGGAGGTAACTGATACACTTTTTCAAAATATATGGACTAATTTGGAATATTGATAAAGTAAGGGACCAAACTGATTTCTTTTCAAATTTCAAGAACCAAATTAGTTATTAACTCAATAACAAAAACAATAAGAGTAAATACCAAATTGATCCCTAACAAAAATGAGAGAGACCAATTTAGTCTTCAAAAAATACCAATTTGATCCTTAAGAATCTCAAATGTGGGTCAATTAGTCCCTAATAGGGACTAAAATGTCCCTAGAGATTATTCAAAAAATGACTAATTTGACCAACATTTGAGATTTTTAAAGAACAAATTGATATTTTTCATTTTTTAGAGATTAAATTAGTTTCCGTAATTTTTTTTGAAAACCAATTTGGGTATTTACTTTAACAATAACAATATATTACCTACAAAATATAAACAAAATAATTAAATTCATGCTAATTAAAAATATTTGTTATCTTCATTTATTTTTCTTTATGTAAAAAATAATAATGATATTTCTCAAATTGTCATTTCTATTCATTTAAGTTTTTTATGGGAACTTATTACATGAGAATAAAAGTGTTATTGAAAAATATTAATTGAATGATATTTCGGGAATAATGTTATTAAATAAGGTATAATTAAATAGAACTTACTTATATTTTAGACCACTAAACATGATTCTTTTTTTTGCTTATGTTTCATTTCGAAGGGAGTACTACTAAATAAGAAAAAATACCTAATTTTACATTGATATTAAGATTAAGGAGGTTAGTTAAGTTCATTTAATTTTTTTGATTTCATATAAAAAGTAATTACATTTCCTAAACTACCTTTAATCATGGAAAATATGTCATTCTCTTGGATAATAAAAGTTGAATTGAATTAGGAGTATTTTTGAAATAATGATATTAAATAAGGTTAAATTAGTTGAAATTTGCTTTTATTTTAGTCCACGTAGACATTTTTTAGCTTATATTTGAAGGGGGAGTACGGAGTACCAAATAAATGAGTAAACAAAAATAGAGAGAGAAAAAAACAATAGAAATGAAATGAAAAAGAGGGAGAATGAGGGAGTCGTGGGACCTTTTACGTAGTCCCAGAGACATGTCTCCAATGCCAAGGTGTATCATAGGGGACTTTAATGATCTTCTATCTCCAGATGATAAGTGGGGAAGATCGGATTATCCCCCATGGCTCATGCGACGTTTTCGAGAGGCTGTCAATTCTTGTAATCTCATAGATCTCAAGTTGGAATGCTACCCTTTTACCTGGTGTCGTTGTAGGGAGACAGAGAGAGAAGTGGAGGAAAGGCTTGATCGAGCAATGGCGTAAAGTAATTAGCTTCAAATTTTCCCGAAGGCTTGGTTACAAAACTTATTGGCCCCTGAGTCGGATCACAGTCCTATCCCTTTACAGTGTACTACTCAGAAGCGTGTTTAGGTGCACAGGGAATTCAAATTTGAGAATGTGTGCTTGCTCGAGCCTGATATTGATGAAGTGTTAGTTGGAACCGTGATCCAACAGGCGACGTGATGGATGGTCTTGGCGGGTGCTCGGCAGAGTTAAGCTACTAAAGCTACCACTTAAGCACCAAATACTGTGAGGACATGTCCCAATGTAAAGCCCATTTGGCTCGTATGAGGGATCGGAGTGACCGGGCCGGGGTCGCTTTGTTTAACAAGGAGAGGAGGAAGTTGATGTCTTTATTAGCAAATTCTAGAGACATGAATACTAAATTGGCTTCGACAGGGGGATATGAATACTAAATTTTTTCATGCATCAGCCACGGTTAGACGCAAGAAGAATATGATTAGCAAGTTAGCTAATGGTGATGGAGTTTTGGTGGAGAACAGACCGACCTCTGCATGGTAGCAAACGATTATGTTTTCTCCTTATTTGCAACTAACACGGGGTCCTATGATCCAATGATTAGCTTGGTGTGGAACCTCAGTTGGACGCGGCAAATAATGAATTTTTATTGACGCCTTTCTTGAAAGAGGAGTTCACGTCCGCTCTTCATCAGATGCATCCGAACAAAGCATAGGAACTAGATAGATTAAATTCAAGCTTCTTTTGTAGATATTGGGAGACTAAGGGTGATGAGATTTTTTACTCTTGTTGCACTTGGCTGGAACAGAGGTATTTTCCTTTATCAATAAATGATACTCATATTGCTTTAGTCCCAAATTTTTGTTATGTAATGTGTTGTACAAACTAGTGTCCAAAGTTCTTGCAAATAGGTTGAAACAGGTCCTAACTATGTGTGTTTCCGAGGTCCAATCAGCCTTTATGGAAGGCAGTTGTATTCTTGATAATGCTATCATGGTCATGGAAGTCATTCAATATATGAAGTGTAAGACTCGGGTAAGGAGGGTGATGTTGCTCTTAAAATTGACATTAATAAAGCTTATGATAGGGTGGATTGGGGTTTTCTAGCTAGCATGATGGCGTGACTGGGGTTTGATGGCCATTGGATTAATTGGATGCTCATGTGTGTCAACTCGGTGAACTACTCAATACTTGTTACCCATGATTGTGTGGGTTCTACACAACCGGGTAGGGGTCTTCGCCAGGGAGATCCTCTTTTCCCTTACCTCTTCCTCTTAGTGGTTGAAGGTCTTTCGAAACCTATCAGGAGAGCAAAGACCACAGGCACAATCCATGGTGTCAAGTTATATCGGAACTATTTGTAGATGATTGTTTTCTTTTTCTTTTTTTCAGTGCAAATGAAGAAGAAGCAACTACTATGAAGCACATTTTGTTAACCTATGAAGCCGCCTCAGGTCAAGCCATAAACTCATAAAGTCAGAAGCGTTCTTTAGTAGAAATATTAGTAGGGAGGACCGTGACAGACTTGTCAGCTTACTTGGTGTCTGGACCACATTGGGAACGGGTAAATATCTTGGCTTGCCCTCTATGGTGGGGCGTAGTAAAAGGAGTGCCTTTTCATACATAAAGGACAGAGTTTGGAAGCGTATTTCATCTTTGGGTGGTCGAGTGCTAACCAGGGTAGGGAAGGAGTTCCTCATCAAGTCAGTTTTGTAATATATCCCATCTTATGTTATAAGCATCTATCTTTTACCGCCTTCTTTGTGTTAAGAAATAGAGAAGATGATGAATTCTTATTGGTGGGGTACAACTAGAAACTCTAGGGGAGGTATCTGTTGGATGTCTTGGGAGCACTTAACGGTGAGTAAAGCACACGGTGGGCTGGGCTTTCGTCAGTTGGAGGCTTTTAACCTAGCCATGCTGGGCAAGCGCCTGGAATTTGATCTCGAAGCTAGAGTCTCAAGTGGCAAGGTTCTGAAGGTCAAGTATTATCCTACAGGTTCCTTCTTGCAAGCAAAGTTGGGGAGTAGCCCGAGTTTTGTGTGGTGCAGCTTATGGCACACGAGACCATTATTAGAGGCAGGTAGCAGTGGAAGATAGGGACTGGTACTTATATTCCAGTATGTAATTCCCGTGGATCCGTGGGGATCCTCCTAGACGCATTGTGGACACCTCTACTCCTATGCTGGGGGGTATGTGTGTGGCAGATTTCATGACCCCAAGTTGCAAAACTTGGAATGTGGACTTAGTTTGCACTCTATTTGATGTTGCTATTGCTGTTGTGGATGACATATTGGAGGTGCCACTATTCAAGACGGTCCACTCAAATCAATTGATTTGGCAGCTCAGTACTTCAGGTGTTTATACGGTAAAATCCGCTTACCATCTGTGTCGCGATTTATTTCCTCTTGATGCTCATTTATCCCAGGAAATTAGAAAGCTCTCTGGAAACTGGATGCCCCACATAAGATTATTATTTTTTTATGCGGGTGCTATCGAAACGTGCTCCCAACGCGGGAAAGGCTTCTCGATAAGGGAGTGTAATGTCCGACCTAGTGTATCCGATGTCAGATGGGTATGGAATCTATTTTGCATGTCCTTATTTCTTGTCCATTTAGTAGAGCCTGTTGGGAGAAAGAGGTTATTTGTTCGCAGATCTCACATTGTTTAGGGCGGGTGTCAGACTATAAGGACTTGTTTTTTGATCTTTACTCATGCCCACTATGCCTCAATTTATTAATATTGTGATGGTCACTTGGAGTTTGTGGTCATGTAGAAATGCTCTCCTTTTGGAAAGAAAACAAGAGAATGTGCTTGCGGTGACTACAAGAGCACGATTGACTTGGGAGGAGTGGAAGCTAGCGAAGAAATGTTCGTTACAAGGGCCACCTAATACCTTCTCCACACCAGATGAGAAATGGGTAAAACCACCACCAGGTTCTGTGGCTATTAATGTTGACGCGACTTTTCCTAATAATAGTTAGACCACGGATATTGGTATGTGCTTAAGAGGAGAGGCGGGTGATTTTTTTCTAGCCAGTACAGAATGGCAGGCACAAAAGTTAGATGTTAAGGAAGGGGAAGTGTGGGGACTCCTATGGGCCCTTCATTGGGCGCGTGAATTGGAGCTATCTCATGTTATTTTTCAACTTGACTCTTAACTTATGGTGGATAATGTCCTTGCTAACAGAATAGATAATTCTAA
This sequence comes from Calophaca sinica, assembly GCA_037113605.1. Classification (NCBI taxonomy): domain Eukaryota; kingdom Viridiplantae; phylum Streptophyta; class Magnoliopsida; order Fabales; family Fabaceae; genus Calophaca; species Calophaca sinica. The sequence goes on along the minus strand of CM073735.1, from coordinate 107,217,720 downwards.
ATTTGGTACGCTAATCCAGCATAGTAGAAATATTTTATCTTTGTATCCAAACTTTACAGTAAAGTTTATTAAGAGACAGGCAAATGTGTTGGCTCTTAAGCTAGCTAGAGAGACCACACTGAGGGCTAGTCCCCATGATTTTGAGTTGATACCTACTTGTATTGGTGACTCTGTTAATTTAGAAATGCAATGACCTTATTCCAGTAAAAAAACATAAATAAAATAAATGGGAAGAAAAAATATAAAAGAAAAAAAGAGATAAAATGTTACTTTCACCAGTAAAATGAGAATGTCAGATGGGGGAAGACATTACGATCGCGCGGTCGTCAAATTCGAAAATAACTATGATATTTGAACATCAATTTTTTATACACTGTATTGACACCGTATCTCTATCTCTCACTCTGTCACTTACTTTTCCAATGTTTTCTCTCACTTACCTTTCAACTATACATAAAAAAATCAAAGAGGACACCGTATGGTGACCCAAAGGCCAAAACTAATGTTCAATAATCATTTTTGATTTGGAAAACTGGTCAATTCTCTTGTGCATAAAAATATACTTGAATTAGTTATATTAAAATTATAACGTAATCAATTAATATTTTCATCTTTTAAATTTTATTAAAATTAATTATATTCAATAATAACTAGGAATATAAATAAAACTCTATTACAACTTGTGTAATGCTAATTTTTTAATGAATGAAACCATTAACAAAAAAAAAAGGATTTAAATAAATAAAACTGTCATATCCTTGTAAGCTGAATTTGAAGTAATGTGAATTGCATAAATATATACAAATAGTAAGACCATCTATGGGGTATACATGTTAAACATTTTGAATTGTGTTACAAATTATTTATATTCTGGGCATAGGGCACTAACCCCAATCTGCACTTATCAACCCAAAATGAGCTAAAGGACAACAACCTATTCAGAGAACACAAATACAAGGCAAAAGGGAAATTCTATAAGGGAGTCACACCTCCCACTTAGGAGATCATTCTCTATTAGAATTTCCTCTTGATCGTAACAAATTATCTAGGGAATGCCCCTAAGGTGACATGGTTAGGACATAAACTAGCACTCACCCTATAAATACCAATACACCCCTCAGTGAAAGGTACGCTTAGCATCCATGCTACACTATCACCTTGCTAATTCTCTCACATACATGGGCATTAGAATATTTTTGAAGGTACTAACCTCGTGCATTGTCGAGCCTTGTCAGGTGTATTAGCATGATGTTTTAAGTAGTTATTTTTGTTTTTAGATAGTTTATATTCTGTTAGTTGTTACAACAATGAGATAAGTTTGTTATTTGTTTTTTAGCCCTTTTATTGTTTGTTACTAAGCCATTCTTGATCCATTTCTTGGATTTGTTTCCCATATATATATATATGGGCTCCTCTTGTACTCTTTCACAACAATAATACAATCCATATTATTCAGTTTACGTTTTTCTCTGGCCTATTACTATTCAATAGGGTATCAATTTTATTTAGCAAGAAGCCCTAATTTCGCTTCTGTCGAGCTTTTCTTTCTTCAAACCCTAATTCCCTTCTCTATTACGCCATGGTCGATGATTCCGGTACCTCCGACCCTGACGAAGAAAATCACACCAACACTCCAATAACCACAACAATTAATCCTTCTCTTTGAAACCCTCAAACCCCTATTATCTACATTCCGGCGAAAACCCCGGTTATGTTCTTCTTTCACCCCCTCTTCGGCGACAACAATTATCATTGGAGTCGTGCTATAACACGAGTTATCTCTTCCAAAAATAAAGTCAAGTTCATCAATGGCACTCTGCCACCACTGCCTACGATGAATCCTTTCTATGACGCCTATGAGAGGTGTAAAAATATGGTAATCTCTTGGGTTACCTGAACCCTATCTTTACAAATTTCTCAGAGTATAGCCTCCTTCAACACCGCATGAGATCTATGGCTTGATCTTCAACACTGATTCACCAAGGGAAACCACTTTCGAATGTTAGATCTCCTCCAAGAGCTATATTCTATGAAACAAGGTGAACGGTCTCTATCTAACTTTTTTACTGACATTAAATATTGTGGGATGAATTATAGTATCTTCATCCCACTCCTCATTATTCTTGCACCATTCCTTGTTCTTGTGATTTTAACAAATTTGTTAAGTCATAAAAGGACAAGGAACATGTTCTTTGCTTCTTCAAAGGCCTCAATAATGCTTTTCAACCTTTTTGTAGCCAAATTCTTTTAATGAACCCTTTACCTACCATAAGCCAAGTCTATTCTATGGTACTTCAACAAGAAAGAAACCCTAATATTATTGTTCCTGTTGAATCCACTGCTTTTACCTACAATTCCTCAAATATTTCCTCCCAAGGCAGGGGAAATAATATGCAAGGTCATGGTAGAGGTTGATCTAACAATTGTTAACCTATGATTTGTACACACCGTAACCGCACTAATCATACCATAGAAAATTGCTTCTTCAAGCATGGTTTCCCCCCAGGCTATAGAACAAAGGCCCAAGCTAATTCCATAAAAGCCAATAATAACAGTCAAGAATCCCATACACAACATGACAAGTCCAACCATTCTGCCACACACACCAATAATGATAATTCCTCCCCTTTAACCCGTGATGACTATCAATATCTTGTATCCCTTCTCCATGCCTCCAAGATTAATAAAGGAAATCCCTCTCAATCTACTAATCATCAACTTCCACCTGATTCCACAGCCCACTTAGTATCCAGTGTCACCAAAACAGGTAAAAATTCTATACCTTCATCTTATTAGATTATAGAATCAGATGCTATATGTCCTAATATTAGTTATTTTTCTTCTTATAAAAGAATTACAACTATACCTGTGACACTACCAAATGGTGACATTTTACATGTTTCACATTCTAGAACTATCAAATTTTCCCCTAGTTTTTACTTGACTGATGTTCTATACATACCATATTTTCATTTTAATTTAATTTCTGTCCATAAACTGACACAACAATTGAATTGCAGAATCATTTTCTCACATAATACTTGTCATATACAGGATTTGTCTACCCAGAAGATGATTGGGCTTGCTGATATATGTAATAACCTTTACATTTTTCAGCACTTCCACATACTTCTGTTAATAATAGTGCTAACTCTGTTTCTGTTAGCGATAATATTGTCAATTTTGTTAGTAAAGGTTCTATAAATAAAGATTCCAATAGTTGTGAATCCTTTGATTTGTGGCATTATAGACTAGGGCACCCATATATTAATGTCCTACAACATTTGTGTACAAATTTTCCTTACATTTAATTCAATAAAAACACGATTTGTGACTCATGCCATCTTGTAAAGCAATGCAAACTCCCCTTCCCCCATAGTTTAACAAAGTCTTTACAATTCTCTAAATTATTACATCTGGATATTTGGGGACCTATTAGTATCTCATCCTTTCAAGTACACCATTATTTCCTTACTATTGTTGATGACTTCACTAGATTTACATAGATTTTTCTAATGAAACATAAGTTTGATTCCATAACTTGTCTTTCTCATTTTTTGAATTTTGTTTCCACACAATTTTCAACCAAAGTTTAACAGATTAGAACTGATAATGGTGTTGAGTTTAATATGCCTGCTTTTTATGCTAACTTAGGCATTATACACCAAAACTCTTGTATGGAAACCCCTCAACAGAATTTTACTGGTGAAAGAAAACATAAACATTTGTTAAATGTCACTAGGGCTTTGCTTTTTCAATCAAAACTCCTAAAATGTTTCGGGTCCTATGTTATTTGTCAATCAGCTCACCTAATAAATCAATTACCTACCCCTGTTTTGGGACATAAATCTCTTATGAGTTGCTTTACCAAAAACCACCCACATTGCTTCACTTAAAAGTCTTTGGTTGCCTCTCCTATGCTACCACTTTAACATAAAACAGACAAAAATTGGATCCTCGTGCTAGAAAGTCTCTTTTCTTAGGTGATAAACCAGGTATAAAAGGTTATCTTTTATTTGATCTTCAAACTCGTGCTACCTTTATTTCTAGGAATGTTGTTTTTTATGAATCTATTTTTCCTTTTGCTTCTATATCACAACATCTTAATTCTCATGATAATTCTGATTCTGTGCCTAATAATTCTGATTCTGCCTTTCTTTTTGACAATATACATCCCTAATCTAATAACCTTCAACCATACACAGAATCTCTTCAAGATTTTGAGAATTTTATTTCCTCTTCTGAGAATAGTCCAGAACCTAATCCTATAGTTCCCAGAAAATATGATAGGATTAGAAAACCACTATCCTACCTTAAAGACTTCCATTGCAATTACATTTCTGCTTCCTCTGCCACTTCTTCTATTGATTCTGGTTCTGTTTCCCACCCTCTTACAGAGGTTCTGTCCTATTATCATCTCTCCAAACACAACTTACATTACACTTTAGCTATATCGACTCATGATGAACCAAGAACGTATAAGCAAGCCTTTCAACACCCACGGTGGGTAGAAGCCATGAAAACCGAACTTGATGCCCTTCGTAATAATAACACTTGGACGCTAACTGATCTTCCCTTGGGCAAAACCTCCTATTGGTTGTAGGTGGGTTTATCAAATAAAATATAAATCCAACGGTACTATTGAAAGACATAAAGCTAGGTTTGTTGCTAAAGGTCTTATACAAATTGAAGGCATTGATTTCTTTGACACTTATTATCTTGTTGCTAAACTTACTACTATTAGGCATCTTTTTGCCATTGCTTCATCTCAAAATTGGCATTTACATCAACTTGATGTGCACAATGCCTTCTTACATGGTGAGGAAGTCTATATGGACTTGTCTCCTGGATATAACCCATATAGACCTAATCAAGTTTGTAAACTCCATAAATCCTTATATGGCTTAAAACAATCTGGCAGACAATGGTTTACTAGCCTTTCTACTTTTTAATATCTCAAGGATTCTCATACTCCAATTCTTATTTCTCTCTCTTTATTGAACATACATCCAACTCCTTTACTGTTTTGCTTGTGTATGTTGATGACTTAGGTTTAGCTGGAAATGATTTACAACAAATTGCTGCTATTAAATCTGCTCTTAATAACAAATTCCATATCAAAGATTTGGGCCATTTGAAATATTTCCTTAGCCTAGAAATTGTTAGATCTTCTGCAGGTATCCATATTTGCCAACGAAAGTATGCTTTGGATATGCTTGATGAATGTGACCTCTTGGCTTGTAAACCGGTTTCCACACCAATGATTAAAGGCAAGCATTTGACTCTCCAAGAAGGCACACCATTAAAAGACCCCACATCATATAGAAGACTAATAGGTAAGTTGCTATATTTAACAACTACCTGTCCTGACATTTCTTTTTCTGCCCAACAGTTAAGTCAATTCATGAGCTCTCCTACAAGTGTCCACCATGAAGCAGTTGTCCGTGTGCTGCACTACGTCAAGGCCTCTCCTGCTCAAGACCTTTATTTTCCAAGCAATTCTCCTATCCAACTCAAGGCTTTTAGTGACCTAGATTGGGCTACATGCCCTGATACTAGGCGTTATGTTTCTTGCTTCTACATTTATCTTGGAGATTCTCTTATATATTGGACATCTAAAAAGCAGTCTATTGTCTGTCGGTCTTCACCTAAGGCCGAATATTGTGCCCTTTCTTTAGTTATCTCTGAAATACAATGGATCACCTTTCTTCTACAAGATTTTCAATTTCCTTCTATTACACCATCTTTGTTGTACCGTGACAACAAATCTGCAAGACATATTGCTACTAATCCCTCCTTTCTTGAGTGCACAAAACATATTGACATCGAATGTCATCTTGTTCGACAAAAACTTTCTGGAAAAATTGTTTCACCTTTTGCCCATAACATCTAAAGACCATCTAGCAGACATTATGACTAAGGCTTTGGAACCTCAGCCCTCTCATCATCTCATTTCCAAGCTGGGAGTCAAAGACATCCACTCTCCAGTTTGAGGGGGCATATTAGCATGAAGTTTTAATTAGTTATTTCTATTTTTAGATAGTTAATATTCTGTCAGTTGTTACAATAATGAGATACGTTTTTTATTTGTTTTTTAGCCCTTTTATTGTTTGTTACTGGGCCAGTCTTGATCCATTTCTTGGATTTGTTTCCCATATACATATGGGCTCCTCTTGTACTCTTTCACAATAATAATACAATCCATATTATTCAGTTTACATTTTCTCTGGCCCATTACTATTTTATAAGGTGTAGGCAACAATAACCACTGGAGTTTGGAGACCTCACGCTTAAGTCAATTTTGACTTGAATAATTGGTGAAGTCTTAGGAATTCGGTAAACTTATTCTCATCCCTTTTTTCCTTTTTTGGGCTATAGCTTGGCTAAAATATATGCAGGTCAAATCCCCAATTCTTCCACCGTCACCATCAGCCAAATGGGGGCTTTGTTTCACGATAGACACAGCTATTCATTTTTATATTTGTTTTGCAACCAGTTGGGCCAACCTGAATCGTGCACAAGGACTCGAGAAGTTTCCCCTCTGTATCCCAATCTAGTTCATTGCATTTCTCTCACCCTTTTCGTTCTCCCCAACTCTAACGAAAATAGTGAGACTAAGGTTAGTGTGGGCTGTCAAGACTATCATCACTCACTTCGATTCCATCCTAATGTGTTTGTAGTGCCAACCTCGCTTATGATAGAGCTTTTGACTGGGATCTCCATTCCAATATCCAGGTTTGGTCATCTACCACCACATTCAATGTTGATGATGATTTAGCCACTTTACACGCCTATTCGCAAAGTGGCAAAAGTCAATCAACTAGGTTACAACACGTGTACGATTGCGAACAACATAGCCGTGTACAACACCGAAAAATAGTGATCCACTTCAACAAACTAAGAGCCACACCTATTTCCTACAGACACAGGGCATCAATAATAAATCTTAGCCACCCTTCGATCTCCAACTCTGATCTTGTCATGAATTTTTTTCCTTCAAATCTTCGAAGTCGATTCCTTGAGTTATCCTAAATAAGCTTGGGGTATAACATTCAAACTTAGTGCCATGATCTGTTGTTGTAATCCATTCATTGTAATATACAAAAGAAATGGTTAAACACATCTTTGTGACAAATTGGGAGCCTTGAGTGAGTGTCATACTTGCAGTAGTTAATATTGTTAGATACACATATTTATTATATTTGAAAACAACAAGACACGAAAACAAAGTTTTCTGGTTTTTGATAGCAATTTACTGGTTTTTATAGGATCTGAAAGCAAGTTTCCATATACATCTGACATCTAAATTTCGTAAGACATGTATATAATACCTGAAATCCAGTTTTCGGATGTATACAAAAACTTGTTTCCGACCATTTTCGTGTGACACATACATTGCTGAATTCTAGTTTCTGGATGTGGCCGGAAACTAGATTCTGGAAAAAGATGAAAACCAGAAACAAAAATGAAGACAATTACTTATGTAGGGATGACAAGCGGCGAAGTTATGCAATTGGTAAAGGTTGGATGAAGACTGGGGAGGCCCTGGGAGAGTGGGAGAAAGGGATAAGTGAGAGAGAATGAATGGGGTGTATGGGTGTGAGAGAAAGAAAGACAATGAAGAGTTTGGGAATGGAGAGGGTGGGGAGGGTTATTGTGGGATCAAGGGCATTTTAGTCTTTTTAGGTAGAAAGGGGAGGTGCTAAAATTAAGTTGGGAGGTGCTTTGGACAAAGCCCATAAATTTTTTCATATGGGAGAATATTCTCTCAGTGTCCTCCAAAACCCAAATTTTATATTGAAAGATCTAGATGTAACCACATGTTTGAATGAATAATGGACCCATCAGAATGTCTCCACGCCCTTCTCATTCGCAAGTTTTATTGTAGGGGAATTACTTTTTTTCATCTCTTTTTACTAAATACACCTCATGCTAACCCTTTCATTTTTTAGTTTTTAACTTCCTAGAATATAATTTTTGGAGCACGTGTATAGGCATTTAAAAATTTGATTCTGAATTACATAAATCTGTGTTTTGAAAATTAAATTTTGGAATTTATTTTTTATTTTTTTTAACTTTCCAAAACTTAATTTTTGGGAATAGAATTATGCATTCCGAAATCAAATTTTCAAATTTCATAAATTTGTGTTTCAGAATGTGTTTCGAAAGTTAAATTTCAAAATTCAAGTTTTCTTAAAAATTATTACATTTCTAAAATTAAATTAAAAAATATGTCAAGTTTTACAATTCGCTTTTAACCATTACACGTTCCAAACATATGTGTTCCTCCCCCTCATGGTATATGATCAATTGCCACTCAACAAAGTGTGGGTTGCGTGCGTACGGTGGTGGCAATGGCAAAGATGTTTGTGTTTGTTGTGGCTTGTGTATTTGATGTTGTCACTGTGAGTTTGTGATGCTTGCCTGTTGGTGGTTTAGACCATCTCCAACGGTGGTTCTTATAGGTGTTCTTACACATAAGAACAAGTTCTTATGTTTTATCCCTTTAAAAGGGAATGACATGGCCAACACATGTAAGAATCGTTCTTCTATCACAATGGGCTCTTACCAATTAAAAAATTACACAACTTGAACAAGCTAACAAAGACACTATATGACTATCTTCAAGCAAGGAATGAGGAACAATATAGGTAGTTACATTGCAGTGGTGGTCACACATGTGCAAAGATTGCAAGGTGTTATGGTGAGAAACTGGCTTGTGGTCTCCTAAAGGGAGGGAGAGTGAAGGTGGGTGATCAATGCATTTTAATGCACCTTTTATAGCTTTACACTTTGTATTTTTAAATGTGTGTCATGCCCAATAATTACTTTTTAACATGTTTTATATCTTTGGGTCTTAATTTGGGTTTTAGTGAAATTCTTTGTTAATTTTCGGATTTTGTTACACCCTGACCCATGTTCCTTCTGCAGGCCATAACTTGGGCTACACTTATCCGATTGTAGTGAGCTTTATGGCGTTGGAAAAATAAGAAGCAGAGCTACAACTCTTATGTTGACACCAAAGCCCAGTTCGGACGTTTTAACGGTCGAAAATGCCAATTACTGCAGCTGACGAGACTGACTGCGAATTCTGGATCACTTACTCATGTGATTAGTTGTTATTGGGCTCATTAACCTCTTATGGGCCCTTCTCTTTGGTCATAAACTGAAGTTTACCTAGTTTAATGTAAGAGGACATTATAAATAGGATTTTTAGAGTCTTAGGAACTACTTTTTAATTACTTTTGAATCTTTTGCCGTTTTTGAGTTTTAGCAATCTTTTCTCCTTTTCTCCTTCTTAATCTCGTTTTTGCCAAATCCTTCCATGGAAGGCTAATACCTTAGATTAATGCACTGCTTAGGGAGTTTTTATAAGGATCTTGAGGTTTGATTATTATTGTTAATTTTGATTTTCAGATTCTATTTCTTTTCCCTTTGATCTTTCATCTCTTTGATCTTTGTTTGCAAATTCGTTTTAGGTATTGATGCTTAATCATATCAAATTCGTTTTTGCTCTTTGAGATTATTTGAAATATTCTGAATGCTTGTTTAATTTATTTCAAATAGAGATCAATAGGATCTATAACGCTTAGTTGTAGGTTTGATTGAATTCGGTTATTAGATTAATTGTGTTCTTGTGACACTTGTTCCTCGTTCATGATTAATTGAATTCTGTGATGCTTAATCCAGTAGGAATTCTTATAAAATTAATTGACACTTGATTAGTTAATTTTATGATCAAACAAGAATAGAATCACGAAATAGAATAATCCTTTGAAACCCGTGATAGATCCAAGTATTAATTATCCTGAACCAGTGGATTAGTCGTTTTTATATATTGATATTTTCATTTTTTAAATTTTGTTTCTCATAATCGAAACCCCCATTTTTATTTCTTCGTATGTTCTTGTTTTTTGTTATTGTTAGATTAGAGATCCTTGTGAGACGACCAAGGTTGAATTGCCTTGTTACTACATTTACTATTTTTAATTATTTGACCCGTGCATGACATCGGGTCAAATTGGCACCGTTACCGGGGATCTCTGATCAAGAATAGTCAATTCAAGAACCCTATTAACGTCTCTAACATTTGATTTTGCATTTTAGTTGTGTTTCAGGTTCTAACATTAGATTTTGCATTGAGCTAGTGAAAAAAATCGGTTTCCAGTCAACTTGCTCGGATTACTCCGAAATTTGGCCAGAAAATCCAAAAAAAAAAAATCAAGGATCAATACTCCCTTATCAGGAATTGATATTGGGGCTACAGGCTCAAATTCTAAAATTTCATCGTTTAGACCACTTTTTAATTTTTTTGAATTTTTCGTATCTTTAAAAAAATCCAAAAAAAATTGCTTCATCTGTATTTGATTTTTAGAGATTTTTTGTGCTATTTGTAGATTTGTTAGATTTTATTTGATACGTTTTGTCAATTTGTTTTTTGTTTTAGCGATTAGGACATTGTTAGTATTTTCTGATTTGTTGTGCTGCCTTCATATGTGCTCATGATACATGACTAAGTCCAATTCTGAAATTTTGCATTCTTTTGATCCAGAAATAGATGGGACTTTTTATTCACTCTATAGACTTAATAAGTCTAGTACTAGTAATAACATAGGTAGTGATCATATATGTGATAGTGATACTGATAGCATTAACATATTTAGTCATACTCTCTTTGACACTGATTCTGATTCTGAATTTATTGTTGATACCATGGCTGCTAGAACATTAAAGGAACTTGCTGCACCTGATGTTACTTATAATGCTTTTTGCATTGAATACCCTGATGTTGAAGTACCTTTTGAACTTAAATCTAGTTCGGTACATTTGCTTCCTGAGTTTCATGGTCTTGCAGGTGAAGATCCTCACAAACATCTTAAGGAGTTCCATATTGTGTGCTCTACCATGAAACCTCAAGGAGTCCCGGAGGATCACATCAAGCTGAGAGCCTTTCCATTCTCATTACAAGACACTGCCAAGGACTGGTTGTACTTCCTTCAACCAGGTTCTGTGACAAGCTGGAATGAATTGAAGAAGTTATTTCTGGAAAAGTTTTTCCCTGCCACTAGAGCTGCTTCAATCAGAAAAGAAATATGTCCCATCAAGCAGATTGACAAAGAATCTTTGCATGAATACTGGGAGAGATTCAACAAGTTATGTGCAAGCTGCCCTCACCATCATATTTCTGAACAGTTGCTCATCCAATATTTTTATGAAGGCTTACTGCCTATGGATCGAAATATCATGGATGCTGCTAGTGGAGGAGCACTTGTGGATAAAACCCCAGCAGATGCAAGAAGTCTGATTGAGAACATGTCCATTAATTCTCAGCAGTTCACTACCAGAAACAATTTAGTAGTGCTGTCAAAAGGAGTCAGCGAGATACAAGCTACTAGCCATAAGAACTTGGAGAGCAAGCTTGATGAACTTATTTCATTGGTGAAAAAGTTAGCAGTAACTAAAACTCAGGCAGTAAGAGTTTGTGGCATTTGTACTTCTGCAAAACACCCTACAGATGCATGCCCTACATTGCAGGAGAGTGACAATGCTAATACTCCTCAGGCCTATGTAGCAAACATATTCAATGACAGACCTCAACCTAACTATGATCTGTCTTCCAATAGTTATAACCTCAGTTGGAGAAACCATCCAAACCTGAGATGGGGAGATGCATCTACTCAGTAGCCCAGGCCACAACCCTCCTCCCCACAACCTTCATTGGAAGACCTTGTTAAGCAAATGACAGTCCAGAATCTCCAATTTCAGCAGAGAACAGATTCAACCATTCAGAATTTGGAGACAAAAATTGGACAGCTAGCAACCTCCATTAATCAGATACATTTTCAGGGGTCGGACAAACTGTCTGCCCAGCCAGTAGTGAATCCAAATGTCAATGCAAATGTCAGTGCAATCACTCTCAGATCTGGCAAAGCTGTTGACACTCCAGAAACTCCTCCAACAGAAAACACAAGTGGCAGGAAAAATGATAAGCCACTTTATTGTGCCTACCTCTCCTGATGATGATGATGATGCACAGCCTATACCACTTCCCTTCCCTCAAAGGGCTGTGATAACTAAGAAGATGGATGAGGCAGATAAAGACAAGGAAATCTTGGATATATTTAGGAAGGTTGAAGTGAACATTCCTCTCCTTGAAGCGATTAAGCAGATTCCAAGATATGCTAAGTTCCTTAAAGAGTTGTGCACACACAAAAGGAGGAGGAGGCTGAGGGGAAATGAAAAAGTCAATATAAGTCGCAATGTTTCTGCACTTATACAACCCATGATGCCCCAAAAGTGCAAGGATCCAGGGATTTTTACTATTCCATGTACCATAGGGGATAGTAAATTTGAAAATGCCATGCTGGATTTAGGTGCTTCCATTAATGTGATGCCCACATCTATCTTTAACTCTCTGGCTCTTGGACCTTTGCAGAATACATGTGTTGTTATTCAGTTGGCAAACAGGAGCAATGCTCACCCTGCTGGACTTTTAGAGAACATGCTTGTTAATGTTAATGACTTGATTTTTCCTGCAGATTTTTACATTCTTGACATAGAAGGAGAGACAAAATCCAGCAGCGCACCTATCATCCTAGGCAGACCATTTCTAAGAACAGCAAGAACCAAGATTGATGTCTATGCTGGAACACTCTCCATGGAATTTGGGGATAGCATAGTTAAATTTAACATCTTTAATGCTGCTATAAAGCATCCCGTGGAAGAGCATTCTCTTTTTCAAATAAAAGTACTTGCTGACTTAGTTAAAGATACTCATTCTGATGTAACTCCATCCACCAGAATACTTTCCTCCATTGAGCAGCCACAAAGAAGACTTAATCCCTTGATATTGGATGTTGTGAAGAAGAAGAAAACCAAACACTTCCATGTGTTCAAACTCTCGCCTTAAAATCATGGCGGGTAAACTTCGATCCAAGTGGACTGGCCCTTTTGTTGCTACTAACACTATTCCTTATGGTGCAATGGGAATAAAAAGTGAAGCCACCAATAAAGTCTTCAAAGTCAATGGACACTGCCTCAAGCTTTGCCATGAGAGCCCCACACTTGAAGATGAGACTGTAGAAGAGCTCTCCTTGAAAAAGCCACATTGAAGAGGGAGTTTTCTTTCCTTACTCCTTACTCTTATTTTATATTTGTTGCTTACATCGAGGACAATGTGTGATTTAAGTGTGGGGGGAGATCTTTTAGCATAGTAGTTTTATTTTGTTTTTGTTTTGCGCTTTTTATTTTAAAAAAAATTGTTATTTTTGCGTTTTTTTTTCCATTGAATTTCTTGGTTTGTATGAGTTGGGAGTGATTTCACTATTCTAGGACTATAGGTCTTGTGGCATGGTATGGATAACTTCCTTGCATTCTTAGTATGATAAGTTGGATTTGAATACTAAATTGTGCATCATTTGTGATAGATCTTAGTCCTTGGTGAGATTTGGGCCTTATAATGGATGTAATACACTTTGTCATTCTCTTTCTTTCTTGTGTGATTTCACTCATGTTTGTTGGTTACTCTAGAACTTGACTTGGCTCTTGTTGAAACTCTTGTTCACATGCATGCAATGAAATGATCTAGGCAATTTTTGTTCTTTTTAACCACTAGCCAAATAAGCCTACCTTGCAATTACCCCTTTGTTTAGCCCCTTTGAGCCTATTAATCTCATTCTTTGTTATATAGCTCATTACAAGCCTAAAAGTGAAAAACAATAATATGACCAAATCTTAGAGGATAAAAGAGCTTTGCTTTGAAAAAAAATTGATAATAAATATTGCATAAGTGTGGGGGTGCTCAAAGTTGTGGTTATCTTAGAATATCTAAATATTGTGCTTCATTGGAAATTTGGCAAGTGCAAAAAAAATAAAAAAATAAAAATAAAAAAAGAAAAAGAAAAGGAAGAAAGGTGATAATAAAGAAGGAAAGTGTGAAAGTGGAAAAATGGATTGAAATTTGGTTGAGTTGCCCCCATGATTATTTGGCAATTGTTTTCCATTGCTCCTCTATCCTCTTTGATTTTATAGCTTAGTTACCCTTTCAATTATCACACCTTGACCTTGGCCCTATTTTAACCTTAATAAAGACATTTTGATCTTTGTGTGCACGTGCTTCAAGTGTGGATGTTAGAGGCTTGTTAAGCCTATGGTAGTGCTAGCTTTCATGATGTGCTTTGAGGGTAAACATTAGCCTAGACACTTGAGAGTTTGAGAGAACTTTATTTCTTGTGAGGATTCTATCACTCTTGATTCATTCTTTGGTTATTCTATCCTCTTGTTTGCTTTGAAGGTAATAAGATATTATTCATGATTGTCATGGTTCCTTAAAACCTTGAACGAGCATTTCACTTGCCACTTTGCATCCTTGGGGTTCATTGAAAATGCATATTTTCTTTGTTTATTTCCTTTTGAAACTTTCTTTTTGTTTTGACCATGAGTTTTGCTCGGAGTGCAAAAACTTAAGTGTGGGGGAATTTGATCAATGCATTTTAATGCACCTTTTATAGCTTTGCACTTTATATTTTTAAATGTGTGTCATGCCCAATAATTACTTTTTAACATGTTTTATATCTTTGGGTCTTAATTTGGGCTTTAGTAAAATTCTTTGTTAATTTTCGGATTTTGTTACATCCTGACCCATGTTCCTTCTGTAGGCCATAACTTGGGCTAAAATTATCCGATTATGGTGATCTTTGTGGCGTTGGAAAGCTAAGAAGCAGAGCTACAACTCTTATGTTGACACCAAACCCAGTTCGGACTTTTTGATGGTCGAAAATGCCAATTATTACAGCTGACGAGACTGACTGCGTATTTTGGATCACTTACTCATGTGAGTAGTTGTTATTGGGCTAATTAACCTATTATGGGCCCTTCTCTTTGGTCATAAACTGAAGTTTACCTAGGTTAACCTAAGAGGACATTATAAATAGGATTTTTAGAGTCTTAGGAACTACCTTTTAATTACTTTTGAATCTTTTGCCGTTTTAGCAATCTTTTCTCATTTTCTACTTCTTAATCTCGTTTTTGTCAAATCCTTCCATGGAAGGCTAAAACCTTAGATTAATTCACTGGTTAGGGAGTTTTTATAAGGATCTCGAGGTTTGATTATTATTGTTAATTTTGATTTTCGGTTTCTATTTCTTTTCCCTTTGATCTTTCATCTCTTTGATCTTTGTTTGCAAATTCATTTTAAGTGTTGATGCTTAATCATTTCAAATTCGTTTTTGCTCTTTGAGATTATTTGAAATATTTTGAACACTTGTTTTAATTTATTTCGAATAGAGATCAATAGGATCTATAACGCTTAGTTGTAGGTTTGATTGAATTCGGTTATTAGATTAATTGTGTTCTTGTGACGCTTGTTCCTCGTTCATGATTAATTGAATTCTGTGATGCTTAATCCAGTAGGAATTCTTATAAAATTAATTGACGCATGATTAGGTAATTTTATGATCAAACAAGAATAGAATTACGAAATAGAATAATCCTTTGAAACTCGTGATAGATCCAAGTATTAATTATCTTGAACCAGTGGATTAGTCGTTTTTATATATTGATATTTTCATCTTTTAAATTTTGTTTCTCATAATCGAAACCCTCCCTTTTTATTTGTTAGTATGTTCTTGTTTTTGGTTATTGTTAGATTAGAGATCTTTGTGAGACGACCAAGGTTGATTTGCCTTGTTACTACATTTACTATTTTTAATTATTTGACCCGTGCGCGACAGCGAATCAGTGGGTAAGAGAGGGACTTGGGGGGGATGGGGAGAGGACGGTGAAGGGTTGAGTATTGTGGTGTGAGGAAGGGGTATTTTTAGGGGAAAATTTAAAAGAATGGGGATAAGTGCATTAGAAAAAAATGGGTGCAAAAAGAAAACCCCTTAATATAGCTCCCCATATTAATTAGCTTGTTGTCGATGAAGCATTGATACAGACATCTTTGTCTCGTGTCAATATCTGATACGGATACGTCTTGATACGCGAATAATACGTATCGAAGGATTATTGAAAATGATTTTTTTTAAGAAAGAACAAAAAAGCGTCGATACGTCGTGAGTACGCGTCGATACACTGCCAGTGATGGTTCGATATGCCATGACCGTCACTTTTCGTGTAACAGCGTTGCCATATTCAAAGAACAAGTGTTGTAGTTGCAACAACAATGTGTGACTCTGTTTTCACTATGGGTGGGAATAGGCCACGCCACCCTACGTCAGGCTTAGGCTAGGCCAGACTTTGTTTTTTAAATAGACTAGTCCAAAGCTTTTTGAGAAGCATATTTAGCTAAAAAATCGGGCTTCGAGCCACTCAAAAAGCCTTTATAGGCCTAACAGGCCGACCTATTTAAGTAAATATAAATAATAACTTTATATTACTATTATTATTATATTATATTTTGTACATTGTGTTAAATAATATACCTACTGATATTTTCAATAATTTAAACATATTGATTTACATAAATTTTCGATATACTTGAAGGCCTTATTACAACATAGAATTTAAATAGACTATCATATAAAGTTTAATTCTCTAAAAAGATTATGTTAGACCTTGAAAAAACTCTATATCAAACGAATAAATCAGAATCAGACTTTATAAAACGCAGCTCGCCCTATCTATTTCCACATCTCTGTCTCATGTCTCTTAGTAGCAATGATTTTAATTTTTTTTATAGCTTATTATAAATAAAATTTAATATCAAATAAGCTTTTAAGTAGACTAACAAGTCATATCAGACTTTCAAAAAAGTCAAGTCATGCCTAAACAAAAAGCCTATGGTAGAAAACAAGTCAGACTTGGGTCTTGAATTTTTTTGATCAGTCCAGTTCAGACTTATGTCTCACAAAGCCTATTTCGACCCAACCTATTTCCACCCCTAGTTCTAACGTACAGCGGCAACACTAACATTAACTAGCTGCATAATATATAATATAATAAACTAAATAATAGTAATAAAAAATTTCAGAAAGAGAAATACTTGGTTAGTTTGGAGTTTTTGATTTACAATAATTTATTTATTATATTTTGTGAATTTTTTATTTTTTTTAATATTTGTATCCTTAACATGTCATATCCTATATTTTCCTAAGAACAGCGTATCGTCGTATCGGATATGTATTGTATCCAATCTGATGCCCGTATCGTGTCCGTGCATCATTGCTTGTTGGCCTGGAACAAAGGAAGCCACATTCTTAACACATTAACAATTAGACCCTTAGACACCGATGTACAGACCAAAAAAAACACCGAGAAAAATAGCTACAAGGGAGAAGGAGAGAGTCCCACTTCCACTGTCACCATAGCACTGTCTGGAAAGAATCAAAAGCCCTTCTTTTTACCAACCAGAAAAGGTAGTGGGAGGAGATATATAGTTAAAAAAAACTGATGTCTCTAGTTCAACCGACACCTAGAAAATTACAGACTCTGACACAGTAAAATAAGTACATCATAGCCACTTATCTATTCAACCCCACCACAGCATCATTATCATGACCAAACCTGAAAAGAGGGAAATTGAAAAGGGAAAGAACAAACTAGAGTGTGCAAGTGTAAGGCCACCATGACTGTCATCAGAATTAGTACCAACTCCAGAAGGGCCCATACCACTACCAATCCCTCCCAATACTCCAGGGGTTGAACTGTATGGAGAGGATGTCGTGCCAGTGGAAGGGGTTGTGCCCATAGAGGGTGTGGTTGTCCCAGTGGCTGTGCTAGTGCCTGCTGCAGTGCTGTATATGAAAAAGGAAACAGTCAAATTATTAACCTCACCCAAATGCAAAAAATTAGACGGAGATGGGAGGAAGGGATAAATGAAGCGTTGCAGGTTCAAATCTGCGATCCCAATATCTCGCAGCACTTTACAATTCAACTGCCATAAGGGACGGAAATTAGAATTAGATGCAATCAGCAATTTTTATCTCTCTACTTATGCCTTTTTTTTTATATTTCTTTTGTTGGGACAAAACAAATCAAAAGGGATGTGAGTGCGAGAGAAACCAAAACAATGGTGGTGGAGTAGCTAACTGCCGCACCAAATAGTGACTATAGTCAATCCAGATCCAAAAAATTAGTGCCAAAATAGGTTTTGCTTCTTCTCAAACATGATTTTAGTAAAGTTACAAATGTCACTCGTGCATTCAATTGAAAAATCCACGCTATGTTTTACACATAGTTGTTAAAACCGGACCGGACCGACTGGTCCGACCGGTTGAACCGGGAACCGGACCTCTGTCCGGTCCGGTTGAACTTTAAAACCGGATTGTAGTCGAACCGGCCTAAAAACCGAAAAACCGATAAAAAACCGACCAAAACCGGAAAAAAACTGGACAAAACCGAGAACCGGGTGGTTCAACAAAAATTAATATTTTATTTTTTATTTTTTTTAAAATAAATAGTAAATTACATTATTTTTGACACATAAGAGATTTTTTATCCATTTTTTCACGTTGATGGATTAAAATAAATATTATAATAAAATTTAAAATAAATTTATATATTAATATAAATTATGAGAATACTTACACTATAGTATTTGTAATTATTGAATATTAGAAAGTTATTATAACATTTATTTTAGTTTAATATATAATTTTTGCATGTTATATGTTGATATATAATATTTTAAGCATAGTTTAATTTTTTATGTCATGATGTTATGAATATTATGTTATTTTTTGTTTATTAGTGCTTTATATGTTATATTAAAAATTTTAAAAATATAATTTAATTCATTTCCGGTCCGACCCCGGTTCGACCTCGGTCCGACCTTTAAACCTTGAACCAGTGCCTACATCGGTTCAGTGTCTGATCCGGTTTTGATAACCTTGGTTTTACATACTTTTAGAGTAAAAATATCGATACATAAATTACTTCTCTTCAAACTCAATTTTAACCAAATCAATTTTATAAAATCAAATGCATTCAAAATCACTCTCACCCAAACACACATAATGATCACACAATTTTAATTCTCTAAGAGTGTGATTGATTCACGAGAGAAAATATGAAGAGAGAAATTGTGAAAAAATAGTATTTTTTTTGATTTAGGACCATTGCTGGCTACCCACAGAGTGTCCCAACGCTTTCAACGAAAGACTAATCTCACGCCTTGGGAACCAAGTAAAGACACATTTTTAACTCATGAATCGAACTCTGAGCACCAGTGTCGACTAGTCCCACCTGGTGCTCCCAGGTTCGATTCCCGCAGAGTTAAAAAATAGTATGAAAAGAGCACCAGGTTAAGAAATAGTATGAAAAGAGAGAAGAATGTGAGAAATTGGTAAATTTTGGGTATTGATTGGAATAAGTTAAAAAAAAGAAAAAAAGAGAAAAAAGAAGTGTTGGTTATTTTTTAAAAGATATTAATATCTTTGACTAAAAATTTAAATAATGTGATATATATGGAGAAAATATGGGTATGAAATGGAAAAAGTGAAAATTTTTCTCCCATCACTTTTTTTTTTCACCCCAATTCATGCGCTAACAATCAAGAGAATTTTTTTTTTCTCTCCATGTTTTCTCACGTCCGATTCTCTATCGCTTCATTTTTGCCTCAAACAATCACACGTTAAGAGAAATGTATCAAATTGTTTTGAAGCAACAGGGAATAGAACAAAAAATACGTACACACGGAATGACTGTTATACATATTCACAATTTTACATTACTGAATTTGTTATAGCAAAAACCGTGAACTTAAATGAAGGCACCATTGAGTTCTATATATTATTTCACTTATTTTGGGGAATTTTTTTTTTTAAATAAACATGGGAAATTACCAAAATGAAAACCCCCATGAGAAACTATTAGTCAGAGAATTTTTTTTCCTTTTTTTTGTTTGTTTTGCACAGAACCCTTGAATTATGTTCCTCCGTTGGTAAATCACTCTTTGGACCATCTCTAACCTCCAACTCCAAGTGGAACCGTTTTAAATAAATTTGACCATTTTAGGCGTAGGCATTTTCATTACCACAAAAATAATGTAGCTTGTACTATAAAGCTCAGCAGTAAATTGTCATTAGATATTTCAATCATAATAAAAATTGAGAAATATCCCTGATAAATTGATAAAAAATCAGTTAATTAAGACATACTTAAACAAAAAATTAGTTCATTGAGATAATTTTGCCTTTTACTACATCATTGGGTTACAATTATTGCAGCATCAATAGGGAGGTTAAAACTGCCAACTCCCTAGTCCCTACTATTATCCTATTACATTCTTCTATAATATTTTGTATAATAAAAAAGATTAATAATATTTTTTAACATTTTTTGTATTTAATTTATGTAAATATTCTTAATAGAAAGGGAACCCAAATTGTTCAACGAGAGTAACAATTTTTTTTTCCTTCTAATTGGTCTTTTCCGCCAAGCGGGACCACTGAGTATTCCCATGAAGGATTCAGTATGAGACTAATCTCCGATTTAACTGATGAAACAAAGTTTTTATTAAGATTTTGGGTCTCTCTCATCCTTACAACATCAGCTTGTAAGATGAGAGATGACATTTGTTTATAAACTCTTTTGATGTCTTACTTCTAGTCTACGTAGGACTTTGTTTTTTTCCCAATGCACCCCTCTCGCCCAACACTATTGAACTGGGTGGCCTAATGAATCTAAGAATAAGCTTTGATACCATATTATGATTTTTAGGTCTAACTCATCCTTACAAAACCGGTTTGTAAAGTGAGAGGTGTCTTTGTTTATAAACACTTCTAAGACTTTACCTCTAGTCTACGTGAGACTTAATTTTTTTCCCCAATAGTTTTACCACTTATTTCTCGGTCTTCCAATGAATAGTCACAAAACTATACAAGATAAAAAAATGTAAAAAAAATAAAAAATAAAAAAAAATCATGCCATCAATGAATGGGCAATGCGTCTTTGACATGATCATGCAATTACGACATTGGTCAAATGTGAGAAAGAGGTTGGCCTACAATGGACCACATGTCTACATCATAAATCATAAATTCATAATAAATAAAAGCAGTGCTGGATTGGGTCTTTCCTTATGAAAAAGTAGGGTGGAGAGAACAACAAAGAATACATTCAATGAAAAATTATGAATAAATTAAAAAGTATATAAAAGTTTGAATAAAAATTGCATATTTTCATCTATTTTCATATATGTAGGTATAATTTTAGCAAAAATGATTAAGGATTCAGAACGAATGAAGACAAACAGATTGGCCCATGAACTGAATTTCTAAACTGAATAATAAAAGTCTCAATATTTAATGCGAAAATTACATTTCACCCCCTTTTAGCAAGTTAGGTCATTACTTTTGCTTTTTGATATTGTCCAAAAAAAGTGAAATGACCTCAGGTATGTTTATTTACTTTTAGCTGATGTTATGTGTGAGACCAAAAAATAAAGCAATTTTCTGATTTGTTAAGTGACAAATTTTAAAATTTCTGTCCTATATTTTATCTTGTATTGTACTGTGTCAATGATTATTTTAAAAATAAAAAATGTTTTTGCGCTATCCACTAGGTAAATTTTATCCAATGACCTGCCAAATCATAGAACTATGTCTATTATCAATTATCAACTTCTTTACGCTCAGTAACATAACCACTTATAATTTGCAATTGCACAACGTACCTAACTTCCAAAAATAAATTAGGAGTCTTTAGTGTACTATTTAGCCCAGTCAACTAAAAAAATATTAACTCAATATACATGTTATTAAATTAAATTTAAAATATTATATAATAACATTCAAATAAAACCCGAACCTTTTAATAACTCCGCAAGAGATACAGAAAAATGAAATATAAAAGGAATAAAAAAAAAAGGCGTGAGAATATTTTTTATTCCCTCACAAATTATCTCAGGGATGGTTTTATGTTTGAATGATCCAGAAATCCAATAACATTACACGCTTATCAAGCTGCGAATATGCCAAACAATGCCCCACTCCACCCCGAAAGAGAATTTTTTATTTTTATTTTTATGAATTCGAAAGAGAATCTTTTGTGGACAATAATAATTTCCAATGATCCCACTCCCCATTAGGAACGCGATTCGAATGTCTTGTCTTTGCAGCTGCACCGCGCTCGCTCAATAGGAGGGCTTAAAAAATACCACACTTTTTAAAAAAAAAATAAAATATAAAATACCGATCTTGAATTTGGATTGTCCGATCTTAATCGAACGGTCGAGATCACTTACCGTAGAAAGTGACTGCAGTCGTTGACCGCAGAGAAGCGCGATCCCTCCCCATTATAAGAAAAGTAAAGTCGATCACTACATAGCCACTACACTATTATGTAATCAGCATGCTAGAAAAGGGTTTAGACTAGTCTAGATATACCCATATAAAACCTTTAGAATAAGAAAATAAAAAATTAAAATAATTAATGCCAAAAAAAAGAATGAAATTGAAAGTGTAGTAGAATCGGATTCCACGCTTAAAGGACACTAGAAGATGAATTTCAAATGATGTTCAAAATCAAAATGCATACCTGGCACTTGCAGGGTAGGAACAACCATTAGTACCTGCCCCAAAAATAAAAAGGGTCAGCAAACTAGTTCTCTGATATTTTCAAATTTTTTTTTTGTTGGGGCTAATATTCTTCAAGAAATTAATATAAGAAAAAACAAAGGAGATGAAAAGAAAAGAGTGGGGGTTATTGAGGATTTATTTACTAGGATTTGAAGCAGTAACTGTGGCGGTTCCCGCAAAGTCACATGACATTGGCGTTTGACCCTTCTTTTGAAAATAGCTATTAACCGCATAGCTACAGTGAGCTCTTACAGTGTTGGGTTGAAAACAAGGCCCACCTTGTTTGATAGGGTTACAATCAGCACCAGCTCCACAAGCATAGTCTAATGTCTTTTGCAAAATTGTATCACTCCCATCCTTGCAAACACACCAAGAACCACCTACACATATTCCACAAAATAAAAAAAATAAAAAAAAAAACTAACATAAAAAAGAAAATAAATAAATAAAAAATAATATATACAAAACTTGGGGTAAAATAAAAAACTTGTCTCTAGAGAAAAGGGAAGAAAATGAAAATTAGATAAATTTGCAAATAACAAAGACACAAAAAACCACCTTTCACGTTTAACAAAAAAAAATTAAACAGAAAAAAGGGAAAAAAAAATAATGCACAAAAACAAAGGGTTATTACATATTGGGATAAAAGAAACTTGTCTCTAGAGAAAAAGAAGAGAATGAAAAGAAGAATTGAATATGATTAATTAGTTAGTACATAATTAACTAATTAACCGTTAGTCAAAAGAAAAATAACTAATTAACCGAAGCAACACAAAAAAACTCAAATTTGTACCCAAAAAAAAAAAAAACTCAAATTTTTTGTGGGAAAAAAAAAAAGAAAAACAGAGATCTAAGGTGGGACAAAAAGGAAGATCTCAAGTTTAAACCCATGTTTAAACAAAAAGAGAAAAAAAAAATGCTTTGAAGGTTCGGTTAAAAGAAGATAAAATGCATACTTGAAGAGCCGGCGAAGGCCAAAAGAAGCAGTGCAAGAGCGAGAGGAGCCATTTTAGTTAGAGCAAAAAAGTGAAGGGATTGTTTGGAAGAGGAACTGAGTGGTTCCAAACGAGAGAGAAAGAGAAAGAGAGTGGAGGCTAGTTGGTGCGTGACAGTGTGAGATCAGAAGATGATGAGAATTGAGAACCGAACGTAGACAAAAAAAAAATATAGCAGAGATTATTAGTGATGCAAAAATGTGTGTGTAAACGGTGTGGACCCACTTGGGGTCGGTTTGTGAATGCTTTTTCTTTTTGGTACTCCTGCAATTTTATAGCTACGGCTACTAGTTATTAATGCGCCTTTGTTAATTGTTATCATCTCTCATGTCCTTTCGCATCTATCGAAGAGGAAATCTTTTCATTGGGACTCGTGAAAGCAGCCCGAGGCCGCGGAGTGAACTTGCCGGAGTAATCCGTCCAATATGAAAATACCCTTCCCTTTTGACCCATGCACAATTGGCCCATGATTTTGGGCTTCTCCCGTTTAATTTTTCTAGCTCCTCTTTTTACTAAAAAGTCTAAAATATTTCTTCATCTTTTTTTTTTGGTAAGCGATCCTCTTTTTTTTTTTAGATTTAAATTTTCTGGCAGTAAGAATTCAGAAAGTTCCGATAATAAGAATCTGGAATTGGTTTGAACAACTTAATGTTGTTCACTTCTCATTTTTGCTAGATTTAAATTTTCTGGCAATAAGAATCCGGAAGTGTTTTTGTATACTCACCATACTCCAATTCGGAAACTTGATTCTGTGATCTTTCGGAAACAAGAATCTGGAAGTAAAAATTTTGCAGAAAAAATAAGGCAAAAACATGTCAATGTGAGCGCGATAGTGGAGAGCGACCGCGACGGTTGTTGCGGTGACGGAGAGACAGAGTGCAAGAGAGAGTGAGAGAGAGAGAGCGAGGGAGTTGAGGAAAAATATAGTAAAATAGGAGTTAAATGGGGATTTTTGAGGGATAGGATGTGAGAAAAATAAGTGAGGAAAGTGTTAAAATCATGGGCCTGCACAACTCCGTTCAGGTGGTTTTTAGTTTTAAGTTTTCAAATGAGTTAATGACCAATTTGGTCCTTGAAATTTAAAAAAAAAATCAGTTCGTTCCCTTACTTTATCAATATTCCAAATTAATCCTTGAATTTTAAAAACTTGTATCAATTACGTCCCTTCGTCAGTTCTGTCTGTTAACATAGTTCCAAAATAGTTCTTCAATTTAGTAACTTATTAGCAAATAGGTCCCTGTGATTTATAACTCAATGTCAATTTGGTCCCTGCGAAACTGACGGAGGGACGTAACTGATACACGTTTTCAAAATACAGGGACTAATTTGAAATATTGATAAAGTAAGAGACCAAACTGATTTTTTTATAAATGTCAGGGACCAAATTGCTCATTAACTCTTTTCAAATTTCAAAAAACTAAAACTGGTTTTTAATTTGGCAAATTTATTATCGACATTATAATTTCTCTTTTAAAAATTATTAACAACAACAATTCTTCTAGAAAATAATAATAACTGTAAATAATAATAATAGAAATATCTATAATAATTATAATACTAATAATAATAGTATTATTAAATTTAATAATAATAATAATAATAATAATAATAGATAAATTGTGATGCCGCGTCCAGCATGTAACAACCTGGGTTCCACTTTGGGCTGCCAGGCCAGCTGCTGTTACTCATAGTACTTCTCCACCCCCTTTGGCCTTGGCCAAATTAGTGGAGATTTTGTCTCCCCAAGGATTCGGGCCCTGTACCCTGGAGCTTAAGTACAGGGTTTTTGAACCCCTGGTACCAACCATTGAGCTAGTAGTTGAGTTGGTAATGGGAGGTGGATTCTCATTACCTTTATCCCTTTGGGTGTGGGTTCGAAACCCTCCATGAGGCAAAAACTCCACAAAAAGGGGTGGAGAAGTCCTATGAGTGGCACGCTCGGTAAAACCTCGCGGTAAATCCACCAAAAAGAGTGGTAAAGCCTAGTGGTAAATCCGGGGTGTTACAACACCTCTGTCTGTCGAGAAGAAGGATAATAGAATCCTTCAATCCTCCTGGTTGATGACGAAAACTTGAGAGGGAGAGAGTGGGGTTAGGGTAAAAAGTCACGATGGAGGAGAATGAGATACAAGAATAAGTAGAGCTATAAAAATGGGCTCGGCCCGATTGACCCGATATAAAGCATGGGCAAAACGGGTCAGTTCGGCCCAACCGGGTCGGCTCCATGTGAGCCCGCATAAAAACAGGTCGGCTCGTCCCGGCCCATCAAAGGGTTATGGGTTGAGATGTTGAACCCGGCCCGGCCCTACACGGGTTAGGCGGCTGGCAGGTTGTCCCGTCAAAAAAAATAACAAAAACAAAAAATAAATAAATAAAAAGCAAAAAAATTGAATAAAACGAGCCAAAATGGGACAACCCGCCCAAAACAGGTAAAAATGGGCCACAACAGTGGGTTGGCAGGATGGCTCGCCAAAATTATGTAAAAAAACAAAAGAATTTAAAAAAAAATAGAAACAAATAAAAAATTATATGTGTTGGCCCGGCCCAGCCCACTCATGGCTTGCAGGCCAACGGGTTGATGGGCTAAACAGATTGTACTAGACAGGGCAGTGGGTTGATAAAACTTAGCCCAACCCGCCCATTTTAAAAGGGCTGGTGGGTTGGCCTGATGGGTCTAGTCCAATTTGGCACCCCTTTGGTGGTGGTGGTTGCAGTGGTAGTGGCAGTGGTGGTGGTGGTAGTAGTGGCGGTGGTGATATTAAGGTGGTGGTGGTGGCGACAGTGTTAGTGTTGTTGGTGGTGGCAGCAGTGCCGATGGTGATGGATGTGTCGGTGGTGGTGGTGTTAAGTGATGGTCGCAACGATGATATCGGTGGTGGTGGTTGTTGTGCCGATGACGGTGGTGGTGGTAGTACTTAGTAGCGACGCAACGTGGTGGTGATGGTAACGACGGAAAGAGCTATTGTCAAACGTAGTGAGAATGTGTTTTTTTTTAAACCAAAAACCAAATTTACAAATCCTTTTTTCATGGTTTTGAAAATGAATGTAAAAGTGTTTTAAAATTGAGCAAAAAACCATTTCAACTCCATTTTAGCCGAACGTGTTTTGTTTTAAAAATTGCATTTGAAAACCAAAAACTAAAAACTCGCAACCACCCCGAACAGGGCCTTATCTTTCAATTATTAAGAGAGAGCAATAATTAGTCTTTTAATTCTCTCCATTTAATTAGGGGTATTTTTGTAAAAAATAATTAGTATATCTTGTAATTTGGAAATAACCTTATAAAAAAGACAAAAAAAAAAATATAAAAAGGTCTTACATATAGGGACAAAGGTAGTAGTAACAATATAGTGTGTGTTTGTTTACCCAATGGGAGGCTGAATTCTTGCTTCCCAAGGCACTCCCACCGCAAAAGCGATCAGAGGGAGCTTCAGTCAAAATCGATTCCATCACATTTTCAAAGTGGAAAGAAACACATAAATAGCCATCATTTCATATTTTTAACAACATACTTATCATTGATGCTAAGTTCGGTTGTAAAAAGAAAGTGTGACTAGAAAAAATAGGTACTCGTTTGGGACTCAATTATAAGAAAAAAAATATCTTTACACAAATTAAGAATGATAGTTATGCTCATTTAATTTTCTTGATTTCATATAAAAAATGAACTATTTTTACTAAACTACCATTAATTATAATGGTATGTATATTTGAAAAATATACATACCATTAATTCAAAAATAAAAATTGAATTAATTCAAAGGTATTTTTGGAATAAGGAAATTAAATAGAGCTAGTGAGTAGGAAAGAGCGTAAAAAATAGAAAGAGGTGAAAAATATAGTATAATTGACGTTTACAGTTTGTTTGTTTTCGGTGAGAATGAGACGAAAGAGAATATGACGAGAGAGAATGGTATTCTCCCCTAATTGGTGCGCTGCGAAATTGTGGAGAAAGAAAAAAAAAGCGCGGGTCCCACGCGAGAAAAATTTCTCTCCAGAAGTGCGTAGAAAATGGATCACGCAGCTTTTTTTTTTCTTTTCCAACTTCTACACCTATTTTCTTCTTATACCTCAAATTATTTAAATTTTTAATCAAGGACATTGATGTCTTTTAAAAAATAATTAACACTTCTCTCTTAACTTTTTGTCTTCTCTTTCACTTATTCCAATCAATACCCAAAATTTACCCAATTCCTCACATTTTTATCTATTTTCATACTTTCTCTTCACAATTTCTCTCGTGGTATTATTTGATATAAGAGAGAAATAAGGAAAATAGAAGAGAAAAAAAGTGAGTTTAATTTTTGAAAGGACAAAAATATTTTTAAACTAAAAAACTAATATAAAATTTATGTTATTTGAATTTAATTTCCTATTAAAATTAATTTAAGTTTTATTTTGATTTAATTAAGAAATTTAATTACTTAATTAATTTATTTTTTAATTTATTTTAATTTTTTAATTTAAATAAACTCAAATAATAAAATTAATTGAATTGATTTAAGTTGATTTAATTGTTAATTACATTAGTTTCATATAATTAATTTATTAATTTTAATTTTATTAAATTATTAAAATAATTTAATTTAATTAATAAATTATTTTTTTGATTGAAATTTTAATTACTAAATTACTCCCTCCGTCCTTTAATATAGGATCCCTTTTTACCATTTCACTCCCCTTAAGAAAGTGAGTTTTGTTAGTTATTAATATTAATTTTGTATAAAATGTATGCTATTCTTCCCAAGTTACCCTTCTCATATTCCAAGACAATAAAGAGAGAGAATTAATGCACCTTGGTAGAGGGGGTAATTTTGTAAAAAAAATGAAATTAATACACCTTAGTCTTTGAAAAGAGTCTTATATTACGAGACAATTTTTTTTATTTTTATAAAAGGATCTTATATTAAGGGATGGAGAGAGTATTAAACTATTTTAGTTACATTATTAAATATTAAATTGTTGAAAGACTGATCACGTGACTATAAATTATTATTTTCTCCCGGGTAGTATTGAGAAAGAAGCCAAATTGTAACTATTCGTACCAAGATAATTAAAACCGGACCGGACATTGAACTGGGAAGGGCCAGGGTTCAGGGTTTTTGGGTCGGACCAGGGTCGAATAAAATATGATTATATATATATATATACCAAAATATAATATATATACATAATATTTCAATTTATACATAAAATAACATGTCCCGGAACTGATAAAATATTATTTTTTAAATATAAACACAATATAAGTTATATTGAAGACAAAGAACAAGAATGAAAAAGAGAGGAAGAAAAAAAAATAAAGGAAAATTTAAAAAGAACTAATCCCTACGTGCACCCTTCTTTTTATTTTCACGCCCCCACTCCAGCCCAACACTTCACCCGCGGCCAAGCCCAAATCTTACAAACCCTAAAACTTAAAATCGTCACTCATGAGACCACTGCTCCAGCTCCTCCTCTAACCTTAGCCTCCAACCTTTCCCTCTCTTCCTCTTCAGACCATGTCACATCACGCCACCTTCTTCTTCTTCTCTCTTCTTGCAAGCCGCCCAAGATTGCTTCTCCTTCAACACGCCATCTTCTTCTTCCTTTAAACCACCATGTAACAGAGGCCATCTTCCTTAAATCCCATCTTACCCAGCGGTTTTGACGTCTCCAAGACATCATAAGCGCACCAGCCCCATCTTTTTGGCAACCTAGACGAAAGAGATCTACACGCGAGTAGATCTGAGCACAAGGCTCTATTTTTTTTGCACACCTTCTTCTTCCTCGTCATTTCTTCTTCCTCGTTTTGAGCTTCTGGCAACGTCGTTTTGAGTTTTTTTTTTTAAAAAAAATTGGGCCTTTGTATTTCGAACCGCCCGGTTCAGGCTGAAACCCGGTTTTTGACCCGGTTTCCGGTCCTTTTGCCCCGTTCTCTGCCAAGCGGTCTGTTGGGGTGATCCGGCCGGACATGGTCCTGGTTCCCAGTCCAACCGGTCCGACCAGTCGGTCCGATCTGATCCGGTTTTTGTTACCATGATTTGTTCCACTTCTTTGCACTATGAGATATAAACGTTTTTCCCTATGGGACCAATGCTGTTTCAATCTCTCATCATTGTTTCTCTACTATTCCAAACGAAGGAGATGTCGTATTTCGTCGATGTCTCACTTGCTTGTCTTTCTTTCTTATCATTTTCTTTGCTACCAAACAAATAATAAGTGGAAGTTGATCTTCGATCTTTCAAAACCGACTTCCCAACGTTTCTACTATATTATATAAAATGAAGTTTTGTCACGTAAGCTTATGTCACATGGCAGCTCCATATTCATTCTATTAATTTTAGTTTTTATTATTAATTCTTAGTGAGCACTCCCGTACCTGGTGGAAGTATTGGGTACGGTATCCAAGTGAGCTTGTGCCGACTTGTCATGTCATTAAATTCACTTTAATAAAATTGAATTAGTCATTTGACTTTTTTAAAATTGTAGATGCATCATTTTTAAACTAAATAATATTTTTTATCAAAAACTTAACTACGATGTCTCTTTGTATTCTCTCTTTTTCATCTTTATACCCACTTCACGGTTCTTCTTCTCCCGGCATAGATTTGATTTCTCTTCTTCTTTTTCTTCTTCTTCTTCCAATAGAGCTTAATATTGAAAATAAGTTAGCATCGGTATATATTTACTGCTATTTGATTATTCACTTTTTTCTAATATGATGAGTATTCTAAACATCCAAGAGAAAAGAGGAAGAACAACATATTAGCAAATTTATAAAATATTTTTTGGTGCACCAAAATAATTATTCATAACTTACTGCTTAATTTTTAAAATAATAAAAAATATATGTCGTAACGATTATATGAAAAATATTGAATAAGTGAACTATTTTTGTTAGAACAGTTAATATGGGTATGGTACCCGACTAATTTAATGGGTATCTAAGAATTTACTTTAATTCTTACTATAGATTCACCTTAAAGTCATTACTATTTGTCAATGTTTTAAAAACGGACCGGTCACTGAACCGGTGAAGGTACTGGTTCACGGTTTAACGGTTTGACCGTGGTTGAACCGGGGGTAAATGAATAAATGTTTTTAATATTATAAAATTTGTTAAGCAACATATCAATATAAATATTAAAAAAATATGATAAAACAAATTATAAATGAACATAAATTGATCATATTATATATTTTAAAAGATTAAAAATAATTAATAAAATGCTAAGTAATAAAAGTTCATGAGTATGAATATTTATTACTTGTTATTGGACCTTTATTTGGCTAAAAAATACATATTTTTTTTAGTTTAAAAATAACAAATACAAAAAATAGGAAACAACCGGTTCAACCCGGTTTTCATCACCGGTTTTTGGACGGTTTTGTGCCGGTTTGACCGGTTTCATAGTTGGTTCTCACCGGTTCTTTGTTCTGCCGGTTTTGTGGGTTATATGACCAGACACATGAACTGGTTCCCGGTTCTCACCGGTTCTTTGTTCATGATTTTTCATGTTAAGTGATTTGATGTTTCAGTGTTATTATGTTGATGCTTGACTTGGTGTCTAAGTGTAGTGTAAATGATGTTAGTTTGTTGATTGAAGGGAGTTATATGATGGGAAGGGATTTTATACGAGTTGTTATGATTTGGTTGAGTTTATGATGTTTGATGTATGTTTGCTCATGAGTTGAAATATGTAATGAATTGATTTTGTAAATGACTTGTGATGTTTAATTAGAATGATTAGAAGTAATGAGTATGAGTTGATTGTATGATTGATGATGTACATTGAAGTATTTTGGGTGTTAAAATGCTAGATGTGCTATTAAAAATAGGGGTTTTCGCATTTTTACCGTCATGAATCGATTCATAGGGTCATGAATCGATTCACATAATGCGCTCAGGCCCTTATTTCAGTTCTGTGAATCGAATTGATGAACTGTGAATCGATTCACACCCTGTTTCTTCAGAATTTTGACTGAACGACCAAGAAAACGATCGAATTAGGATTTCGTGTCTTCATAAGAGTTGTAGTCTGGGATGTTAGCTAACCAATGGATTTGTTTCAACTCAAAAGGAGTTTTCTAGCTCTAGTTATGCTTAGAATACAGAACATATGTCAGCCACCACAATTAAAATACAGCTTCGGCTTCGTCGTAAATTATCACATCCTAGATGACCAAACTAGACCTTTGAGCCATCACGAAAGTTGTAGATAACATTCTTATGTTTCTAAGGAGACTAAGGCTAGATTGAACGGGTTAGTATAACTCCAGATATGTCCAAATGACTGAGCCCGAGTCCTAGTCCAAAGTAATGACACTTTGTCAAAAGTTCAAGTTTGATGCTTAGGAACCACATGGTATGTTTTGTGAGTCCGTCATGACTTAGATGAGTATCCAATACGGCTTCTCCACACTTTATGCCATAGAACAAGTATATGACTAATGTTTTCCATTCTTATGTGAAGTTTTATCTTAAATGATATAAATAGTATATTGGATCGGAAAAACACGCTCGACAATATATTAAGTTTCCTAAAGCGTATATTGCACCGGATAAACACGCCCGACAATATACTAAGTTGTCTAAGCATATATTGGACCGGATAAACACGCCCGACAATATATTAAGTTATCTAAGGGTATATTGGACTGGATAAACACGTCCGACAATATACTAAGTTGTCTAAGCGTATATTGGACCAGATGAACACGCCCGACAATATACTAAGTTTTCTAAGTGTATATTGGATCGGATAAACACGCATGATAATATATCAATTTAGACTCAAGTTAGTGTATCCTAGAGCGTTCACGCTTAGGGTGCCTATGAAGTATTAAGTTTTCAAAAGAAAGATTTTAAGCTTTGTATATGAAAAGTGTCTTGGCATTAAATACCTCAATTATGTTTATGATAATAGTATGATCCGATGAGAGTTAGTGAGGACTTCGTGAAGGACTCACTGAGATTTTATCTCACCCTTTTCATGTTGCTTTTTAGATAAGTAGGTACCGGAGGCAGATTAGGCAAAGCTCAATAACTAGTTCTCTTAGTTTAGGATTTAGTTTGAAGTTGTAGTTATATCTACCACCTTGAAGTCATGTAAAACTTGAACTGTAATTTGATATTCCAAGTTATGTATAATTTGGTAATAGTTGTAAACTAATTATTAGATTTATGACTTAGGTTTGAAATTTACGACTTGGATTGCTGTAACAAGTTTTAAATTTTCAGTAATTCCTGTACTTTAATGTAATTGTCGTGTATTTCAATTTACGTTGAGGTGCAGACGTTACATTATACCTAATATAGGTCCCTCAACATTCATTTTAGTCCATTTAAAATAATTCTTCATTTAAGTCCCTCGATATAAATCCTTCATTTTCATCTCTGCTGACTAGATGTACATATGGAGAGACACTTGCATGGGAGCTTGTGTGGAACTTGACATGCCAAATCAGCACTAGAAACGATGTTATGTGAAAGGGTGACTTCAGGGACTAATGTGTTGGTGTAAGCCCTAGTGGCTAATCTATTAGAGACTATATTTAAGTTATCTATCACGACTTATGGTTTATACATTTGATGTATATATGTTTAAGGCATTTCATTTATTATAATATTGTTTGTATGGCACAATAAAGACCTTAGAATATGTTGTTCATTCAATGACACATCAAAAGTGACTTGATCGTGAGATCCCATTGGACTAGAGAACGCTATTCTTAAAGTATCCGTAGTCAATTATTATTAATAATAAGGACGACGATAATACATTGAGACTATTGTGTGAATAGACTGATGACCTCATCTCACGAATCATGGATATAGAGTTTGATGAGTTTCCTTTTTTTTTTGGCATTTTAAGAATAGTGAGGAAGTCCCCACAAACAGAACAATAACTTGTTTTTGAATTCATGCTTTCAAAATATGCAGAAGGAAAAGGATGTGATTGGGGAGAAGGAGATATCAAAAGAGGATGATATTTTTTTGGTAAAGAGGTTGAACGTGGCAAAAACACAAGAAATAGGGGGTTTGAATTAGGTTTTAGAAATCTTTTCGCAAAGCTTGTGTGTTTATGAAAACTTTTCAAAACAACTATTTAATAAAATAAAGCAATAAGTAAATAAAGAGAAGAGAGAAGAGAGTGACACCGTGATTTATACTAGTTCACTATCACCTGATAGCTACGCCTAGTCCCTTCACACACTTGAAGGATTTCTCTACTATAATCAAACTGATTACACTTGAGAGTATAATACTGCCAAACTGGCTATACTCATAACTTCTTAGAACGACTTAGTGCAGTCAAGCCTCTAAGGAATACAGCCACTATTAGGCTAAATACAATGTTCACAAAGGTTTGAAACAATATCAAATAACTCTCGCGAGAGGATATGCAATGAAAAACTTAAGCACAAAGAATAACTTTCAAACTAAAAGAGTAAAAACTATTGAGTACTTTGTTCAATGTGATCTCAGATACTTGGAATGATTCTTGATTGCTCACTTCATTTCACAGCGTTAACCTACTTCAGTGGGTGAAGTAAAGTATATATAGCTAGGGTTGTGAATAGTGCCGTTGTGACCTAACAGCTCTTTTCACCTAGGTCAAAAGCTTCTGATCCCCTTTTTGTGGACTTAGCAAGTCACGTCGCTTTCCACTCTGCTCAAAGTATATTGGCACTACAGACAAAATACAAATCTTTGTCCCTTGTGAGCTTTTTAAATATGAGACACTTCTTGAGCAAGTTTTCTGATGATTAGAATTGTTGACGTTCCCTTTGGCCTTTGATTCCTTGTACATTAGAATACTTCATAAATAAGGTCTCTTAAATACATGAAGGAGCCTTAAATGAATACTCAGTCTGATTTCCTATTAGAACATCTGTCAAACAGACAATGCTTGTTACTGAGATACTCTGTTCACCAGAGTGAGCTCGAAACAGAGGCAGGTTCTTCAGTACAAAATTTGTTGGCCTTTCATATAGGAGAGTTATGTAGAAATGGACGAAGGCTTCCACAATGTAGTCTAACCATAGTCTATTTATGCGTTGATCGAATAACAGAGCGTTGACCAAAAACAGAGTGAGGTCTCACCAGAGCTTGGTCTACCAGAGCGTTGACTAACAATAGGGCGTTGACCATTTCATAGCATGTCTCACCAGAGCTTAGTCATCCAGAGCGTTGACCAATAATCAAAGCGTTGACCAAACCATAGCTAGTCTTACCAGAGCTCGGTCTACTAGAGTGTTGACCAACAACAGAGCGTTGACCAAACCAGAGCTAGGCAAACAGATGATGATGTCAGCATAATTTTAGAGGTTCAATGCCAGACTTAGATACATGGAACTGAGAGTGAAATGCATAATTTCAGCAAGTCTTCTAAGATTATTTCTTCTGATAAATAGTGATTTCTGCACACTGACAAACACATCAGAGGATAAATTATTCTATTAACTATTTGTTATCATCAAAATAATTAAGGGTCATTGTTTCTGAATCCACTTGATTCCAACAATCTCCCCCTTTTTGATGATGACAAATACATAGATTGATGAACAATTTTCCTTTAGAAAAATATTTATTTAAAATAATTTCATAGGCTCCCCTGAATTAAGCACATATAAGTATTTTCTAAGTATAAAGTCACACCAAATGAATGTATCATATCAGAGCATTTTAAAAACAGTATCAGAACTTTCATAAACAAATAGATCTTTCAGATCATGTAATTCATTCCAAGTAAATACATCAGAGTAAATAATGCAAAAATGCAATGCATGATGACACTTGATAGATACATCAGGTTCATCAATTACTCTATAAATATTTATTTTCTTCTCCCCCTTTTGTCATCAGACAAAAAAGTTTAGAATAAATAAAGAACATCATAATCAAAACAGTGTTTGAGAAAGATAGAGTTAAATCAGTAAGTGCCAAAAAAATTGATTTCATTAATCAAAAGTACCAAATTACAAACTGTTTAGCTTGAAACAAAATAAAGATAAATAAAGGGCTAAAACAAAAGGGTGAAAATCCTAAAGGCTTTCTAAGGTTTTGGCAACCGATCTAGAATAGCCTGCAGCATATCTGTGACAACCTCGTGCTTCCTATCTGAGGCTTCCAAATGTTTCTCAGTGGTTTCCATAAATTTTGTGAACCTCTTGTTATCCTCAACAAGTTTATCCAATACTTCTTTTGGAACCACAACAGAATGACTTGCAAAAGCAGAAGCAGAAGCAGACCCTAAAAAAGAAGGTTGAATCACCATTGCAGTAGAGGCAGGAGGATGGGTTACAGGTTCTGGTGCTGGTGGAGGAACAGGAGCAGGAGGAGGTATGGGAGTAGGTTCAGGTTCCCAAACAACAGGGGTTTCCTCCCTTTGAGGCACTCTCCAAGAACGAGCAGTCAGTAACCTCCGATTTTTCTCAAGTTGATCCTTTTTGTGTTTTTCAAACCAAAAGTTCACAAAATACCAATTGTCCATGAAATCTTCCAAAGCCAAAGCAAAGCCAACTCCATCCATTTTGTCTTCTTCAATGTATTTCTCTATATCCAGCCCAAAAGTCCTCTTAGCCTTGAACATCTCATATCTAGCAAAGAGGTATGGAGTAGGCTGAAGCATAACTCTTGCTTCCCGATGGTTTGGTGGTGGTTCATACCCAATTTGAGCAATCGAAGCAGGGGGTGCAGGAAGAAGTAGGGTTGATGGATCAATGATGGCAACATCATCATCATCATCAGGTTCAAGTCCTTGAACTACTTCAGAAGCAATTGTAGTAGCAATGACTAGGTCATTATCTACGATTGGTTTTGCAACAGATTCAGGCTCAGGCATAATTGGTGAAAGGGGTGGAGAAGGTACAAGTATAGCAAGTTGAAAAGAGGGGTCAGGAACTGGTTGTAAGATAGTAAGGGGTTGTGCTTCACAGATTGCATCAGAGCCAGGTGAAGGGGATAAGGGTTTCTGGATAATAGGCTCAGTCTTGCTTTGATGAAAGGTTCGGTCAGTGAAGGTATGTTTAGGTCGGAGTTGAGTTAATGGAGGTGATTGAGGTCTAGGTGGTGATTTGGGGCTAAGTGGAGGAGTAGTAGGTTTAGGTTGTGGTGAAGGTGTTTTGGTTGTTTGTGGTTGAGATGATGGAATGTGAGTGGTTTGTGGTGGTGGTGGTGCAGAAGCAGAGGTTGAAGGGTGAACAACAGAAATGGGCTCAATATAAGGAAATGAGACTTTGGGGGTAGGTCTCTGTCTCTGTCTCAATAGAACAACATCTTCTTCTTCATCATCAGATGTAGATGAGTCAGAAGAATCAGAGAGTAATGGAGGTACATACATTTTAGGAGGTGAGGGTTTTTTAGAAGGGGTTGGTTCTGAGGGTTTGGAAGAAGGAACAGGTTTAGGAGGTTGTGGAGGAGGAATAGGGTTTGAAAGAACAGGTTGTGGGGATTGTGAAGGTTGGGTTTCAGAAGAACCAGTTGCAGCAGTACTAATATTATAAACAGATTCATATAAATCATAAATCTGATTTAATACATTGGGTTTCTTTGCAGCAGGGAGAGCAGCCCACTTGACTATCTTCTTCAACTTTGAAGTAGTAGGAGCAACGTTATCAAAACCGGACCGGACACTGAACCGGTGTAGGCACGGGTTCAAGGTTCAAAGGTCGGACCGGGGTCGAACCGGGGTCGGACCGGAAATGAA
Source organism: Calophaca sinica (assembly GCA_037113605.1). Taxonomy (NCBI): domain Eukaryota; kingdom Viridiplantae; phylum Streptophyta; class Magnoliopsida; order Fabales; family Fabaceae; genus Calophaca; species Calophaca sinica. Next base: position 107,180,511 of record CM073735.1, on the reverse strand, counting down.
TTAAATTATATTTTTAAAATTGTTAATATAACATATAAAGCACTAATAAACAAAAAATAACATAATATTCATAACATCACAACATAAAAAATTAAACTCCGCTTAAAATGTTATAAGTCAACATGTAACATACAAAAATTACATATTAAACTAAAACAAATATGTTATAATAACATTTTAATATTCAATAATCACAAATACTGTAATGTAAGTACTCTCATAATAATATTAATATATAAATTAATTTTAAATTTTATTATAATATTTAATTTAATCCATCGACGTGAAAAAAATGGATAAAAAGTCTCTTATGTGTCAAAAATAATGTCATTTACCATTTTTTAAAAAAAAATAAAAAATAAAAAATTAATTTTTTTAAGAACCGGCCTGTTCGGTTTTATCTGTTTTCCGGTTTTCCGGTTTGGCGATTTTTACTGGTTTTCCGGTTTTTAGGCCGATTCTTGTGCAGTCCGGTTTTGAGGTTCAATCGGACCGGACAGGGGTCCGGTTCCCGGTCCAACCGGTCGGACTGGCCGGTCCGGTCCGATTTTGATAACTATGAGTAGGAGCAACAGTAGTAGCAGGAATAGTAGTGGTGGTGGTTGCGATGCTTGATAGTCTGGAGGCAACAACAAGGCCAAGGAGGAAGGAGCGATGCGCGATAATAAAGGCTTATCCCTTTAGCCTTTGTTCTTTAGGGTGTAGATAATATTGATAGCTTTCTTCCTTACATTTGGCTATCATCTCATCAACTTCAACTTTCTTCTCCTCTATTTCTTCTGGCATCACTGGGGGTATGAAAGCAAGTCTCATGGGTGGAACCATGTGAGTGGGCTCAGTAATGTGGATGCCAGTGCTTCTTGTTACCTTTCTGGTAGGCTCAACAGTGATTTCACTCATCTTCCTCTTTCCCTTCCTTATAGGTTTTCTCCCACATTCTTCTTCCTTTTGCATTTCAGCAATAACTTCTTTGGATAAAACTTTCATTCTCTTCAAGTTCTCACTGGTGAGAGTTGGAATACTCATGGTTCTGAGTGCAATTCCAGCTTCTTCAGTGTTAAGCCCTTGAGGATGACTAATCAAACCTTGATTTTCCATGATTGCAGAAAGCATTCTCCCATAGTGTATGTTCAGGTTCTTCCCTTTTCTGGAGTACATGATGTGTCTGTGCAGATGGTAAAAAATGAGGCTTGGCATGTTGAGTTAGGGCTTGGCCTCATAATGCCAGACGATGTACTTGTGATCACTACTTACAGTGTCCATAGACCCAGATTTGGGTACCATGCAGTTCATGATGATCTTGAAGAGCACCCTAAACTTGTTCTTCATGTCTACAGCTTTTGTACCACCAGGCTTCTCATAGATGGTGTCATTGATTGTACTCCAACCACCATAATCTTTTTCCCAGCCCTACTTTACACCTGCTCCAGAGTTAGGGCATTTGATAACATCGGCGATTATATCCTGAGTAATCAGAATATTTCTCCTTTGAACGTAGCTGTGAATGGTGTTGTTCTTGCACCAGGCGTACATCCAGAATTCTTTCACCAGTTCCTCGTATACGGGGTAGTTTTCCATACAGAAGAAGTACATGATTCCCATATCGATGAAATCGGTTCTGAAGGCATACCAATTAACTGCCAACTCTTTGAAATCCACTTAGTGTTCCACCATCACCTTCAGTTGGTGTTGTTCTGTGTTCGGCATAGTGATTTAAGGTTCCTCCTCAGGACCATAGGCAACTTGTTGTGGAGCTGCCATTGCAGAGAAACAGAAAGTTGCAGAGAGCAGGTAGAAGAGAAAGGGGTTTAGGGTTTCAAAACATGTGGCTTCTCAGAGAAATAGTGTGAGTAGTGGGTGTAGTGAGTGAGTGAGTGGGTAATAAACGTGTTGAAGAAGGCAAACCGTCTTTTTCAGTTTTCAAAATAAGTGAAATAAGTAATTGTCGTTTCAAAAATGAAACATGTCACACACAGTATTAAAAAGGCGCAGTAAAACTGTCCTCGGGCAGTAAAAACAATAATGACTCAGTGAGAGTAACTCTCAATCACTAACGCATCAACCAGTCTCAGAGAGACACGTGTACATCAAGATTCCCAAGGGGAACTAGAAACAGACTCACATGAATATGAACAATTATTAATAAAAATAATTCAAATAATAATTAATAGATAATAAACAAATAAATAATGAATATATATATATATATATATATATATATATATATATATATATATAAAACAGAGGCAACTTAAAAACAAAGACATATACATATAACAGACGAACACATAAAACAGAGGCACATGTTAAAAACAGACGCACACAAATAAACAAAGGCACGTGTGAAAAATAGAGGCAGCATCAAAATAGAGCCTTATTACCACACAGACGTAGGCATTTCAGAGGCACACAAAACAGAGACAACTATATTCAAATTAAACACTTACTCCTTTATAAGATGAAAATTCAAATTCTTTCTTATAAAGTTGAATTTATCTTCAGCAAGGGGTTTTGTAAAGATATTTGCCCATTGATGGTCAGTATCAATAAATTTAATTTCAAGTATCCCATTTTGAACATAGTCTCTAATGAAGTGATGTTTAATTTCAATATGTTTAGCACGTAAATGCAAAATGATTTTTAGTCAAACATATTGCAGAGGTATTATCACAGTATATATGGATGTTACTCTTTTTAATCTGATAGTCCTCAAGTTGATACTTCATCCATAATAGTTGTGAGCTACTGCTTGCAGCAGATATATACTCAGCTTCTGCTGTTGATAGTGCAATTGTGCTTTGCCTTTTACTGGACTAAGAGATAAAGTTTGCTCCAAGAAATTGGCAGCCACCACTTGTGCTCTTTCTTTCAATTCTATCTCCAGCAAAGTCAACATCACAGAAACCTACTAACTTATAATTTTCTGAATTCTTATAAAGCAAACTAAGGTTAGTAGTTCCTTTGAGATACCTAAAGATTCTCTTAACAGCAATTAAGTGAAATTCTCTAGGATAAGATTGGAATCTTGAGCATAGGCACACATTAAACATAATATCAGGCCTTGAGGCAGTAAGATAAAGGAGTGAACCAATGATACCTCTATATACCTTTTGGTCTACCTTTTTACTAGTTTCATCTTTGTCGAGAGCACATGTTAGATGCATTGGCGTGCTCATAGGTTTGGTTTCCTCAAGCTTGAACTTCATTAAGAGTTCTTTCACATATTTAGTCTGATGGACATAGGTTCCATCTTGACATTTCAAACTCATTCTGTATAAGCTTACAGAATTCCTCACAAAGAGATTCATTAGTAGCACTAAAGATAATATCATCAACATATATTTGAACTATAATAAAATGCTTTTTAGATGTTTTTCTAAAGAGTGTAGTGTCCACCTGTCCTCTTTCAAAACCATTTGACATTAAAAAGGAACTCAATCTGTCATACCAAGCTCTTGGGGCTTGCTTAAGACCATAGAGAGCCTTTTTAAGTTTGAAGACATACTCTGGATAAGCAATATCTTCAAATCCAGGTGGTTGATTTACAAACACTTCCTCACTTATAAAACCATTTAAAAATGCACTCTTTACATCCATTTGATATAAAGTAATGCCATGATGTGCAACATATGATAATAATATTCTAATTGCTTCAAGTCTGACTATAGGAGCAAAGGTTTCAGTATAATCTATACCTTCCTCTTATGAATACCCTTGAGCAACAAGTCTAGCCTTGTTTCTTACCACTTTGCCATCTTCGTCAAGTTTGTTTCTGAAAATCCACTTGGTTCCAATGGCGTGCTTATCCTCTGGAGGAGGCACAAATAAGCTTCCACACATCATTTCTCTGAAATTGATTGAGCTCTTCTTGCTTAGTAAGTATCCATCTATCGTCTGTTAGCGCTTTACCAATTGTTTTGGGCTCTATTTCTGACAGCAATGCAAAGTCAGAGTGTTCCCTGAGAGATGATCTTGTTCTAACTCTATCACTTGGTTCTCCAATGATCTGGTCCTTTGGGTGATAAGGTTTGAACTTCCAGTCTGTTATTGTCTCTTCTTGAGTCTTATCACCAGATGCAGAATCAGAGTCATCACCTGTGACACATTCATCTGTTTCTTTGCTTATCTGTAAATCTGCAAAGACTTCATCTAGCTCTAACGTTTCATTGTCAGGCTTCTTGTCATCAAATCTCACGTGCATAGATTCATCAACAATTAATGTTTCTTTGTTGTATACTCTGTAAGCTTTAGACCGTTCAGAATATCCCAAAAAGATAGCTTTGTGTGATTTTGAATCAAATTTTTCAAGACTGTCCTTTGTATTGAGAATAAAGCAGCCACACCCAAATTGGTGAAAATATGAAATGATGGGTTTTCTTCCTTTCCACAATTCATAAGGAGTCTTATTCAAGATAGGTCTAATATAGATTCTATTTTGAATATAACATGCAGTGTTTACTGCTTCTGCCCAAAAGTGCTTTGCAACATTAGTTTCGTGAATCATGGTTCTGGCTATTTCTTGTAAAGATCTATTTTTCCTTTCTACAACACCATTTTGTTGTGGTGTTCTAGGGGATGAAAAATTGTGAGAGATACCATGCTCTTCACAAAAGTTTTGAAATGATTCATTTTCAAATTCTCCACCATGATCACTTCTAATTGTTGTAATACAAAAACCTTTTTCATTTTGTACTTGTTTGCAGAAAATAGAAAATATTGCAAATGACTCATCCTTGTGAGTTAGGAATTTTACCCATATCCATCTAGTATAGTCATCAATAATTGCAAGACCATATTTCTTTCCAGACAAAGATGCAGTTCTAGTTAGTCCAAATAAATCTAAATGCAAAAGCTTAAGTGGCCTTGAGGTGGAAACAAAATTTTTGGATTCAAAAGAAGATTTTGTTTGTTTCCCTTTTTGGCATGCTTCACAAAGAGCATCAGATTGATACCTAAGATTTGGTAAGCCTCTAACAAGTTCTTTCTTGTTAAGCTTAGAGATTAACCTCAAGCTGGCATGACCCAATTTTTTGTGCCAAGTCCATTTCTCTTCATCAATTGACAAAAAGCATTTTACATTTTGATTTGCCAACTCAGAAAGCTTTATTTTATAAATATTGTTCTTTTTCTTTGCTTTAAAGAAAATGGAGCCATCTTTCTTGCTCTTGACTATACAGGCATTATCACTGAAGCCAACATCATAACCACTATCGCATAATTGACTTACACTTAGTAGGTTATGCTTCAGGCCATCAACCAATAAGACATTATCAATAGATGGTAGGAATTTCTCACCAACTTTTCCTCTTCCAATGATTTTACCTTTTTGGTTTCCTACGAAACCTACTTTTCCACTTTCTTTAAGTTGGAGTTCTTGGAATATACGCATTTCTTCTATCATGTGATGTGAGCAACCACTGTCCAAGTACCAGGACTGGTGTCGTAACTCTGTTGCTAAGCAAATCTGCAACATATACAATTTTGTCCTTAGGTGCCCAAATCTTTTTGGGCCCTCTTTTGTTAGTTCTAGAAGTAAACTTGTCAATTCATAACAAGTACCTCTAATGTGTCCTTTCTTATTGCAAAAAGTACAAAGCAGACAATCACTATGATTATTGGTATCTGTGTGTTTTGAAAGGTGGGTTCCTCTGGTTTGTAACCAAGACCCTTTTTACCATTTTGGCTTATGCCCCAAATCATAGATGCTTGTTTGCTTTGTGTAACACATTCAACAAGGAATCTTTGAAATCCCTCTTCATATTTTGAAGAGTTACATTCAACCTTTTCCTCAGTTTTAGAGCTGTCATTTACCAAACGGTGGTTTTCAGCTTTGAGCTTCTCATTCTCCTCATTGAGTATTTGAAATTCTTTTGAAAGTTTTGTGAATTTTTTTTTCAAAGATTTATACTCAGTGTTGAGTTTAGAAGACTCATCTAATAGTTCATCAAAAGCTATTTCAATATTAGAAGATGGATTAGAATCTACCTCTTCATCTTTTTCTTCACTGTCTGACCCTATGGTAGCCATTAGAGCCATGTTTGCTTGTTCCTCATCATCATTAGATGAAGATGAATCAGAATCATCCCATGTTGCCGTGAGACCTTTATTCTTCTTGCTTTTGAAACCACCTTTCCTTGGTTTCTCGAGTTGTGGACATTCAGACTTGAAATGTCCTGGCTTTTTGTACTCGTAGCAAGTAACTTGGCTTTTGTCCTTGTAGTCCTTCATATCCCTTGAGTCTTGCCTTTCCCTTGAGTCCTTCTTGTGGAAATGCTTCCTGAACATTCATTTGTTTTTCCACATACGTTGAATTTTCCTTGATATTAAGAAATTTCTTCGTCTGTGTCTCCATCGCTCTCATCAGACGATGCTTTGTCTGTTTCAAGTTCAGCTTGTAGAGCTTTGGAGGAAGATGCTTTGTTTGTAGATTTCAAAGCAACGGACTTTGATTTCTTGGGAGGTTCTTCTTCATCTAGCTCAAGCTCATGAGCTCTTAAGGAACTCAAAAGATCTTCAAGTCGCAAGACATTCAGGTCCTTTGCTTCTTGAATAGCTGTGACCTTAAGTCTCCACTTCTTTGGCAGGCTTCTTAATATTTTCTTTACGTGATCTGCAGTGGTGTAGCTTTTCTTAAGAATCTTTAGACCATGAACTAGTGTTTGGAATCTTCCAAACATAGTTTCAATGCTTTCATCGTCTTCCATTTTGAAGAGTTCATATTGTCTAACCAAGATATTAGCTTTAGTTTCTTGCACTTGGGAAGTACCCTCATAAGCCAAGGCCAATGAGTCTCAAATCTCCTTGGCAGTATCATTTTTTCCGCATTTCTCGTATTCCTTCTCAGAGATAGCACATATAAGGAAATATCTTGCTTTCTGATGTAGTTGATAAGCTTTCTTATGCTCTTCTGTCCATTTGTCCCTAGGAATGGGATTTTCTTTGGAATCAACTGGTTCGATGTATTGTTTTTGAACCATATCCCAGAGTTCGAGTTTTTGAGACTCGAAGAAGGATTTAACTTTATCTTTCCAGTAGTTGAAGTTTGTTCTGGTGAACAAAGGAGGATGGTTAACGTGGCCACCAGCTTCGTTGCTTGCCATAAATAAAGAATAAGATCTTTTCCTCTTACACGGTTAAATGCTAAAACAAGAGGCCGAGCTCTGGTACCAATTGAACGTGACAAAAACACAAGAAAGGGGGTTTGAATTGGGTTTTGGAAAAATTTTCGCAAAGCTTGTGTGTTTATGAAAACTTTTCAAAACATCTCTTTACCAAAATAAAGAAATAAGTAAAAAAAGAGAAGAGAGAAGAGAGTGACATAGTGATTTATACTAGTTCACTATCACCTGATAGCTACATCTAGTCCCTTCACATACTTGAATTATTTCTCTACTATAATCAACCTGATTACACTTGAGAGTATAATACTGCCAAACTGGCTATACTCACAACTTCTTAGAACAACTTAGTGCAGTCAAGCCTCTAAGGAATACAACCACTACTGGGCTAAATACAATTTTCAAAAAGGTTTGAAATAATATCAAATAACTCTCGCAGAGATGATATGCAATGAAAAACTTAAGTACAAAGAATAACTTTCAAACTAAAATAGTAAAAACGATTGAGTGCTTTGTTCAATGTGATCTCAGATACTTGGAATGATTCTTGATTGCTCACTTCGTTTCACAGCATTAACCTACTTCAGTGGGTGAAGTAAAGTATATATATAGCTAGCGTTGTGAATAGTGCCGTTGTGACCTAACAACTCTTTTCACTTAGGTCAAAAGCTTCAGATCCCCTTTTTGTGGCTTTAGCAAGTCACGTCGCTTTCCACTCTGCTCAAAGCATACTGACACAACAGACAAAATTAGAATCTTTGTCCCTTGTGAGCTTTTTGAATATGAGACACTTCTTGAGCAAGTTTTCTGATGATTAGAACCGTTGACATTCCCTTTGGCCTTTGATTCCTCGTATATTAGAATACTTCATAAATAAGGTCTCTTAAATTCATGAAGGAGCCTTAAATAAATACTCAGTCTGATTTCCTATTAGAACATCTGTCAAATAGACAATGCTTGTTACTGAGTTACTCTGTTCACCAGAGTGAGCTTGAAATAGAGGCAGGTTCTTCAATACAAAATTTGTTGGCCTTTCATATAGGAGAGTTATGTAGAAATGGATGAAGGCTTCCACGTAGTCTAACCATAGTCTGTTTATGCGTTGACCGAATAACAGAGCATTGACCAAAAACAGAGTGAGGTCTCACCAGAGCTTGGTCTACCAGAGCGTTGACCATTTCAGAGCATGTCTCACCAGAGCTTAGTCATCCAGAGCATTAACCAACAATCAAAGCGTTGACCAAACCAGAGCTAGTCTTACCAGAGCTCGGTCTACTAGAGCGTTGACCAATAACAAAGCGTTGACCAAACCAAAGCTAAGCAAACAGACGATGACGTCAACATAATTTCAGAGGTTCAATGCCAGACTTAGATACATGGAACTGAGAGTGAAATGCATAATTTCACTAAGTCTTCTGAGATTATTTCTTCGGATGAATAGTGATTTCTGCACACTGATAAACACATTAGAGGATAAATTGTTCTATTAACTATTTGTTATCATCAAAACAATTAAGGGTCATTGTTTCTGAATCCACTTGATTCCAACAGAGGTTGTAGTGACATGAAAAATCGTACTCCCTCTGTTCCATATTAGGTGTCGTTTTAGCAAATCCCAAGGTTGAGTGCGAGTGGTTAACACACTCCATCAAAAGGGACGGGTTCGGCTAATACTAGTGTTTGATCCCTGGCGAAGGAAAAACTTGGGGTCACACTTTACTTACCTTTCGGCCAAAAACTCCGGATTAGTCAGGGTCACTTTCCCCTAAACACTAGAGTGGGGTCGAAGACCTCTGGACAAAAAAAAGGTGTCGTTTTATTAAAAGAAAAAAAATCATATTAAGTGTTACTTTATTTTTTCAATGCAACATTAATTTTTGGGTCTTGCTAACGAGTGCCTTAAGAGCATTGGTTAAGGAATCCATAGAAGAAAAGTTTGTTTCGACAATACAAGTTAAACACTTTTCGATGTAATAAATACATCATTTTTCCTTACAAACTTACCTCTTTTGATTCCTTAACCAATGCTCTAAGAACACTTGTTAGCATTTTTCTTAATTTTTTTCTCCAATTTTCCTCCCAAGTAAATATCGTATGCATCACTATCAAGTCATTATAATCCACTATATATTTATGACAATAGTTAATCCTCCAATAAATAATAAGGACAATTTAGTAAAATTGTTCTATTTATACTATTATTTAATATTTTTCTTAATTCTTGTGAAAAAAAATCTTATACGATACTTAGTATGAAACTGAGGTACTATCCATGGGAAGCCTTTTTTTTTTGCAATTATTAAATATTTATGTGTTATTTATTTTAGTTGGTAATTTCTAACTGAAGGGGAAAATTTTATCCTTCCGCACGGTAGCCTTCGCCTCTTTCTAGGATCAGTCTCTTCTAGGATCAATTATCAAACAATATCTTTTCAAGATTTTTTTTGACGAAAAATATCTTTTCAGGATTGAAGATAATCGATTTATAAGAATGTATTAATTAATCATGTATCGTAAATCAATCTTGTGAATTAAATGTTGCAAGCTACCGTTGGACAAAGAGCGCATGGTATTTTAGACCAGAGATAACGTTAAAATCCAAAAATAAGGTTGTCATATTTAACGTTAAAAAAAAAAAAACTTGGGCCCATGGTAAAACCAACGCAGACATCAAAACCTATATATTAGCGTATTCCTCACTCACTCGTTCTTGTTTCTATTCTATCTCTGATAACTCCCTTTCTTGCTTGCTTATTATTTTTCTTCTTTCTCTTTTCACAAGCTCTGAGTTTCTGCTGCTTCATCATCAAACTCTACGCACCCGATTTCCTCTGTTTCCCAATTGGAATTTCGGTCTTTCACTGATGGATCAACAAGGACGTCCCTTAAGAACTGTAACTGGAGAAGAATATGTCCTTGAAATTTATTATCTGCCACAACATGCTCCTTATCTGTTGAGTCAATATTTGAGGCCAATGAATTCTATCATAATAGATGGCCACTATGTTATAGGTGAAACCAACCAAAACCAAATCTCGCGAAGAGGAAACCTTGAAACACAACCAACACACTCTTTTCAAAATCTTGACGACCACTATGTTATTAGTGACAACAATGAGAGCCAGAACATTTCGAGAAGAAGAAACCTTGGAACCCAACAACCACAACGCTCTTTTCGGAATCTTGGAAAAATTAGAATTGAAGAAGGAGTACAAGGGTCTGAGCCTATGATGTGTTCCATTTGTCTTGTAGAGCTTTCAATTGGGACTAAAGCAATTCGCTTGCCAAACCCGTGTGGTCATGTTTATCACCAAGATTGTATTATGAGGTGGCTGAAGAGATCTAACACATGCCCCTTGTGTCGTAGGCATGTCTAACAAAGTTCCCTAATTCATCTGTAATACTTTTTTTTTCTTTTTCTAATTTCATAAAATTAGATTCAAACTCATGTATGTCAATACTTTTATTATTGACGGCTGCCACTCGGTTTATGTTAATTTTTATCTATGGTCGGAATAAACATTTTATTTTGGTTGGTGTTTCTATTGTGTTTCTTCTCTTTTTTTTTTAGTTGATGCAAGCTTTTCTTTTTATTATGTTTTATATCAGTCTGTGTCTCTCTTTTATTTACTAAGAATGCTAACTACTGGATTTGGGAGAATCAGAGCCCATCCATTTTGACGAATGAGATTGCCTAATTTTGCGTATGAATTTCCGGTAGCATATGTTGCGTATGAATATTCGAACTAGTATTTTTAAGGTCGTTAGTCCAAGTAAAGATGTTTGGTTAAGATGAAGATGTTTGGTTGTTATAAATAAAAAACGCTTTTACTCTCAAATGGAAATTTATAATATTTGGAAGTGTGTTTTTTGACTGGAATATGGAAGTGTGTTAGAGATATTTCAGTCTTCAGAATTACTCTTCACTTGTAGTTTGTCTTAAATTTAAGTATGTGTATGAGTTTATTTTTGGATTTACAAAATTTATATCAAATTAGTACTCCTTTTTAAGAACTAAAATGAGATAAAAATAATTTGGTAAATACGAATTTTATACATTCAATAATCAACTCGTACACATGATTATTTCAAAAATTAAATTGTAAATAATGATTTCAGGAAAAAAAAGTTGCTAATTTACTAATAGGGATATAACAACGGTTCTTTATCCCCCGTATAATAGCTTAAGCTCACAAGAGAATTGATTCTTCACATTTTTTGAATTAGATAAAGAAATTTTCAATGGTTTTACATCCAGGAGGAATTGAAATTGGCAATTGTAAACGGAAACTCAAGTGAACCTTAAGATAGTTCATAGGTGTCACAGAAAATAGTTTGAAATAAAATAATCAGCAACTACACTCTTCTTTCTAGCTTGTTAAGTTAATGCCTTCAACATCTTCTAATTTCAACCTCACTGGCCATGGTGAATCAAATAGAGATCCACATACCTCAGCTTTCTAAACAATTCCAACCCAAAAAACCAAAAATAAAATTAGAGAAAGTAAAAACACAATCTTATAAGAAAGAAAAAAAATGCTTGCTTAAGGGTGGTCTTGAGAGCTCGGAGAACAAGATCATTGTGGGCATCAATGCACCATAACTTGGAAGTAATGAACACTTCATCGCGATTTTTTATAAGGTCTTGCTTAGCTTTGTCTTAATTCAGTTTGGCATGACTATGTGTGAAGTTGACAATCCTGTTTTCTCTATCCATTCTCATATTGGCGGTGCATCTTTCTCGTAGCATATGTCGTCGACGTCGTCATTATTGGTGATGACACAGATGGTATCCAGCGGCTCAAAGCCTATCTCTTCAAACATGTTCAGACAAAAGACTTGTGTCCTCTCAAATACTTCTTAGGGATTGAAGTTGTTCAATCATCTTCAGGCATTGCAATTAACCAACGGAAATATGTTGTGACAGAACATTCCAATACAATAGTCTTTACATATATAGCCTTTGACACAGCTTGGCCTAGAGGTTCTTAAGTGTCATAGACAGCAGCATCATGTTGAAAGTTTTGTAAGCAGCTCATGTGATCCACAAACAATGATTGAAATTTCTGATTGTTTGTTTGTTTGTGGAATATAATATGATGCATTGCAGCATGCACCTTTGCTGTTAATCTGTTATATATACATTTTTCATGTACTTGTACATGTCATATACTTAAAAACTGGAAAATGTGTCTTAATGAGCCTGCCTCTCTGACTCACGTGAGTATACATACATACTGTTTTTAGTTTTTACCAAACTTGAAAAAATCAACATAGTTACTAACTTGAAACAATTAATCAACATAGTCATTAACTTGTGTTGGGTGGGTCACTCCCCAAGTGGGCCCATGCCAACTAATAAAAAAAAGAAAAGAAAAAAAGAAAGAAAGAAGTAAAGGGCCAAGCCCAAGTTTTTGAAAGGAAGGGATTTTGATCCCTGAAAAAAGAAGAAGCAGTCTGACCAAAAAAAAAAATGAGGCAGCAGCAGTGGCGCTGCATCTGTGTGAGAAAGAAAAAGAAGCAAAGACGCCCGCGACGTAAAGAGAAGAAGAAAGTGGGTTCAAGATCAAGTGGTGGAAGTGTGTTCTGAAAACTTACTCCGTTTTTGTTAAAATTTTAGTATGTTAGCTCGTCAAATAAATATTTATTCTTTAATTAATTAAAGAAAGGGAAATCGAAATAATAAATATTTACTATAATAAGAGTTACTCTAAAATTACTTTTTGACAGTCACTCGGTGGAGGAAATATCAAAAATACCCAAGACAATATATATATATATATATATATATATAGAGAGAGAGATAACAAATCTTATATTTTATCGTGGACAATCTTGTATTATATTATCAAGAGTTTAAAACTTTTATTATTAATCATGAGAAGAAATATTTTTTGATTGCATCAAATCTGTTTATTTTTTTTTTCGGGTAAAAAATCTGTAGCATTTCTAATTCAATAAAATTGTATAACTCTTGTATAACTATTAATCATGATAAGAAATATGCAGAATTCTAATATTTAGTCAAATACGAAGTTACTAAAAAAAATAAAGTCTACAAAGTATTTAATGATCGTTCTTGATATAATTATATTTTATTATATTACATTTTCATTAATAACCTCACTAATTAAAAGAGGTGATAGAGTAATCAGTCATTTTGACCCCTTAATGTGTGAGACATTGTCACTATAGTCTCTGAATGTATCAAAATTACAAAAATATTTCTAAATGTGTCTTCCTTTAGTTGATTTTGTCCTCGAATGTGTCTTTCATTAGCTTGTTTGATCATCAAATGTGTCTTTCGTTAATAGATTTAGTCACTAAAATTATTAATAGAAGACACACTCGGGGATGTTTTTAAAATTTTGACACATTTAGGATTTTTAAGGTCAGTGTCTTACACATTTAAGGACAAAACTGACTATTTACTCGAGGTGATATTCTCATCATTGATAAATACATAAAAAATAAATAGTATAATCTAATAAATTAGTTATTAACAGAAATACTTTTGATCATTTCATTATATTGTACAATTCATAAATTTTATTTCTTAATATAATATTTTACATATTTAATTGACTAAAGGAGTTGCCAAAATGAATTAATGAGCTATAAGTGCTAATAAAGAATATAATTAAGAGAAATTAGTAAAAACCTTAACTAAAATGTTTGTCCAAATTAACCAAAATTGGATATTTTAATAATGGAAATTTTAGTCTCTTGGCATAAATTAGCTAAATAAGAAAGGGTACTCAATTATTTTTTTCTTCTATCCATTTTGGTTGTTGTATTTTTTACACATTCTTGTTTCTCTTCTACGACTCCCATTATGCTTTTTCTTCATCTTATGTTTCGTCGAGAATAACTACACAACCAAAAGCCAAAAAAACCATTATTAATAAAATCAAATTGGTCAATTCAACTTATTCAAATAGGGCCGGTCTAGAGTCCGATAAAAAACCAGTAGGACATATAAGAATTTGTAGTTTAGCTAGCGGAAGCGATTCATTGAAATACATTATTATTTTTTTAAATACAAATCTAGAAGAACCTAGAACATTCCAGAGAGACTTTGGTTTGCCTGATGACCACACAGTGACTCGAAAAAAATCTAGCAAGATTCACTAACACATCAAGTCTTCTCTTCGACAAGGCTACCTTTGCCTAGCTACAAGATTACCATCCTTTGCTTTTAGTAATGTTTTCATTGATTTGCTGCTGGAAATATCAGTTGTTTTGTAATTTAAAAAAAGACTCATCGACGCTTGCTTTGTTTTAGATGTATGCTCTGCTTTGCTTTGTCATTTGAAAAGAAAATTGTGCTAGAGATAAATATAAGAGAAGTATTTTCCTGTAACCTTGCTTGTCATTTGAACATAAAAGGAGACCAACGTGTGCCTTATGCTTTGAATAAAGAAAGCAAAGTTTTATGTATCATGACTTTTGATATTTCCAAAGCCTTTTATAAACAATAATATATAATCAGTTGATTATTTAATATTAAATCATAATAAATTTTTGTTGATATAATTTTTTCGGTAAGAAAAGAATATTTTATGAAAGTTATATGTCCTTTTAATTTTAATAAGTCTAGATATAAGTTTATAATATATTACATTAAAAAAAAACTATTTTACTACCATCGATTCAACCATGGTTAAATCATTAAACCTTGAATTATTGACTTCGCCGTTTCAATGACTAGTTTGGTTTTAAAGGCAAGGTTAAAAACCTTTAAAGTTTATCACTTTCTACTCGATCCCCATCTTTCGATTTTCTCTCTTGTCACCCCCTTTCACATATTACTCTCCTGTCTTTGACTTAAGGTAATGAGAATCATGTGCATGCACCTTCATTTGTATCGCTTTAGTTTCATGATAGTTGGTTTTGATTAGAATTATTGTTCAATCGTAGTTGTCAAGGGAGGAGAAACCAACCTCAAGAGAGTGGGTCATTTTCATGCCAAGGTACGACGAGATCTCCTCTTAGGGTTTCTAGTAATTGTGAATTCCTTCTGTAAAATTTGGATATAAGTTTAATAAATCCCTAACTTGTTTGTTGCTTGTTTGAATGAAATAGGAAATACATATTAAATTCTCATCTTCTTCTTAGAATCATAATTTGACTTGATGATTTCTGAATGGTCTTATGCTTATAGATTTCTGAATTCTGACTTTTAAATTATTTTAGGTTGATGGTGAAATCACTTCATGTAATTGAAGCCTTATTCTAAATATTTATAAAAAGAAAATTTGTATGTGTTGAGGCCAGCGAGTGTTTCTAGTATTCGATGTTAAAGAATATGTATAGGAAGCTAAAGATATCATTTTAAGGTGAAACCAAATCTATTTGAAGGATGAGATGTCGAGGTATA
Source organism: Calophaca sinica (assembly GCA_037113605.1). Classification (NCBI taxonomy): domain Eukaryota; kingdom Viridiplantae; phylum Streptophyta; class Magnoliopsida; order Fabales; family Fabaceae; genus Calophaca; species Calophaca sinica. Next base: position 107,165,013 of record CM073735.1, on the reverse strand, counting down.
TTTTGTAAAAATATACAGTATAGGATATGTTCTTAGTAAAATTAGGAAAACAGAGTTGAGACTATCTTGGATTCACCTTGGTAAACTGTAAATGCAAATTTGTAACTTGTGTTATGGACCTCTGTTTGAGGTGAAACTTGCCCCACTTGGAATTTTATATATAACGGTAAATTTGGTAAAAAAATTTATAACTTTAGTGATCTGAGATGGCCCCTATTTGGTTCATAATTCAAAGTGAATATTATTTCAACATAGCCTGACAGCCTCTACTTACAAATTTATTGTTAGAAATCATTTTAAGGTAAAACTACTGTCATTGGAAAGGTAACATCCATTTCTATTATGCCTTTGCAAGAATATAACTTGTGCCGTCAAAATCAAATGATAAGAGGATTTGTTTGTATATATTTCTAGGAGGTGTACCTTTTATATGACGAGAGAATGGTATTCTCTCCTGATTGGTGTGCTGCGAAATCGCGGAGAAAGAAAAAAAAAAGCGTGGGTCCCACGCGAGAAAAATTTCTCTACAGAAGTGCGCAGAAATTGGATCACGCAGCTTCTTTTTTTTCCTTTTCCAACTTCTACCCCTATTTTCTCCTTATACCTCAAATTATTTAATTTTTTTGTCAAGAAAATTGATGTCTTTTCAAAGATAATCAACACTTCTCTCTTCTCTTTTTCTCTTCTCTTTTACTTATTCCAATCAATACCCAAAATCTACCAAATTTCTCATATTTTTCTCTCTTTTCATACTTTTTCTTCATAATTTCTCTCGTGAACCAATCATATCCTTAAGGTATTATTTGATATAAGAGAGAAATAAGGAAAATAGAAGAGAAAAAAGTGAGTTTAATTTTTGAAAGGACAAAAATATTTTTAAACTAAAAAACTAGTATAAAATTTATGTTATTTGAATTTAATTTCCTATTAAAATTAATTTAAGTTTTATTTTGATTTAATTAAGAAATTTAATTACTTAATTAATTTATTTTTTTATTTATTTTAATTTTGTAATTTAAATAAATTCAAATAATTAAATTAATTGAATTGATTTAAGTTGATTTAATTGTTAATTACATTAGTTTCATATAATTAATTTCTTAATTTTAATTTTATTAAATTATTAAAATAATTTAATTTAATTAATAAATTATTTTTTTGATTGAAATTTTAATTACTAAATTACTCCCTCCATTCCTTAATATAGGATCCCTTTTGACCATTTCACTCCCCTTAAGAAAGTGGATTTTGTTAGTTATTAACATTAATTTTGTATAAAATGTGTGTTATTCTTCCCAAGTTACCCTTCTCATCTTCCAAGACTATTAAGAGAAAGAATTAATGCACCTTGGTATAGGGGTAATTTTGTAAAAAAAATAATTAATACACCTTGGTCTTTGAAAAAGGTCTTATATTAAGGGACAATTTTTTTATTTTATAAAATAGTCTTATATTAAGGGATGGAGGGAGTATTAAACTATTCTAGTTACATTATTAAATATTAAATTGTTGAAAGACTGATCACGTGACTATAAATTATTATTTTCTCAGGGGTAGTATTGAGAAAGAAGCCAAATTGTAACTATTCATACCAAGGTAATTAAAACCGGACCGGCATTGAACCAGGGAGGGCGAGGGTTCAGGGTTTTTGGGTCGGACCGGGGTCGAATAAAATATTATTTTTTAAATAAGTGTATATACACAATATTTCAATTTATACACAAAATAACATATTCCGGAACTAATAAAATATTATTTTTTAAATATATACGCAAAATAAGTTATACTGAAGACAAAAAACAAGAATGAAAAAAGAGAGGAAGAAAAAAAAAATAAAGGAAAACTTAAAAAGAACTAATCCCTGCGTGCACTTCTTTTTATTTTCACACCCCCACTCCAGCCCAACACTTCACCCACAGCCAAGCCCAAATCTTACAAACCCTAAAACTTAAAATGAACCTAATCCCTCTCCTCACTCATGAGACTGCCGCTCCAGCCCCTCCTCTAACCTTAGCCTCCAACCTTTCTCTCTCTTCCTCTTCAGACCATGTCGCATCACGCCACCTTCTTCTTCTTCTCTCTTCCTGCAAGCCGCCCAAGTGTAACAACCACCCTAAAAATTTAAATGGAGCCGCCACCAACATTTATTTTTATAGGAAACATTGGAAAACCTATTTTTGATTTTAATAAAGGAAAAGGTCCTTCAAACCAAATTTTGAGTTCGGGAGTTGGTTACGTATAGGGAAGGTATTAGCACCCCTAAGACGCCCACAAAAAAATGGTACCCTTTTTATTGTTTAAAAATACTTGCTTGTCATTAAATGAATTATTCCCAAACAAATTTTCTAGAAAATGCAAGTTTATTAACCATCATATTACCAAAATAATAAAAGGAAAAAAGAAAACTTAACCATTTTACAAAAATTATTATTTATTCCCTTTTAAATATAACAGAAATAATAAATATAAGAAAAAAAAACTAGAAAATAAAAACTAATCATATTTAAAAACGTGTAGATAAGAATGAAAACTTCTCTTTTTGCTCTTATACCCCCCCATTAGTCCCTTATTCATTCATGATGATTTAAAAAAGAAATAAATTGCAAATAAGTCCCTGCTAAGGGTTTGGCCCCATTGGAAGGCCACACCCTAGCCTTAGCTCGATTTGACCATACAACAACAGCAGATTTTTGGGAAGAAAGCAAGAGCATTGGAAAATAGTGACCCATTTTATGAAGTAGTCAAAACCAAGTCTAGAAACTTTAATTTTGCTTTTAAGTCCTATTTTAACATGATAATTGCAAATTGGTCCCTAATAAGGATTTAGTCCCGTTGGAAGGCCAAACCCTAAAACGTGTATATAAGGAACATCATTTAAAAAAAACGTGTATATAAGGAACATCATTTCAAAGAAAAAAAAATTTTTGGCCTTGATGCCCCTCTTAACTACATATTTGCAAATTGATCCCTATTTAGGGTTTGGCCCCATTGGAAGACCAAACCCTAAACCTAACTCCAATTCAGAACTGTAAGTACGGGCCTTAATCTACCAGCAACACAATGAGGACAACAACAACAACAGTAATAACGACAACAGCAGTAACAAACCAAACAATCACAAATAATAATAAAACAGAAATAAGGAAATATGCAACGAAATTTTTTGATTTAAGTTTATGTTTACAGAGACATATTTAGAAGAGAAACAAAAGGGAAGAAGATGAAACCTGGGTATTTAGCCCTTTCCAGAAAGTTTACAAACAGGGATGGAAGGAAAAAAAAACTTAGAACTACGAAGTGTTTGAATTTTGGTTTGGGTGGCCTCACGGGTCTTTTCTCCTTCTTCTTGACTCTACTTCTCCTGCTCCTTGTACTATTTCTGGATCCGGTTCGCTCTCTGGTTCCTCTCTCGGTTTCTTCTCTGGTTTTTCTCCTCCCCCCTTCTGCGTGGTCTCGAGCTTGGCTTTTATAGCCTCATGATCCCTGTCACAAAAATAAAATCAAATCAGAATAATAATGAAGATTAAAAGAAAAGAAAAGGGATAGAAACTTCCCTAATTCGTCAAATCTACACGCTTTCCTCATGCGCATCTTGAATTCGGACCAAATCGTGGATATGATGTGATTTGATTTTGTGGAAATAGAGAAGAAAAGAGAAAAAAAAGGAAAGAAAAGATTGTGGGGAGGGTAGGTTATGGTCGCGAGAGGAATTAGGGTTTGGTTTGAGGGATGAGGATTCAGAGAGGAAAGGGAGTACCGTTGGGATTAGGGTTAGGTTTTAGTGAGGATGAAGAAGGAAGGGATGAATGGGTGAGGCGAGGGAGCGCCGTTTGGCCTAGGGTAAGAACATGGGAATGATATGAAGGAAGGAGAGAGGACGTCGCTAGGTTAAAGGAGGGGAAGAGAATCGGGTTCTCTGCACTAGGGTTAGGGTGAGGGTGAAGAAAGGGAAGCCGAGAATGGTGGAGAAATTGAAGGAGGAAAGGAAGGGAAGATGTGGATGGAAGATGGGGGTGCCGCGGCGTGGAAGCTAGGGTTATGGAAGAAGGGGAAAGAGGCATGGTTGAGAGAGAGAAGAGAATGGAGATGATGCGAGGGAGAAGGGGACGCCACGGATGGAGAGAGTGAGAGAACGAAGATAGGTGAATTAGGGTTAAGTTAGGTTAACATGATTTTTGGGTTGGGCTGCATAAAGCTTGGGCCGCATGAATGCTGGAAGGCGTGGAGCTTGGGGGTGTGCGAGGAAGGAAATGGGTGCAGGAAGCAAGCAGGTTCAAGGGAGGAGACGCAGGGGTGTGGAAAAATAAAAAAGGGGTGTGCGAGTAAAAGACTGTGTATTGGACTGGATAGCATTGGGCTGGTTCAGTCATTTGTCTAATTTGATTTTGGCACCCCACATATTTTAATTAGCAACCCCTTTTCTTTGAAAAATAAATTTTCTTTTTTCCTTCTTTTTTCTTTCTTTTCTTTTTATTCATTCTTGTTCTTAATTATAAAACCAAAAATATTATTTTATTTATTATTACCACTACTACTAATTTAAAAAAAAATAAAATAAAATAAAATAAAATAAAGGTCGGACAAAATTAGGGTACTACAGCTGCCCCTCCTTAATTACATTTACTCGAAGGTCTTCGTGCATTCGTTGTAAAAGGTAATTAAGGATAAATGACTCTAATTTTGTCTAGAATGAAATTGTTTGAAGATGCGAGATTGGCTCCCGACTTTGCTTTGGGGTTCTAGGTTTGATTCCCAGTGAATTCCCGGTAAGCCATAGGTTTGCTTCCTAGCTTTTACAAAATTGGCGAGAGATTCTAGGTTCGGTTCCTAGTGAATTCTCGGTAAGGTATAGGTCTGGTTCCTAACCCTCACATCTTTGGTATTGATTACTTCCCTACTTAGGGTAAGTCCGGGGTACGAGCTTCTTCGTCACTCGACACAAGCTTGGGTCAGATTCCCAACAAGGGTAAGTTAGGTTATTAACTCTTGCTAAAAGGTACGGATTGACTACCTTACTTTAAGGAATGTCTGTAATATGAGTTTCTCTGTTACTCAAAATAGGTTCGGGTCAGATTCCCAGCAAGATGTAGGTCAGAATCTAACTCTTGCTAAAGTATGGACTATTTTTCCTATCGCAGGTGAACGTCCAGTGTACGAACTTCTCTGTTACTCAAAGCAGTTCGGGTCAGACTCCCGACTAACAGCTTGGGTTAGTGGATCAATTTCTGTGGTGGGTCAGTTTCCCAGCAAGGTGTAGGACCGGTTCCTAACTCTTGTTAAAAGGTGTGGATCAATTTCCATGATTGAGGAAGATCCGAGACGCGGGTCAGGTTCCCGACTAAAGGCTTGGGTCAGATTCCCAGCAAAGTGTAGGACAGGTTCCTAACTCATGCTAATAGATTGAGTAGGCTGAGTACTAGTTCTTACTGAGTAACATCAGACCAACTGTATGTAATATTTGAGAGGGTGGGTCAATGGACCCCAAAGCTTTGATATCATGCGGGATGCAATGAATGGTATGCCATGCATGAAAATTTTTTGTTTTTTAGAGAAATTTTTTTTTAGGTGGGTTGTGGACCCAAAAGTATTGGTGATCATGCAAGATGCAATGAATAGCATGTCATGCATGAGTATTATTTGCTTTATTAAAGATAGGCAGTATCCTCTTGACTACTTCTAAAACTTTTCTTGATAAGTTAGCTCCAGATCTCTTTAGTTGGCGAATTCTGAACAAGCTAATTGGCCCTTTCGTAACGTATTCAACATTGATGATTTTGCATTAGGTGAGGTGCCTCACTAGCTCTTTTCCTTAATGTGAAGACACCAAATTCCTTAGATCCTTTTAGAATTTTCAGTAATTATACAGTGCTCTTATGTCTTGATTTGCACATGTTTGTCTTTTTAGCACAGATTTCTTTAGAAAGAAAATGCAAATTGATAAAATTCCAAATCGAATTTGGAGAGGTTGAAATAAGCATTCTATTGTGCCGATGGCAATATGGATAAGAATGAATCTCCACTATGATGGGGGAGATAAAATATTACAAACGGAACAAATTCGTGTTTGCTAAATTAGAAACGGGTGAGAAATATCAGCTATACATATAATCCCTTTGAAAACAAATCGTGCTGCCATTCCGTGGTTCAGACCCCGATTGCCTTCTTGATCAACTTCAAAAACTTGTGTCTGTGGTTAATTTTGACCATCTTTGCCCCAATTGGTCAGGGCTCAATTCTGGCTACTTTTGACGTATTCAGGTTAGCTTTTGCTCAGGCCGCTCTTTGCGAGTTTTCGACCTAGCGGGCTGTTCTAAATTGCTCTTGCGGGTTTTCAACTTAACGCTTTTATTTGACCTTAATTTTTGCCTAGGCTGCCCTTTTGGGTTTTCAACCTACCAGGTCGCTCTAACTTTTTCCTAGACCGCCCTTTCAGGTTTTCGGCCTAGCGAGCTTTTTTTCCTTTTTTTTAGGGTATTGTGCCATTCTAGACGTAGTATTTCTTGACTGCATCTGCGTTTATCGGCAGTGGTAGGTCATGCCCTTCCATATTTGTGAGAATGAGGCCCCCTCCCGAGAATGCTCTTTTCACTATATATGGACCTTCATAATTTGGGGTCCATTTTCTGCATTGGTCTTTCTGAATAGGTAGAATCTTCTTTAATACCAATTCCCCTTCTGTGAATTCTTGATGACGTATCTTTTTCTCGTACGCCCTCTTGAGTCTCTTTTGGTATAATTTGCCATGACAAATTGCTCCTAACATTTTCTCTTCTATAAGATTCAACTGGTCATACCGTACCTGGACCCATTCGGCTTCTTCGAGCTTAGTTTCCATAATTACCCTTAAAGAAGGGATTTCTACCTCTATGGGAAGTACTGCTTCCATCCTGTATACTAGAGAAAAAGGTGTTGCCCCCGTTGAAGTGCGTACGGAAGTTCGGTATCCGTGTAAAGCAAAAGGGAGCATCTCGTGCCAATCTTTGTAAGTTACCACCATTTTCTAAATAATTTTCTTGATATTTTTGTTAGCCGCTTCCACTGCCCCATTCATCTTTGGACGATATGGAGAAGAATTGTGATGTTGAATTTTGAAGTTATCGCACAACTCTTTCATCATCTTATTGTATAAATTAGTCCCATTGTCCGTAATGATCTTCCTTGGTAAACCATACCGACAAATTATTTCTTTCTTGATGAACTTGACCACAACACTGCGAGTCACATTGGTATAGGAGACTGCTTCGATCCACTTTGTGAAGTAATCAATGGCCACGAAGATGAATCGGTGTCCGTTAGAGGCTTTTGGTTCAATCATTCCTATGACATCCAAACCCCACATGGAGAATGGCCAGGGTGCACTGAGGACGTTTAGGAAAGTTGGAGGTACATGAATATTATCAGCATAAGTCTGACACTTATGACATTTCCTCACATGCTTGATGCAGTCACTTTCCATTGTAAGCCAATAATACCCAGCTCTGAGAATCTTCCGAGCCATTGCATAACCGTTGGCATGGGTCCCAAAGGAACCTTTGTGGATGTCGTCAAGAATTTGTCTTGCTTCTGCAGAGTCCACACACCGGAGGAGTACCATGTCGTGATTTCTTTTGTAGAGTACGTCGCCGTTCAAAAAGAAACTCATAGCATGCCTCCTCAAAGTTCGCTTGTCGTTCTCTGAGGTGCCCGACGGGTATTCCTTGTTTTTGAGGTAGTACTTGATGTCATGGTACCACGGTTTTCCGTCAGATTCTTCTTCTATCGCCTGGCAATAAGCGGGGATTAGCACGACTTTTCATCAGGATGAGAGGCATTTCCTTGTCACTGTTTATTCGGAACATAGATGATAGTGTGGCTAATGCATCAGCCAACTGATTATCTTCTCGTGGGATATGTTGAAACGTGATCTTATCAAAGGATTCGACGAGTTTTTGGATATACTCGTGGTAAGGGATTAACTTAGAATCTCGAGTTTCCCATTCTCCATTCAACTGGTTCATAACTAGGGCAGAATCCCCATATACTTTTAGGATTCTGACCTTAGTTTCTATGGCAGCTCTGATTCCCATGACACACGCCTCATATTCTGCCACGTTATTGGTACAACTTGTTGGAATCAAGAGGATTCAGAAACAATAACCCTTTAATTGTTTTGATGATAACAAAAGATTAAGAGAACAATTTATTCTCTAACATGGTTATAAGTGTGCAGAAAGTATTTATATTCGGAAAAATTCTGCTTGTAAGACTTAGTGAAATCTTGAATTTCACTGAAAGCCCTCTGGCTCGTTCTTGGCACATAGAATCTGCTTGGTCAACGCCTGGTGTAAGTCAACGACTGTAGATCGATCTAAGAGACTACACTCTGTTTGGTCAACGCCTGGTGTAAGTCAACGAATCTGGTAGATCGGTCTAGAGACTACACTCTGTTTGGTCAACGCCTGCGTGTAAGTCAACGACTCGTAGATCGATCTAAGAGACTACACTCTGTTTGGTCAACGCCTGGTGTAAGTCAACGCCTGGTAGATCAGTCTAAGAGACTACACTCTGCTTAGTCAACGCTCTGGTCTTCAGTCAACACTCAACAGATTGTGTAATATGTGCTCCATGATAGACTTAGTGCTTTCCTACACGATTCTGTCATTTGATAGCCCATTAAATTCTACACACAAGAATCCGTGATCCGTGAAGCTTCGATTCGATAGTAAAATTCAAGTACCTTGTTATACGAGGTATCTTTAGACAAGAAGAATGTCAAAGGATAATATCATCAAGGAAACTTGTGCTTGAAGTGTCTATATTTTTGAAAAGCTCACTAAGGACAAAGTTACTGACATTGTGTATAATACTCAGAATGCTTTTCGTCTTGAAAGTGACGTATCCTGCAAAAGCCGAAATTCAAGGATCTGAACTTTGACTTTGGACAAAATTTAGACAAAAAGAAACGTTGTGCGGACAAAAAGAGACGTTGTGTCACAACGGCACTTTTTCAACCCTAGCTATATATCCTACCTCATACACTGAAGTAAGATAGGGATTGAGATTTCAACAAATGATTTTCAACACAGTTGTACGCAATCTAGCAACTTGAATATTTTTTTTAGTAGTGAGAGCATCAACATCTATCTTCTCAAACACTACCCAATCAAGAGACAGTGAGCAATCAAGAATTCATCCAAGTCTCTGAGATCGTTGAACAAGGCACTTACTGTTTTATTCTTTCTTTTAAGAAAGTTATTTTGTGCTAAAAGTATTTTCATTGTAAATTCTCTCTGAAGAGAGTTATCTCTATATTGTTTCAAAAACTCTTATTTGAATCTGTACTTAGCCCAAGAAGGGTCGTATACCTTAGAGGCTCAACTGTCTTGAGTCGTTCTAAGAAGTTGTGAGTATAGCAGTTAGCGTAAATATACTCTCAAGTGTAATCGGTTGATTATAGTGGAGAAATCCTTCAAGTGAGTGAAGGGACTAGACGTAGCTATCAGGTGATAGTGAACTAGTATAAATCACTGTGTCTCTTTCTTCTCTCTTTATTCCTTGCACACTTTATTCAATACTTTTTTTTCATAAACATTTGTATTTGCGAAAAAGTTTTTTAAAAACCCAATTCAAACCCCCCCTTTCTTGTGTTTTGCCACGTTCAATTGGTACCAGAGCTCGGCCTCTTGGTTGAGCACTTAACAGTGTGAGAGGAAAAGATCCTATACTATACTATGGCAAGCAACGAACCCGGTGGTCATGTTAACCACCCCCCTTTGTTCACTGGATCTAACTATGACTACTGGAAAGATAAAGTGAAAAACTTTTTCGAATCTCAACAGTTTGAACTTTGGGATATGGTTCGGAAACAGGACATCAACGATTGACTCCAAAAGAAATCCTATTCCTAGAGAGTCTTGGACCGATGATCATAAAAAGGAATATACCTTGCACCAAAAAGCAAGATACTTTCTTGTATGTGCTATCTCTGAAAAAGAGTATGAGAAATGTGGCAATAACAGCACTGCCAAAGAAATTTGGGACTCACTGGCTTTAGCCTATGAGGGTACTTCCCAAGTACAAGAAACCAAGGCTAATATCTTGGTTAGACAATATGAACTCTTCAAGATGGAAGAGGATGAAAGCATCGAAACTATGTTTGGAAGATTTCAAACATTAGTTCATGGCTTGAAGGTTCTCAAGAAAAGCTATACCACTGCTGACCATGTTAAGAAAATCTTGAGAAGTCTGCCAAAGAGATGGAGACCCAAAGTCACGGCTATTCAAGAAGCCAAGGACTTGAATGAATTACGTCTTGAAGATCTCTTGAGTTCTCTAAGAGCTCACGAGCTTGAGCTTGATGAAGAAGAACCTCCCAAGAAAGCAAAGACCATTGCTCAAAACTTCAAACAAAGCATCTACTTCCAAAGCTCTCCAAGTCGAGCTTGAAACAAGAAGCTTCATCCGATGAGAGTGATGAAGATATCGATGATGAAATCTCCCTTATTTCAAGGAAGATTCAGCATGATGAAAAGCAAAGGAAGGTTCGTAAAGAAGTTCCACAAAAGGGACTCACGGAAAGACAAGATTCAAAGGAAAAGAAGGACTTCAAGGACAAGAGCCAAGTGACTTGCTATGAGTGCAAGAAGCCTGGTCACTACAAGTCTGAGTGCCCACAACTTGAGAAATCAAGGAAAGGTGGCTTCAAAGGCAAGAAGAAGAAAGGGCTCATGGCTACATGGGATGATTCAGATTCATCATCTTCTGAGGATGATGAGGAACAAGCAAACATGGCTCTCATGGCTACCATAGGCTCAGACAGTGAAGAAGAAGATAAAGAGGTAGATTCTAACACATCTTCTAATATTCAAATAGCTTTTGATGAACTGTTAGATGAGTCCTCAAAGCTCAACAATGAGTACAAATCTTTGAAAAAGAAATTCTTAAAACTCTCTAAAGAATTTCAAATACTCACTGAGGAGAATGAGAAACTCAAAACTAAAAACCACCATTTGGTGAGTAACAGTTTTAACAGTAAGAATAAGGTTGAATGCAACTCTTCAAAATATGAAGAGGGATTTCAAAGATTTCTTGCTGAATGTGTCACACGAAGCAAACAAGCATCTATGATCTGGGGAGTAAGTCAAAATGGTAAAAAGGGTCTTGGTTATAACCCTGAAGAACCAACTTTTCAAAACACCAATTTGAAAACCAAAGACTCCAACAATCACAGTGACTGTTTACTTTGTACTTTCTGCAATAAGAAAGGGCACATTAGGAGTACTTGTTATGAACTAAAAAACAAGAAGGACACGTCTCCTTCTAGGACTAACAAAAGAGGACCCAAAAAGATTTGGGTACCTAAGGATAAAATTATATATGTTGCAGATTTGCTTAGCAACAGAGTTACTACACCAGTCCTGGTACTTGGACAGTGGCTGCTCACGTCACATGACGGGAGAAAGGCGTATGTTCCAAGAACTCCATCATGAAGAAGGTGGAAATGTTGGTTTCGGAGGAAATCAGAAAGGTAAAATCATTGGAAGTGGAAAAGTTGGTAGAGCTTTCTTCCTTCCATTGATAATGTATTATTAGTGGATGGCTTGAAGCATAACCTACTAAGTATAAGTCAATTATGCGATAGTGGTTATGATGTTGCCTTTAATGACACATCATGTATAGTCAAAAGCAAGAAAGATGGATCTATTCTTTTCAAGGCAAAGAGAAAAAATAATATTTACAAAATTAAACTTTCTGAGTTGGCAAATCAAAATGTAAAATGTTTTTTGTCAATTGATGAAGAGCAATGGACTTGGCACAAAAGATTGGGTCATGCCAGCTTGAGGTTAATCTCAAAGCTTAACAAGAAAGGACTTGTTAGAGGCCTACCAAATCTTAAGTATCAATCTGATGCTCTTTGTGAAGCATGTCAAAAAGGCAAACAAACGAAATCTTCTTTTAATTCCAAACTATTGTTCCCACCTCAAGGCCACTTGAGCTTTTACATTTAGATTTATTTGGACCAACCAGAACTACCTCTCTGTCTGGAAAGAAATATGGTCTAGTCATTGTCGATGACTATACTAGATGGACATGGGTAAAATTCTTAACCCACAAGGATGAGTCCTTTACAGTGTTTTCTGTATTCTGCAAACAAGTGCAAAATGAAAAAGGCTTTTGTATTACTACTATTAGAAGTGATCATGGTGGTGAATTTGAAAATGAATTATTTCAAAAATTCTGTGAAGAACATGGCATCTCTCACAATTTTTCATCCCCTAGAACACCACAACAAAATGGTGTTGTAGAAAGGAAAAATAGATCTTTGCAAGAAATGGCGTAACCATGATTCACGAAACTAATGTTGCAAAGCACTTTTGAAGTGAACGATAAACATCGCATGCTATATTCAAAATAGAATCTATATTAGACCTATCTTGAATAAGACTCCTTATGAATTGTGGAAAGGAAGAAAACCCAACATTTCATATTTTCATCAATTTGGGTGTGACTGCTTTGTTCTCAATACAAAGGACAGTCTAGGAAAATTTGATTCTAAATCACAAAAAGCTATCTTTTGGGATATTACAACGCTCTAAAGCATACAGAATATACAACAAAGAAACATTAATTGTTGATGAATCAATACATGTGAAATTTGATGATAAGAAGCCTGATAATGACACGTCAGAGCTAAATGAAGCTTTTGCAGATTTACAAATTTGTAAGGAAACAAAAGCAGATGTCACAGGTGCTGACTCTGATGATGTCTCTGGTGTGACTCACGGTGAAAAAGGAATATCCATAATGCATCGGAAGTTCAAACCTGATCACCCAAAGGACCAAATAATTGGTGAACCGAGTGATAGAGTTAGAACAAGATCTTCTCTTAGAGATCATGCTTTGATTTGGCACTTCTATCGTAGATAGAGCCAAAATCTATTGATGAAGCTCTAATCGATGATGGATGGATTATTTCTATGCAAGAAGAGCTCAATCAATTTCAGAGGAATGATGTGTGGAAGCTTGTGCCTCCTCCGGAGAATAAGCTAGCAATTGGAACCAAGTGGGTCTTCGTAAACAAACTTGATGAAGATGGTAAAGTGGTAAGAAACAAGGCTAGACTTGTTGCTCAAGGGTATTCACAAGAGGAAGGTATTGACTACACTGAAACTTTCGCCTCCTGTAGCTAGACTTGAAGCCATTAGAATTTTGTTGTCATTTCTTTGCACATCATGGCATTACTTTGTACCAAATGGATGTAAAAAGTGCATTTTTAAATGGTTTCATAAATGAGGAAGTGTTTGTGAAACAACCACCTGGTTTTGAAGATACTGAGTTTCCTGAACATGTCTTCAAACTTAAAAAGGCACTTTATGGTCTTAAACAAGCTCCTAGAGCCTGGTATGACAGATTAAGTTCCTTTTTAATGTCAAATGATTTTGAAAGAGGACAGGTGGACACTACTCTATTTAGAAAATCATCCAAAAAGCATTTCATTATAGTTCAAATATATGTGGATGACATTATCTTTGGTGCTACTAATGAGTCTCTTTGTAAGGAGTTTTCTAAGCTTATGCAGAACGAATTTGAGATGAGTATGATGGGAGAATTAAAATTCTTCCTTGGTATTCAAATCAAGCAATGTCAAGATGGAACTTATATTCATCAGACTAAATATGTGAAAGAAGCTATGAAGAAGTTCAAGCTAGAGGAAACCAAACCTATGAGCACACCAATGCATCCAACATGTGCTCTTGGCAAAGATGAATCAAGTAAAAGGTAGACCAAAAGGTATATAGAGGTATGATTGGTTCACTCCTTTATCTCACACCTCAAGGCCTGATATTATGTTTAGTGTGTGCTTATGTGCAAGATTTCAATCGATCCTAGAGAATCTCACTTAGCTGCGGTTAAAAGGATATTTAGGTATCTTAAAGGAACTACTAATCTTGCTTTGCTTTATAAGAACTCAGATAATTACAAGTTAGTAGGTTTCGTGATCTTGACTTTCTTTGAGCAATTGAAAGGAAAAGCACAAGTGGTGGTCGCCAATTTCTTGGAGCAAATCTTGTCTCTTGGTCCAAAGAAAAGACAAAGCACAATTGCACTATCCACAGCAGGTCGAGTACATATCTGCCGCAGTCGTAGCTCACAACTACTTTGGATGAAGTATCAACTTGAGGACTATCAGTTAAAGAGAGTAAAATCCCTATATACCGTGATAATACTTCGCTATATGCTTGACTAAAAACCCTATTTTGCATTCTCGAGCCAAACATATTGAAATTAAACATCATTTTATTAGAGACTATGTTCGAAAGGGATTCTTGAAATTAAATTTATTGATCATCGACCATCAATGGCGGAACATCTTTACAAAACCCTGTGAAGATAGATTCAACTTTATAAGAAAGAACTTGAATTTCCTTCTTATAAAGGAATAGGTGTTTGATCCGAATATAGTTGACTCTGTTTGACTAAGTTGACTCTGTTTGAATTTAGTTGACTCTGTTTGACTAAGTTGACTCTGTTTGAATTTAGTTGACTCTGTTTGACTAAGTTGATTACGCTTAAATATAGTTGACTCTGTTTGACTATGTTGACTCTGTTTGAATAAAGTCGACTCTGTTTGATGTGTTTGACTTGTTGACTCTGCGTGAGTGTGTTGGCTATGTCGTAGTTAAATCTGTTGATTACATTGATTATCTTATCTCGTTATATTCTTTTCATTAACTGCTCGTATGATCATTGCATAGTCGTCTCTGGGAATCTTAAGTACGTGTCTCTCGAGACTGTTGATGCGTTAGTGAGTGACATTTGCTTTTCTTGAGTCATAATTGATTGTATTTGCAATGACAGCTTTATCGCCTTTTCAATTTTGTGATTACTCTTTTGGAAAAGACAAATTTATTTTAATTCATTTCGAAAATCGGCGTATGGTGCTTAAACTTCTAACACGTTTATTACCCACTCACTCACATCACTCACTACCCACTCTATCTCTCAAAGAGAAGTCTACACATTTGAACCCTAAACCCCTTTCATCTTTGCACTCTGTGTTTCTCCGATTTCAACAATGGCTGCTCCACAAGTATTTGGAAAATCTTCAAACCTCGTGACCTCAAAGTGTTGGTGGAACACAGTAAGGTTCGAGGATATGGCAAATGAAGGATACAACTTGAGCTCGATTTCATCGACATGGGGATAATGGATTTCTTCTACATGACCAACTCGGTCTATGAGAATCTGGTGAAGGAGTTACGGACTTATGCTTGGAGTAAAGATAAGACCATTCTGAGTCATGTTCAAGGCGGCGCATTGTGGTCACTCAGACCTAATTGCTGAAATCACCCATTGCCCTAATGATGGAGCGGTTGAAACCGCTGGTTGGGAAAAGGATCTTGGTGGTGGGATGTCGTGAATGAAACCATCTATGAGAAGCCGGAGGGACAAGGCGATGGACATGAAGAACAGGTTTGAGCAATCGTTGAGAATCATCATGAACCGCTTAGTGCCAAAATCTGGCTCTGTGGATACGTCGTGAGTACCCACAAGTTCATAATGTGGAATTATGAACTCAAAGCAAAAATCAACCTTCCACAGATAATTTTTGAACATCTGCGAAGAGACTTAATGTACTCCAGAAAAGGGAAATATATGAATATCCCTTATGGAAAGCTGTTGTCAGCAATTATGGAGAACCAAGGTCTTATAAATCTTCTTCAAGGTCTCAACACCTTGGAAGCAGGGCTTGCCCTGAAAACGATGGTGATTCCTATTCTCTCTTCAGACAATCTAAGGAGAATGGGACTCCTTTCCAAGAAGGTTATTGCCGCAATTAGAAGGTGAAGAAGGAGCAAGGAAGAAAGTTGTGAAGAAGGGAAGAAGATTGTGGTGGACTCTGGTGTCTCTACTTGGACCAACCGGAAGGGTCACTCGAAGCTACAGGCATTCACATTGCCTCGAGAATCCCTCACCACTCTCCTGTGAGACCTACATGCATGCCCTCTATGCTTACGAGAGGAAGAAGAGAAGAAAGCGGAGATTGATCAAATGATAAAGGAAAGGTTAGAGGAAACACGACTATATCATGAAGCAAGCTTGGCTGCCAGGCCTTGTCTGCGTGAAACCTTTGCACCTCCAGTTCGTGCTCCTACCTCGACCCTAGAGTGGCTATTCTCTTGAGCCGCCTCTGTTGATCCTGCTCGAAGCCACCCCTGAAAAGGATACACAAGGTTGGAGATGCCCTCGCTGAAAAGGAAGAAGGCACTTGATAAGGTAGTTGATTTATATGATACTACTTATCAACTGCAGTTCTGTTCTGTTGCTTCTCTGATTGTTGAACCCCTCCATCACAATCCTTGCCCAAACCTAAACCCCAACTGCCTCTCGCACTCCAAACCAACACCTACCAAAAGCCTTTGCCGTCTTTACCCTCGGACTCATCTTCATCCGATGAAGATGATGTTGCTCCCTCGAGGACTAGACAAAGACCTCAACCACAGTTCAAATTCCCTATATTGAACCTTTAGCCTCTTTACCCCAGATTCCACTATACCTCAAACCCAAACACCTTCACCACCTAAATCACCATCCAAACCAGCTTCTCCACCTAGAACCGCTTCACCCTCACCAACAACCGGACCTCAACATACCATGTGATCGAGTCCATTTTCGAGGAACCTGAATACGAGTCAAGGGTTCAAGAGTCTTCATCTCTTGAATCCGCAATATGGTTGTGTGTGAAACTCAACCTCTTCGCATGTTGCAACCTCTCCCCGACTCCTCTTTCGGACTTCCCATAATGGTACCTTTCATGTCTCAATCGTTCTCTCCTCCAAATTCTCCTCTCCGGGAAGAACCAGAATCTGTTGCGAACTCACGGGATGATCTTTGATGATCTCTCACGAGCCTCGCCACTTCTTCTCACCGCACCCCTGGACCCTCCGAGCCTGGTCTTGAGGAACCAAGAATAGTGCCCAACGTTCTTCCCAATTTAATTGGTAGCATTGAGTACTTCAAAGCCGAAAGATTCGGGGAATCTCGTTTAGGGTTTCCTTGGAAGCAGATTTGATGAAGTAATCAATGATCTTCTTGAAGAAGATCGGTATGAGAACCGGGTGTCTGTGAACACTTGGTTTGACAAGCACAGGCAAGAGCAAGAAGAAAGAAAGCGAGGAGATGGCATCTTTGCCTCGACATGGAGAGTTCCTCCAAGAAGAGGTCACCGTTGTTTGGGAACCGTAACCTGCACCTCCTCCTCGTCCTCCTACTCCTCCAAGAGAACCTTAACTCCACCACACACACAATGCTATGGTTGCATCTACTTACGGATCGGCTTCACATGACAAGTCAATCTGTAGTTGTGCGAAAGAAGTTTTTGATAAATTTGGTTGAAGAAAGCAGCGATTGTAAGATTTATGGAATCTACTGATCAAAGGCTGGAAGCCTCAGAAAAGAAGCAAGATTTGATGACTACTCTGCTGCGGCAAATTTTGGAGAGGATGGAGCAACCCTAGAAAACCTTAGGATTTTTTTCTTTTGATAGATTTGCTTTGAGTTTGTTTTTGTTCACTCTGTTTTTATTTCTAATGAAATTTATGACACTCGAAGTTTTCTCTTTATCTTTCTTTATACTGTTTTGACTGTGATGTTCTTTATTTCTGTCTTGATCTTTTTGTCTGATGACAAAAGGGGGAGAAGAATATAGAGAGTATAAAGCAATTGATGAACCTAGTGTATCAACCAAGTGTCATCATGCATACATTATGTGTTCTGATTAATATATTCCTGTATGCTCAAACTTATATCTTTGTAATATCTCATGCTCTGTTACACTTAGAAATATTTATATATGCTTAATTCAGGGGGAGCCTCTGAAATCATCTGAATAAATATTTTTTTAAAAGAAAAATTGTTCATCAATATATGTATTTGTCATCATCAAAAAGGGGGAGATTGTTGGAATCAAGAGGATTCAGAAACAATAACCCTTTAATTGTTTTGATGATAACAAAAGATTAAGAGAACAATTTTTCTCTAACATGGTTATAAGTGTGCGTAAAGTATTTATATTCGGAAAAATTCGCTTGAAGACTTAGTGAAATCTTGAATTTCACTCTGAAAAACTTGGAGCTACGGCTCTGGTTCTTGGCACATAGAATCTGTTTGGTCAACGCTCTGGTGTAAGTCAACGACTGGTAGATCGATCTAAGAGACTACACTCTGTTTGGTCAACGCCTGGTGTAAGTCAACGACTCGGTAGATCGATCTAAGAGACTACACTCTGTTTGGTCAACGCCTGGTGTAAGTCAACGACTGTAGATCAGTCTAAGAGACTACACTCTGTTTGGTCAACGCCTGCGGTGTAAGTCAACGCTCTGGTAGATCAGTCTAAGAGACTACACTGCTTAGTCAACGCCTGGTCTTGATCAACACTCAACAGATTGTGTAATATGTGCTCCATGATAGACTTAGTGCTTTCCTACACGATTCACATTCGATAGCCCATTAAATTCTACACACAAGAATCCGTGATCCGTGAAGCTCGATTCGATAGTAAAATTCAAGTACCTTGTTATACGAGGTATCTTTAGACAAGAAGAATGTCAAAGGATAATATCATCAAGGAAACTTGTGCTTGAAGTGTCTATATTTTTGAAAAGCTCACTAAGGACAAAGTTACTGACATTGTGTATAATACTCAGAATGCTTTTCGTCTTGAAAGCGACGTATCCTGCAAAAGCCGAAATTCAAGGATCTGAACTTTGACTTTGGACAAAATTTAGACAAAAGAAGCGTTGTGCGGACAAAAAGAGACGCTTGTGTCACAACGGCACTTTTTCAACCCTAGCTATATATCCTACCTCATACAATCAAGTAAAGATAGGAATTGAGATTTCAAAAAACGATTTTCAACACAGTTGTACGCAATCTAGCAACTTGAATATTTTTTTTTGAGTAGTGAGAGCATCAACATCTATCTTCTCAAACACTACCCAATCAAGAGACAGTGAGCAATCAAGAATTCATCCAAGTCTCTGAGATCGTTGAACAAGGCACTTACTGTTTTATTCTTTCTTTTAAGAAAGTTATTTTGTGCTAAAAGTATTTTCATTGTAAATTCTCTCTGAAGAGAGTTATCTCTATATTGTTTCAAAAACTCTTATTTGAATCAGATTTAGCCCAAGAGTGGTCGTATACCTTAGAGGCTCAACTCATCGAAGTCGTTTCTAAGAAGTTGTGAGTATAGCCAGTTAGCGTAAATATACTCTCAAGTGTAATCGGTTGATTATAGTGGAGAAATCCTTCAAGTGAGTGAAGGGACTAGACGTAGCTATCGGTGATAGTGAACTAGTATAAATCACTGTGTCTCTTTCTTCTCTCTACTCTTTATTCCTTGCACAGTTTATTCAATAGTTATTTTTCATAAACATTTGTATTTGCGAAAAAGTTTTTTAAAAACCCAATTCAAACCCCCCCTTTCTTGTGTTTTGCCACGTTCACAACTGAAATACAAGCGAGCCGTGACAGGAGTGCACTGATTTTCTGGAGAAATTAGTATTGCCCCGATTCCGTGCCCCAATGCATTAGAAGCCCCATCGAACATCATGGTCCACTCTTCGTTTCTTGATTCTTCTTTTTCGGCGGACATTACTGTTAGCGTATTTTATACACTACTTTTTAAGGCAAGTGCACCAATCGCAACCAGTAATATAGTAATGAATAGAGTATCGTCTCCACAGGGATTATGATGGTTATCAATAAGAATAAGTATGTAATTACTTTGAACGGAAATGATTTGGATATTTTGATTGTAATTGTAACTTTAAACAAGTTAAAGTAAAAATAGAATTGACTTGGTTGGTAGAAAACAACTAGGATTTGAATCCTCTTGTACTTGCTCTTATGTAACTAGTTCATCATTAACTTAAGTAATTTCATATAAATTGAAGTTCGAATCAACTGAATTAGCCTAAGGACAATCCCTTGCCTCATAAACCCTTTATTCTAGTCACAATCCCTAATCCCTTAGGTGATTAATGATTAGACTAAGCAATAAGATCAATGATTCATTAGAACACATAACCACAAGTTATATTCCTATAATCTTCATGAATATGGTTACTAATCTCAGTTCAAGTTCATTCATCCTATTTTCCAATATATAAAGATGAAAAACCCAAAATCAATGCAATAGTGATCAAGTATTGAAAAACATGAAGTATAGAGATTAGAAACTCAATTTACATAACATATACTTGTATTAATATAAGAGAACTAACTACATAAGAGTTTGTACATGATTCATCTCATCCTAATCTAAGGTATTTAGCTACTCATGGTAGTAAAAGAAGAAAACAAACATATGGAAGAAAACAACTCCATTGATGATCCAAACCTTGTTCCCAAGATTGAATCCTCCTTGAAGATGAAGAACAATGGAACCCTAGCACTCCTAATCTTTCTCCTCAGTGTTTCTGATGTTAGAAAAGGTCCCAGATGAATAAAAAGTGAACAAATATCTAATTATACAGATTCTGCGACCGCAAAGCGTCGCACAGAGTTTAGGCAAAGGTAAATACGCTGGCGCCGCAAGACCGAGGCGGCTTCCAGATTTGCACTGATGCGCGTCACGCGCAGATTCTTCCTGATCAGTGCGCGTCACGCTCATGAAGACAGAGCCAATTTACATAAATGCGCGTCACGCACATTCCTTTACTTGTAAATGCGTGTCACGCGCATACTCAATAACTTGGCTTTTTTTCGCATTTTTGGCTGCCTTCGAATCTTATGCTCTCACGAATCATCTTCTTTGCCTTTAATTGAATTCTTGAGAGTGTCTTCTTTTGGTTTTGTTTCCATTCCTAGCAATTCAAGTGCAATATACATGAGAATAATATAAGAGTTAAAACATACAATCAAACAACCAAGTGTAAAGAATTCCAAAGTTTAAGCTCAATATATATTCAACTCTCTTAATTCCTCATGTATTTAATTCAATTAATCACTCTAAATTAACATAAGATGAAAACTTATCACAACCCCAAACTTGGCAATTTGCTTGTCCTCAAGCAAAAATTAAATTAAAAACATGGGTCAAAAAATGAAATTAATGGATGTATTTTCAATCTCCACCATAAACACATGCTCAATCAACTTTCTTTTTAATCACACTTGTCAAAGGTGACAATTCATGCCTTCTTATATCACTTGCTTTCTCAATTCCAAATTCTCCCAAATGAACAAATCAAGCAACATAACGCATAATTATCAATTATGCTCAACTTATCGACTTTCCTCACAAATGATATTTCACTTTCACTCAGTGTCATTAGGATCGCTCTCTCAATCACATCATACGCAACACTCTACCATAGGCTTGACCAAGTTCTAAAGAATTAAATACAATGCAATGTAATACACATTTAAGAGGCCTTTAAGGTTGTAACGGGGCTTAGGTAAGGGCAGGAATTATTTGGATAGTAGGCTCATAATCTTGAAGTAAGAAATAAACCACTTCACGACATTGATATCAAACCCTTGTATTCATTCACACAAATCTCCCCCAACACAATTGATTAAGAACAATAGGTAATATTTACACATTAATGACTTTTTTTTATTTTAATATATATATATATATATATATATATTTTTTTTTTTTAACATAACAATGAACAAGTCCTTGTACATCCACCCCAAACTTAGAATCTTTGCTTGCCCTCAAGCAACCCCAAACTTAATCAAATGCTAAGACATGTTGTAATATGGCCTACTGAACTCCAAGTAAGTAGGGACAATTGAGATTCTGGTCTTAGGCTTGCAATGAAGGTAGATCGCAAATAATGGACAATTAGGCTCAAACGGGCTAACAAAGGATTAAATGAATTAGGTGGTGAATTTAGGCTCTAGGTATTAGAAAAAATATTGCCTCAATATGTGTAAACATGCAAGTACAAAACCCTAAGAACGAGGTCAAATTCTGAAGACTGTCACATATAACGGAAGCACACAAGAAGAAAAAGTTCTGTTTGGCACAAAATGCTCACTGATTAGAGAGGAAATTAAGCACAAACGAATCTTGCAGTTAAATGTTACATAACATGCTTCAAAGGGTTATTTGTGAACTTTTTGATCAAAAAGAGGCATGCAAAGTCACAATCCAATTGTGTATCCATTACAATTCATAAGCATGCATATCATGGGGATTATGAAAATAACAAACCAAAATTCCACTTATCAAATCAACATCTCAACTCAAAAATTCATTTAACACAAGGTACAAGAAAAGGAAATTAGAGTTCCCCAAAAAACAATCAGTACAAAATACATTGAATATTGATATTTAAACATTGAATATTGATATTTAAACAGAAAAATAAAAGAAAACAAAAGATAAAAGTAGAAAACCAAAACGGTGAGCCATGGGACTCAACCGCTGAGTGAAATGATGGGGCGGGCCGCCCGACGCCACCGCTGAAAGAAACTAGGGAGCTGGCTCTGAAGGCCCTGCCTCGTCATCAGGGTAAGGCTCCTGGAAAATGTCGGCGTCCATATTCACGGTAATCGCCACTTTGGTAAGCACCAATGGCTCAGCAATAGCTGCATCCTCGCCTTTGAGCTCGTGCTTCTTCCCGTTGCTCTAAGGCCATGCTCTCGACCTGACTCCCAATCCTCTGGACATCAGCCGATAATCTCTCAAAATCAGCCATCGTAGGGTAATTTGGAACCGGAGGATCTACAAACATATTCTGGGCCTCCCCCATTTCCTCCGGTTCTTGGTGATCTTTCTTTGAGGATGTTGAGGTGGCTGGTCAAGTGGGATTGAATTCCTCCAATCCAATCACCCGTTATGAGGATCCCTGGATGTATTGGATTTTCTTTAATTTCCTTGCTTGGGATCTTCACACAGGGCCCTTTCACATAAGAGTGAATGAGAGAGGAGTGGCTCGACCAAGATCTGGTTACCTTTTCATGAGCCGTATTGTATAAATTATGAGCTAAAATTTGGCCCACATTTCTGGCTCACCATTCATGATGGCATAAACCAGGGTAGCCCTATATGAAGTCAACTCTGACACATTGGCGCAAGGGAGGAAAGTATGAAGTACAAATACGCCCCATGCCTTTGCGGTGGGAGTCAAATTCCGCCCTTCTATTTTTCTGGGTGACCCATCTTGGTTCCTCACCCAATATTGTCCTGGTCTGATTAATAAATACCGAATGGCCTGTTGATCAGCTCCGTTCAAGACATTTCTGGCTTGATAGCCACAATTTTCAACATCAGGCAAATCAAACAGCTGGTTGATTGTATGGGGATCATATGGAATTGTCTTCCCCCTTACATAACTCACATATCTAGCATCGCCATCAGGGATGTCACCATCTCCACTCTGATAAGCATTTGCAAAAAATTCCATTGCTAGCTTTTTGCTAGCTGTCTTGGGAAAAGAGGTAAAAGCTTCCCAATGTCTTTGCCCAATGTTATGTTGGATCTCCATGAAATCATTGGCACTTAACTGAAATGCCTTCTCCCTCACAAATTCTTTTTTTGTAGGAATTGAGGCATAACGGCCTTGGCACGCCAAAGATCTGAACAAGTGGGAATCAACACTTCCACAAGCAGAAGAGACAGTTGTCTTCTTGCGTTTCTCTGGATTACGAGCCATAGTTCCCTGCACATAGAACGAAGATTTGTGCAAAAATTGTTTTCTATGTTAGTTCCAACACAAACATCTTAAAATTCTATGAGCATTATCACTTCACCACTATGGTTTTCAAACAAAGAGATTACCAATGCAATTCATATTTTCATATTAAAATTCTTGCAAAAGTTGAAAATCTCAATGGTTTTTTTTTCACCAATTTTTTTTTTTTTTATGCACTAAGTTGCAATTAGACAAACCTTTGGTCATCTAATAATTTTGACAATTATTTGATTGAGGACAACCAAATTTTGTCATTTGAAACAATGTATGGCATAAACATGAAGTATGGCTTGGCTCATTATCAAGTTCTATTCCCTATACTCTCATAAGCATTTTATCAAACACATTGTGTGCACACAAAAGCATCTAACAAACCAACAATGGCTTCATCATGCAAAACTTCCCAAAATAAGAAAAATTCAAGTTTTCACAGCTCAATTGCATAAGAAATAAACAGCTCCCAACAACAACATCAAACTTCAAGCAAGAACTTCATATTTTTGACAACTTTCTTCATGGAGATGAAGGAAAACTAAAAATTAGAAAAAGGAAGTCATGAAATCACTTACTTGAGGATGAATGATGTATGAAGTGAAGAAAATGTGAAGATTAATCTCTCTATGCAATTTGAGCTTGAGTGGTTTGAAGTTTTGAGAGTTAGGGTTTGTTAAGAAATGATTTTTGAGTGAGTGAAATGAGGAGCTCTGCGAACACCTCCCTTTAGTAAGCCAAAGTTATGCGGCGTCGCGCAACAATTCATGTGTATTTGCGCGTCATGCGCGCAGTCACTGAGGCAAAATTAAAAATGCGCGTCATGCGCTTTTGTTCTTGGCGTCGCGCATCAGTATTCTGTTCCAAATTCACTCATCAGTGCTATGCGCGCGTCGCGCAGATTTCGCAGATGTAAATACGGCGTCAGCGCGCATTAAAACGAAGCATAAATTGCTAAATGCGGCGTCATGCGCACTACTTGCGCGTCCACGCGCATGACCGCAGCAGATAATTTTTTTTTTGGGGCAAACTTGTTGCCATGGGTGCTTTTTTAACGCCACTACCTTGACGCTTGGTCATTTCATGGATCCTGCTAACCGGGGGCTTCTCTTTCCCTGGAGACTTCTCCTCCAAAGAATGGCTTCAATCTTTGCCCATTAACTTTGAAAGTTCTTGTGGAGCCGGGATCTTCTAATTCCACTGCTCCGTGTGGAAAAACTTCTCTGATTATAAATGGTCCCGACCACTTGGACTTCAACTTGCCTGGGAAAAGTTTCAGTCTTGAATTGAAGAGTAGAACCTGTTGACCTGGCTGGAAGTCTCTTCTCACCAGTTGCTTGTCATGATAAGCCTTGGTTCTTTGTTTGTAAATGGTTGCATTCTCATAAGCCATCAACCTCATTTCGTCCAGCTTATTCAATTTCAAAGAACGCTTTTGTCCAGCCAAATTGGAATCAAAATTCAGAAATTTTATGGCCCAAAATGCCTTGTGTTCCAACTCCAATGGTAAGTGGCATGACTTCCCATAAACCAGCTGATAAGGAGAGAACCCTAATGACGTTTTGAATGCTGTCCGGTAGGCCCACAAAGCATCGTCAAGCTTCTTTAACCAATCCTTCCTTGAAGCACCAACTGTTTTCTCCAAAATCTTCTTTATCTCCCTATTGGAAACTTCAGCTTGCCCACTAGTTTGTGGGTGATAGGGAGTGGCAACCTTATGCTTTACATCATACTTGTTCAGCAATGTCTCCAAGTACTTGTTGCAAAAATGCGTGCCCCCATCACTTATGAGCACTCTAGGCACTCCAAATCTGGAAAATATGTTTTTCTTCAAAAAATTGACCATTGTTTGGGAATCATTGGCTACAGCTGCACATGCCTCAACCCATTTGGTGACATAGTCAACACACACCAAAATGTATAAATTGGAATAAGATGATGGGAAAGGCCCCATGAAATCAATACCCCAACAATCAAATGGTTCAATTTCCAAAATGCTATTGAGGGGCATCTCATTTTTCCTGGAAATGCTTCTGCGCTGGCACTTATCACATCGCTTGACATATTCATGACAATCTTTGAAAAGCGTTGGCCAAAAGAACCCACTTTGTAGCACCTTGGCTGTAGTTCTTTCTCCACCATAATGACCTCCATACGGTGAATCATGACAATGTTTCATGATACTTTGTGCCTCCTCGGATGTGACACACCTTCTCAATAACCCATCAGGGCCCAGTTTAAACAAAAATGGATCATCCTAAATGTAGAAATTTGCATCTTTAAAGAGTTTCTTCTTCTGCTGCCAAGTATAATCCTCTGGTATCACACTTGTTGCCTTAAAGTTAGCCATATCAGCAAACCATGGCCTCTCAGATACCATCAACAAGTGCTCATCAGGAAATTCTTCGTTAATCTCTTTCTCCTTGACTGCACTTTGAATTTTCCAGCCTTGATAAGTGGTCACCACCACATTCTCACTTCCTTTCTTGTCTTTTATTTCCAAATCAAACTCCTGCAGTAACAATATCCATCTAAGCTGCATTTGAGGCTTAGAATCAACTTTAGTGAGCAGTATTTGATGGCGGAATGATCGAGATAGACAATGACTTTCGATCCAATCAAGTAAGATCGAAATTTCTCCAAAGCAAATACTATAGCTAGCAATTCTTTTTCAGTGGTGGCATAATTCACCTGATTCTCATTCAAGACCTTGCTAGCATAATAAATAGCATGAAAGAATTTTTCTGTTCTTTGTCCCAAAACAACCCCTACTGCATAATCACTTGCATCGCACATGAGTTCAAATGGTAAACTCCAGTCGGGAGCCACTATAATAGGAGAAGAAACCAGCTTTTCTTTCAACACATTAAAAGCATTCAAACAGTCTTGATCAAACTTGAAATCAGAATCTTTAACAAGGAGATTGCACATTGGCTTTGCAATCTTTGAGAAGTCCTTAATAAATCTTCTATAAAAGCCCGCATGAACTAAGAAACTCCTCACTCCTTTGACATTCACAGAGGTGGTAACTTTTCGATTACGTCAATCTTTGCTTGGTCCACTTCAATTCCCTTTGCTGAAACTTTATGTCCTAAAACAATCCCTTCTTTAACCATAAAGTGGCATTTCTCCCAATTTAACACTAAATTGGTGTCCACGCACCTCTTAAGAACAAAAGCTAGATTGGATAGACACAGATCATAACATGAGCCAAAAACAGAGAAATCATCCATGAACACTTCTATTGAGCTTTCAATCATGTCAGAGAATATGGAGAGCATGCACCTCTGAAAAGTTGCAGGAGCATTGCATAATCCAAATGGCATCCGCAGAAGCAAACACACCAAAAGGACAAGTAAAGTCAGTCTTTTCTTGGTCCTCCTGATTAATCGCAATTTGGTTATACCCGAATAGCCATCAAGAAAACAATAAAAAGCTTGGCCTGCTAACCTTTCTAACATTTGATCCATGAAAGGCAATGGAAAATGGTCTTTCCTTGTGGCATTATTGAGCTTGCGGTAGTCTATGCACATTCTCCATCCGGTTACTGTTCTTGTAGGGATGAGCTCATTCTTTTCATTTTTGACCACCGTCATCCCTCCTTTCTTCGGAACAACTTGCATTGGACTCACCCATGCACTATCCGAAATGGGATAAATCATACCCGCTTCAAGAAGCTTCGTGACTTCTTTTCGACCACATCCTTCATCGTTGGATTTTATCTCCGCTGAGGTTGCACCACCGTTTATATTCTTTCTCCAACGTAATTTTATGCATGCGAGAATCTTAGGGCTTATACCTTTTAAGTCTGAAATAGACCAACTTATTCTTGTCTTGTACTCCCTCAATACTCTCATCAATTTTTCTTCCTCCAAGTTTGACAATGAATTGCTCACAATAACTGGACTTTCCTCATCATCATCAAGGAATCAGACTTCAAGTGGGAGGGAAGTGGTTTCAACTCAATTTTCTGTTTTTCTGGTGACCTCTTCTTTTTCAATTCTTCTCTTTTCATATTCGCAAATTGCTCGTACTTAGTCTTTAACTGCCTCACACATTCTCGCTATTTCCTCTTCATCATCCTCACAAAGATTTTCAACGGCTGTACTAGTACTTTCTCAAGAGGAGTTGAAGGATAATGTCGAGAGAAATTTTCCTCCACCAAGTAATTGATGCTGTCTACTCGGCCACAGTATCTCTATCAGTTGGATGTTGCATTGCCTCAAACAAATTGAAGGTCACCTTCTCATCATGAACTCGAGCATTAGTTGGCCTTGTTGCACATCCACCGTAGCTCTACTGTTGCAAGAAAGTGGTCTTCCCAAGAGAAGAGGAACTTCGCATCTTCCTCCATGTCCGTAATAACAAAATCACCGGAAAAATGAACTTATCCACCTTCACCAAGACATCCTCCATAATACCGTAAGGATATTTAATTGATCGGTCTGCTAATCAAGCGACATCCTGGTAGGTTTCACATCATCCGTCCCCAACTTCTTCAAAATAGAAAGTGGCATGAGGTTGATACTTGCTCCTAAGTCACATAATGCCTTCCCAATAGTTATATTCCCTATAGTGCAGGGAATTGTGAAACTACCGGGATCTTTGAGCTTTGGAGGAAGTTTCCGTTGAATTATTGCATTGCATTCCTCAGTCAAGGTGATTGTTTCATCTCTCAATTTTTTCTTCTTTGTGAGAATTTCCTTCATAAACTTGGCATATGTAGGCATTTGCTCAAGAGCCTCAGCAAAAGGTATATTAATCTGCAACCTCTTAAAAATGTCCAGAAATCTTGAATATTGCTCCTCCTTTTCTTTTTTCTTGTTCTCCCTTTGAGGATAAGGAAGTCTCACATATGGAGGAAGAATTTGAGGCTTGTTCCCATCCTTCAAAATTTCAGCTTTTGTTCTTCTGAGGATAGAACCTTCATCCACCAATCTCCAACTCTTTTTATCATCATTTTCTTTTTCTCCCTCTTCTTTTCAACTTCTTCAACATCACTCCCCTCATTTTTTTTCTTCAATTCCTCATCCAACATCACCTTGTCATTTGCATCATCACATTCAGGGATTAATGGTTCCACCATAGATGGTGTTACCACCTTTCCACTTCTCACAGTAACAGCATTACAAGACTCAATTTTTGGATTGTCTCAAGTTGTTTGCAGTAAAACTTACCCTTGGATTGCTCGCGAGTTGCTTGGAAAGTTGTCTAATCTGATTTTCAAGGTTTTTGATGGATGCATCTTGATTCTTGAAATGAGCTTCATGACTTTGGAGGTTTGTTTGAGTCATCTTCATAAACTGAGTGAGAGCATTCTCTAAGTCAGATTGCTTATCTTTTGATTCTGGTCGTTGCGGAGGCTTGCTTGATTGAGGAGCATCATTTTGCTTCCAAGAAAAGTTGGGATGATTCTTCCACCCTGGATTATAGGTGTTGGAATATGGATTCCCTCCTTGCCTTTGGAAATTTGCCATGTATTTGGCTTCCTCACTAAGCTCACCTTGGGCTTCACATTGCCCATTTTCATGCCCTCCACCACAGAAATCACACCTCTTAGCATCAGTTACCGCTTTAGCTTGTGCGGTTGAAGAAGATCCTGCTCTTAAATCTTTAAGTTCTTTGGTAAGGGCTTCAAGTTGTTGTGATACTAATTTGTTTTGAGCCAAAATAGCATCACTTGTCTCTAGCGCAAACATGCCCTTTTTGCTTTGTGCTCCTCTATCATGGTGGACAAGATAATCATTTGAGACCATTGCCTCAACTAGCTCTCTTGCTTCTTCAGCCGTCTTTGAATTCATTGAGCCTCCCGCAGAAGCATCAAGCATCATTCTTGTGTTAGGCCTCAACCCATGACAAAACATTTGCATTTGGCACAAGTCATCATAACCATGACCAGGACATCTCTTCAACAACACCTTGAATCTTTCCCAAGCATCATAGAGGGTTTCACCATCTTTTTGTTCAAAGCTACTCACTTCAGCTCTCCTCTTGACAAACTTGGCAGTGGGGAAAAACCGATCCATGAATTTATCCTCTAAGTCATTCCAGGTAGTAATACTTCCCTGGGGTAATAAACTTAGCCAGTCCTTTGCCCTATCCCTCAAAGTAAAAGGGAATAATCTCGCTTTCTTTGCTTCATCTGTAATAATCGCCCACTTCAAAGTTCCACATATTTCAAAGAAATTCACCAAGTGCTGGATGGGGTCTTCATTTTCAGCTCCAGAAAACTGATTTTGCTTGAGTGCACTCAGGAGAGAAGTCCGGATCTCAAATGCATTGGCCTCTACCGGTTGGTATCCAATAGCCAATCTCTCCCTGTTGTTTCTGCGCCCAAAATCACCAAGAGTACGCCTAGGTGGCGGTTTCGCCATTTCTTCCTCTACCCGAGTATGAGTAGAAGCGAAGCTTGAGATTGTTGATGTTTTTTCTCTGCCTTGCCTCCTTAGCCTTCTTCCTATTTGCTTTTCTTTGTCTTTTCTATCTCGGATCAAACACCAATTCGGATGTCTGCTTCCCTCGCATACATAACAACTAGAAAGATGATTAAGCACACATGTACTATATTTTTAAACAAGATAAAGTATATCCACAAAAACTAACTAACTAGAAATAAAATCAGAAATTGTTCAAAGTAGTAACTCCTTTGCCTTGTTGACAATCAAATCAACAATCCCCGGCAACGGCGCCAAAAACTTGTTAGCGTATTTTATACACTACTTTTTAAGGCATGTGCACCAATCGCAACCAGAAATATAGTAATGAATATGGTATCGACTCCACAGGATTATGATGGTTATCAATAAGAATAAGTGTGTAATTACTTTGAACGGAAATGATTTGGATATTTTGATTGTAATTGTAACTTTAAACAAGTTAAAGTAAAAATAGAATTGACTTGGTTGGTAGAAAACAACTAGGATTTGAATCCTCTTGTACTTGCTCTTATGTAACTAGTTCATCATTAACTTAAGTAATTTCATATAAATTGAAGTTCAATCAACTGAATTAGCCTAAGGACAATCCCTTGCCTCATAAACCCTTTATTCTAGTCACAATCCCTAATCCCTTAGGTGATTAATGATTAGACTAAGCAATAAGATCAATGATTCATTAGAACACATAACCACAAGTTATAATCCTATAATCTTCATGAATATGGTTACTAATCTCGATCAAGTTCATTCATCCTATTTTCCAATATATAAAGATGAAAAACCCAAAATCAATGCAATAGTGATCAAGTATTGAAAAACATGAAGTATAGAGATTAGAAACTCAATTTACATAACATATACTTGTATTAATATAAGAGAACTAACTACATAAGAGTTTGTACATGATTCATCTCATCCTAATCTAAGGTATTTAGCTACTCATGGTAGTAAAAGAAGAAAACAAACATATGGAAGAAAACAACTCCATTGATGATCCAAACCTTGTTCCCAAGATTGAATCCTCCTTGAAGATGAAGAACAATGGAACCCTAGCACTCCTAATCTTTCTCCTCAGTGTTTCTGATGTTAGAAAAGGTCCCAGATGAATAAAAAGTGAACAAATATCTAATTATACAGATTCTGCAGAAGACCGCGGCGCTGTCAGCGCAGCTTTAGGGCAAAGGCAATGCGCGTCACAAGACCGAGGCGGCTTCCAGATTTGCACTGATGCGCGTCGTGCGCAGATTCTTCCTGATCAATGCGCGTCACGCGCATGAAGACAGAGCCAATTTACATAAATGTGCGTCACGCGCATTCCTTTACTTGTAAATGCGCGTCACGCGCATACTCAATAACTTGGCTTTTTTTCGCATTTTTGGCTGCCTTCGAATCTTATGCTCTCACGAATCATCTTCTTTGCCTTTAATTGAATTCTTGAGAGTGTCTTCTTTTGGTTTTGTTTCCATTCCTAGCAATTCAAGTGCAATATACATGAGAATAATGTAAGAGTTAAAACATACAATCAAACAACCAAGTGTAAAGAATTCCAAAGTTTAAGCTCAATATATATTCAACTCTCTCAATTCCTCATGTATTTAATTCAATTAATCACTCTAAATTAACATAAGATGAAAACTTATCAATTACATTCTCATAAGGGAATTCATAGTAGACAGGTGAATGGTCATCTACTGGTTGATTGGCTAAGTGCTCAGCGAGGGCATTACCTTTGATGGCCTTTTGAGAGACGTATTGAATATCGTACTCGGATAATAGCATCTGCCATCGGGCAATCCTTCCAGTGAGATCAGGTTTCTCGAATACATATTTGATCGGGTCCATTTTTGACACCAACCAAGTTATGTGAGAAAGCATATATTGTCTTAGGCGGTGAGCGGCCCATGCTAGGGCGCAATAGGTACGCTCCAATATCGAATAATTAGCTTCATAGCTTGTAAGCTTCTTACTCAAGTAGTAAATGGCACGTTCTCTTTTACCCGTTTCATCATGTTGTCCAAGTACACACCCCATAGATCCGTCTAACACTGTCAAGTAGAGGATTAATGGTTTGCCTGGTACTGGAGGTACTAACACAGGGGGTTTTTGTAGGTATTGCTTGATCTTGTCGAAGGCCTCTTGGCATTTTTCATTCTATTCGATAATTTGATCCTTACGCAGCAACTTGAACATTAGCTCACAGGTGTCAGTGAGTTGTGATATAAACCGGGAAATATAATTCAATCTCCCTAGAAAACCACGAACTTCCTTCTCTGTGCGAGGAGCTGGCATCTCTAAGATGGCTTTTACTTTTTCCGGATCAACTTCTATTCTCTTCTGACTTACAATGAATCCCAGCACTCTACCTGACCTGACGCCAAAGTTACACTTGGTGGGATTGAGTCTTAGGCGAAACTTTCTCAATCGCTCAAAAAGCTTCCGTAAATCAATTACATGACTTTCTTCAGTTTGCGACTTAGCGATCATATCGTCCACGTAGACCTCTATCTCTTTATGGATCATATCATGAAATAGAGTCACCATTGCTCTTTGGTATGTTGCCCCAGCGTTTTTCAGCCCAAAAGGCATCACCTTATAGCAGAAAGTCCCCCAAGTTGTAATAAACGTGGTCTTCTCCATGTCTTCTTGGGCCATTTTAATTTGATTATACCCGGAGAAACCATCCATGAAAGAGAAAAAAGCATGATGAGCTGTATTATCCACCAGAACATCAATGTGAGGCAAAGGGAAGTCGTCTTTGGGACTTGCTTTATTAAGGTCCCGGTAATCAATGCACATTCGAACCTTTCCACCCTTTTTCGGAACAGGGACAATATTAGCAACCCATTGGGGGTATTTAGCCACGGCCAAAAATCCAGCATCAAATTGTTTTTCAACTTCTTCCCTAATCTTTAGGGACATATCAGGTCTCATGCGTCTCAACTTCTGTTTGACTGGAGGGCGATCAGGCTTAAGGGGTAGTTTGTGTTCGACAATATCAGTATCCAACCCTGGCATATCTTGGTAAGACCGGGCAAATACGTCTTTATAATCTCGGAGGAGTTGAATCAGTTTAGCTCTTACTTTTTGTGACATTGTAATACCAACTTTGACTTCTTTTTTGTCTTCCTCGGTTCCCAAATTAATCAACTCAGTCGGTTCTTCGTAAGGTTCGATCTTTCTGGATTCCCCTTCTATAAGTCTCATTAATTCTGGGGGGAGATCTTCATCGGGACGGTCTTCTTTATAAACTCCGTCAGTATGATTAATTAGGCAATCAAAATCCGGTAACGAAATTTCAGCACAATCGTTTTTAAAAGTATTATCCATGAGCCTGCATTATCAAGGTTAGCAACAAGGAGATAGTAAGGAAAGGAATTAGGAAGGAAAAGAAAAAGAGACGCTTGGGATAAAATCAAAATGCGTTTAATTAATATTCGAAATATGCTTATGACAAACATGCGGGGCCCTTTAACATTTCCCCTACCGCCTCGGGCTGAGCGGAGAGGTGAGCATTAAATGGATTACATTGAAAATGCATTAAGGATCCTAGGACTTTCCACGATCTCCTAATTGCAAGGTATTGAGGAACATGGGTGAACCCATTCCTCTTCAGGAGCAACAAGGTCCTCTTCCACAGCAGCCACTTGATCCGCATAGATCCACCCACCGCTACGAAAACTCTGACGGAGATCGCAAATGGACATTTTTCCAAACTTGGGTTCCCAATTTTCAAGTCGGGCCTTCCTCTTTTCTCTCATTTCTTCGATTGCTCTTTCCCTGTCCTTTTGAGTGGGGACAAATCCCAAGCCGTATCGGTCTTTGTTTTCAGGAATTCTTAAAATTGAGGCAATACCTTCTTGACTTTTTCCCAGTCGTTTTCCTGGCTGATATCCTCCCTTTAGCATGACTCCGCCCACCATTAGGGCATTGTTGGATACGCATGGTTCTTTAGCTGTAAACCCTACATAAGCGCTATCGACAATTTCCAGTGCCTGAAATGATGTCCCAAGGGCTTCTTCAGCAGCTTCAATGTAACGCGTCGATGTTGGCTTGCTTACCAGCAGGTCTTCTTCTCCGGATAGGATAACCAACTTATCATCCACCACAAACTTCAATTTTTGATGCAGAGTTGATGGTACTACCCCAGTAGAATGAATCCAAGGCCTTCCTAACAAGCAACTATAGCTGGGCTTGATGTCCATTACTTGGAAATTAACAGCAAAAGTGAAAGGGCCAATCTGGATCGGCAGCTCAATCTCACCCATTACTTCTCTTTTTGAACCATCAAAGGCTCTCACGAGCACAGAGCTGGGCTTCATATGGGTCTTGTCAATGGGTAACTTATCCAAGGTAGATTTAGGCATCACATTCAAGGAGGATCCATTGTCTACAAGGACTTTAGCTATAAGGTGCTCTTTACACTGAACCGAGATATGTAGTGCTTTGTTGTGTCCTCTACCTTCTGCAGGCATTTCTTCATCATTGAAATAAAGGTAGTTGCATGCGGCGATGTTGCCAACTAGGTCGCCGAACTGATTCAAAGTGATATTATGAGACACATGGGCTTCATTCAGAATTTTCATCAATACTTTCCTGTGACTCTCAGAGTGCATTAACAAGGCAAGTAGAGAAACCCTCGCTGGTGTGCGGTTTAACTGATCTATCACCTTATACTCACTTTGTTGAATGAATTTGAGGAATTCAGCAACTTCCTCATGGGAGGCCTCTTTCTTGTCCTCCTTCCCTGTGTCTCCTTTCTCCACCGCAACTTCTTTTTCCTTGTTTTGATCTTTTGCCTGTCCTTTTGCGGCTACTTTTATTGGTTCTTTTTCAGGGGCATAAATCCGCCCACTCCGAGTCATCCCGCCTATTCCCACAATGTTGGTAACAGTCGGAACGCTTGGTTGTGCATTACTTCCTTCAACTTGGACTTTTACATCATATATCCAAGGAACTGCCTTGTCTTCCTTGTACGAAAAAGGAGATGGTACTTGAACAGTAATAGCTTTGGGAGCATTAGGCATTGTGGGGGATGTATTTCTAGAGAATTGAACCACCAAGGGCTTTGGGACCGTGGTTCCCGAAATTTGAGTAGATTGGACCATAGATACTTCTTCTTCTCTCTGAGAGATAATTTGAACTATGTTCGTATCAAGCAGTCTTTGGAGGATGCCTTTAAATTCCTCACATTCTTCATTAGACAAAAAATCTTCATCATAGGTCCTGCTGGCATCTGTTCTTTCTATCAGACCAGCCTTGTAAAGCTCGATGAACACTTTTCTTATAGGGGTTTTTATCTCAGCAACATCCTTTATTATTCTTCCTTCGTGTTCATCGTCTATCATATTTACTGATGCATTCACGTGGTTAGGTAATGGGTTATTCCCCACATTGGGATTGTTCTCTTGGAAACTTAACCACTTGGCATTTATCAGATCTTGAACTTTAAACTTCATAGCCCGACATTCTTCTATAGAGTGACCAGCTGCCCCATCATGGTATTCACAGGTGGCGTTCGGGTTATACCATTTTGGGTAAGGTGGTTCCATAGGCTTTTGCGGGTAAGGGACTACCAATGAGTTTTTGAGTAAATGTTGATAGAGATCTTTGTAAGTCATGGGGATTGGATCAAACTGGGCCGGCTTTCTCCCTTGAGAGTTGTGAGCTCTTGGTTGATTGGGGTTCTGACTTCCTTGACTATCAGAAGCAAAGGGTGTCATTTGAACAGGAGACTTAGGCGTGATAGTTGCCGCAACGTATAGAGGGGCACTACTCACCGCGTTAGTCTCTCCTTCTTTCTTTCTCTTAACGAAGGGCTTCTGAGTGTTGGATGATGAAGTATTATTATGGATCTTCCCACTTTGCATCCCCATTTCCACGCGCTCCCCTATGACAATGAAGTCAGAGAAGCTCGAGAACATACTTCCAATCATCATATCATAAAAGGGGGATTGGAGCGTGTCAATGAACGTGTCAATCATTTCTTTGTCCGATAAGGGTGGCTCCACCTGAGCAACCATGCTTCTCCATCTCTGAGCATATTCCTTATAGCTCTCACTGTCTTTTTTCTTCATGCTTTGCAACTGATTACGACTGGGAGCCATGTCCATATTGTATTTATATTGTCTGAGGAATGCATTAGCTAAATCTTTCCATGAGTTGATTTTAGGCCGTTCTAACTGCATATACCATCACAAAGGCACCCCAGTTAAGCTTTCTTGGAAGAAGTAAATTAGGAGTCTGTCATCATTAGAACAGAAAGCCATTTTTCGACAATACATGACCAGGTGGCTTTTGGGGCATGTTTCTCCCTTATACTTGTCAAACTCGGGTACTTTGAATTTTGCAGGAATAACTACATCGGGGACCAAGCACATGTCTGAAGCTTCGAAACCTATGTGATTTTCCCCTTCAATTGCCTTTAGCCTATCTTCAAATATTTGAAGCCTTTCTTTGGCTTGAGCATCCTCCTGGGGGGTGATGATAGGTATAAAATTTTGAGTATTTGTGTTCTGCGAGGTCCCATTATTTAGAGGCGCATGCCCTTGTGAGGTGTGGGCCGGCGTTTCATTTTCTCTTGGCTGACTTTCATCTTGATCCTCTTCGGACCGTTCCGTTTCCGATGTCCTTTTTGCATGCAGGGCTTCCAACAAATTGTATAGCTTATCTATCCGCGTACTCATTCGGTCAAGCTCTCCTCTCATAGCCTGTTGGTTCTGCTCTAACGCGTCCATGAGTCTGGCTTGGGATCTCATTCTGTAAGGATGCAATTTCTTCGTGTTTATTTTTCTGGGTTATGAAGGATACTGTGAGTATGGAAGAATGATTTATGCCATGGTTATGCATGCTATGTAGGATGCTCATTTATTTACTTAATTTGTTTTACTTTCATCGGCTTGTTGGAGAATCACAAAACTTTGCAAATGTCTTACTGGTTTGCTGCGTATTGCGAAAACATATTCTCTCAATAAAAGGCAATATCATAATTCAAATTGCCCTGAAGGGCTTACAGATTTGAGAAAGAAATGAAAATTGCAAAAACACATAAAAACAAAAGAAACATGGTCTTCAACGATCTCGTCGGATCTGTCTCTCTAGCTCTTCCACCAAACTCTTGCAGTACTCTAGGAAACTCATCACTTTCCTTGGTAAAGGTCGGAAACCTATTGCTGATTTCGCTTCTTCCAAGAGTTCTGGCATATCTTGGATACCTCTATTTGCAAGCCAGACTAGTTTGGAGCAACGATCCGTCCAGTATCTAGTTTCCTCGTCAAACCAAGTAACGACTTCTCGCTGGTTGTCAATCTTCCCTTGCATGTCGAGGACCTTCTCACGTTCTTCCTCAAGATCAATGTGGTAGCCTATGAACTTTTCTTCAGCGATTCTCCTCTCTTCCTCAAGTTGGGCTTCGTGCAATTGCATAGTATTTTTCAGCTGTTGTATTGAGTCTTCAATCCATCTTTGCAAAGCCCTGCTAGCCTATTGAGAATCAGCCCACATTTTCCTCAAGTTGCCCTTTTCACAGAGAACCAGATCTAACTCTTTTTTCATCAAGTCTAATTGTTGATTTGCAGCTTTCAGGCAACCCTGAGTCTGGAGCCGGCTTGCTTTCTCAGCCTTGGCCTTCTTCTGGGATCCTTCCAAAGATTCGGTTTTTCTATTACATTCATCTTGCAGGACTTCTATATCTAGATATGCCCTTTTCAAATTCTCCCGGAGAAGCTTCCTCTCCACTTGCACCTTTTCTAAGGCTAGCTTCAACTCTTCCACTTCTTCATTTTCAACAGGGGGTGGAGGCGGCACTTCGGGAACCAAAAATGTATTCTGGAAGGGCAGCTTGACTTGCTGAACTCTTGCTATAACCCATTGGCGGTACTTTTCATCTGCATGAGTACTCTCGCGCCCTAGTGTTCTTTTGATCGTTTTCTTCCAAGCTCGACATACCCTTGTGAACAATGCCAAAACTGAGGAGCCCCGATCATGTATAATGAAAGCGGCTAGCTCTTCTTCAGCAGGTTCACCCAGCATCGGGGCACCGAGTTGTCTCAAAGCCAGAGTAGGATTGTAGTTGATGCAGCCTATGGTCCCAATGAGGGGTACGTTGGGAAAGTCTCCGCATCGACAGACTACCTCCTTGATCTCTTGTTCCCTGGAATACCATATTATAGATTCTTCACTGAGACTCAATAAATAAGTAGCCCACTCTGCATTGCTCCTAGGACTAAAGGGATGCCCCCTTTTTACCAAATGATTTTTTAGCCATAAGTACAAGACAGGGACACAACAACGAATTTGACCTCCCTTTTTCTCGTGGCGCATATGAAGCTCATAGTATAAATCTGCAAGGACAGTAGTAGTGGGATCCATACCTTGAGTTTAAAATGCTATGAAGGCGTCAATAGCTGTTTCATCCACAAAATGATCAACATGAGGAAATAGGACTACACCAAAGATAATGAGGGCTACCACATCCATGCACTCCTTTAATTTCCCTGCATCATGAAGGTCCTTAACCTTTCCTTCCAGGAAGCTCCTGGGGAAGCCTTTGAAATCTTCTTCTACCTTCACCGCGAGCATCAAGTCTTCTTTAGGGATGCCTAAAACATCAACAATGATAGCTGGGGGATGCTTTGTATGGCGATACGGACCATTTTTCTTTTCTGGAAAGCCCAAGATTTTCCGATATTCTTCCAAGGTCGGCGCCATTTGGAAATTCTTGAACGTGAAGCATCTTAGGGGAGGATCATAAAATTGGGCCAATGCTGTTAAGACTCCTACTTGCACGTCTACATTCAGCAATTCCAAAATGTTCCCAAATTTCCCCACGAAGCTAATTTGATCCACTTGTATCCAATTCTCAGCTATGAAATCAACCAATGTTCTCAGGTGCATCAAACGGGGGGGTTCAATTTTGAATTTCAAAGTATTTCTCCTCTCTAAACCCACAACTGCGCTTTCCGAAGACATTTGCACCAAAGTTTTTTTTGTTTTGAAATTTCCAACAAGCCTGGTGAAATGGGGTAATTAGTGTTATGACATGCATATGAATGGGTATGATCGTGTTTTTTTTATTTCATGAATGAAAAGAAAAAGAAAAAAAGAAAAGAAAAGAAAAATAAAGAAAGAAAGCACCGTACTTATTTTTTTTATGAAGGTGTAAAGAAATATGCTCCTATTTTTTTAACGTCGTGAAGTTAAAAAAAAACTTAGCATCTATTTTTTGGAATAATAGATTAGGTTTCTAAACAAAGATATGTACTTTGAAAAACTATTTTTGGAAATATTATTTTTGAAATAAATTTACAAAAATAAATAAACAAATA
Source organism: Calophaca sinica (assembly GCA_037113605.1). NCBI lineage: Eukaryota > Viridiplantae > Streptophyta > Magnoliopsida > Fabales > Fabaceae > Calophaca > Calophaca sinica. Next base: position 107,125,572 of record CM073735.1, on the reverse strand, counting down.
AAAGTGGTAGAGTAAGCTCTTTTTGTGACCGAGGCCGGTAATTCCTAAAAGGGGGTCTAGGGATTATATTAAGTGTCTTTCCATTAGGTGGATTCAGGATACTAATCTAAAAGGTCCCCAGAGCCAAGAGTCTCATTTGAAAATGTTACCACCAATAATAAGTATATTATTAAAGGATGGTTTTTTCTCAAACGGAGCCAAACTCTAGGTGAGGCCTTCACAAGAACCCACTGGCTGTACGTCCAGCAGAGCACCCATTACACAGTCTCTCCTAACTTAAGGTTCACTCGGGCCCGGGTATAGGGCACCCACTCATAGTGTGTGTAAACAAAGTGTATAAAGTGAAGTGTGTGGAGGAGCAAACTTAAAACTACCCGCTGTAAAATAAATAAAAATACAATATATATACATGTCTTCTACCCTAAGGTTTCAAATGCATAAACATACATAATATTTACAAGAAAAAAACAAATGAAAGAGAATGAATCACAAACAAAAATAAAAATAGAAAAATATATTTTTTAATGCATGTTTTCTATCCTAGGATTCACGTATACAAACATATATACAAATGAACAAATAGGAATACAAATAGAAAGGGAATAATTCATTTAATAAGGCAAACAAATCATATAAACAATCATGGGACCTAACTCTCTAAAGTCCCCAGTGGAGTCGCCAGCTGTGATAACCACCCTAAAAATTTAAATGGAGCCGCCACCAACATTTATTTTTATAGGAAACATTGGAAAACCTATTTTTGATTTTAATAAAGGAAAATGAATTATTCCCAAACAAATTTTCTAGAAAATGCAAGTTTATTAACCATCATATTACGAAAATAATAAAAGGAAAAAAGAAAACTTAACCATTTTACAAAAATTATTATTTATTCCCTTTTAAATATAACAGAAATAATAAATATAAGAAAAAAACTAGAAAATAAAAACTAATCATATTTAAAAACGTGTAGATAAGAATGAAAACTTCTCTTTTTGCTCTTATACCCCCCATTAGTCCCTTATTCATTCATGACGATTTAAAAAAGAAATAAATTGCAAATAAGTCCCTGCTAAGGGTTTGGCCCCATTGGAAGGCCACACCCTAGCCTTAGCTCGATTTGACCATACAACAACAGCAGATTTTTGGGAAGAAAGCAAGAGCATTGGAAAATAGTGACCCATTTTATGAAGTAGTCAAAACCAAGTCTAGAAACTTTAATTTTGCTTTTAAGTCCTATTTTAACATGATAATTGCAAATTGGTCCCTACTAAGGATTTAGCCCCGTTGGAAGGCCAAACCCTAAAACGTATATAAGGAACAGCATTTCAAAGAAAAAAAAAACTTTTTGGCCTTGATGCCCCTCTTAACTAAATATTTGAAAATTGATCCCTATTTAGGGTTTGGCCCCATTGGAAGACAAAACCCTAAACCTAACTCCGATTCAGAACTGTAAGTACGGGCCTTAATCTACCAGCAACACAATGAGGACAACAACAACAGTAATAACGACAACAGCAGTAACAAACCAAACAATCACAAATAATAATAGAATAGAAATAAGGAAACATGCAACGAAATTTTTTTATTTAAGTTTATGTTTACAGAGACATATTCAGAAGAGAAACAAAAGGGAAGAAGATGAAACCTGGGTATTTAGCCCTTTCCAGAAAGTTTACAAATAGGGATGGAAGGAAAAAAAAACTTAGAACTACGAAGTGTTTGAATTTTGGTTTGGGTGGCCTCACGGGTCTTTTCTCCTTCTTCTTGACTCTACTTCTCCTGCTCCTTGTGCTATTTCTGGATCCGGTTCGCTCTCTGGTTCCTTTCTCGGTTTCTTCTCTGGTTTTTCTCCTCCCCCCTTCTGCGTGGTCTCGAGGTTGGCTTTTATAGCCTCATGATCCCTGTCACAAAAATAAAATCAAATCAGAATAATAATGAAGATTAAAAGAAAAGAAAGGTGATAGAAACTTCCCTGATTCGTCAAATCTACACGCTTTCCTCATGCGCATCTTGAATTCGGACCAAATCATGGATAGGATTTGATTTGATTTTGTGGAAATAGAGAAGAAAAGAGAAAAAAAAAGGAAAGAAAAGATTGTGGGGAGGGTAGGTTACGGCCGCGAGAGGATTTAGGGTTTGGTTTGAGGATGAGGATTGAGAGAGGAAAGGGAGTACCGTTGGGATTAGGGTTAGGTTTTAGTGAGGATGAAGAAGGAAGGGATGAATGGGTGAGGCGAGGAGCCTTGCTTGGCCTAGGGTAAGAACGTGAGGATGAGATGAAGGAAGGAGAGAGACGGCAGCTAGGTTAAAGAGGGAAGAGAATCGGGTTCTCTGCTAGGGTTAGGGTGAGGGTGAAGAAAGGGAAGCGAGAATGGTGGAGAAATTGAAGGAGGAAAGGAAGGGAAGATGAGGATGGAAGATGGGAGTCTTGCATGGCGTGGAAGCTAGGGTTTTGGAAGAAGGGGAAAGAGATGAGGTTGAGAGAGAGAAGAGAATGGAGATGAGGCGAGGGAGAAAGGGACGCCGCGGATGGAGAGAGTGAGAGATCAAAGATGGGTGAATTAGTGTTAAGTTAGGTTAACTTGATTTTTGGGTTGGGCTGCATAAAGCTTGGGCCGCGTGAATGCTGGAAGGCGTGGAGCTTGGGGGTGTGCGAGGAAGGAAATGGGTGCAGGAAGCAAGCAGGTTCAGGGGAGGAGACGCAGGGGTGTGGAAAAATAAAAAAGAGGTGTGCGAGTAAAAGACTGTATTGGGTGGATAGCATTAAATTTGGTTCGATCATTTGTCTAATTTGATTTTGGCACCCCACATATTTTAATTAGCACCCCCTTTTCTTTGAAAAGTAAATTTTCTTTTTTCCTTCTTTTTTCTTTCTTTTCTTTTTATTCATTCTTGTTCTTAATTATAAAACCAAAAATATTATTTTATTTATTATTACCACTACTACTAATTTAAAAAAAAATTAAAATAAATAATAAAATAAAATAAAGGTCGGATAAAATTAGGGTACTACACCAAGATTGCTTCTTTTTCAACACGCCACGTTCTTCTTCCTTTAAACCACCATGTAACAGAGGCCATCTTCCTTAAATCCCGTCTTACCCAGCGGTTTTGATGTCTCCAAGACATCATAAGCGCCCCAGCCCCATCTTTTTGGCAACTAGACGAAAGAGATCCACACGCGAGTAGATCTGAGCACAATGCTCTGTTTTTTTGCACACCTTCTTCTTCCTCGTTTTGAGCTTCTGGCAACGTCGTTGAGTTTTTTTTTATAAAAATCGGGCCTTTGTTTTTCGAACCGCCCGGTTCAGGCTGAAACCCAGTTTTTGACCAGGTTTCCGGTCCTTTTGCCCCGTTCTTTGCCAAGCGGTCTGTTGGGGTGATCCGGACCAGACATGGGCCCGGTTCCCGGTCCAATCGGCCCGATCCGATTTTTGTTACCATGATTCGTCCACTTCTTTGCACTATGAGAGATAAACGTTTTTCCCGGTGGGACCAATGCTGTTTCAATCTCTCATCATTGTTTCTCTACTATTCCAAACAAAGGAGATGTCGTATTTCGTCGATGTCTCACTTGCTCGTCTTCCTTTCTTATCATTTTCTTTGCTACCAAACAAATAATAAGTGGAAGTTGATCTTTGATCTTTCAGAACCGACTTCCCAACGTATCTACTATATTATATAAAATAAAGTTTTACCACGTAAGCTCATATCACGTGGCAGCTCCATATTCATTCCATTAATTTTAGTTTTTATTATTAATTCTTGGTGAGCACTCCCGTACCCGGTGGAAGTGTTGGGTACGGTACCTAAGTGAGCTTGTGTCGACTTGTCATATCATTAAATTCACTTTAATTACATTGAATTAGTCATTTGACTTTTTTAAATTGTAGATGCATCTTTTTTAAACTAAATAATATTTTTTATCAAAAACTTATCTACAGTGTCTCTTTGTATTATCTCTTTTTCATCTTTATACCCACTTCACGGTTCTTCTTCTCCCGACATAGATTTGATTTCTCTTCTTCTTTTTCTTCTTCTTCCAATGGAGCTTAATATCGAAAATAAGTTGGCATCGGTATATATTTACTGCTATTTGATTATTCACTTTTTTCTTATATGATGAGTATTCTAAACGTCCAAGAGAAAAAAGGAAGAACAACATATTAGCAAATTTATAAAATATTTTTTGGTGCATCGAAATAATTATTCTTAACTTACTGCTTACTTTTTAAAATAATAAAAAATGTATGTCGTAACGATTATATGAAAAATATTGAATAAGTGAACTATTTTTATTAGAATAGTTAATATGGGTATGGTACCCGACTAATTTAGTGGGTATCTAAGAATTTACCTTAATTCTTACTATAGATTCACCTTAAAGTCATTACTATTTGTCAATATTTTAAAAACTGGACTGGTCACGGAATCGGTGAAGGTACTGGTTCACGGTTTAACGGTTTAACCGTGGTTGAACCGGGGGTAAATAAATAAATGTTTTTAATATCATAAAATTTATTAAGTAACATATCAATATAAATATTAAAAAATTGATAAAACAAATTATAAATGAACATAAATTGATCATATTATATATTTTAAAAGATTAAAAATAATTAATAAAATGCTAAGTAATAAAAATTCATGAGTATGGATATTTATTGCTTGTTATTGGACCTTTATTTGGCTAAAAAGTGCATATTTTTTTAGTCTAAAAGTTAAAAACACAAAAAATAGGAAACAACCGATTCAACCCGGTTTTCATCACCGGTTTTTGGATAGTTTTGTGCCGGTTTGACCGGTTTCATAGCCGGTTCTCACTGGTTCTTTGTTCTGCCGGTTTTGTGGGTTATATGAACCGGACACAGGATTGGTTCCCGGTTCTCACCAGTTCTTTGTCTTTGTTCATATTTTTCATGTTAAGTGATTTGATGTTTCAATGTTATTATGTTGATGCTTGACTTGGTGTCTAAGTGTAGTGTAAATGATGTTAGTTTGTTGATTGAAGGGAGTTATATGATGGGAAGGGATTTTATACGAGTTGTTATGATTTGGTTGAGTTTATGATGTTTGATGCATATTTGCTTATGAGTCGAAATATGTAATGAATTGATTTTGTAAATCAGTTGTGATGTTTAATTAGAATGATTAGAAGTAATGAGTATGAGTTGATTGTATGATTGATGATGTCCATCGAAGTATTTTGGGTGTTAAAATGCTAGATGTGCTGTCAAAAATAGATTTTTCTGTATTTTTACTGTCATGAATCGATTCATAGGGTCATGAATCGATTCACACAAAGCGCTCATGCCCTTATTTCAGTTTTGTGAGTCGAATTGATGAACTGTGAATCGATTCACACCCTGTTTCTTCAAAATTTTGACTGAACGACCAAGAAAACGATAGAATTTGGATTTCGTGTCTTCATAAGAGTTGTAGCTTGGGATGTTAGCTAACCAATGGCTTTAGTTTCAAATCAAAAGGAGTTTTCTAGCTCCAGTTATGCCTAGAGTACGGAACATATGTCAGCCACTACAATTAAAATACAGCTTCGGCTTTGTCGTAAATTATCACATCCTAGATGGCCAAACTAGACCTTTGAGCCATCACGAAAGTTGTAGATAACATTCTTATGTTTCTAAGGAGACTAATGTTAGCTTGAACGAGTTAGTATAACTCCAGATATGTCCAAATTACCGAGCCCGAGTCCTAGTCCAAAGTAACGACACTTTGTCAAAAGTTCAAGTTTGATGCTTAGGAACCCCATGGTATGTTTTGTGAGTCCGTCATGACTTAAATGAGTATCCAATACGGCTTCTTCACACTTTATACCATAGAACAAGTATATGACTAATGTTTTCCATTCTTATGTGAAGTTTTATCTTAAATTATGTAAATAGTATATTGGATCGGATAAATACGCCCGATAATATACTAAGTTTCCTAAAGCGTATATTGCACCGGATAAACACGCCCGCCAATATACTAAGTTGTCTAAGCGTATATTGGACCGGATAAACACGCCCGACAATATACTAAGTTGTCTAAGCGTATATTGGACCGGATGAACACGCCCGACAATACTAAGTTGTCTAAGTGTATATTGGATCGGATAAACACGCCCGACAATATATCAATTTAGACTCAAGTTAGTGTATCTTAGAGCGTTCACGCTTAGGGTGCCTATCAAGTATTAAGTTTTCAAAAGAAAAATGTTTAAGCTTTGTATATGAAAAGTGTCTTGGCTTTAAATGCCTCAATTATGTTTATGATAATAGTATGATCCGATGAGAGTTAATGAGGAATTCGTGAAGGACTCACTGAGATTTTATCTCACCATTTTCATGTTGCTTTTTAGATAAGCAGGTACCGGAGGCAGATTAGGCGAAGCTCAATGACTAGTTCTCTTAGTTTAGGATTTAGTTTGAAGTTGTAGTTATAACTACCACTTTAAAGTCATGTAAAACTTGAACTATAATTTGATATTCCAAGTTATGTATAATTTGGTAATAGTCGTAAACTAATTATTAGATTTATGACTTAGGTTTGAAATTTACTACTTGGATTACTGTAACAAGTTTTAAATTTTTAGTAATTCCAGTACTTTAATGTAATTATCGTGTATTTCAATTTACGTTGAGGTGCGAGCGTTACATTATACCTAATATAGGTCCCTCAACATTCATTTTAGTCCATTTAAAATAATTCTTCATTTAAGTCCCTCAATATTAATCCTTCATTTTCATCCCTACTGACTAGATGTACATGTGGAGAGACACTTGCATGGGAGCTTGTGCGGAACTTAACATGCCAAATCAGCACTGGAAACAGCGTTATGTGAAAGGGTGACTTCAGGGACTAATGTGCCGGTGTAAGCCCTAGTGGCTAATCTATTAGAGACTATATTTAAGTTATCTATCACGACTTATGGTTTATACATTTCATGTATATATGTTTAAGGCATTTCATTTATTATAATATTGTTTGTATGGCACAATAAAGAACTTAGAATATGTTGTTCATTCAATGACACATCAAATGTGACTTGATCGTGAGATCCCATTGGACAATAGAACACTATTCTTAAAGTATCCGTAGTTAATTATTATTAATAATTACGGCGACAATAATACATTGAGACTATTGTGTGAAAAAGCCTGATGACCTCATCTCACGAATCAATGAGTTTCCTTTTCTTCTTTTTTGGCATTTTAAGAATAGTGAGGAAGTCCCCACAAACAGAACAATAACTTGTTTTCGAATTCATGCTTTCAAAATATGTGGAAGGAAAAGGAAGTGATTGGGGAGAAGGAGATATCAAAAGAGGATGATATTTTTTAGGCAAAGAGGTTGAATGTGGCAAAAACACAAGAAAGGGGGGGTTTGAATTAGGTTTTAGAAATCTTTTCGCAAAGCTTGTGTGTTTATGAAAACTTTTCAAAACAGCTCTTTAATAAAATAAAGCAATAAGTAAATAGAGAGAAGAGAGAATAAAGTGACACAGTGATTTATACTACTTCACTATCACCTGATAGCTACGACTAGTCCTTTCACACACTTGAAGGATTTCTCTACTATAATCAACCTGATTACACTTGAGAGTATAATACTACCAAACTGGCTATAATCACAAGTTCTTAGAACGACTTAGTGCAGTCAAGCCTCTAAGGAATACAACCACTATTAGGCTAAATACAATGTTTAAAAAGGTTTGAAATAATATTAAATAACTCTCGCAGAGAGGATATGCAATGAAAAACTTAAGTACAAAGAATAACTTTCAAACTGAAAGAGTAAAAACGATTGAGTGCTTTGTTCAATGTGATCTCAGATACTTGGAATGATTCTTGGTTGCTCACTTCGTTTCACAGCGGTAACCTACTTCAGTGGGTGAAGTAAAGTATATATAGCTTGGGTTATAAATAGTGCCGTTGTGACCTAACTGCTCTTTTCACCTAGGTCAAAAGCTTCAGATCCCCTTTTTGTGGCTTTAGAAAGTCACGTCGCTTTCCACTCTGCTCAAAGCGTACTGACACAGCAGACAAAATCAGAATCTTTGTCCCTTGTGAGCTTTTTGAATATGAGACACTTCTTGAGCAAGTTTTCTGATGATTAAAACCGTTGACATTCCCTTTGGCCTTTGATTCCTCGTACATTAGAATACTTCATAAATAAGGTCTCTTAAATACATGAAGGAGCCTTAAATGAATACCCAGTCTGATTTCCTATCAAAACATCTGTCAAACAGATAATGCTTGTTACTGAGATACTCTGTTCACCAGAGTGAGCTTGAAACAGAGGCAGGTTCTTCAGTACAGAATTTGTTGGTCTTTCATATAGGAGAGTTATGTAGAAATGAACGAAGGCTTCCACATAGTCTAACCATAGTCTGTTTATGCGTTGACCGAATAACAGAGCGTTGACCAAAAACAAAGTGAGGTCTCACCAGAGCTTTGTCTACCAGAGCGTTGACTAACAACATAGCGTTGACCATTTCAGAGCATGTCTCACCAGAGCTTAGTCATCCAGAGCATTGACCAACAATCAAAGCGTTGACCAAACCAGAGCTAGTCTTACCAGAGCTTGGTCTACCAGAGCGTTGACCAACAACAGAGCGTTGACCAAACCAGAGCTCGGCAAACAGACGATGACGTCAGCATAATTTTAGAGGTTCAATGCCAGACTTAGATACATGGAACTGAGAGTGAAATGCATAATTTCACTAAGTCTTCTGAGATTTTTTCTTTTAATGAATAGTGATTTCTGCACACTGACAAACACATCTGAGGATAAATTGTTCTATTAACTATTTGTTATCATCAAAACAATTAAGAGTCATTGTTTCTGAATCCACTTGATTCCAACAAGGTTGTAGAGACATGAAAAATCGTACTCCCTCTGTTCCATATTAGGTGTCGTTTTAGCAAATCCCAATATTGAGTGCGAGTGGTTAACACACTTCATCAAAAGGGACAGGTTCGGCTAATACCAGAATTCGATCCCTGGCGATGGGAAAACTTGGGGTCACACTTTACTTACCTCCCGGCCAAAAACTCCGGATTAGTCAGGGTCACTTTCCCCTAAACACCAGAGTGGGGTCGAAGACCTCTCGACAAAAAAAATGTGTCGTTTTAGTAAAAGAAAAAAAATTCATATTAGGTGTTATTTTATTTTTTCAATGCAACATTAATTTTCAAGTATTGCTAACGAGTGCCTTAAGAGCATTGGTTAAGGAATCCATAGAAGAAAAGTTTGTCTCGAGAATACAAGTTAAACACTTTTCGATGTAATAAATATATCATTTTTCCATACAAACCTACCTCTTTTGATTCCTTAACCAATGCTCTAAGGACACTTGTTAACATTTTCCTTAATTTTTTCTCCAATTTTCCTCCCAAGTAAATATCATATGCATCACTATCAAGTCATTACAATTCACTATATATTTATGACAATAGTTAATCCTCCAATGAATAATAAGGACAATTTAGTAATATTATTCTACTTATACTATTGTTTAATGTTTTTCTTAATCCTTGTGAAAAAAAACCTTATACGATACTTAATATGAAACTGAGGTACTATCCATGGGAAGCCTTTTTTTTTGCAATTATTAAATATTTATGTGTTATTTATTTTAGTTGCTAATTTCTAACTGAAGTGGAAAATTTTATCCTTCAGCACGGTAGCCTTCGCCTCTTTCTAGGATCAATTATCAAACAATATCTTTTCAAGATTTTTTTTGACGAAAAATATCTTTTCAGGATTGAAGATAATCGATTTATAAGAATGTATTAATTAATCATGTATCGTAAATCAATCTTGTGAATTAAATGTTGCAACTTGCAAGCTACCGTTGGACAAAGAGCTCATGGTATTTTAGACCAGAGAAAACGTTAAAATCCAAAAATAAGGTTGTCATCATATTTAACGTTAAAAAAAACTTGGGCCCATGGTAAAACCAACGCAGACATCAAAACCTATATATTAGCGTATTCCTCACTCACTCGTTCTTGTTTCTATTCTATCTCTGATAACCCCCTTTCTCGCTTGCTTATTATTTTTCTCCTTTCTCTTTTCACAAGCTCTGAGTTTCTGCTGCTTCATCATCAAACTCTACGCACCCGATTTCCTCTGTTTCCCAATTGGAATTTCGGTCTTTCACTGATGGATCAACAAGGACGTCCCTTAAGAACTGTAACTGGAGAAGAATATGTCCTTGGAATTTATTATCTGCCACAACATGCTCCTTATCTGTTGAGTCAATATTTGAGGCCAATGAATTCTATCATAATAGATGGCCACTATGTTATAGGTGAAACCAACCAAAACCAAATCTCGCGAAGAGGAAACCTTGAAACACAACCAACACACTCTTTTCAAAATCTTGACGACCACTATGTTATTAGTGACAACAATGAGAGCCAGAACATTTCGAGAAGAAGAAACCTTGGAACCCAACAACCACAACGCTCTTTTCGGAATCTTGGAAAAATTAGAATTGAAGAAGGAGCACAAGGGTCTGAGCCTATGATGTGTTCCATTTGTCTTGTAGAGCTTTCAATTGGGACTAAAGCAATTCGCTTGCCAAACCCGTGTGGTCATGTTTATCACCAAGATTGTATTATGAGGTGGCTAAAGAGATCTAACACATGCCCCTTGTGTCGTAGGCATGTCTAACAAAGTTCCCTAATTCATCTGTAATACTATTTTTTTTTTTCTAATTTCGTAAAATTATATTCAAACTCATGTATGTCAATACTTTTATTATTGACGGCTGCCACTCGGTTTATGTTAATTTTTATCTATGGTCGGAATAAACATTTTATTTTGGTTGGTGTTTCTATTGTGTTTCTTCTCTTTTTTTTAGTTGATGCAGGTTTTTCTTTTTATTATGTTTGATATCAGTCTCTGTCTCTCTTTTATTTACTAAGAATGCTAACTACTGGATTTAGAAGAATCAGAGCCCATCCATTTTGACGAATGAGATTGCCTAATTTTGCGTATGAATTTCCGGTAGCATATGTTGCGTATGAATATTCGAACTAGTATTTTTCAGGTCATTAGTCCAAGTAAAGATGTTTGGTTAAGATGAAGATGTTTGGTTGTTATAAATAAAAAATGCTTTTACTCTCAAATGGAAATTTAATAATTTATAATATTTGGAAGTGTGTTTTTTTACTGGAATATGGAAGTGTGTTAGAGATATTTCAGTCTTCAGAATTACTCTTCACTTGTAGTTTGTCTTAAATTTAAGTATGTGTATGAGTTTATTTTTGGATTTACAAAATTTATATCAAATTAGTACTCCTTTTTAAGAACTAAAATGAGATAAAAATAATTTGGTAAATACGAATTTTATACATTCAATAATCAACTCGTACACATGATTAATTCAAAAATTAAATTGTAAATAATGATTTCAGAAAAAAAAATGTTGCTAATTTACTAATAGGGATATAACAACGGTTCTTTATCCCCCGTATAATAGCTTAAGCTCACAAGAGAATTGATTCTTCACATTTTTTGAACTAGATAAAGAAATTTTCAATGGTTTTACATCCAGGAGGAATTGAAATTGGCAATTGTAAACGGAAACTCAAGTGAACCTTAAGATAGTTCATAGGTGTCACAGAAAATAGTTTGAAATAAAATAATCAGCAACTACACTCTTCTTTCTAGCTTGTTAAGTTAACGCCTTCAACATCTTCTAATTTCAACCTCACTGGCCATGGTGAATCAAATAGAGATCCACATACCTCAGCTTTCTAAACAATTCCAACCTAAAAAACCAAAAATAAAATTAGAGAAAGTAAAAACACAATCTTATAAGAAAGAAAAAAAATGCTTGCTTAAGGGTGGTCTTGAGAGCTCGGAGAACAAGATCATTGTGGGCATCAATGCACCATAACTTGGAAGTAATGAACACTTCATCGCGATTTTTTATAAGGTCTTGCTTAGCTTTGTCTTAATTCAGTTTGGCATGACTATGTGTGAAGTTGACAATCCTGTTTTCTCTATCCATTCTCCTATTGGCGGTGCATCTTTCTCGTAGCATATGTCGTCGACGTCGTCATTATTGGTGATGACACAGATGGTATCCAGCGGCTCAAAGCCTATCTCTTCAAACATGTTCAGACAAAAGACTTGTGTCCTCTCAAATACTTCTTAGGGATTGAAGTTGTTCAATCATCTTGAGCATTGCAATTAACCAGCGGAAATATGTTGTGACAGAACATTCCAATACAATAGTCTTTACATATATAGCCTTTGACACAGCTTGGCCTAGAGGTTCTTAAGTGTCATAGGCAATGACATCATGTTGAAAGTTTTGTAAGCAGCTCATGTGATCCACAAACAATGATTGAAATTTCTGATTGTTTGTTTGTTTGTGGAATATAATATGATGCATTGCAGCATGCACCTTTGCTATTAATCTGTTATATATACATTTTTCATGTACTTGTACATGTCATATACTTAAAAACTGGAAAATGTGTCTTAATGAGCCTGCCTCTCTGACTCACGTGAGGATACATACATAATGTTTTTAGTTTTTACCAAACTTGAAAAAATCAACATAGTTACTAACTTGAAACAATTAATCAACATAGTCATTAACTTGTGTTGGGTGGGTCACTCCCCAAGTGGGCCCATGCCAACTAATAAAAAAAAGAAGGCCTTTTATTTCCCCACCTCCCCCACTTAATTTCCCCACCTCCCCAACCTAATGAAAAGACTGAAATACCCCTCAACTTAACCCTAATTTACTCCTCATTTCATCACCTCCCCCCACTCCAGTTTCTCACCTCCCCTCTCCTCTCCCTCTCCCGATCCTCGCCTCACCTCCCCTCCCCTCACTTCCACAGTTCCTCACCTCCCCTCTCCTCTCCCTCTCACTCTCGCCTCTCACACGCAGCACATTTCCACCATCTCCCATCGTCTCTCTCTCCCTCTCACTTTCTGCAAGGTACGAGCATCGCCCATTATTTTTTTTTACGGTTTCTCATTAATTTGACTCTAGAATCAGGAACACTCCGCTTCAAGAGTCGGACGTAAAATTGAAGTTCTGTCATTCAACTTCCGATTCTAGAGTCCTGACGTTGACGATGAAACTTCAATTCTACGTCCGGACTCTTGAAGTGAGTGTTCCGATTCTAGAGTCCTGACGTAGGAATGACGCAGATAGTTATTTAATTTGATTTTTATTTATATTTTATTTATGAATTTATTTTACGGGATTATGGCACGCATTTAGGGGTCGTGCACCCGCCTAGGTGGTGATACCGCGGTTTGATATCGGGCCCCTGCTGATGACCGGACGAGACCTATTATGTCGGCGCGCAAGCGTCAGGATGAGCTGCGTCGACCTCATGACGGTAGTGGAGTCGGTACTTCAGCTAGTACGTCAGCAGCACATGAGCCGGTCGTGGAGGCGGTACGTCAGGCTGGACAAGCGGCGGTAGTGGAGCCGTCAGACCAGCCGGTGGTGGAGCCAGAGTAGAGCCGTGAAGTGGAGCCGTGAGTAGAGTCGGTGGTGGAGCCGTCTGACAGCCGGAGTCATTCCCTGAGGCCCATCGACGGTCGATTCTTATCGATTATGGACAAGAACATGTGGCCGCACGGTTGTGGCTTGAGCCCGACGTAAGTAAACACTATTTTTGTTTTTTACATTAATTTCATTTATTTATATGTAATTGACTTATCTTGTCTTTGTTTGATGTCGATTCTGGGAGAGATTAGGGTGATCGATCACGGCACGGTGTATCTGCTTTGCCCCTTGTCCGCAATTCATGCTATTACGGTTGAGTCGGCTTGATCCACTCGGCGGCTTTGTTATGGGGCGATCGACAAGGCGTCGATGCCTTTGTAGGCCGGTGGCATTCGAACACTTCCGGCTTCCACGCCGATTGGTGAGATGGCGGTCACTACGGATGGCGTGTCACAACTACTCCATATTCGATGATGGGGGCGTTTACCTGCTTCGCCGCGGTAGAATAGGCGACATCGCTATGTTGACGGAGCTGTTAGGCGTCCCTAGAGCTGCAGCACATGAGGAGATTGATAGGAACAGATGTACTTCTGTTCGACTAGAGTGGCTGCTCACCGAGGTATACAGGCGATGCTGTGAGGATGGAGAGTGGGACATGGCAGCCAGGGCTTACCTATTGCACCTTGTCGGCACCACTCTGTTCACCGAGAAAAGTGGCTCCTTGACGCGTATAGGATGGTTGCACATGTTTAGGGACTTGAGCCGTGTCGAGACCTACGCATGGGGTGCCATGGCACTCGCACATTTGTACGACCAGCTCAGGGATGCGAGCAGGTTTAAGACGAAGCAGATGGCAGGATTTGCGACGCTATTATAGGTACGAATTTTGTTGTATTCAATAATCTGTTATTGTACTTGTAAAGCGCTAATTAAAGAGTATTTGAGTTTTTAATTTTCATGCAGGCCTGGATTCATGAGCACTTCCAGACACCTGACCTCGGATCCAGGAGTTTATGTCTGGAGTACGACGAGGCAGTACCCCGTGCCTCTCGTTGGGATGTGGTCAGAGGCACAGGACTGGTGAGGCCATTTCGGCGGGCCTTGGATCGGCTGACTGTAGGCGATGTTACCTGGGACCCGTATGTCGGTCACAGGCAGGCGCGGGAGTTCTACGCTATAGCTCACTTCGGGGGCTTCATCCGTTTTGGGACTCTCGTCTATCCATACCTGCCGAACAGGGTATTGCGCCAGTTTGGACATGTGCAGCGCATACCCGTCGATCCCCGGGACTTGAGATGGCAGTCGGTCAGTTCAAAGGAGATGGACGAGAGGTGGCTTCATTTTGATCAGCACCTCATTGTTCTTGGTGCTCCGGTGGCGCTTGGATTACCGGACGTGGAGCCTGGATACATGGATTGGTTCCGACGTATCTCACATCCATATATATATATATATATATATATATATATCCTGATCATGTACCAGTTCCAGATCCAGGATCACCGCCACCGTCGTCGCCACCACCACCACCACCACCATCCGCACCACCACCGCCACCAGCAGATGTATGTTATATTTATAAGTCTTATTTATTTGTCTTAAACAGCTGTGAATACAAAAATTAAATCTTTTTTTTGTTGTTGTCGTAGGCTGCTAGTTGGGCTAGGGTGTCTGAGATTGCACAGCAGATGGTGGGCGGGCCTTTACATCCGGCCCGACACCGATGGTTGGGAGGCGTCACGAGAGCTACAGAGATTAGCACGCCCCATTTCCCTTGAGATATATACAGCTGACGGGTCAAAGTGAGGCACGAGTAGCAACACCCTCTTAGTGTTTTCATATGTATTTTGATCAGACATATATATGTATTTGTATTTTGGGATGTATGCATTTTATTTGTTCATAAATTTTGCGTCTCCTGGTCGTACCATTATGTCGTTGAGAGGCAAATACAATTAAAACACAAATTAAAACACAAATTGAACCATAAATATAGAGATCCAATATATAAATATTCAATGAACTACAGCTACATGTTCATGGATGAAATAAAAATAGATTTCCAATGTTGCATGCGACTAAGATATAGCGCCTCCCAATCCCTAGCACAATCGCTTCTAAACCTTTTTGCATTGAACATCCGGCTGAGGTATTGGAGCGTCATGCTTTAAATAGACCTGAAAACATGTCATTTTGAAACCAATTAAACAAAGTAAAAAATGATGTAAAGGTTACAAAAAAAATAAAGAGTTAACACAACTATTGTACTGTACAAAGTGTTCCATTCTATGCGTAAATCCAATGCAGAGGACGCCGCTGATTTTTCAATCCTTCTGATTGGTCAGTGCCTGAGAGGGAAAATTGTGGTACTTCCCCTTGGGTCTAAACAGATCAGAACCACCTTATATTTGTTAGCAATCACATATCCTGCATCTGGCATGGTCATCCATTTGTCTTTTTGCAACATGATCAACCACATCAACATAGAGTGATCGCCTTAGTGCCTCAAGGTTGTCTTCGCCACAAAGTACACCAACATAGTCGTCCCGGTTTCTCTCAACCTCTCCAATCAAATCCTGTCGGATTAAGGGCCATGCATTCTCCCCCATCCCAAGTAAAGCAGCGATGCTACGATACCCACAGTTCCCATCGGGCTCTACATCAATAATGTTGTCAATGTATTGGTGAATGTGGTAAGGAAGCGGTGTATGAATGGCGAGGGCGGGTGACTTCATCAGTGGAGGAGCAACTGTAGGTGGTTCTGACTTGATGGGAGGAGGAGGAGCTGTAGGTGGTTCTGACTTGATGGGAGGAGGAGCCGAATGTCTAGACAAAGTGTGAGCCGACTTATTGGGCAGAGGAGGAGCTGAACGTCTAGAAGAGGTTGGAGTTGATGCACTATCGTGTTGGGAGGCAAAGAAGTCATCAACACGCTCCCATGAGGATGGATCGCGTCTTGTTGAAATATCTATTGCCAACCACTTTCCTTTCTTTGGTGCTCCCCTTGGGTTCACCTTACAAGGGGGTGGACAGATAGAAGTGGTGTCAGGAAATGCCAACTCACGTAGTTTCGCCTTCAGTACCATTTTTCCTGCAATATCAAGCTCCTGAAACCTACGTGTCAATGCTGCAAGCTCAACCTGTATACTTAGTTCTGAACCATGGCTACTGTCGGTGTCACATGGGTTCTCGAAGCTCAATTTCCTCCAGTGAGTATGAACTGCCTCCAACGGGATTGGGATGTAGTGCATCGTATATCTGGCAAGCTCACATGCACAAGGTAGTCCATGCGTGTATCTTAGCACACAACCACACGCAGAACTATGTATGCCAATGGTGCTACATCGGGCTAAATCGTCGGCAATGTATCAGAACGCATTCTTAGACACAAGGCCATTTAAGTGCTTGTAGGCGCAATATTAAAGCAATGTTGTTGTCTACTAATGCAATGCTCGAATGAAGCCTTCAACTCGGTGTCTTTGTAACTCGATCATGTTATTCATTGCATCCCAGCGATTACACAAATCTCCTCTCGCTATCGCCTAACAACTTCTTCAACCGCCAATGTGCGGACTCAACCCCGTTTCATCGTAAAACAAACACAATTGAACTCCACAAAATAGTGATAAATGTCGGATGTCACCGAGCAATTCATATGCATACCTGTTGGTTGTTTTGTTTCCAATGTGCATATGCCGGTCTATCCATGCAGAAACAAATTTATCCTTGTGTTGATTTAGCCATGTGTTCTTGACATAGTCAATGAAGTTATTGAGCAGTCTTTGAAACATCCTCGAAATGTTGCGATTCTTCTTGGTAGTCATCCATCGTTGGTGAATCAACAATCAATCAAACGCAATCATCACCAATTCAATTTTTTCTTGTGGATACACATAAGTCTTGCACTTCGCCTCACATTCTTACGGATATGGAATTGGCACAACATGTTACGCGACAGGGAAGCGTTAGCCAGCATTCATCAAAGAAAGTTCCCGGTCGGTCACTATCACCTGTGGTAATGAATCCTGTCTCACAAACATACCCTTCAATTTCTCAAGCACCCATGTGTAGTTATCCACTTTCTCCGACTCCACAAATGCAAATGCAACAGCGAATGTCATCTCAGTTGAGGTCACACCAACAATCTCAACTAGTGGCATCCTGTACCTATTAGTCTTGTATGTCGAATCAATAAGCAAAACAATGTTGAACGAATTTACAAGCTTGATAGCTTCAGGATGTGCCCAAACTATATCAGTGATAACATCAGAGTTATCGTGTAACACCCGTAATTCAATTTTACTCGAAATAACGAAGATTTACATAAATGGCTCAAAGTTGACAATACGTTAAACTTAGTAATTAAATTACAAGTTCAAACTCCACGCATAGTCAATAATGTAATAGTTAGATTACAACTTTGTAATCGTTAAATACTTGGAAGCACAAAATACAATAACAAGGTTCTTCTCCCAAAATGATAGAGGAGTCTATACCCTTCCAACTACACAATATAACTAAATAAAAATCAAGCCTCTATTTCGGTTGATCACTTTTCGGATCCTGGGAATCTGAAAAAAATATAATAGAAAAGGGTGAGATAAAAATCTCAGTGAGTTCTCCCCCATGAACCCCTCACCACATCAGTTCCCAATACAACGTTATAAAGGAAATTCACAATATCGTCACAATCTAATAAGCAATCAATATTGCACAATGAATCCAAAGGAGTATAAAATAAACTCTCAGTGGACTTCCTCAATAAATAATACACAATGAGTCCAAGAAAGTATAGCAGTGACTTTCCATGGAGCTCCTCAATAAACATTACACAATGAGTCCAAGAAAGTATTGCAATTACTTTTCATGGAGCTCTTCAATAAACAATACACAATGAGTTCATAACACATCATAAGGTTTACACACACTAAGGGTTTAAAACACTTAGAAACCAGTGTTCATGAACTTAGAAGTGAAAATACACATTTATGTTACAAATTGGGGGACAGTTGGTGTTCAGTTTTCTGAACCCCCTAGCTTGTAGCTCAAAACTGCACTAATTGGTTGGATAATTCCTAAATTAAAAATCAGATTTGGAAACTAGACATCCTAAGCTTTCCAACGAGTGGTCATATGCTCAATTCCGACTTCGTTTGATATTTTACTAAAATCCCCGAAGTTGACGTACTGCAGAGTTGCGCACTGCGCACAAATAGTAGCGCATCACGCGCATTTTTTTGCGCTGCCTCTGTTTCTATGCGCGTCGCGCACGCTTATACTGCGCGTCGCACACATTTTTCTATTTTGGCTCTGTAACGCTGCGCGTCGCGCGCACTTGTACTGCGCGTCACGCGCAAACGTGCAGGATTATGCAGAAATGTGTTTTTCTGCATATTTCTAACTTCCAACTCACTTTCTCCTCAATCCCAACCAACAACAATCAAGATTAAGACTTAAAATCAAGCATATGACTGATCCATAAGATTAAAAACAACCTATAACCCATAAAACACAATCCATCATGCTTCAACATATCATATACATCAAAACATCAACTTGAGCATATTCCTTCTTACCCAAACCCATTCATGTATTTCAACCATTTTCAACTTAGAAATCAAGAAGACACACAAATGAGGCTAAAAAGGAAAACCCTAAGTGGTGGGTCTTATGGGTTGCCCAACCTCTAAGTATGAAGAACTCACATTTAGCTCAAAGAGATGAGCTAGGAAGCTTGAAGACTTGAGATCCTCTCCTCCTCTTCTTCTTCAAATTCGAGCTTCTCTCCCAATGGTCTAGAGCAGCTCCAAATCTTCAATGTAGTTCCAAATACTCAGTTCCAATGCTTGAAAGCAAGAAAGGATGAAGGAAGCACCAATTCTCCTCTTCTCCTTCCCCCCCAAAACCAAAACCCTAGCTTTCCACCTTCTTCCTCTTCTTTCCTTGTTCAGAAAAATTGAGAGAGAGAGTAGAAAAATAGGGCTGAGTGTCGTGGGTGAGGAGAGGAAAGGGAGAAAGAAAATGTGGCTTGACCAAATTACCCTTCCTTCAAACACTTAACTACACTACACCTTGCTACTCACACCCCCAATATTTCTAAATGCTGTCCCCTATTTCAATTACTCAACAATTAATTTAAAGCATTTCAAAGCCTAACTTAATTTAATTAAATAATTGAATTAGGCGGGGTGTTACACTACTACCCACCTTTTAAAATTTTTGTCCTCAAAAATGAAACAAGGTACATACCTATCGAAATAGATACGGGTAGTGAGTTCGCATTTCTTCCTCAGTCTCCCAAGTAGCCTCCTCAGAAGTAGATCCTTCCCAGATGATCTTGACCAAGGGAACGTCCTTATTCCTTAACCTCTTGAAGTTGCGGTCCACAACTTGTATCGGCATAGGCTGGTATGTCAAATCTGATCTCAGTTGTATCGACTCATGATCCAAGGGTTGACAAGGATCAGGAATGTACTTTTTAAGCTGAGACACATGGAACACATTGTGTAGACTTGACAGAGATGGAGGTAGAGCGATTTGATAAGCAACAGGACCGACTCTTTGAAGGATTTCAAAGGGACCAATATAACGAGGACAAAGCTTTTTAGCTCGGAGTGCCCTACCAATGCCTATCGTAGGAGTGACCCTTAGGAACACATGTTCTCCCTCTTCAAATTCAAGGGGTTTCTTTCTCTCATCAGCATAGCTCTTCTGCCTACTTTGAGCAATCTTTAACCTGTCCCTAATCTTCCGGATTTGATCTGTAGTTTCCTGAATTAGGTCCGGTCCTAACAACCTTTTCTCACCTACCTCAAACCAACATAGAGGAGTTCTACACTTGCGACCGTAGAGTGCCTCATACGGCGCCATGCCTATGCTAGAGTGATAGCTATTGTTGTAAGCGAATTCAATGAGAGCCAAATGCTCATCCCAACTCCCACCATCATCTAACACGCATGCTCTAAGCATATCCTCTAGGGTTTGGATAGTACGCTCTGTCTGACCATCCGTCTGTGGATGATAAGAGGTGCTAAGGCTTAACCTTGTGCCTAAGGCCTGCTGGAAATGCTTCCAAAATCGGGAGGTGAATTTAGGATCTCTATCAGAGACAATGCTAGTGGGTACTCCATGGAGTTTAACAATTTCTCTAATATATATCCTTGCTAACCTCGCCGTGTTGTAAGTGGACTTGATTGGGAGAAAATGGGCAGATTTAGTTAGCTTTGTCCTGATGACCCAAATGGAGTCATACCTGCAGTGTGTGGGGCAAACCCGCCACGAAGTCCATGGATATGCCCTCCCATTTCCATTCTGGAATTTCTAGAGGTTGAAGTAGACCGGAGGGTCTTTGGTGCTCTATTTTAGTTTTTTGACATACCAAACATTGAGCAACAAACTCACCTATGTCATTTTTCATTCCCGGCCACCAATACCTTTGCCTAAGGTCGTGATACATCTTGGTAGAACCAGGGTGTACTGAGAATCCACTTTTATGGGCTTCTTCAAGAATTTGACTCTTGAGTGCCACATCGTTTGGAACACAAATCCTTTGATTGAAAAGGATCGTACCATCATCAGATTCGGAGAATCCATAGTGATGTCTCCTAGCTTGCAATTCTGCATCCAAAGCTTGAGCATTCCTAATCTGGTCTCTAAAACCACAAGTGATCTCCAGGTGTCCTATAATCAAACTATCCCCAGTTGTGAACACTCCTAAGTTTAAATCTCTAAAAGATTCTAACAATGCCATCTCCCTAACCATCATGGAAGAGGCATGGAGAGATTTCCGACTCAGGGCATCAGCAACTACATTTGCCTTACCCGGATGATACTTTAGATCAAAATCATAGTCCTTAAGGAACTCTACCCACCTCCTTTGCCTCATATTCAGCTCCCTTTGATCAAACAGATATTTTAAACTTTTATGATCACTGAATACTTCAAATCGGGCACCATATAAGTAATGCCGCCAAATTTTTAAGGCAAAGACTATAGCTGCAAGCTCTAGATCGTGAGTTGGATAGTTTTCCTCGTGGGGCTTCAATTGTCTAGATGCATAAGCGACTACTTGCTTATTCTGCATCAAGACACAACCCAAACCTTTTTTAGAAGCATCACTGAAAACTTCGAAACCTAAGGTCGGGTCAGGGATAATCAAAACCGGCGTACTTGTCAACCGGAACTTGAGTTCTAGGAAACTGTCCTCACAACTTTTATCCCACACAAATGGTTGTCCCTTGCGGGTCAATCGAGTCAATGGAAGAACCAATTGAGAGAATCCATGGATAAACCTTCGGTAATACCCGGCCAATCCTAAGAAACTCCTAACTTCCGTAACAGTAGTGGGTCGCTCCCATTCAAGAACGGCCTCTACCTTACTAGGATCAACTGCTACTCCCGCCTGAGAAATGACATGACCCAAAAACTTGACTTCCTGAAGCCAGAACTCACACTTCTCTGGTTTTGCAAATAATCTCTTCTCCCTAAGAATGCCTAACACAATTCTAAGGTGTTCCGCGTGCTCCTGGGAATCCCTAGAATATATAAGGATATCATCAATGAATACCACCACAAATCTATCAAGGTAAGGTCGAAAAATCCTATTCATGTAATCCATGAATATTGCCGGAGCGTTTGTTAAACCAAAAGGCATCACAACATACTCGTAATGGCCGTACCGAGTCCTAAATGCGGTTTTCGGTATATCCTCAGCCTTGACTCTGATTTGGTGATATCCAGACCTAAGATCAATCTTAGAGAATACAGAAGCTCCCCTAAGTTGGTCTAACAGGTCATCAATCCTAGGGAGCGGATATTTATTCTTAATCGTAACCTTATTCAGTTGCCTATAGTCTATGCACAAACGCATCCTACCATCCTTCTTCTTGACAAGGAGAACAGGTGCTCCCCAAGGAGAAGCACCCGCCTAATGAACCGTCTTGAAATCAAATCCTCCAATTGAACCTTAAGTTCTTGCGGTTCTTGAGGGACATCCTATACGGTGCCATAGAAATTGGACTCGCTCCCTGAGCCAACTCTATTGAGAACTCAACCTCTCTTTCAGGTGGTAAAGAAGTAACCTCATCCGAGAATATATCTAAAAATTCATTCACTATAGGAACGGTTTCTAATTCAACATCCGAAATTGAAGAGAGTAACAAAATATAACCCAAGTGTCCCTCAAATAAGCAATGGTGCAATTGAAAAACACTAGCCATCTCATTCGAGACAAGCCCTCGAGTAGGAAAGGATCGAAAGTTAATGGGAATTCTATAGTTTTTGTAAAACAATTCATAACCACTTGGTTAGCCGATAACCAATCCATACCCAGGATGATGTCCATTCCTTTTAAGGGTAGACAAACCAAATTAACCACAAACACTCTTCCTTGAATAACGATAGGACAATTCTCGCATATCAGGGAAGTGGGAATACTACCTTCCGCTGGGGTTTGGACACTCAAAGGAATAGGTAGGGAAGAAACACATAACTTTAACCTTTTCACACACTTATGTGAAACGAACGAATGAGTTGCACCAGAATCATACAATACTACTAAAGTGTGATCATGGAGCAGACATATACCTTTCATCAGATTCTCCACACCCTTTGCCTTTTTACCGCTCAAGGTGTGAACACGTCCTTGCAACTGGTCATCAGGTCGGGACGCCTCCCTTGCTTTCATCTTGAGGCAATCCTTAATGAAGTGTCCTGGTTGTTGACAGTAGAAACAGATAGGTTTCCAAGAATTGCACTCTCCCCTATGGAACTTGCCACATTTGGAACATTCCTTCGACCTGGGAGCCTCAGAAGATTGAACTTGTTTTCCTTTATCCTTGCTTTCTTTACCCTTGAAGGGTTGGGATGGCTTGCCGTTATCCTTCCTCTTTTTCCATAGGAGTTGACGTTCATCATACATTTTCTTCAATCTTTCTTCGGCTTTATAACTTTTGCGAACCAGCGAGGCAAAAGTATAAAATTCAGTTTGGGCTAAGTTATTATGGATGTCAACCCTAAGTCCCCACATAAATTGATTTATCTTCCATGTCTCATCCGGTGCATATTTGGCATGAGAAGAAAACCTCGCCAACTCCTCAAACTTCCTGACATACTCAGACATAGTCAGATCCCCTTGCTTAAAATGAGTGAACTCGCGTTCCTTAGATCCTTGACCGTT
Source organism: Calophaca sinica (assembly GCA_037113605.1). Taxonomy (NCBI): domain Eukaryota; kingdom Viridiplantae; phylum Streptophyta; class Magnoliopsida; order Fabales; family Fabaceae; genus Calophaca; species Calophaca sinica. The sequence continues at coordinate 107,101,897 of CM073735.1, read as the reverse complement.
TGGGAAAATATTTCTCCAAAAGGCTTCCTTGAAATCTTTCCATTCAATCTGTCCCTCATCTTCTTCCAAATATGCCCGTGCCCCCTCCCACCAATGGGCAGCCCCTTCAGTGAGGTAGTGTGTAACGAAGGTTACCTTTTGTTCCTCCGTCCATGGCACCACTTTGAATATTCATTCCATAGCTTCCAGCCAATGCTGAGCCTCCATAGCATCATCACTTCCAGGGAAACTCGGAGGATTAAGCTTATGAAACTTAAGAAAAACTGAATGTGGGTCACTGGTTGAGCATTTGGTTGCTCGGTGGAGGTGGTTGCGGGACTTCTTTGTTCTTTGGAGAAATTGCTGCATCATATTGTTAGTGGCTTCATTTTGGGCTCTCAGAAGTTCATTCTGATCCCTCAACATTTGCATCATATCAGTCCAGCGAGCCTCCTCCGCACCTTGCCTGTGGTGTCTCCTCCTGTGCCTTCCATGTTCATCTGCCATATTCTGCATACACGGTATAAAGTATTAAGCTGATCAGACTTAATATTCCATACTAAGTACAAGAATATAGAGAGAATTTCAAGCAAAAAGGAAATCCACAATATTAAACCACAGTCCCTAATGGACTAAACTGCTCTGATACCATAATATAACACCCGTAATTCAATTTTACTCGAAATAACGAAGATTTACATAAATGGCTCAAAGTTGACAATACGTTAAACTTAGTAATTAAATTACAAGTTCAAACTCCACACATAGTCAATAATGTAATAGTTAGATTACAACTTTGTAATCGTTAAATACTTGGAAGCACAAAATACAATAACAAGGTTCTTCTCCCAAAATGATAGAGGAGTCTATACCCTTCCAACTACACAATATAACTAAATAAAAATCAAGCCTCTATTTCGCTTGATCACTTTTCGGATCCTGGGAATCTGAAAAAAATACAATAGAAAAGGGTGAGATAAAAATCTCAGTGAGTTCTCCCCCATGAACCCCTCACCACATCAGTTCCCAATACAACGTTATAAAGGAAATTCACAATATCGTCACAATCTAATAAGCAATCAATATTGCACAATGAATCCAAAGGAGTATAAAATAAACTCTCATTGGACTTCCTCAATAAATAATACACAATGAGTCCAAGAAAGTATAGCAGTGACTTTCCATGGAGCTCCTCAATAAACATTACACAATGAGTCCAAGAAAGTATAGTAGTGACTTTCCATGGAGCTCCTCAATAAACATTACACTATGAGTCCAAGAAAGTATTGCAATTACTTTTCATGGAGCTCTTCAATAAACAATACACAATGAGTTCATAACACATCATAAGGTTTACGCACACTAAGGGTTTAAAACACTTAGAAACCAGTGTTCATGAACTTAGAAGTGAAAATACACATTTATGTTACAAATTGGGGGACAGTTGGTGTTCAGTTTTCTAAACCCCCTAGCTTGTAGCTCAAAACTGCACTAATTGGTTGGATATTTCCTAAAATAAAAATCAGATTTGGAAACTAGACATCCTAAGCTTTCCAACGAGTGGTCATATGCTCAATTCCGACTTCGTTTGATATTTTAATAAAATCCCCGAAGTTGACGTACTGCAGAGTTGCGCACCGCGCGCAAATAGTAGCGTATCACGCGCATTTTTTTGCGTTGCCTCTGTTTCTATGCGCGTCGCGCGTGCTTATACTGCGCGTCGCGCGCATTTTTCTATCTTGGCTCTGTAACGCTGCGCGTCGCGCGCACTTGTACTGCGCGTCACGCGCATTTTTCTATTTTGGCTCAGAACGCTGGCGTCGCGCAAGACTTGTATCACGTCGCACGCGCAAACATGCAGGATTACGCAGAAATGTGTTTTTCTGCATATTTCTAACTTCCAACTCACTTTCTCCTCAATCCCAACCAACAACAATCAAGATTAAGACTTAAAATCAAGCATATGACTAATCTATAAGATTAAAAACAACCTATAACCCATAAAACACAATCCATCATGCTTCAACATATCATATACATCAAAACATCAACTTGAGCATATTCCTTCTTACCCAAACCCATTCATGTATTTCAACCATTTTCAACTTAGAAATCAAGAAGACACACAAATGAGGCTAAAAAGGAAAACCCTAAGTGGTGGGTCTTATGGGTTGCCCAACCTCTAAGTATGAAGAACTCACATTTAGCTCAAAGAGATGAGCTAGGAAGCTTGAAGACTTAAGATCCTCTCCTCCTATTCTTCTTCAAATTCGAGCTTCTCTCCCAATGGTCTAGAGCAGCTCCAAATCTTCAATGTAGTTCCAAATACTCAGTTCCAATGCTTGAAAGCAAGAAAGGATGAAGGAAGCACCAATTCTCCTCTTCTCCTTCCCCCCCAAAACCAAAACCCTAGCTCTCCACCTTCTTCCTCTTCTTTCGTTGTTCAGAAAAATTGAGAGAGAGAGTAGAAAAATAGGGCTGAGTGTCGTGGGTGAGGAGAGGAAAGGGAGAAAGAAAATGTGGCTTGACCAAATTACCCTTCCTTCAAACACTTAACTACACTACACCTTGCTACTCACACCCCCAATATTTCTAAATGATGTCCCCTATTTCAATTACTCAACAATTAATTTAAAGCATTTCAAAGCCTAACTTAATTTAATTAAATAATTGAATTAGGCGGGGTGTTACATATCGGCTTTTCTATGCCAGTAGACATAACGATCACGGTGCATCAAGTTCATCAAATGTTGTAACTCAGTTCTGCCCTGCCTTAGACTAGACCGGATCTTTTGTCGTGCATTGTAGATCTGCCTAATTATGGTGTGACTGTTTGGATTTTTATGCTGTAATGAGAGTAAGGCGTTTCTCGGCTTAATCATGTTCAATGTCATGTCGCTCAGATTAGACAACTCTTCAGAAGTTAGACGACCGACATATGGATGACCCTCAAAGTTTTCGACTAACCCGTGGTTGTGCATACCGCACATTACCTTCAAAATCCACCCTCCGGCACCTTTCACCAGCCTTCCTTTCAATCTGAATGGGCATTGACATTTTCTAGTGGCAGTACCCTTCACTCCTATAGTCTTGTAAGGCTTATACTTGCCACTTTTCTCGCAACCCAACATCACAAAAAGTCTTTTTGCTTGATTGCCCATAGTCCGATCTTAAAATAATAACCACACACCCAACAAATTTGCCAACGCCTCGTGCCCATGCCAATAGGTCATCGCGCGTAGAAAACACCTGAAAGCGACAACATGTATCATTCACCAACTCATCTAACAAATCTTAACAAAATTGATCAATAAAATAAGTACCGAGCGATGGTGAATGCACTGGTACAATCCATGGAAACGACCTCTGGAACATCAGGAACAATGGGCACTATGGTGTCGGAAAAGTTGTCTTCGGAAAATTTGTCTTCCATTGAAACTGCACTGGAAAAGACAAGTCAAGACTTTAACAGACAAAGAGTCCGGATTCTAATTTCCGGAATATTCCGGATTCTTAAATCCGGACTATTTTATACCTCCGGACTTTAGAATACGGAGTATTCCGGATATTAGAATCTGGACTTGGGAAATAGAGTAATCAAAAAAATATACGTTCGGATTCTTATATCCGGAGTGATCCGGTAATAAGAATCCGGACAGTCTGCGATTTCAGGAAAAAAAAAAAAAGACGACGAACCTGTGGAGGAGATGGCCAACGAATGCGATGCGGCTACTGCGGTGGTGCTGCTGCTACTGCGGCAGCTGCCGGTGGATTGCTAACAAATGGTGAGGGAGGTGGGGAAATGGCGAGGGAGTATGTGAGGGAGGTGGAGGGAGTATGCGACGGAAGTGAAGGAAAAAAAAGGCAACAGTTGATATTATGTATGAAGGGTAAAGTTGGATTTTTAAAAATATGGGAGGTGGGAAAATTAAGTGGGGGAGGTGGGGAAATAAAAGCCCAAAAAAGAAAAGAAAAAAAGAAAGAAAGAAGTAAAGGGCCAAGCCCAAGTTTTTGAAAGGAAGGGATTTTGATCCCTGAAAAAAGAAGAAGCAGTCTGACCAAAAAAAAAATGAGGCAGCAGCAGTGGCATTACAATATGTTCAGACAAAAGACTTGTATCCTCTCAAATATTTCTTAGGGATTGAAGTTGTTCAATCATCTTCAGGCATTACAATTAACCAATGGAAATATGTTGTGATAGAACATTCCAATACAATAGTCTTTACATATATAGCCTTTGACAAGCTTGGCCTAGTGTCATAGACAGCAGCATCATGTTGAAAGTTTTGTAAGCAGCTCATGTGACCCACAAACAATGATTGAAATTTCTGATTGTTTGTTTGTTTGTGGAATATGATATGATGCATTGCAGTATGCACCTTTGCTGTTAATCTGTTATATATACATTTTTCATGTACTTGTACATGTCATATACTTAAAAACTGGAAAATGTGTCTTAATGAGCCTGCCTCTCTGACTCACGTGAGGATACATACATACATACTGTTTTTAGTTTTTATCAAACTTGAACAAATCAACATAGTTACTAACTTGAAACAATTAATCAATTAACTTGTGTTGGGTGGGTCACTCCCAAGTGGGCCCATGCCAACTAATAAAAAAAGAAAAAAGAAAAAAAGAAAGAAAGAAATAAAGGGCCAAGCCCAAATTTTTGAAAGGAAGGGATTTTGATCCCTGAAAAAAGAAGAAGCAGTCTGACCAAAAAAAAAAAAAAAAAAAGAAGCAGCAGCAGTAGCGCTGCATCTATGTGAGAAAGAAAAAGAAGCAAAGACGCCCGCGACGTAAAGAGAAGAAGAAAGTGGGTTCAAGATCAAGTGGTGGAAGTGTGTTCTGAAAACTTACTCCGTTTTTGTTAAAATTTTAGTATGTTAGCTCGTCAAATAAATATTTATTCTTTAATTAATTAAAGAAAGGGAAATCGAAATAATAAATATTTACTATAATAAGATATAATAAGAGTTACTCTAAAATTACTTTTTGACAGTCACTCAGTGGAGGAAATACCAAAAATACCCAAGACAATATCTATATATATATATATATATATATATATGAGGTAGGATCCGTTGACACCAGGTGTAAGTTAAAAGACTTACACCAAATCTCAACCATTAAATCCAGTTGATCCTATGGTTTAAAAATATATAAGCTATCAAACTAAAAAAATTAAAAAGAGATTTTTCTATCCCTTTTCACTTGAGTTTTAAGTATTGATCGGTCTTTCTCACTTTAATTTCAACAAATGACAATTGTTTTCATAAAGGACGTTGAGTGGTATTTTGAGACAAAAATACTTAAATTTCAACAATGGCAATTGTTCAATGGCGTAAAAATCACAAGATATAGCTCACGCTTGAAAAAAAGAATCTTTGCTTAAATGCGAAACAAAAATATTTATAGCATTTGTTTTTGTATAATCATGTTCGACATCCAACGTACTCTCCGACACGAGGTCATTTTGACATCCATCGTGCACGAGGTCATTTTAGTGCATGTGCTTTTCACACATGGCTTGTTCGACATCCAACGTGCACGAGGTCGTTTGACATCCAACATGCTCTCCGGCACGAGGTCATTTGACATCCATCGTGCGGAGGTCGTTTTAGTGCACTGCTCTTCGCATGGCTTGTTTCAAATACACTCGTGCTCTTTACACTTGTGTGTTAGAGGGTAATCGACTTTGCCGATGTCGAGAAGATATGATTCGCTCACTTTCGGTGACTGCATCCGAGATCCGAGATCCGAGGTCCGAGAAGATAGGATTCACTCACTCCCAAGTCAAGAGCTTGGAGGTGAATCCGTCGAGGTCGATATCCGAGATCCGAGATCCGAGGTCCGAGAAGATAGGATTCACTCACTCCCAGTGAAGAGCTTGGAGGTGAATCCGTCCGAGGTCGATATCTTGAGATCACAAGAAAATCGTGTTCTTGACCTCGAGCAAACACCTCGCCTCGACTTGGTGATGATTTATAACATCAGCATCCTGTATCAGAGGTTAAAGATGCAAAACTCGTTGAACTGTGAGCAGAAACTAGGTAATAACTTATGTAGTTTATTTGGCACGAAGGCTTTCTCTTCCATTTGGGGCTTTATTTGTCATCCCTGTTTGTGAGCTACACTTTACGGGCAAGTCTAGTCAATTTGGGCGATTGCAGTCCTAACAAAAATAAAAGAACTCAATCACTCGACCATCGATCTCCTTTATCCAAATTATTAGTCAAGAGTATGTTAAAGAGGAATTCTTTTTCTTGAGCGTATTATCTGAACTTGCAGATTATTTTTAATTTTGCAAATTTAATATAGTAGCAGCAGATAGATTGGAAAAAAAAATTATCTTAACCTGAACGCCATTGTTGAAATTAAAGTGAGGAAGAAGACCAACTGAATACTTAAATCTCGGCACGAAAAGGGATGGGAAAAATCTCTTTTTATTATTTATTTTTTTAGTTTGACAGCTTGTATATTTTTGAACCGTATGATCAACTGGATTTAACGATTGAGATTTGGTGTAAGTCTTTTGACTTACACCTGGTGTCAACGGATCCTATCTATATATATATATATATATATATAGAGAGAGAGAGAGAGAGAGATAACAAATCTTATATTTTATCATGGAAAATCTTGTATTATATTATCAAGAGTCTAAAACTTTTATTATTAATCATGAGAAGAAATATTTTTTGATTGCATCAAATCTGTTTCGTTTCTTTTTTTTTTTGGGTAAAAAATCTGTAGCATTTCTAATTCAATAAAATTGTATAACTCTTGTATAACTATTAATCATGATAAGAAATATGCAGAATTCTAATATTTAGTCAAATACGAAGTTACTAAAAAAAATAAAGTCTACAAAGTATTTAATGATCGTTCTTGATATAATTATATTTTATTATATTACATTTTCATTAATAACCTCACTAATTAAAAGAGATGATAGAGTAAACAGTCATTTTGATCCCTTAATGTGTGAGACATTGTCACTATAGTCTCTGAATGTATCAAAATTATAAAAATATTTATAAATGTGTCTTCCGTTAGTCGATTTTGTCCTCGAATTTGTCTTTTGTTAGCTTGTTTGGTCCTCAAATGTGTCTTTCGTTAATAGATTTAGTCACTAAAATTACTAATAAAAGATACACTCGGGGATGTTTTTAAAATTTTGACACATTCAGGATTTTTAAGGTCAGTGTCTCACACATTTAAGGACAAAACTGACTATTTACTCGAGGCGATATTCTCATCATTGAGAAATACATAAAAAATAAATAGTATAATCTAATAAATTATTTATTAACAGAAATACTTTTGATCATTTCATTATATTGTACAATTAATAAATTTTATTTCTTAATATAATATTTTACATATTTAATTGACTAAAGGAGTTGCCAAAATGAATTGATGAGTTATAAGTGCTAATAAAGAGTATAATTAAGAGAAATTAGTAAAAACCTTACCTAAAATGTTTGTCCAAATTAACCAAAATTGGATATTTTAATAATGGAAATTTTAGTCTCTTGGCATAAATTAGCTAAATAAGAAAGGGTACTCAATTATTGAAATTTTAATAATGGTTGTTTCTTCTTTTTACACATTATTTTTTAATAATGAAAGGAGTTGTTCCGCTAGCTAAATTAGCTAGCGGAAGCGATTCATTGAAATACATTATTATTATTTTTAATTACAAATCTAGAAGAACCTAGAACAATCCAGAGAGACTTTGGTTTGCCTGATGACCACACAGTGACTCGAAAAAATCTAGCAAGATTCACTAACACATCAAGTCTTCTCTTCGACAAGGCTACCTTTGCCTAGCTACAAGATTACCATCCTTTGCTTTTAGTAATGTTTTCATTGATTTGCTGCTGGAAATATCAGTTGTTTTGTAATTTAAAAAAAGACTCATCGACGCTTGTTTTGTTTTAGATGTATGCTCTGCTTTGCTTTGTCATTTGAAAAGAAAATTGTGCGAGAGATAATTATAAGAGAAGTATTTTCCTGTAACGTTGCTTGTCATTTGAACATAAAAGGAGACCAACGTGTACCTTATGCTTTGAATAAAGAAAGCAAAGTTTTATATATCATGACTTTTGATATTTCCAAAGCCTTTTATAAACATAAACAATAATATATAACCAGTTGATTATTTAATATTAAATCATAATAAATTTTTGTTGATATAATTTTTTCGGTAAGAAAAAAATATTTTATGAAAGTTATATGTCCTTTTAATTTTAATAAGTCTAGATATAAGTTTATAATATATTACATTAAAAAAAACTATTTTACTACCATCGATTCAACCATGGTTCAACCATGGTTAAATCATTAAACCTTGAATCATTGACTTCGCCGTTTCAATGACTAGTTTGGTTTTAAAGGCACGGTTAAAAACCTTTAAAGTTTATCACTTTCTACTTGTTCCCCATCTTTCGATTTTCTCTCTTGTCATCCCTTTCACATTTTACTCTCTTGCCTTTGACTTAAGGTAATGAGAATCATGTGCATGCATCTTCATTTGTATCGCTTTAGTTTCATGATAGTTGGTTTTGATTAGAATTATTGTTCAATCGTAGTTGTCAAGGGAGGAGAAACCAACCTCAAGAGAGTGGGTCGTTTTCATGCCAAGGTACGACGAGATCTTCTCTTAGGGTTTCTAGTAATTGTGAATTCCTTCTGTAAAATTTGGATATAAGTTTAATAAATCCCTAACTTGTTTGTTGCTTGTTTGAATGAAATAGGAAATACATGTTAAATTCTCATCTTCTTCTTAGAATCATAATTTGGCTTGATGATTTCTGAATGGTCTTATGCTTATAGATTTATGAATTCTGACTTTTAAATTATTTTAGGTTGATGGTGAAATCACTTCATGTAATTGAAGCCTTATTCTAAATATTGATAAAAAGAAAATTCGTATGTGTTGAGGCCAGCGAGTGTTTCTAGTATTCGATGTTAAAGAATATGTATAGGAAGCTAAAGATATCATTTTAAGGTGAAACCAAATCTATTTGAAGGATGAGATGTCGAGGTATATTCTGTATAAATATACAGTATAGGATATGTTCTTAGTAAAATTAGGAAAATAGAGTTGAGACTATCTTGGATTCACCTTGGTAAACTGTAAATGCAAATTTGTAACTTGTGTTATGGACCTCTGTTTGAGGTGAAACTTGCCCCACTTGGATTTTTATATATAATGGTAAATTTGGTAAAAAATTTGTAACTTTAGTGATCTGAGACGACCCCTATTTGGTTCATAATTCAAAGTGAATATTATTTCAACATAGCCTGACAGCCTCCACTTACAAATTTATTGTTAGAAATCATTTTAATGTGAAACTACTGTCATTGGAAAGGTAACATCCATTTCTATTATGCCTTTGTAAGAATATAACTTGTGCTGTCAAAATCAAATGATAAGAGGATTTGTTTGTATATATTTCTAGGAGGTGTACCTTTTATATGTTGCCTAGATGAATGGAGATTAAACTTGAAAATGATAAACAAAATAGGTGACTTATGACATATTAATTAGGTTTTTTGGTAAATCTTTTCAGTTTGAACCCTGTGTATATACAAGACTAAAATAAAGAGGATGTATGTGTAAAATGTGTGGATTGTAATAAAGATATGTATGTTCACTTCATTAGTCATTTCATGCAGCTAAATGTGAACAAGTTATGGAATTTGAGCTTGTATTTAATGTCAAATTAGAATGCACTTGTGCATATTAAAATGTGCCATAGATGCATAGAAAAGATTAAGAAACTCCACTATAGAAAGCTGCATCTACCTTGTTAGAGCATAATATATGTGCGATTATGAGGCTATAAACTATTGGATACCATGTGATTTATGTGCTATGAGTAAAATTGTATGCTTCTATATAGATGTCTTAGAATTGATGTGCATGTGTGCAAGATTGTGGTTATGTAGTTGCTATATGATTAATTGGTTTTGAAATGAAAAGTATTATGAGTTGAGTCAAATGATTGTAGGAATTGGTAAGGTGACAATTTCTAGTTCTACACCCATTCATAGTCACTAAGACATGATATGAACATTTGGATTCATAAATTGGTAGACATTAGAGGTATAGAGTTGCAACTTGTAGAATGTGACTAGTGTTGAGAGGATGAGTGATCCCAACAAGACCTCACAAATATTACCAGTAAGTTGTAAGACTTTAAGTTGGGTAGAAACAGGGGACGAACTACCCAACGGCTCTTACTCCTGCCCAAATCTCCCCAGACAGATATGTATCCCCTATGGAGTAGATTGGATTAATGGATCGACACTGGGCCCATTAGAATTTTCAATAGGTCTTGAGGATTTAACTATGTCACGTCATATTGGGTGTCATTTGTAAGTTGTTAGAATTTGCCATAGAATACAACTATGTTACTAATTAAAACTAGATAAATTATTGTTTTCATAAGGTAAATTTACTTTGCTACAAACTCTATGACTGAACTCTTAAATGGGATCTCACCCTTATTTACATATGTAAATATGACCAATAGCTTTTGAGCTACGACAGGAGACGAAGGTAGAACCAATGACTATCAAGTATAGGTGAGTCTAGGCACTAAACTGACCGATTAAATTGGAAACCACACAAGTGCTCAAATTGGTGTAAACCAGTTGGTAGAACCAGTTTAACCAAATAGGTGTCTGTAAATTTTCTATTTTTCAAACTAAAAAGTATATTGTTTAGCCAAGTTACAAAAATCCATATACATGGATTTTCATTGCTTATCCTTTTACTATTGTATTTGTTATCTTACAAAACACATAATGTGATCATTTATGTTAATTTAAAATTTAGTTTGTTTTAATTTCTTAATATTTTATATTAAATTACTACTTAATATAGTATATAATAATGAAAAAATATATTTAATTATCACCGATTTGAGCATAATTGAACCACAGTTGAAACATTAAACTGTTAACCAATATTTTTACTGGTTCAATATTTGGTTCGCTTTCAAAAGTATTGTGAGGCATCACAACTGCGAACTCAATGAATTGAAAGTTTGAGTGTATGGAGATTATAATATTATGTTCAATTTTGTTGTATTATAGGTGACATATGTATTCACCTCGATAGTTCATAATTTTTATATGAAATGTTTATGTGTATTATAAAGATATTAATATGGGTGTTACAATGTCTCTACTACTTCTGGTTGTGAGGAGGTGGGTTTGATGGCAATGGTGGTTTTTTCTTAGCTTATATTGTTTTCTTTAGGGATGGCAATGCGAGTTGTGTCTGGTAGGCCGGCCACAACTCGCATTATCAAGAATAATTTAGTTCATCTTTGTGAAAAGTTGAGCAATTTGAGAAGAGTCTTTATGTTAATAGATTTGCTGTAGCAAAATAAGACCTCTATTCTATTGAAAGGATTTTTTTTTTTGGTTTGACGAGTTTCCTTTTTTGGTAAAATAAGCACGGTGAGAAATTCTCCAAAAACAGAACATCAACTAATATTCCAACTCATGCTTTTTAAATATGCCGAAGGAATCAACATGGTGTGGCACAATTGACAAGTAATTGGATCACTTAAACATGTGGTTAGAGTTTCGATCCCTGACCCGTGTGTATGAAAAGCATCTGTTAAGAGAGATCATCATCTTAAATGGATTTTTCATACCTCAAGGGATTAGCCCCCGGTTCTCGGCCAGGGGATACTCTGTGGAAGAAAAGGTGATGACGAGGAAGAGGAAGTTGCCAAAGAGGATGAGATTTTAGAGTTAAGGAAAAGTTGTAGAAACTAATAACAAATTGTGTTAATAAGAAGCCCCATTTGTGCAATTATTAAATATTAATGGGTTACCTATTGTAGTTGGTAATAATCGTTCCTAACCGAAGTGGAAAAATTAATCCTGATTTGCATCATAGCCATTGCTATTTCCAATGTTAGTTATGAAACAAACATCTTCTCGAGATTGAAGATGATCGATCTCTGATTTTAATTGTGCATCCTAAAGTATGATTGTTGTTGTTACTGTTGAATATTCTAACCCACTCAAGCAAAAACCTCAATCTCAATTGTGTATTGGACTATTAGCATATCACTAGCTACGCTTACTATCCTCATTCACTTCTTTTATTATCAAACTCTGAGCAATAGTTTCTCCCGCATTTATTCTTATATCAGTTTATGTTTCTTGTTTCTGTTCATCAGTGCACAAAGAAGAGCGGTGATGGATCAACAAGGACGTTTCTTTAGAACAGTAATTGAAGAGAATGGTGTAATTCGTGCTGCACTTGCACGCTGGAATGCTGCTAGGAATGCCTATGAAATTTATCAGGATCAAGGTATTCCTTATGAAGCTCGTAACTCAAGCTACCCAAGAATAAGTCGAGATTGGGCTCCCTCCATGGTTTATGTCCCGATGAGTCGAAATGGGAGGCCGAGGATTTCTGTCTTAGATGGCCACAACAATCAGAACCGGATTTCGAGAAGAGGAAACCATGAAACCCAGCAACAACGCTCTTTTCAAAATCTTGAAAAAATCAGAATTGAAGAAGGAGCACAAGGATCTGAGCCTATGATGTGTTCCATATGTCTTGGAGAGCTTTCAGTTGGCACGGAAGCAATTCGCTTGCCCAACCCGTGTTTTCATGTTTATCATGAAGATTGCATTATGAGCTGGCTAAATAGGTCTAACACATGCCCCGTGTGTCGTAGGCTTATCTGACATAGTTCCCTCATTCATCTTTAATCTCTAATACTTGTTATTCCATAAAATTGGATTTGAATTCTATCTATGTCCATGCTTTTCTTGTGGATCGCTGCCAAACTCAGTTTACACCAACTTATAGGTGACTTTATTTGACTTTAATTCTTATTGTGACTTTATTTGGTTTAGCTTTTTTATTTCATTTTGTTTTGTTTCTGCTCTTTTTTGGGTTGATGAAAGTTTTTATTTTTATTATATTTGGTTTTATATTTTTGGTTCATGTTCTTCGGTTTATGGAGGTTTTTCTTTTATGTTTTGCATAAAGATATAATATTTATTGCCAGTCGATACATAATAAATCATAATATTTGAGGATTTAATAAAAAAATATGTATTAAAAATAAATCCACATTTCTATATCTAATTTATTTTTTTATCTTATATAAAACAAAGTTTTGATAATTGGCAATGTGCTAACACCAAAATAATTTATTTTCCTCCAAAGTCATCTTTATTTTTAATTAATTTCTTAACGATATTAATTCAAGTATTTTAATAAAAATATCAAATTAAATATTATCTTGAACTAAATTACAATGTTATCTGTGACACCCATTACCCCGTCACACGAAAAATGCATATAAGAGCATACAAGAAGTAATAAAAATACTAAGTTATAAAAACTTTTAACGAAACATTGGTTCACATCAGTCGTACTAAAACACCTCTGTGAAATAAAACGTAAATATAATTTGTGAAAATAAAAACCATAATCCCCGATGTCACATGTCTTAGAGCTCAACCCTTAATTTACATCAGAACAATAAATATCATAAAGCGTAAATGGATCCTAAGCTAAGCAGCAACGTATAGTCTACTCCTCAGCGTCTACGTCCACATCATCAGCTGCATTCTCACCATCTACCCATACACTAGGTGTACAAGTGGCTACAAAACACAGAGGGGTGATAAATCATACTCGATATGAAAAGAAGTATCACATAGGCAAAACAACATGCTGCATTAACAATAAATCAAACATCACAATAACAAAACAAGGTCTCGTCGGTCAACAACAATCGGTCGGCAATCCTACGTCGGCAACTAGCAAACGCAAACATAACAACTACTCCATCGAAGTCTTCAGGTTCCTTTTCCTCTCCGGATGAGTGGATGAGAGTGCCCTTAACATCTAGAGATACAGACCAAGTCTATTCAAGGTGATCTAGTGTATGAATGGGACGCCCCACCAGTGTCCCACCTTTATGTAAGACCCCTACTAGAAACTACGCGCGAGGTCGAGCAAAGCTTCTCGTGGCCGTCTCCGAACTGTTTCCCATGAAATCGTTTGGTCACCACCCTAGCAATACCACATCCTCGATGCGCGAAAACATGCCTAAGCGTCTATCAACGTGCGTAACTCAAATTTGGAGTCACTATCCAGCAACGTTCTCGTGATCAATGGTCATGGGGTCCACTGCGTCAAAAACTAGTCGACGAGTTTTTTGAAAACTAAATACTCAATAAACCCGTCGAGTACACAATCGAAGTCGTCATCGCACATTGGTCACAAACTTGTGACAAATAAATAAACAATGAGGGTTGAAGTCCTTACCCTCTCATCATAATCCATACATCGGTCACAATCTGTGACCAATAATCAAACAATGAGGATAATAAGTCCTTATCATCTAAAAACAAGTCATACATCAAGCATAGCAAGCCTAGGTGGTTACTACCCTTAACTAACCCTTATAAGTCATTTAAATTCATTATTAAACAATTATCAGGCGTATGAATCGATCATAGCCCCTGTGAATCGATTCAGGGTCAAAAACTCATTATGTGAATCTAATTGTGTAGTCATTAATCGATTCATGACTTTAATTCATCAGTTCTGTAAACAGCAGCTGTGAATTGATTCATGCAGGTGTGAATCCATTCACAGAACCTGCAGAAGTGCAGTAAAGCTGTTTTCTGCACTTCCGTGAGTATACAATCAAAGTTTCCCATCGACAAACCTGTTGATGAGTTTCTTGAAAATCAAATACTCAACAAATCCATTGAGTATACAATCAAAGTCGACATCGCACATTAGTCACAAACTCGTGACCAATAAACAAGCAACGAAGGTAAAAGTCCTTATCCTCTCATCATAATCCACACATCGGTCGCAATATGTGACCAATAATCAAACAATGAGGATAATAAGTCCTTATTCTCTAAAAACAAGTCATACATTAAGCATATAGCAAACCTAGGTGGTTAATACCCTTAACTAACCCTTATAAGTCATTTAAATTCATTATTAAACAATTATCAGGGGTATGAATCAATTCGTAGCCCCTGTGAATCTATGGGGCTATGAATCGATTCAGGGTCAAAAAAACTCATTATGTGAATTTAAGTGTGCAGTCATTAATCGATTCATGACTTCAATTCATCAGTTTTGTAAACAACAGTGTGAATTGATTTATACAGGTGTGAATCCATTCACAGGATCTGCAGAAGTGTAATAAAGCTGTTTTCTGCACTTTCGTGAGTTTGAGGCCTCTCTTAAGTGGTCCCACGTCCAATCCAACATTTGAGAAAATTGCTAAATTGTCCCTAAGGTCTCTAATCACTGATTTTACATTCAAATCTTAATTTAAATTATTGTTCTTTAGTTCTTATCATGAAATACCTAATCTTATCTCTCTATCTTTCTTTAGTTCTATTAATCCATAACTCATTCATTTAAACAATCTAAAAAGAGGTATGAGGACAGATAATATAACACCCTAGCCAGAGCTACCCATTGCCATTCCAGAAGAGAATTGATGTCTCAGATTTTTTTAATTATATATCATAAAAAAAAAAAGACACTGTCCAATCGTTTACAAGAGTGAATATTCTTCCCTTGTGACTGCATCAATGATGAGTTTCTAGGCCACACATTCCAATACCATGTTGCCACACCACAGGTGACACCTATTTGTCTGTTGACAGCAAAAACTATTCCAATTTGACCACTGCTGATTTGATTCTTGGTTTATATTCGTTGGAAAAGTACATTCTTACTTTGCTGCCAAATAGGCTTATGATATAAATTCATGAGGTTTTTGTACTTACTGTGAGATTGGTTTTCAAATGGATTGAAGGGTACTAGGTATTTAATATTTTACTTCAAATTTTGTAGTGAATCTATAGATAGAAATGAAATGTAGACTATTCCCACATACCTTAGCTTAGCAATCTTGGCTTTTTGCTCTTAAACTTGAGCCTCCTAAATTTCTAATTGCTTGGTTTGCCAGAGGACACTAGTCTCTAAGCTTCTTTTTTAATCACCATGATACTGATTAGTCACAAGACATTTTAATAGGATTTTGATTTTTGAATGTGTTGCATCCTCATCGATCTACAGAACTAAGCTGAATTGCAATCTGTATATATCATGCCAATATCTTTTTAAGCTGGGACAAACAGTCCGTTCCTTATCTAGTTTGGAAGGATCATGCTCTCTTGTCTATCTCATAAATGAGGGGAAAGCTTCTATGTGGTCATTCTTGTTTCTCTACTTTTCCAGTGATGCTCATATAAAATGATTATTGTTTCACTTCCACATAACTATGGTTCTGGCATTAGTGATGATGATTGCATTATTAACTATTGAAAAGTATGTAGCATATGTATGAAGAAATGCCAATCATTTCTGATCATCTGATTAGTGTTGCCTTCAAAGTGTTTACCGGTTAAGAAATGCATTTAACAGTATGCATAATTTTATGAGCATCGTGCTTATGGGGAACTGTAAAATGATTCTATGTGGTCATTCTTGTTACTTTTCCAGTGATGCTCATATAAAATGATTATTGTTTCACTTCCACATAACTATGGTTCTGGCATTAGTGATGATGATTGCATTATTAACTACTGAAAAGTATGTAGCATATGTATGAAGAAATGCCAATCATTTCTGATCATCTGATTAGTGTTGCCTTCAAAGTGTTTACCTGTCAAGAAATGCATTTAACAGTATGCATAATTTTATGAGCATCGTGCTTATGGGGAACTGTAATCTTTGAAACATATGCCTCACATGTTCTTGCCTTCAATTTCCAGATCAAAATGGCAACTATGTGCCCTTTCACCTAAGGTAACTTTTCTTTTTCTTTTTAATTTTTTCCATGCTTTGAACATGAAGTTGAAGAATTTTTCATTCTTAGTTAATCTGCTAATCTTGATGACCATGTTTTTATTTTCTTTTTCATCATTGGATGTTAGTTTCAACCTTCTAACTACGCAGAAATTTGTTTTAACGATGATTGTTATACTTGAGTTTGACATTCATATCAGATGCAAGGTAAAGTTATCCTTAAAGTAGAACGTAAACCCTCTTTTTCAGCTCATATATTGTTTCAACATAAGCAGGTCTTGCAGGTGGGGTTATCACTGGAATATCTGTTGGGGCAGTAGCAGGACTTCTGCTGTTGGCATTTTGTGTTCATAATCGTTTGTGTTCTTCCCTCCCTCCTCCCTCTAGTCCTCGACCTTTGCCCTTCAAAGATGGGTAAATAGTAAAGTGTTTTGAAGACCTGCTATTATTGTGATTATATGCAAGTTTTGATGTTTATGACTTGGTGTGAGGTAAAATAGTGTTACTCTTTTTGAGGGTTTAAGTATGAAGAAGCATGGCTTGATTGAGGCGTCCGTCGAAGCACGAAGTTGGGAGTTGTCTGCGTACCTCGGAGAACTCTCTCCAGCGGTTGCTATTGATTGCCGAAGCAGAATTGATAGTTACAAACTACAAAGGCCAAAAGGGGTAGTGACAACTCAACTCACGACTGCCATGGCGAGTATCCTTTTCAAGCAACTAGGGTGTCAAATGATCCCAACACACATGATGATTTCAAGCCAGCTAATAATAAACTTTGAGAGTTCTTCTGGCATTTCATTGTCAAATGTTATCGAGCAGGATGTCAAGGATAATCCTGTCTTGGTTTACATGAAAGGTGTACCTGAATTTCCACAGTGTGGGTTTAGCTCCATTGCAGTCAAAGTTTTAAAACAATATCATGTTCCTATAAGCGCTAGAAACATTTTGGAGGATCTTGAACTGAAAAATGCTGTAAAAGACTTCAGTAACTGGCCAACATTTCCACAAATTTTCATTAAGGGAGAGTTTGTTGGTGGATCAGATATTATTCTTAATATGCACCAGACTGGTGAATTGGAGTGAAAAGGTTGAAGATATTGTGTCCAAGCAGTAAAAGCACGACTACGGTGATGAAATTAAAAGAGAGAGGTAGTTTAGACCAACTTGTTCAATGTAACCTGTTTCTTTTGCTGAAAGACGACATTATATGTGACTTCTTTGTATCAGATTTTCTGAATAGCAGTAAGTTATTTTCAGATTTTCTGGATAGTAATAAGTTATTTGACCAAAAATAAAAAAGCATGGCTTGATTGAATGTCCATTTGCATGTTGTTGATTAGTTGAAAGTTTTACTCCTCTGCAAAAATTTGCATTTCGTACATCTCCAGAACCTCAATAAACGATTATATAATCATGGTAAAATACCGCTTTTGGTCCCTGTAATTTGAGCGAAATTTGGTTTTAGTTCCTGTAAAATTTCTTGTTTATATTTTGTCCCTGTAATTTAAGATTCTTTCACTTTTAATCACTGCCGTCAAATCTCTATTAAAAAGGTTGAGTTTTTGTCCTTATAATTTTAAAATTCTTCCACTTTTTGTCTCTGTAATTTTAAGATTCTTCCACTTTTAATCTCTCTCGTCATACCTCTGTATTAGCCACGTCAGCATTTTTTAATAGAGATTTGATGACAGAGACTAAAAGTGGAAGAATCTTATATTATAGGGACAAAATCTAAATTTTTTTTTTTTACAGAGACTAAACCCGGATTTCGCTCAAATTACAGGGATCAAAAGCGGTATTTACCTTATAATCATTTATAAGGGTATAAACAGTTATATAATAGCCTGCCTTTCAAATGAAGCCTAAACGATTATCTAATCGTTTAATTTTTTTTTTTGACTAGATTATCTTATCGTTTATTAAGCTTTGAATCACGTGGATTGTGTGTCAAATGAAGTATAATCGTTTATGTTCCCTGCCATAATCGTTTATAAGTCTTCCAGCCACCATAATCGCTTATCACATGGTCAATAATCGTTTATGCTATTCCAAATATTTCCGGTTGCGTGAAATTGTCACATAATCGATTAAGGGATGGGTCCCAAACGTTTATAAGGATTTTGAAGTAGTTTAATCTCATCTTTTAATTCCAAAATTGAGTATGTGAGTGTACTCTAACAACTATGTTCTGTTATGAAATTGTTTTAAAATATCAAAACTATGGATTTGTATCTAGTTAACTCTAAGCGAATGAGAACTGAATTTGGTCTTTCAAGTGTATGAATTAATTGATTGTACACTTAAAATATATTCATGACTTTGGGTGGATGGGTCATTTTACTTGCTTGTGTGTATGATTCTTGACTACTGGGTTATAATTGAAATAAGATAAACTCTATGTAAAACCAATGCAGACATCAAAACATATATACATATATATACATACATATGTATTTACGTATATGTACATATGAATGTACATATGTATGTATGTACTCTGATAATTCCAATTCGCGCTTGCTTATTCTTTTTCTTCTTTCTGTTTTCTAGTTCTTTTTTTTTTTTTTTTTGGTGAAGTTCTGTTTTCTAGTTCTGAGTTGCTTTATTACCAAACTCTATGCACCCGATTTCCTTTATTTCCCAATTGGAATTTCAGTCATAGTAAGCGAAATGTGTTACAATTGCTAGCTGGGTGTATTGTGTCTGCGGCTTGTTCTGCTATTAAATTTTGAAACTGTCATACACGAAGGAATTTATAATATATGTAAGTGTGTTAGAGATAGACTTAATTAATTACCAATTCAGTCCTCAGAATTATTCTTCACATGCAGTTTGTCTTAAATTTAAGTATGTATATGAGATAATTTTTGGATTTACTAAATTTATATCAAATTATACTCTTTTGGGTTAATACCACTTTTGATCCCTGTAATTTGAGCGAAATTCGGTTTTAGTCCCTGTAAATTTTTTTATTTCGATTTAGTCCCTATAATTTAATATTTTTTCACTTTTAGTCTCTGCCGTAAAATCCCTAGTAATAACAATCGAATCAACCAGGGTAGCAAATTAGCTAGGGGGAAGAACGATATTTAACAAAGGTGTAGGCCTATGGTAGATTTTGTAAGCAAGAGATAAGTGAGGAAATTGAGAAACTTTGGTGGCCCTATTCAAAGGATTCTATTTTGGGAGAAATTAATTAGGCTATAGTAATATAATGATGATCTGAGATTGTGTGATTAAGGTGAAACGAGGAAAAGAAAAATGGAATTGAAAATAAGTGCCTTTATATAAATTCTCATGACCGTGTAATGTGTAGGTGGGAGACGTGAATTACAACTGTTATGGGTGTTACACATGTAAGAATTTATAGGATCCATTATATGAAATTAGAACACCGTTAGAGCACTTACTTGTGGAAGACATGATCAAGGTTACTGGGAATTGCTTCTATCTCGTAGAACTCCTGAAAGAATTAAAACCAAGTCTTCCTTTGCATGTTCACACACTCTGGGATCTCGGTTCTCAATGGGGCAAACCGTTGAGCGATCAACTAATGACGTTTTACATTAAGTGACGGCAAATGGGACCTAGCCAAAGTATTTATATTGACCCTAAGCCCTCCCATCATGGGCCCAGTGGTCAGGCCTACACTGTCTCCCACATAGATCAGTATTAGGTGTCTAAAGCCCATTAGCAATTGATCACTTAATTAACGGGCCTAAGCATCATAAAATGGATCATAATATTAGTCCGTTTTTTGGAAAACCGAAAACCACAATTAATTGCAGCCTACAAGAATTTATTAGAAAATATTCTAACATTTTCCCACTTAGGCAAAATCAATTGTGTAGATTTAATTTATAGAAAACATTTTTGAAAACGATTCTCGGGCTAATAACATATTTCCTACTATGGCCACTAAACATATGATTCTAAGATGCAACACCTAATTAAGACTTCATCCAATAAAAGTCAAGTAATATCGAATCATGGCGGTTGTCACATCCTATATTGATATAACACCTTCCATAGTTACAAATACCACTAACTCCGTCGACTAGTCATCTAAGTGGAGCGTAGCAAGAAAATAACATGTCAATGTGATCCAACAGCCATACTATCATCTTCTTTGTCAGTCCTCAATTTTTCTCAAATGCATTAAAGCCAGAGAAATTATATGGTTCACAAGAAACCATCATGCATCAGCTCCAACATGGTGTCGACCACTGGCATAGTGATCCCATTGACATCTAGCTATAATGTTTTAGCACTCATGCGTCAGCTCCAACACGGCATCGACCATGATATAGTGGTCCCAATGGTACCGCACGAGCTACACGGTTCAACAAAATCACAATGCCTCATCTCCAATGTGGTGTCGACCACCGGCACAGTGGTCCAAGCGACACTGAGCTTCATGGTTTAACAAAACCACAATGCCTCATCTCTAACATTGTGTCGACCACCGGCACAGTGGTCCAAGCGACACCGAGCTTCATGGTTTAACAAAACCTCAATGCCTCAGCTCCAACATGGTGTCGAGCATCGGTATAGTGGTCCAAGCGACACCAAGCTTCATGGTTTAACAAAACCATAATGCCTTGGCTCCAACATGGCGTCGACCACCGGCACAATGGTTCAAGCGACACTGAGTTTCATGGTTTAACAAAATCACAATGTCTTAGCTCCAACATGGTGTCGACCACTGCACAGTGGTCTCAGGGACACCGAGTTTCAACATTTTCGCATTTGATATACATATATAATAGTATATAACAACATAATTCAACTCATAATTAATTTCTCAAGTCAAATGAAAATGTTATCAAAACACCATAGGTGTTAGAAATACGAGAGCTAACATAACATAAAACACGAGCTAACGAAGCACATTATATAAACTCACAGTGCCCATACTTACAACAAATAATGAAAAATAAGTAATTATGGTCCTGAGTCCCTTGATTAAGGATCAACCAACGCAGAATCCATCAACCAACTCAAAGAGGGCACAAATCAACATATATATATCAAACATTATATTTTCCTATACTTATAAAAATTATATATGGTGACAATGATCAATACCAATGAAAAATAATGACATACACATGAAAATATTTTTCAAAAATTATTCCAATAAAAGAGCTCAATAATTTCCATGTCACAACATTCTAAAAGAATGTCACACCCGTATATAAATATATATTCCAAACATAAATATGAGAAAGATAAGAGCTCATTAAGAACAAATTTATCTATTTCTTCATGTATACAATACATCAATAATAAAAAATATATAGTTTATAACTAACCTCTAAGGATGTGTGTCACTCATCCTTGTGTGTAGCACTAACAAAAGTGGAAGCCAACTTAATTGTATATCATCAACTTTATATAAGTTCTCAAATGGCTCATTGAATAAATATTTGAGAACAATGATAAAACTCATGTCAAATCAAGTCCTAGTTTCAACACCAAGGATAAAGAATAAAAAAAACATACATCGATTAACTTCAATATGTTATTAAAACACATACAAGCATTAATATTTTCAAGTTTCAATGTGGTGTGCCGCAACCAATGACAAGAAGGTCATTAAAACATATTTTTATATAATTAAACACAACTTTTATTGCTTCTCAACAAATAAGTTAAATTGCTCAAAATGAAACCATACATACTCAAGCATAAATCCAAATATGTTTAGAAGAAAAATTTTCAATAATTCTAAATTTATTAAACTAGCAATAATCAAAATTAATACTTGTATCGCAATATTTAATGGTTCAATGTTAAGACAAACACGAATGCATTAAAACATGTAACATGACAAGATATAGCTCAAAATAAAACAAGTTGTCACATTGAGGCCAATATAATGACACATTCACCTGTCGGCCAAAATCTCAGATGGGTTAATCCATGAGCATACAATGGGTTTAGAAAATTGTCCCCTTTGGGCAGACAATCCCTTAGCCCAATGCATTCCCCAATAACTCCATCACCAATTAACTTTCAATCACAACATGCAACCACCCCATTTGGGCATGTAATTGCATGAAATGATTAAAAGCATTTCTTAAACTACAAGAAATTTTCATGAATCAATACAAGCTGTCCCACTTTGGTGGTAACGGCTCATAGCGATTAGCGACACAGAAAAACTCTTGCATAGAAATTATTTTTCTCTTGCCCATACATACGACACAGTTAACAGACAAATACATCATTAAATGAGCACCCTTACTAGTCATACATCAATTCAATCCGCATTCTTAACATGTTTCGTACTTTACAGCGTAACAAGCTAATCTATTAAAGTACGTATATAAAAATAATAACATAAAGTACGTATATAAAAATAATAACATATAATCATGCACAACTCTATAGGGAAAGTGAACACTACCATTCAATCCAGGGTATATCATATTATTTTTCTAATATATTTTTCAATTTAATTTCTGCCAGAAAAATAATTAAAAATCAATTTAATATGATTTATTTTATAAAAAATATTTAACTCAGCGGAAAAATTTTGGAAAACATATAGCAAAATCAAGCATAAAAAATAGAGCACAACGCAAAAAACAGCGTCAAAAACGGACTCTCGTAGAGGCCGCACTCTCTCTCACTTTCCCTGCCCTGCGAGTGGGCTTTGTCAACGGGTACTGTAGATCATCCCCTACCTATAGTGGGTCAACTCGCGACCAGAAACGGGTCTGAAAGCGGGTCGTGATCCGGCAGCGATTTCTCGTTCGTTTTAGCTCCGTTTCACGCGATTTTTGATGGGTTTTGTTCCAAATCTAATTCTCAATCATTTTAACATAAAATCCTCAACTCTTAGTGCGAAAAAAATGAGCAGATCATGTAAAACTTGGACGAACGAGTCACACTAGCGGGTCACATTTTTTGGCACTGTTTTGGCTCGTTTTCGGCGCTTATTTCATCGTGATTTTGTATAGGTTTCGACCAGAATTTGATTTCTAATTATTGTAGTATAAAATACCCAAATTTTAACAACAAAAAAGGGGATTTCCAGCCCCAAATTGCGGTTATATGAACCCTAAAATTGTCACGATTTTTCAGCGATTTCTCCTTCTACGATTAACGAAAAAATACGAAACTTGTGCCATTAGATTCGTGTGATCACTCTCTACAAAACCCATATAATTTCATGCTTCGATTTAGTGTAAAACTTAGTCCAAATTTGCACTCAATTTAAAAACTAAAATAATCCCAAAAAAAAATTGAATGTAAAAAATTGGTCTACCTCAATAGTGAGTCCTAATCCATATAATAACCGCTCTGATACCACATGTAAGAATTTATAAGATCTATTATATGAAATTAGAACACCGTTGGAGTACTTACTTGTCGAAGACATGATCAAGATTACCGGGAATTGCATCTGTCTCGTAGAACTCCTGAAAGAATCAAAACTAAGTCTTCCTTTGCATGTTCACACACTCCGGATCTAGGTTCTCAATGGGGCAAACAGTAGAGTGAGCAACTAATGATGCTTTACATTTAGTGACGACAAATGGGACCTAGCCAAAGTATTTATATTGACTCTAAGCCCTCCCATCATGGGCCTAGTGGTCAAGGCTACACTGTCTCCCATATAAATCAATATTAGGTATCCAAAGCCCATTAGCAATTGATCACTTAATTAGCAGTCCTAAACATCATCAAATGGATCATAACATTAACTCGTAACTCGTTTTTTGAAAACCGAAAACCACAATTGATTGCAGCAAACAATAATTTATTAGAAAAAATTCTAACAGACGACTCTGAATTTTGAATTTAGAATGAGTTGATAAGATGTTTTAAGTTGTCGGTTAATTTGTTGGTGTTCAAAATATAATTCGGGTATGACACATAGTTTGCTTTGTGATTGGTACCTTGTATGTTCTGTTTGAAAATAGTTACATCAAACAATAAATTTTAATTTTGGCTGAACATAAATTCCAAGAAGGAGAACCTTGAAAATCATGATAGTTAGCTTAAAGGATGCCTAGACTAGACATCCAAGGGCCCAAGCATTGGAACCATGAACCAAAAATGTAAGCCATTACTATGAAATTTTATGGCTCCTTAGGTGGAAGCTTATTTTTTGCATAATAATTACACAGAAAACATACCTAAGTACACTTGTTGATACCCTTAGACAACATAGGCATAAATGGAAGAGAAGAAAAATACTTAGACTAAAGGGTTGACTTGCATTGGTACAATAAAACCACCTTAAACTTGGAACAAAAGAAAATCAACATTCAATCTATCTACTATAAAACTAAGTTAAAACAAATAGATTTGCTGTCATACAAGTCAGTTGTTGAAAGAAAGTTGTACCCCGGGCTTCATAGCCAAACCATGTGTAAAATGTAAAATGAATACTTAGAGCAAATGTGCCAAAACACTATTCTAAGCCCAACTTCTGATTCATATAACTTCTAAATGCTAACAGATTTTGATATAGGGTTTTCTCCAATGAAGCACCAACTCTGACACGATGCAAAGTTCAAAATACACAGGTAATTGCCTAAAACTGAAGTGTCATTAAAAAGTATCGTTAGGAATCAAATGTGACTCTAGAATTCGGTACGTAACATATATACGATATAAATATTCTCCATGTCAAAAATTAGGTTGAATGGACTTTAGGAACTTAATTTGACATATAAGAGCCTAAAAACAAGCAAAGTGGCTTCAAGAGGGAGGTATGAGTGCTAATACCATTTATGCAATGGATTGAGGCTACATTGTTTGTACATAGTTTTTATATCCGAAAGTAAGATAACATACCAATTTCCGAGTAAAACCATATGAGTACAACTACATTTAGACTTCTAAAACCAAATGATGAATTTATAAGACTTCAAAGGTGACCAATAAGTAGGAATCTTAAATCATAGTTGAAAATGAGATGGAACTTTCTCCAATAGTTTTGTATCACTCAAATAATATTTAATATCAAGTGTTAACCTTGTAGCACAAACATAGCTTGGATTTGACTTGGAATTGCAAATTGACACTAAAAGTAAGCTTATTGGAGGTAGATCATTGAAGTTGTACATAGGAACGGAATTTGGACCGAAATTTTTGTAGGAAACCTAAATATCTTATAAGAACCATGGATGAAATAATTTAGATAAATCAGACGTGAATTTCTAATTGTACAATGGAGTCGAAATTGAAAGTGTAGACTGAACCAGGAGTCTATAAGATGGACTCTGAATCTCTGATCGAGATTTAATGAGTTATCTACGAAAACCACTCCCCATAAGTTTTAAATACCTAACTTACGTTGGATGATGGGATAAATAGTTTCTGAGACTAGTTTTCAATTTGGGGCACTAATAGCACAATTTCAAGTTAAACAGTGTCCATTGAGGGCTGATTTTTAGTATTTCTTTTGAAAATGGATAGTATCCACTCTCAAATAACTTCCTTTAGATTTATTGAGTTAAAATAGCTTAAGGATAGTGAAGGTATGACCATTTGTTCAACCTGAGTCATTTGACTCCTTCTACTGAACCTTAAGTTATGTGCAAATGTTTAAAAAGTGATGTTTGTGTATTCAATTGAAAATGATTTCATGCTCAACATATGTATACAACATGTGTGTGTGTGTGTAATGTGGCGAACCAAGGTTCGAATCCCCGTAGGGAGAAGTACTCATATTTAGTGTTCGACCGTGCCTCGAACAAGATTACCTCTGATGGTCAAAACATGCGGGAAACAAAACAAAAGTGTATATATATATCTGTGTGTGTGTGTGTGTGTGATTTTTAACAAATGGAGTTATCGAGGGTGGCAACCTCAGTATGTGCATGTGATGTTTAAATAGCTACAATTGTTGAGGTAGGAAACCTTAGTATGCGCATGTGATTTTTAAATAGCTGGAGTTACTCAGGGTGGCAACCTCAGTATGCACATGTAATGTTTAATAGTTGTATTTGTTGAAGGTAGAAATCTTAGTACAATTGAATAGCTGGAGTTGTTAAGGGTGATAACCTTAGTATGAATTGAATAATCGGGATAATGAAGGTGAAACCTCAATATGCATATGTGATGATGAATATTTGTAATGATGAAGGTGACAACTTCAGTAAAATTCAATGCAGACATGCACAAGATTTCATTCATTGTTAGCATCGCTAATGAATACAACCCTGATGAGGACCAATCCTACATGAAGGCTAAGGAGCTTCAAGAGCTAGGAGTGGAGAGGCCATTGACTAGAGGGAAGGCTAAGAAGCTCAAGGCACAATTGGAACAACAAGTTGTTAGCTTTCTTAGTCTTAAGGCCTATGACAAGATTAGTCCACATCATACTAATCATTTGGTAATAGAATTAGCTTAAGACTTTCTTTTATTTTTAAGATGTAATAATCATACTTTAATTAGGATTATGTTTTAGCTTATGTTTGACATTAGAGTGTGTTTGTGTCCGTGTGTATGCACCTATGGCTTAGGCATCATGGTGTGTAACTTAGACACACTAGCATCTCTTTAAGTGGTGCGTAGCTTAGGCACAACCCTAGATATTTAAGGAACTTTATGAACTTCATTTTACAACTTTAAATGAAATACACTTGTTTGTGTGAGAATACAGAAATGTTCTATAGGGTTCTTGGATGAACCAAATTAGAATCTTATCAAGAGCCTCTTACTTTTGTGATAATTCATCATGATCTTATCATTCCCTATAGAATGTGGCGATTTCTTCCCATTTCTCATCTAATCCACCTTTGTTTATTTATTTTCCTTGTTATTTTCCTTTTATTTTTTCTACTTTTGATTCAAGAAATCACTTAGTAATCAGAACTTGTTACCAAGTGTATTTGCCCTTTAAATCAAGCAAAATGTCAACAACAAAAAATTGATCTCCACTTTGCTAAAATCTTTTCTTATCATCTTGATTTAATCCATCTTTGCTTGTTTCTTTTAATTTTCCTACCTTTTGTTTGATCAATATTTTTGCCTTTCTTAATTTTTCCCCTTTGATTTATTTTTTGGAGAAGCTTCACGTGTTTGGATTTACAAATTAAGGGTCCAGCTTGCATTTGAATTTGTGTTTGGGATAATTCATTCACGGAATTAATATTTGGACCAGTGTGCTTCCATTTGACAATTCTTAAATTTCAATTGGTTGATTTGTGGTTTCCAATTTGTTGTGTCACCGGCTCAATATGGAAATGGAATTTGCGAATTCATATGTGCTACGGGTTTAAGAGCTGCACATTAAAAATGGATCACAATGAAGCTCTCATATTTCAAGACCCCTAGGTGAGCTCACGGGTTTGCTTCAAAATCTGAGTGAGTTGCAATTTTCATCCCTTTCTACTTTGTGTTCTTGAAGTTGAAGTTCTTGAGAAAATCCTGCACTTTAACCCAAATTTATGTGAAATCTTGAGTTGTTAGTTGATTATAAGTGTCATAATATGTGTGGGAAGGTTTAATTTAGTGATTACTTACTGCTTTTTGGGTGAAATTCAAATTCTGTAATTGCTGGAAATTTTCTGAAAAAAAAAATTCTGCAACTTCATCATCTTCTTCACTTACAACTTTTTGATCCAAAATTTCATTAAATTTCATTTGCAAACTTGTTTTTCATGTTATTTCTTCCATACATGTCCGATTCTGAAAATTCAAAAGCATAAACTGATTAGATAAAATGAGAGGATGAATCAAAGACATAATGATACTTATGAAGGTGGCAAGATCAAGTTTCCTTCATTTCATGGGAAAAGTGATCCGGAAACATATCTTGATTGGAAGCTTAAGATAGATCAATTGTTTGAAGCTCATGTCATTGCAGAAGAGAGGAGAGTTAAGTTGGCTACCTTAGAGTTTAAGGATCATGCCTTACTTTGGTGAGACCAACATGTCAAGGAGAGGAGGCGATGTAGTGCTAGGCAACTAGATGATTGGGATGAGTTAAAAGCAATTTTGAGGAAGAGATATGTTCCATCCCACTATCAAAGAGAGCTACATCAAAAACTCCAAAGGTTGAAACAAGGTACCAAGAGTGTGGAGGACTATTATAAGGACTTTGAGACTTTAAGAATTCGCTCCAACATTAGAGAGGATGAAGATGCCATAATAGTTAGGTTCTTGGATGGCCTAAGCTATGAGAGTAGAGATGTGGTGGAGTTGCAACATTTCATGATAATTGAGCAGCTTGTTCACAAGGCATCCATGGTTGAGCAACAATTGAAGAGAAAGAACACCTATAGAAAGTATCAACCAAGGACTCCTCACATTGGAAGGACAAGCATAAGATGGAGGGCAACAATTCTCCTAAAGTCGTTCCCTCTAAGGAGGGAGGTAAGTCTTCTTTCCCTTCTATGCAAGAATACTTCTTCTCAATCTCCTTCTCATTCTTCTTCCATTAAATGTTTTAAATGCTTAGGAAGAGGTCACATAACATCTAATTTGAACTATGATTGCAAAGGGTAAAGAGGTGCATGCAACCGATTCCTCATCATGTTCTTACTATTCACATTCATCCTCAAGTGAGCAAGAGAGTGAATGTGAATTGGTTCCCCTTAAAGGAGATATTCTCATGGTAAGAAGACTCCTAGGAGTCCAAGTAAAGGATAATAATGAGTCTTAAATAGAAACCATTTTTCACACTAGATGTTCCATTAATGGTAATATTTGCTCTTTGATAATTGATGGTGGTAGTTGCACAAATGTAGCTAGTTGTCGATTAGTTACAAAACTTGCTTTGAAAACAACTACCCACCCAAGTTCATACAAATTGCAATGGCTTATGGAAGAAGAAGAAATTTTGGTTGATAAACAAGTTTTGGTAACCTTTAGCATAGGCAAATATAGTGATGAAATTTTGTGTGATGTAGTGCCAATGGAGGCCGACCATATCTTGTTAGGTAGACCTTGGCAATTTGATAGAATGGTCATACATGATGCCTTTACTTTTATGCATAAAAAACATAAGGTGATTCTTTTACCTCTTAGTCACAAAAAAGTTTGTAATGATCAAATTGCTTTAAAGCAAAAAAGGAAATAAGAGAAAAAGGGGAAAAGGATAGTTCCACATTGCATGCCCATGCTTCAAGTAGCTTTAACACTATACCGAGAGTTGAAAGCTTGTTTATTAGAAAATATGTGGTTAGGAAAGCACTGTTGACTAGAAGACCTTTGTACTTTCTTTATTACAATAATATGTGTTTGTCTTCTTCTCATGATGTTGTTCTTAATGAATTGGATTGTCTTTTGAATGAATTTTATGATCTGTTCCCTAGTGACTTACCCCACGATCTACCACTATTGAGAGGTATTAAGCATCACATAGATCTAATACCAAGTGCTTTTTTGCCTAATAGGCCACCTTATAGGAGTAACCCGGAACAAACTAACGAAATAGAAAGACAAGTCCAAAAGCTTTTGGCTAGTGGTTGGGTTCAAGAGAGCCTTAGCCCTTGTGTTATACCCGTGATACTAGTTCCCAAAAAAGATGCTACATGGCGCATGTGCACATATTGCCATGCTATAAACAACATTACCATAAAGTATAGGCACCCAATACCTAGGCTAGATGATATGCTAGATGAATTACATGGTGCTTGTGTATTTTCTAAAATTGATTTGAAGAGTGGTTATAATCAAATAAGAACTAGAGAGAGGGATGAGTGGAAAACCGCTTTTAAGACTAAATTTGTCTTTATGAGTGGTTGGTCATGCCATTTTGCTTGACAAATCCCAAGCAGTTTCGTGCATTTGATGAACCATGTTCTAAGACACTTTATTGGTAAATTTGATGTTGTTTACTTTGATGACATACTTGTGTATAGCTTGAACATGCATGATTATATTGAGCATCTTAAGAGTGTTTTGCAAGTCCTAAGAGAAGAGAAGTTGTATATTAACTTGGAGAAATGTACATTTTGCAAAAGTGAGGTTACCTTCTTAGGATTTGTAGTGAGTGCACAAGGTGTCAAAGTAGATGAAGAAAAGATTACGGCCATAAGGGATTGGCCAACACCTAAATGCATGAGTGATGTTAAGAGTTTTTATGGCCTTGTTAGCTAGGTGTTTTGTGTCTAATTTTATTACTTTGGCTGCTCCTTCGAATGAGATTGTCAAGAAAAATGTTGCATTTAAGTGAGAACAAGAGCAAGAAGATGCATTCAATGCTTTAAAGGAAAAATTGATGAATGCACCTATCTTGTCCTTGCCTAACTTTGCAAAAACTTTTGAAATTGAGTGTGATGCATCTAAGATTGGGATAGGGGCTGTTTTGCCACAAGAGGGACATCCCATTGCATACTTTAGTGAGAAATTAAGTGGAGCACACTTGAATTACTCCACTTATGATAAGGAACTATATGCATTAGTTAGAGCATTGCATACTTGGCAACATTATTTGTTTCCTAAGGAATTTGTGATACATAGTGATCATGAATTCTTAAAGTATCTAAAGAGCCATGGTAAGCTAAATAAGAGACATGCAAAGTGGGTTGAATTTTTGGAATAATGTAGCGGCTCAGACAAGTGCACCTGATCGTAACTCGTAATAGAGTGGAGTATATTTAAGACTCTGAATGTCGAACTCATAGGGAATGCATGAGTACTAACGTAATAAATATCCTATGTTATTTAGACAAATGAAAGTTGTGGTTTTAAGAATGTAAACAATCGAATTGAAACAAGACAAAGATAAGATAATGCGCAAGAACGAGGTAAAGTCAATTATGGGAAGCCCGGGGGAACCGGGTTCACCAATACTTAGTCCCTGAATTTACTAGTTAATTACTATGAGCTATATTTCCTGGTTGAAAGCTAATCTTCCACTCTAATATTATTAATACCCAATGATCATGCAATATTAACAGTCTTCTCCTAAACTAATATCCCCAATGATCATGCAAGATAAATAGAAGGAAGAGCATTAAGCAACAGTGGAATTGTTAATTCAATAACTGATTAGAAACAAATAATTATCCTTGATCCGGCATAATTAGCGAGTTCAATTATTCCTAGAGTTTCGTTAACTAATTGTGGTACGATTGCCTCCAATTTAATTAATTTATTAAAGGGTGATCAAGCCTTATAGGATCAAGCATGCTAAGAACAATACAATCAACAGGATAATAGAAAACTCATAGAATTAACTAAATAAATGTCAAAAATATATTAAATGATCCCCGTCAACCCTAGTGATGGATTTACTACTCAAGGTAAGTGAAAAT
This sequence comes from Calophaca sinica, assembly GCA_037113605.1. Taxonomy (NCBI): domain Eukaryota; kingdom Viridiplantae; phylum Streptophyta; class Magnoliopsida; order Fabales; family Fabaceae; genus Calophaca; species Calophaca sinica. The sequence goes on along the minus strand of CM073735.1, from coordinate 107,069,836 downwards.
AGCATACAATCACATGAAAAATAATGAAAACCCATAATAGATAGAATTAAGTCTAAACCGGGACATCCTTTCGATATGACAATGGTCCTTAACCACGTTCTTCGCGATCCTCACAAGCTCCGATGGAAAAATAGGATTGAGCAAGCGGCTCTAAGGTTCCAGAATCAAAAGTCTTGAAAAGAAGGCTAAGAATGCATATTTATAGGCTTGGCAACGTATTAGGTCAAACTGGCTTCAAATCTGGGCCATCTGGGACTAGGTACGACCGTACTGGCTTTATACATGGTCGTACTGCACTTTAGTTGCAACACTAGCCCGTACTTGTGCATTCTACATAGCCTGACAACAATTGGGTATGGCGGTACGTGACTTTTTCTTCGATCCCAAACTGTACTGACCATGATGTACGCCCCTACTGCTGTGCTTGATTAGGTACGGTCGTCCTGACTATATGTCAGGCTGTACCGCATGTCCAGAAATGCCAAAAATATCCAAATCTTGTCAGTCTTTGGTCCGTGTGCGCCTCTTTTGCTCAAAGTGTTGTCGTTGTGATAATTCTGCAAAATGAGACATAAATGAGTACTTTTATACTTTAAATAACACAAATTGACATGTTTTAATACTCAAAATGCCCATAAAAGTAGACAAAATTGAGGTTTATCAAACAATTTCCATATGTTATCAAACATAAGAAAGGGAAAACTAATGTGGTAGCTGATGCACTTTCAAGGAGATACTCTCTAGTCTCTACTCTTCAAACTAGACTTCTTGGTTTTGATCATATTAGAGATTTATATGCCTTGGATGTTGATTTTGCTTGTCTTTTTCATGTTGTGAGCTTATGGCACATGACTCTTATTATAAACAAGATGGTTATTTGTTTAAGGGCAATAGATTATGCATTCCTAAGTGTTCATTGAGGGAATTGCTTGTTAGAGAGGTGCACGAGGGAGGCTTAATGGGTCATTTTGGGGAACATAAGACTCTTGACATGTTGCATGAATATTTCTATTGGCCTAAGATGAAGCATGATGTGCATTTAGTTTGTTTTAGGTGCATAGTTTATAAGAAGGCTAAATCTAAAAGCATGCCTCATAGTTTGTATACTCCCCTTCCTTTTCCCTCTTCCCCTTGTGTAACACCCCGCATTTTTCTTACATTTTATATTTTTTAAAAAATGTATTTATTTCATTAATTATGATAATTTGCAAATTTAGTGATTTTAATTTCCCTATGTGTGTTTTAATTGTTGAAAAATGTTGAGTTGATATCCATTTGTATTTTTAGAAAATAGTGGTAATATATTATTTTATTACTTCATTTTTCTAAAATTTTAGTATTAGAAATGTCGTTTATTTTGGGAAAATATTTTGAGTTAAAGATGTGTTAAAATGAAATTGTCGGATTAAAGGGTTAAAAAATATTGAAAAAATGGGTTTTTAGTGATTACTAGTCGTACCCTCCATTTTTCTACGCGCACCCCCTGGATTTCAGGCCCAAGCCCTGCGTTCCCTTATCCTTTTCTTGCAAAACCTAAAGTGATTTTCTCCTCCCCAAAGAATAAGCAGCGCCGCTGTTATCTTCTTCTTCAACCTTCACAAATTCTCTAAGTTCTCTCCCTTGCCACCACTATGGCAGCCTCTCAGGTGCCATTCACGACCAACCACCATCGCGGTCAACCCTCTCTGCTTCTCCCTCCATCTCGAACTCTCCTTCTATGGTGTGAACTCTCCATCTCTCTTCGCGATTTCGCTGTGGTTTAACGCTGAACATTTCGGCAAGCCACCATGGCTCACCTTCTTAGGCCAAGTCTCTTCCTCTTCCGGCATTCTGTTCAGATCAATTTCTTTTAGTCCGCCACTTGTTCAATTGCGAACCACCATCTTCGCCACGGTACAAGCTTCCCGGTAAGCCTTTGTCCTTTCTTTTGTGATTTTGACTTGGTTCTATACATCCTTAGTGGAATCTGAATCTAAAACATTGTTTCTATTGTCCCGAAGCATTTCAGACGTCTTCACTGTGAGCTCAACCGTGATCTTTGTCTAGACATAGTCGTCACCTCCAATTGGATGGATTCCATCGCATTATGATTGTAACGAACCTTTGAACTTTGACCTTTCCTCTTGTTCGTGTCATTCAAATTCGTGGGCTTAGAGTTATTTTGTTAGGAAGGAAAGCGGCCAAGGTAAGGGCTTTTCTCCTAAGTTAGAGCTAAACATTGGTTGTTGTCTAAATACTGTTATAATTCGTGTGGTGTCTTGTTTAAAGGAAAAGTTTATTTTATCATGAAATATGAATCTATGATGTTCTACTATCCAATTTTAATTTTCATATACTCCTCTAAATGAATGTGTTGATGATTTTTTGGCTATTTATTCTATGTTCATATGTGGTTCAAACTTGTGTGGGTTATATTTTTAGTGCAAAAGATTTACTCTATATTGTCCTTGAAATATGTTTCATTATTCCTTAATTTTAATAAGGATTGAATCATAAAAATATGTTTTGTCTCTTGATGATTTGTTATATTTAATTTGCTAAGAAAAAAAACGATTTTGATATATATGGAGAAATATGGATAATTGTTGATTCTTGTCGTTTTGATTTGGTGCAAATCGGTTATGTGATTTTAAATAATATGTTTATCGTTGCTTGTTGAATCTGTTTTAATTAATTTGGTGTGCACCTGTGTTTGGTATTGAATGTTTGGATTTTGGGGGAGTTGGTTTGAGCTTCTTGTTGTGTAAAACTGTGAATTGCTTCGGTAAATTGATTTGACTAAATGACATGCATCATGTAGAGTGGCATGTGTAGGGCCTTCGTGGCGGTGATATGTTTTGATTCCCCATTGGTATGGGAGGTAGCTATTAGTTTTGGACGACCTTCGTGGTTAAGGCCTTCATGGCGGTGATATGTTTTGATTCCCCATTGGTTTAGGAGGTAGCTATTATTTTTGGATGACCTTCATGGTTAAGGCCTTCGTGGCGGTGATAAATTTAATTCCCCACTGGTATGGGATGACTATATCGCGATCATGAGAGTCTCGCATAAAGCATGCATACTAACTTGAATATACTGATTTTTGTGATGTGTTAAATGTGAGGATTTTTATTTGCAAGCTCGTACGTAAATGTGAATATATTTTATTGGTATTTAGTATAATTATTCTTGTTTCTATATTTTTTATCTAAATGTAAAAAAAAAAAACCATAAATCGTATTTGAGCGATTTTACATGTTTTAGCTTATTACAACTTGTTATATGAACTGACCCTTACACCACATTTTAGGTACAAGTGGATTTGAGAAGCCTCAAGAATGATTTGTTTGTATTATTGTTAATCATGCCGGCGACGAATAATTGTGTTAGATGCCCTGTGCTACTATTTAAAACGTTAACATTATTTTACGCAAATTGAACTTGGTATTTTTATTTTTATTGCGGACGTGATATTTTTTCCGCTAAATAATTGGGATAACCTAAACCTTGGTTATTTTCTCTATAATTTATAATCTCAGAATTTTATTATAATTTAGTTGTGTTGTAGAGTAGTTGCAAGCATTTGTTAAATTAGTACTCACATGTTTTGAGAATAAAATATGGTTACAGAAGATCTTTAATTTAGTTTTTCACTTGACTTTAATAAACTTAAGTTTTCAGTATTAGATTCGATTAGACAAAAAATTAGTTTAGTGATTAAGTAGGATCCTTGCTATTAATTAAATTTTTATAATTGACAATAAGACATCTTCGTGATTATTAAATGTTTTATAAGTTATTAACGGTAACTTTTATTTATTTAAAAAAAAGGCCGTTTTTCTTAAAATATACGAGTTAATGCCTTGAACATCCGGGGCGTTACACCTTGGGTTGACTTGTCCATGGATTTTTGTTGGGGCTGCCCAAGAAAAAACATGGTTGTGATAACATTTTTGTTATTGTGGATCGCTTTTCTAAGATGTCACATTTCATTCCTTGTCATAAAGTTGATGATGCATGCCATATTGATAATCTGTTTTCCAAAGAGGTTGTGAAATTGCATGGTATACCCAAGTCCATTGTTTCAGATAGGGATACTAAATTCTTGAGTCACTTTTGGAAAACTTTGTGGCTAAGCTAGGCACCAAGTTGCTCTTTTCCACTACTTGCAACCCTCAAACGGATAGGCAAACCTAAGTGGTAAATAGAACCCTTGGTACCATGCTTAGAACTCTTTTGCATGCAAACTTGAAAGCTTGGGAAAAGTGTTTGCCATTTATTGAATTTGCATACAATAGAGTTCTCCATGGAACCACATCCTTTTCTCCATTTGAGGTTGCATATGGTTTTAACCCATTAACCGCTTAGTGATGATGTTTTGAGTAGGGATACCGAAGAAAGGGACAAGTATGTCAAAGACTTACATGCTAAGGTGAAGGCCAATATTGAGAAGAAAGTGGAGCATTATGCCAAAAGTGCCAGCCGGAATAAAGGATGGTATTTGAACCCGGTGATTGGGTTTGGGTTCACTTAAGGAACAAGAGGTTTCCCTCCTTAAGAAAATCCAAACTTCAACCAAGGGGTGATGGTCCCTTCAAGGTGTTGGAGTGGATAAATGATAATGCATACAAGATAGACCTTCCCGGTGAGTATTAAGTTAGTGCTACATTCAATATTAGTAACTTGTCTCCTTGTGATGTAGGTGATGAGGATGACGATGACCTAAATTTGAGGACAAATTCTCTTTAAGAGGGAGGGGATGATGATGACCAATCCTACATGAAGGCTACAAAGCTTCAAGAGTTAGGAGTGGAGGGGCCATTGACTAGAGGGAAGGCTAGGAAGCTCAAGGCACAATTGGAGCAACAAGTTGTTAGCTTTCTTAGTCTTAAAGACTATGACAAGATTGATCCACATCATACTACTCTTTTGGTCATAGAATTAGCTTAAGACTTTCTTTTATTTTTAAGATGTAATAATCATAATTTAATTAGGATTATTTTTAACTTATGTTTGACATTAGAGTGTGTTTGTGTGATTGCACCTATAGCTTAGGCACGATGGTGTGTAGCATAGACACACTAGCATGTTTTTAAGTGGTGTGTAGCTTAGACACAACCCTAGGTATTTAAGGAACTTTATAAACTTCATTTTATAACTTTGAATGAAATACACTTGCTTGTGTGAGAATAAAGAAATGCTCTCTAGGGTTCTTGGATGAACTAAATTAGAATCTTATCAAGAGCCTCTTACTCTTGTGGTAATTCATCATGATCTTATCATTCCCTATGAAATGTGGCGATTGCTTCTCATTTCCCATCTAATACATCTTTGTTTATTTATTTTCCTTGTTATTTTCCTTTTATTTTTACTACTTTTGATTCGAAAAATCACTTGGTTAGATACTATGTCTCACACGGATTCATCATGAACCATATCAAACCTGCATTGAGAATTTGCTTGTTTTGCTTGTATCGCCCTCTGTAGGGTAACATTCTGCTTAATATATTTTGATCATTGGATGTATGATTGCCCTTAACCTCTGTAGGATACATTTTACTTGAGTTACTGATTTTTTTTTATGTATGTGATTCTTATTTTACATTTTAATAACCGTTATTTCTTTTTTTTTTGTGCGTTCTTATTTCGTAGGTAGTTTTTGATTGAGAGGAAGGTTAAAAGAATTGTTCACATACATTTTATATCCAAAGAAAATTATTATAATTTTCATTGTGGTGTAAGATAAATTAATAACAGGAAGGTTAAAAGAATTGTTTGAAATGTCACACGAAAAAACACAAGAAAAGTGGTTGAATTGTGTTTTTAAAATCTTTTTGCAAAGCCGGTTTCAAGAGACGCTGATTAAGATAGATATACAAGCACGTAAGGCTCAACATGCATTTACATTGATCTAGACACACCAACTACAACCAAATGCAAGTGAAAGTTAATACCTAGAGGTTTTCTTAAATATTCTCACAAGTTTATGAAAGTCATTTTCAAAACAAGTTCAATCCCTAGGTTACTGAAACAAATAATAAACTGAATGTAAAGAGCAAGGAAAAGAGAATCACACAAAGATATTCTTATACTAATTCACTATTAACTTGATAGCTACGTCTAGTCCCTTCGTCCCTAAAGGATTTTCCACTAATCAAGCTTGATTACAACATTGTGAGTATCTATGTCTAACCTGGCTATACTTACAACTTTTTAAGACGACACAACACCCTTGTTTCCTTAAGGATACAATCTTCACTTGGCTTACAACGATTACATAGAAATAACTCTCAACCGAGAGCAAGTTCAAAACAAATACAAATAACTCTCAACTGGGAGGATAAAGAATTTAAGTTCAAGTGTTGGAATAACTCTTAACACGAGAGGATAAAACATTTTAAGCAAGAAAAAAAAAGCAAGAAAGAAAGAAAGAAAAAGAGAGGGGGAGAGAGGGAGAGAGAGAGAGAAAAAGAAAGAAAGAAATTTCGTGGAGTTTCAGCGCTATTCAATGATCTGTATTTTCTCTCTTCTTGTATTTATAGCAAATGATTGAAAAAGATCCGTTAGAGTAGAAAATAATCTCATTGTGAAATAGCCGTCTCAACTCACATCTTGCATTAAATGCATGGTACTATTTGTTTCGTCCTTGTGGTCCTTTTCCTTAGTAGTGGAAACATTTTGTACGAGCTTGTACGAACTTTGCTCCACGTTCTTCTATTCTTTCCTCATCAATGTAGGAAAACTATTGTTATTTCAATTTTGCCCTTTTGTCTTTTGTCCTATACTAGGTAACATGCTTCTTCCCAATAAGTTAGCTTAATACAAACATAAGAATAATGTCTTTTGGATATATCTTCATTCCTCGTTAATCGTAGATGCTTCTATTCGACGCAAGAATCTTCGCTTGTAAGCTTTGTATCCCAGTGACTTCAAGTGATGTCGTTTTGAGCTGGTCATCATACACTTCTTCTAGTATTAATTGTAGAATAGATCATAGTCTTCAATAGCACAATGCACACTTCACTATAGATCCATCACAACTAGAGACATGTATAAGAACGCGTTGCTTTATGACTTAGTGTTCTGAGCACATTTCTTCCTTCATAGAGGGTGTTTATATTCATAGTACCTGTGCACTTAGCACACGTGTTAAATACTCAAAATAAATTAATTCATTTAACCTTGCTTTGTTATCATCAAATTTTTTAGGGGTTAAACGCAATATCGTCTTGCTTCCAACAATGTTTGTCTTCATTTCACATCCAAAGAAAATAATTTCAAATATTTATTCTTTAATTAATTGAAGAAAGGGAAATCGAAATAATAAATATTCACTGTAATAGGAGTTACTATAGAGTTACTTTTTGACACTCACTTAGGTGGAGGAAATGGCAAAAATAACCAAGACTTTATATATATATATATAAAGAGAGAGATACTTAACAAATCTTAGATTTTATCATGGACAATTGTGTATTATATTATCAAGAGTTTAAAAGTTTTATCATTAATCATGAGAAGAAATATTTTTCGATTGAAACAAATCTGTTTGATTTCTTTTTTTTGGTACAAAAATCTTTTGCATTTCTAATTCAATAAAATTGTATAACTCTAAAATTGTATAACTATTAATCACGATAATAAATATGCGTGATTCTAATATTTATACAACTAGTGTGTTTGACTCGTGCATTGCACGGGTATATATACATCGTTTTTTTAGGAAATTAAAATAAAATATAACTTATATAAAAATATTATTAGTATGATAGGACAATGACCCGTACTACGCATAGTGTATATTAAAAAAATAAAAAATGTACATTAAAAATTATATTGATGTGTGATTTCTATTAAAATATTCATCTATTGTAATTTGGATATTAATTGTTTTTCATGTAAAATGCTTAATCTTCTTAGCATATATTTTTATCGTATAATTTAAATATTAATATGTTTTCATGTAAAATATTAATCACTCTATAAGATATAAATAACAACTAATTAGAATATTAACTAATAGCAAAATTTACTCTATCGTATGATGGCCCATGCTCTGCACGATATATAGTTAAAAAAAATAAAAACTTTAAGTTATAAAATTATATTTATTTATAATTTATATTAAAATTTTCATAAAGAATATGCTCATTGTTTGGATTTCGTTAAAAAATTTGTAATTATTGATTTCATGTTTTTGGATTAAAATTTTCTGTGACATAATATAAACTAAAAATTATGTTTTCTTGTAAAATGTTCATCCCCACTTTTCACAATATATCTTTAGTATGATAGTTCAACGTACGTACGGTGTATATAAATAACATTATATTCCAAAAATCAATATATAAATAACAATATGTCAAGAGTGTGTGTGTGTATATATATGGTCCATATGCTATGCACAATATATATTAAAAATATATATTTATCGATATTTTTTCTTGTGAATTGTTCGATCGCTGTAGTGTATTTTTATGTGAAATTGAAAGATTAATTGATTTTCATTTAGATGAAAATATGCTTTCATGAAGTTTACAAGACTTTTAATTATAATTACTTTTAACAATTAAACATTAACGTGTCGTCGTAAACAAATTTCATGTAATTTTTTTCATGAGAGTTAAAGTTTATGTGAGTTGGATGTCAAGAACTTACCAGAGTCAGGGAAATTTATGTAAATATTTCAACATACATATAGCATACGATATATATTAAAACAACTATAAAGTTTATCAATATTTTTCTTGTGAATTGATCAACCAGTTTGTAGTTTTAAATAGCAATAGACTTTATAGACTTTGAAATTTAAATAGCAGTAGATTTTATCTATTTCTTTCGTATAAAATATTCATATCAGTATCATATATTTTTATTTTTAATTTTCATTTATCATAATTTTATTTATAATAACTTTTAAGAATATTCTTAGTAACTTAGATAGTAGTGCTACTTTGAAAATAAGAATAAGAATAGGATTGGTTTTGATTTGTATAAGCATTTTTCTATTAAAGACATATAATTTAAATTTTAAATTTTAAATTTTAAATTAAGTTTTGATTTGCATAAGTTGTATAAAATATAAGACTGAATTGTCACAATATTTGTTAAAAAAAAATTAGGCCTAAGTTCAACTTATATATGGATTTAATTTATTTAAAACGTGACAAAAAATGCTTGATAAAGGAGATCTAATCTATGTTTTCCAGTGTTACATCTAGAAGGCAATTGACATATATAAAACTAAGAAATTCGTAAAATGACAAACTTCTGAAAGAAAATATGCAACAAATCATTCAGCGCGTACATCCTTGCAAAATTAATATTCCAATTATGAGTGAGATATTAATATATATTTGTGAAAAAAAAAATTATCAAGTAAACATTTCTGCATATGTATAATATATGGCCCGTGCTATGTACAATATATATTAAAAAATATAAATTTTATTAATATTTTAACTTACATAAAATTTTTATTCAATAATTTATATTATATTAAATACTAGTAATGAATTTAACCGAATTTAAATTCACATTAAATCCACATTATTTAAAATACATTCTATGATCTTTATTAAATTTTGCTATACAAAAATATTTAATGAAATTATTAACATGGAGTTTTGGTTAGAATAAATGTTTAAATATTATAGAATATGACACAAAAGAGTTAGGACCAAGATAAGAAATCGAAGCATCCTGATCCAGAGTTTTGTCATTTCTGTCAATTCTACTTTGAAGTTTGAAGTTACGCAGGAAATGAAAAATCAATCCACCCCATTCTAGGATGAAAACAAAAGAAAACTATGGTAGCAAACACTGTCCAGGGAATAGGACAAAACATATGAGTTGTCCCGTAAGTTTCAATACCAAGAAACTTGTCTTTGGAAGACCAACTTTACCAAAAAAAAAAAAAATATAGGGAGCTTTCCTCCTTTCATTAGCCTTCACCTCAACAATCCTCTTGGAAACGTTTAAAAGCTAGCAAAACTGCAAATTGAATTTTTAAATAATTGAATTCTTAAAAAGTGCTCATAATAATAAGTGCTCATATCATGGAACAATTTTTAGATAAATTTAAATATCCTAAATAATCTTGCTAACACCACTGCAAAATAACAGAAGTAACTAAATCGACTCAACCAGAACCATTAGACATTTAAAGTCTAGCTTTTCTGCCATAAAAAATTTTGTAGACAAATCATAATGTTCTTTTCACCTCTAAATACGACTTTTTCAGGTTCATTTAAGAGGAATCAATTGCTCTATATGTTTCAGTAGCAGTAGGCAGTAACTAAACATGCATTTTTAATAGCTATGGTTCTTTGAGAGCAAGAAAAGAAAGACACAAAATCAATATCTATCCTTTAGTTACACTTCTCTAACATATTTCACGCAGACAACCTGCTTTCAATTTTCTGACAACGTTTCACTCGATTTGATTGGCAAAACTTGGCCATATATAAGACTACCTAACCCCAACAAAACAGCAAAGTGAACATTCCCAAATATGGTTTGCTTTAGCATGACAAAGTCTCATACCCTAAGATAAACACCATTAACAGCCATAACATACAATAAGTTCTGAAAATTTGTTAAGAACTTATCCAGTCTCTGGCTTTGTTTTATTGCTATTACTTTCTTCTGCCATAAATTGAATGTAATGTTACTTTATACCAATATCACAGACAAAGAAAATGTATACCCTACACTACAACAAAAAAAGGAAATAAATAGCGCTTATTTTTACCTTAAATAGCGCTTAAATGTGCTACATATTCGGCCGCTACTGATTGTGTTTTAAAAAAAGTAGCGTTTTTACAGCGCTATTTAAAATCGAGAATAAATAGCGCTTCTTTAAGAAGCGCTACTTATTGCATGGGAATAAGTAGCGCTTTCTAAAGGAAGCGCTACTTATTCCATGGTAATAAATAGCGCTTACTTAAGGAAGTGCTATTTATTCTCACTTTTAGGGTGGGAATAAGTAGCACTTCCTCAAGGAAGCGCTATTTATTCCCAAATTTTTTTTTTACGTTTTTCTATCAGCATATACATACAGAATGCATTCCCTACATACTGTCATACGTACCAAACAACCAAATTTTTAAACAATAGCTAGTAGACTAGTGTGGGAGGAAACTTAACCATGCCAAAGAAGAGAAACAAATAATAGTACATTTTTTGACACGTCTGACGTACATTATCGCTCAAATCCTACATCATTTATGAAAAAAAATTCTTGCTTAAGAGAAACAAGTAATATTACATTTTAATGGTTGAAGTTATAGTACACGTAAATAATCCAACAACTAACGGATAAGGAGACGTCACACAACTCCATTCCTTGACCAAATTCTTCAATTCGTTTTAGTTGCTAGTGTAAAGACATCTACAAAAGCACTGAATGATGCCCGAAGAAATCTGGCTTCTATTGCCTCAAAGTGCCTAAAAGAGAAGGATTCAAGGGGAGAGGAAAAATTAAGCAAGACTGCACATTCAACATGCCCTTCAAGCTAAATTAACTAAGGACAGCAATTAAACAAAACACAATGAAGGGCTTATATATCTACGCATAGAATCTCATACACAAATTTGATGGTTGAAAATTGATTACAATGTACACTCACCTGAGTAATCAAAACAATGTATTTTAAACTTACCCTTTAGCACACAATATTTATTGCATTATGACGAGAAATGATGAACTACTCAATTCGCTTTAAACTCATTTATAAAACCAATTATCAATACCAAAGAGAATACTCACACTGATAGCTTTCCATTAGAGACTGTCATGAGTCATTTTACTTTATCAGGTTGCAACTGCAGAAGACATGGAAATAATGAAAAACTAGTTAAGAAATTATTGCTAAAAAATCAGAAAGCTCATATTGTGACAACCACCCTAAAATTTAAATGGAGCCGCCACCAATATTTATTTTTATAGGAAACATTATAAAACCTAATTTTTGAATATTTTTGAATTTTTAAAAGAAAAGGTCTTTGTACCAGATTCGGGTTCGGGAGTTGGTTACGCGCAAGGAAGGATTAGCACCCATACGCGCCCATTTTAAAAAAATGGTACCCGTTATTTGTTTATAAAAAATTTGTTTGCCCTTAAAAAATTAATTCCCTTTATCAAATTTATTAAATATTAAAAGAAAGAACCCAACAAGAAATTATTTAAAAAAAAGAAAACCTATTTGATTATATTTATTATTATTTTATTTCCTTTTAATAAAACAAAAATACAAACTGATTTATATTGACTTTATGAAATAAAAAGAATAAATTGCAACTAAGTCCCTGACTTGGGTTTGGTCCCATTGGAAGACCAATCCCTAAAGCATGTTTATATAGAACAGAAAAAAACCTATTTTTTGCATCTACACCCCTATTAATTACATATTTACAAATTGACCCTTATTAATTACATATTTACAATTCAGTCCTTATTTATCACATATTTGCAATTTAGTCCCTTTTATAACATATTTGCAGTTTAGCCCTTCTACTTGGATTTGGCCCCTTTCGAAGGCCAAATCCGTAACCCTAATCTACATGAATTTGCAGAACACAGGAAGCAGTAGAGAGACCATGGAAGGAAAAAAACGAATTAATAACCAACAATAATCAGCAAAGAAAATTCCAGATAGAATCACGTTACAAATTCAATGTTCAAATCAAAGTCCAGATTCAGAACAAATCAAACCAATATGCATAGGCGTAACAATCGAATTCTGAGAGAAGAAAGGGAAGAAAAGAGAGCAAAGAAACTCACAGCTTTGATCCAAAAGCAAGGATGAAGTTCAACCCTATGATTTCTAATAGTGTTTAAGAAGGAGAAAAAAAAAACTAAAACTAAAAGACTCTCCTTCACGCTTTCTTCAGTCTCCTTGTGGATGTCTTCCTCTCACTCTCTCTGCGTGTCCTCTCTGGTTCGTCTCCGTTCCCAGAGTCTCTCCTCTCTTTAGGGTTCGGCCCCTTTTCCACTTTGCTTGCTTCCCTTTTTATACGCACCACATCTGCGAAGCAAATAAATCAGATTAGTTCAAAAAAGAAAATAAAAATAAAAATAAAAGAGAAATAAAGAGATAACCTCCCTTATCCACCGGTTTTCTTCTTCCTTCTCTGCTTCTCACGCGAAAACCGGGTCTTGGGCGGCTTGCAGGAGAGTGACGCAACCGTTGAGTAAGGCAGAGAAATGTGGTCTGAGGAGGGAGAGAGAGAGATGGTTGGCGGCTAGGGTAGGAGGGGAAGGGCTACGGTTGAGTGAGGAAGAAGAGAAAGAGAGAGAGAGAGAGAGGAATTGAAGATTAGGTTTAGGGTTGAAGAGAAAGAGAAGGAGAGAAGATGATGGTGATAGAGAGAGATGGGGGGTAGGGTGATGCTGCGCGCGGCGTGAAGGGAAGGTTCGAGAGAGAGAGAAGGGTTGTTGCGTGGAAGGAAAGAAGGGATTAGATTTTTAGGGTTAATGTTTTTAGGTTAAAAGGAAGGATGGGCTGCGTGCGTGAGTTGTTGGGCCTGCGCAGGTGAAGAAGGAAGGTCATGCAGGGGGCACATCAGCAAAAGGGGGTGCAGGACGTAAAAGGAGGGAAGGGTTGTGCTATTGGCACCCCACATATCTCAATAGGCACCCCAACTTTCTTTTTTTTAAAAAAAGAGTCTTTTTTTTATTTATTCTTTTCTTTTCTTTCTCTCTTTTATAATCTCCAAAAATATTATTTATTATTACTACTACTACTAAAAAAAATAAAAAGTTAAAATAAATATTAAAATAAAATAAAATAAAAATAAAAAGGCCGGACAAAATTAGGGTACTACAGCTGCCCCTCCTTAATTACATTTTACTTGAAGGTCTTCGTGCATTCGTTGTAAAAGGTAATTAAGGATAAATGACTCTGATTTTGTCCGCAATAAGTAGTTTGAGATTGCGAGATTGGCTCCCGACCTTGTTGGTTTAGGATTGCGGGATTAGCTCTCAACTTTGCTTTTAGATTCTAGGTCTGATTCCTATTGAATTCCCGGTAAGGCATACGTTTGATTCCTAGCTCTTACGAAATTGGTGAGATTCTAGGTTTGATTCCTAGTGAATTTTCTGTAAGGCGTAGGTCTGATTCCTAGCTCTTACAAAATTGGTGAGAGATTCCAGGTTCGGTTTCCTGGTGAATTCTCGGTAAGTCCTAGTTATGACTAGCTTTTACAAAATTGATGAGAGATTCTTGGTTCGTTTCCTAGTGAATTCTCGGTAAGGCATAGGTTCGGTTCCTAGCTCTTACAAAATTGATGAGAGATTCTAGGTTCGTTTCCTAGTGAATTCTCGGTAAGGCATAGGTTCGGTTCCTAGCTCTTACGAAATTGGTGAGAGATTCTAGGTTTGATTCCTAGCGAATTCTCAGTAAGGCCTAGTTACGACTAGCTTTTACAAAATTGATGAGAGATTCTAGGTTCGTTTCCTAGTGAATTCTCAGTAAGGCATAGGTTCGGTTCCTAGCTCTTACAAAATTATTGGACTTAGGGAAGGTCTAAGTGTGAGCTTCTACGTCACTCAACACGAGTTCGGGTCAGACCCCCAGCAAAAGCGAAATGAGTTTCTGACTCGTGGTTGATTTTAGTAATGCAAGTAATGACTCTTTGTATAATGCAAGCGCTATTTCTTTGTATTGATCATGCAGGAATGCAGCGAATGTCATGTTATGCATGAATGTTGTGTTATTATGCGGGAGTGTTGTGTTTCCGACGCCTTTCCAAACCCTTATTGATAATTAGATAATTAGCCAGAGGTCCTTTCTATTGGCGACTTCGGAGCTAGTCAGCTTGGCCCTTTGTAATGTGCCCAACGCTGATGATTCTGCATTTTGGTGGTGCGTCCTGCTAAATTCCTCTCCTTGACGGGAAGATGCTAGATCCCCTGGACCCTTTCAGAATTTTCAGTAGTTATGAAATGCTTTTATGTTTTGATCTGCACATGTTTATTTTTAGCAGGAATATCTTTTTAGAAAGAAAACGCAAGTTGATAAAATCCCAAGTTGAGTCCAGGAGAGATAGGAATAAGTAATCCTATTGTGCCAATAGCATTTAATAGGCGATGTGGATAAAAATGAATTTCCATTATCATGGGGAAATATTATAAGTAGGACAAATTTGTTTCTGCTAGGCAGGAACTGGTAAGCAAAGTTAAATCCGCTAATAATCCTTTTGAAAACAAATTGTGCTGCTCTTTCGCGATCCAGACCCTGACAGCCTTCTTGATCAACCCCATAAAATTGCATTTGTTCTGCTCTTGCCTGTTTTTGCTCCTGCGGGTCAGCTTCTAGCTCTGACTACCCTTGATGCATTTGGCTTGGACTTTGCTTAGGCCGCTCTTTGCGAGTTTTCGACCTAGCAGGTTACCCTAAATTGCCTTTGCAGGTTTTCAATTTAGTATTTTTATTGGACCCTAACTTTTGCCTAGGTCATCCTTTCGGGTTTTCGACCTACCGGGTTGCTCTAATTTTTGTCTAGGCCGCCCTTTCGGATTTTCAACCTAGCGAGCTCTTTTTTTTTTTTTGATGTGGGGCGTCCTCCTAGACATAGTACTTTTTGACCGCATCCGAATTCACCGGTAGCGGTAGATCATGTCCCTCCATATCTGCGAGGATGAGGCCTCCTCCTGAGAATGCCTTTTTCACCACATATGGACCTTCGTAATTTGGGGTCCATTTTCCGCGTTGGTCTTTCTGAATAGGTAAAATCTTTTTCAAAACCAATTCCTCTTCTGTAAATTCTTGATGACGCACCTTCTTTTCATATGCTCTTTTGAGCCTCTTTTGATATAATTGTCCGTGACATATTGCCTCCAACCTTTTCCCTTCAATGAGATTCAGCTGGTCATAACGGGTCTGGGCCCATTCAGCTTCTTCGAGCTTGGTTTCCATGACTACCCTTAGAGAAGGGATCTCTACTTCTATGGGTAACACTGCTTCCATTCCGTATACTAGGGAGAACGGAGTTGCCCCTGTGGAAGTGCGTACGGAAGTTCGGTATCCGTAAAGCAAAGGAGCATCTCATGCCAATCCTTGTAAGTTAACACCATTTTTTGGATAATCTTTGATATTCTTGTTGGTCGCTTTCTACGCCCCATTCATCTTAGGGCGATAAGGGGAAGAATTGTGGTGCTGGATTTTGAAGTCATCACACAATTCTTTCATCATTTTGTTGTTCAGGTTGGTCCCATTGTCCGTGATGATCTTCCTTGGCAAACCATACCGGCAAATTATTTCCTTCTTGATGAATTTGACGACCACATTGCGGGTCACACTGGCATAGGAGATTGCTTCGACCCATTTCGTGAAGTAATCAATGGCCACGAGGATGAAGCGGTGTCCATTAGAGGCTTTCGGCTCAATCATTCCTATGACATCCAAACCCCACATGGAAAATGGCCAGGGTGCACTGAGGACATTTAAGGAAGTTGGAGGCACATGAATATTATCAGCATAAGTCTGACACTTGTGACATTTCCTCACATGTTTGATGCAATCACCTTCCATTGAAAGCCAATAATATCCTGCTCTGAGAATCTTTTTAGCCATTGCGTACCCATTGGCATGGGTCCCGGCGAACCTTCGTGAACGCCATCGATAATTCGCCTTGCTTCGCGGAATCTACGACCGGAGGAGTACCATGTCGTGATTTCTTTTGTAGAGTACGTCACCATTCAGAAAGAAACTCATAGCGAGCCTCCTCAAAGTTCTTTTTGTCGTTTCGAGGCGCCCAAAGGATATTCTTTGTTCTTGAGGTAGCATTTAATGTCATGGTACCATGGCTTTCCATCCGGTTCGCCCTCTATCAACCGGGCAATAAGTGGGGCTTGCTCGGCTCTCCATCATGATGAGAGGTATTTCTTTATCATTGTTTATCCGGAACATGGATGACAATGTGGCTAGTGCATCGGCTAACTGATTACTCTCTCGCGGAATATGTTGGAAGGTGATTCACAAATGATTCGACGAGTCCCCTGAATGTACTTGTGGTAAGGGATTAATTTGGAATCCCGAGTTTCCATTCTCCATTTAATCGGTTGATAACCAGGACGGAATCTCCGTAGAACTTTCGTAGCCTTGACTTTAGTTTCTACGGCAACCGAATTCCCATGACACAAGCCTCATACTGCGATATTATTGGTGCAATTGAAACATAGGCGCAAGAATGTGGATGTGCAGGTTTTCTGGAGAAATCGGTATTGCGCCAATTCCGTGCCCCAATGCGGTAGAGGGTCCATCAAACATCATTGTCCACTCCTCGCCTCTTCGTTCTTCTTTTTCTGCTGACATTATATTCTCATCGGAAATTCATAGGGGACTGGTGAATGGTTGTCCATGGGTTGGTGGGCTAAGTATTCAGCGAGCGCACTACCTTTGATAGCCTTTTGAGAGACATACTGAATATCATATTCGGATAATAGCATCTGCCACCGAGCAATTCTTCTGGTGAGAGCGGGCTTCTCAAATACATACTTGATCGGATCCATTTTTGACACCAACCAAGTCGTATGAGAAAGCATGTACTGTCTTAGACGGTGGGCGGCCCAAGTGATGTGCCAATTCGCAAGTGTACGAGTTTTGTCGTCAAGTAATAAAAATATCGATCCCACAGGGACTGCTTTTATACTAATTAAATTAATTCAAGAAATAGAAATTGTTGTTGTAAAAGAAATAAAATAAATTAAGAACAATGCAAGTGATGATTTTAATAATAATAATAATAATAAGGTTCTAGGACCGGGGATACCACAGTGATGCTATGAAATCCTAAATGACTACTCTCTTATTAACGAATGAATACAATTGAAGGCAAGCATATCCGAAATTAGTAAAAGTACCCTCTCAGCATACAGAAACCGTGCTTAACCGATACAACTCCTACTCTCGTGGTAATTGAAATCGAATTAAACCCATTAAGAATTGTGATAACTTGTTTTACCCTCATAGGACTAAAACTACTCTCATGATTTTAATCCTAAGTTCAGTTCCTACAGTTCCGATAACTAGGTTCACCTCTCAGTTCATCCCTAGGTATCTAATACATATGAACAAGTGGCCACCGAATTCATAAGAAATATTAACAATAATAAAAACGGAATCAAATTGCATTCAAAGTAATAAGAGAGTCTAACAATTAATTATTCAAGAGACATCAAAAGGCAAAGCCCCAAATCCTAGAACAAGGGAAACTACTCAAACATGATAGTCAAAATAGAATCCATTAAAAATAACAATCAAACCAGAAATTAAACGAGACGGAATGCGGAGCTTCACGCTTTTCTTCTACCTCCACGACGCCTTCTGTCAGGCGACGCCCCCTCCGGATGTTACGTTCTCATGCTTTTATAATGCCCCCACCCCTTCCTAATGTTGGGCTATATTTATTTGTAGGCCTTCTTCTTTTTTTTCAAGGTTGCAATGACCCTCTTTTAATTTGTGGACCTTTCTTTTCTAAACCAAGAGTGCAGCCCATATTTGTGTGTAGCTTTATCCTATTTTAATTTTAATAAAATATTGCACCCATTTGAAAAGTCCAAGGCTCTCTTCTTTGCTTCCAGCGTGGGGTCTTCCCTATTTTTAATCCAAGCTGCTTCCTTTTAGCACAAAAGAGCCAACACCAAGTATATTATTCAAATCAAATAAAATGCATAAATAACACGAATTAAAATAATTAAAGAGATTAAAATGCAATGCAAAACTAACGCTAAACTATATGCTAATTTGAACGCATCAAATTACCCCAAGCTTAGAATTTTGCTTGTCCTCAAGCAATTGTTGTGGCCAAAGATGAAATGGAAAATAAGAGATGCAACAGATAAGAAACCCGAGATAAAAGCAAGATCAAGCAATAGGCTAAAGGCTTACAAAGACAATAGATATAATCAAAATCAAGTCCAATTAGACACTTAGGCTCTCTGAAATCATGTCTCTCACTGATAGGGACACCCGCCTTACCACTCTCAAAGTGTTTAAAGGTTAAGACAATTCGCTCACATCCATCAAAGAAAGTGTTCTACCATAGGCTTGACTATTAACCAAATCTCAGCAAATTATTAATGAAAACACACAAGAATCAAAAGGTCTTTCAAAATGTTGTAACGTGGCCAAGAGATTTAACTTGTAAGGTGAGATAAAAACAAGAAAGGGGAAATTCAAGGGCTAATAACATAAACAATTAAAGCAACCCTTTTAAAGCAGAATAAGTGGAGCAATACATTTTTCCTTTTTGCTTTCAAAACCTTTTTATTTTGCTCCTCTTCTGTTTTTTTTTTTTTCTATTTTATTCTCCCTCATTTGAGATTTTTGCAAGAATTATTGGGAGGAATTAAACAACAGAAGAGATCCCAAGATCAAGCATCAGCACAATTCAAAAGATTAAGCATCCAATTGCTCCCTTAAATATGCTCTAAAAGGTACCATAAAAATTTAACGGTGACATGGGTACCAAGAAAATTTTATTTCAATCAAGGCTCAAAAGGGGGCAACTAGAGGAAGCTTTCATTCAAAAATCAGAGGCTTGAAAACATGCCTAAAATGCCTTAATCATATTCAAGTGTGTAATCAAAAATTTTCAAGTTTTGAAAAGGTTTCAAGTCAAGTTCTAGAGAGCACAATCAAGATGGACGCACTCATACAAGGAGAAAGGGGCATAAAAACATGATGAAGTACTAGCCCCAATTTAAGCTCAAGTCTCACATTTAGAAGTTAAAACCAGTGAGAAACATCAAATCAGAGTGCCACATGCTAATTCTCAACTTATCAAAAGATCATCCCTATGTATATTAAGAACACTACCTTTAAGCCCATCACAAGAGAAAATAATTGGGTTCCAAATCATTGCAATCTCAAATTTCAACAAAAATGTGGCACACATTGAATAATTAGGAGGACAACAAGGCAATTGGGGGATAAAATGATGCAAACAAAAACAAAAATTAACACAAGAAGAACAAAAACTAAAATGAGATGCAAGTCTAAATGCAAACCCCTTACCCCAAGCTTAAAAACTTACATTGTCCCCAATGTAAGAAATTAAGTTGAAGCAAGGATGAAAAGGATAGAACTCACCGAGAACTTGGGTTGCCTCCCAAGAAGCGCTTGTTTAAAGTCACTAGCTCGACCCTTACAGAATTCACTCTTCTTCATTTGGATTGAGAAGGGAAAGTGTCCCACCATTCTCAATGCGTTCATCCACTAGGTAATGCTTCAACCTCTGGCCATTCACCTTAAAAGTGCTTTTGTCTTCATTCCAAAGCTCCACTGTACCATAAGGAAACACCTTTTTAACTTGGAATGGCCCAGACCACCGAGACCTCAGCTTCCCTGGGAAAAGCTTCAATCTGGAATTGAAGAGTAATACTAACTCTCCCTCATGGAATTCTCTGCGGAGGATGTGCTTGTCATGCCATCTTTTGGTCCTTTCTTTGTAAGTCTTGGCACTCTCATAGGCATCCAGTCTCAGCTCATCAAGCTCATTAAGTTGAAGTTTCCTCTTTTCTCCAGCAGTTTTCATATCAAAATTTAGAAGCTTAATTGCCCAATAAGCCTTATGCTCCAGCTCAACGGGCAAATGGCATGGCTTCCCATAGATCAACCGGAATGGTGTCATCCCAATGGGAGTTTTATAAGCTGTACGGTAAGCCCAAAGAGCATCATCTAGCTTCAAAGACCAATCCTTCCTTGAGCTGGACACTGTTTTCTCCAAGATACTCTTGATCTCCCTGTTAGAAACTTCCACTTGGCCACTGGTTTGAGGATGGTAAGGTGTAGCAACTTTATGAGTAACTCCATATTTCTTCAGAAGGTTCTCAAATTGTTTTTCAATGAAATGTGAGCCTCCATCACTTATCACAGCTCTAGGAACTCCAAACCTCGGAAAGATAATTTTCTTGAACAATTTGACCACAGTCTTTGCATCATTGGTTGGGGATGGAATGGCCTCCACCCACTTGGAGACATAGTCAACTGCCACAAGAATGTATTTGTTGTTGCAAGAGGACGGGAAAGGTCCCATGTAGTCAATCCCCCAGACATCAAAAATCTCCACTTCAAGGATAGTGTTCAAAGGCATCTCATGTCTCTTGGAAATATTGCCCATTCTTTGACATGGGTCACATGAAAGCACAAACTTCCGGCATCTTCGAAAATGTGAGGCCAATAGAACCCTACCTGAGAACTTTGGCCCTGCTTTAGAGGCACTAGCATGTCCTCCATAAGATGATGAATGACAACAAATGTAATATCGTGAACCTCATCCTCTCAAACACATCTCCTATAAACACCATCAAAGACATCTCCTCAGAACATAAGGCTCATCCCGGACATAATGTTTCAAGTCCGAGAAGAACTTCTTCTTTTGTCGATAAGTGAGCTCTGTGGTAGAACTCCACACACCAAATAATTAACAAAGTCGGCATACCAAGGGCATTCCCTTCTAAAAGCGCAAGTAATCGCCATCGTGGAATGAATCATCAATAGGCGAATCATCTTCCCCTTTTTTCGGATGCTCAAGTCTTGACAAGTGGTCAGCCACTAAGTTTTCGGTACCCTTCTTATCTAGTATCTCAAGATCGAACTCTTGCAAAAGAAGAATCCTTCTTGCTCATAAGGTATTTGAGTGCCACATGATCTGTGTACACTATCACCTTCGAGCCCACCAGATAAGATCTGAACTTCTCAAAGGCAAAGACAACTGCTAGCAACTCCTTTTCTGTTGTGGCATAATTGGCCTGAGCCCCATCAAGTGTTTTGCTGGCATAGTAAATCGCATGCACTTTCTTGTCTTTCCTCTGGCCCAATACAGCTCCTACAAAGATATTCACCGCATCACACATGATCTCAAAGGGTAAGCTCCAGTCTGGTGTTTGCAAGATAGGAGCTGTAATTAGGGCATCTTTCAACCTGCAAAAAGAACTCAAACAAGCACTGTCAAAATTAAATGGGACATCCTTTACCAGGAGATTAGACAAGGGTTTAGCAATTTTGGAAAAATCCTTAATAAATCTCCGGTAAAAACCGGCATGTCCCAGAAAACTCCGCACTCCTTTAACATTCATAGGTGGAGGCAGTTTTTCAATCACTTCAATTTTTGCCTTGTCCACCTCAATACCTCGCCCGGACACCAAGTGCCCAAGCACAATACCTTCTTGTACCATAAAATGACACTTCTCCCAATTCAAGACAAGGTTGACTTCTTCACATCTCTGCAAAATCTTAGCCAAATTGACAAGACAAGCATCAAAGTTAGTACCATATACGGAAAAATCATCCATGAAAACTTCCATGATACATTCAATGAAGTCAGAGAAAATTGCAGTCATGCATCTTTGAAAAGTAGCAGGGGCATTACAAAGACCAAAAGGCATCCTCCTATAGGCAAATGTGCCATAGGGGCAAGTAAAAGTGGTCTTCTCCTGGTCACTAGGATGGATGGGAATTTGGTGAAATCCTGAATAGCCATCTAAGTAACAAAAATGAGAATGCCTAGCTAGCCTCTCAAGCATTTGATCAATGAATGGTAGAGGAAAATGGTCCTTCCTTGTGGCATTGTTCAACTTCCTATAGTCTATACACATTCTCCAACCCGTGACGGTCCTAGTGGGGATGAGTTCATTTTTTTCATTTTGGACTACGGTTATCCCACCTTTCTTAGGAACCACATGCACGGGACTGACCCATTCACTATCAGAAATTGGGTAAATGACGCCAGCATCAAGCAATTTAAGCACTTCTTTCTTAACCACCTCTTTCATGTTAGGATTCAACCTACGTTGATGCTCAACGGATGGTTTATGGCTTGGTTCCATTAAAATCCTATGCATACAAAAGGAAGGATTTATACCTTTAATGTCCTCAATTGTGTAACCAATCACTTTTCTATGCATTCGAAGTACTCTAAGCAATTTTTCAGTCTCCAAAGCATTCAATTCGGCATTCACAATAACCGGATAAGAAGAGTTAGGACCAAGAAATTCATACCTTAAGGAGGAAGGGAGGGGTTTAAGTTCTACCTTTGGAGCTTTCTCTTCCTCCCAATCCTCACCTTTGGCTTTTTGCTCAAGTTCTTCCTTTTTGGCTTCATGGGGTGGAAGCACCGCGCTAGTATCAAGCAGGCGGGCATACTCAGCAGTTTCATCCCATTCATCACATGAGCCTTCACCAATCAAGCATAATTCCAATGGATCTTTGGAATATGCTCTGCTAGATTCTTCCTTCACCACTTGGTGCAATAAATCAATCCTGCAACAAGAATCCTCAAAAGAAGGTTGTTTAATAGATTTAAATAAATCAAATTCAACCTTTTCAACCCCCACAGTCAAAGATAATTTGCCATTCTTGACGTTAATAATGGCACCAGCGGTGGCCAAGAATGGTCTACCAAGAATAATGGGGATTTCTTTATCCTCATCCATTTCAAGCACAACAAAGTCAACAGGAATAAAGAACTTCCCCACTTTTATAGGAACATCCTCCAAGATGCCAGTGGGGTATTTGACGGATCGATCCGCCAATGTCAGTGAGAGTCTTGTAGGCTTTAATTCGCCTAGGCCCAGTTTCTCACATATGGAGAGAGGCATGAGACTCACACTAGCTCCTAGATCACAAAGAGCTTTTTCAAAATTGGTGTTGCCTATAGAAAATGGGATAGTGAAACTTCCCGGATCTTTTAGTTTAGGAGGCAACTTATTTTGAATTATGGCACTACATTCCTCAGTCAAAGCCACAGTCTCATCTTCCCCTAGCCTTCTTTTGTTAGACAAAATGTCCTTCAAAAATTTGGCATAAGTAGGCATTTGTTGCAAAGCCTCAGTGAAGGGGATATTAATGTGCAGCTTATTAAGAACCTCCAAAAATCTCCCATATTGCTTATCAAGTTTGGCTTTAACTAACCTTTGGGGGAAAGGGACCGGAGGTTGATAAGGTTTTGGAGGAGCATATGTAGACTCCACTTCTTTTTCTTTTGCATCCAAGTTTGGTGTTTTAGTAGTTTCTACATCTACATCCTCTTTTTCCTTATCACTCTCCTTCCTAGGATTTGGGGCCTGTGTCTGCCTACCACTTCTGGTTGTTATGGCCTTAGCAGTCTCATTTGGGTTAACTTCAGGTTTTCCGGGAAATTTACCTTGAGGCCAACTAGAGGAGCTAGCTTGTTGGGCAATTTGGGTTTCTAACATCTTACTATGAATAGCCAAATTATCAACTTTAGATGTTAAATCCTTAATTGCTTGATTACATAACTTTCCCATGTTGCCTAAACTCCTCATTTTGCTTTGTTTGAGACTCAACAAAATTTTCTAAAAGAGATTCAAGTTTAGACTTTTGTACCTGGGGTTGACCTGAAAAAGGTCTACCGTTACCTTGCCCAGCTTGGTCTTGGTTGTTTCGGTAGGAGAAATTCGGGTGATTCCTCCAACCAGGGTTGTATGTGGAAGAATAGGGATCATTCTGCTTCCTTTGACCAAAACCGCTAATAGCATCCACTTGCTCTTCCGGTTGCTTACCCCCAAATTGACAGTTCACATTAGAGTGTCCAAGCATACCACAAAATTGACACATGATGTTAGAGGCACCTACTGCGCTGACGCTGGCTTTACTCTTCTCAAGTTTATCAAAGCGTTGGTTCAGAGCATCAAATTTAGCCATTATCAAGTCAACGCCTTCAACTTCAAATTTTCCACCAGAGATCTTTTTTGGGTTAACACTTCTTTCACCTCCCCATCTAGAATGATTAGTGGCAATATTTTCTATGATCGCAGAGGCTTCAATGAGTGACTTGTTCATAAATGCTCCATCAGCAGCGGAGTCCAAAGTCACCTTTGCAGGATAGGTAAGACTGCTGTAGAATGTGTGGCCAAGCAACCACTTAGGGAGTCCATGATGAGGTCATGACTCTATATATGCCTTGTCCCTTTCCCACCCTTCCGACAAGGATTCCCCCTCTTTTTGAGTGAAGGAGGTAATCTGAGCTCTGAGATGTGCAGTCTTGGAAGGTGGAAAGAATTTGTCAAGAAAGGTCTGCTCCAATTGAGCCCATGTGGTGATAGAATTAGCAGGTACCGTCTTCAACCAAGCCTTGGCTTTCCCGGTTAGAGATGACATGAACAACCTGAGACGAATGGCATCAATCTCAGCACCTTGAATTCTTATTGTATCACAGTTCTCTAGGAAAGTTTCAATATGCTCAGTTGGGTCTTCAGCAGGCAAACCACCAAATTGATTCTGTCTTATCATGGATAATAAGACAGGTGGTATGGTGAACTGGGTGGCTGTAATTTCAGGCCTTGCAATCCCAGACTGCAAGCCTCTAGCTGTAGGTGCAGCAAATTCTTTAAGTGGCCTGGTGTCATCATTGGCCGCCATGGTTGCAGCTTGTTGGTCAGTTTCAATTCTTTTTTGCTTTTGTTTTCTCCTTAGCAAGCGAAAGGTCCTCTCAATTTCGTGGTCGACTTCAACTAAATATTCACTGCTTGAGTTATTCGCATCCAAGGAGAAAGTAACTGCAGACAATAAGGCAAATAGATCAAAGCACCAAAATAAAAACAAGAACAAAAATAAATAAATAAATAAAAATAAAACAGCAACTACACTAAATTTTTTTTTATAAACAGGAATTAATTTAAAAAGCAATAAGACGCAGTCCCCGGCAACGGCGCCAAAAACTTGATGTGCCAATTCGCAAGTGTACGAGTTTTGTCGTCAAGTAATAAAAATATCGATCCCACAGGGACTGCTTTTATACTAATTAAATTAATTCAAGAAATAGAAATTGTTGTTGTAAAAGAAATAAAATAAATTAAGAACAATGCAAGTGATGATTTTAATAATAATAATAATAATAATAATAATAATAAGGTTCTAGGACCGGGGATACCACAGTGATGCTCTGAAATCCTAAATGACTACTCTCTTATTAACGAATGAATACAATTGAAGGCAAGCATATCCGAAATTAGTAAAAGTACCCTCTCAGCATACAGAAACCGTGCTTAACCGATACAACTCCTACTCTCGTGGTAATTGAAATCGAATTAAACCCATTAAGAATTGTGATAACTTGTTTTACCCTCATAAGACTAAAAACTACTCTCGTGATTTTAATCCTAAGTTCAGTTCCTACAGTTCCGATAACTAGGTTCACCTCTCAGTTCATCCCTAGGTATCTAATACATATGAACAAGTGGCCACCGAATTCATAAGAAATATTAACAATAATAAAAACGGAATCAAATTGCATTCAAAGTAATAAGAGAGTCTAACAATTAATTATTCAAGAGACATCAAAAGGCAAAGCCCCAAATCCTAGAACAAGTGGAAACTACTCAAACATGATAGTCAAAATAGAATCCATTTAAAATAACATTCAAACCCGAAATTAAGCGAGGCGGAATGCGGGAGCTTCACGCTTTTCTTCTACTCCAGGCAGCGACTTACGGTTGTCAGACGCTCCCCTACTGGATGTTACGTTCTCATGCTTTTATAATGCCCCACCCCTTCCTAATGTTGGGCTATATTTATTTGTAGGCCTTCTTCTTTTTTTTTTTTCAAGGTTGCAGCGACCCTCTTTTAATTTGTGGACCTTTCTTTTCTAAACCAAGAGTGCAGCCCATATTTGTGTGTAGCTTTATCCTATTTTAATTTTAATAAAATATTGCACCCATTTGAAAAGTCCAAGGCTCTCTTCTTTGCTTCCAAATGGGTCTTCCCTATTTTTAATCCAAGTTGCTTCCTTTTAGCACAAAAGAGCCAACACCAAGTATATTATTCAAATCAAATAAAATGCATAAATAACACGAATTAAAATAATTAAAGAGATTAAAATGCAATGCAAAACTAACGCTAAACTATATGCTAATTTGAACGCATCACCAAGCAAGGGCGCAACAAGTACGTTCCAACACCGAGTAATTAGCTTCATAACTTGTAAACTTTTTACTTAAGTAGTAAATGGCGTGTTCTTTTTTACCAGCCTCATCGTGCTGACCAAGCATACATCCCATAGACCCGTGTAATATTGTCAAGTAGAGGATCAGGGGTCTTCCTGGAACTGGAGGTAATAACACGGGAGGCTCCTGCAAGTACTGTTTGATTTTATCAAAAGCCTCTTGACACTTCTCATTCCATTCCACAGCTTGGTCTTTGCGTAACAACTTAAAAATCAGGTCGCAAGTGTCAGTGAGTTGTGATATAAACCGAGAGATATAATTCAGCCTTCCTAGGAAACCGCGAACTTCCTTTTCTCAGACGAGTGGCATTTCTAAAATGGCTTTTACTTTTTTGGGTCCACTTCGATTCCTTTCTCGACTTACAATGAATCCCAACAATCTTCCCGACTTGACACCGTTACATTTGGCGGGGTTGAGCCTTAAACGGAACTTTCTCAATCGCTCAAAGAGTTTCCGCAGATTGGTTATATGACCTCTTCGCTTTGCGACTTAGCGATCATGTCGTCCACGTAGACTTCTATCTCTTTGTGTATCATATCATGGAACAAAGTCACCATTGCCCTTTGATAGGTTGCCCCGGCATTTTTTAACCCGAAAGGCATCACTTTGTAGCAAAAGGTGCCCCAAGCTGTAATGAACGTGGTCTTTTCCATGTCCTCCCTGGCCATTTTTACCTGGTTATACCCGGAGAAACCATCCATGAGAGAGAAAAATGCGTGATGAGTCATGTTATCTACTAGGACATCGATATGTGGCAAGGGAAAATCGTCTTTGGGACTCGCTCTATTAAGGTCTCGGTAGTCAACACACATTCGAACTTTTCCACCTTTTTTCGGAACAGGGACGATATTAGCAACCCATTGGGGATACTTGGCCACGGCTAGAAATCCGGCGTCAAATTGTTTTTTAACTTCTTCCCTAATTTTCAAGGACATATCTGGTCTCATGCGTCTCAACTTCGCTTGACGGAGGGCAATCAGCTTAAGCGGCAACTTGTGTTTGACGATATCGGTATCCAACCCTGGCATATCCTGATAGGACCAAACAAAAACATCTTTATAATCCCGAAGTAGTTGGATTAATTCAGCCTTTGCTCCTGGTGACATGGTGAGGCCAATCTTGACTTCTTTTCTGCTTTCATCTGTTCCCAGTTGATTAGCTCGATGGGCTCTTCATAAGGCTCAATCTTCCTGGATTCCCCTTCTATAAGTCTCATCAATTACGGTGAGAAGTCTTCGTCAGGGTAATCTTCTTCACAATCTCTGTTGGTATGATTAATCGGACCATCAAAGTCCTGGCAAACTTCAAAGACAATTGTTTTCGAAGTATTTTCGGTGAACTGCATTATCAAGGTTAGCAATAAGGGGAGGGTAAAGGAAAGAAGAGGAAAAGAGCGAGTGAAAATACTTGGGATAAAATCAAAATATGTTTCATTAATGTTCGAAATATGCTAAAAGAAAACATGCGGGCCCCCTTAACATATCCTCTACCGCCTTCGGCGGAGAGAGGTAATCATTAGATGAATTACATTGAAAATGCATTAAGGATCCTAGGGTTCTCCACCACTTCCCAATTGCAAGGCATTGAAGAGCATGGGCGGACCCAACTTTCATCAGAAGTAACAAGATCGTTCTCCATAACAGATACTTGATCTGGATAGATCCATCCCGCGCTTCGGAAGCTTTGGCGGAGATCACAAATGGAGATTTTCCCCAGCTCGGGTTCCCGATTCTCAAGACGGGCCTTTCTCTTTTCTTTCTTTTCTTCGATCATCCTTTCCTTGTCTCTTTTAGTGGGTACGTACCCCAGTAGTGCGATCCTTGTTCTCGAGAATTCCTAGGATTGAGGTCACACCTTCTTGATTCTTCCCCAGTCCTTTTCCTGGCTGGTATCCCCCTTTTAGCATGACATTGCCCACCATTAGTGCGGCATTGGATAGACAGGGTTTCTTAGTGGTGATCCCTACATAAGCGCTATCGACAATTTCCAACGCCTGAAACGCAGTTCTCAGGGCTTCCTCGTAGCTTCAATGTAGCGTGTTGGCGTCGGCTTACTCACCGGCAAATCTTGTTCTCTCGACACGATGACCGGTTTATCATCCACGACAAACTTCAATTTTTGGTGCAAGGTGGGCGGTACTACTCATTGAGTGAATCCAAGGTCTTCCCAAAGAAGCAACTATAGTGGGCCTGATGTCCATTACCTGGAAGTTAATAATGAAGGTGAATGGCCCGATCTGGATTGGCAGCTCGATCTCTCCCATTACTTCACTCTTGGATCCGTCGAAGGCCGCTACAAGCACGTAGCTAGGCTTCATATGAGTTTTGTCGATGGGTAATTTATCCAAGGTAGATTTAGGCATCACATTTAGGGAGGACCCATTATCTATGAGGACCTTGGCCACGAGATGCTCCTTATCTTTGAACCGAGATATGCAAGTGCTTTGTTGTGTCCTCTTCCTTCCGGGTATCTCCTCATCATTGAAGTACAAATAATTGCATGCGGTGATCTTGCCAACCGCATCACCAAACCGATCCAACGTAATATTTTGAGATACATGGGCCTCGTTCAGAACTTTCATTAGCATTTTTCTATGGCTCTCGAGTGCGTCAATAAAGGCGAGTAGGGACACTCTTCTTTGGCGTGCGATTCAACCGGTCTACTATCTCATACTCGCTTTGTTGAATGAGCTTGAGAAATTCAGCAACTTCCTCGTAGAATTTCTTTCTTATCTTCCTTCCCGTGTTGCTATCATCGATCACCACCTCTTTTCCTTTGTTTTTAACTTCAATCGGCCTTTTTGCAGTTTCTTCCACCAATTCCTTTTCTGGTTCTTCTACGGTCCTCCTTACCGGCTCTTTATCTGGGGCATAGACTCGCCCACTTCGTGTCATCCCTCCTATTCCCACAATATTGGTGACCGTCGGAGGACATTGCTCCCTATCATTCCCTTCGACTCGGACTTTTGCATCATATATCCAAGGGACTGCTTTGTCGTCCTTGTACGGAAAAGGAGACGGTATTTGAATAGTGATGGTTTTAGGGGCATTAGCCGTTGTAGGAGATGCACCCTTAGTGAATTGAATCACCAAAGGTTTTGGGATCATGGTTCCTGAATCTTGGACCATGGATACCTCCATTTCCTTTTGAGAGATAATTCGAACCATGTTCATATCGAGTAATTTTTAGAGGATGACCCTAAACTCTTCACACTCCTCGGTGGACAGGATGTCTTCATTGTAAGGAGTTTCCTTGTTGACTTTTACTTTTTCAATCAGACCGGCTTTGCGGAGTTTGCTGAATACTTCACTCATCGGGATTTCTACTTCGACAACATTCCTTATTATCCTTCTCCCATATTCGGCTTCTATCATATTCACCGATGTGTTTCCGTGGTTAGGTAACGGATTACTCCCTACGTTAGGGCTATCATCCTGGAAGCTCAACCATTTTGCATTTATCAGGCTTTGGACTTTAATTTTCAGAGCTCGGCAATCTTCTATGGAGTGGCCTGCTGCCCCGGCGTGGTATTCGCAGGTGGCATCTGGATTATACCATTTCGGGAATGGCGGTTCCATGGGTTTCTGCGGACAAGGAACCACCAATGAGTTTTTAAGCAGGTGCTGGTAAACATCTTTATAACTCATAGGGATCTTGTCAAACTGGATCGGGTTCCTTCCTTGAGAGTTCTGAGCTCTTGGCTGATTAAAATTCTGGCATCCTTGATTACCGGGAATGGGAAACGCGGACGTGGTAGTTGCCGCAACGTATAGAGGGGCACTATTCACCGCGTTTGTCTCTCCTTCTTTCTTCTTCTTGACGAAGGACTTCTGCGCTTTGGATGATGAAGTGTCGTTATGGATCTTTCCACTGTGCATCCCGATTTTTACGCGTTCTCCTATGACAATCAAATCAGAAAAGCTTGAGAACATGCTTCCAATCATTTTATCATAGAATGGGGGCTCAAGCGTGTCGATGAATGTATCAATCATCTCTTTATCCAATAGGGGGGCTCCACTTGAGCAGCCATGCTCCTCCATCTCTGGGCGTATTCTTTATAGCTTTCAGCGTCTTTCTTCTTCATGTTCTGCAACTGGTTACGGTGGGGCCATATCCATATTGTACTTGTACCGCTGAATGACGAATTTGCCAAGTCTTTCCATGAGCGAATTTTAGTGCGCTTTAATCGCATATACCATCACGCTGGTGCCCTTGGCCAAGCTTTCTTGGAAGAAATGAATTAGGAGCTTGTCATCGTGGGAATGGGAAGCCATCTTTCGGCAATACATGACCAGGTGGCTCTTGGGACATGTCTCCCTTTGTACTTGTCGAACTCGGGTACCTTGAACTTTGGAGGTATAACTACATCGAGGACCAAACACATGT
Organism: Calophaca sinica; assembly: GCA_037113605.1. Lineage (NCBI taxonomy): Eukaryota > Viridiplantae > Streptophyta > Magnoliopsida > Fabales > Fabaceae > Calophaca > Calophaca sinica. Next base: position 107,038,500 of record CM073735.1, on the reverse strand, counting down.
CAGAAGCTTGAAACCAATGTGATCTACCCTCAATGGCCTTTAACCTTTCCTCCATCATCTGAAACCTCTCCTTGGCTTGAGCATCCTCCCGATGAGTGAAGATAGGTACGAGTGCAGTACTTGTGTTCAACGGGTTTCCATCATTCGGAGGTGTCCGCCCTTGTGAACTATGGATAGGTATTTCGTTCTCTTCCGGCTGATTCTCCTCCGGCCCATTATGCACGTGGTGTTCGACAAGTCGTTCTGTTTCTGGGGTCAACTTGGCATTTAGGGCCATCAACAGATCGAACATCTGGCCCATTCGTGCACTCATCTGATCAAGCTCTCCCCGCATAGCCTCTTGACTCTGTTGCATGGCCTGCTGATTTTGTTCTAAGGCGTCCATGAGCCTGGCTTGCGACCTCGTTCTGTAAGGGTGCGGGTTCTTCGTGTTTAATTCTGGGTTCAGAAGGACAATATGAGTATGGAGGAGTTGTTTATGTTATGCTCATATTATGTATGCCATGCACGTTTATTTATTTATTTAATTTGTTTTATCGGCTTATCGGAGAATCGCAAAAACTTTGTAAACGTCTCATCGGGTTGCTGCGTATTTCAAGGATAAATATTCCCATCAAAAGAAAATACCATAATTCAAATTGCCCTGAGGGCTTACAAAATTGAGACGGAAATTGAAATTGCGAGAATTCAAATAAACGACAAAAGACTAAAGGGGATAGGGTTTTTAACGGTCACGTCGGATCTGCTTCTCCAACTCTCCCACTAAGCTCTTGCAGTACTCTATGAAGTTCATCACTTTCCTCGGCAAAGGTCGGAAACCTATTGCGGATTCTGCTTCTTCCAAGAGTTCTGGCATATCTTGGATACCCCTATTTGCGAGCCAGACCAATTTAGAGCAACGATCCATCCAGTACCGGGTTTCTCGATCAAACCAACTAATGACTTCCCACTGATCATCAATTTTCCCTTGCATACTGAGGACCTTCTCACGTTCCTCCTCGAGATCTATATGGTAGCCTATGAACTTTTCTTCCGCAATTCTCTTTTCTGCTTCGAGTTGGGCCTCGTGCAACTGCATGGTATTTTTCAACTGTTGTGTCAAGCTTTCAACCCGTTCTTGTAAAGCCTTACTAGCCTTTTGAGAATCAGTCCACCTTTTCCTCAAATCACCCTTTTCACAGAGAACCAAACTTAATTCCTTTTTCACTAAGTCCAATTGTTGATTTGCTGCTTTCAGACAGCCTTGAGTCTGAGACCGGCTTACCTTTTCATCCTTGGCTCTCTTTTGGGTCTCCTCTAGAAATCCAGCTTTTCTGTCACATTCATCTCGTAGGACTTCTATGTCTTGATATGCCCTCTTCAAATTCTCCCGGAGAAGTTTCTTATCCTCTTTCACCTTTTCTAAGGCCAGCTTCAATTCTTCCACTTCTTCATTCTCTGCAGGAGGTGGAGGCGGCATTTCTGGGACTAAAAACAAGTTTCGGAAAGGTAACTTGACTTGCTGAACTCTCGCCGCAACCCATTGACGGTACTTTTCATCCGTATGGGTGCTCTTGCGCCCTAGTGGTTTCCTGATTACTTTCCTCCAAGCTCGGCACACTTTTGTGAACAATGCCAAATCAGGAGCCCCGATCATGTATAATGAAAGCGGCTAGCTCTTCTTCGACGAGTTCTCCTAGTATGGGTGCACCGAGTTGTCTCGAGGGCAGTAGGATTGTAGTTGATGCAGCCTATAGTTCCAATAGCAGTGCGTTGGAGAATTCTCCACACCGATAGATCACCTCTTTAATCTCTTGTTCTCTGGAATACCATATCACGCATTCTTCACTAAGACTCATCAAGTAAGACCCATTCCGCATTACTCCTAGGGCCAGAAGGAATGTCCCCTTTTTACCAAGTGACTTTTCAACCATAGGTACAAGATGGGGACACAACAACGAATTAGTCCTCCTCCTTTCTCATGGCGTGTGTGGAGCTCATAGTATAAGTCATAAGCACAGCGGTAGTGGGATCCATACCTTGGGTTTTAAATGCTAGGAAGGCGTCGATGGCGGTTTGTCCACAAAATGGTCCACATGAGGAAACAAGACCACTCCATAAATAATCGTGGCTACTACATCCATGGATTCTCTCAATTTTCCTTGGCATGAAGGTCCTTAGCTTTTTCTTCTAGAAAGCTCCTGGAGTAACCTTCGAGATCTCCTTCTACCCTTAGTGCAGCGTTCAGATCTGATTCAGAGATACCCAAAGCAAGGGAAATGGTACCTATAGTTGGAGTATGGTTTGCGTGTGATGCAGACCTTTAGTCCTTCCCGGGATCCCCAAGATCTTCTGATTTTCTTCTAAAGTCGGTGCCATTTGGAAGTTCCGGAACGTGAAACATCTCAGAGGAGGGTCATAAAACTGGGCTAGTGCCGTTAGGGCTCCCACTTGTACGTCCACATTTATCAGATCCAATATATTCCCAAATTTCCCCACGAAGCTAATCCGATCCAACTGTATCCACTTTTCAGCTATGAAATCAACCAAAGTTTTTAGATGCATCAAGCGAGGCGGGTCGATCTTGAATTTCAAAGTGCTTCTCCTCTCTATCCCTGTAACTGCGCTCACCGAAGACATTTGTTCCAAAGATTTTTGAAATTTCCGATAAACCTGAACGAATGGGAAATTAGTGTTATGGCGTATGCATGAATGAATGAGTATGATTTTGTTTTCCAAAAGTGAAAGAAAAATAAAATTGCAAATTTATTTCATTTCCGAAAACACAGTCATTTTAATAAATATACCTTTTAGTACACATTTATTTTAAGAAAAATTTGTTACCGTTATTACTATTATTATCATACCCCCTTTTTAAAAGACCTAAGTATCTATTTTTCAAAATAATTGATTAGGGCTCAAAAAGAGAGGATTTTAAAAAAAAAATATTTTTGTGATTTTTTTTTGAAATAAATAAGCGAACAGGACAATAAGGGAGGGTATGCTCCTTTTGTGACCAAGGTTGGTAATTCTTAAAGGATCTATAGTCCACATTAAGTGCCTTTCTTTGGGTGGGTTAAAGTACTAAACTAAACAGTCCCTAGAGCCAAGAGTCCCATTTGAAAATGTTACCACCAATAATAGGTATACTATTAAAGGATGGTTTTTTCTCAAATGGAGCCAAACTCTAGGTGAGGCTTTCGTAGGAACCTACTGGCCGTACGTCCAGCAGAGCACCCACTACGCAACCTCTCCTAACTTAATATTCACTCGGGCCCGGGTATAGGGCTCCCACTCATAGTGTGTGCAAATAAGTGTGCAAAGTGACGTGTGTGAAAGGAGCAATGACCTAAAATTCTACCCGCTGCAAAATAAACATATAATATGTACAAATGTCTTCTACCCTAAGGTTCAAATATACAAGTATATGAGCAAAATATACCATGACCAAATAGGAGTAGAATAAAATACAAGGGAAATAAATCATGTAAGGCAAACAAACAAATTTAAACAATTATAAGGCCTAACTCTCTAGTGTCCCCAGTGGAGTCGCCAGCTGTGACAACCGCCCTAAAATTTAAATGGAGCCGCCACCAATATTTATTTTTATAGGAAACATTGGAAAACCTAATTTTTGAATATTTTTGAATTTTTAAAAGAAAAGGTCTTTGTACCAGATTCGGGTTCGGGAGTTGGTTATGCGCAAGGAAGGATTAGCACCCATACGCGCCCATTTTAAAAAAATGGTACCCGTTAATTGTTTATAAAAAAATTGTTTGCCCTTAAAAAATTAATTCCCTTTATCAAATTTATTAAATATTAAAAGAAAGAACCCAACAAGAAATTGTTTAAAAAAAAGAAAACCTATTTGATTATATTTATTATTATTTTATTTCCTTTTAATAAAACAAAAATACAAACTGATTTATATTGACTTTATGAAATAAAAAGAATAAATTGCAACTAAGTCCCTGACTTGGGTTCGGTCCCATTGGAAGACCAATCCCTAAAGCATGTTTATATAGAACAGAAAAAAACCTATTTTTTGCATCTACACCCCTATTAATTACATATTTACAAATTGACCCTTATTAATTACGTATTTACAATTCAGTCCTTATTTATCACATATTTGCAATTTAGTCCCTTTTATAACATATTTGCAGTTTAGCCCTTCTACTTGGATTTGGCCCCTTTGGAAGGCCAAATCCGTAACCCTAATCTACATGAATTTGCAGAACACAGGAAGCAGTAGAGAGACCGTGGAAGGAAAAAAACAAATTAATAACCAACAATAATCAGCAAAGGAAATTCCAAATAGAATCACGTTACAAATTCAATGTTCAAATCAAAGTCCAGATTCAGAACAAATCAAACCAATATGCATAGGCAGAACACTGAATTTACAGAGAAGAAAGGGAAGAAAAGAGAGCAAAGAAACTCACAGCTTTGATCCAAAAAGCAAGGATGAAGTTCAGAACCCTATGATTTCTAATAGTGTTTAAGAAGGAGAAAAAAAAAAACTAAAACTAAAAGACTCTCCTTCACGCTTTCTTCAGTCTCCTTGTGGATGTCTTCCTCTCACTCTCTCTGCGTGTCCTCTCTGGTTCGTCTCCGTTCCCAGAGTCTCTCCTCTCTTTAGGGTTCGGCCCCTTTTCCACTTTGCTTGCTTCCCTTTTTATAGGCACCACATCTGCGAAGCAAATAAATCAGATTAGTTCAAAAAAGAAAATAAAAATAAAAATAAAAGAGAAATAAAGAGATAACCTCCCTTATCCACCGGTTTTCTTCTTCCTTCTCTGCTTCTCACGCGAAAACCGGGTCTTGGGCGGCTTGCAGGAGAGTGACGCGACGTTGGCAGGGAGATGGGCCAGATGGAGGAGATAGCAGATTGAGTAAAGCAGAGAAATGTGGTCCGAGGAGGGAGAAAGAGAGATGGTTGGCGGCTAGGGTAGGAGGGAAGGGCTACGGTTGAGTGGGAAGAAGAAAGAGAGAGAGAGAGAGGAATAGAAGTTGAGGAAAAGGGAAGAAGAGAAAGAGAAGGAGAGAAGATGATGGTGATAGAGAGAGATGGGGGGTGGGGTGATGCTGCGCGCGGCGTGAAGGGAAGGTTCGAGAGAGAGAGGAGGGTTGCTGCGTGGAAGGAAAGAAGGGATTAGATTTTTAGGGTTAATGTTTTTAGGTTAAAAGGAAGGATGGGCTGCGTGCGTGAGTTGTTGGGCCTGCGCAGGTGAAGAAGGAAGGTCATGCAGGGGGCGCATCAGCAAAAGGGGGTGCAGGACGTAAAAGGAGGGAAGGGTTGTGCTATTGGCACCCCACATATCTCAATAGGCACCCCAACTTCTTTTTTTAAAAAAAGAGTCTTTTTTTATTTATTTATTCTTTTCTTTTCTTTATCTCTTTTATAATCTCCAAAAATATTATTTATTATTACTACTACTACTAAAAAAAATAAAAAGTTAAAATAAATATTAAAATAAAATAAAATAAAAATAAAAAGGCCGGACAAAATTAGGGTACTACACATATCTTCAGACATTCACCTCCTTGTCAATGGCTAAGGTAGCATGCACAATGAAAGCATTCTATTTGGATCCAAAATCCACTTCCAGGTCACTGCAATTGTCATTCAATTCTTATTAATAACAATTGACATTACTAATTATACACAAAACCAGACTTATCATAGGACACAGAATGAAGTCATGCATAGAAAGAAAGAAGGATTTGAGAAATGCCAAGCACCTAGGGAATTCTTGCTGCAATATACAGAACACACAAATGCACACACAAATTTCTTCATAAGAACAGAACATACATTTAAGTCACTTGAATTTTCTTCTTTGCAACATCTGAGAACACACAAATGCACGCAAAATTTCTTTACAAGATGCATCAATATGTTTGAAAAATTGAGAACAGGGGAAACATTAAATGAACAACCATTGTTCCAAAATTTTATATCAGCTTACCATTGATCCAACTTCAATAAATAATTAGTGTTCGTCCTAAGTTACACAAAACTAATAGGAAAAATTACAAATTAGAAAATTTGTAATTTTCTAATTTGAAGTTTCACAAGAACAGGAATAGGTAGCTTATTCAAAATATGAGATATCAATATGAATTAGGATCCCGTATACACAAAATTTAAATCATAGTTTATCATGAACAAATTCTTCCAAACTTGTGACATGATGGCTATATGACCATAATAAGGTTATTATGATTGTATCCGTCACAACCCACCTAAAAATAATTAGCCATTGTATCCATCACGACCAGTTAATTAATTGAAAATAGAACCATATACTCGTGGGTATGTAATTGCAACAACCTTTACATAATACATTGAGGGATTTTCCAAAATATATATTTGGAAGGATCGTTATCTTAACGGTTAAGTAAAAATCACGGTATAACATTGACACAAAATGGCGTTTGGCTTAGTGGTTGCAGGCGTTTTATGAAACCATGTAACCCGTGTTCGAACCCGCTGGTGGATAGTTTTGAATCTTTTGGTTAATTAACGGACCGAAAATTTAAAATGAAAATTCGCATCCGACCGGATTTGAACTTGGCACCATGTGGTGAACAGGTGCAAGGCCTAACCGCTGGGACGACAAGGCGCTTGTGCCATGGAGTTCGAACGTAAATACATGTAGGTTCGGATTAACCAGTGTTATGGAGAGTTGTTTCCCTTCTTTGAGAGGCATGAGTTGCTCTATAAATAGAGACACTCTACATGCAGAAAAGGATACGAAAATCATTGTTTGCCTTGCCATTCTTAAATTTCTAAATCATTCCTTTCCTTATCTAGTGCACAAGATTAAGTGAGGAAACTTTATTTTGTAAAATATCATTGATTGATAAGCTTGAAGTGTGTGTGCAAACCACTCCAAGGAATCCAAAGTATCCTGAAGGGGATTTGCCAAGCACCCTTTTGCATCCAATATTCTAAGATTGGTGGGGGCGAATCGAACCTAAAGCTTAGTGTTTCACACACGCTTTGGATTTATTTGTGCAACCATTTTCTTCTCTTTCATTGTTTAGGTCTTTGCGAATTTCCCACAACATCTCCATCAATTCGAGGTTCCAACAATCTTTAGGTTCGATTTTGGTTTGTGAACAATGGCTGCATTATTGAAAGAGATGACTTCTGACTTTGTCAAGTTAGAGAAATTTGATGGTGGCAATTTCATTCGTTGGCAAAAGAAGATGCAATTCCTACTCACCACTTTGAAAGTTGTGTATGTCCTAAACACTCCAAGGCCAATTGACAGGGAAGATGAGACCGTGGCTGAAGTTAGAGAAAAACAGAAATGGGACAATGATGACTACATATGCATGGGACACATCCTCAATGGAATGTCAGACGCCTTGTTCGATGTATATCAAAGCAGCACCTTTGCAAAGGAACTTTGGGAGAAACTAGAAGCAAGGTACATGCAAGAAGATGCTACAAGTAAGAAGTTTCTTGTTTCTCGTTTTAATAATTACAAGATGGTTGATGATAGACCTATTATAGAACAATTGCATGAAATAGAAAGAATTCTCAATAACTACAAACAACATAACATGCATATGGATGAAACCATTATTGTCTCCTCAATCATAGACAAACTCCCACTTTCATGGAAAGACTTCAAAAGAAGTTTGAAGCATAGAAAGGATGATATCTCTCTTGAGCAGTTGGGTAATCACCTTCGTTTAGAAGAAGAGTATCGAAAACAAGATGATACTAAAGATCAATATACTCATGAGAAAGTGCATATGACAGAGGAAGGAAAGACTAACAAGTCTCACAAGGAAAGTAATCGAGATTTTGAAGAATCTCATGACAACAACAATGGGAATAACCAAAAGAAAAAGAAGAAGAAAGGGAGTTGTTTCCATTGTGGCAAACCAGGACATTACAAGAATGAATGTAGATTCTTGAATAATGAAAAGAAAGAGAAGAACTCTAATTCATCAAAGGATTACTTTGAAGCACAGTATTCACTTTTGGGAAAAGTGATTATTCTCAAGAATATATGTAATGTACTTGATGAATTTATTTATATACCATTACTTAACAAGTATGGGTTCATGTGTGTATTTGAGGGTGACATGTTTATCCTCTATAAGAGGGTATGATTGTAATAATAGATTTATGCGTAAAAACTTGTTTAAACTTGTTGTAATGTGTTTTATTCAATTGATAATGATATTATTAAGTTTGTTTAATGTTAAGTTTTATGACTTATTATATGGAGACATATTAATGATTAGAAATGCTATGATATGTTCTTATTTAATATTTGACAAGTAAAATTTATGATGCATGAATAATTTGTATGCTAATTAAGAAGACAATGCTTCTTAATAAAGTTGACATAAATTTTACAGTGTTAGAATTAAATTGTTACTATGTATGTATATGATTTACATGATTAACCCACCTTGGTATTTAAAGATAGTTTTGATCTTAAAATATGATTGTACTAGTTGTTATGAACTTTTAATGCATTCATTGCATGATATCTTAAATGAATTAAGATAACTAAAATAGCATTGAAATTTTACATTGAAATGAGTATTGAATGCTTTAGTAGGAATACATAGAGTTATTTATAAATTTGTTGTATGATATATCAATTTGGTCAAAACCAATGACATGATTATACTTATATTTGTGATTGTCAAAACAATCAAAGGCATATATCCAATTGGATAATGGAAAGTCAATAGGACAAGTGGTCCAAATTTTGTGATAGTTATTCAATACTATCAAGAGTACATTAATTAATGAATGGTAAAATGTCATGGGACATTGGACTAAGGCATAGCTATATGAAAAAGTTACATTTAAATTTTATAAGATAAGTAAAGAAATCTTGCAACCCTTTGACGAAAGGATTGACAAGGGATATGATGTCTTTTGAAACATCATTGGGACTAACTCAAGCCCATATCTAATTGATAATCAATAGTAGAAACTCAACTCACACTTGAGTAAAATCAAGTCTTGAGTTCAATGGTGAAAGTATACTATCAGAGTGACTGCAAGTACTTGTTAATAGATATATCCCAAGGTTATAGAGTACTTGGACCATAAGAATAAAAGGTGGAAGGTTGAGCTTTTGCTCTTAATAGACATATAGCATATATTTGCTGAAATGCATATTATGGGTGCATTTCTGATATAGTCTACCTATATGAGAATGAAGTGTGGCCGCTTCATAGAGTTAAAGGGTTTGACTCTAATAGTTCCCATGAAAAGGGTACATGACACAAGGCCTTATCAAATGTGTCATCTTTATAATTCAATCAATGATACCGAGATTTCATGTGTGAGTTATGCACAGTTGTTCTAATGAATAGTTGGTTCAAAGCTTGTCTACCATTCTATTTCGGGATGAGTGAAAACATAGCTTACTAAGTGAAGGTTCAAGTCGCGAGACACCTTTATCTGAAACCATAAGATTTCCAGAATAATGGATTTAGATCTATTTTGAAAAATGGTGGGGGATTGTGAGGGATTTTCCAAAATATATATTTGGAAGGATCGTTATCTTAACGTTTAAGTAAAAAACACGGTATAACATTGACACAAAATGGCGTTTGGCTTAGTGGTTGCATGCGTTTTATGAAACCATGCAACCTGTGTTTGAACCCGCTGGTGGATAGTTTTGAATCTTTTGGTTAATTAACGGACCGAAAAATTAAAATGAAAATTCGCATCCGACCGGATTTGAACTTGGCACCATGTGGTGAACAGGTGCAAGGCCTAACCGCTGGGACGACAAGGCGCTTGTGCCATGGAGTTCGAACGTAAATACATGTAGGTTCGGATTAACCAGTGTTATGGAGAGTTGTTTCCCTTCTTTGAGAGGCATGAGTTGCTCTATAAATAGAGACACTCTACATACAGAAAAGGATACGAAAATCATTGTTTGCCTTGCCATTCTTAAATTTCTAAATCATTCATTTCCTTATCTAGTGCACAAGATTAAGTGAGGAAACTTTATTTTGTAAAATATCATTGATTGATAAGCTTGAAGTGTGTGTGCAAACCACTCCAAGGAATCCAAAGTATCCTGAAGGGGATTTGCCAAGCACCCTTTTGCATCCAATATTCTAATATCGGTGGGGGCGAATCGAACCTAAAGCTTAGTGTTTCACACACGCTTTGGATTTATTTGTGCAACCATTTTCTTCTCTTTCATTGTTTAGGTGCTGCAGAATTTCCCACAACATCTCCATCAATTCGAGGTTCCAACAATCTTTAGGTTCGATTTTGGTTTGTGAACAATGGCTGCATTATTGAAAGAGATGACTTCTGACTTTGTCAAGTTAGAGAAATTTGATGGTGGCAATTTCATTCGTTGGCAAAAGAAGATGCAATTCCTACTCACCACTTTGAAAGTTGTGTATGTCCTAAACACTCCAAGGCCAATTGACAGGGAAGATGAGATCGTGCCTGAAGTTAGAGAAAAACAGAAATGGGACAATGATGACTACATATGCATGGGACACATCCTCAATGGAATGTCAGACGCCTTGTTCGATGTATATCAAAGCAGCACCTTTGCAAAGGAACTTTGGGAGAAACTAGAAGCAAGGTACATGCAAGAAGACGCAACAAGTAAGAAGTTTCTTGTTTCTCGTTTTAATAATTATAAGATGGTTGATGATAGATCTATTATAGAACAATTGCATGAAATAGAAAGAATTCTCAATAACTACAAACAACATAACATGCATATGGATGAAACCATTATTGTCTCCTCAATCATAGATAAACTCCCTCTTTCATGGAAAGACTTCAAAAGAAGTTTGAAGCATAGAAAGGATGATATCTCTCTTGAGCAGTTGGGTAATCACCTTCGTTTAGAAGAAGAGTATCGAAAACAAGATGATACTAAAGATCAATATACTCATGAGAAAGTGCATATGACGGAGGAAGGAAAGACTAACAAGTCTCACAAGGAAAGTAATCGAGATTTTGAAGAATCTCATGACAACAACAATGGGAATAACCAAAAGAAAAAGAAGAAGAAAGGGAGTTGTTTCCATTGTGGCAAACCAGGACATTACAAGAATGAATGTAGATTCTTGAATAATGAAAAGAAAGAGAAGAACTCTAATGCATCAAAGGATTACTTTGAAGCACAGTATTCACTTTTGGGAAAAGTGATTATTCTCAAGAATATATGTAATGTACTTGATGAATTTATTTATATACCATTACTTAACAAGTATGGGTTTATGTGTGTATTTGAGGGTGACATGTTTATCCTCTATAAGAGGGTATATTGTAATAATAGATTTATGCGTAAAAACTTGTTTAAACTTGTTGTAATGTGTTTTATTTAATTGATAATGATATTATTAAGTTTGTTTAATGTTAAGTTTTATGACTTATTATATGGAGACATATTAATGATTAGAAATGCTATGATATGTTCTTATTTAATATTTGACAAGTAAAATTTATGATGCATGAATAATTTGTATGCTAATTAAGAAGACAATGCTTCTTAATAAAGTTGACATAAATTTTACAGTGTTAGAATTAATTTGTTACTATGTATGTATATGATTTACATGATTAACCCACCTTGGTATTTAAAGATAGTTTTGATCTTAAAATATGATTGTACTAGTTGTTATGAACTTTTAATGCATTCATTGCATGATATCTTAAATGAATTAAGATAACTAAAATAGCATTGAAATTTTACATTGAAATGAGTATTGAATGCTTTAGTAGGAATAAATAGAGTTATTTATAAATTTGTTGTATGATATATCAATTTGGTCAAAACCAATGACATGATTATACTTATATTTGTGATTGTCAAAACAATCAAAGGCATATATCCAATTGGATAATGGAAAGTCAATAGGACAAGTGGTCCAAATTTTGTGATAGTTATTCAATACTATCAAGAGTACATTAATTAATGAATGGTAAAATATCATGGGACATTGGACTAAGGCATAGCTATATGAAAAAGTTACATTTAAATTTTATAAGATAAGTAAAGAAATCTTGCAACCCTTTGACGAAAGGATTGACAAGGGATATGATGTCTTTTGAAACATCATTGGGGACGGAACTCAAGCCCATATCTAATTGATAATCAATAGTAGAAACTCAACTCACACTTGAGTAAAATCAAGTCTTGAGTTCAATGGTGAAAGTATACTATCAGAGTGATTGCAAGTACTTGTTAAGAGATATATCCCAAGGTTATAGAGTACTTGGACCATAAGAATAAAAGGTGGAAGGTTGAGCTTTTGCTCTTAATAGACATATAGCATATATTTGCTGAAATGCATATTATGGGTGCATTTCTGATATAGTCTACCTATATGAGAATGAAGTGTGGCCGCTTCATAGAGTTAAAGGGTTTGACTCTAATAGTTCCCATGAAAAGGGTACATGACACAAGGCCTTATCAAATGTGTCATCTTTATAATTCAATTAATGATACCGAGATTTCATGTGTGAGTTATGCACACTTGTTCTAATGAATAGTTGGTTCAAAGCTTGTCTACCATTCTATTTCGGGATGAGTGAAAACATAGCTTACTAAGTGAAGGTTCAAGTCGCGAGACACCTTTATCTGAAACCATGAGATTTCCAAAATAATGGATTTAGATCTATTTTGAAAAATGGTGGGGGATTGTGAGGGATTTTCCAAAATATATATTTGGAAGGATCGTTATCTTAACGGTTAAGTAAAAGATACAGTATAACATTGACACAAAATGGCGTTTGGCTTAGTGGTTGCAGGCGTTTTATGAAACCATGCAACCCGTGTTCGAACCCGCTGGTGGATAGTTTTGAATCTTTTGGTTAATTAACGGACCGAAAATTTAAAATGAAAATTCGCATCCGACCGGATTTGAACTTGGCACCATGTGGTGAACAGGTGCAAGGCCTAACCGCTGGGACGACAAGGCGCTTGTGCCATGGAGTTCGAACGTAAATACATGTAGGTTTGGATTAACCAGTGTTATGGAGAGTTGTTTCCCTTCTTTGAGAGGCATGAGTTGCTCTATAAATAGAGACACTATACATGCAGAAAAGGATACGAAATTCATTGCTTTTCCTTGCCATTCTTAAATTTCTAAATCATTCCTTTCCTTATCTAGTGCACAAGATTAAGTGAGGAAACTTTATTTTGTAAAATATCATTGATTGATAAGCTTGAAGTGTGTGTGCAAACCACTCCAAGGAATCCAAAGTATCCTGAAGGGGATTTGCCAAGCACCCTTTTGCATCCAATATTCTAATATTGGTGGGGGCGAATCGAACCTAAAGCTTAGTGTTTCACACACGCTTTGGATTTATTTGTGCAACCATTTTCTTCTCTTTCATTGTTTAGGTGCTGCAGAATCTCCCACAACATCTCCATCAATTCGAGGTTCCAACAATACATTTGGTCATTCTCACGGTCTATGTTTGAACTTGCCAGCAAAAAATCAGAAAATCAAGTCAGGTAGATAGATTGTCAGTTTTAGATATTGCTAATGATAATGATTTTGATCAGCAAAATGAAGGACCAGCCTATTTAGCATCATTCATCAAGCCTGTGAAATCCAAAAAAAAAACCATACCAGTGGCATTATCAAAACCAAATAACTGTCTGGTTTTCGAAGCATAAAATCCAAGGATGGCATGCACATAATTATCCAAAGAAAAAGCATCCATTCAGCTAGTCACAAAGCAAATCTTCAAAAACTAAAATGGAAGAATTGCCAGTTCAATATGCAGAGAAAAAAACCCACCTAAAAATAATTAGTCGTTGCATACATCACAACCAACTATTCAATTGAAAAAAGAACCATATTACAACCAGCTTTTACATAATTCATTTGGTCATTCTATTGTCTATTTGAACCTGCCAGCGAAAAATCAGAAAATCAAGTTACTAAGGTAGATTAATTAGCAGTTTAAAAAAAAATCAGAAAATCAAGTTAGTCAGGTAGATTCATATATGATATCAAAGTAGGTAGCTCGGTTGGTGAGCTAAGGAACGCTGAAGGAGTATGTTCCGGATCTAAATCCGGCCCAAATCCAACTTAATGGACCACAACTAAAGGCAGGCCCAAATTCACATAGCTTCCATGACAAGCTTTATTCCAAGGCTATATAAAGCCTGTCACTACTACCAATTCAGGAAACTCTTATTCTAACCTCTTCACCCACCTCATTCATAGACTGACTTGAGCGTCAGAGTGCTTGCAGGTGACCACTACCGACGTCTTCCACCGAAGCTCGGAGCACCACCGTGATGACCATTTTCTTCCTCCAACCTTCACCGTGAGGTATCTATTCTCTCGTAATCTCTATGTTCACTTCAGAACATTGGCGCTGTCTATGGGAACAATTTTTTTCGTTCTTGTTTCTTGTTTCATCGTCGCGAGTGAGGGTGAAAGGAAAACGCAAATCAAGAATCTTAACCACGATTCGACGGTTTCTTCGGTGATCATCTCCACAATTTCAGTGAGAAGTAAGAAAAAATTAGAGAAATCCCAATTATCTTCAACACGAGATCGGGCACGCACCAGAAAACCCTCAAATTGAATGCATCACAAGGTCTTAATGGGGAGGACCCGCTTGCTCAGATCTGGATTCGCTTGGAATTTCTGAGATTCAGAGAGAATTCCTTGATCGAAGAACGAGTATCATGATCGAAGAATCTCTTGATAGGTCTCGTTCTCGTTTGATGAGGAAGCAAGATTTGCACGAACATCAGAGCGTCTGCGACTCTGATACGCCACCGATAGAAAACCTCTGATCTTGGCGGCAAATCTTGAAACTGATTGGAAACGCTAACACCGCGCAAGAAACGATCGATGATGAGCCACATTGTGCGTCGCAAAGCAGTTTCCAAAACCTTTCTTCGCTCTGTTTTCAAGAGTGAGCAAGAAGCTCGATGGAAATGGTCCAACGCTCACGGGCACATATCTATACCGAAGAATAGGAATAAAAACCATTCTGTCGCAAACGACTTCATCGAAGTAAAAGAGCAGCACTTGCAATTTTGAGACCGATGTTGCCATTGGATACCAAGTAAGGTTCAATCCTTTCTTTATTTTTGTTGACTAATCTGTTTGTTCATGATGAATTCGAGCTCCGACGTCAAAAAAGACGGAGGCAGCCGAGTAAGCATTGAGCAAACCTAGATATCAGCGTCGAGGTCAAAGAAGATGAAGACACGCGGGGTTCAAGCACTCGTGACTGTGATCTTGATTCAGTCCGCAGTGGTCACAGAGGAAGAGCTCCTCACCGCAATCAGTGGCATCAGTGACTAAGTCCCGAACAGTTATGTAGTGCATGTTTAGTTGCTCAAAATCTGTCTTGATGTGAATTGCTCTAAACTGAGCTCGACAATGGGTTCCTTAAGAATCTACCAGGCTCCTCCGCGGCATTAGCGTGGGAGGTAAGATTCGAACCTTTCCGTAATTTCTTTCAACTAATTTCGTTTCGTTTGTGAGTGAGAGATCAAGGTCGAAGGACACCGAAGTCATTCTACATCACAAAGGAATGGCGACCTCATCCATGAACTCACCTCAGCCCAATTACCGTTCTCCACAACATCGAGCCTAGTGCTAGGCGGAGGACATATTGAGCTCACTTTGCAAGGAGAGGCCCTGAAGTCAGTCTGCACCGAAGTGCATTCCACATCGCGAAGGAAGGGCGAGCTCGTGTAAATTCATCACGAGTTTGATCTCGCGTGCAGGACAGTGAACTTCAGTTCACAGTTCACATCATCAGCGACATCACCGACAACCTGAATTCGTAACACTGAGCTCGCCAATCTCGCCACCATCGAAATGGATCCATGATATGGCTCTCCTCGAAGCCACCATCAAACATGAGGTAAATTTCAAATCCTCTCAATCCCTGTATTTACTGACCTCCACTTCTATGATGGAGATAAGTACCGATGTCAAAAAAAGGCATGTAGTCGTCAAGCTATGCAACGCCGATGTCATATGAGGCAAAGGCATTACGGATTTCTTGATTCTGATATCGAGCAATGGGAACAACGCTTGACGACACCTCAAACTCTTCGCCTCCAATGTGTAGCAACGAGAACGACACCTCTATGTTGCACTCAAAGACACCGAGGTCCTTTCAAAGTATGACCTCCTCGATGTCGCCCACTAGTTCTTGAAGTGCGGAAAGCATGCAGCCACCAAGACATTGTTATATTCTCACTTAAACAATATAAGAAGCTGTCAAAGACATTTCATGCAGTATTAAAAAACAGGATTCAATATTACATGTTTCTAATGGTGAAGAGCCACCCAATATTATATATAACTTTCTAGAAAACATTGTTCTATCTCAAACCTGTTGCAGGTGCAAGTCAAGTGCTGCAGCAGCACCGTTACTTCATTATGCACCGTTGAATCTGTTTGAGATCGACCAAAGCTATTTCAGATCTTGCCAACTAAAGATCTAAAAAGTATTATCAAGCAGTTCCAGCTTGTGAACCAGTAGAATCTATTGAGAAAAGTTCACTAGAATATCTCTCTGGAGGCATTGAGATTGCTTAATATGGTGAAAACTTGAAATTCTGCATCATAATGACTTTCCGCAGTAAAAAGCTTATGCGCATGCTATTCTGCTCTGATCCATAAGTGTCAACACCCCAACTAGTTCAACACATGTTACTCTAGTGAAAAGGAGTACCCATTGATTATTTTATGCTCTGTGACAGAAGATTCCAAGCTGTAATCTATGTATGACCTTGATATCCTCTGGGATCTATAGGTCATCCAATTCCTTTTATTGTAACACCCCGGCCCACATCAACGGCTATGCCGCCCGGCCCACATCAAGTGCTACTCACGGGACTTCTGGGACCCCTTAATTCCCAGTTTTTGCCCTCGTGGGGATTCGATACCGCGCCCAAAGGGATAAAGGCTAACGGAAAGCACCCACCACTACCACTAGACCAAGTATGTCAACGTATGAAAAATAAAGGAGTATTGGCGACATCCACTAGCATGTCCGCCATTCCCCAGGAGGATTAGCTCAAATAAAGAGCACAATCACATTCTGATTAATATGGGTATTACTCCAACTAAATCAACACGTTATTCTTTGAATAATATCTATGGAGTGTGGCATATTTTTCCTAGTGCAGGAAATGGTGAGCAGAAGCGGTTGAAATCCAATCCCCAAACTTCTGCCTCTAATTTTATTCAAGTCAATTCCCATGTCTTAAGAAAGCCTGGATGACAAGGGAACAAGATATAGGCTACACCAGCTATACATGCCTGCTGTTCTGCCTCACCAGCATGCTCTAAATAGAGTACATGCATTCTAAACAAATTTTCATTACTTTTCGGCACCAAGAGGTAAAATGCTTATCCATTGAGAGGCCATATCTGTGGACTGAAAAATGATTAGAGTTATCATATCATCACCGCCCAACCAAATAGTGGTTAATAAGCTATTATCTTTCTGCAAGCCATAGTGATATTTTATCATTTAATGAGTTGAAACTCCATATTTCGATTTAAATTACACTTGCTAAAAATTCTTTTCCAAAGTATGCAGGGACATTTCCTGCAATTCAGTAGCGTAGAGGTCTGCAAGATGATCTTGATTTCACTAGCATCTTGAACATGACTGGGCAACCAATTGAGTACGCTACCATATTGTACACTGTCATATTATGCAGCTCGTGTTGCAGAACACTGTACCGTACTCAGGATGCAAATATCAGAACCAAGCATCACCGTCGTCATTGTCGGTTCAGGTTCTTTATATTTTTCCATGTTCAAGAATAAACATGGTAGTTCAGTACCTTAATACCTCTAAGAGGAGGGACTGATGAAGGGTACTAGAGCACCATGTCTTATTATTATTTTTCATTACTTGAAATAGTAGTTCAATATACTGCTTTGCATTGAAAGAATTTACAGCCTGAACAAATGAATTTAGGCTTATCCTTTTTGGATTATTTTTCTCATGATTGGATTGTGGAACCTAACTAAGCTGTACATAGGAAACTCACAGTCCTGAAGTCCTGATGAGTAATCCAAGCTAAATGTTTATGATTCCACAGCCTATCCTTCAAATTTGCATGTATAATCTAACCTTCCCTTTTCAAAAGTATATATAGCAGTACATATGCTGATGCAGATACAAATGAGGCTCCATAGCAATTTCTTTTTATCATTGACCAAGATTTGCACATGATAAGGACTGTTTCTTTGAATTCTGGTTTGGAGCAAGCTTCCTATAGTAGCAATAAAGAAATCTTTATAGCTACAAGGAACTCTCTATGTTCAGCCTTCATTGAAAGTATTGAGAACCAAATGTCTTGTTGAAGATACTTGCTCAGATTGCAAGATATCCGTTCAAAGATATGGAGTTGATGAATTATTCTATTGCTGGCACTAGAGCATGTGGAAATAAATCTTAATCGTTTTTTATAGGCACTGGTCCTCTTGGGAACTCGAATTCCTTCTTCAAGGCTTCAGTAACAATCCTAAATAGTCTATTGGCTTTAGAAATAGTCAAAATTCTTCTTGATTCACCAACCGGGATCAATGCTTGGTCTGAATTCAGCGGACAAAGTATCTGCATCTAACCCAAATATGTTTTTGCGTTGCAAAGACTAAACCAAGCTGCCATCTGGAAAAACTTAAGTGAAGTTCCCTACATGTGAAGTGCTTTGGAAAGCTATGAAGGTCGACGGCTCTCAAACTGGATTTGGCTTCTTAAACTGAGATCCAACTACTAATGCTTACCCAGCTTTAGCTACTAGCATTTTAGATATGCACTATAAGCATCATGATATTCAAGATTGCAGGTTACCTTCTTCATGGTGGGTGCAACACTCCCTCACATATAACATGGTTTAAAGACTGAGGTCGTCGAGGGTCAAACACCAAGTCAAATAATGAGCTAAAAGCTTATATTGATTATACTTCAGTCAAAAAATCCAGAATCATTTTTCGAAGAGCGGGAAAGGTCAAAGTTATCTCATCTTCATTCATCCTATAATGGTTCAATGCCAACATGGGTAAAATCTGTTTGTATAACATGATATTGTCATGTTTTGGAATTTGGGTGTTTTCCTTATGCAGGGATTATATTCCAGAGAACAAATTTGCTACATTGACACTCCACCTCAAGGAATGCACTCTATTCCAAATGAAGAGCTGGAGTTAAAGAAAATGAAATAGCTACTTCCAAAAATGATGTACAATTTTCATTAAGATTATCTTCAGAGTTTAACAAACCAAAGCGATGAGCGCAAAAGTGATGTGTTGTACCATCTAATGCCGACTAATGAGTGCAAAGACTGTTGCAGCAATGTCAAAAGACTTCAATTCGAAGAATTTAAGGACCTTTTGCTACTGATTCTAAGAAGCTGTTATCTGTAATAGAAACATGTTCTTCTCTCACTATTGCGATTGTAGCATTTAATTGACAGGAAGAAAGCTTATTTTAGCTGCAAATGACGAAGCAAGTTACAACTAACAGTTGCTTAGTCAATTTTCACCTTTTGGGGAAGACTGAAGTCTATTACTTATATTAGACAATTTTTATGTAATCACTAATGATTTTTCCAATTGGAAGTTGTGCAATGTTTCTCTTACGCAGGAACTAGACACTACCTAAATCCTCAAAGTAAAAGCGAAACAGCTTCACATGACTACCTCGGATCCTGTAGCACCGATATCCCCCTCCGAGCTCCCATGCTTGGTTGAGAGCGAATTCGACACTTCGACACTCCTTGTCATCAAGGATTTCAGTAGGCCACTCGACTTGCCTAGCCACGAAGTCGCTGAGGGTCACGCCGTGATCACATCCACCTGAGGTTACGATGTTCACTCTAACCGCTGGGGCAGAGGAGAAATTCCCTGGCTGGGCTATTTCTCTGAGTGGATGACGCAGTCCAAAGAGATAACCACTTCGACATCAGCAAGACCAGGTTCTTCCTCCAAGCTCCTACGCTTGGTTGAGACTGAATCTCGGCAACACAACAGGTTTCCTTGCCAAGCTCTTAAGCTCGGATGAGGAGGACGACATCTCGACATCACATCTCAGTCTTTCGACGAGGTATACATT
This sequence comes from Calophaca sinica, assembly GCA_037113605.1. NCBI lineage: Eukaryota > Viridiplantae > Streptophyta > Magnoliopsida > Fabales > Fabaceae > Calophaca > Calophaca sinica. Next base: position 107,018,423 of record CM073735.1, on the reverse strand, counting down.
TTCATGCCTATCACTTTGGTTTTCTGAACACAAGCGGCACTTGATGCCGATTTAAAATGAGTTATAACGAACTCACAAAGGGATTCACTCCCAAACGCATATCCCTAACACACCAGCTAGGTCGGTATGGGGGCAACACAATCAAGACATGCTTATATCGTGCACATCTTGTATTTTTTCGACTAGCATGTGCAGGACAACAACTGTTTACAAGTCAGCTCCACACTATATGAGCAACCGACTTGGGGACAACTGTTCCGAATCTAAATTCGGCCCAAATCCAACTTAATGGACCACAACTAAAGGCAGGCCCAGATTCACATAGCTTCCATGACAAGCTTCATTCCAAGGCTATATAAAGCCTATCACCACTACCAATTCAGGTAACTCTTATTCTAACCTCTTCACCCACCTCATTCATAGACTGACTTGAGCGTTGGAGTGCTTGCAGGTGACCACCACCGACGTCTTCCACCGGAGCTTGGAGCACCACCGTGATGACCACGTTCTTCCTCCGACCTTCACCGTGAGGTATCTATTCTCTCGTAATCTCTATGTTCACTTCAGAACAGAGTATAAGCTGGAGGTCTCAGGTTCAAACCCAGGAAACTAATATTTCTAACAATTACTAACAACTAATATTTGCTTATAAAAAAAAGAGCTGGGGGAAAAACCAAACGCAATCCCTACCTCGTTTCCCTACCTCTATTAATTTGAAAGATAGCAGCATTATTGACCTTGTTCAATTCCAAATTTTTAGAAGCCTTCACCCTTACCTTTCCTGACGAAAGTAGAAAGAACAAATTAGAGAAAAGGCAAGAGAAACACAGAGAGAGAGTATGAGAGATAATATGGCTATGTGCGAGAGAGAGAGGATGGCGAGAGAGAAGAGATAGTTGCATGATTGAAAATTGTTCGATTTCAAATTTCACTTTGTTTTGTATTTGGAATGGTTTCTTTAAATATTAATGGCATACAATAATTCTTGGAATGGTTTCTTTAAATATTGTTTCACGTTTATGTCGTTTAAAAGGAATTGTGCGCATATCAATTATATTATATAAAAAGGAGTTTTCATTTTCCCTACAAAACTTATTTTAATTATTTATTTATTTATTCATTTATTTTTATGGTTATTATTATTATTATTATAATACAATCATTATTACAATATCTTAATTGATACTAATTATTATAAAGATTCAAAATATATTTCCTAAAATCAGTTCTCGATTTTCAACTATCAATTGTTTAATTAATGTTAGTATCTTAGGAAAGAGAATGTGAAACGCAGTAAAAGTTAGATATTAACAAACTCAATAAAAAAATGTACAATTATGAATTTTAATACATTATTTTATTTCTTTAAAAATTAGAAATATATCTTTGATAATTTTTTAGTCTTTTAAAAAATATTTTTATCTATTAAAATTTTTTAAGTGACTCGATAACTTTTGAATCTCATCCGTGCATCGCACGGGTTGGTATACTAGTTTGATTATGTTTGGCAATTTGCCCAATTAAAACTCTCATGGTATATTAATTATAATGACTATGTGAAACGTTCGTATATGGACATTTGTGTATGATTGATTATGTTGCCTAAATCGTTTTATTCTAACCATATTTTTTTGAAATCGTAATTAATACGTTATAATCCTAGATGGCATTTCGTGTAGTTGCTTACTCAACAATGATTATATGTTTGTCCAATAAAAAAGTGCCACCGTGTAATAATTTGAATGTGACTTTTCTTGTGAGACATCCATTTGTGAATTTCCTTTTTAGAATTTTTCATGGTTGTATATAGTTAAGATTACAAAGTTACCAGGAAAAACAAATAATGTCTACTAAGTATTTAATGATCGTTCTTGATATAATTATATTTTATTATATTAAATTTTACTTAATAACCTTAATAATTAAAAGAGGTGATATTCTTATTATTGAGAAATACATAAACAATAAATAATATGATCTAATAAATTATTTATAAATTTTGTTAACAGAAATACTTTTGATCATTTCATTATAATATTGTACAATTAATAAATTTTATTTCTTAATATAATATTTTACATGTTTAATTTACTAAAAGAGTTGCAAAAATGAATTAATGAGTTATAAGTGCTAATATAGAGGAGAAGTAAGATAAATTAGTAAAAACTTTAACCAAAATGTTTGTCCAAATTAACCAAAATTGGATATTTTAATAATGGAAATTTTAGTCTCTTGGGCATAAATTAGCTATATAAAGAAGGGGTACTCAATTATTTTTTTCTTCTTTTCTTTTTGGTTGTTGTATTTTTTACACATTCTTGTTTCTCTTCTACGACTCCCATTATGCTTTTTCTTCATCTTCTGTTTCGTCGAGAATACCTACACAACCAAAAGCCATAAAAGCCATTATTATTAAAATCAAATTGGTCAATTCAACTGATTTAAATAGGGTCGGTCTGGATTCCGATCAAAAACCAGTGGGACCGATAAGAATTTGTAGTTTAGCGAGCAAAAGCGATTCTTTGAAATACATTTTTATTTTTTTTAAATACAAATCTAGAAGAACCTAGAATAATCCAAAGAGACTATGCTTTAACTTATGGCCAAACAGCAACTCAAAAAAGTCTAGCAAGATTCACTAACACATCAAGTCTTCTCTCCGACAAGGCTACCTTTGCCTGGCCACAAAATTACCATCCTTTACTTTTAGTATTGTTTTCATTGATTTGCTACTGGAAATATCGGTCATTTGGTAATTTAAAAAAAGACTCATCGGCGCTTGCTTTTCTTTTAGATGCATTTGATTTGAAAAGAAACTTTGCGAGAGATAAATATAAGAGAAGTAACTTTAACGTTTCTTGTCATCATTTGAACATAAAAGGATACCAATGTGTACCTTATGTTTTGAATAAAGAAAGCAAAGTTTTATGTATCATGACTTTTGATGTTCCCAAAGCCTTTTATAAACAATAATTTATAATCAGTTGATTATTTAATATTAAATCAAAATAAATTTTTGTTGATGTAATTTTTTCGGTAAGAAAAAATATTTTATGAAGGTTATATGTCCTTTTAATTTTAATAAGTCTAAATATAAGATTATAATATATTATATTAAAAAATTAAAAAAATATTATTTTATTACTATCGATTCGATCACGGTTCAACCATGGTTAAATCATTAAACCTTTAATCATTGTCTTTACTATTTCAATGACTAGTTTGGTTTTCTAGGCACGAATAAAAACCTTTAAAATTTATCACTGTCTGCTCGTTCCCCGTCTTTCGATTTTCTTTCTTATCACCCCTCTCACATTTTACTCTTCTGCGTTTGACTTGAGGTAACGAAAATCATGTGCATGCATCTTCATTTCTATCGATTTAATTTCATGATATTGGATTTTGATTATAATTATTGTTCAATCGTAGTTTTCAAGGGAGGAGAAACCAATCCCAAGAGAGTGGGTTATTTTCATGCCAAGATATGGCAAAATCTTCTCTTAGGGTTTCTAGTAATAGTGAATTCCTTCTGCAAAATTTGGATATAAGTTTAATAAATTCCTAACTTGATTGTTGTTTGTTTGAATGAAATAGGAAATACATATTAAATTCTCTTCTTCTTAGAATAATTCATGGTTTGGCTTGATGATTTCTGAATGGTTTTGTACTTATATATTTCTGAATTCTGACTTTTAAAGTCTTTTGGGTTGATGGTGAAATCACTTCATGTAGTTGAAGCCTTATTCTAAATATTGATAAAATTAAAATTCATATGTCTTGAGGCTAGCGAGTGTTTCTAGTATTTGATGTTAAAGAATATGTTTAGGAAGTTATAGATATCATATTAAGGTGAAACCAAATCTATTTGAAAGATGAGATGCAAAGGTATATTCTATATAAATATACAGTAAAGGATATGTTCTTAGTAAAATTAGGAAAACAGAGTTGAGACTATCTTGGATTCACCTTGGTAGACTGTAGATGCAAATTTGTAACTTATGCTATGGACCTCTATTTGAGGTGAAACTTGCCCCACTTGGAATCTGATGTATAATGGTAAATTGAGTAAAAATTTCATAATTTTAGGTGATCTGAGATGGCCCCTATTTGGTTCATAATTCAAGTGAATATTATTTCAACAAAGGCTGACAACTTCCACTTACAAATTTATATCTTAATCTTTAGAAATCATTTTAAGGTGAAACTGTTGTCATTAGAAAGGTAAGATCTATTTCTATTCTACCTTTGTAAGAATATAACTTGTGCTGTCAAAATCAAATGATAAGAGAATTTGTTTGTATATATTTCTGGGAGGTGTACCTTTTATATGTTGCCTAGATGAATGGAGATTAAACTTGAAAAGGATAAATGAAATGGGTGACTTATGACATATCAATTAGGTTTTTTGGTAAATCTTTTCAGCTTGAACCCTGTGTATATACCAGACTAAAATAAAGAGGATGCATGTGTAAAATGTGTTGATTGTAATAAAGATATGTATGTTCACTTCATTAGTCATTTTATGAAGCTAAATGTGAACAAGTTATGGAATTTGAGGTTAAATGTAATGTCAAATTAGAATGCACTTGTGCATATTAAAATATGCCATAGATACATAGAAAAGATTAAGAAATTCCACTATAGAAAGTCGCATCTATGATGTTAGAGCATAATATATGTGCGAGTATGAGGCTATAAGCTTTTGGAAACCATGTGATTCATGTGCTATGAGTAAAATTGTATGCTTCTATATAGTTGTCTTAGAATTGATGTGCATGTGTGGAAAACTGTGGCTATGTTGTTGTTATATGATTAATTAGTTTTGAAATGAAAAGTATTATGAGTTGAGTCAAATGATTGTAAGAATTGGTAAGGTGACAATTTCTAGTTCTACACCCATTCACAGTCACTAAGACATGATATGCACATTTGGATTCATAAATTGGTATACATTAGAGGTGTAGAGTTCCAGCTTGTAGAATGTGACTAGTGTTGAGAGGAGGAGCTATCCCAACAAGACCTCACAGATATTACCAATAAGTTGTGAGACTTTAAGATGGGTAGAAACAGGCTTTGAACTACCCAATGACACTTATTCCTGCCCAAATCTTCCCAGACAGAATATGTATCCCCTATGAAGTAGATTGGAATAATGGATTGACAGTGGCCCCATTAGAATTTACAATAGCTCTTGAGAATTTAATTTTATTGTCATATCTTTATTGTTATTAGAATTTACAATAGCTATTGAGAGATTGGAATAATGGATTGACTGTGGCCCTATTATATATGTTATCTTACAAAACACATAATGTGATCATTTATGTTAATTTAAAATGTAGTTTGTTTTAATTTCTTAATATTTTTTATCAAATTATTACTTAATATAATATGTAATATTAAAACTACATATTTAATTATCACTGATTTGAGCATGATTGAACCACTGTTAACCAATATCTTTATTGGTTCAATATTTGGTTCACTTTCAAAAATATTGTTAGGCATCACAACTGCGAACTCAATGAACTGAAATTTTGAGTTTATGGAGGTTATAGTATTATGTTCACTGTTGTTGTATTATAGGTGACATATGTATTCACCTCGATGGTTCATAATTTGTATATGAAATATTTATGTTTATTATCAAGATATTAATATGGGTGTTACAATGTCTTTGCTACTTATATGTGGCGCTTAGCACAACTGGCAAAGTATTTGCCGCTTGGACGCTTGGGTGTAGATTCAAACCCGCTACGCTCTCTTTCAGCGCTCTTAGGAGTGTGTTGTAGGCCGCTGGGCCATCAGACAAAAAAAAAAAAGGTCTTTGCTACTTTTGGTGGTGAGGAAGTGAGTGTGATGACAGTGGTGGTTTTTTCTCAGTTTATATTGTTTTCTTTAGGAATGGCAATGCAAGTTGGGTCCAGAGGGTCGGCTAACTTGCTCAACTAATCGGGCTACGGACAGAGTGGGTCAACCCGCCGGGTCATTTATTTATTCTTTTTTAGCATTTTTAACCACATTTTTAGTTTTTTAAATATTTTAGGGTAGGTTTTGGCGGGCCAATCTGCCACTTTTTGGAACCAAAATTAATTTTTTATTGTTTTCTATGTTTTTTTTTATTTTTTGATGGGTCAACCTGCTAACCCACACCCCTTGGCGGCCCAGCTCGGTCTGCTTTGCCATCCCTAGTTTTCTTTCATATTTTTGAGTTCTTTTATGCAATTTCAAAATGTCCATATCATCCTATTAGTACTGCACATGACATCCTACTAGTGGCACAAATTAAAAGAATAGTAGTTGGTCCGGCCAATGAGAACGTTCAAAGAGTTTAAAAAGACCAAGTATTTTTTCCTCTTGGGCCCTCTACCAATGATTAAGCTCTCGCCATAGTTGGCGGTGGGCTTCTTTAGTTCATCTTTGTGAAAAGTTGAGCGATTTGGGAAGAGTCTTTATGTTAACAGAGTTGCTGTAGCAAAATAAGATCTCTATTCTATTGAAAGGATTTCTTTTTTTGTTTGACAAGTTTCCTTTTTTGGTATAATAAGTACCATGTGAAATTCTCCAAAAATAGAACAACTAATATTCCAACTCATGCTTTTAAAATATGTCGAAGGAATCAACATGGTGTGGCACAATTGACAGATAATCGAATCTCTTAAGCACTGGTTAGAGTTTTGATCTCTGGCCCGTGTGTATGAAGAGCATTTGTTAGGAGATATCATCCCCTTAAATGGATTTCTATACCTTAAGGGATTAGCCCCCGGTTCCTGGTTATGGGATACCCTGGGTTCACCCAAAAATGTGGAAGAAAAAGTGATGACTGGGAAGAGGAAGTTGTCAAAGAGGATGAGATTTTAGAGTTAAGGAAGTTATAGAAACTAATAACAAATTGTGTTAATAAGAAGCCCCCTTTATACAATTATTAAATATTAATGTGTTAGTTATTGTAGTTGTAGTTGGTAACAATTGTTCCTAACCGAAGTGGAAAAATTAATCCTGATCTGCATCATAGCCTTTGCCTATTTCCAAGGTCAGTTAAAACAAACATCTTTTCAAGATTGAAGATGATCGATGTCTGATGATGTTTTAATTGTGTATCCTGAAGTAAGGTTGTCATGGTTACTGTTGAATATTATAACCCACTTAAGCAAAAACCTCAATCTCAATTGTGTATTGGACTATTAGCGTATCACTAGCTACGCTTACTATCCTCATGCACTTGTTTTATTTATCAAACTCTGAGTAATAGTATCTCATGCCTTTATTCTTATACCAGTTTGTGTTTCTTGTTTACGTTCATCAGTGCACGAAGAAGAGTGGTGATGGATCAACAAGGACGTTTCGTTAGGACAATATTTGAAGAGAATGGTGTAATTCATATTGCGCATGCGCGCTGGAATGCTGCTAGGATTGCCTATGAAATTTATGTGGAACAAGGTGTTCCTTACGAGGCTAATAACACAAACTACCCAAGAATGAGTCAAGATTGGGCTCCCTCCGTGGTTTATGTCTCGATGAGTCGGTATTGGAGGTCAAGGATTTCTGTCTTAGATGACCACAACAACCAAAACCAGATTTTGGGAAGAGGAAACCATGAAACCCAACAACAACACTCTTTTCAAAATCTTGAAAAAATCAGAATTGAAGAAGGACCACAAGGATCTGAGCCTATGATGTGTTCCATATGTCTTGGAGAGCTTTCAGTTGGCACGGAAGCAATTCGCTTGCCCAACCCGTGTTCTCATGTTTATCATCAAGATTGCATTATGAAGTGGCTAAATAGGTCTAACACATGCCCCATATGTCGTAGGCCTATCTGACGAAGTTCTCGCATTCATCTCTAATCTCTCTAATACTTTTTATTCCATAAAATTGGATCAAAATTCTATGTATGTCAATACTTTTCTTGTTGATCGCTGCCAAACTCAGTTTACACCAACTTAATTTATATTAACTCTCACAGTGGCTTTATTTGGTTTAACTTTTTTATTTTATTTTTTATTTTTTGTTTCTGCTGCTTTTTTAGTTGATGGAAGTTTTTGTTTTTATTATATTTGGTCTTATATTTTTGTTTCTTGTCTTTTCGGTTCATGGAAGGTTTTTCTTTTATGTGTTGCATAAACATGTAATATTGATTGCTAGTCGATAAATAACAAATCATTATCTTTAAGGATTTAATAAAAATTTATGTGTTAAAAATAAATCCACATTTCTATTCTCTAATTTATTATTATCGTATATAAAACAAAGTTTTGTTAATTGGGTTAGTACAATGTGCTAACACCAAAATAATTTATTTTCCTCTAAAGTCATCTTTTTCTAATTATTTTCTTAACAATATTAATTCAAATATTTTATGAAAAATATCAAATTAAATATTATCTTGAATTAAATTACAATGTTATTAATTACACTTTATTCAAATAAAATTCATAGTTAGCACCACTCGATTATTCTAATAAAAATCAATATTTTTTATCTATTTATTAATTTCTAACATTAATATATATAGCATAATTGCACTTTTGGTCCCTCATGTATTGTAATTACGCAGTTTTGGTTCTCTGGGTTTTAATTGAGCGAATTAGGACATCCAGGTATTGTGATTGTGCGATTTTGGTCATTCAGCTTCTAATTGAGTGAATTTGATCCTTTAAGTATCGTAATCGTTCGATTTTGGTCCCGCCGTTCAATTTTTATTCAATCTATAACTGAAAATGTTGTAGGAGTTTTTAAATTTTTATGCCAATTAACATGTCACTAACAACAAGTTATGTGACAGGTCATACTCACATGTGACACAAAAATGTTTTCGATTAGAAATTGAAGGACAAGAGGAACCAATATTGCACAATCGCAATACTTGGAGGACCTAGTTTGTGCAATTGAAATTTGAGGGACCAAAATCGCACAATCACAATATCTTGAGTACGTAATTCGCACAATTGAAACCCGATAGAACAAAATCACACAATTGTGAAACATGGGGGACCAAAAGTATAATGTGCAGCACATTATTTTGCCTATATATAGAGTCCATACCACAGAATAGTACTACATACATCCTTTCCCAACCATAAAAATTTATTTTTTATTTTTATTATTTTTGCATCAATTGTAATTATAACATGTCGATAAATAAAAGATATTCATTTCAATCAAGTATCAATAGTGAAAAACTAAACTCAAATTTTCCCCTAAAAAAAACTAAACTCAAATTTTAACATTGATTTACATATTAATAATTAACAATTAAATAGAAAATCATGATTTGTCATGGCAATAAAAATAATTAATTCACCATGCCAAATTCATGTTCAGATTACAAGGTTTAAATGACGTTTTCAGACGGACACAACATCCAAAAAACACGGAGACTATTATAAACCTTCTGACGACGTTTCCTTGGAGAAAAATTATATGAAGTAAACCTCTAGACAACGTTTTCCCAATAAAATGTTATTTGGACGCTCCATGTTTTTAAATTAAAAATAAAACAGAAATAAAGAGTGTTCAAACAATGTTTCTCCAGACAAATATTATCTGAATGTTTACTTCATATACCGTTTACCTAGGAAAACATCACTTGAATGTTTATAATAGCTTAAAAAAGAAAAGAACATTGCTTTCCTCCATGCTTTGCCTGTCAACGTCTCTAACAATACTAAGAAAATCGTAGTAATAATTAGGTGGAAATGGGGCATTACAAATATCCTAAGCTCACTGGAAAAGGCCTATTCACGAGCTATTCATGAAAATAAAATATAAATTAAAAAATGACAGTCATATCCTCAAACGAGCTATTCACGAGCTCTTAATGTCGAACCTGTAAGGCTTGAGTTTGGATCATTTAAATAATTCAGCTCAATCTCAAGCTTGAGTTTGTTTATTTAATTAAACAAACGAGTTTGATCGAATAATTTACAAGTGAAGCTCGCATAGTTCATGAATAACTTAACTTATTTACACCCTTAGTAATAATCATTTCCAAAGTCAATTATGAAACAAACATCTTTTTCGGATTGAAGAGTATGGATAGCAATAGGTATTAGACCCATTGGGTACTACAAAAATTTCCCATGATAGGTAGGGTAATTACATGCTCTATGAGTATCGGTACTAAAGTTGCTCCACATGGGTATGAGTTTGGGTATGAGTCATTTTTTTTAAATAGAGGTCTAAGGACGGATAATATAATATCCTACTCAGAGGTTACCCATTGACATCCTATTAGAAGAGAATTTTTTTTTTATCCTTAGTACTGATGGTTGGGGGCTATGAAGCACGGACTCCGACACGGACACCGGTCATGTCAAAAACATAGGACACTGACACCGCTATATATAATAATAATAATAATAATAATAGTAATAATAATAAATAAAATATGAGCAATATTTATAAAAGATTTAAATTGATAACAGCATTATCAATTCCACATGAGCAACATTTATAATAACAATTCCATATTATGGAGAAACGTGTTCAGACTTCAGCCACAGTATTAAAAAACTAGTACTAGTCGTGCTTCTATTTTTCCTTTAAAAAGGAAAATGATAAATATCGCGAGAATGAGCGTCGCGAATAGTTCCCGAATGACGTGGCAACAATCTTTTACCATTTCTCTCTCCTGATCCAAAACAAAGGATTTGGCCTCCCTTGACCTTCCCTCTCGTCTTCTTCACCAGAAAACCATTTCATTTGACCATAAATTACATCTTAAAAGTATTCTATTTTCTTGTTACTTTTTTTTTTATTTTTCTTGCTGAGTCTCAGCAAGCACCAAGCCTCTGCAAATACTGGTTTAACAAGGAGTCACTTTTGTTTTTTACGGCCAAACAAAACCTCCCCCTCCCTTTCTGATCTCGTAATAAAATCAAGGGACCAGCAGAAAAATAAAGGGGTAAAGCTAAACTAGCAGAAAAATACACTGAGGAAGTGACTGAAGGAAGAACTGCTTCGGGCTCTCTAACATTAGGGTTCTGTAGATCAGGGTTCTGAAGGAAGAACTGCTGCCCTGTGTTCAGGCTCAAGAACAAAACGAAATGCGTTGTAGAAACCAATTACTGGTCGGTTAAATATAACGAAAACCAACAAGGGCATCCTTACCTTGTAACAAATCAGAAAATTTTCCCCCATTGCAATGAGCTTGAAAATACTCACAATCCCCTTTGAAGAGCCCCTCCTGTAAGGCGACACCAAAATGGGAGTGAAGATGGGTAGGGGTTTGGTTACGGCGAGTGGGTGGGTAAGGAGGTACAACTTAGGGATGGAGGTCACAGTTTGGGGTTTAGGCAAGGTTTTGGTATGGGGGAGTGCTGGCAATAGAGATGGAGGCGGTGGTATTGAGGTTTCAAGTGATGAGGAGAAGAAATTGATTTGGGGAAATGGGTTTAAGTGACAGAAATGAGATGGGTTTAGTGTCAGCATCGATGGGGAAGAAGAATAAGCGTTTATTCTCCAATATCTACTCGCAAGAATTGTTACACATTTTTTTAATTTTTTTTAGGGAAATGCTGATGCATGTGCATTCGCGACGTTCGCGAGCTTTTTCATTCGCGAGATATAGCATTGCTGCTTTAAAAAACTATCAACTAATAACCAATGTTATAGTATTAAAAAAAAATCAATGTTATAGAATATAGATGCACAGCTGTCGGCCACTAAAAATGTACTGAAACGTGTTCATCAAACAGACATAAACACACCAAACACACCATATAGATGCACAGCTCAGCGAATTAAAAATACTGAAACCGTGAAAAAGAAACATGAGAGAGACAGAAACGCACGCAAAGCATATAGCAGAAGCCACATCCTAAAGGCGCAACACTGCAACAATGACAAATGCATACCTGAGTTCACGGAAGATGTCGACGAACAGCACCGACCAACGATGAAAAAAAAGAGGACGACAAGTGGAGCAAGTCGACGACAAACACAGAGAAAGACCGGGCAAGAAGAAGATGAGCGTGAATTTACCTATTTTTTTTTGTTTTTAAAATATTTTTTGGACTTTTTTAAGTTGGGTTGTGTCCCTTTTTTCATAAAGGTGTCCCACCCGTGTCCATGGCCGCGTCGCTGTGTTTTTTTTTGTTTTTTTTGAGTTGGACACCTGCAGTGGGTGTCTGACATGCATTGTACGCATGTCGTACGCATGTCAGTGTCGGAAACGTGTCAGATGCGGGGATACGCTCTTTGGTAGGAGTGCTCGTGCTTCACAGGTTGGCGGTGGGGGATGGGATTTATGGTTTGAAACATGCTCAAACCTCGGCCCCAATGTCTGACATCATTTTACCACTCGGCTGTTGGGACCCACTATAAGAGAATTGATGTCTCATATTTTTTTAATTATATATCCTAATTAATCTTGTAAAAAAAAAAATAGATGCCATGGAGTTGCCACCTGACATGAGTCTGAGCGGTAAAACTCTATTTTATATAACACTAATATATTTACCCGTGCTCGCGCAGATTATTCGTATGGGTTGTAAATGTATCCAACATGTAAGAATAAATTTGAGGATTTTTTTTTGAGACAAAAGTATTAGCAGATTTGAATTCATCAAAAAATATTATAAATAATTCACATTGTTCTGAAAACTGGACTGAACCGGCCGGTTCAACCGATTGAACCGGTCATGTGTCCGGTTCATACAACCCACAAAACCGGCAAGCAAAGAACCGGCTAGGAACCAGCTAAACCGGTACAAAATCGTCCAAAAATCGGCGATGAAAACCGGGTTGAACCGGTTGTTTCCTATTTTTCCTATTTTTTTGTATTTTTTTAATTTTTAAACCAAAAAATATGCATTATTTAGCCAAATAAAGGTCCAATAAGAAGTAATAAATATTCATACTCATGAATTTTTATTATTTAGTATTTTATTATTTATTTTTATCTTTTAAAATATATAATATGATCAATTTATGTTCATTTATAATTTGTTTTATCCTATTTTTAATATTTATATTGATATATTACTTAATAAATTTTATAATATTAAAAACATTTATTTATTTATTCCCGGTTCGACCACAGTTCAACCACGGTCAAACTATTAAATCGTGAACCAGTACCTTCACCGATCCGGTTTTCAAAACATTGATAATTCATTATGAAGTAGAGAATATATGTATTTATACGTATACTCTAATTTTAAAATATAACAAATAAATAGAAAATATCGGTTTTATTTTCTTTATATTTAGATATGGTTTCTCAACTATGATTTTCAAAAAAAAATAAAGCATAAAATTGAATTACAGTATGATAACTTCAAAATAAGTAACATGAAAAGAGATAATCAATTATCTATGTTAGACAAAAAATTAATTTTAGAATAAATTATGGTTTCTATCATGTATAATATCCAAACTTGAAGAAGGAAAAAATAAAAATACATATTGATTTAGTATTTATTATAATTAAACATAAACAATCATGTGAACACTATAATGCTGGGAATATTTATACTCCAATGGAATGTTGAAAATTTAAATTTTGATAATATGTAAGAGATAAAATATACAAATTATGAAAAAATTATAAAAAATAAAATTTAACATTATATAATTATGATTTTTCTATTAAATTTTATGACATGCATAGTAAAATAAATCAGTTATAAAAAGTTATAAAATTAAAAGTAATCAAATTTGTATGATAAAATAATGATAAATAGTGACTGATAATTGTTATAATTAATAAAAAAATGTGTAAGTCATTTAAGACAATAATAGAAGAACTACGACACAAGCATAGGGATAACTCGCCTCATTACATGAGAACGTAAAGCAAGATTGAGGGAGGGGAAAGACGTCTATAATAGCCAACGTAAAATCACCTAACGATTCATATTGCCAAAAATATCTGTGCAAGAATTCGCTTATCTGTTATTAATGATCTACAGTTCTACACTACGGAATTATTATTATTATTATTTATGAAGAAAAAGTTTAGATTGGGGGGCTCACCCCGTGCAGGGCCAGGGAGAACCACCAACCTGAGCCAGGATTTACGGTGGAATTTACGTATCGCCCATCAACGCAGCCACCTGGAATCGAACCCAAGTCGCAGCGTGTGCGTGCGGAAGGCCGAACCAGTTGAGCCAAGCTACGTTGGCGACAAAATTATTATTTGACATAAGGTAATAATGGTTGATATAATTAAAACAATAACTAAAAAAATTAAATTGATTTAGGCAAAAAAATTAATGATTCTTATGTTATCACATGACTTAGATAATATTTTGATTGAATAACAATTGCCCATATATGATAATTAATTGATTGATATACTTTAATTTATTACCTTTTAAATTTAAATTTAATTCAAATTTGATTTAATGATAAAAATATAGATATGATTATTAAGTAATTGATATATCTTATTTAATAAAATACCATGAATTAAAAATTAAATAATAAATAATTTTTTATTTTGATTGGAAAAAAATAAATGTAAATAAGTCTAGGTGGCCAAACTTCATATAATGTGGTAGTCACGAGATGTATATAATTGATTTCCGACTTGAAATTGAGGGCCACATTTTTTAGCACTAAAAAATTTCTATCTCTCACCAACCCCCGTGAGCCACTCCCTACATTGCCTAAAATCTACTCACCTCCTCCTACCTCACGCTGTTACCATTCACAGAGTGCGCAAGTCGTATCGTATCAGAACCAACTCAATGAAAAATTTCCTTCCTTTTGTTTGATAAGCTCCGAGGACGAACCACCGTAGACCCACTTCAAAACCCCCTTCCACTCCAATACGACGGCATTTCACGACAGGCATAAATAACGCCGATGACGACGTTTCACACCATTCCTTCCAGCAACAAACAACGCTTCCACCAATTGAAGCCTTAGCCCCCCTCTCTTTTCACCAAATCTCCATCGATTATGACAGTCAAGGTGAGATTCTTTTAGATCTGAAACTGATTTTGGTTTGTTGTAGTTGTGGTTTTGAACACGGCTGTGGAAGGACTCTGTTGCGGTCTTAAGGTGGCTGATGCGGCGCTAGTAATTCGTACTTGCAAATTCATTCTTATCCTAAAATAAATAAGGATTTAATTTTGGGTTAACGGTGCTTTTCTTTTAGTCCCTCCAAAAAAAAATTAATTTTTTTTTATTTTTAGTCCTTATAATTAATATCGACTACATATTATAGAGACTAGAATCATCATAAAAGACTATTACAGGGATTAAAATCAAACAATAAAAACCAAAAATAAAATTTTCTATGTTACAGTGACAAAAAAAAAAAAATTACGGAGACGAAAGATACTATTAATATTTTAATTTATATTCACCTTCGGTGTAAAATTTACACATGCATCCGTTATTTGATTAGTATGACAATAAATTCCCTCCGCAGGAGATGGCCATGTCGAACCGTTTCGGCGATTCTGAAACTGAAACTCCGCTGTTGGCGGAGACGGTAGACGGAGTTGTCAACTTCAAGGGTCGGCCTGTCCTACGATCTAGTTCTGGTGGCTGGAAAGCTGCTGCCTTCATTATAAGTAAGTAATAAAGTAATAAATAATCATCTCTAAATTCATCCTTAATTATGTTTTGTTTTTATTTCACTTACTAACGATGACTTAATTTCCACGCATTCCACCCTACTCTAGGTGTGGAAGTGGCAGAGAGATTTGCTTACTACGGAATCAACTCCAACCTGATAAATTATTTGACGGGGCCACTTGGTCAATCGACGGTAACTGCAGCGGAGAACGTCAACATCTGGTCTGGAACAGCGTCGTTGCTCCCTCTGCTCGGTGCTTTTCTTGCCGATTCTTTTCTCGGCCGTTACCGCACCATCATTATTGCCTCCCTTATTTATATTCTGGTTAGTATTACTCGCTCGTTTTCAAAATAAATGTTGTTTAAGGTTTTTTCCACAGAAAGACAATAAATGAATGAATTAAGAAAGACAATAAATGAATGAATGTGAGTAACAATTTTACAAAATTATCGTTGCTAATCATTGATTGTTATAAATGTATAGTGGAATGCACACAGTATTAATTTAAGGGTACAATTGAAAAAAAATTAATTAATGTTATATTGAAAAGATAAAACGACACTTATTTTATAATATTTTTTTCTTTTCTAAAACAACACTTAGTATTAGTATTAGTTGATTGATTGCAATTTGAACCCAACCTGATCAGTTCACATCTGATTGCGTGTGTGCGTGCACTGCAGGCACTGAGCCTGTTGACATTGTCGGCTGTGACAACCTCCGACCAAGCAGCAATATTGTTCTTCATTTCTCTATATCTTGTTGCAATTGCACAAGGTGGACATAAGCCTTGTGTTCAGGCTTTTGGAGCGGATCAGTTTGATACCAACGACCCGCAGGAACGCAGGGCTAGAAGCTCCTTTTTTAATTGGTGGTATTTTACCTTTACTGCAGGTCTCCTTGTCACTGTTTCCATCTTGAACTATGTTCAGGAAAATGTCGGTTGGGTTCTTGGTTTTGGAATCCCTTGCATTTCAATGGTAATTGCATTGGCTGTTTTCTCACTTGGAACTTGGACCTACCGGTTTAGCAGCATCAAAGGAGGGGATCAACAACGGGGCCCTTATTCTAGGATTGGTAGGGTGTTTATTGTTGCAGCCAGCAACTGGCGAACTACCTCTTCAGCAATTGCGCTTGAAGAGGAAGCTCGTGGAACTCTGCCTCACCCAGCTTCTCAACAATTTAGGTACCAATCAATCAACATTAAGCTTTCTTTTTTCTTTTTTCTTTTTTACATGTATTCATTGATGCCTAAATAGAAGTTGAAAATAAGATACAATTGGGAGGGACTCCTAACCTTTAAACTTATAAAATGGAATTTAGCTTAGCATTGCGTAATCAGGAAAACATGTTTTCTCTCCATAGTTTTGACCTAATTAGATTTCATTCTCCTAGTCATTTGGGCAACTTTGAAATCAAGTTATATACATCTTCAGTATTGTCATCAATTTTGCCAGCTGGTTTTGTTATTGCCAAATAACAATCTTAGGGAAGTTAGCAGTAATGCTTATATTAGGAATTAAGGTTTGCATTTGTCAAAAAAAAAAAAAAAGATTTAAGGCTTGCTCATATACTTGAATATCTGCCAATTTTTTGAGTGGTACTGGTACATTCAATCTTAATCTCTCTCTCTCTCTCTCTCTCTCTCTCTATTGATGTGTGATGCCCTAACGCATAAAAAAAGTTTACATTTACCATAATATATAAATTAAACTTTGTTCTATAGCGTGTTTCATAAATTTGTATTGGCTTTCTATTTGGGACCATAATAATACTCTCTCTTTATGGAGTAAATTTTCTAGCATAATCACAATACATTAGATTGTCATATTGTGTAATATTAGATTTATACTGGGAAATAATATTAGATTTATACTGGGAAATAATTTTGTTGATGCCTTGGAAATCCCCACCTAGTGGGAGCCTCATGCACTGGGCCGCCCTTTAATTTTGCTTTGCATATCACTCTCAAATGTGGCAGTTTCCTGAACAAAGCATTAATTGCGTCAGACGGATCAAAGGAAGAGGGGAAAGTTTGTAGTGTTGCTGAGGTTGAAGAAGCAAAGGCAGTCCTCAGGCTTGTTCCAATATGGGCTACGAGTTTAATTTTTGCCGTTGTGTTTGCTCAGTCTTCTACCTTCTTTACAAAACAAGGTGTTACAATGGACAGGAAAATTTTGCCTGGGTTTTATGTACCCGCTGCTTCTCTTCAATCCTTTATCAGTCTCTTCATTGTTCTTTTTATTCCCATCTATGACCGCATTATCGTTCCCATAGCAAGAAGTTTTACTGGTAAACCCTCTGGCATCACAATGTTACAGAGAATTGGAGTTGGGATGTTTCTTTCTGCAATTTCTATGGTAACTGCAGCTTTTGTCGAGATGAAAAGACTAAAAATGGCTCGTGACCACGGTCTAATTGATATGCCAGATGTGACAATACCTATGAGCATCTGGTGGTTAATTCCTCAGTATGCCTTGTTTGGAGTCTCTGATGCGTTTACAATGGTAGGTCTGCAAGAATTTTTCTATGATCAAGTCCCAGATGAATTGAGAAGTGTGGGTCTTGCTCTCTATTTAAGTATTTTTGGGGTTGGAAGCTTTCTGAGTAGCTTTCTCATCTCTGCTATTCAAAAGGGAACAAGTAAAGATGGTCGTGATAGCTGGTTTGCTAGTAATCTTAATCGCGCACATCTTGATTATTTCTATGCTCTTCTAGCTGCTCTTAGTGCTATGGAGTTGTCTGCCTTCTGGTTTTTTTCAAAATCTTATGTTTATAAGAAAACAAACACATAGAGTAAGCTGGATTGGATATATGAAGAGAGAGACTGTTGTGCTGGAGAAGAATTTCAATTCTTTCGGTGGACCAAACCATATGTAAAATTCACTGGTCAGACAGTATACCACCTGTTGATCCATTTTTAAGCCTGTGTTTGGAATTGCGGGGATTTTGCGTCCTGGGACACATTAACGCAGAGGCTATAACTTGGAGCTTCAATCCACCGCGCTTTACTTGTCCCCCACTGCTGTTCCAAACACCCACTAAAACATATGATATGATATGATGCAAGACTAATAATGGCCAACTCGCAAGTGAAATAATGAACCGATTGGTTTATATGGTTCTGTATATGCTTGTGATGTATGTAATAATAGTGAGACCCATCTTTTTACAAGGATATTCTATGTTGTATTTATTTCCTTTTTTTTTATGGACATTAATAAACGAAGGAATATGTAAGACCTCCGTGTGTCGCATTTCGGAATCTTGACATTTAAATCATTCATAGAATAATTTCGGAAGATTTTTGAAAATAGGTATTCTGCTGAAATTATTGAATTTATGTTTTTGTTAAACATGAATAATAAACCGTTCGTCAAAGCAAATGCAAAACGTTAAATAGAAACAATTAAATGATGAAAAATGAAACATGAATTAATCCAACATGGTGAGGCGGTCTACTGTGAACCACGTTTCTTTACCGTTGGATTAATCTATTCCTCACATTCTTGTGGTAGACCCTCCACACTATATAATTTTACTGTATTAATAATTTAGTAAATTAATTATTTGAGATTGACTTCTTGGTTTAGACAACATTGGAAGACAAATCACCTACATTCAAATTAATTCATTAGCATATCACCTTTAGATATTAAGTATATTTAATTTTGCTATAAAGAATATTAAAACCAAATAATTGTAATGAATGCAAATCTGCATTTTCTTTATACAATCTTCTCTTCTTATTTCTAACCAAGGCCAACCTCATTTGTCTAGCATTTTTCCTCGGAGAACAATAATGTAACAGTGATGATCAATGCACACACAAAATAGAGAGAAAAGGTACTGTTCTATTAACTTGAGACTGAAAATAGTGCTCAATAGTCAGAGTGACTATGAGAGAAGTACACTAAGATAGAAGAGAATGTTCAGAGAGGGGAAGAATTCGACGGAGATAGAGAGAGAAGACAGTTAGAGGGATAGAGGGAAAATTACATCATATATTCTTCATGACCTCACTCTTTCCTCCTTCCACTACTTGTTATCCCACCACGTAATCACCTGGCTTAGTATTGGCTGCTTTGACCCGATTCCCTCTCCTCACACCCATTTCCTCATGATTCTTTGTAACTAACTCTGCTGACTCATCAATTCCACCTGGCAGCTCCATTACAAATGCCTTCGTTTTCTTGTTCTTGGGTACCGCTCATCATATTTACCTAGAAGTATTTAAGAGTACGTCAAATTCAAAACTGAACAAAAGCAAAACCAAAACCAAAACCAAAACCAAAATCAATCACAATACATGAGTAGTAATATTTTGTGCATGCTGTATTTTTATTTAAATTTTGATTTTTTTATACCATGGCATTGGTGGAAGTATATCCCCTGACTTTGTCGAGGATTAATCTTCTCGGGGCCTTGGCTGCATTAAGGCTATCCCTCCCAACAGCGTTTTTTGTCATACTCAAGGCTCGAAATCGAGACCTTGAGTAAGGGACCCAATCGCAGTACCAGTCAGACTAACGCTTAGTTGGTTATTTAAATTTTGATTTGATTTAACTCAACAAATTACTAGTAATTAATAATATTATGATTTGGTTTTTTGCATGGAATATTATGATTTGATTCGTGTCAATATTTGATTTGAAATATTAATTGATTATATTGATTTAACTTTTAAGTCAACAGGATGATTGAGTACCCAATAGGTGTGGCTCAGTTGGTAAGCATCATTGAGTTTGTGGAAAAAGGACATCAGTTCGATTCCCGCACAACGCATTCTTGGGGAGGGAGAAAGCTTAAGCTGTGACTAAATCTCGAAACTGGAAATTAGTCCCATCGACGGTCCAAAAGGACCGAACCGTTTGAGATACTCTGGTTGGACCACTCGGGCCAAAGGCCTAATTAGGATGGACCCTCAACAAAAAAAGAAAAAGGATCATCGAGTGTTTTGTAGAAAAAATGGGATGATTTAGTGATACTTTGGTACGATTTATTTTGATTTAAATTTTGATTTGATTAAAGTCAAAATATTTTCAATAATTAATAATATTGTGATTTGATTCATGTCGGTATTTGATTTGGAATTTTTTTCCCAGATTTGAAATATTTATTGATTAATAGGCCGGTTTTTATTATTTTAGATGTGTTAAATTCGTGAATTTAATTGGTATGTACTGTGAGCGTAAATATTTTTTTACATTTTCAACCGATCATAAGTTGCCACATTATTAAAAGTGTGTGACTATAATCATAACTACCTTAAAAATTAAGCATAAAATAATTTGTGATTGGTTAGCAATATAAATTTTTTTACAGCAACAGTTCATCAAAATTAAACTCTAAATTCATATTTTATACGCTAAGCTCATTACTGATATCGTACAAACATTGTAATAATAATTGATAATTATTTTCAAAAGACAAGCCAATATTTATCATAGATAATTATATTAACCACATATAATAATTTTATAAAGGCGTCAATCAATCATTCCAAAAGATGTAGTATCAAATTAAAAATAGACAAGCTAATATTGATCAGTAATATTTACAGGTGATATAATCATTTGAAAAAAGATATCGAAATTTTAATTGATATGCAAGCCAATAATTATTCATCATTGATTCTGAACACATATGGAAAATTGATAATTGATATACAGATTATTAAGCATTAATATCTCTAATAATTTCTTTCCAAAATGGCTGCATGAACCATCATTCAAATCCTTGAATCATAGCACTATAAATTTGTGGATAATTACAATAGTTTTCTTCGCCACAGCCAAAACCTGCATGCAAACCTAGTTAATTCCCTCCAATAATGGCGTCAAAATTCATCCCTACCCCTCTCATTTTTCTGATTCTTTTTTCCTTGCTTCTTACGAGTGGGACTTATGGTCTGTCTCAATGTTTTTTTTCTGTTTTCCTTTTGTCACTATTTCAAGGGAAAAAAAAAAAGTGATTCATATTGTGTTGTGTATTGTCTTTTTATTTTATTTATGTTAGTTATTAGAGTATAAACATTCATTTATAATTTTATATATATAATAAATAATAAATAATGTTTGTTTATTACTGGCAGGCTGCTGCATTTCCTCTAACGGAGGAAACAGGAAGGTTAGTGTATTGATGTTATACAAAAATTAGGGTTTTTTTTTTCTCTCTCTTTTTTCAATTCTTACTTACCAAATGAAGATGACATAAGAAAGATATTTATTTGGACAAAACCTATATCAAGTTCTATTAGTCCATTTCGTCATGTTCTTTGTTAAATATACACAAATACTCATGAAACAGTTTGACCTTATCCACCCTTGAAAAATGCTATGGTGGTTACGTTAGTATTTTTTTTGTTGCTTTTTTCAGTTAGAAAATGACGAACTTGATAATCGAAACTTGATCTAAGTTTTGTCTTATTTATTTTATTATTTTAAAGATTCCATGGTTATTTTTTCCGGGTTATAGAATATTCAACATTTCTACAACTCTGTCTGGTTGTGCAGATTCTGTATGCTTTGAAGGAAAAGAAAAGTACTTTGAAGGTTAGTGAGCCACAGGAAGCATCATCGAGAGTCAACTATAGTGAAAAGCCACTGATTGGAGTGTTGAGGAAGGTTCCCACGGGTCCTAACCCACTGCATCATCGCTGAGGATCGAAACTCGTTTCTGTTCTCTTCATTGACCGAGTATTTGTTACAAGTGAAGAACCCCTAATTATAGCAAGTTTTAGACTTAGTACTCTTGTTTTGTTTCTCTTAATTGCAGTACTGGAATATATGTCAGCTTAATTGTTTTTTGTTTTTTATGTTGATGAAAATGCTGCTAATTGGTACCATGACAATTTTATACAAAGAATAGGTCTAAATTATGGGATATTCACCGCAGTTTTTTACTTTTACCCTTCCCCGCTAGCTCTCTTTCTAATTCTTTGTTCAGTTCAATTGGTGGGGTGGAGTACCCCCCGTACTCCTTCTTTATAAATATATACTTTTACCATTATATATATATATATATATATATATATATATATATATATATATATATATATTTAGGCATGGAATAAAGACAAAAGAGATATGGTTGAAGGAGACCGTTTTATGCTCAGTTCGTTGAGAAGTAGATCACTATGAAACATATGTATAGCTTAACATCATCTTTCATTCCTGGCCAATAAAAATATACCACTCTCTGTTACCAAAAAAAATAAAAATATATACCACTCTCAACCATTTCTTTATCCATCATCTAGTTTTTGGGTGAGTTCTACTATGGACAAGTATTATAAGTAGTACTACGGTGAATCATGTTTTAGAGCGCTTAGATCAAGTAGGCTCACAGTTACTATCATATCACTTATCTCTCTCAACCATTTTCCGAGGCCTTCCTTTCCCCTTCATGTTATCAGATCTTCGTCGATGTTTGCCGCACCAGATCAAACAAGCTCACCACCATGTTCCTGCTGCCAAGCTCTTCTCCAATTTCAGATTTTTGCACCGCACAGATGATTTTTTTGGGGGAAGGTTGTTCAAGCCGCAATGGTGACCAGAGATGTGGCGGGGGGCTCGTAGGAAGCACGACGTCCACAGGGGAGTGCGTGATGGCGTTGTGGCGTTAGCTCATGGCTGCCTTCAACGTGTTGTGGGAGGAGGCAGTGCCTTTGACAGAGATCTACGGCGGATCTAGGAGATAGCGCGCGAAATGGGGGCGATGGGTGTGACATTCGAGGCTAACGAGGGCGGGGAGTGACCGCCGGTGCATCAATAGGTGGCACGGACAAAGAGCGGCTCCTGGCAGGCTTCCAGCGAAGGGACATGTGAATGAACCGAATACACATCGGAATGAGAGGGATCCTGAGGCTGTGCAATTATGCAGTTGAAGGAAGGCTTAAAATAATTGATTTGTACTACCTATACCAACAAATGCATTATCTTTTCGGGAGCCCAGAACATAAGAACTCTATAGTTAAGCGTGCTTGACTTGGATCACTTGTGGGATGGATGACCTCCTGGAAAGCACCTCAGGATGTGTGTGAGTGAGGACAAAGCGCATTGGAAAGACTCGTGTTGGTTTGTGGGGACAGTCGTTAATCTTGAAAAGCAGTCCGGGATGTTACAATGGTGAGGTTGCAATTGAAGGCCACGGTGGTGCAACGCAATACACGAGGGATGCGAAGTAGCGAGCCGTTGTGTTTGAGTCACACCGCTACTAGGGAACGATGTCCTGCGCAGTCATGGTGTGCTGTTCGTAGAAACATTGTTGCACATTGAGCACATTGTAGAAAAATTGTTGCACAGTATTGTAGTCTAATTTAAATCTACTATGCATAAGCAGAGGTGACTCCTTTTGCTAGGGTGAGGTAGCCATGGTTACCCTAAAAAATAAAATAAATTTAAGACTAGGTAGAGATATATACATCGAATATTGATATAGATGCATAAATTGTCACATAAGTTTTAATTGTTTACATTGGTTGTCAGTTTTTGCAAGTGTCAAAACCTGGGATTGAATCCAATGTTAAGATTTTTTAGCTTTTTACATGTCTATTTTAGATCTATGCACAAAAATTACCATAAAAATAAGACCTAAGTAAGATTCGAACTATGTGCTTGTGCAGTTGTGTGTAAAACAGGCAGTTGAAACCACTATGACACTATTACTTATTTTAACAATAGTTTAATATTAATAAATATATTTCTTAGCGATTTGGCCCCCTCAAATAATTTAGTCTAGCCCGGCCTCTGTCATAAGTGCTCAATATTGTGCTAAAACTTAATAGAAACATTGCTGCACATGAACACAAATATTAAGGCAACTGATAAAGGTGCAAGATATTTGGTAAATGTGGTGGGGATGGATGAATTGAAAAGTAAACCAACTATTGAAAAATAAAGCATGAACATGCTGAATTTCACCATGTATAGAACTATATCAGATACATCGTCATTAAGATTCAGTTCAAGAGAACGTATAAGTTGCCTGGTTGCATCAGGATATTTCAATTGAAGGACTAAGTTTTTGCCAAGGTGTGATTCCATATCAGAAACATCCATCTACAAACTACTTGATTTTGTAATCGTAACATAACTCTCCTTCATCACTTTAGTGATTCAGTTTTTAGTAAATGTTCAAATTGACATGCTAAACATATATTTGACATCATGTGACTCCACCATTTATAAATATATCTGTGAGATGTTAGACTTATTACTATCATTTATGGAAAAATACCCCTGTACTTGAGTCCATACACATTACTTTTTTTTCTGAAATATTGTCAATGATGACTGAATCAAGAAAGGAAGAAAGAATAGTTCACAAATGATGCCTATTTCTATGGGAAATACCTCTGTACTTGGGTCCCTTTTTTTTTTTCAGATGAAAGAAAGCTTAATTATCATATGATGTGCATCATTTATCATTCTCTCTGGTTTAAGAAGCCTATATAAAAGGACTGGTTTAAGAAGCAGTTGTATTGCTTCAATAGAATATGGCACAACTTTCATGAAACACAAAAATGCGAACAACATTTCCATTTTCATTCCAATATCTTAAATAACAATTTTACAAAATGTAACATACAAAATAAGGTGTCTAAACCTGCACTCATAAACCATTCAAAGCCAATGTTAAAGGAAAATATGTTTGATTTAGGAAGCATGAACACAATCAGCATCCAAAACCAAACACACTGCACTTCACCAGGGACAGATCCACTCGGTGAGAATTGGGGGCATCTGACCCCACTGATTTTTTTTTTATTAATTATTAAGTAATTTCATTTTTTTGCTTCAAAAAAAAAGTAATTTTATTTTTGACCCCACTTAAAATTTAGTGTTGACCTCACTAAAGAGATAAAAATAGAAAATAAGTTACTCTCTTTTGATATGATTGAGAGATGATTGGTTGAATGATTCCTTGGTTACATACATATAGAGAGATATTTTTAATAGTGTTATAAAATGAAAAAAAATCATACAACAATTTCAAATTATGAAAACACGTAGAAAGCAATTAAAATTAGTAGATGTTGAAGTGTCTTCAATTTTTTGGGTATTGTTACGGACCGGTCCCGAGGCGAGTTCCAAATATTCACCAAACCGAGCCGTCTCTGGCCCCGCCGACCTTCTTCGAGCTCTACGAGCTACATCCGACTTTGAGGCGCCCAAACCGGTCCCCCGATCGCCCCAGTTGATAACGCCAGCGTCGTGGGCTAGCCGACTCGCGGACCTGAACCTTCTAGAAAGCGGATACACCGGAGACGATGTTTGGAGCCGCGCACCGAAGATCGGGATCACGAGCTGCAGCGCGACTGACTGGGCAAAGTAGATGTCGTGAAGAGATTAATGATCCTTGAAGCGTGAGGAGGAGCTTACAAATACGCATTCCTGGATTCGGTGGTTACCTCCTGACGTGACTCCACTATATAAAGCGGGGCTTCGACCTCGTAGGTTGGATATTCACTACTTACTCTAAACCCTAATTTACTTTGCTCTCCTTCTCCTCCAAAGCCCTATCTAACTTAGGCATCGTGAGTGTGTCTTCAGTACCCACCCCTCTTGGACTCGAAGAGGAGTACTCAACCCCAAGGAGTACCAGGTGCTCAGCCATGGATGCATCTGTACAATCGATCAAGATGCACCCACTGACGCTACGCCAAAGACGGGGCCATGACTAAACCTCCAACTTTTACAACGCCAATATGCCCTTTGGTTTCAAGAACGCAGGTCGACTTACCGAGGATGATGGATGAGATCTTTCGCTGCCGCAGATCGGGAAGACGATCGAGGTATATACGACATGCAGTGGTCAAGACCTCCACCTTCGAGGCACACTACCGAGACCTCCGGAGGTATTTGACATTATGAGAAAATATAACATCAGGCTTAACCCCGAGAAGTGTTCGCTCGGGTGCTCGCGAGGCAAGTTCTCGGGGTTCATGATCACCCACAGAGGCATCGAGGCCAACCTCGACAAATGCCGAGCCGAATACGGAGATGCGGCCCAGCTCTATCAAGGAAGTGCAAAGACTACTGACCGACGAGTGTGAAACGGCTTTCAGAGGCTCAAGGAGTTTCAAGGCCACCACCGGCCCTTACACGCCCACCAAAGGAGCCTCTCCTCCTCTACCTGGCGCCACCGATACCGATCACCGGCCCATGATGATAAGAGAAAGAGATCGGAGCAAATACTTACTTTCGTGAACAAAGTCTCCACTGGGCGAGCTAAGGTACCGTGGTGAGAAACCGGAGCTCTCGAGCAGAACCTCCGCGAGGAGATTGAGACCACTTCTGGCGACACTGGTAGAATAAACGGACCACCCGATCAAAAGGATCGATCCCGCAGGCCCGAACTCGTATTTAATGGTGGCGCGGGTAGAACTCTCCGATTCCGTGATCGTATGAGCCCGCAGGACCCATTAAATCACAAGTTTTGGTCGACTTTATTGCAGAGCTAACACCGACCCGAGGTCGGCATCGACGCCGACGTGGACTGCTCCTCCAATCTCCAAAGCGCAATGAGCAGAATCATCGCTGAAAGCCCTCAGAGGAATCGGCCGAACAGCACTCAGGTTCCTATTCAAAGCTAGCAACAACCAAGCCGAGTACGAGGCTTTACTACTCGGTCTCAAACTCGCATGGGAGCTGGGCGCCCAAACGCTTCGAGTCAAGAGCGACTCCTAGCTGATGATCAACCAGGTCAAGGGCGAATACCAGTGTCAAGACGACATACTCGCCCAGTATGCTCAAAAAGTCAACGCCATGATTCAGAACTTCCAAGAGGTCCAACTCGAGCACATCCCTCGAGAACAAAATAACAAGGCAGATCTGCTGGCAAAGTTAGCTAGTATGAAGACCGAGGGACAACTCCATACAGTGGTCGTCCAAACTTTAAAATCACCAAGCATCGCGGGACAATTAAACTACGCAGTTGATCGCCGATTCTGGATGAAGGACATCATTGAATACTTGAAGGTGGAAGATCGCCCGAGGACCCGCAGAAGCAGAGCGCAGGTCCAACTAAATTCTCACATTACACTCTAATCGGAGACAGACTTTACAGAAAGGTTTCACACCACTACTCACCGCATAGAGAAATCGGATTCCGGTATGTTATGAGGAACCGCATGAGGGTATCTCGCGGAACCACTGTGGAACTCTGACCGGCAAATAAAATCCTACGAGCAAAGTTAGCCATCGGGCCGACGCCAGGCCTGATTGCCTGGAATACGTGCGAAGTGCGACAAGGTGCCAAAGGTTCGCCAAACGAGACCACCTTCCACCGTGAGTCTCAAGACGGGTCATCGCCTCGCCTTTCAATACCGGGGCTTCGACATACTCGCCCCCTTTCCCTTGCACCAGGCCAACTCGTTCATCGCAATGCCATGACTACTTCTCCAAGTGGATAGAGGCGCATAACTACGCCGGGCGACCATCACTTCCGAGCAGGATCAAAAATTTGTCCGAAAAGCCTGGTTTGCCGCCATGGCCTACCCCCACACTATCATCACGTATAATCTGCACACGCTTCACCAAAGACGGTTCAAGGACTTCTCGCAGGCGAGGAATCCGACTGCTCACGCTCCGCCGAGCATCCACGCATCAATGGTCGTGTCGAGGCCGCGAACAAAATTATCCCGAATGGCCTCTCGCTTACCGGAGAGGCTGGCGGCGATCAAGTGAAGAACTCGAGGGTGTTGCGGGCATACCACACCACCCCGCCAGAAACAAATGAAACACCTTTCCGCTAACGATGGAATGGAGGCCATGGTGTTCGTAGAGCTCTGCCCCACCTCGCAAGAGAGAGCACGCTCAGGCATCGCGCCAGAGAGGCAAGAGCTGAGCTCGATCTCCTGTGAAGAAATCCCTGAACTCGCCTCGAGTACAAAACTTTGCAACTAAACAACACGCCAAGCACTACAACTCGTGAGTCCACCAAGGACGCTCAAAGAAGGGGGACCTGATCCTCCCGGAAGTCAACTGCCTCGAAAAAGATCGTGGCGCAGGCAAGCTAGCCGACATGGGAAGCGGCCATACCGCATCGTGATCTAGCACCGCACATCACGATACGGACTGTAAGAACTATCCTAAAGTGCAATACCGAGGACCTGGAATGCCACGCACCTCAAGCCCTACTTTAGTTAAACACTTGAAACGGATGGCGTGATTTTCCTTTGCAAACCCTTTTTCCCATCTGGGTTTTCTATTGGAAAGGTTTTAACGAGGCGCATCCTTTCTTTCCCCTTTCTTCCCCATTTAATAAAAGTCAACCCCATTGCATTCAGAGTGTTTTAACTAAAAATCACCGAGTCCCGAGCTCGTATGTCTTAACCACCAATGCACTCGCGTCCTAAACCCAAGTCAAAGATAAAGGCTGTGTGCTCATTCAAGAACTCGCCTCTGTGGGTCCTAAACCCAAGTCAAAGATAAAGGTCAGGCTCATTCACCGACCCTCGTGGTCCTAAACCCAAGTCAAAGATAAAGGTCAGGTGCTCTATTCAAGCAACTCGACCCTCAGTGGTCCTAAACCCAAGCCAACATAAAGGTTTGGGACTGGCACACGCCGAGGCTCGAACGCTCGCTCGACCTAAACGATACATTCAATCTCAAACCCAAGTTAGCATAAAAACTTGGTAACCTCGCTGGGGATCCAAGCTCACTATCCGACCTAAAGGTTTCAGAAGAAACTGATACTACCTTATACTGCACGAGAAATTATCTCAACTTCGCTGACACAAGTTTTATTCGGAAGCTACCCGGACTACCCTAGCCGAGTAGCAACTACCCGAGGTCCACCCCATCCGAAAGCACAATAACCAACAAATTGCTAAAGCAAAAACAGAGAAGCATAATGTTTAAACTTAGTCAATTTCATTAACTCAAGCAAAATACAAAAAGAGCTCGTAGAAGAGCGAGTACATTGTCGGTGACAAAGCAAAGCATTCTAAAAACAATTTACGCAGCGGCATCCCTCGTCTTCAACTGGCCCCAACGACCTTCCCTGGCCGCAACACTCTGACCAAAGCCTCCGAAATAGCCTCCAACTCCTGGGCCCTCGCCCCAGACTCCTCCTCGATCAACACACTCTCTTCCTCGCCCTCCTCCAACTTACCCATTTTTTCCTCGAGCTCACTAAGTGCGGTGGCCTTGCTTGCATTTCCTCCGCCACTGGCCAGTGGCCCAAGCCCTTATCCGATCGTAGCGAACTGGCCATAGCGTAAGTGCACTGAGCCCATAGAGGCCCAGCTGCCTTGCACAAACCAGCTCGCCCGCCTTGGCTATGCACTGTCCGTCGGACTCACGACGATCCGATCGATCCGCCTGAGCTTTGGCCGGCCGACATTCCAAAGGGAATCTCGCCGTTTCACTTTGCGGCAAGAATTCTCCAGGTGGAGGAACCACTGAGCCATCAGTGATATTCAGCAGGAATCCCACATGAGGCCCCCGCTCCTTTTCAGGGGGCTGGTTGAACCGAGCCTGGGAGCACGCACTGCTTTTTGGTAGCCGGCGAGGAAGGGGAAGCTGGCAAAGATCGAGGGGAACCGCCCAGAACTGGGCGACCTTCTCTTTAGCTCTTCGAGGAGCTCTACCATCTCTTTTTCTGGTCATCTTCTAGGCCATCGACTGAAAATAAAATGAAAGTTAGCACCGTGGTTCTGGCCGAGAATCACGCTAAAGGATGATAACAAGACTTACTTAAGTAATCCCTCCATCAGCGGGTCCTTAGAGCTCTGGCGAGAGAGACCACAATGCAATGTGGGAAACGAGCGAGAAAGTTCACAACGCTCCTGGTCAGACCGACAATGAATTGAAATCCACCTCTTTTTATGGGCGAGGACCGAGCTCCAAAGAAAAGGAAACAGAGGCTCATTTTGAAATGTAAAAGGTTGTGTGCGGATCCCCTCTCCGCACTCGATCTTGAAGAAATCGATTTCAGCTCTTATAAGACTGGTCGAAAAGCTCGAGAATGTAAAAGCCAGGTATTTTATTGAGCGAGCACCACTTAAGCTGCTTGCCAAGCCTAAGCTGGAAAAAACTGAAGAAGAGAGCAGCAGAGGGGGTAACCCCAAAGTACTCGGACACGAGCTTGAAAGTGTGACACCCTCTACCCCGTCATGACATTTTAGCAATGTAAGAAGAAAAGAACAAGAAATAAAATTTTGATCCAAGTAAAAGCTTTTCATTTCAAATAAGGTAGGGCTGTCACTCTCAACTTGCTGAAATCAAACATAGTACAAGAGGGAAAACATCAAAAGGAGATAAACCCAAGGTTCCCCGATGTCACATTAATTCAGAGCTTTTCCCTAATTATTACATCAAAAAAAATATAATAACTTGTTCAAAACAAAAATAAGTCTTCCATCTACTCCAAGGAGCCATCACGATCACTCATCGGCATTAACATCCTCAACACCTGCAGTCTCATGATCTATACATACCCAATGGGATATGCATAGCCACAAAAGGGGTTAGAAATCATGCACTCAAGTAGCACTTTAAGGTAAAGGAACTAAATGAACAATGCGCATAAACTGAACAAGTCCTAACATCAACATTGTACCTATAACAACAACACATAATAACAACAACCGTCTAAACACCACGGGCTACGACATCAACCACAACATTAGAATAACATCACGACATATGCACAACCAGGCATATTATCATCATAATGATGCATCTCTAGGACCATAACTATATGCATGTGGATCCATTTATAACGAGGCCGGATACCTGCTCGCTTTAATGCCATGTCCGTAATGCCCCAATAACAACAGATCGGATACCATGCCACACGGATACCTTGCCTGATTCGCTCCATTAACCGTAGGATCGGAAACCTCGCCTCACACGGATACCTTGCCCGATTCGGCTCTTTTAATCAGAGGACCGAAAAACCTCACCCGCTGGCGGATACCTTGCCCGATACGCCTCTACTAGCAACAACAACAATGCCGACACCGTGGATGCATGAACATGACCAAATAAGGTGTCTAACAATAACGACTTCTATCGCAATATCCTCCATAGAATAACAATAACCCAGATCAATGAGACACTCATGTTTACAAGAACAATAGCAAGTGTTAACAAATTACATACAACAAAGAATAAAGTTAACCAAACAAGATGCTGACGCAGTCCCTTTAACCAAAGAACATAATAACAATCAACCTACTTAGCTAACTAAGTTTTTAAACGCACAACACTTAACTCAATCATTTAATTAAATAATTATCTCATCCAAGTCTTATCATGTTAACCATTCTTTAGTTACCATTGGCAAGTTTTGGACATCTAATATAGTTCATAGGATATAGCCCCACACGCCAGAAATGGCAAGTGGATATTAAAGATACACGCTATGGGTTACAAGGCCTGAGTGGCGCTCGGCGCCAGCCTTTCGTCTTAAAACCTTCAACGCTGATTTCCAGCTGGGGATCGCTCGGCATCAAGTTATGTCCTATAATTCATACTTGACACTAATCCGGAGTCCTTAGAACCATACCTATCTTTTATGGAATTATAAAATTCAAAACATGAGACCTTAAACCCAATCAACCCAACACTTAGCTTTTACGCAGAATTCCTGCATAATAGATTTTATATCCTTCCTACTATTCTTTTATTAAACACTTAAGGCTATAATCCCAACATCAAGAAATCACCAAAATTGCCTCCCATTTATTTAGTACATTTAATCTAGATTTTAACCTTTAAACCCATTACCCTTATTCCAATTTTCTATAATTTATTAGAACCAACACCACTACTCCAAACAATATTTTGCTAACTAGAAAATCAATCATGCACAAATACTCAATCTCAAGATATGAAGTAGCAAATTCCAAAGAGCATGTTCATCACTTAGACACCAATCTTCTCAACAAGGAAATCACAAAGATGTTGCAAATATCAATGATAACATAAGATCATAGGTGTTAATAACAAGGTATTTGCATCATGTTTCGAACACCAAGAAGCATAAAATCATGCACAAATACTTAATCTCAAGACATGAAGTAGCAAATTCCAAATAGCATGTTCATCACTTAGACACCAATCTCTCAACAAGGAAATCATAGCATGTTGCAAACATCAATGATAACATAAGATCATATAGGTGTTAATAACAAGGAATTTGCATCATGTTTCAAACACCAAAAGAGCATAAAACATGCACTTCAACCTCCAAACATCAAATGAGTCAACCATCAATAACCACAACATCCAACCACAATATAATATCATAAAATCAATAAGGAACATATTTAAACATCAATTTATTGGTTTTAGATTGATTTTCTCACACCATGGTGACTGCAGATTTCTCATGGCAACTACGAGGCTTAGTGGATCTTGGGACATCCCTATTGTTCATTCGCATTCCATAAACCCACTACATGAGCATCAAACTACCCCCTTACCTCTTAGAATTTCGTGCTCTGTGTACAAGATGCGGAACTCCAAGCTTTTCCTCTCCCTTCGTGGCTTTCTCCATTAAAAAAAAAAACACAAGGATAAGTGATGAGAAGTGAGAAAACTAATGTTTGGAACCCTAACGGTGATCATAAATCGAACTTAGATTAGAGGTATTACCTTAAACCCAAGCCTCCAAGAATGATGAAGGATGTTGGTAGAGCAAAGCCCAATAATGGTTCTTCACCAAAGAGTAAGGTTAAACTCACCGGGCGTAAAAATAGAGAATGGAGAAGTGAGGTTTGATCTTTGATGATAGGTTTCCAAACGTGATTAGTGG
Source organism: Calophaca sinica (assembly GCA_037113605.1). Lineage (NCBI taxonomy): Eukaryota > Viridiplantae > Streptophyta > Magnoliopsida > Fabales > Fabaceae > Calophaca > Calophaca sinica. Next base: position 106,985,116 of record CM073735.1, on the reverse strand, counting down.
TTCAAACTGAGGCTTAGTGGTTGGTCGTAACCCTAACGTGTAATCAGTGAATTGGGTCGAAGTCTGGGTCCAATGGGTCGGATTACATGTGCAAAAACGCAACAAAATGTGCCGCAAAAACGCAGAATTACTTCGCAACAGCGCCGGGCGCCTGAATCGCCAAGAGCGCAGTTCCGTGATCCCTCAGCGCTGAGTCCTGGCGCCACATCGCATCACTGCTGGCCGATCCGAGCTACAGTTGTCTGATTGAGGCATTCTTGGTGTCGTTAGAAATCTAAGAGAATTTCCTACAATTTTCTTTCTAATAGGCTTACCCAAATTCGGACTCTAACATGATCAAACATGCAGTTGAAATATACTATAATATTCCTAAGTGTTATGCTTATGCTAGTTGACTCCGCAGAGCATATCTAGAGTCAGGTATCGAAATCGAGTCAAACTAAAGCCAACTAAAAGATAAGAGATAACGCTACAACTTTATTGAAGGGACTTAAACCAATTGAGTTGTTAAGAGGTTCAAAATGGGGAATACGATGACCTGAAATAACTAAACATAGGAATAAAGGTACATCTAGATACTCAATCAATAAGGAATGGTAAAACATAATGAAACTCATCCCAAGCAACTATAAGTATGTTCTAATACTCCTAAGACATATCCTAATCTTGAAGGATGAAAAATCATTTACAGAAAGCCCTGATAAAAGCTCCCAAATTGGGGTGTCAAAGGAAGGGGCCGTGATTCCACCATCGGAGGATCTCGACTCAAACCCGCTTAGGGGAAAGCCAGAGGCCTATTCAGAAAGAAAGTTTTGTAGAAGAAACAGAGTCCTGGGAACTAGACTCGCCTCATAAAGCATACTGGCCGTCGGGGAGAACAGTGGAAGGCAAGTTACCTCCTCGTCTCGATCCCGCTCAAATGTAAATGACACACTCAGATCAAGAGCAATGCACGCCAATGTCCAAAAAATGTTGGAGGCCATCCTTGAGTACATCGGGGTGCACCCAGCGTAAGGAGACCATCATCTCCCACTTCGGCGCCGCCTCTATGAAGTGAGTAATGAAGGAACAGACGCGACAGGGGAGTAAGGTGAAACCCAGGAGGTGGGAGGAACCACCTGGAGAGGCACCGGGTCACGAATTACCACCAGTGGAGCCCTCAGGTCAGAGCCTCCCGACGTAGGGTGGCGAGAAAGCGTCAAAAGACTTTGCTCGTCGCTTCGCATAACGAGCCGCCCCTAACTCAAAGGTATGGGGGAAGCGGGGACGACAGAAGAAGAGAGGAAGAAGCCCTTAATGAAGAACAAGAGCAAGACTTACCAGAAACGCTGGCTGAACGGGATGAAACGCCGCCCGAACACTAATGCAGTGAAGGATGATGCATTTAAGCGCTCAGTGGAGAGCGGAACGTAAGAAAAAGAGAGTATGAAGGAGAGGGTGGCTTTATAACCCCGCAAGAGGAAAATGAAGCGGCTTAACCAATCCGAGCCCTCCATTTACAAAACTGATGTAGATCTAGCGGGTCCAGGCAAAGATCGATGATCGACGGGGAAGAGGAACGCTGAGTAAACGCTCCGCCTGACTCCCATCGCAAGTGGGCGTAACGCCGAGTAAAGGTGCGACACGCGGAGCGTGATGCCCTGCATAAACAAGCTTCGGGATACGCCGACTCAATAACTCAACCTGATACCGACCCAAGAACAATAGACCCTTCCGCTCTTTCGCAAAGAGTCTAGGGGGCTTCAGGTTACTGACCGTCCCCGAGGCGAAGTTCCAAATACCAAACCGAGCCGCCCAAACTGTCTCGACCTTCTTCGAAGCTCGACGAGCTACATCCGACTCTGAGAGGTGCCAAACCGGCCCTCAGACGATCGCCTCTGTGATAACGCTTAGTCGTGGGCGTATGACTCGTGACCTCGAACCTTCTAGAAAGTGGATACACCGTGAGACGATGCTTGAGTCGCGCTAATTCAAGATTTGGGATCACGAGCTGCCACCTGTGACTGACTTGGCAAAAGTAGATGTCGAAGAGATTAGCCGATCTCTTGAAGCGTGAGGGAGGAGTTACTGAGCGCAGATTCCTGACTGGTTACCCTCCTCGACGTGACTCTCTTATATAGTGGGGCTTGACCCCCAGGTTGATATTCACTACTTACTCTAAACCCTAATTTACTCTGTTCTCCTTCTCCTCCAAAGCCCTATCTAACTTAGGCATCGGAGTGTCTTCGCAGGTACCACCCCCCTTTTTTGGACTCTAGAAGAGGGAGTACTCAACCCCAAGGAGGAGGAGAGCTTTACCATTCTCAGCATCAACAGGTATATAATGTTATAGTTTTTGTAATCTCCAGTTTTTTGCTTAATGATAATGATGTCATTATTTTATCACTTATATATTGATGTATTTTTTATATAAACATTTATGGTATGTGATCTCGTCCCCACTAATCAAAATTTCTGGATCCATCCCTGCACCTCACAATAGAAAACAAAAAATAAATCCTACAATTTCAAATACATGACATGAAAAGGTTCTCCCTAAAACCACTACACAACACACTACAAATTCTGTAGAACTCACAAAAAGGGGCCATGAGAGACATGATTTAAAACTTCAGTCCTTCTCAATCTTAATAGGGACCAAAGCACAAACAGGCTTCTCCTCATCACCAACTTCAACAAATTCAACAACAGCATCCATCTTCACCCTGGTACACTCTGCACCCACTTGGCAAAAAGCAACCTCAACATCTAGCTTTCTTTTTGCAGGAGTACACTTAATTCCCAAAGCAAACTCATCATCTCCCAAAGCAATAGGAGTCCCAAAGAATACCGGAATCAACTTGCTACGTGAAATAAAATAAAAAAAGAGTAAACCCTACTTTCATGGTACAATGGAAACATCAAAAACATGTTTGGGTAGATAATATGGTGCTCACATAAAAGGTTCTTCAAGCTCGCCAATATCATTTGAAATAGTTGGGAAAAGAGGGGCAAAAATTGCCTTGCATAAAAAACAGCAAAGAAAAATTAAAAAGGCATAATTATTAAGTTATAACAGTAATACTGGAAGAAAAATTAAACAACTTTTTTAAAAACCAAACAACTCATACATAACCAAATAAAAAACAGAATTCCAAAAAAGACCAAATAGATACCTTCGTTGGTGTGAGATCTGTTCCAGCCAGATCAAACATGTCAATGACATCTTTATCAACACAAATCCTCCTCACAGGATTGTTATCATATCTCATGTCCTTTCACTTGTATCGAAGAGAAAATCTTTTCATTGGGACTCGCAAAAGCTTAATAGTGTGTGGCCTGAAACCCTAGAAGCGACCTCATCGGAAATTTTGCCGAGTATTAAAAAGAAAAAGAAGCATCAATATAGCCATCTTTTCATTTCTTTAACAGCATACTTAATACTTTTAAGTTCAATTGCGAAAAGAAAGTGTGAATAGAAAAAAATATTCCCTCCAAACTCAATTATAAGAAACAAAATTTACTTTACAATGATTAAGAACGATTGTTATGCTCATTTAATTTTCTTGATTTCATATATAAAACAAACTATATTTACTAAACTACTATTTAAACGTGAACACAAGAAGGGAGTTGAATTGTGTTCAAAACTTTTCGCAAACTATAAGTTAAAACTAACTTGAAAACTGGTTTTTATGAAAATGTTTATAACCAGACGCTTAAAGGATACCGGATGCTGAGATGAAAAATGGTGAAAACTTGTTTTTCTTGTAAGACAGAAATAAAGTTAAAGCAATAGAGAAAGAGACACAAAGATTTATACTAGTTCACTATCAACCTAGTAGCTACGTCTAGTCCCTTCATCCCTGAAGGGTTTTCCACTATAATCACACTGATTACAACTTTCCTTAAGAGTATACTACTGTCACAACTTGATTATACTCTTAATTTCTCAAAACGACTCAGTATAGTCGAGCCTTTGAGGAACCAGCCTATTACAAGACAATACAAGTTTTACAAAGAAGATTTAAATGCAATGAGATAACTCTCAACAAGAGAGAATAAAAACTTAAGCACAAGAAAATAACTTTCTAAGAGAAAGAATAAGACGCTAAAAGTTCACTTTCTGGTTCGCAGAGTTCTTGGCACAGAATCTTAGGTTGCTCACTTGAAATTAATTTTGTAGCCTTTTTCGATATAGAGCTTGGAGTATTTGTAGACTTCTTCAATAATGTTACCATTGCAGGCAACAATCAGCTCCAAATCATTAAGTGAGGTAAATTGAAAATATTCTTTATTCCCTTTTCAGAGAATATCAGAATAGTACACTTTATAACCGTTTGTACTATTTGCTTTTCCAATCATTTGCAGCCTGACACAATTTGAAAGGCATACGAATTTTTGTCTTTTTCCCAAAGGTGTCACATTTAATTCCTCGTACCATAAAATTGAGCGCACAAAATAGGTTTGAAATAAATTCAAGATACATTGAGGTATTGAGTGAAAGGGCCAAGCATCACTTGCGCATGATTTATTAATGAAACCAGATGCTCGCTTGAATGTATGAGACGCTTGCTGGTTTTGATTGAGTTACACGTGTCTCAGTCTCTGATAGTCGAACGCTCGCTTAGAGTGAATGAACTACATGTTTAGAGTGAACTGGATGCAGACATAGCTTGATGTGCTCATCTTCTTATAAACTTCTTCTTTTTGCTTGAGTGATGTTATAAATATGAGTAATTTTATTTTCTACACACTTTAAGACTTATCAGAAGGTAAATTGTTCTCACATAGATACTTTGTTATCATCAAAATTATTGAGGGTCTAAACTTGTCAATCATTTAGGTTCAACACTATTAATCATAATGGTCGTTCATTTGAATTTGCACTTGTTTCTTGGGAGCATGTCATTCTCTTGGAAAATGAAAGTTGAATTAACTAAGGGTATTTTTGGAATAAGGATATCAAATAGAGTCAGGTAGTAGGAAAGAGTGTAAGAAGAGAGAAAGAGGTGAAAAATATAGTATAATTGACTTTTAAGATATTGTTTGGTATAAGAGAGAAATAACAGAAATAAAAGAGAAATAAGTGGGTTTAATTTTTGAAAGGACAAAAATATCTTTGAACTGAAAAAACTAATATAAAATTTATGTCATTTGAATTTAATTCCCATCAAAATTAATTTAATTTTTATTTTAATTTAATTAAGAAATTAAATTACTTAATCAATTTGTTGTTTAATTTATTTTAATTAATTTAATTCGAATAATTAAATTATTTGAATAGATTTAAGTTGATTTAATTATTATTTACCGTAATATCCCAATAATTGTGTTATTACTTATTAGCATTAATACTTTCAAGTGTTATAATTGATTTGATAAAATTTTATGTTTGTTGAAATAACTATTTTCATACGAAAATCCTATTGATTTAGCGAAAAGGGGTGCCCCACTATTCATAGAGAAACAGTGTCTAGTCGGGATGACCCAACATAGATCTGTAGCAGCGGTAACTATCCATTACTTTTACGTAAGACCTCCTACCAGAATTGATCAGTGAGGCCGATCAAAGTTCCTAGTGGCAATCACTGCGTGTTTCGACGTTTGCTCAGCACCCCAACGACACGATATCAATAATGCATGGCATACAACCAACATGTCTAACAACAACATATGGCTAATTCTCGGCCATATTCGAACACATTAACACGTCCTAACATAACAAGGTATTTCTTGCCCATATTGCGACAAGATCTCGTCCATATTGCGACAAGGTTTCCCCCAAGTACAGACGGATCCGTTAAACCAACCGTAACTAGCATTACCATCAATAACTATCACTAATCGTCCCTAACAAGATAACCATATCAACTAACTCCCTAAGGAATTATAATGAAACAGCTCTAACATATAGCTAATTCACCTCACAAACTCTTGGTGGTTACTTATTCTCTGGTACCCCATTCTTGGTACTTGAGGCTCATAATTAAATGGAATTAATTCCTAAGGCAAATGTTAAACCAAGTTGTCAAACTTCCTTCGGAATCTTAAGGTCCCGTTCGGAGTGGTTGCGAGTTTTTGGTTTTTGGTTTTTAAATGCAATTTTCAAAACAAAACACGTTCGGCTAAAATGGAGTTGATATGGTTTTTTACTCAATTTCAAAACACGTTTACTTTCATTTTAAAGACCTTGAAAAAAGGATTTGTAAATTTAGTTTTTGGTTTAAAAAAAAACATTTTCACTACATTTGACAATAGCTCTTTCCGTTGTCACCATCACCACCATTGACATCACCGCCAGCCTACCAGCACCAACGTTGCCGTCGTTACTACCACCACCACCACCACCACTGACACCATCGTTGCTACCATCACTTAACACCACCACCACCGACACCGTTATCACCATCGGCACTGCCGCCACCACCAACAATACCAACACCGCCACCGCCACCATTAATATTGCCACTACCACCGCCACCGCGACAACAACGCTGCTACCACCACTGCCACTGCCAGCGCAGCCACCACCACCAAAGGGGTGGCAAACTGGGCTAGGCCCATTGGGCCAGCCCCCCAGCCCTTTTAAAATGGGCAGGCTGGGCTAAGTTTTATCAACCCATTAACTCATCTAGTCCAACCCGTTTAGCCTGCCAACCCGTTGGGCTGCGGGCCACGAGTGGGCTGGGCCGAGCCAACACATATAATTTTTTTACTTTTTTTTCCTATTTTTAAACGATTCTTTCTTTTGTTTTTTTACATATTTTTGGCGAGCCAGCTCACCAACCCGCTGTTGTGGCCCATTTTGGCTCGTTTTGCCCATGCTTTATATCGGGTCAATCGGGTCGGACCCATCCTTCTCCTCCATCGTGACTTCTCAGCTTAACCCCACTCTCTCCCTCTCAAGTCTTCGTCATCAACCAGAAAGATTGAAGGATTCTATCACTCTTCTTTTCGACAGACAGAGGCGCTGGACGCGACATCACAGTTTATCTATTATTATTATTATTATTAAATTTAATAATACTACTATTATAATTATAATAGTTATTTCTTTTTTTTAGTGGAATTATTATAGTTATTTCTATTATTATTATTTTCTGGAAGAATTGTTGTTGTCAATAACTTTTAAAGGAGAAATTATAATCACTACAACAGTTTTGGCAATAAACAACGCTTATTTTTTGTCTTAAACAGCGCTTAAAGGCGCTGAAAATTAAGCGACTCCTGAATGTATTTCAAAAAAACAGCGTTTATGAAGCGCTGCTGAAAAATGACATTAAACAGCGCTTCATTTAGGAAGTGCTGCTTATTGCATATGAATAAGGACAATAAACAACGCTTCAATAAGGAAGCGTTGTTTATTGTATATGAATAAGCAGCGCTTCCTTACTGAAGCGCTGTTTATTGTGCTTATTCATATGCAATAAGCAGCGCTTCCTTTAACAAAGCGCTGTTTATTCTTTTTTTTTTTTAATTCCCTCATATTCACGTAATATCCAGTGTTGTGATAACACAAAATGCACACCAAAATTGTCATCAACACTCAATTGTATCAACATCAAACTTCACTAAAACCAAATTTAACATTACAATATAATTTTTTTATAGAAACAGTACAGATCCATTGCATTAACATAAATAAATTACAATATAATTCTCAGTCAAATTCACAATTAACAAAATTATTATCGCTAAAACATTAAAATACATTAACTAAACATTACACATGTCATGCTACAAATAGTATCTAAACACTAATATCTTCTTCTTTCTTCTGCCACTGCTAATCAACACACAGACTAGATCAAAATTTCTAACAAAATTTTGGCAGAGTCTTCCCTAAAATATGGACATTTCAAAATATATACAATACCTGTAACAACATAAAATACCATACCAGCTAGCACAAGAGGTCACATAGGCCAAACATAAACAAATAAACACTTAAATATTACAATATCTGTAAATGTTTAATTTCATAGCATAACCATTCCAATACATTCATAACTAATATCCATTTTAGATTCATAAACCATAACCATTCCAATACATGCATAAAACTGCATATATGTATATTTAAAAAAATACATATATATATATATATATATATATATATATACACACACACTTATTTATTGTACTTCTCTTTCATTTTTTTGCACAGGTTGATTTGTACATGCAATGGATCTAGATAGTACACAGTATTTTGAGTCAGGTTAATCGCTAACAATAACCAATGATCCCTACAAAAATGTTGGAGAAAAAAATCATAAGCAGGTAAACACATTTCAATAAACTTAGTATCATTGATGAAGTGATATATATATATATATATATATATATATATATATATATATATATATATATATATATATATATATACGTTGCAAGGTGACAAAAACAGAGTCTCAGGCTCAGGATTTGCTATTGCCAAGTGCTGAACTATATATTCAGACATGTCAGCATTCCATGATCCCATATGTGTTCGTTGTGGGCACAAAAACACAAACCTTTGAGTCTGTTCTTGTGGGATCAATATCTGTTGATACAAGTACCTTAAATTAAAACATGCATACAAATTAATGCATTAACAATAACATAAATATTTAGTTGAAAGAATAAAAAAAACATTGGATACTTTAAAGTTTAATAGTACCTGAGATATACGCTAATAACAGTTTCACTTAGCCATAGGTGGTCATTAAGAATTTCTTGAATTGCACCATTAGCACCAGCTCTTAGTGCGTGCTCATAACCCAAAATTGATTCCACCATTGGTACTTTAATGGTATCTTGCCCCTCCATCTTTGTTGCCACATGGACTCTAAGATAAATTGTAAAATCTATAGCAGAACTGTAGGAGGCTGAGATACCATGGCCTTCTTCACTGGAGATGTGAATGATCCATTTGTTGGCTGCTTGCCAACATTCTTGCTAGCTATAGGCAGCTTGCCCTTGCCCTTGTCTTTGGCTTTGGATGTTGGGGATACCTACATATTTTGCATTCCAATATATTGGCACTTGATATATGCATAGCTTCAGCTACAAGAGTCACCCCACTATTTTGCATTCTTCTCTGACCATCGTGTTCTTTTGTATAGAAAGTGTACCTGTTCATCAGATAACCGGTGTAAGAACTAATATGTATATCTGGACCTTTAGCTAACCATCTCAATCTTTCTGAAACCGAGCTAGGATTTGCAATTAACTCTGCAGTAATATATTCTTTCAGCCATTTTATAAAAAACCGATTGTGTTCTGTTGTTAACCAATTTTGACTCTTATTTGGGTGCAAACTCTTGAGTATGTCCTTGTGTTTTACAACATATGACTCAACTTCATCGGCGTTGCGTAAAACACACAAGTGTGCTTGATATAGTCAATATTTCAAGTCCAGTAATCCCCTCCCCTGCACTTCTTCCTGTGTGACGAGATTGTGGCAGCCCTATAGAATGTTCAACATCAGATAGATACTCGGCACAGAATTCAACAACTTCTTCGACTATATACTGTTCAACAATACAACCCTCTGGTCGTGATCGATTTTTCACATACCCTTTTAATATCTTCATGTAATGCTCAAATGGGTACATCCATATCATGTAAGCTGGCCCACACAATTATGTCTCCCTAACCAGATGAACTGTCAGATGAATCATTATATCAAAGAATGAAGGCGGGAAATACATCTCAAGCTCACACAAAGTTAGAATAATTTCTTTTTGCAAGGCTGACAACTTTCTAGGGTCAATCACTCTACTACAAATTGCCTTAAAGAAGAAACAAAGTTTATTTAAGGTATTCCACACTTTGTTGGGCAAAATGGATCGTATAGCTATGGGTAGCAAATTCTCCATGAGAACATGGCAATCATGAGACTTTAGACCCTTTAACTTGAGATCTTTCATCGATACGAGGTTCTTAATGTTTGAAGAGTACCCCTCTGGAACCTTAACTCCATCAAAAAACTTACAAAAATCTCTTTTCTCTTTTCTAGATAGGGTATGAGTAGTCGGAGGTAGATATGTACGACGTTTCCATTTCTTTACCAGTCCTAACTCTCGTCTCAATCACATACTAACCAAGTCCAGCCTTGCCTTGATGCCATCTTTAGTCTTCCCGTGCACATTAAGTAAGGTACCACTAAGACTATCAAAGATATTTTTTTCAACATGCATCACATCAATGAAATGTCTTACGTATAATGGCTTCCAATATGGCAAATCAAAGAAAATCGACCTTTTCTTTCACCCTCGTGTGCCAAGGTCTCCCGCAAAAGGTTTACCGAATTTAATATTTAAATCTTTTACTTTTTCAAACAGTTGTGCACCCGTCAGAGGTAAATGAGCTCTACGTTCTTCTGTATTCCCATTGAATACCTTTCTCCAAGACCCATAATGATGATTTGGATGCAAAAATCTACGATGCCCAAGGAAGAAATTCTTCTTACCATGTTCCAACCGAATCCAATCAATACTATCTTCACATATAGGGCATGCACACTGACCTTTGGTACTATATCCCGACAGATTACCATATGCTAAAAAATCATTAATTATGCCGAAAATCATAGCCCTCAAGGTGAAACTTTCTTCTCTATACCCATCATACACCACTACACCTGTCTCTCACATTTGTTTCAAGTCTTCAATTAAAGGAGTCAAGTATACATCGATATCATTTCCTGGTTGTTTCGGCCCAGAAATTAACAAAGACAACATCATATATTTGTGCTTCATGCATAGCCATGGAGGTAGGTTATAAATCACCAAAATCACAGGCCATGTACTGTGAGAGCTACTCTGAACACCATGCGGGTTAAATCCATCAGTAAACAATGCAAGTCGTAAGTTTCTTGGTTCATTCCCAAAATCAGGATAATCAATATCAATTTTTTTCCACTGAGGAGAATCTGCCGGGTGCCGTAGCTTGCCATCTTGAATCCTTTCATCCTCATGTCATGTCAGGTTTTTTGCATCTTCTGAACTACGGTACATACGCCTGAATCTGGGAATTATAGGAAAATACCACAAAACCTTCTCTGGAGCCGAATTTTCCTTCTTATGCCGTGAGGCTTCACATTTAGGACACGACTTTAACGATGCATATTCATTACGAAATAAAATGCAATTGTTACGACAAGCGTGTATCTTCTCATTGCTCATGCCAATAGAGCGTAACATTTGTTTGGCCTCATATGTCCTACTAGGAAGCACATTATCATTTGGCAGCATATCTTTCAGTAGTGTGAGTAAGTCCATAAAGCTCTTATCAGTCCATCTATTGCCCGACTTCAAGTTAAACAACTTTAACATTGCCGACAATCTTGTGAATTTAGTACAACCTTCATATAACGGCTTCTCCGCATCACTTATCAACTTCTCAAACATTTGAGGACAATCACGAAGATCTTCTTCAATCGCATTTGCAATCTCTTCAAAACGGTCACCATCATATGTATTTGTACCGGTGTCCTCTGCCGTATATCTCCCACTATTTCCCATATTAGAAGATTCACCTCTTGTCTCACCGTGCTTTGTCCAACAGGTGTAAGTTTGATCAATCCCAATGCTCACTAAATGCCATTCCAATTCCTTAACACTAACTTCGTTTGTATAACAACAACTTAAACAAGGACATACGATTCTATTATGGTCTATTGTATACCCAACTACAAACCCAATAAAATCTTTCACTCCATCCTTATATTCCTTCGACAAACAATTGGCAAACATCCACTTTCGATCCATATTTACTTATGGATTGAGAACTAAAACAACATAAAAATCCCAATAGATAAAGCAAGACTAAAAATACCGCTGCTCTTAAAATCAACACACCGAATAGATCAAAATTCTAAAAAAAATTTGGCAGAGTCTCCCCTAAAATATGGACATTCCAAAATATATACAATACCTGTAACAACATTAAATTCCATACCAGCCAGCCAACATAAAATATATGCAATACTAGCCAGCATAAAAAGGAAATCCTTGTCATGCAATATTGAAAAAGTGTGGAAGAAAACACATAAAAGCCAGTCCCAGAACAGAACCGATGTGGAAGAATCAAATCAAATAAACCAAAAAGGAAATGGATCAAATATTGACCACATGGTAAACAACAGCACTAATTACCAAATAATCATGTTAATAAACATTTCATTTCTAACCACAAGCACTTGAAAATAATCTGTTTATTCAACCTTATTCTGTTCCATCCATAATGTAAACATCCATAATGTAAAAAAGTTACGACCATGAAAAACACAATATGTACAACAACCAATTATATACATTATATAATTACCTTCCTAAGTAGTAACTACTTCTCTAAGGACTTGAAGAGGACGCTTCTTGTCTTGGTTCTCTCAAATATCCAAGGAGTTCTCAGCCTGCAAAACCAAACCGAAGATTCAATAGAAAGTAGAGGTTGGAGGATGAGAAAATACAAAAATAACACATAAGAATACAAGTGATATATTCGTTACTCTAAATAAATAGCATTTTCGTAGGAGCAAATTAAATGGACACTATGCCAATGACAGAACAGGGTCAAAACTCAAGACTACAACTAAACTGATTTTTCACTATTAAACATATGCAAAACTTACAATTCATTAATGGAAGCAAGTTAGATTCATTAAAAGACACTGCAGTCTACAGCAAACAATGAATGAGAACCCTACCGCCAAAAAAAGTAATAAATTAAGAAAAACAATCCAGGCTAAGAAAATAAGATTAAAAATGCAAACATGAGTGAAGCAATCCGAAGCACTAAAAATACTTCCTTAGCCCAACCTATCCAGTTTCAACCAGTTATCTAGTCTAACAACCACAGACTCCAATTAGTTCAGCACTCCTTCAATTTTTGTAAAAAAAAATTCACAATAAATTTCTTCATAATCCACCAATTTTACTTAAGCAAAACGAATAAAACAATTAATTTGAAATAGAGATACCAAATGCATGTTTCGTTTTGATTAATTTTAGAACGAACAAACATCATATTTTTCTTTTTAATTCAAATCTATTCATAATATAAGATGTGTTAAACATACAGTAAGAAGAAAAAAAACAAAAAGAGCAAGAAAAGGAGTAGTGAAATGATACCTTTTTGAGAATGGGAAGGAACCCCAGATCCAATGGTGACGACGACATCTTGGAGGCGAGAGATAAGGGAAGGGTAGAGTCTATCTAGCAGGAACGACGACGTCTTGGAGGCGACATCCAGTTAGCAGAACGACGACGTGAGGAAGGCGAGCTGCGACCGTGTGGTGAACGGTGCGAGCTGTGCGAGTACACTATGCGCGAGAGAGGAGTAGGTCGCGAAAGAGGGAGAAATGGCGAGTGATGGAGAGAGTGGCGGAGGGGTTTGCGGAGACAGTGGCGGAGGGAGTCACGGTGGCGGACGTTTGCGAGAGAGAGAGAGAGAGAGAGAGAGAGTTGCGAGACAGAGAGAGTGGCTGAGAGAGTACAGTGCGCGAGCGAAATGAGAGAGGAGGGAAAAACGTTTTTATTTAATATTTGGACCAAAAACAACGCTACAAGTTATAAGCGCTGATTATTGTGAAAAACAACAATAGCGCTTTATATTATAAGCGCTGTTTATTGTATCAGTGGACCTACAACATCGTTTTTTTTTTCAAGCGTTGTTTATTGTATCAGTGGATTTTTTTTAATATTTGGAGCAAAAACAACGCTTCAAGGATTAAGCGCTGATTATTGTGAAAACCAAAAGAAGCACTTTATATCGCTGTTTATTGATTCCGTATGACCTAAAGTAGCGTTTTTTGTTCCAAGCGCTACTTAAAGGAGGCCATCTTTTGCAAAATTTGTTGTAGTGAATGTTGATAACAACTTTTTAAAAATGAAAACCATAAAAAACTGAAACCTAAAACTAAAAATTACGCCGAAGGGGCCTAAAGGTTGAAACTATCGCATCTTAACACTCCTAATGCGCTATAGAACTAGGCCATTAGGTTCTCTTATTATGATCTAATCACCAAAGGTAAGTTAAGGGTAATCCTAATCTATGCGAAATCCCAATTCAAGGCATATGGTTTTCCACTAGCAATTTTTTGTATACTACCAAGGCTTTCCAAATTTTAGCTCTCCCTTCCAATCCTCATCATACTTGTACCTTCTATAATTAATCCTAGTATTTATCGTGTAACTAAGTCTTTAATACTAAACTTGATCTCTATTTGATATTCCCAATCTAATCAATTTTTCTACATAATTAACTCTTAGTGATCCGTAGTCCAATCCTCAACCTTTCAAATCACAATCCAAGCATCCTAATCCATCTAGGGTCACCTTAGTCTACTTCAATGGATATAATTAAGATACTAAACGGCAGAACCAACAACAACAATATCAACATCCTGCGTAAAGTAGAATTAGCCAAACCAATGGCTCATAACCATAATTTATCATAACCACAACATGTGACAGCATTTGCAATGAACATTCATGTCAAAACAGCAGGCCAACGTATTCAATTCTAATACTAAATCATGCATATCATTCACACATATTCATATCAGCAATTATATATACTTCAATATAATCACCCAACCAAGCCAATCAAGCACTGCGAACGTAGAAAACATCATTAACGATACTATTAATATACCAATTACTAAACTCCTTGCTCATACAAGGATTTTAAGATCAATTAAATTTCATTGCTCTAGCAATGGTACTAACATCGAAACACTCGTAGCGCTAGACGTAGGTAGGGACAATGGGACACCCCAATCATGTCGTCGAAATCCCTATCTAACCAAAACCCATTAGAAATCATCCACCCTCTTCTTACCTCGGTAAAGAGATTCACAATACAACAAGATGAGCGGACAAAATTTGTCTACAGCAACAAGTTTGGCAACCGAACGAGCACGATGAAAAAATTAATTAATAGGTCACGCGGAGAGTGAAACGTGGCTAAAAAAATATAACATTTAGTATCAATTGTCAAATATTTTTTGGGAATTATTGAGCCTAAAACGAAATTAAAATGAAGCAAAAAAAGTGACCGTAAAACGTCTCACCGAGATGGCGAGGAATCCAAGACGCAACGACCGAGATGGCCGGAAAATGGCAAATACAATCCACCTAGAGAGAGAAAACGTGACGAACGAAGGCCAAAAATGAACTCAGGGGTTGATTTCGAGCTGGGTGGTGAAATTTTGTAGCTTGTCGTGGACAAACGAAGGAGAACGAGAGGAGAGAAGAATGGAGGCGCAAGGGTTTCAAAATTCTGTCTGTCGTTCGCGAATTGAAAGAGACGATGAACGGTGTTGATGTGTAAGTGGAGTGGGGATGCGCATAGTAAAATGGAGTGCCAATAGCAAATTTTAAAAAAACTGTAACTAAAAATCCAATTACATTTTCTTTTCCTTCTAAAACCATTTTTTCTTAAAAATTCATTTCTATACTACTTCTAAAATAAGCCTAGTATTCTAAAATATTTATAAAAAATTCGAGGCTAATATTTAATAAAAATAAAATAACAATAATATACCATTAAAATATGCTAATTACTAAAGCAAGCATATGCACACGTATATACACACATATTAATAAAAAAAACTTAGGGTGTGACAAGTGGTTCTTGTAAAGCTACCATTTAATCTCAATAAGTTTTCTCTTGTAAGTGAAGTAACATGTCCAATCCTTAAGTCATTAGACACTTAGTAACTTCATGTATTTTGAAGTAATTGAATGTTAATCACACATATGTAACCATAACAAGGATCTATAGTTCTTCAACACAATGACTTAGGACAGGTACAAACAAGACTCAGTCAGGTATACACATCATTAATAAGAATGCAAGACTGAAAACCAATGAAAAGAGGGAAAAAAAAGTAAGTAAACAAGACCATGAATCGTATATACAAAAATGATAAAGAATCAACCATACACTTTTAAAATTCATGTAACTGGAAATTTCAGTAGTTAAGATACCCTTTTTAATCTGCTAACAGCAGTAGAAGGAGAAGAGGCCGCAACACCAACAATTCCAACAATTTTAATGTTCTTAACAACGAACTCGTTTCAAACTCTGGAAATCGAGATCAGTCTTTGGATCCGTATTTTGTTCATCATTCAGAAAATGCAACTAGTGTGTCCTGCTGCATCACGCTTGGTTCAATCTGGAAAGAATTATCACAGTTGGGCCAGGAAAATGCGTAGAGCACTGGCGGTGAAGAATAAGTACAAATTTGTTGATGGAACGATATTGGCGCCAGATGAAACAGATCTGAATTTTGCTGCATGGAAGAAATGTAACAATTTAGTGCATTCTTGGATAATTAATTTCATAGCTGCAGAATTAGCAGAAAGTGTGGTTTTCATTGAAAATGCAATTGATGTATGGAATGACCTGAAAGATAGGTTCAAGGGAGGAGATAGAATTCGTGTATCTCAATTACAACAGGAACTTGCTAATCTGAAGCAAGGAAATCGCAGTGTTTCAGGATACTTCACTGAACTGAGAACTCTATGGGAAGAGTTGGAACAATACAGACCCATACCACAATGTACTTGTCCTAATGCATGTACCTGTTTGGCTATGAGGAATGCAAGATATTTCAGATTGGAAGACAGAATTAGATCTAACAGTACAGGTATGATTAACAAAAGACAGCTAACTAATTGATTTCAGTTTTACTAGTCGCACCACCCTTTTTACTATCTACACCTTCTGTAATATTTGCCTCTTCTCCTTCTACTGCTGTTATCTGTCATAACACCCTTTAATATTCTAGAAATACATATTCAGAACATTTCATTACTACTCATTAAATTTCACAAATAATCATTCAATATCAGATAAGAACACAGTGCAGAATTTTTTTAGAATAGTCATCAGTAAAAATAATGAACACA
This sequence comes from Calophaca sinica, assembly GCA_037113605.1. Classification (NCBI taxonomy): domain Eukaryota; kingdom Viridiplantae; phylum Streptophyta; class Magnoliopsida; order Fabales; family Fabaceae; genus Calophaca; species Calophaca sinica. The sequence goes on along the minus strand of CM073735.1, from coordinate 106,968,233 downwards.
TTGCCAAACGACCTTGGAAAATTTTGAAAATTTAATTTAAGGTAGCCAACTCATATACAAACACAATACAAGGGGTCCTATTTGAAAATTCGAAACAAATAATTCAGGAAAAAGCACACATTGAAGCTGTTTTGTGTAGTCATTTTCAGAAATTCGAGTTTAACAACATGCAGATTTAAAAATATATTTCTCTTCATTTAAAAATGCAAAAGTTATCAATACTCCATTCAAAATTCGTCTTTGTCCAAGTGATAGCCCAAAAATTTAATAGTAGGCCCACATCATACAAATTCAAACTCAAATCAACATCTAACAAGCAAGACACATCACCATGGGAGTAGAAAATCAACATATATAACAATGCCCATTCAAGATTTCTTTATAAATCTTCACAAAACCCCCAATAAATTTTGGAATTCATAGACTCAAAACCCACTTGCATTCCCATACAAAGAGGGAACTCACACACAAAGCACCAAAATGAGTACAATCAAACACTACAACAAATTTGGGAATAAACAACGCTTATTTTTTTGCCTTAAACAGCGCTTAAAAGCACTGCTTATTCAACCGCTGCTGAATGTGTCACAAAAAATCAGCGCTTAAGCAGCCCTGTTGAAAATAGAGAATAAACAGTGCTTGTTAGTAAGAAGCGTTGTTTTATCCACTTCTTTTAGAGAATAAATAGCGCTAATTGTTAGTAAGAAGCGCTGTTTTATCCACATTTTTTTAAGCAGCATTTTTTAGCAACAAGCGTTGTTTTATCCCTTTTTTTAACATTTACGTCCTCTGGTTGATCTTAACAAGAGATGATTTGAACCAAAATCAAGCATGAATCAGGCAAACACAGATTGTATTCAAACCAAACACAGATTGTATTCAAACCAAACACAGATCCAAGAGAAGAACACAGATTAAAGAAAAATAAAAAAAACCTAAGCTATGTTTGACTTGCATCCAAGAATACAGATCCAAAAAATACAGATCAAAGAGAAAAATACAGATCCAAGAAGAATACAGATCCAAGAGAAAAACACAGATTCTCGAATGCTCCTTTCTTCCCGAATGCTCTGATCAGCTTTCTCGTTCCAATTTGTATGTCTTGCTCTTCAACTGCCTACACTCAACTCTAGTAACTTTCTTGTTCTTTCTTCAAATACAGATCCAAGGAAAGCAAATTAATAACATAAAAAAATGGAAACTTTTAAAAGAAATCAGAAAGACGAAACAAGATCTGTTGGTTTCAAATCGGATTCGAGGAGAAGACGCGTAGAGATATCGCAACCGGTTCGGATTAGGACTTTCAGAAATCACAAAACACAGAGCCAATGAAGGAAGCAGAGGCGGACGCAGAGGCCGATCTCGCCGTTACCGTCAATGGCGCTGTCAGCTTTGCGACAGCTCCTCATAGTGTAGATCTGAAACCTCTGCTTATGGTGAGGACGCAGAGGACGCAACAGCTTCGCATCCCCTCGTCACAACAGCTCCTCCGGTGAACGAGAGGGAAGGAAAGAGCTCCTCATAGTGTAGATTTGGAATCTCTGTAGATCTGGAACCTCTTTAGGCGGCACCCTCCAGCCATAAACCGCACCCCATCGACACCGCGAGCAGCTTTGTGTGTGGAAAACAGTGATGATGGTGACTTTCTCTGGTTTGCGATGGAGAGAAGTGGGAGGGACAAAGCTAGCGCAAGGGTTTGCAATGAAAGAAGTGGGATGGTTTTTTTTTTTTTTGATATAAGAAGTGGGAGGGCTTACGCGATGGAAAAAGAAGCAAGCAATTAATAGGAGTTCGCTGAATTTGTCTATATTATCAATAGTAGTGCTTCATAATACGCTGAATTTGGTTATTATCAATAAGTAGCGCTTCATACTATTGAGCGATGTTTATTCTTTAATACAACTTTAAACGGCGCTTCCCCACTTAAGCGCTGTTTATTCATCTAGGACCACAATTAGTGCTTTTTTTACTAAGCGTTGTTTATTCTTTTAGTACAACCTTAAACAGCACTTCCCCACTTAAGCGCTGTTTATTCCTCTGCACCAAATGTAGCGTTTCGTGTTCTGAAGTGTTGTTTATTAGCTAAAGTGCTATTTTTTTAAGCGCTGCTTAAAGTGGCGCTATGTTTTACACATTCTGTTGTAGTGAAAGACATGCAAGAGGTAATCATGGAAACCCAACATTCAACACCCTTGTTTACATTTTTCCTTGGGGTTTATGGTTACCTAAGATCTATATGCATTCCCATCTAAAGAGAAACTCACCTCAATCCTAAATGTAGTGAATGAATCTCTGAGTAAGAAGATATGGGTTGTAGTTTTTTCCGTTTTAGTCCTTCTTCTGGGTCTTATGCTTCACCTAGGGGCTAGACTCCCTCAACAAAACACTAAGGCTATCCAAAACACATCCAAACATGTATTCAAACATAGTCACAAATGCACACAAATCCTAAGTCTTAGGAAATAAAAATCGGGGTGTTACAGAATACGCATGAAAGTCTTCAGGAAGTCTGTGTTGCTCTAAGCATCATATTCTATAAATTCTCCAATAAAGTTGCCTATTTTTTGACCAACCGTTTCTGACATGAATCCTATCGGGAATTGATGGACTTGAACCCAAAAATGAATAGTGAAAAGTGGTACCTGGTTGGGATTTCTCCTTCTTCAATGACTCTGAGGATAAGAAGATGATTGTCAAAGGACCATGGCCCCTTCTTCATGAACGTTATCAAAAACACAAGAAAGGGGGGTTTGAATTGTGTTTTAGAAATATTTTGCAAACACTTATGATTTTGAAAACCTTTTTAAAACACTTTTAAACAGAAACAACTTTAAAGGCAGTAAGAGATAAGAGAAGAGATAACACACAACGATTTATACTAGTTCACTACCACCTGGTAGCTATGTCTAGTCCCTTCACTACTCTGAAAGATTTTTCCACTATAATCAACTGATTACAAACTCAAGAGTATACTACTACCAAAACTTGGCTATACTCTTAACTTCTCAAAACGACTTTGTACGGTTAAGCCTTTGAGGAACTACAGCCACTACTGGGCTAAATACAAGAATGTTCAAAAACTGATTTTGAAATACACTTTCTCAACAAGAGAGGATAAGAATGAAAGTTTAAGCACAGAAAAACTTTTTGAAAGAAAGAATAAAACTTTTGAAGTACTGTTCTTTTTTATCTCAGAAAGCTAGGGCTGAATTCTTGGTTGTTCACTTCTCTAACGTTTTTCACTATTGAGAGATGATATATATAGTGAGAGACTCTAATAAAGCCGTTGTGACATAGGCAGCTCCTTCACCAGCTGTTAAAAAATAAGTTCCACTTTTAGTGGCTTTTTGTGCGACATGTCGTCCTTATCTTTCCATTCCATACACTGTCACAGCTGTAAATGATAAATCTGTCATTTTGTGATCCTTTTTGAAAATTAGATCCTTTCAGGACAAGACAGAGTGAATAAATATCTGTTGACATTCTATTCTGCCTTTGATTCCTCGTACATTAAAGAACCATCAATGAGGATCCTTAAATGCTTGAAATAGACTTTGAGGACTTCGTTCCGTCTGATGAGATACCAAAGGCACACTTGTACCAGAGACACTTTGACAGCAGAGACACTCTCTATATCGGATGCAGAGTTGACGTAATAGAGACAAGGTTCTACCAGAGACATGGTTCTACCAGAGCATGGTTCTACCAGAGTATGGTTATAAGACGCTAACGTCAGTTTACTCTTACTAGAGGATGCACAACAGATTCAGCTTGATCATACAGAGGGTAAGTAGCGCACAGAGCCATATCTCTCTGAGACAGATCATTTTGATGAATAATAGTGAATTCTCACTAGATTCTGCACATTAGAGAATACATCATAGGATAAATTATTTTTATACATTATTTTTTATCATCAAAATAATTAAGGGTCATTATTTTTTAATCAACTTGGTTCCAACAGTTCAATACCTTTTGATTGTCAAGATGATGGTAGAATTGAAAAATAAAGATTCTTGGTTCTATCTCCTTGATTGACCCACCATGGACAGGATGCCATACCCTTGCAATCCTTTCTTTCATTATATGCGCCCGACGAGATCTGTTAGTTACAAATCTTCCCATAAGACATAATGAGGAGTTAACTTTATTAGATATTATTAGTTAATAAGGGTAGTATAGTCTTTTAATAGGTTACTATACATTCTCTCTTTAGCTTTGTATTCTATTAACTTGTGTTATGTTTATTGGAACCCTAAGGGAGCTCTCTCCTTTTCTCCTTTTCTTCTTTCTCTTCATATGATTTTGTATGTTTGTTAACATGGTATCAAAGAGCTAGTAAGATTTTGGGAAGAACGTTAGCGTGTTCCACAGCTTTTGGGAAGAACGTTAGCGTTTTGCGACCCGGTTTTGCGAGGACTTTTCGAACGCCGTTTCTGGGTATAGGGCCGCCTCTTGATCATCGTTTCTGGGTATAGGGCCGTCGCGGTTCTGTTGTGGTTTTTTTCCCGCACGCTCGCTTTCGTGGATCTTCCCGTTTGGTGCGCATCTGTTCTTTGGTGGTCTGGTATTTTTGTTTTCCTCTCTTCTGTTCGATTTTTCTCTTGTGTTTGTCTGGTATTTGGTCTGTTGTTGGTCTCGTATTTGTACTTTTGTTGTGTTGGTTTCTTGGGTATCTGCGATTTGTAGGGATGGCAACCGAAAAAGATGATTCTCTTCAATCCATTAGTGTGCAATTGATCGGGCAAAATTTTTCCCTCTTTGGAGCTATGTGATGAAAAATTTTCTGAAAGGAAAAAGAATGTGGAGCTATGTTGAGGGCACATCTCTTAAGCCCACAGATAAAGATAAAGAGAAAGATGTTGCTAAATATGAAAAGGATTTAGAAAATTGGGAAGTCAACAATTCGAAGATCATTACTTGGATTAATAACTCGCCACACTCTATAGGCATGCAACTTGCTAAATTTGACACTGCTAAGGCTGTTTGGGATCACTTGAGACGACTGTATGTACAATCCAATTTTGCTAAACAATATCAGTTGGAGATTGATATTCGGGCTCTTCAGCAAAACAATATGAGTGTTCAGGAATTTTACTCTGCTATGTCAAATTTGTGGGATCAATTGGCTCTTACTGAATCTGCTGAATTACAAGCCTTCACCCCTTATACTAATCGAAGGGAAGAGCAGCGTTTGGTTCAATTTTTGATGGCTCTTAGGGATGATTTTGAGGGCCTTCGTGGGACTATCTTACATCGTAATCCTCTCCCAAGTGTTGATTCAGTGGTTAACGAGTTGTTGGCTGAAGAAATTCGACTTAAGTCTCATTCTCATTCTGAAAAAGGCAATCTCTCCACTTCCACTCCATCTGTCTTTGCTGCTCCTTTTCACAAAGGCAAGCCTCATGGAAAGGTTGGTTCTGATTACTGCAGCTATTGTAAGGAGAAGGGTCATTGGAAGTCACAATGTCCAAAATTAGGGAAATCACCACAGCCCTCCCAATGGCGCCTCCTTCAATCAGTCGAATCAAAGAAATTTCAGGGCCCCTTCATCGAATGTTGCTGCTGCTCCTCCCCCAGATGCTCTTGGTATTGGACATGTATCCTCTTCTGAGACCCCTCAAGTATCTGATCTTGCTGAGCAGTTTCAAAAGTTCCTTGCCACACAGCCACATGCCATGTCTGCCTCCTCCTTTAAAGGTTTGCCTTCCCCTAGCCCGTCAGGTATATCTTCACCCTTATGGATACTTGATTCGAGCCGCACACCATATGTCATATGATTATAATTCTTTTGTGTCTTTAAATCATGTCTCACCTATGTCATTATGATCACGATGGCACTCCTATGCCATTAGCAGTAATCGGGTCTGCTTCCACATCTAACTTATCTCTTTCAAATGTATATTACATTCCTAATCTCACATTGAGTCTTGCCTCATGGTCGGGCTTATGTGATTCTGGTAATTTAGTTTTGTTTTCTCCCACTCATTGTTATGTGTAGGATCAGCGATCCGGGAGGCTGATTGGGACAGGCCGTAGGCAGGGGGACTCTACTTTCTGGATGAGCTGAAAGTACCAGATGTTGCAGCCTCTACTGTTTCGCCCTCATGTAGAACGTAGTAAGTTGTCTTCTCGTTCTACGATATGTGTTTTCCTTGGTTACGGAGATGGTCAGAAGGGTTATCGTTGCTATGACCCTTCAAGTCAAAAATTATATGTTTCTCGTCATGTTGTATTCCTTGAACACATACCATTTTACTCTATTCCTCCTAACTCTCATGGTCTCACTAGGTCTGATCTCACATGTATTGATCCTTTTTCCATGGATGTTGATGACTCTAATTTTGAGAATTGCAGGGCTGATGACACTAGTACTTCTACAGCTCCAGATGTTCCCTCCATCCCCACTACCTCAAGAACCTCCTGTGGTTGTTGATCCCAGATCTACTCCTCCTCCCCCTTCTCCTCCTCCTCCTCCTCGGTATCCTCTACGTGATCGTAAGTCCACTAAATTACTAGATTATGTTTACTCTACTTATTCCAATTCTTTTGCTTCTTTCCTAACCACTATTCATAGTTTGTCTGAGTCCTCTTCCTATAAAGAGGCTAGTCTTGATCCCCTTTGGCAGCAGGCTATGGCAGAGGAACTTTCTGCTTTACACAAGACAGGTACTTAGGACTTAGTACCTCTTCCACCAGGAAAACGTGCAATTGGGTCTCATTGGGTATACAAGATCAAAACCAAGTCTGATGGGTCAGTTGAGCGTTATAAAGCCCGCCTTGTTGCAAAAGGATTCTCTCAAGAATATGGCACAGATTATGAAGAAACTTTTGCTCCTGTGGCCAAAATGACTACTATTCGTACTCTTATTGCACTTGCATCAGTCCACAATGGCATATTTCTCGTTAGATGTTAAAAATGCATTCCTAAATGGTGATCTTCAAGACGAGGTTTACTTGGTTCATCCACCAGGTGTTTCTCATAATCAGGGAGAAGTTTGTAAGTTAAAGAAGGCTCTTTATGGTCTTAAACAAGCTCCTAGAGCTTGGTTTGAAAAGTTCTCCACTGTGATTGCCTCTCTCGTCTTCCATTCTAGTGATCATGAGTCTGCTTTGTTTCTCATGTCTACTCCTCATGGTCGTAATACTATCCTTATATGTTGATGATATGATTGTTACCGGGATGATGTTGATGGTATTTCTGAGTTGAAATTACAGTTGGCCAAGCAGTTTGAGATGAAGGATTTAGGTCCTCTTCGCTATTTCTTGGGGATTGAAGTTGCCTACTCTCCTAGAGGTTATCTTCTCTCCCAATCTAAGTATATTGGCAACATTCTTGATCAAGCTCGCCTCTCTGACACTCGAGTAGCTGACACTCCTATTGAGCTTAATGCTAAATATGTCTTAACTGATGGTGTTCCTCTACCGGATCCCAATTTGTATCGGACCCTAGTTGGCAGTTTGGTGTACCTTACTATTACTAGACCTGATATTGCTTATGCAGTGCATGTTGTCAGTCAGTTCGTTGTTTCTCCTACTACAGTGCACTGGGCAGCTGTTCTTCGCATTCTTCGTTATCTTCGGAGCACTCAGTTTCAAAGTCTTCTCTTTCCTTCATCCTCTTCTTTGGAGTTGCGTGCTTACTCTGATGCTGATTGGGCTGGTGACCCCACTGATCGCAAGTCTACCACTGGATTTTGCATTTTTCTAGGAGATTCTCTTATTTCTTGGAGGAGTAAGAAGCAAGAAGTTGTTTCCCGCTCTTCTACGTGGTGAGTATCGTGCTATGGCAGACACCACTTCGGAAATAGTTTGGTTACGTTGGTTGATCTCTGATATGGGTGTATGTCTTTCTGGACCAACTCCTATGTACTGTGATAACAAGAGTGCTATTCAAATTGCTCACAACTCGGTTTTTCATCAACGCACCAAGCACATTGAGATTGATTGTCACCTCACTCGCCATCATCTTCAACATGGCACCATTTCTTTGCCTTTTGTCTCTTCCTCCATGCAGATTGCTGACTTGTTCACCAAATCTCATTCTATTAAGCGTTTTCATTTTTTGACTGACAAACTCTCAATGCTTTCTGTTAATGCATCGTGAGTTTGAGGAGGGGTATTAGATATTATTAGTTAATAAGGGTAGTATAGTCTTTTAATAGGTTACTATATATTCTCTCTTTAGCTTTGTATTCTATTAACTTGTGTTATGTTTATTGGAACCCTAAGGGAGCTCTCTCCTTTTCTCCTTTTCTTCTTTCTCTTCATATGATTTTGTATGTTTGTTAACAAACTTCTTCCATTCTTCCTTCAACTGTGACCTCTAACTCATCTTCTTCTTCTTCCAAAGTTAGATGATCCATGGTGGAAAATTAAGAAGCAATGATAGAAAATTCTAAAAAACTTTCTCACTGGGAGAAAGATTTCTCACAAAGGAGAGGAAAAAACATTTTATTCGTACCCTTATTTACTAAAATTTATAAACCCAATTACTTTTGATCATTTCATTATATTATAAAATTAATAAAATTTATTTCTTAAAATAATATTTTACATATTAAATTATAATAATTTCCACAATTTTTAAAAAAAATAATCCCATAAAAAATCATAAGTATAAAATATAAACAAACTCATACAACATATGAGTGTTATCTCTAAGTAGATTAAATTATAAATTCATTGACCAAAGGAGTTGCAAAAATGAACTAATAAGTGCTAATAAAGATGATAATTAAGAGTAATTAGCAAAAACGTTAACTAAAATATTTGTCGAAATTAACCAAAATTGTAGATTTTAAAAAAGGATATCTTAGGCATAAATTTGCTAAAAAACATAAGGGACACTCAATTATTTTTTTTCATTTTTCCTTTTTGGTTGTTGTATTTCTTTTTTTACGCCTTCATTTTTCTCTTCTACGACTCTCATTTTGCCTTTTTCAGTAATTCTCTAAAATTCTTTTTTATTTTTTTAAATAAAAATCTAGAAGCACCTAGAATAATCCAGAGAGACTGTTTTGGCTTATGGCCACACAACGAACCAAAAAAATCTAGCAAGATTCACTGACACATCAAGTCTTCTCTCCGGTAAGGCTACCTTGCTTTTCTTATATACAATATTAACATCCTTTATTTTCACGAGTTGCTTTCTTTGATTTGCTATTGGAAATATTGATTGTTTTGCAATTTAAAGAAAAACTCATTGGTGAAATATTGGAAATATTGATTGTTTTAGATGTATGTCCTGCTTTGGTTTGTCATTTGAAATGAAACCACGTGAGAGGTACAGATAGGAGAAGTATTTTCCTGTAACATTGTTTGCCATGTGAACAAAAAAGGAGACCAACGTGTACCATATGCTTTGAATAAAGAACGAAAAATCTTTGTGTATCGTGACTTTTGACGTTCCCATAGCCTTTTATAAACTATAATTTATTATAATCAGTTTATCATTTAACATTAAATCATAATAATTTTTTTATTTAATTTTTCAACTAGTAAAAATATTCTTTGAAAGTTATATGTCCTTTTAATTTTAATAAGTCCAAATATAATAGTAGAATATATTATATTAAAAAATTAAAAATATTATTTTATTATTACCTATTCAACCATGGTTCAACCATGGTTAAATAATTAAACATTGAATCACTGTCTTCACCGTTTTACTGACTAGTTTGGTTTCAAAAGCACTAATAAAACCCTTTAAAGTTTATCACTTTCTGCTTATTCCTCGTCTTTGATTATCTCTCTTATCACCCCTCTCACATTTTGTTGTTCTGCCTTCGACTTGAGGTAACAAGAATCATGTGCATGCATCTTTATTCATATTGCTTTATTTTCATGATAGTGGGTTTTGATTAGAATTATTGTGCAATCGTAGTTCTCAAGGGAGGAGAAACCAACCCCAAGAGAGTGGGTTATTTTGGTGCCAAGGTACGGAGAGATCTTCAATTTTCCCTCTTAGGGTTTCTAGTAATAGTGAATTCCTTCTGCAAAATTTAGATATAAGTTTAAAAAATTACTAATTTGTTTGTTGTTTGTTTGAATGAAATAGACGATACATGTTAAATTCTCTTCTTCTTCTTCTTCTTAGAATAATTCGTGATTTAAGATTATTATCGAGTGGTTTCATGCTTATAGATTTTTGAAATTTGATTCTTAAAGTCTTTTGGCTTGATGGCGAAATAACACTCACATGTAGTTGAATCCATATTCTAGATATTTATAAAAGAAAATTCATATGTCTTGAGGCCAACGAGTGTTTCTAGTATTCTATGTTAAAAACTATGTATAGAAAGATATAGATATCATATTAAGGTAAAACCAAAAATTAGGAAAATAGAGTTGAGACTATCTTGGATTCACCATGGTAGATTGTAAATGCAAATTTGTAATTTGTGTTATGGACTGCCTACTTGGAATTTGATATATAATGGAAAGTTGGGTAAAAATTTCATAATTTTAGGTGATCTGAGATGGTCTAAATGTGGTTTAGAATTCAAAGTGAATATTGTTTCAACATACCCTGACAACGTCCACTTACAAATTTATATCTTAATCTTTAGAAATCATTTTAAGGGGAAACTATTGTCATTAGAAAAGTAACATCCATTCGTATTAAGCCTTGTAAGAAAATAACTCGTGCTGTCAAAATCAAATGATTTTTTTTATTAAAGTAATCTCATATCATTTCACTAGTGATAATAGCATTAATATAATTAGGACATCTTCAAAGTCTTGGATCGGAGCCCAAGATGTGGCAAGCCTTGTTAAAGTGTGAGCTACCACATTTGCTTCCCTCCTTACAAACTCAATAACAAAGTTAACATTTGAGCTTTAACTGAATGTCGAATTAGAATGCACCTATACATATTGAAATATGTCATAGATCCAAAGAAAAGATTTAGAAACTCCACTATGGAAAGTTGCATCTATGATGTTGGAGCATAATATATGTGTGATTATCAGACTATAAAGTACTAGATGACATTTGATTCATGTGCTATGAGTAAAAATGTATCTTCTATGTAGATGACTTAGAATTGATGTGCATGAGTGCAAGATTGTGGCTATGTGATTGTTATATGATTAACTGCTTTTGATGTGAAAAGTATTATGAGTTGAGTCAAACAATTGTAGGAATCAATAAGGTGACAGTTTCTAGTTCTTGGGGATGTAGCATCCATTCGGAGTCACTAAGACATGATCTGCACAATTTGGATATATAAATTGCTATACATTTGAGGTGTAGAATCGCAACTTGTAGCATGTGACTAGTTCTGAGAGGAGGAGTTATCCCAACTATTGTTTTAGCTAAAAAATGGCATGCAAAATAATTACTATAGAGAAAGAGATTCAACTATGTTGGCACATTGGACTCTCTCAATCGTTTGCATCACGCCATAAATTTAGGAGTTATCCCAACTAGACCTCACTAATTTTACTAATTAGTTGTAAAACTTTAAGTTGGGTAGAACAATGGGATGAATTACACAACAACACTTACTCCTACCCAAATCTTCACAGACAAATTATAGATCGCCCATGGAGTAGATTGGATAAATTGATCTATATAGTGTGCCCATTAGAATTTACAATAGCTCTTGCGGATTTAATTTTATTATTATATCTTTAACATGTAAATGGGATGCAACCATATTTAAAATGTCGTGTGTAAGTTGTTAGAATTTGCCATAGAATATAACTATGTTAATGATTAAAACTAGATGAATTATTGTTTTCATGAGGAAATTTTACTTTGCTACAAACTCTACGATTGAACTCTTGAATGAGATCTCACCCTGATTTACATATGTAAATATATCCAATAGCTTTTGAGCTACGATAGGAGATGATGGCAGAACCAACGACTATCAAGTGAATGTGAGTCTAGGTATTAAACTGACCAATTGAATTGGAAACCAAACAAGTGTTCAGATTGTTTAATCCAAAATAGGGCTCATTTCGGAATTGGAAAAGTACCAACCCAAATCGGTGTAAACTTGAAGTTAGAACCAGTTTGATCCAATCATTTTTTATTTCTCAATTTTTTTACTATTATTTTTGTTATCATATAAAACACATAATGTGACCATTTTATGTTAATTTAAAATTGAGTTTGTTGTAATTTCTTAATATTTTACATTAAATTATTACTTAATATAGTATATAGTATTAAAAATATATTGACAATGATTCAACCACAGTTGCAACATTAAACTATTAGCTATAGCTTAAGTAGTGAGACACAAGGATACTTCCATGTACTTAAGCCCCAGGTCATGGGTTCGAATCCTTGTGGGAGGCGAAAGAAATACCACATGGGATGGTAGATATTCTTATGAGTAAAACATCCAGAACTAGTAAAAAGAGCTGGGGAGGGATGTTACACGATCAATATTTAGTTCGGTTTCAACAGTTATGCTAGGCATCACAAATACAAACTCAATGAAGTGAAAGATTGAGTTTATGGAGATTATAGTATTATGTTCAATTTTAATGTATTATAGGTGAGGTATGTATTCACCTCGATAGTTCATAATTTTTATAAAAATTGTTTATGTGTATTATAAAGATATTAATATGGATGATACAATGTCTCTGCTACTTTTGGTGGTGAGGAGTTGGTGCGATGGTGGTGGTGGATTTTCTTAGTTTATGTTGTTTTTTTTATAGTTCTTTTCCACAATTTCAAAATCTCTCTATCCCCCTATCAGTATTGCACATGACATCATACTAGTGGCAGACATTGAAAGAAGAGTAGTTGGTCCAGCCAATGAGAATGTTCAGAGAGTTTGAAAAGACTACGTATTTTTTTATCTTGGGTCCTCTACAAATGATTAAGCTCTCGCCAAAGTTGGTGGTGGACTTCCTATTTTCATCTTTGTGAAAAGTTGAGCAATTTAGGAAGAATCTTTATTTTAACAGAGTTGTTGTACCAAAATAAAACCTCTATTCTACTAAAAAGATTTCTCTTTTAGTTTGACGAGGTTCCTCTTTTGGTATAGTAAATACAGTGAGAAATTCCCCAAAAAACATGTCAATAACTCATATTCCAACTGATACCTTTTAAAATATACCGAAGGAATCAACATGGTGTAATACATTTGACAGATAAGCAGGTCCCTTAAGCACGTGGTTGGAGTTTCGATCTCTTACCCGTGTGTACAGAATAATATATGTTGGAAGAGATAATCCCCTTTAATAGATTTCCATATCTCATAGGATTTGCCTCTGCCTCCCGGCCTAGGGATACTCCGGATTCACGCAAAAAAAAAGTGGAAGAAAGAGTGATGACCGGAAAGAGGAAGTTGTCAAAGAGGATGAGATTTTAGAGTTAAGGAAGCTATAGAAACTAATAACAACTGTGTTGATAAGAAACTCCCTTTTTACAATTATAATATATTAATGTGTTACCTATTGTAGTTGGTAATAATCATTCCTAACCGAAGTGCAAAAATTAACCATGATCCGCATCTTAGCCTTCACCTCTTTCCAAGGTCAGTTATGAAACAAACATTTATTCGAGATTCAAGATAATTGATCTCTAAGAATGTTTTAATTGTGTATCCTGAATTAAGGTAGGTGTGGTTACTTTGAATATTTTGACCCACTCAAGGAAAAATTTTAATCTCAACTTTGTATTCTGTTACATCTAATTTATCACATGCTAATTAGTTTGTAATTAGTCTATTAGGTAGATAGCTTGTGCTACAAGTTAGTTAGCTTACCTATATATACTAGGCAGTTATTCTTTTGTAACTAACTGTTCCATTCAGTTTTTGATCAATGAAAATGAGGCTTGAAAGCTCTCTTCAACATTACGATCTCTCTCAGGTCTCTACATGGTATCAGTTGAATTTATGAGGGTTTGATCATTGCTTCTCTGCTTGTGAATCTCTGATTCATCTCGCTTTCTCTCCCGATTTCAATCGTGCAATCCTTTCTTTTCTTTTTTGTTACTGTTTGATTGTGGCGATCTTTCACGCCAATTCTTCCCTCTATTTCTTCGTTTGATTCACTCGATTTTGTTCTTCGCAAGCTTCTTCTATGGCGTCTGATGATGAATCTGTTCATGGTGATGATGCTTCAGTTTACAATGATGCTTCGGTTCATGGTGAATCGCCTAAGGCTCATCGTTCTGCGAAACCTCACAATTATCAACAAGATATGTCGGATCCTTATTTCATGCATCCAAGCGATAATCCTGGTATTGCTTTGGTTTCTCCACCTTTATCAAATGAGAATTATCATTCTTGGTCCAGATCAATGCTTGTTGCTTTACAATCTAAGAACAAATTGCATTTCATTAATGAATCCTTTCCGAGACCTAATAATGATCAACGGAAATCTCTAGCTTGGGATCGGTGTAATACTATGTTGATTTCTTGGATTATTCATTCACTTGAACCTGAAATTGCACAGAGTGTTATGTTCCTTAGTACAGCTGCTGAGATTTGGAAAGAACTTAAAGATCGCTACTATCAGGGAGACATTTTTCGTATTTCTGCTCTTCAGGCTGAGATTTATAGCATGAAACAGGGTGATCTCTCTATCACCTCCTATTATACGAAATTAAGAAAGTTGTGGCAAGAATTGGACAATTTTCGTCCGATTCCTATGTGCACTTGTGTGGTTCAATGTTCCTGTGATACCGTGAAGGTGACTATGTGATTCAATTCCTTAATGGCCTTAATGAGCAGTATTCTCCCGTTCGTTCTCAGATAATGCTAATGGATCCTCTTCCTAATGTTACCAAAGTTTTCTCTCTTTTGATTCAACAAGAACGACAGCTATATGTTCCTGTTGATGAATCAAAAATTGTGGCTGCTGTTAATGCAAATCCTGGTAGAGGTAATTATGGTCGAGGTAATTCTAATTTTGGCAATCGAGGTAGAGGAACTCGTGGTGGTTCTACTGGTTATGGTCGTGGAAGAGGAACTAAAGTGTGCTCTTATTGTCACAAAACTAGACACATGGTTGATACATGCTACAAAAAGCATGGTTATCCACCACATCTGCAGCATTTTAATTCTGTTAATGCATGCACTAATGATTCTCTTGAAACTGGTGATTAGGACAAATCAGTTATGGCTGAGGAAGATCAGGCAGATCCTGGAAAATTGGTTTTTACTCCTGAGCAACATCAAGAACTACTAGCCTTGCTTCAAGGTCATTCCACTTTGCCAAATCATTCCCTCAATCACCTAACCTCCATGCCTAATTCTTCTGCAGGTAATTTCTGTGCTTCTTTTGTTTCTAAACCACAATCATGGCTCCTTGATACAGGAGCAACCGATCACATCTGCTGTTGTAGCACACTCTTTCAATTTTTGAAAGCCATCAAACCTATTTCCATACACCTTCCTAATGGCTCTTCAATCACAGCACAGTTTAGTGGCACTATATTTTTTACTCCTGATTTTTACCTTATTGATGTGTTGTACATTCCTTCTTTTTCCTTCAATATTATTTCTATCCCTAAACTTACTTCCTCTCTTGATTGTCATGTCAGTTTTAATACTAAGAAATGTTTGATACAGGACAACCATACCCGGAAGATGATTGGTGTAGCTGAGTTGTAAAATGGCCTATACATTCTCCACTCACCATATGTTCAGTCCATGTCCACTGATTCTGCTCTTCACTTTGTCAATAACTCAGTTTCTGCTATTTGTAATTCAATAAATTCATCCTATTGTAATATTTGGCATCTTAGATTTGGCCACCCCTCCCATGATAAACTTGTTCATCTCAATAAAGACTTTCCTTTTGTGAAATATTCCAAATCTGTTTCACCTTGTGATGTTTGTTTTTATGCAAAACAGAAGCGCTTAGTCTTTCCTGATAGTAATTCTGTTGCTTTGCATTGTTTTGATCTTGTTCATATGGATGTTTGGGGACCATTTTCTGTCCCTTCCATGTTTGGCTTCAAATATTTCTTAACCGTAGTTGAT
The DNA here is from genome assembly GCA_037113605.1 of Calophaca sinica. NCBI lineage: Eukaryota > Viridiplantae > Streptophyta > Magnoliopsida > Fabales > Fabaceae > Calophaca > Calophaca sinica. The sequence continues at coordinate 106,952,271 of CM073735.1, read as the reverse complement.
GACAAAAGTAGATTCACTTGGATTTTCCTTATGAAATTAAATCTGAAGTTTCCAAACTAGTTCAGGATTTTGTTTCCTTAATTCATAATCAGTTTGATACTAAAATCAAATGCATAAGGTCTGATAATGGGAGTGAATTTCTCTTGAAAGATTTCTATCAAAGTCAAGGCATAATTCACCAAACTTCTTGTGTTGCTACCCCTCAACAAAATGGCATTGTTGAGAGGAAGCATCAACACATCCTTAGCATAGCTAGAGCCCTTTTGTTTCAAGCCAAATTGCCAATCGGTTTTTGGGCTCATGCTGTCAGTCATGCCATTTATCTCATCAATAGACTACCCACAAGGTTTCTGAACAACAATACTCCTTTCCAAGTTCTTTATAAATCCCAACCTGATTTTAGTTCACTCAAAGTTTTTGGTTGTTTATGCTTTGCACCTACTTTGAAAGCACATAGACATAAGTTTGATTCTAGATCAAGAAAGTGTATCCACTTGGGTTTGAAGTCTGGTGTTAAAGGACATATTCTTTTTGATCTTCAATCTCGAAATATATTTCTTTCAAGGGACACAGTTTTCTTTGAAACTGTGTTTCCTTTTTCTGCTCCTGTGAATACAAATCCTACTTCTAAATCTGATTCTACATCAGTTTTTCCACACCCATCCATTTATGATCTTTTAGATTCTGTCAATCCTATTTTTTCTTCTTCTGCGTCTCCAGCTTCATTACCTAATTCTCTTTTACATACCACACCTAATTCAATTCCCCATTCCTCTCATACATCATCCAATTCTTCAACTCCTTCTCATACCATACCTACACCATTATCCATCCCTGCAGATACTAATACTGCAGCCAACAAAAACATCCCTATGAGAAAATCATCACGAGTTACAAAACCACCCAATTATCTCAAAGACTATCATTGTTCTCTCCTCCACACTTCCATTCTAAAATGCAACTCCAGCACATCATCATCTTCCAATTCAGGTAGCATTTATCCTTTATCAAACTACATTTCTTATGAAAAATTATCCCCTTCCCATAAACATTTCTGCCTCAGTATTTCTTCTACTTCTGAACCAAACACCTATGAGGAGGTAATGTGTGATGACAATTGGAAAAAGGCTGTTCAGGCTGAGTTGGATGCTCTGGTTAAAACCAACACCTGGGAACTCACTGACCTTCCTTTGTACAAGAAGGCTATAGGATGCAAATGGGTTTTTAAACTCAAGTATCATGCTGATGGTTCTATCGAGAGACATTAAGCTAGATTAGTCGCCAAAGGGTTTACACAAACTGCTGGCATCGATTATCTAGACACATTCAGCCCTGTGGTCAAGATGACCACTGTCCATTACTTCTATCCTTGGCAGCAGCAAATAACTGGCACATTTTTCAGCTGGATGTAAACGCAGCCTTCTTACATGGTGACCTCAATGAAGAAGTTTATATGAAAGCACCTCCTGGACTCCCAATTCCTCATAAGAACACCGTTTACCGCTTAAAAAGATCTCTATACGGCCTCAAACAGGCCAGCAGGCAGTGGAATGCCAAATTGAGTCATACTCTCATAGTTTCTGGATACACTCAGTCTAGAGCCGATTACTCTCTATTCACAAAGTCATCTTCATCTGGTTTTACAGCTATTTTAGTTTATGTAGATGACTTGGTACTGCAGGGACTGATATTCATGAGATTCATCATGTCAAGGCATTACTTGATCGAAAATTTAGCATCAAAGATTTGGGAATTTTAAAATACTTCCTTGGTTTTGAAGTTGCTAGAAGTAGCAAAGGCATTTCTCTATGCCAAAGGAAATATGCTCTTGATCTTCTTCAGGAAGCTGGCCTTCTTAGCTCTAAACCATGCTCTACACCTATGGACCCTTCTATTAAGCTGCACAAGAAATCTGGTACTCCCTTGCCAGACCCATCAAGTAATCGAAGACTCATTGGAAAATTGCTTTATTTGACAAATTCTCGACCAGATATATCCTATTCTGTTAGCAGGTTAAGCCAATTTCTCTCTGCACCTACTGATGCACACATGCAAGCTGCTGTTCGAGTGCTTAAATTTATAAAATCCAGTCCAAGCACAGGTCTGTTCTTCAGTGCTTCCACTCCTATTGTTCTCAAAGGCTATTGTGACTCGGATTGGGGTTCTTGTCCTGACACTAGGCGCTCCACAACTGGCTTCTGTTTTTTCATTGGCTCTTCCTTGGTTTCTTGGAAAAGCAAGAAGCAAGCAATTGTATCACGGTCTTCCTCTGAAGCGGAATACCGTGCCCTGGCTCAAGCTACCTGTGAAGCTCAGTGGATTCTTTATCTTCTCCATGATTTTCATGTTAAGCACACAGCACCAGTGACCATTTATTGCGACAACAAGTCAGCTCTGCATATTGCTGCAAATCCCGTGTTCCATGAGCGAACGAAACACATTGAAATGGATTGTCATGTTGTACGGGACAAACTACATGCTGGAATCATTCATTTACTTTCAATCCCCTCCAAAGACCAAGCTGCCGATATCTTTACTAAGTCACTTCATCCTAGTCCTTTCACTAATTGTGTTCTCAAGCTTGGAATGTTAAACATCCATTCCAGCTTGCGGGGGGATGTTACATCTAATTTATCACATGCTAATTAGTTTGTAATTAGTCTATTAGGTAGATAGCTTGTGCTACAAGTTAGTTAGCTTACCTATATATACTAGGCAGTTATTCTTTTGTAACTAACTGTTCCATTCAGTTTTTGATCAATGAAAATGAGGCTTGAAAGCTCTCTTCAACATTATGATCTCCCTCAGGTTTCTACATATTCCTTTATTAGAATATCACTAGCTACACTCACTATTCTCATGAACTTGTTTTATTTATCGAACTGTAAGTAACAGTATATGCCGCATTTATTCTTATATCAGTTTGTGTTTCCTGTTTCTGTTCACTTGTGCACAAAGAAGAGCGGTGATGGATCAACGAGGACGTTTATTTAGAATTGTAGTTGAAGAGAATGGTGTAGTTTATACAACGCATGTGCGCGGGAATGCTGCTAGGAATGCCTATGGAAATTATGAGGAACAAGGTGTTCCTAATGAGGCTCATAACACAAACTACCCAAGGATGAGCCGAGATGAAGTGCCCTCCATGGTTTATGTCCCTATGAGTCGGGATTTGAGGTCGAGGATTTCTGTCTTAGCTAGCCGCAACAACCAGAACCAGATTTTGGGAAGAGGAACCCTTGAAACCCAACAACAACACTCTGTTCAAAATCTTGAAAAAATCATAACCGAAGAAGGAGCACAAGGATCTGAGCCTATGATGTGTTCCATATGTCTTGCAGAGCTTTCAGTTGGCACGGAAGCAATTCGCTTGCCAAACCCGCGTTCCCATGTTTATCATCAAGATTGCATTATGGGGTGGCTAAATAGGTCTAACACATGCCCCATTTGTCGTAGGCCTATCTGACAAAGTTTCCTGATTCATCTCTGATACTTTTTATCCCATAGAATTGGATGGATTCGAACACTATGTATGTTCATACTTTTCTTATTGACTGCTGCCAAACTCAGTTTACACCAACTCAATTTATGTTAGTTCTTACTGTGGCGGTTTTTTTTTTTTGTGGACACTTACTGTGCCTTTATTCGGTTTAACTTTTTTTATTTGATTTTCTTTTTGATTCTGCTCTATTTTTGGTTGGTGAAAGTTTTTATTTTTATTATATTTGGCCTTTTATTTTTGTTTCTTGTATTTTCGGTTCATGGAAGTTTTTCTTTTAGGTTTGCGTAATGATGTAATATTTATCGCTAATCGATACACAACAAATCAGAATCTTTGAGTATTTATAAAAATATTATTTATTCAAAACAAATAAACATTTCTATTATCTATTTCATTTCATTATCTTATCTTATCTTATATAAAACAAAGTTTTGTTAATCGAGTTAGTACAATGTGCTAACACCAAAATAATTTATTTCCACCAAAGTCATCTTTATTTTTAATTATTTTCTTAACGATATTAATTTAAGTATTTAAATAAAAATATCAAATAAGTATTGCCTTGAAATAGATTACAATGTTATTATTTACATTTTATTAAAATAAAATTCATATTAAGCACCTAAATATTCACTCAATTATTCTAATAAAAATTAATATTTTATTATCTTTTTTTTTTGGTACATGATATTTTATTATCTATTTGTTAATTTCTAACATTAATATATGTGTATCTACTTTGCCTTCAGAGACGACACCACATAATAGTACTACATTCATCCTTTCCCAAGCATATGTATTTTTTTATTTTTATTTCAACAATTTTTTCATCAATTTTATTATAACATGTTAACAAATATAAGATTATTTCAATCAAGAGATGGAGTATTTATAGTTATCGTCAATGTTACCGTTGAGAGATAAATCAGCTCCAATCATTGAGTGAGGCAATTGAGGAAAAATATCTGCAATTCCTTCTCCAAAGGAATATTCGAATAATATAGCTTTATTACCGTCTGTACTATTTTCTTTTTCAATCATTTGCAACCTGGCACAATTTGATAAGTGTATGATCTTTGTCTTTTAGCTAAAGGTATCATATGTGGTACCTCGTACTATAAAATTGAGCGCAAGAGGATATTTGAATTTACTGCACAGATTCGCAGAAACAGAGTGTCGAAATCAAGGCGTGCCTCACACGTGCTTCATTTAAGAGACTAGATGCTCGCTCAGGAGATAACAGGCGCTGAGAACCATCAGAAGCGAACTAGCATTGGATGCGTTCCATGTGTCACAATCTCTGGAAATCGGACGCTTGTTATGACCAAGTACCAGATCCAAACAGTGAAGCATGAAAGCTCGTTCCTCATTAGTTATCCAACTTCCACATCCCTCTAAGGTCAGAGGCTCATATTGAGCCAAAAAGTGAGGCAACTCAAAGGATAATGGAATGACCCCATTTTCTTGAGGCCTGAGCCTACCACCAATGTGCATCTTCAGCTTCTTGTGTGCTATCTCCAATCTAGCAAGAGGTAAAAGTCTTCATATGCCACAAGGAAGGGTGGTCATAAACAAACTTGTAGGCTTCTTCTCTCACAGGAACAGGTTTGGGTTCTCTAAGATTGGGGCGAGAGAAGGGATTGTTAGAAACGGCTTCGGAGGTGGGAGTGACAGTGAGATCTTGAGAGGAATTGGTTGATGGTTGCTCAGAGGCTGTGCTTACGGCTGGAAATCAAGAAGAGGAAAAGAAGATGTTGTGTTCTCCAAAATCACCCACACCTAGACAAAACAAGAAGCAAATCAAATGAATAAATGAACGGATGAAAGGAGAAGAGCTACGGCCGAAATTCAAGGAGAAGGAGAAGACTAGAAGAACAGAAAGAGAAAGGAATAAACTTGCCTTGTTCTCACTTCCACCCACACTTACAACTAAAAGAAAAAAAAATTAAAATGAGAGTGAATATGGGAGGGGAATGCTTCGGCCAGATTTTACAAAGGAAGAAGAAGAATAAAATTGTGAAAGAGAGGGTAATTGGGGGTAGGTCACGGCCTGTTGAGGCAAAAGAGGGGAAGAGGAAATTTTGATCAACTAAACATGTGGTTCTTAATTAGTTACTTGGAGCCAAAGTAAATTGACTTGGAGACCAAGTAAGAAAATAATAAAAAAAATAATGAATCAATGGGAGTGGGAGGGCTTCGGCTGAATCACATAAAAGGAAGGGTTAAAAAAAAATTTAGTTAATCAAATTAATAACACTTGGCTCACATTTGATTAGGATAAGATCAAAGTAGATATTGTTTTAAGACAAATAGAAGAATGACACCTAGCCTAAATCAAAGATATTTTCTAATAACCTACTACATCTTGACACCTAATTACTCTACCCATAATTACCCACTAATCTTAGAGTCTTAAGGGTACTAAAAATACGGCGTCGAGTAATTGCATTACCGATTAATTCTTTCACCGATTAATTTGCGAAAATTAATTTACTTAGAAATTAATTCACCGTGTGATAATAATTTATCATAAATAATAAAAACAATTGAAAGCACTCAATCATAGTCACAACAAGTTACGATTTAATTTTCATCAAAATCGGGGTTCGTTTAAAATTTTATTCGCGGATAAAAACTATCCCATGATTCAAAATACGGCGAAACTTCGTTAGAATAATTCGACGATATTTGAACCATGAATTAATACAAAATATTAATTCTCAAATTCAATTTCATCTTGATTTAATTCAATCACTTGCTTATCAAATAAAAATTGCTTATTATAGCATAAATACGACAAATTATACTAAAATAACGCTAATAACGTATCGTAAAAATACGGATGTTACAGGTACCAATTGAACGTGAACACAAGCAGGGGGTTAAATTGTATTTAAAACAGGTTTTCTTTTTTAAAAACAAATATACTGCCGGATGCAGAGGTGTACCAGATGCTGAAGATAGGTTATTAAAACTTGATTTTCTGTTGGAGCAGGAAGTAAATCAATTGGAAAAGGAAGATAGTAGACACGGAGATTTATCCTAGTTCACCATCAACTGGTAGCTACGTCTAGTCCCTTCGTTCCTGAAGAATTTTCCACTATAATCATACTGATTACAAATATTCTTAAGAGTATACTACTGTCACAGACTTGGCTATACTCTTAATTTCTCAAAACGACTAAATACGTTCGAGCCTTTGAGGAATCAGCATATTACAAGGCTAAACAAATTTACAAGAATAGATTTGAAAACAAAAGATAACTCTCAACACGAGAGAATAAAAAGTTTAAGCACTAAACAAATAACTTTCTAAAAGAATGAATAAGACACTGAAAGCTTGTTCACTGTTTGGTCCACAGAGGGCTAAGCACAGAATTCTTGATTGCTCATTTGATTTCTCTATTTTGTAATTCTGTAACCTTCTTCAATATCAGAGATGAAGAATTTATAGTGATCTTCAATGTTATCGTTGAGAGATAAATTAGCTCCAATCATTGAGTGAGGTAATTGAGGAAAAATATATGCAATTCCTTCTCCAAAGGATGTCACCTTTTGAAAAATATATGCAATTCCTTTTCCAATCTTTTGCAGTCTGACACAATTTGAAAAGTGTACGATCTTTGTCTTTTAGCTAAAGATGTCACTTTTAATACCTCATACTATCAAATTGAGCACAAGAGAATATTTGAATTTACTGCACAGATTCGTAGAGACAAAGTGCTGAAATCAAGGCTTGCCTCACACGTGCTTCATTTAAGAGACTAGACGCTCGCTCAGGAGATAACAGACACTGAGAACCATCAGAAGCTAACTAGCGTTGGATGCGTTCCATGTGTCATAATCTCTTGAAATCGGACGCTTGTTATGACCAACTACCAGATGCAAGCAAAAGACTAGATGCTAACAGCTTTAGTGCAAGAATTTTCTTGTAAACTTCTTCTTCTTGCTTGAGTGATATTTCATATACATGAAAGATTTAAGTCCTACACAATTCAAGACTTATCAAAAGATAAACTATTTTTCACTTAGATATTTTGTTATCATTAAAATTCATGACGGTCTAAACTTCTCAATCGTTTGGATTCCAATAGTATTTCTAGAAATTTTAAAAGCGTTGCATCTTTTTGTTAGCATCTTAAAACTAATAAATTAGAAAATAAAAAAAAAATGTTTTTAGAAAGTAAAAGCATCCTAGTGAGACTAAAATAAAATGCTTTTGTAGTTTTGTTGATAAAAAATGGATATTATAAACGCATAAATGTTATTTTAACACAAAATTTGACAACAAATTTCGACAATTTGGATAGTTAACGCAGTTTAAATACGTGATTAATTACGTTCAGTGAATAATAAGGCGTCACAACTCATTAATCATCCACTGAACGTAATTAACCACGATTTTGAACGCCAGTAACCATGATTTTCAGGTATTCAGATATACATGATATCCATTAACCATCCAAATTGTGTTCAAATATACATGATATCTATTAACTACGATTTGTATTCAAATATACACCTGAAAATCGTGGTTAATGACGTTCAAAATCGTGGTTAATTGTGTTCAGTATATGGTTAAAAAGTTGCAACATTTTGTTATAACTATTAACCATCTACTGAATGTAATTAACCATAACTATATACATATATATATATATATATGTGTGTGTGTGTGTGTGTGTGGAAGGTTGAACCTCCTACTTTTTATTTCTTTTATTTTCTACACTTAATTTCTGTTCATATAATTCTGTATATGTGTTGAGCAGTCCGTCTGCATCCTACTTCTCTTTCCCTGTTTCCTTTTAATTCTTTCTTTCTGCTTCCGAACCCCTCTTGGTATCAAAGTCTGATGGGAAAGCATGAATGTGAAATTAAATTTGAATTATGAATTATTTCTCTGAGTTACTCTTTACGTTTAAACATACTAACATTTTGATCTGCTGGTAGCACTCAACTTATTATTCTTAACCAAAAAATTGTTGATTAATGAATTTATAAAAGGAATTAAAACCTTTCAGATCCAGCTTTTAAGTTGTACGACGGAAGGGTAGCAGTAAGTCCCGACGGACAGAGCGGTAAGGCTATGACCATGTCTAAGCAGAAATTGATAGATCTGAAAGAATTTTACAGTCCTTCGTTAAGAATAATATTTTTAAGGTGGCTTTGGTCAGATCTGGAATAAATATGCATGATTAAACCTATATGAGTAAATTAGAAAATAATTGTTAATTCAAGTTTAATATTTATATTTCTAACCAACCAAGTGATAGTGAAGATACTAATGGGTGAGGAAGACTTGTCTATTAATATGCTCTGATGTTTTTCCTCTCGCTTTTCTTTTAAGTATTCCCAACCCTCATCTTCATCTCTTAATGAAAATCAAACTCAAAATCTTTCAAAAAAAGGTCTTCAAATAAGAAATTCGATTTGAAGACATCATTCAAGATTTAGATAATTGGGAAATACCAAAAATAAATCCCGAAGATCTATACAAACCTAAGGGATCTTGTTTTAGTAGATCTAATTATATAATCAGAACTGTTGAACGAAAATACAAAATTCAAAAGGACGATGAAGAACTTCATCTGCTTTTCGATAAAAGCATCAAAGAACATAAAGCCTAAAATTACAATTACATGCACATAAGAAGCGTTCAAATAAAAATGAAACCCTTACTAGAGGATCTCTAGATGTTGCAATACTTCTCTGCTTAAGGGATAAAAGACACAATCGTTTTCAAGATTCCCTATTAAGAACAGTTAAATCTAGCCTGAGTTATGTGTCAATCTTCTTTAATTATTTTCCAGACTTAACTGTAAGTCTAGATGACAAGAACATCCTTGATGTTCTGTAGCTTAATGTCAAACTTCATGGGTATGATATGAATAAAGGATCAATACCCATTAACTTAATTTATAGGGTTCAATACAAAGTTATGTGTTCAATAAGATCCAATTTTCTCAAAACCAATTGCGATAAACAAGAAGAAACAACTTTGTTTCATACTGATAATAGTAAGGCCAATATTATTGTGCCAAAAACTATTCAGTGGAGTGACATTATACTCCCAGAAAATGGTCATTAGAAAAGGCAACACCATCCTTATCTAGAATTACCCAGAATTTCAAGATATAATCCAACATCAAATGGGTCAAGTAGATTTAGTCTTAGATAGAAGAAATTATTTCTCTCTTTCTAGAGCTGTTAGGTCTAATGACGATTTTAAGTCTGCTATGTCAAGAAAATCTTTTTCAGTATCCAGATCTATCCCCAGAACCAGCCCTAGAACACAACTTGAGCCTTCACATGAAGGATCAATAATTTGTTTATAGGGATTTGAAACTACAACCTCATGTAAGAACTTCATACCAAAAGGATGAAGAAGACCAAAAATTTATCCAATCACCCACTTATTCCTCCCTTAATGAACCTTATGATATTATGGCAATATCATCTGAGTTTGTTGTTGATAAAGAATATCTTAGGAAAGAATTAAAAGGAAAGGGGGAAAAAGAAGTAAGATGCAGACGGACTACTCAACGCATATATAGAATTATATGAACAGAAATTAAGTGCAGAAAATAAAAGAAATAAAGAGTAGGAGGATCAATCTTCCATAAAATTAAAACAAAACAAAATTATTATTAAAAGTAGAAATGAATACAGAGATTGAAAATACCATAGTTATCAAAACCGGACCGGACCGGCCGGTTTAACCGGTCGGACCGGGAACCAGCATGCAGTCCGGTCGAAATAACCCTTACAACCGCTTTGTTGCTAAACCGGACAGAAAACCAGACAAACGCTGTAAAACCAGAAAAACCGGTCAAAACCGGGTTTCAGCTGTCTGTGAGAGCACATCTTGCTTTTCCGTTTTCATGATTCCGACGACATTTGGCAACCTCCAGATTTTGGGTCTTCGTCACCGGCAACCCTTTGCTTCCTTTAGCAGTGTGTCTTACTTCATCTTTGGCTTTCGGCGTTTGTATTTTCGCCTCCTGTTGTCTTCGGTCGTATTTTGGATGAAGAAGACAGGTTCAGAAGAGAGAAATTTAGAGAAAGTAGATGGAAGGAGAAAAGTTAGCAAGTTGGGCGTAAATGTTATACAGATGAGAGAGAGATCACATCACATTTTAACATATAAAAAAACAAATAAAAAATAAAAAGTGAAGTGATGGAGTCTGGAAGTTTGAAATGCCAACAGAGATAGCTGTCAAATGGCGTTGTTTACTAGTCCATCGTACTATGTCAAGTCTATACATAACCCACATTAAATACTGATTCATAGCTTCTCTATTTATTTATCTACTATCTTTATAAGCAAGCATTAGGTTGTTCAAAAACCAAATCTAGCCTCAATTTTTAACTGTCACGTGTTAAACAAGGGACTAACCAAGGGATAAACTTGACTTTTCAAATCATTTAAACATACTTATCAATAATAAGCTGAAAGAAGAAAAAAAAACAAAAGTTGGACGTAGTGTTATAGACCCAAAAAGGAGAGAGGGTCTGCACGTCCTGCATCACTTCTACTCTGACACAGGAAAAATAGGGTCTTCTATCATCAACTCAAAAAATGCAGAGCAATAGACTAAAGACTAGGGATGCACCTCCATCATTACTTTTTCCCTATTTTCACATTTCATTTCTTTGTCACCCGTTTGCTTCTTTTATTTCTTTTCTGCAACCATATTTCTTCTTCTTATTCGATTCTTCCTTTTCCCCTTCTTTCTCATTTTTTTTTGTTTGGACCTACTTGCTTCTTATTTCCTTTCTTTTCTCCAAAGCATTCCATCTTCTTCTTGCTTTTCTCCATCTTTCTCATATTTTTTCCTTTTTTTATTTGGGAAAAAATTATTCTTAATCACTCTTTTGGTTAAAACGTAGATAAGCAGAAGCTGTAGCCTTGCAGAGAAGGGGGACTGTTTTCGCGGAATCGAATAGGTTGGTCGAAAAAAGGAGTAGACTTCAGAGCAATACAGTTGGAGATTCGGTAATGAGAATGTCTTTTGCTGTCTTATACTGATTTTGATGGTGTTGATTCTTCTTGATCTTTTTTTTTTAAGTTTTGTGGCCATGAAAGATGGAGTTCTTGTGCAAGCTTTGGGGGTTTGTGGGTATAATTTGTTTAGGGTTTAGGGATTTTTTTTTAACGCAAAGTTTTGTTCGGTTCAGATCATTTTTTTTATGAGTCATGTTTTTGAATCATATTCTTATACTCCTGATTTTTCTTCCACTTTTTTTTCCAGTAATTTTTAATCATGTGTTGTTTGGATGATGGATGATTCTTATACTCAAACCTTCAATAACGAGTTTATGTATATAGAAGACATTTTGCTTTGCCCATGATTTGCACCTCTGTTAGATAGAAGACTTTTTTTGCTTTGCACACTTCAGTAATTTATCTTTTGCTTAATTTTTCTGATAAAATTAGCTTAAATTTGTTTGTCTTTTGCTCTGTCAGCAAGAATAAAGGAAAACTCAGCATTACACCACTTTCTTCGCATTGCATACTCATTTGCTACCTCACTTTCTCATAATGAAATTTCAATTTATGCATGGTTTCAGATGTTCTTATCACTGTTATCATTTTATTGTGTGTCACTGTTTTAGGCAATGGCATCTACCTCTCGCATTATGAAAGATTTAATTGATCCAGCAAACTTTGATCCACGTGACTATGACATGATCAAAGATTTAAATGACACAAAATTCTTATGGAAAATAGCAGTTAGAATTGTTGATCTTTGGTATGTTCAAAAGCCGCCAAAGCCAGGGCATCTGGAAATGATCTTCATGGACTCAAAGGTTATATTACTAACACCATTTTAATTCTGGTCTTGCGTTGATAAACTTCAAGTTTTCCTATATTTGAATGTATTTTTTGTTATTTTCTATTTTCCTATTTTTATATACTCTAGGGTGATAAGATTCAAGTGTCTGTCAAAAAGGATGAATTTTTTGAATGGCATGAAAGGCTGAAGGAGCATCATACTTATGAGATCCACAATTTTTTCGTAGTTCCTAATGATCTTTCGTATAAAACGTGTACCCATCCGTATAGATTGAATTTTAATTGTGGTACAACCCTCAGAGAGAAACATTTTGAGGACATTCCTTTCTTTGAATATGATTTCAAGAGTTTCAGTGACATACTTGGTGGTAAATATCGTATAGATATTTTAATACGTAAATTGCATTCCATTAAATTGAATAAAAATTTAATGTCTGTATTAAGGTCATTTGTAACTTTTGCATTATATGTCTATGCAGATGTCATTGGAGCTGTGGAGAAGATAACAAAATCTCAGCCTAATGCAAACGCTAACATGGTTTCCTTCATCATCAAAGATCTTTGGTAATATTAATTTTATTATCTCAATGCTATAATCATTTGTTCTGACTTTATTGAAATGACATGGGCTAACATTTTGAAACATGATGTTGTGAGTAGTGGTGAGTACATGAACTGTACTCTTTGGGATCAACTGGCGATAAAATTTATGGACTATCGTCAGAAAGCAAATGAATCTGACTTGACTGTCATTATACTAACACATGCCAGAATTAAAGAACCACAAGGTTAGTTAACCCAATGTTAAAATAGATCATTCATATTGATTTCTTTCTCCCAGTAACATTAGTCTGACAGAATAAAATATCAGGAAATTATTCAGTTTCTGTGTCAAATTCATGGAATGGATCTAGGCTGCTGATTAATGAAGATATAGTGGAGATACATAATTTCAAAAAAAGGTACACCAACCTCTTTTAATGCTTCACATTTTATCTATTTAGCCATCAGGTACTAAATTTATTTAACAAGTTTTTTTATCTATTTAACAAATGTAGCTTTGGTGATGTTGAAGTTGTTCAGCCATCAAGTCAAAGGCTGACACAAATGTCAGGATACTCTCAATTTTCAGAACAGGAAAAATTTATGTATAAAGCACAAGTTATGAGAAGTAAGTGGATAAAGCACAAGTTACATGACATAGTCTTAAAGAACAATCTGGTCTAGATAATACCACTGCAAGAGATCTTAGTGAGTTCTCAACATGGTTATTGAATGTGGGAGATGGAAAAATTTCAGAACCAAACAATGGTTATGCAGAAATTGAAATTCCACAGGAATTCTTGATCTCAAATTTTGATGACCCCGTAGATGCTATCGTTCAAAGCACATATCCAAATTTATTACATCATTACCAGGATGAATATTTTCTGCAGTCCAGAGCTATCTTAGCTTCAACAATTGAAATTGTTGATCAAATTAACGAATATGTGCTAAGTTTGATCCCAGGTAGTTACTCAATATGTAGTTACTCAATATTATATTTCTCAAATCACAACTTTTATTACACAAGATTCAGTATCATGTTTTATATATAATTAATATGATCTGTTCATAAATTTAGGTGAGGAGAAGGAATATCTTAGCTCAGATTCTGTTGATAAGTCTGATGCTAACAATAGTGAATCATTTGAAATACTCACTCCTGAGTTTCTAAGTACTGTAACAATATCAGGCCTTTCCAATCATAGAATAAAGCTCAAGATTGGTACTCCAATAATGTTATTGAGAAATTTAGACCAATCTGAAGGTTTGTGTAATGGAACAAGATTAATTGTCACAAGGCTGGCAAACCATGTCCTTTCAAATTAGTCAGGAGACAGTTTCCTATAGTTGTGTCATATGCTATGACAATCAACAAATCTCAAGGTCAGTCTTGGCAAGTGTAGGATTATATTTACCAAGACCTGTGTTTAGTCATGGCCAGTTGTACGTGGCTTTTTCTAGAGTCCAAAGCAAGCAGGGGTTAAAATTTTTGATTCATGATAAAGACAAGAAACCACTAAACACTACAACCAATGTTGTCTTTAAGGAAGTCTTCCAAAACCTCTAGCATGTAAGTATCTTAAAAAGATGATTTCCCATTTAATTTCAGTTCCATTACCTGTTTTCTTTTTTACTTTTTAGTTAAACTATATTTTGAAACTACAGGAAGATATATCATTCAAGTTTTTTTGCCAAATAGCCAGAGGACTTTTTGCCAGCTTGAACGAAAAGATTTCAAAATTATCTTTTTTTGCACAGTAACCTCCATCACTGTTACTGCGCCTGACTCAATAGGAACGACTTTCTCTAACTTAGGTAAAATACTTAATCTATAGGGATTTATTGCCTTATATAGTTGTCCCCTTTTTTAATTGAGCAAGTATAATATGCAGTTATCCCCCTTATATATGATTTGAAGACAAAAGGAGTTCATGACATTGTAGGTTTTCTTATGACAGTGAAATTCAAGCATTGCTTCTAACCATGGATATCATTTACATTTCAAATGTAATTAACAATACTGTTGCTGAAGAAGCCAGAGGTGGCATTGTTCATGACTTCATGTTACATGTTGTTGAGTTTGGAGACTCCATCTTGATGTAGGTTCTCTGGCTTTGTTTTGTTTTTTGGTTAATTCATTGATTTGCATATATTTGGTGGGAGCAAATGCACTATGATTGATAAATTGATATTATTTGTACATTGCTATATTAATCCTTAATTTTGAGTCTGATTTGTCACTCATTTGTTAATGGAGAAGCACTGCCTTACCTTTAATCTATACCAAGAATATTTTTGAAGATGACCATATTTCTATTTTAAGAAGATCAGGTAGCATAGTTATAGTTTTGGGAGGATGAGTTCTTGGATCAATTTTCCATAATATTTAACATGGCACCTGTAGTTTTTGGCTCCTGAATCTCACATTAATATTATGCTTCATTTTGCCTACTTATATATTATACTAGCTTTTGTTTAATTCTTTGGACAATTTACAAACCTCATGGATAATTCCATTTATTTCAACTTCGGTATTCTTTTTTATGTCACAGTGTTGTTTTCATATTAGAACAGTACTAACTTAGACAGACTCCATGATCTGTTACAAATGAGATGGCATCAACCAAAAGCCTTCAGAACCAAGTACTTTGACAGCAACCGCAAGGTTTTGGCCTCTAAAGTTGGAATTTTAGTGTTTGATGTTACAAACAACAAACTCTATGGCATTTCACCAAGTTCCTATATTTTTAGCTTCTACCCGTAAAGATCGCCAAATTTACTATTAATTGATTATATCACAACTTCAAATTTGTCGCAAACTTCTAACTATATTTATTAAATTTCAACTTTTTATGATTGAAAGTTAGTTTAAACTAAATAATAACAACCACGACCCCGGCCCGTGCGTATGCACGGGTATATTACTAGTTTTATTGAAACCAACAGACAAACGAGTAGAATGTAAAACGTCGGACTTTTTTATTAAAAAAGTAATACTATAAGATATTGAAAAATGATATTTGTACACATATTTTGACACAAAATACAACACATCATATATTCGTACATGTATAGACCGTATATCCATACATGTATGGACAACATTTTTTTTTCAAAAAAAATATTTTTTTATTTTTTTAGATTTTTTTTAGCTGTTTAAAAAAATATTTGTCGTTAACCAGATAATGAACTGTATGAACCAGATAAATGAACTTCGTTAACCAGATAAATAATGAACTTCAGGGTTGACATTCACCAGATAATATGAACCATTAACCAGATAAATGAACTTCGTTAACCAGATAAATAATTCACCAGATAATGTGAATCATTTATTTATCTGGTTAACGAAGTTCACTTATCTGGTTAATGGTTCATATCATCTGGTGAATGCCAACCCTGAAGTTCATTATTTATCTGGTTAACGAAATTCATTTATTCGGTTAATGCAGTTCATTATCTAGTTAATGACAAATATTTTTAAGCGACTAAAAATAACTAAAAAATAAAAAAATTGAAAAAATCTTTGTATCCATCTTTATGCAGACCGTATGTCCAGATGCGATTTGGACTTTGTGTCCCATTTTATGTCCCCTTTTGTGTCCAATTAACAGGACTGTAGATATTTGCATATGCTTCCATGGAACTTAAAAAATTTATAAATATTGAGAATTTAATGTAATGAGTAGTATATTTTTTTTATTTAATTCTTGTATATTGTTTTAAAATATTATATTAAATATTTAAATATATTATTTAATGACTTCCGGTCCAACCCCGGTTCAACTCCGATCCGACCTTTAAACCTTAAACCAGTGCTTATACCGGTTTAGTGTCCGTTCCGATTTTGATAACCTTGGAAAATACAGAGATTGAGAAAGAAAGATGAAAGGCTTACGCTACGCTCAGACTCAGAGCATCTCACTCTAACTTCTCACTAAAACTGTGTACATAAAAAGGTATCTAACAATGAAGCCTGATCACCCTATTTATAGAATTGAGATTGTACTGTATCTATAGTTTCGGTAAGTTGCCATAATAACTTGGAACTATATTCTACAGTAAAAAGTTAAATTGCTATAGTACCAAATAGTAAAAATTACAATTATTTGAAATTTTAGTCTTCTGACTAATTGATTGAGAGTTGACAGACTACTACTCATCAGCGGAATTGACGGGAGAATAGATTCCAAACACTCGTCCTCATTTTGGAAAAATGGGTCTTCTGTCGTTGATGACTCTGAAGAAGGAGGAAGGACTTGCTTCTTGCTCTTCTTTTTTTATTGTTTAGACGAGGATGAAGTTAGAACTTGCTTTCCTTTTTCCTTGCCTGAAGACTGCTTCACTAGAAGTTGAACAATATTCTAAAGATTATGTAGAACATCTTCTTCTAAGGAAGAGGCTGCTAGTGCTGCTGCAATATGAGCCTTTTGATTGAGAAGAAGACACGTGTTAGGTTCTGCAAACTTCAAATATTTTGGATTATTTTTAAACCAAATTTTCACATTTTCTTGAAATGTTCTTGATCCATCAAAGCTGGACCACCATTTGACAAAAGCTTATTTATGAAGAAAAGGCAGAGTTTTTGTGATTGAACTATCACCAAACTTATATTGCCATGAGAAAACCCATGATAGAGAAAATTTGATGAAATAGTATAATTCTATTGGTTGATTGTCAAACTCTCTGTTAAATTTCTTGGAAAAGAATTGAAATCCTTCTTGGACATCTGAAGGAAGGATATCTGGAATTGGGCCAAAGAAATCCCACCATTAGAGGAACCAATTTGGTAAAGAATACTCGACTCCTGTCTTAAAATAGATTAATCAGGAATATTTGAATGATTTATTTTGTAAGCCAAAAATCATGTAATCTCAAGCTTTGATATAGTCCTAGTACGTAGAACCTATTGGGTCAAAGATACCAGAAATTTTTTTGGGTTTATTAAGATTTTGTCTCCAGGCTGAAGGTGTTAGGACTTTCAGGATTTGGAGAGTAGAGTGCGTGGTGATTGAATCATCTCTGGGTCTTTGTAATGTTTGATAGCCACAGAATCAGAATCTAGGAGTATATATTCATAGAATAATTGGATTTTATTTGGAACCAAAGGTACAAAATGAAATCCGAGAGGAAATATAATTGATGGAATTTTGTTTGGATTTTTATTCCAGTATTTTGTTTCTAATCTCACTACTGGCCAAAATTTAGGTTTTGGGATGTAATGGGTTCGAGGGGATTGGGCTGAACTTGAAGAAATTGGTTTAAGATTTGCTTGGACTATTTAGGGTTTTATGTTTTGGATCATGAGATCCAAAGATGGAAGATCTTGGTCACTATTTTCTTCAGCCATGCAGACCCAAGTCTTTTTGGGTAATTTAGTTAAGCCTTGTTCTTGGAAGGCTGGAAGTGTTTGGATAGGGAATGCATAGTCTTCTTTGATCTGTTTGGAAGTTTGAGATTGGTTATTTTAGGTTGATGACCCAGATTGGGCTTGGGTATTAATTGGTTTTTTTGGGTTGATGACCCAGTTTGATCTTGGGTTGAAGACCCAGTTTGCTTCTTAGTAGACTTAGTAATTAATGGTGCTAAAACAAGCTTACCTCTTCCTCTTCCTTTGATATAGTCCTAGTACGTATAACCTATTGGGTCAAAGATACAAAAATTTTTTTTGGGTTTATTAAGATTTTGTCCCCAGGCTGAAGGTGTTAGGACTTTCAGGATTTGGAGAGTAGAGTGTGTGGTGATTGAATCATCTCTGGGGTCTTTGTAATGTTTGATAGCCACAGAATCAGAATCTAAGAGTATATATTCATAGAATAATTGGGTTTAATTTGGAACTAAAGGTACAAAATGAAATCCGAGAGGAAATATAATTGATGAAATTTTGTTTAGATTTTCATTCCAGTATTCTGGTTCTAACCTCACTACTGGCCAAAATTTAGGTTTTGGGATGTAATGAGTTCGAGGGGATTGGGCTGAACTAGAAGAAATTGGTTTAAGATTTGCTTGGACTATTTAGGGTTTTATGTTTTGGATCATGAGATCCAAAGATGGAAGATCTTGGTCACTATTTTCTTCAGCCATGCAAGCCAAAGTCTTTTTGGGTAATTTAGTTAAGCCTTGTTCTTGGAAGGCTAGAAATGTTTGGATAGGGAATGCATAGTCTTCTTTGATCTGTTTGGAAGTTTGAGATTGGTTATTTTGGGTTGATGACCCAGATTGGGCTTGGGTATTAATTGGTTTTTTTGGGTTGATGACCCAGTTTGATCTTGGGTTGAAGACCCAGTTTGCTTCTTGGTAGACTTAGTAATTAATGGTGCTACAACAAGCTTACCTCTTCCTCTTCCCCTAGAGGAAGAAGACCTGGTGGACATGTTAATCTTTCCCCTGTAAATATTCACGAGTGAGATACTCAGGGAGAGCATTTGCTGAGCCTTTAAGATATTGAATTTCAGAATCAAAAATACTCAAAATTGCTTGCCATTTGGCAAAAATCTGTTTTGATGCAAGATTTTTAACATCTGTTTGTAAAATGTCTTTTGCAGATTTCCAATCAACATGTACCAAAAATTTTTGATTTAATAAATCAGATTGAAATTTTGAAATTGATAAAACAATTGTTAAAACTTCTTTTTTAACTGTAGAATATTTTTGTTGTGCTGGATTCCAATGTTTGGAAGTAAAGGCTATAACTTGGTCTTTACCAGAAACTCTTTGTTTGAGAATACCACCATAACCTATGTCAGAGGCATCAGTTTCAACAATTTTAAAGGCTTAAGGATTGGGCAAGTAAAGATATGGAAGATGCTTTACTTGAGATTTAATTTGTTTGATAACATTGGTGTGAATATCTGTCCAAGGAGGGGGATCCTTTTTAAGACGATCATGGAGTGGTTTGATAAGATTGCTAAGTTGAGGAAAAAAGTCTGAGACAAAATTTAAATAACCTAGAAATCGTTGTAACTAAGTTTTATCAATGATTTGATTAGGAAACTTGTCCGTAAAAACAATAGCACGATTGATAGGAACAATGGTTCCTTGATAAATGTTATGACCAAGAAATCTAATCTTTGTTTGAAACACATTAATTTTTGTTTTGGAAACAGCAAGACCATTTCTTTTAATAATGGAAATATAAATGTTAATGTGTTTAAAGTGTTGATCAATAGATTGAGAAAATATCAATACATCATAAATGTATACAATAACAAATTTAGAATAAGGATTGAAAATTTCATTCATGATTCTTTGAAATTCTAAAAGGGCATTTTTTTAATCCGAATGGCATAACATTCCACTCATATTGACCAAAGGGGAAAATAAAAGATGTTTTGTATCAGTCCTCTTCTTTAATTTGAATTAGCTAAAATCCAGATTTCATGTCGAATTTTGAAAAGATCTTTGCATCATGTAATCTGTTTAGAAGACCATTTTTATTTGGGATTGGGTACCTAATCTAGCAAAGTGCCTGAATAAGAGGTTTATAATTAATAACAACCCTAGGTGTTTCTCTTTCAATTTCAGCTTGTTTATTAACATAAAAAGTAGAACAAGACCAAAGACTTTTGCTCTTACGAAATTAAACCCTTATCTAAAAGGTCTTTGATTTCCTTTTGGCAAAATTGAAGAAGTTCTTCATTCATTTGAATTGGCCAAGCTTTTGTTGGGATTTGTCTTTCTTTAAAAATCCTTTTCGTAAGGAAGATCAACAATGTGTTGTTTCCTTTCCCAAAAAGCATTAGGTAAATCCGAACAAATTGAAGTTTGAACTTGATCCAAAAGATTTTTAATCTTTTGTTGAGTACTAGTTTGTTGTAATTGGCTTTCTATATTCTTGAAAGAAATTTCTTCTTTAAGAAAATTGATTTGATTTTCTTTATAAGAAATTTGATTTAAATCTTTGATACTGGGTTTTTTCAAAAATTTGAAAATAATAGGTTTTCCCAAATGTTGGGCAATAATCCCATCTTTAGTAGTTTGAAAAGGAAAATGTGATCTTATGAAAGGTGTTCCTAAAATCACTTTGTTTTTAAGATTCTTTACCAATAAGAAAGAAGTTTCAATCCTAAGGTTTTGATTCTCAATTATTGCAGAAGATAATTTGTAATTGATATTTAGCTTAGAGCCATTGCAGCACTAAGTTGTTCGGTGGTTTTTTCAAAATATTTTGTGGGTATTAAACCTTCTAATAATGTTGGAAGAACCATTTTCTATGAGGAGACCATTCCTCAGAATAGAATTATTTCCCAAGAGATTCTTTATCGATAACAAACTCAAATGATATTGCCATAATATCATAAGGTACATTAAGGGAGGAATAAGTTGGTGATTAGATGGATTTTTGGTCTTCTTCATCCTTTTGGTATGAAGTTCTTACAAGGGTCGTAGTTTCAAATCCCTGTAAATGGATTGTTGATCCTTCATGTGAAGGCTCAGTTTGGGTTCTAGGGATGGTTCTGGGAATAGATCTAGAGATTGAAAAAGATCTTCTTGCCATAGCAGACTTAAAATCGTCATTAGACCTAACAGATCTAGAAAGAGAGAAAGAATTTCTTTTATCTAAGACTAAATCTACTTGACCCGTTTGATGTTGGATTATATCTTGAAATTATGGGGTAATTCTAGGTAAGGCTGGTGTTGCCTTTTCTAAGGACCATTTTTCTGGGAGTGTAATGTCACTCCACTGAATAGTTTTTGGTATAATAATATTTGCCTTACTATTATCAATAAGAAACAAAGTTGTTTCTCCTTGTTTATCGCAATTGATTTTGAGAAAATTGGATCTTATTGAACACATAACTTTGTATTGAACCTTATAAATTAATGTAATGGGTATAGATCCTTCCTGCATATCATACCCGTGAAGTTTGACATTAAGGTACAGAACATCAAGGATGTTCTTGTCATCTAGACTTACAGTTAAGTTTGGAAAACAATTGAAGAAGATTGACCCTTGACTCGGGCTACATTCAACAGTTCCTAATAGGGAGTCTTGAAAACGATTGTGTCTTTTATCCCTTAAGCAGAGAAGTACTGCAACATCTAGAGATCCTCTAGTAAGGGGTTTCATTCCTATTTGAACACTTCCTATGTGCATGTAATTGTAATTTTTGGCTTTATGTTCTTTGATGCTTTTATCAGAAAGCAGATGAAGTTCTTCATCATCATTTTGAATTTTGTATTTTTGTTCAACAGCTGATTATATAATCAGATCTACTAAAATAAGATCCCTTAGGTTTGTATAGATCTTCGGGATTTATTTTTAGTATTTCCCAATTATCTAAATCTTGATTGATATCTTCAAATCGAATTTCTTCTTTGAAGACCTTTTTTGAAAGATTTTGAGTTTGATTTTCATTAAGAGATGAAGATGAGGGTTGAGAAGACTTAAAAGAAAAGTGAAAGGAAAAAGATCGGAGCATATTAATAGACAAGTCTTCATCACCCATTAGTATCTTCACCATCACTTGGTTGGTTAGAAATATAAATATTAAACTTGAATTGACAATTATTTTCCAATTTGCTCATATAGGTTTAATCATGCATATTTATTCCAGATCTGACCAAAGCCACCTTAAAAATATTATTCTTAACCAAGGACTGTAAAATTCTTTCAGATCTATCAATTTCTGCTTAGACATTGTCATAGCCTTATCGTCTTGTCCGTCGGGACTTACTGCTACCCTTCCGTCATACAGCCTAAAAGCTAGATCTAAAAGGTTTTAATTCCTTTTATAAATTCATTAATCAACAATTTTCTGGTTAAGAATAATAAGTTGAGTGCTACCATCAGATCAGAATGTTAGCATGTTTAAACGTAAAGAGTAACTCAGAAAGAATTCATAATTCAAATTTAATATCACATCCCTTAATATGATATATATATATTAGAAAAATTTTAGGGTGAGGCAATGGCGCCCCAATTTGAGGCAGTAAAGACATCTGGGCTCTTTAAGCACTTACGAAGGTAATTACATTTATATTTGTTTTAACTATATATTTGAATTGCGTTTATATATATATATATGTGTGTGTGTGTGTGTGTGTGTGTGTATGAGAATGAATCAAATTACACTGAAAGAGTTACACCAATAGTTACACCCATTCAATAACATCCTATCGGATAAATATTTTTCAAAATCAACTGTTGGATTGAAAGTTACAATCATATAGATCATATCTGTAAAATTTAACATTAGTCTGTAATCATTTGTTATGTCATTAAGATACGTCAAGATTAACGTGACGCATCTTGATGACATAACAAATAATTACAGACTAATGTTAAATTTTACAGATATGATCTATATGATTGTAACTTTCAATCCAACAGTTGATTTTGAAAAATATTTATCCGATAGGTTGTTATTGAAACGTTAATCTTGACGCATCTTGATGACATAACAAATGATTACAGACTAATGTTAAATTTTACAGATATGATTTATATGATTGTAACATTCAATCCAACAGTTGATTTTAAAAAATATTTATCCGATAGGATATTATTGAATGAGTGCAACTGTTGGTGTAACACTTGGAATATAATTTGATCCCTAATATGTGTGTGTATATATATAGATAGATATATCTATATGTATATAGTTCTTATAATTGTGCCTTCGCTCTTTTGTAGTGGAAAATCTATCTATCTATTACTAATAATAAAGCAAGGTTTTTGAGGGACACGTGTCAGTCACTCAAAAACCTTGCTATTTTACTATTTTATTATTATTATTTTTATTTAATTTTATTTTTTTATTTTGTTATTTTTTTTATTTTATTTATTTTTTATTTTCTTTTTTCTTTTTCTTTTTCTTATTTTTGTCTTACTTTTTATGTTTTTATGTTTTTCTATTCTTTTTTATCATTTGTTTTTTATTTTAAATTTGTCAATTTTGTTTTTAATTTTTATCTTTTTTATTTCCTATTTTATTTTTTCCTTTTTTATTTTTATGGTCATTTTTATTGTTGCTTTATTTTTTTTTTGTAATTTGAATTTTATTTTTATAATTTTGTTACCTTTCTTTTTTTTTTTTAATTTTTTTTTTTTTTTATTTTTTTTTATTTTTTTTATTTCTTATTATTTTAAAACACTTTTAATTGTTAATATATTTTTTATACGACCAAAAAAGTCTTTATTATATAAATATGATTATATTTCTTTTTAGTCACCACGAGAAACATTACTTAACACATCAAATTTATAAATATTTTTATTTTTTATAAATAATTATTTTATTTTTCAATTCTGCGAGAAAACATTACACGTTGTTATTGTAATTTTATCGTCTTTTAACAAATATCAAATTTATAAATATTTTTATCATTTATAAATAATTATTTTACTTTTTAGTCCCTATTGGAAAACATTACAAGTTGTGAGTGTAATTTTATCGTCTTTTAACACATAAAAAATTTATAAATATATTTATTATTTATAAACGGTGTTTTTGTTTTATAGTCCTTACGAGAAAATATTAAATATCGTCGTCGTAATTTTATCGTCTTTTAACACATATCAAATTTATAAATGTCTTTATCATTTATAAATATTTTTTTGCTTTTTTTATTTTTTTTATTTTTTTATATTCTTTTAGCTTTTTTAATTTTTCTATTTATCTTTTTTTTTTTTTTCTTTTTCTTATTTTTTTTTTACTTTTTTTTTTTTTATTTTTCTTTTTTCTTTTTTTTTATTTGTCAATTTTTTTATTTTTATCTTTTTATTTCCTATTTTATTTTTCTTATTTTTTCCTTTTTATTTTTACGGTTATTTTTAATGTTGTTTTATCTTTTTGTAATTTGAATTTTATTTTTATAATTTTGTTACCTTTCTTTTCGTTTTTAATATTTTTTATTTTTATTTTCTTTATTTGTTTCATTTTTTATTATTTTAAAATACTTTTAATTGTTAATATTTTTATATGAGCAAAAAGTATTTATTATTTAAATATGATTATATTTCTTTTTAGTTGCTATGAGAAACATTACTTAACACATCAAATTTATAAATATTTTTATTTTATATAAATGATTATTTTATTTTTTCAATCCTACTAGAAAACATTACACGTTGTTATTGTAATTTTATCGTCTTTTAACAAATATTAAATTTATAAATATCTTTATCATTTATAAATAATTATTTTGCTTTTAGTCTCTATGGAAAACATTAAATGTTGTGGGTGTAATTTTATCGTCTTTTAACACATAAAAATTTATAAATATGTTTATTATTTATAAGCGGTGTTTTTGTTTTTAGTACTCTACGGAAAACATTAAATATTGTCGTCATAATTTTATCATCTTTTAGCACATATCAAATTTATAAATGTCTTTATCATTTATAAATGATTTTTTGTTTTTAGTCCCTATGAAACATTACAAGTTATTTGTGTAATTTTATCTTATTTGAACACATATCAATTTTATGAATAAGTTTATTGTTTATAAAAGAAAACTCGCTTTATAGTTCCTGCGGAAAACATTACATATTGTGGGTGTAATTTTATCGTCTTTGAACATATATCAATTTTATGAATATCTTTATTATTTATAAAAAATAATTTTACTTTTTAGTCCTCTGAGAAACATTAAATGTTATGTGTGTAACTTTCTTGTCTTTTAACACATATCAAATTTATAAATGTCTTTATCATTTATAAATAATTATTTTGTTTTTTAGTCCCTATGGGGAAACATTACAAGTTGTTGGTGTAATTTTATCGTCTTTGAACACATATCAATTTTATGGATCTATTTATTGTGCTCAAGAATTATTTGAATTTAACAGAACATGAATATAATATAAACAAATTTTTAAATATATATTAAACTGTTTACGAATAATGTGTTTTTACATAAGCATAAAAGCGAATAAGACCCGTGCGAACGCACCGGTATCTTGCTAGTTGTTGTACTAAAATTGGGTCAAAATAACACCGCTCTTATAATTGTGCCTTTGCCCATTGGTGTATTGGTACGTGGAGAGCAAGAAATAACCCAGACTTGAAACCCGGAGTTCGGGGGACAGTGCAGTGTTACTAGGTCTCGAACCATAATCGTCGACTTTGTTCGTCTTCTCAAGAGAGGAGGTGATTGAGTTGAACCAGATTCTGGATCACTCTATCGATATACAAAATGTTGCTTCAGATTCCTCGCCTTACAAACTCTCTCAGAGACCCCTTCGATGTCGACCAAGCCTATCTTCATCGCAAAACCATTCTCCAAAACCAAAGGCCTTGCAGGTAAACCATCACATATCATTTTCTATTGCGTTTTCTTTTGTTTCCTTTCCGTTCTGTTTGGTTGCCAAGAAAATCATCGGCGCAAAGGAAAAATAAATAAATAAAAGAGAATTACGGAATTTCATTGCTGAATTTCTCGAGTTCCCTGGCAAACGGACACGGACTTTTAGATGCTACTGGTTTTTTCTTTTTAATCTCGGTTTTGTTTTCTTTGATTTGAATGCTTCGAGTTTCTTTGTGCAATTTATTGATTTTGGATTTTGTAACGTGGCATTTAGTGCTGCAAGCTCGCTTGATGAATCGGAACTCGCACGGAAGATTGTGTATGGTTGGGAAGAAGGTATAGCTTGGCTGAAAGATCAATGAGCAATTTTTTTTTCTCCAATTGATACAAAAAAGCATGAATGTGGTTAGTGATGACATGTTTGCATTTGGTGAATTGGTGAAGCAGCTTCATCGGAAGTGCGGCAAGCCTACAAGCAGTTTATAGGAGCAGTAGTGGACTTGGTTGATGGAGAAATGCCCTCGGAGGAGTTCCATGAGGTGGCGCTGACTGTGTACCGTTATTTCAGCGGGTCAATGGAGGAGGAGGAGGATTCCACAGATAGAATTATTTATGAGAAAAAGTAAGTGTTGGCTTTTGAAGTTTTGATATTAGTTGGCAATGTGAAGTGCTTGAATAATTGTTTTTATTGGCATAAAGTTATTGTTCAGTTGTGTATGGCTTTTGGATCTTTAATTATTCTTGGGTCTAGTTTGGATTAGCTTCTAACTTATAGTGACTTCTCAATTATAATAAGTTTATGGTTCTTCGCTTACAAAAAAGTCCTTCAAACTTTATAGATGTTGTTTATGGTAAAGATAAATAAAAAAGTTTCTGAAAAGATTCAGATTCATAATGTTATACGAGAAGATTTTGTTTAAAAACATATTGTTATTGTCTTTTAATATTTCTTTTGCTATAAGTGCTTTTTGAGAAGATTATCAAAACAGGCTCTTAGAAGTTGTCGTTTAGAGGACTTAAACACAATGTTAGGGGATTTCTCTAAATTTGTGTTGCCAGGTGAATATTACAAACGCAGAGGCCATAATATGCTTAAATATTTGATTGATTGTTATGTGAGTCTTGAATGTTGGAGCGATTGGAGCATTTGTTGAAAAACTAAACTTTTAGTGTGTGACATTGGTATGTAGGTTAGAATTGCAAAAACTTATTGGTCATGAAATTGCTGATGCCAAGTTGAGGCAAGTTGCATCTCTAGCACACAGACTTTTAAATTTGCAGCCTAACCATAAGAGTTCTGCCTCTTCTTTGGAAAGAAATCTGGATGCTGATGAGGGTTTGGAATTTGGAGATGATTTGATTTTTCAAGCACCAGCTCGTTTCTTGGTTGATGTATCCTTAGATGATGGAGACATGATAGATTTCAAAAACACTGTTTCTTTAGCGTTTCACAAAGAACAATATGGCCATACTGAGCCAACAGACCATTTTGTTGTTGACGGAGAAAAGTTCAATTTGACCTGGTTAAGAGATGCATGTGATAAAATAGTTAGGAATTGTAATTCACAGCTGTCCCGAGATGAATTGTCAATGGCCATTTGTAGGGTTCTTGATTCAGAAAAGCCTGGCGAAGAGGTATTGCTTGATGTCAATCTTCTTTACGGATATATATATCTAACTTTTGCCAACATTGAAACTTACTCTCTTTTCCTTCTCTTTGAAGATAGCTGGAGATTTGTTGGATCTTGCTGGGGATAGTGCATTTGAAACTGTGCAAAACCTTCTTTTGGTGAGGATACACTAGTTCCCTCCTCTTATTTCTTAAAAAGGTCATCGGTAACTCTTTATGAACTTCACTCTCCTCCACCCATGTCCAAGTAATGATTGCTTCATATACGGTGTCTACTTTTGCTTTGGAAATTCTTCATGTAATCATGTTTTTCCTTTGCATGAAAAAAAATCTTGTTTTGGTTGATGACCTTCACTTCAAGACCAAAGGCATGCTTGTCAACTATCTGATAGTGAAAGATACTTGAGTTTTTCATGGATTTGTTTGAATCATACTTGATATTTTTTGACAATTTGCAGCATCGGAAGGAAATCGTTGATTCTATTCATTATGGCTTATCGGTATTGAAGGCCGATAAAAATGCTTCAAATCCTCAGTCTCGCATGCCTAGTTATGGGACACAGGTGTTGACCATGTTCTTTATTGTTAATCTGTTCTTCTTCACTTGTATATAACGAAATGCAGACAAATATGCTGTATTTATTTGAGATATTGCCTCCATATGGAACTACTTTTTTTAGGTAACTGTTCAAACGGAGTCCGAAAAGCAAATTGACAAGCTTCGGCGCAAGGAGGAAAAGCGAAACAAACGAGGAATAGAACATGCTGGTGATGGTGACTTGTCTACACTGGATTTCTCATCTTTACTTCAAGCAAGTGAGAGGAAAAAATTGTTTGATGAGATGATTGGTTCCGGTGATAGGTCCCAGTCAATAGCTCTTCCTGAA
Organism: Calophaca sinica; assembly: GCA_037113605.1. Taxonomy (NCBI): domain Eukaryota; kingdom Viridiplantae; phylum Streptophyta; class Magnoliopsida; order Fabales; family Fabaceae; genus Calophaca; species Calophaca sinica. The sequence goes on along the minus strand of CM073735.1, from coordinate 106,923,658 downwards.
GGAACTATCAGGAAGCATTTTAAGAAGGGGTATGAAGAGGTTACTATTCCCCCAAAACCAACTGCGCCAATGAAACCTGGAGAAAGGCTGGTATATCTCTTATTGTGACTTGTGAGATGCCATCAACTATTTAATGAGAGATTGTGAATCTTATTTCGTAAATGGTGATTGTAACATGAGATCTTTGTTCCTTTCTTCATTAACATATGAGATAAGCACGACGGGTTTGATTCATGGTTTGCTATTGTCTTGAGATTTGTGGTTATTGCAAGGTGATATCATGCTGCAATAAATAAAATTAAAACCCAGATTTTACATTTTATCTTATCTTTAACTAAATATCGACAAATTACATGGCTACTGCTTCCCCCAATCCCCTAAAGTGGTCTTCTAAGTACTAGTTTGTGATAAAGTGTTGCTATTGATGTATATCTACTACAATTATGCACTCTCAGATTGAGATCAAGGAGTTAGATGACTTTGCCCAAGCTGCTTTCCGTGGTTACAAATCGCTAAACCGTATTCAGAGCAGGATTTTTCAAACTGTTTATGAAACTAATGAGAATATACTAGTGAGTGATCTATGGTCTAGTTTTTAAACACAATAACGATCATATATACATTTTATTTAGCAAAGAGCTTGTGTAATGAAGTGCTTCTCTTGTGCTTGCAGGTGTGTGCTCCCACAGGAGCTGGAAAAACTAACATAGCTATGATTTCAATTCTTCACGAGGTGAATACTCCCTCACTTTATATTTACTCTTCCTGAAAATATGGTTTATTTCTATCATTTGAAATCAACGTTTTAAATTTATTTCCATCTATCGATATCATAAGACTGAAAGATGTGGAATTGTGGATGCACTAGCTATTTGTTTTGTGTATATCTTACTTTCTTCTTTGATCCTAAACCTGTCTATGAGGTTATAGTTTAATTTTCAATTCTTTTTCTGCTATATTCATCATCATTTTGTTGTAGTGTAAAGTAAGTACATGTACCACAGGCGAATGAGAAATTATGTGAAAAGCCTAGTGGCCTAGTTCTGCCTTTTTTTTTCCTCCATTGATTTTATCTTCATTTTTCATTTGCGATTTATTTTCTGTCATTCTGATTTGAAAGATTTTGACATGAGCTCTAGATTGTAGGATTGTAATAGACCTCTTCCAATTACTGGGGTATACATCAGGAAAAAAGAATGGGCTAATGGGGTATGAAGGAAGAAATAAGTGGACCAATAAGGGAATGTTACAAACTGGGAATAATATTCCAAAACAGAAGTTATTTGAAGGAGGTCATGCACAGGAGGGTCCACTGATTAGATAGGAAATGGGCACAATGGTCATTGGGAAAATGAATATTCCGGAATCTCATCAGTAAAAGGGAGGGAAGCGGTGCACGAGGCTCCCACCAGGTGGGGTCTTGGGAGGGTAGATCTACGCAGCCTTACCTCTGCTATGCGGAGAGGCTGTTTCTGGAGGAGGGAAGGAGCTATAATGGGGAAAAATGTGACTGAGGAGGCATAAAAGATTTTGGAGGTAAGAAGGTCAGGAAGAGAGACTTAGGGTTATTGGCTTCTGCATTCTCAACTGAAGTTTTCTTTTTTCCTTAGTGTTTTTGGTCGGGTTCTGCTGTTTGTCACATTTATATACCTCTGACTGTCAGAGGCTAGCCTTCATTGTTCTATAAATAAATACCAGTTTCTAACTTTCTATGAGACTGATAAAGTCATCAGGAAATCTGGCTTTATCAACAGAAAAAAACCAAACCTAATGGTACAATTTTCCGGGTTTAGTTTGGATCTGCAAAAATAATAGTTTCAGAGTACTATTGAAGTTTATTTGAGGGGTAGAGGTGCTAAAAACGTTGTGGCAAAAGGGATGGAAACAAGTTAGATATGAAACTATGAGGAATCTTGACCGGTAAGCATGTGGGACCAAGGAGGAAGAAGAGAAATAGGAAGAAACTGATAGGTACTTGGTCCAGAGATTAAAGTTAAAAGAACAAATATGAAGGTAGACATTTTATTAATGTGATCTCCTTAGCCCTGGATCAAAGAAGAACCCAGATTAGAACGAGAAAGAATGATTACAGAACTGCCTTCATGGGAATTTGAAAGTTTGATCTCTCCCATCTAAAACTATCTGACCATCAAGCTCCTCCCTCTAGCTTCTCTTCTCTATTTATAACAGCCTGACTAATTAACTACTCGCTTACAAGGTTTACTCTCAACTGACAGGGCTTAACTAAAGGGGCAGGGCCACTTGATTTCTCGGGCCCATCCTTGTTTCTTCTATTGTAAACCTTTTTAATTAGGTGTTGGGTGCCAGCAGAAACTTCGCAAAATAAGTTGCTGTTCAGTGTGTTATCAAATAGCGGCCATGGCGGATTGCGGTGGCTGGATTTTTTGCCAACCGCTATGACCAATTTGTGAAGGATGGCGGCGCCATGGCGTTTTATGGCGGAAATGACAGCTTAAAATAGAGGATTTTTGACAAAACGCTATGGTCTGCCATCTGCAATCAGTAACACTCACAAGTGGTGAATGTGACTAATGCAAGTACTTGAAATTTATTTCTCAAGGATAGATATCTTTTATATATCTGGTATCTTTAAATTTGGGAGATGGTCCGAAAATTAGATTTTGGGAGGATACTTGGGTGGGAGATATCCCTTTTTTGGAGGGTTTTACTCATCTTTTTTTGTCTCTCTACTGTTCGTATTTCTCTGGTCGAAGCTTTTTTTGGGATGATTCTGTTTGTTCTTGGAATTTAAACTCCTTAAAACACGAGTGATAGAGAAGCTATTCTACTTCGGTCCATTTTGGCCTTACTGAAGTATGATCTCACTTCTTCTAAGCTTGACATGAGAATCTGGATTGTTGATTGTACTGGTGTATTTCATTCTTGCCAATCTTGTTTTTAGTTTCCAATACATTCTCCCATAATGGAGAAATCTGCCTTGCGTAAGCCAATTTAGAAATCTAAAGCTCGTTCTAAGGTCAAAGCTTTGATTGGACGACTATACTCCATAGGGTTGATACTATTGACTTGATGCTTGTTAGATGACCTCACATAGCTCTCTTTCTTGTTGTGTGTATTATGTGTAGATCTGCATCTAAAACTGTGCCTCATTTGTTTATCCATTGCCCAGCTCTGTGTTGCCTTTGTATTTTTGGCAAGCATTGATGTTCAGCACGTGATCTTTTTAAGGATATCAGCTTTCTACATATGCAAAGGGATTGGACACTTTTTTCATACAGTGACTTTTTCCCCCTTTTTGTATTATCTTTTTGTTGAAGATTTCTTATTCTCCAATCTCTTGTACTTATTCTTTCTATCACTAATAAAATTTCTTCTTCTATATGTGTGTATATATGAATGTGTATGGATGCATGATAATAGACTTTTGACAGAAGATTTGAAGACTGAAGGTTCCATTGTGTAATTCTATAAAACTATACCAATATAATTGGTGCCTAAGCTGTTACTATCAGAAACCTAGTGGGTACAGTGAATATTTTGATCTTTTATGGAGCTTATTTGGTCTTATCTTATGACATAAGAACTTGAGCAAGTGTTTGGTTAAGAGCCCATTTGTTTAAAATTAAAAAAAAAGTGATTTTCATATAAAATAATTTAGAGATTATTCTTCAGAGTTTTTAAGTAATGAGAAGCTAATTTGTATTTGCTTACAATCATATTTTTAATCTTCTCTCTCATCTATCAACTCATTAAAATCAGATTATTTCTATGCAACTACTCTAAATAGCTTCTTATTTTAATATGATTTCAGATTTTTTTTTTTTTTTTTTTTAGATTCTGATTATTTCTAAAAGCCAAAACAAACGGATAAAATATCCTAAAAAGTGATTATTTCTTTAGAAAAGTTTTTTTTCCATAAAATAATCCAAATCAAGCGGGTTCTAAATTATTAAGAATACCTTATGACCTACCTATAAGTTTGTTTGAGCTTATTTTGGTTAGCTTTTCATATAAGCTTGTGAAAATTAGCTCATGCCGAATTGCTTATTCAATAAGCTCGTATGTGATAAGTGCTTATTGACTAAGTGCTTAAGTATGTTTACTCAAACAAGCCCTTTAGACTGCAAGGTCTTTATGATCTTTTAAGATGGATTTTTGTGTGGGTACTTTTAGATTTGGGCTGGAGTTAACCCCAAAAGCTAGCTCAAGGGGTGAGTGAGGTTTGCCCAAGCCTTATAAGGACTACATTGGTCATATCTCTAGTTTATGTGGATCTCAACACACCACTCTTTGCCTTGGAATGAACATCTTGAGTGTGGAAAAATGTAGGTGGCCCAATACGAGGGGCCTAATAACAGATATACGATAGACTTTAATACCATTTTAGAATTTGAGCTAGGTCTAAATCAATCCCAAAAACTAGCTCAAGAGATGTGGATTTCCCCGGTCTTATAAGGACTATTTTGGCCATATCTATAGTTTTTGTGGGATCTTAACACGCTTTCATGGCCAAGACTAGACATCTGTAGCGTGGAGAAATGTTGGTGGCCCAATTAAAACGCCTCCTTACACCTAGAACTAGACATCTAGAACGTGGACAAAATACAAGTGGCCCAATAAGAGATCAAGGATAGACTCTAATACCATCTTAGAATCGTCTTAGAATTTGGACTATCCCTCACGCCTAGGACTAGATATCTAAAGCGTTAACAAATACGGGTGACCCAATAACAAATATAGCATAGGCCCTGATGCCATGTCTAGAAAGAAAAAAAAAAGGAGAAAACAAGTGAGAAAATCCATGTGTCTTACACAACGAGGCTATATTATATATTATTGTAAATAATTAGAGTAAATAGTTATTTTTTGTATTGTAACCTAGTTTAGTTATTTGGCCCATTGCTTAGGCCCATTAGGTTAAGCCTAGCGTAGCCTATATAATAAACATTGGTGTGTATACCTGGGATAAGTGAATAATATAATTCAGATATAATTTTCACATGGTATCACGAGCTCGTTCTTGAGGGCCTCGCTCGCATAAACCCTAGCCGCCACCGTTATTGTGGTGATTGTTTTGTCGCCTTTAGTGCGGTTTTTCGTTGCCTTAGTGCGCTTTTCTTCTGTCGCAGCTTTTTCCTATTCACGTCTTTGCTCACTTATCTCGTTTGGCAATCGCTTGCACCCAAACACCACCGACCGTCGCGAATATCAACGAACTGACCCCACCAACAGGTTCGGCTCGTCAAAACCGGCCAGACCCTGCAACCGCGTCGCCGTCCGGACCGCCACGCGCCGCTCTTCTCCGGCAGCCTCTCCGGCGCTTGAGTCCCACGCGCCGCCTTCCAGGGTGCCGTGGACCGCCGTTGTCTCCCAGTTGTAGGTCGGCCCCTCCTCTTTCCATTTTGGGGTTCACTCTCCGATCCGAGAACTTTTATTTTCGTGGAGTTATTTGCCGCTTCGTCGCTCACGCCTTTTTTCCTCAGTTTGTTGCATCTGATCTTTTGATATGGACGGTGATGGTGATGTTCAGAATCCTCCACGGAATCCTCCACAGAATCCTCCACCGCCTCCTCCTCCTCTTGTGGAATCGTCGAACTTGATGAATCCCAATGCTCTGCCATCGCTGCACCCCAGTTATCGTCTCAATGGGAAGAATTACTTCACTTGGGCTCAATTCATGCGTACGAATCAAGGGCGGTCGTGGCAAATTGAACCATATTGAAGGGACTCCTCTCCCTAAAACAGATCCTGGATTCTCTACTTGGGACAATGAGGACTCTCTCATTATGTCATGGATGTGGAACAGTATGCTTCCAGAGATCAGCGGAAATTATATGTTTCTTGCTACTGCCCGGGCGATTTGGGATAGTCTCAGTCAGAATTACTCCAAGAAAAAGGATCTCTCTGCCCGCTTTGATTTGAAGAGCAGGATCTTCAATACTAAACAGGGAACTATGTCTGTTTCTGATTACTTTGCTATTATGAAAGGGTTCTGGATTGAGCTGGATCAATATCAGACCCTCAAGATGGAGACTCCAAATGACATGCTTGCTTTGAATAATTGTATTGAGACTGATCGGATTTTTGAGTTCTTGGCTGGGTTGAACAGTGAGTATGACCCAATTCGACTGCAGATTTTGGGCAAGGACTGCCTTCCTTCTCTTGATGAAGTGTTTTACATTGTGCGGGGTGAAGAAAGTCGCCGGGTTGTCATGCTAGGTGCCAAACCTCTTTGAAGGCCTCGCATTGGTTGCTAGCAAGACAGGCAGATCAGGATCATCTAAGCCTGGCAGGGAGGATCGCTTCTGTGAACACTGCAAGAAGCCCGGACACACAAAGGACAGATGTTTTAGACTCCATGGGAAAGACAATGTCCTCAACCGTCCTGGAGGTTTCAAAGGTACTCAGCACATGTGGTAGCATCTACTTCCACCCTTACAGCTTCTCCGCCTGGTCCAATCGCGCTTTCCTTGGGAGTCAAGACTTGGATCGCTTGCAAAACCTTTCTCGACTTTGCGTAAGCCTTCTAGTTCTAGTTCCTCGACAATGATGGTAGAGCTTATGTTCTCGATCATTTATCGCCTCTGGTACTATTCCTAACGATGCATGGATTACGGACTCGGTGCCACTTGATCATATGACCTTGACTCTAAATTGTTTTCCACTTATAGCCCTCATTCTAGCATTCCCTATATTATCTTGCAAATGGTTCTCACACTGTTGTAGGTGTTGGAGATATTACTCTCCACACCCCTTTCTATTGAGAAGTGTGCTTTATGCTCCTGGACTCTCAAATAACTTAATTTCTATTCGCAAACTTACCCAAGATATGAATGACAAGAACTTTTTTTCCTACTCATTGCCTCTTTCAGGATCACCTTGCCAGGGAGGGCGATTGGAGTTGCTAAGGAGCAGGAGGGTTATACTTTCTATCTGTGAAGAATCTGGTTTGAAGGTGTTGTCTTCCTCTTGCCAGTCTCACCGAACTACTACTCAAGTTTGGCTTCAAAGATAAGCGTCTAGGGCATCCTCCATTTCCTTTACTCAAAACTATGTTTCTGCTTTATTTTTGCAAGAGTCCTTGAGTCATTTAATTGTGATGTTTGTCAATTTTCCAAACACAAACGTGTGTCTTTTCCTTCTAGTTGTAATAGAAGTGTTGAACCTTTTGATCTTATTCATTACGATGTTTGGGGACACCTTTGTTTCTAATATTTTGGGTGCGCGATGGTTTGTTACTTTTATTGACGATTGTACTCGCGTGAGTTGGCTATTCTTGATGAAAGATAAATCTGAAGTATCTCAGTTGTTCATTCAAGGTTATCACATGATAAAGACTCAATTTGACAAATGTATTAAAAGACTACGGTCGGATAATGGTCGCGAATATGTCAATCAATGTCTTTCTTCATTTATTAGTCAAAATGGTATTCTTCATGAACTAACGTGTGTTGATACTCCACAACAAAATGGAGTTGTAGAAAGGAAAAACCGTCACTTACTTGAAATTGCTCGTGCCCTTCTCTTCCAAACAACAGTTCCAAACTCATTTTGGGGGGAGGCAGTTTTGACTGCTGCCTATCTCATCAATCGGATTCCATCCCGAGTTCTAGGTAATTTCAGTCCTGTTCAATCTATGTTGTCTTTTTACCCATCTGCTCCTATCATGCAGAGTCTAGAGCCTAGAATATTCGGCTGTGTTGCCTTCGTTCATGTCCACAAGCAGCACCGCAATAAGTTGGATTCCAGCCGTCCGATGCATCTTCCTGGGTTACGCTCCTAATAAGCGAGTACAAGTGTTATCATCCTTCCAGTCGTAAACACTATGTCTCTATGGATGTCACCTTCCATGAACATGTTCCGCTTCTTCACTCGTCCTCGAACCAGGGGAGAATAGTAGTGATTTGGAATCGATTCGAAGTTTCTTCTCCTTGGTCCTTGGCATCCTGAGTCACCACTTTTGTCGATTGATTCTCCTGAGTCTCCCTGTTGTTTCGAGTCTCCTATCCCCGAGTCTCCCGCCGCTGCTCCCGAAGTTACTACCTCCTCGAGTCTCCAGCTGCTTCGAGTCACCGTTATTGTTTCTTCTTTACCTCCTATTTTGCAGAAACAACACCTTCAAAGACCAAAGAAAGAGAAAGGCTAGTGAGCCAACTTTAACATATCAGAGGAGAGGAAAACCCGACCTGGTCCAGAAACAACCCCAACCGTCTGAGCCGGAGGTAAGTACTGAAATTAACCCTATTGCTTCTGACTCTTCTATTTCCGATACACTTGACCTTGATCCAGTTGACCTTCCCATTGCCTTGAGAAAAGGGAAAAGGTCTTGTACCAAATACCCTATTTCTCAATTTGTTTCATCTAACAGTGTTTCCATGACATAAGGCCTTTATAATGACGATTGACTCTGTAAGAATCCCTGCATCTGTTAAGGAAGCACTTAAAGATGAAAATTGGATCAAAGCCATGAGTGAGGAAATGAAAGCTCTTGAAAAAATAGAACTTGGGAGATAGTTGAAAAGCCAAGAAGCAAGCTTGATTAGTTGCGGTGGATTTACACTGTCAAGTACAAATCGGATGGCACTCTTGATCGATATAAGGCGGATTAGTAGCAAAAGGGTACACCCAGACTTATGGCATTGATTATGAGGAAACATTTGCACCGGTAGCAAAGATGAACACTGTCTGTATCTTACTCTCTCTTGCGGCTCATTCTGGGTGGGAACTTAATCAGTTTGATGTTAAAAATGCATTCTGCATGGAAATTTAGAGGAGGAAGTGTATATGGAGATCCCGGGATTTGATCCAACTCATGGGGTAAATAAGGTGTGTAAATTGAAAAAGGCCTTGTATGGGCTAAAAGCAGTCTCCTCGGGCATGGTTTGGAAGATTTACAAAGGCTATGTTGGGCCTTGGTTACAAAGCGAGTCAAGGAGACCATACCGCTTTTCTTCAAACATTCACGAGGAGGAAAACTAACAAGACTCCTTGTTTATGTTGATGATATTATTATTCTGAGGAATGACTTGGTTGAGAGAACTCCTCAAGAAGAAATTGTCTGCGAATTGAGATGAAAGATCTGGGAACCCTCAAGTACTTCCTTGGGATAGAGGTAGCTTACTCAAAACAAGGAATTTTTATCTCTCGGAAGAAAATATGTTCTTGACCTTCTACAGAAACCAGCAAGCTTGGGTGTAAACTGCGGGTGTTCCAATAGAGCAAAATCATAAAATGAGCAATCGAGGAGGAGAGTGCTAGAGTTGACAAGTCCCAGATGCTCGAGATTAGTGGGAAGGCTAATTTACTTAGCACACACGAGACTGACTTAGCTTATGCGATGGCGTGGTCGGTCGGTTATGCATGATCCAAGGATGAGGCATTTGCGAGCGATGAGAGCGGATCTTGCAATACCTTAAAGCGACTCCGGGAAGGGTCTATTGTTCAAAAGAGGCGGAAGACTGGCGTTGGAAGCCTATCGATGCTTTGATTATGCAGGCTCGATTGAGTGATAGAAGGTCCACGTCTGCCATCGCACATTCTTTTGTGGTAATCTTGTTACATGGAGGAGCAAAGCAAAATGTAGTGGCGGATCAAGTCTTTGGCAGAATTTAGAGCAATGGCTCATGGGATTTGTGAGCTATTGGGGGTGAAGATTATTCTTGATGATTTGAAGGTGAATTATGAAGGCTCAATGAGGTTGTTTTGTGACAATAAATCAGCAATCAGCATTGCTCATAATCCTGCATAACATGACAGACCAAACACATTGAGATAGATAGACACTTTATAAAGGAGAAGTTAGATTGTGGGTGATCACAACGTCCTACATTCCTCTTGGATACCAACTGGCGAGATGTGCTTACAAAGGGGCTATCTACGTAATCCATTCCGCTGACTTACTTGCAAGCTAGGAATGATTGATATCCACTCACCAGCTTGAGGGGGAGTATTGTAAATAATTAGAGTAAATAGTTATTTTTTGTATTGTAACCTAGTTTAGTTATTTGGCCCATTGCTTAGGCCCATTAGGTTAAGCCTAGCGTAGCCTATATAATAAACATTGGTGTGTGTATACCGGATAAGTGAATAATATAATTCAGATATAATTTTCACATATATGTATAATGAATCATAATAAATACACAATACAATGAATCATAATAAATACACAATATTAACACTACCCTATTTACATGATACTATCAAATAATATCTACTTATTTACATCATTTCTAATTCAACCCCATCAGTGTTATCAAATATCGGCCATGGCGGCGCCATGGCGGAAAGCGGTCGCGGATCGTGAGAAAACCGCCACTATCCAGGCGGTGGCGAGGCGGATTCCAAATGGCGGGTCGTGGCGGCCGCTTCGCGTGTGGCGGCCATGGCGGACGGCGGGCGCCATGGCGAAACCCGGCCAGCGCGAAAGGCTCATTGTTTGGTGACGACCCGCACGGGCCGGTTCATTTAATCAGAAACAAACAAACCTAAACTCGTTCAGTCTGTCTCTCTCTCTCGCCACTGCTTCATTCTTCTCCCCGACCCCGCGCCGCGCCTCGCCTCGCCGACCCTGCGCCGCGCCTCGCCGCGCCTCCCCGACTTCAGGCTAAGTCGCAATCGCAACCCGGTGCGCATTTCTCTCATTCTCTGACTCTGTTGACTGTTCATCTTCGTTTTCGTTTTCGTTTTCGTTTTTCCTTCTGTTTCTCTCGTTCTTCTTTCGTCTTCTTTCGTATTTATTTTTTCTTTTTTCACTTCATTTTATTTTATTTCTCTGTTTTTTTTTCCATTCTTTTGTTTTAAATTTTTTTCCAGTTTCTTTTATTTTTTTCTTTCTTATTTCTTAAATAGTTTTTTTATTTTTTTCATTCTTCTCTGTTTTAATTTTTTTCCAGTTTATACTTTTTAATTTTATTTTTTTAATCTCTTTTTATGCTATTTTTAATCTTTTCTCCCTTTAATTTTTGTTCCTTCATTTGAATAGAGGTCTATTCATTCTTCTCATCAATGGTGGGTGAAGGATCAAGTAGTCAACCACAATCAAGTAGTCAACCACAATCAACAAGAAGTTCTAGAGTGGACCCGGGATGGAAATATTGTTATCCTCTAACTGAAGGAGACACCAATGCCATTGTGTGTAATTTTTGTAAAAAGGTCACCAATGGAGGAATCACAAGAGCAAAACAACATTTAATGGGAAAGAAAGGGAATGTTCTTTGCTTGCAAAAAGGATCCACCAGAGTTTAGAGAAGAGCTTTGGAAATATCTAGAGCAGAAAAAAATTGAAGACAGCTTTGCAACTTCACGTGCTAGAGATCCAATTGAAAGTGAAGATGAAGTTGATATGACAGTAACACAAAATATTAGGAGAACTAAAGGACCAATGGATTTATTTTGTAGAAATCCAGAAACTGCAATTGCAAAAAGAAAGAAGGAGAAATTGAGGCAAACTAGTATAAATGAAGCATGCGACAAAAATTTAACGGCTAAAGTTCATCAGTCAATTGCTCGCTTTTGGTATCAAGCTGGATTGTCATTCAATCTTATAAAGTTGAAGAGCTTTGAAGAAATGGTTACAGCTATTGGTTCCTTTGGTCCAAATTTGCGAATTCTCAGTTATCATGAAATTAGAGTTCCACTCCTAAACAAAGAATTGGAATTCACTGAAGAACTACTAAAAAATCACAAGGAGCAGTGGAGGAAACATGGGTGCTCTATTATGTCAGATGCTTGGACTGATAGAAAGTCTCGATCTATAATCAATTTTTTGGTGAACTCTGCTGCTGGAACGATGTTTTTGAAGTCTGTTGATGCCTCTGATGTTGTGAAAAGTGGTGATCTTTTGTTTGAGATGCTTGATTCTATTGTAGAGGAGGTTGGAGAAGAAAACGTTGTTCAAGTCATCAGTGATAATGGAAGCAATTATGTTTCAGCTGGTAAGAAGTTAGAAGAGAAAAGACCTCATCTTTTTTGGACTCCTTGTGCAGCCCACTGCATTGATTTGATGCTTGAAGATATTGGAAAGCTTCCAATGATAAAGAAGACAATTCAAAGGGGAATCAGCCTTGTTGGTTTTATCTATGGCCATACTAGTACATTGAGTTTGATGAGGCAATTCACAAACAAAAGGGAATTGGTGAGACATGCTGTTACAAGATTTGCTACATCTTATCTATCGTTAGAAAGGCTTCATCAAGAAAAAACAAATCTGAGAAAGATGTTTACTTCCGAGGAATGGACCAAGAACAAGTTGTACAAGGAGGCTAAGGGGAAGCAAGCAACAAAAACTGCCCTAATGCCTTCATTTTGGAAACATGTGGTTTTCACTCTTAAAGTCATGGCGCCTCTTGTAAGAGTTCTTCGTCTTGCTGATGGTGAAAGAAAACCAGCCATGGGCTATATTTATGAAGCAATAGATCGGGCAAAAGAGACAATCACCAATTCCTTTAACGATCCAGACAAATACAAAGATGTATTTGCAATAATTAATAAGAGATGGGAATGTCAGCTTGGTAGAGATTTGCATGCTGCTGCTCACTTGCTAAACCCAGAGTTCTTTTATAGCAACTCAAAGTTGGAGAATGATTTGAAGGTTAATAATGGGTTATATAATTGCATTCACGAGATTGGTGCGAAGTGAGGAAATGCAGAACAAAAATACTAATGGAGTTGCCATATTATAAGAGTGCTGATGGTCTCTTTGGTACTAAGTTTGCAGTAAATGGAAGAAAAACTATGGCTCCCGGTAAGAAACTATTTCTAAGAATACATTCGTAGTCTCCTGGTAATATAAACTTTAAAATTCTAAGTTCTCTTCCATTTTGTAGCTCAATGGTGGAAAATGTATGGCATGGGAGCTCCACATTTACAGCAGCTGGCTATCAAGATTTTGAGCTTGACATGCAGTGCATCTGGATGTGAACGCAATTGGAGTGTCTTTGAGCAAGTAATAATCATTCCTAACTCTTAACTCTTGATATCATAGGAAAAAAGAGGAATAGCATTAAAAATCTATCAATTAACACTTTAATTATGTTTATACTGCAGATTCATACAAAAAAGAGGAATAGGCTTGAACATAAAAAGTTGCATGATTTGGTTTATATCAAATATAACCAACAACTCAAGCAAAGATATAATCTTAGAGATGAAATTGATCCAATTGCCCTCAATGACATTGATACATGTAATGAGTGGTTAGTGGGAGAGATGGATGATCCTAATGAAGATGCTGAGAATGATTTGGTCTTTGATGATGATCCCACACTACATTGGCAAACTGTTTATGAGGCTTCGGGGGCTAAAGAACTTAGAACTTATACTAGGAGCAGAGCAAGGAAAAGAAAGGAACCATCAAGTGCTGTCCGTATCACAACTTCCACAACTTCAACATCAAAGAGGCAACAAGTAGCTAAGGGAAAAAGGATAGTTGTTGAAGTTGAAGAAGATGAACCATTGGAACATGAGGAGAGTTACGAAGAATCCGATGCATCGATGAATATGTGGAGCAGGAGATGAAGAAGAGGAGATGATGAAGATGGAGAAGAGGAAGAAGGATATGCCCTGATAGATGATGGCATTGAAAATGATTATGTTGGGGTTAATGAAGAGGACTAGGCATTTACTTGATGTTTGATGTCTTGAACTTATGTTTTATTATGTTGTTATTTTGATATTTGATGTCTTGAACTTAATGTTTATGGTCTTGGATTTGGTATTTTGCCATTTTGGTTATGAACTTATGGTATTTACTATCAATTTAGTTCAATTGAATCCTTATATTTTAGTTATGTAGCATTTTTTCTATATATATATTGTATTTTATTTAGTCCGCCATGGCGTCCGCCATTTCCCGCAACGCAATCCGCCATTTTTTTATGGCGGATTTTTGGCTTTCCGCCATGGACCGCCATCCGCCATTGATAACATTGAACCCCATAAGCCAGCTCAAAAGGTGAGGATTGACCAAGTCTTATAAGGACTACTTTGGTCATATCTCTAGTCAATGTGGGAACTCAACACGCTCCCTTATGCCTAAGATTGGACATCTAGAGCATGGACAAATATGGGTGACCCAATAACAATACCCCCTCATGTCTAAGACTAGACATTTAAGAGCATGGACAAATACGAGTGACTAATAACAAATCTAAGATAGGCTCTAATACCATATTAGAATTTGGGCTTGACTTGACTAAATCCCAAAAGCTTGCTCAAGAGGTGAGGATTGCCCAAACATTATAAAGACTACTTTGGCCATATCTCTAGTTGATGTGGGATCTACAATCTAATAAAGTATTTTAAATGTAACGGGATTTTTAACTAGCATGATTAATTTTTCATTGTTTTACTTGATGGATATTCTCAAGGAGTTTGATTGTGGGGCTTTGGTGTATTCTTGTTTTTTCTTAATTGTTCATTTTGTTTGTGCCTTTTCATTTTAAGCTATGTGAAGAGGATTTATTATCCTCGAATTGTGTATGGTCTTTATTTCTCAATTAAAAAGTGCTTTTCATAAAGATAAATTTCTTTCCTTGATGATGACTTGTATGCAGATTGGACAGCATTTCAGGGATGGTTACTTGCATAAAAATGAATTTAAGATAGTTTATGTTGCTCCAATGAAGGTATGTTGATTTATATGTTTCTCTTCTTTCTATTTCTCTATTTCTCTGTTCAGCTTTGCCTTTTGTTCCCTGCATTTGTGTTTCATTTCTAAATTTAGATTCTGTTCCATTCTAGGCTTTGGCTGCAGAAGTCACTTCAACATTCAGCCAACGTTTATCTCCATTGAATATGACTGTCAGAGAGCTTACCGGAGATATGCAGCTCTCTAAAAATGAACTCGAAGAAACTCAGGTTTCTTGTTATGAGAATTCCAAGGCTGGGATTTCGTTGCCAGCATGCAAACTAAATTTCATTTTTTAATTTCATTTTTCTTCCATGGTTTAAATCAGATGATAGTGACAACACCTGAGAAATGGGATGTCATTACTCGCAAGAGCAGTGACATGTCACTCTCGATGCTGGTGAAGCTCTTAATTATTGATGAAGTGCATCTACTAAATGATGATAGAGGTCCTGTGATAGAGGCTCTAGTTGCTAGGACCCTGCGGCAGGTAAACCTTGTGGTTAAGTTTGTTTCTAATTTTTGGTAAGTTTTGGTGAAGCTAATATGCATGAAGCATTTCTATACTTGGTGAATCGAGCTTACAAAGAGAAATCCAGACTGGCCTCTCTGCAATGATTTTTTGTGTGTTTCTCATTCCCCTAAGTTAAGTTGAAATCTAGAACCTTGATTAGATGGCATCTTCTCTCTGGTGGTTATGGGCTAAAAATGTAGTATTGAATGCAAGCAGAAGAGTGGAAAAAATCAAAGAAACCTGTTTATTTTCAACAAAATTTTATTTTTATTGTACTACAGTTGCATTGACTCTACAAGTTGTATAGACTTATAATGCATCCTTGGAAATCAATGTTTTTATTCTGATATTTTTGATAATATATGATGGATTATGCCTGGGGTTTTGTTGTAATTTAAATGATATGCCTATCTGTGCAGTGGTGCCGCAGTCCCACTACGGCCATTTATTATATGTGTATCTCCACATTATAATTGGCTTCTAATTGAACAATATCTTCTTTTTATTATCAGGTGGAGTCAACTCAGACAATGATACGCATTGTGGGCCTTTCTGCCACGCTCCCCAATTACCTAGAGGTTTTTTGTCCAATATATACTTGTTTTTGTTACTTCTTTTGACTGATGTTTTATATGCTGTAGTATTTACTGGATCTAACCTGCATATCTGACTATTCATTTCTCCAGGTTGCACAGTTTCTCAGAGTAAATCCAGACGCAGGTCTTTTCTTCTTTGATTCAAGTTATCGTCCAGTGCCTCTTGCACAACAGTATATTGGAATTAGTGAGCCAAACTTTGCAGCTCGTAATGAATTGTTGAATGATATATGCTATATGAAGGTCTTGTTCCATCTAGGTTCTCTTCAAAACATCATGTATCTTGCAGTATTGGCAAATTTTCCAGCTTTGACTCTTGTGCTTGATCTAGGTTGTTGATTCTATTAGGCAAGGTCATCAGGCAATGGTATTTGTTCATTCACGAAAAGATACTGCAAAGACTGCTCAGAAACTGGTTTGTCATTTCATAAGTTTTATATAGTCATGGTATTTGATTCAGTATTCTTTATCCTTGTATTGCAGGGTTTGCCGAAACTGTTATTATTATACTATTAACTTCAGTGCATACGAACAAATTGTTATATTTTCTGTCTCATGCTTTGCTTTTAGCATCATCATTTGTATGTCATATTCAACAGGCTGAACTGGCACGAAGGAATGAGGACTCGGAACTCTTTAGTAATAATACGCATCCACAATATTCCTTAATAAAGGTTGTTAGAATAAACATTTATTTGGATTTTTTGTGTGATATCTATGCTTCTTTGGGTTCATAGATTTTCTGTTTTACGCATTCCAGAAAGAAGTAATTAAATCAAGAAACAAAGATCTTGTTGAACTTTTTGAATTTGGCGTGGGCATTCATCATGCTGGGATGTTACGTGCTGATAGGGGACTGACTGAGAGGCTTTTCTCTGATGGACTTCTGAAGGTAAAGCTTATCTTTCTCTAGTTATTTCAACCTAAACTTTCCGAACTTGCTTGTAGTTTCATGTAAGTATGCCTTTTGCTGCTTTTAGGTACTTGTCTGTACAGCAACTCTGGCATGGGGTGTTAATCTACCTGCTCACACAGTTGTCATTAAGGTTTGTATTACAGATTACCCTGTATCTTATTTTTTTTTATAAATATGATTTCCTTCTAATCAATCTCTTGTTGAATCATCGAAGTTTTTCTTGTTGATAATGTCTTTCAAATTTCAAATGTTTGGTTATTCTTAAGTTGTGTTATATCATTACTTGGTTCCTACTTGTATTTTCTTTTATTTCTTTCCTTCAGTTCTTTTAATTTAACTGTAGCTAACTGGGCTTAACTCAGTTAGTGGGCTTCACTTGGTGGGCCTTACAGCTGCTCAGTTATTATGAATACTGAGCAACAGTGTACGCAATCTAGTTTTCATTTTTCACGTTATCAATAAATGAGACTTTCAGTTTCTCTGAAACAAAGTTGAAAATCTAGTTGTGAATAATTTCTTGTGTTTTGAAACTTTAGGAATTAAATGGGAAAAGGAAAAGCAACTGAAAAAGATCACAATTAAGTGTAGTTCTTCGCTTGAGATATTCTGTGATATTTTAACATCAGTCGTTAATCGTATTGGGCATCAGTCATAAGGTGCATGGACTAGTAGAACCTAAATCAGTTTCAAATTATGACAAAATTTTGTGAGCATGAGCTACATGATCTCATCTCAGCTTTTAAACCAATCACGGATTTCATGGAAAGTTTATCCTATCCTACAGAGAGCTATTTAATGGTGTAAGGGTTCAACACGTCTACACGCTGTTCATAGATTCTAATATGTGTGTATATGTGCGCGCGTGCACATAATTGAAGTTGTTGTCAATTCTTGGATAAGAAAACAGGTAGATGCTTGCATGGTGTTGTGGGACACGATGAGTTCCGTTTGTGATTAGTATCCCCTGTTTTTCCCCCAACACAATAATAATTTACTTTGAGAAAATAAGAAATAGAACTTGTTAGGGAAGTGTTCTAGGTAGAATGCATCAAATTGTATCGTATTAACAAGATTAAAAAAGATGAGAACTGAGAACTCTTTGCTTCAACTTGCTCAGGTCACACATAAATTTTTATTTATTGACCATGGAATCTAGCCTTTTTGAATTCCCCAATTTTCATAATAGCTATACAACATTTACAGTTTGGCCCTGTCTAACTACCTTATACGAGACAGCTTTTGAGTTGTTATCTGTTGCAATTTATCTGTTTCGCTTGTTGGTGGGCTGCATGATATTGTAACTGCTGGCTATATTTTAGTTTCCTCTTTTTAATTGTTAGAGATAACATAATATTTTGGGCCTGCACCAAACACCTTATGGTCCTAAGGATAGTTGGTCCTTAACATTAATAGAGCTCTTAAGTTTGATCCCTGCTGTTCTCTTTTTTCATAAATTAATCGTGGCACTTGTTATGATTGTCTTGTTCTTCATCCACCCTTGGCTCAAGGCGTTTTTGTGCGAGACAATGTCTTAGAGATTAAAACCTTTGGATGCACCATGCACACCCCTTAATGTCTTAAGAAATTAGGTCTTGGGCGAGTTGGCCAGTTGGCCAGTCAGAAATATTTTTGGTGCATTCCAGTAGTATGCAGTAGTTTTGGAAATAAGTTTACGATCCCCTGCCTTTCGGGTCTATTTTTGTTTTAATTTTTTTAAATAAAATTATAAATATGCCTTTGCCCTAGGAAGTAGGTTTTGAAACCAAATCTTACTGCTGGCACAATGTTTTAGTGGGGTCTTATAGTGCTAATATGCAAAACTTTATGTAGGTAGCTACCAATCATATTCTCTAATGTCCAGCAGCTTGGTTTTAGATTTTTGTTTTCCCCAGGGATTCTATATCAAGTTACTATGTGCTCTACTATGTTCTTATGAAGTTATGAGTATTGAGTTACTTTTTTCTCGTAACTTGTAATTTGATCCGAAGTCTGTTGTTCTCCAGGGCACCCAATTATATGATCCAAAAGCTGGTGGGTGGCGAGACCTGGGTATGCTCGATGTTATGCAGGTAAGGCATGGGGTTTCCTGTATTAGGTCAATATGAAGTGCTTACTTTTTCTAAGTTAGCCAATATGCTGTTTCTGCAACATTTTTACAGATATTTGGGAGGGCTGGGAGACCTCAGTTTGATAAAAGTGGTGAAGGTATAATAATTACATCTCACGACAAACTAGCATATTATCTGCGACTTTTGACAAGTCAACTCCCTATAGAAAGCCAGGTAATGATTGGGAAAATTGTGAGGCTGTTGTGTTAATGTATGTACTTTGAATCTTTGCCTCTGCTTTGGATCATGCATAAGATTTTCTTAATGTATGGGATTGTGTTGACTAACTTTGTTCATTCCTTTGCAGTTTATTAAATCGTTGAAAGATAATTTGAATGCAGAGGTTGCATTGGGTACTGTAACTAACGTTAAGGAAGCCTGTGCATGGCTTGGCTATACATATCTTTTCATAAGGATGCGGATGAATCCTTTGGCTTATGGTATTGGGTGGGACGAGGTACCTAACTGCCAGCCTTTTTCTTTGTTGAACCAGTTTCTATAATATTTTGTAAATTTTGGATTGTCTAGCATAGTTATAGTTTGCAAACCTCCAAAAAAGGTGTATGTTAGAAAGCTTAACACTTTGTTTGGATGGGAGAAGAAGGTGAAAGAAAAGGAAAAAAAAAAGAATGTTAAAGGAATGAAAATAAGTGGAAAGTGAGATTATTTTTTAGTTGTTTGGTATGAGTGAATGTGGATAGAAAAGTTAGAGGAAAGAAAGATGTATATTTTACAAATGACATAAATACTCTTGTGCAAAAATACAGTGTATATATATATATATTTATTTGTTTGTATATATTAACATATATATATAAGTATATATTTGTATATGTTAATATAAATTATTAATAAATTAATATATTTGAAAACACAAGTGTTGCAGTGTTGGCGTTAACACACTGTCACACACGCCACTAGGTAGAATACATTAGTTGAATTGAACGACAAAAAAAAAAGCAGCAAATGAGAAAGCAGGGATTTTTTGTCTTTTTTTCTTCTAAGATCCGCTTACCTCCAATTTTCCACTCAATTATGCATGGAAAGCATCTTCCTGTGGGACCCACGAAATTTGATCCTTCCTTTCTCTTTCTATGGCAAACCAAACGGTGGAAGGCTCTAACTTCGAGGTGGATTCCCTTCTTTGCCGATCTGTCCCTCTGCTTTCCTGTAAACCAAATGATGCGTAACAGTGAGTGCTGCAGATCATGACGTAATGCTGTTATCAACAACCATCTAACTGACAGCTAACAGAATGCAAACTGAATGGATAGAAATCGGAAGCTGTGTCATTTGAGAAAAAGAGGTTTCTTTGCATGGAAAGAAAAAAGATATAGAGAGCCGTAGGACTCTTGAACATCCTGGAAAGGTTGATAATTTTTGCATGGATATAATATATAGATAGGTACCAATAATTTAAAATTGAAGTTTGATAATTTGTTGCATTTCACAGATTTTCAACAGTGAGTTCCTCTCACATCATTTTGAAAAGAGGAATGATATTTGGACAAAAAAAAATGGGACAACTTTCGCGGCAACTTTCTGAGTGGTTAACACAGTTCAAATACGTGATTAATTACGTTCAGTGAATGGTTAATGAATATATTAGATGTCGAAATTCATTAACCATTGACGTAACTTCATTAATCACGAATTTGAACGTGATTAACCACGATTTCCAAGTGTTCAACTTCAACACCTGATATATCCATTAGCCATTCACTGAATGTAATTAACCACGTATTTGAACTGCGTTAACCACTCAGAAGATTGTCGTGAAAGTTGTCCCATTTGTTGTTGTCCAAATCATGGTAGTTAGTATCGCTCGAATTGTACGATTCGCGATACGATGCAGATTGAAGGTCAAACGATGCAAATCGGCTGAACAATTGTTTTGTGTCTTGAATCGCACATGAATTGCTCGTATCGTTAACAGAATCGCTGAATCGCAAATCACAGATGAATCGCGCGATTCCTGACATGGCTGAAACGCGGCGGAGTGTGCTGAAACACTGCGGAGATGTGCTGAAACGCGATGGGTTTTTTCACGACCTGGTTTGGGTCACGCGACCCGTTTGAACTCTAGCGGTTGCGCCTCAAAGTAACAGAAAAGAAAGCAGAAGAAGAAACGGAGAAGAAGGAGAAAGAACGAGTGAAGAAGAAGAAAGAAGAAGATCACAGGCAAGCAATGATGGAAGAAGATAAAGTTGCGGCTGCTGTTAAGGAGAGGCACAAAAGAAAGAGGGTTTTAGGGTTATTCACATTGGGCTTGGGCTTAACATATTAGTGAAGCATCCTTCTTTATGTTTCAGCGTTGCTACACTTTCAGGGTTTTAGTAAAGCATCCTTCTTTATATAAATGCTACACTTTATATTTCAGCGTTGCTCTATATTTTCCGTTGCTCTATAAAAATGATCTCAACGTTGCTCTATATTTTCCGTAAATAAAACATCATTTTATATTTTTTATATGTATTTGACCTTTTAATTTAATATTTACTTCTCAATTGTACCTAAACCATTCACACTTTTTAATATAAAATATATGATATATGTATTATATCAGTATATAAATGACATAAACCATTGACTTCTCAATTGTACCTAAACCATTGACTTGAATTTTGGATTATTTTGAACTTCATATATGAATGCTTTTTGCTTATGTTACTTATATTTACTTTAAAATGACATATTTTTAATGTTCATGTATCTTACGATTCATAAAACGATACGATACACGAGTCGAAAAATAGGGTCAACGATTCATGATACGTATCCCGATTTGATAACCGTGCTCCAAATATCATTTTTCTTTTGAAAGTTTTTTGGTGATTGTTTTTATGCATTAAAAGGTTTTCTAATGATAATCTTCTATGTTTTAGGTGATGGCAGATCCTACATTGAGTTCTAAGCAAAGATCTCTTGTAATTGATGCTGCCCGTGCACTTGATAAAGCAAAAATGATGCGGTTTGACGAGAAGAGTGGCAATTTTTACTGTACTGAGCTTGGTCGCATTGCAAGCCATTTTTACATTCAATATTCCAGTGTTGAAACATACAATGAAATGTTGAGACGCCACATGAATGATAGCGAGGTTATAAATGTGATATATTACGAAGTTTTAATTACTGCTAAAGGTTTCTGCTCATGTTGTTGCTTATTACTATTTTAAGGGTTTGTCTTTGCCCTTGACTTTGCTACGGGACATGGTTATGCCTCTAGCTTCTTTCAGTGTTCTGTCTTTGGCTGTTTCAAAGGAGATGGCATCTCCAATATGCAGAGAAATTTGGCAGCCTTGCTGCTTTCCTTAATTTTTTTTTTTTTGTTTTTGTTTTTGTTTTTTTGTTTTTCTGTAAAAAGGTGCTGTTGTGGCATACAAATGACGATTTATTATTTATAATATTATATACTGCATTTTTCTGTAAAATTGCAAATGCTGTGGAATATGTTAGTTGGTCATCTTATGCAAATGCTGTGGAATATGTTAGTTTGTCGTCAGCCTGTGTAAACTTGTGTATCTGAAAGCATTATTTCTTATATAATTATGATTTGTCTTCTCATATTCTTTTTGTCTTTCTTTGGTTTAGGTGATTAACATGGTTGCACATTCATCTGAATTTGAGAACATTGCTGTTCGAGAAGAAGAACAAAATGAGCTAGAGATGTTGGCACGCACATCATGTCCATTAGAAATCAAGGGTGGTCCTTCCAATAAACATGGGAAGATTTCCATTCTGATTCAGGTTTTGTTGTTAAGCTGTTGACTTTGTTTACCTGTGGGGATACCTAAACAGTTGCATGAATAATATATTGCGTGTTGTTTGCAGTTGTACATATCTCGAGGATCTATAGATTCTTTTTCTTTGATTTCTGATGCTGCGTATATAAGTGCAAGCTTGGCTCGTATAATGCGGGCTTTATTTGAGATTTGTTTGCGAAGAGGCTGGTGTGAGATGTCCTTGTTCATGTTGGATTATTGCAAAGCCGTAGATCGCCAAATTTGGCCGCACCAACATCCTCTTAGACAGTTTGACAAGGACCTTTCTTCAGAAGTTTGCCCTTCACTATGGTCTTCACTATATTCACTAGCTATGTTTCATACTAGTGTGTGATAGTCTTTTTTGATTTGTAGATATTGCGGAAGCTTGAAGAGCGAGGGGCTGACTTAGATCACCTGCTGGAGATGGAGGAAAAAGACATTGGAGCATTAATTCGTTATGCACCTGGAGGAAGGGTATGTGCCTTTTAGTAGGATGGTGTTCAATGATTTCCTTTGGTGGTGGGTTCAGATGTTGAAGAAATGTTGATTGTTATTTTCTTATCCCTCTTCATTTTAGTTGGTCAAGCAATACCTAGGGTATTTTCCATCACTTCAGTTATCAGCAACTGTGAGTCCAATAACCAGAACTGTGTTAAAGGTAAGTCCACAGTGAAGAAATTATTCCAGACTATGGGATTCCAATTTTTTTATTGATTTCATCACAGGTTATATAGCCTTGATATCCAGTTCTACATAATCAATCATTCTTTTCAGGTTGATTTGGTCATAATGCCTGTTTTCATTTGGAAAGATCGTTTTCATGGTACTGCTCAACGTTGGTGGATTTTGGTAGAGGTGAATAAATTTTCTTGGGATGATCAGGCACTACAATTGCTTAGTTTTTGTTTATTTGCTCTGTGTGTGTGTGTGTCTGTGTATAATATATATAAAGTGATGTGCCAAAGAACCATCCTTAAAAATACTAGAGTTGCCCTTCAACCAAATGCACCAAATTGTACTATCTCCGGTCCCTATTATAAGAAAATTTTTGGTGTATTTGTTGGTCCTAATTATAAGAAAAGTAAACATATTTCAAGGTGCAATAATTGCCAAAATTTCTTTTATACTCCTATTTAATGTGATGTTTATTTACTAAAAATTCACATGGCGGGTGTAAAACATTTAATGCTAAGGGTATATTTGGGATTATGCTTCAATTTTATAACATTAAATAGCTTCATTGGTCTTGATGATTTTTGTTTTTTCTTCTTATATTGGGGACCAGAGGTAGTAGCTTATGTTTCAGATTAATACAAAATTTGACCTCTTTACTTAATTGAAAACGATAAAAACTAATCATCAAGAATTGGTTAGGAGACCTAGGACCATGGTGGTCAAAATCGCTGTTTATATCGTGAAATCGCAGAAAACGCGATTTAATTAAGCCTGGGCGAGTTCGATTTGGCCAAAAAAGGGAATTGGGCTTGAATCGGTGAAATCGCCGTCGAAAACCGTAAAATTGGTGGATGGCGTTTCTACAGAAACAGGCCGGGTTTGCGGGTAGGTATGGGCGACCCGTTTTTAACCCAACTTAAATCCTATTTTTTAGGTTTTTTAACCCACCGTCCAGTGAAAAGGGAAAAGGAAAAGTCTCCTATAACTAACGGCGAGTATTATTAATATTTTAATTTTAAATGGCTAAATCTTTTCACCGTCAACGCAGGAGTCTTTTAAAACATCGAAGACTTCTCTTCTTCTCTTCCACATTGCAGATCGCCAGACAGAGCCTTTTAAACGATTGAGTCCCCATTGCAGAGCCTTCCCTACACCATCGCACAGGCCCATTTGCAGCAGAGCATCCTTCTTCTCCATCGCACAGAGCATCCTTCCCTTCATTCCCTTCGCAGAACCTTTACGTTTTCCAGCCTTCTCTGTTCGAAAGTTTCTGTTCTCAGCCTTTTGGCTCTGTTTGCAACTCTTTGTTCCCATCACAAGTCTCTTTCCCATTGTCTCTCTGTTTTGACTTGTCACTTGTGATTGAATTATAAATATATTCAGAACAGAATGTCAAACACTGCTGCTACTGCTGGGGGTTGTAAAATATATCCAAGAATGCTCCTGGAAATAGGAGTGATGTGACTTGGAAGCATGGAATTTCAATTGATGGAGATACTAAAAAACTGCAGTGCAAATACTGTCAAAAAATAATATCTGGAGGTTTTTTCCGATTTAAGCATCACTTGGCTGGAACAAAAAAAGATGTTAAAGCTTGCAAGGCAGTTACAGATGAAGTAAAGAAGCAAATGCTTCAAATTGTTGCTGGCTTGCAGGAGAGATTGATTAAAAAATAAGCCATTAATGATGAGGAGGATGTTGAAGTTGGTGAAAAAAGGAAAAGCAATGAAGTGGAAAAAAAAGTTTTAAGAAGAGGGGAGTTAGCTCACAGCCCACAATCAACACCGTGTTGAAGAAGGAATTGAGGGAGGATGCATGTAAAGATATTGCAAGGTTTTTCTACAACAATGCCATATCTTTCAATGTGGCAAGGAGTCCAGAATTCAGTGTTATGCTTGATTCGGTTTCAAGACATCCTAAGCCACCATCTTACCATGACATTAGAGTCAAGTATTTGAAGGAAGAAGTCGAGGCAACAAATAATGCTTTAGAAGTACATAGAGCTACATGGAAGAAAACAGGGTACACCATAATGACTAATGGGTGGACCGACAAGAGGAGGAGGACGATGATAAACTTCTTGGTGAATAGTGCAAGGGGAACCGTGTTTCTTAAGTCTATTGATGCCTCTGCTAAATCCAAAACATCTGAAAATGTCTTTAAGATGATGGACAACATTGTAGAAGTGGTTGGCGAAGATAATGTTGTCCAAATTGTGACGGACAATGCACCAAACTACAAACTTGTCGGTGAGATGTTGATGGCAAAAAGGAAAAGGTTGTATTGGACGCCTTGTGCAGCACATTTGACTTAATGTTGGAAGACTTTGAGAAGAATATTCGAATTCATCAAGAGACAATTCCAAAGGCTAGAAGAATTTCAGCCTATATTTATTCGAGAGCTTCTCTCATTTCTCTACTGCAGTTCCACACAGATGGAAGAGATTTGGTGAGACCCGACTTAACTCGCTTTGCCACATCTTACTTAACTTTAAGGTGCCTTTATGAGAACAAGGGACCTTTGATTAGAATGTTCACAAGTGACGAATGGAAGACCGGTTGGTTTGCAAAGACAAAGGATGGGAGATTGGTTGAGGATGTGGTTATGGACAAGGAATACCGTAAGAGACCACAGCGAACAATGTAAAAGCGGGCGAGGAACAGATTCTGGGCAAACACCACACGTTACATGCATATCAAGGCAAACAGCCTTCTGTGGTCTACGACTCTATGCATCTGTTGCAAGTCATTAGTAGTAATTCTATTTTGTACCACTTTCCAAATAAAAGACCTGACCTAAAATAGAATATTGGATTTTCACGAGGGTTTATAAAGCAAAAGGTCTCCCTAATCAATGAATGAGTGAGAAACTAAAAAATAAAGATTTATAGAAGAAGATCCCTGAAGGGTCACGGGACCGAATCCTTTTATCTAGGTGAGCAGACAAATTGGAGTCAAGGAGGTCCAAAAGGTACTCCATTCCTGACCATATGGCTACACAAGCATCGGCAGGAGAAGTCATCTTCATTAGATGAGACTCCTTTTGTGCTTGTAGGAAAGAACTATGCCTATCAAATAATGATGTGAACTCTGCTGACTATTACGGCTGATTTTTTTGTAAGGACTCTACAGATTTTTGTATCAGGTTAGAAAAAGTAAATAAGCAAAAGGAGGTGTTTGTAAAGATGAAAAGAAGAAAATTACAGGGAATTGGTGGATAAGGGATTCCCATAATGAAAAATTGCAGAAGTAAAACAAAACAGAAAAGGAGAAAGCATGTATTGTGCAAAGCAGCCTAATCCATCTACTTATTGGTTTGGGAAACTCGTGACATGACTGTGCTTAATGCCATATGGAAGCCCATAGTCTAGTATCACAAATTTGCTCAGACAAAGAAACTTTAGAAGTTGCCAGCATGCTTATGCCATGTGCAAATGTACCGTTTTATCGAGCCAAAATATTTATATTTTGATTGGCTCAAAATGGTTTTACTAAAAATCTTGTTTTTGATTAGAGGCTCAATGGCATCGATTGATACATAGAGCAGACTTTACCTCATGGGTAAGTGTTGGTTGTTGTTAAATTATTTATGGTTTTGGTATGTATTACTCCCTCTATTCCAAAACTATTGATGTTTAAGGTTAATGCACACAGATTAAGAAATAATAAATTAATATGTTTTTAGACTAAAATATCTCTTTGTCATTAATTGCAATACCAATTTCTAAGTTCTCCTCTCCCAACTAAGGTTATAGTTGAAAAAAAAAGCATTAATTAGACATTGGATTTATAAAACATCAATTGTTTTGGAACAAAATACATAAAGTTAAAACATCAATAGTTTTGGAACGGAGGGAGTATTTGATGTGTTTGGATTGTTAGTATAGACAGATCATTTACTATAAAGCTCTGAGTTGCTGATGTGTCCAAGTCATTTTCTGTTTAATTTTTTCTAGATTGATAGCTTAGTTGTTTGTTTGTTTGTTTGTTTGTTTTTTTTTTTTTTTTGCCTATGAAATGTCCAATGTGTCTGAAAAATGTGTTGTAAGGTGATGATGCCACATCTATTTTGTAACTAGGTATGACTTGATAATTGCTAACTCCAAATTGGATGCATGATAAACTATTTTGAGCAGGATTCTGAGAATGATCATATCTACCACTCGGAGCTCTTTACTCTGACAAAGAGGATGGCTAAGGGAGAACCTTACAAGCTTTCCTTCACTGTGCCTATATTTGAACCACATCCACCACAATATTATATCCATGCCATTTCTGATTCATGGCTTCATGCAGAGGCATTCTACACTATTACTTTTCATAATTTGCCATTGCCAGAGGTATTAGATGTCAATTTATTTCTCTTTTGGTTTCTAGAGCTATTGCATGGAAACTGGTTCCTAGCCCGTCTATGTCTGACATTTGGATATATCGTTGCCAGGTTCGTACTGCTCACACAGAACTCCTTGATTTAAAACCTCTTCCGGTGTCTTCTCTTGGCAATAGTGCTTATGAAGCTCTGTATAAATTTTCACATTTTAATCCAATACAGACACAGGTTCGGTTCATCTTCTCTAAAGCAAAATTTGTTAGATTATGCATTGTTGTTTTACATATTTAAACAACATACGGAGATTGTTTTGTTTCCTTGGGCAGACTTTTCATGTCTTGTATCACACGGACAATAATGTTCTATTAGGAGCTCCAACTGGAAGTGGAAAAACTATATCTGCCGAGCTTGCTATGCTCCGGCTTTTCAAAACTCAACCTGATATGAAGGTCTGTACTTAATTTTCTTAGTGCACTTTGAGAAAGAGCATGAGTCCTGGAGATCAAAATTATGGGAAATAAAAAGATGATAGAATATGTTAGGATATAGGATAAGGAGAAGTTAGTTAGTGACAATTATTAGTTAGAGGGTTAGTTGAGAGTTATCATGTATAAATAGGAGGATTCAGGGATAGAGGGGATTCATTCAGCATTGTAATCATTTAGCAATAGAGCAGTGACTTTGTTGTAGAAGGGGAAACCCTTGGAGAAGAGATTTCTCTCCTATTCTCTCCTATCTTCTCAATAAAATAGTTCTTTCCATTTCAATTGAAATTCTGGGTTCCTACTAGAATATACGTTTTATTTGAAGGAAGTTATGTTACTTGCTCTTTGCAGGCTGGTAACCTAAGGTCTTAAAATAAGACCAAGTGAAAGAATAAAATTTGTAGAAAATTAAATCTTTTAATTTGTGTGAAAAATAAGTGAAACCTTGTATACACTGTAATGTTTTTTGTTATGTGTAATTGGCTAGAGAAATAACTTCTGTTACCTATATTGTACATTATCATGTGAAGTGCGTAAGCTACTTTGCTGTATCAACATGCAGGTTATTTATATAGCACCTTTGAAGGCTATTGTTAGGGAAAGAATGAGTGACTGGCAAAAGCGTCTTGTGTCTCAGCTGGGGAAAAAGATGGTACTAATTTTCGCATCACAAAAGAAGTATACATGCACTATATACGTTCTTGATGCTGATTATATTATGCTTTTTATTAGGTTGAAATGACTGGAGACTATACTCCGGACTTGATGGCCCTCTTGTCGGCCAATATAATCATATCTACTCCTGAAAAGTGGGATGGTATAAGTCGTAATTGGCATAGTCGTAGCTATGTCACAAAGGTGAATTCATACTTGTTTTAGTGTTTGTGGGTGTGTGTAATATTATATGTTGAAATCTTTTCAATATTTAAGCAATCTAGTTCATATTTGAATCTTGCTGGCACTGATCAATAGGTTGGACTTATCATATTGGATGAGATTCACTTGTTGGGAGCTGATCGTGGGCCCATCCTTGAGGTATATGCTTGAACTATGGTGACATACTGCTGACTCTCAGGTGTTGGATATACAACTATTTATGAAATACAGACTTGTCCTCAAGTCTGAGTTTAGGAAATTGACTCCTAACATTGACTTCTTCCTCCCATGAAATTTCTTCTACAGCCTCTCCTTTCCGCTGAATTAAAAACCGACAAACAGGATGTCTTCCAAACATTCTCCTTTTGCAAATAGAGAAATTAGAATTGTCCTGCTTCACCAGCCAAGAAGCTTACCAAAGACTAAGTGCAGAAGAACTATAGAATACAAACTGAGATGTCCCATATGCATTTCCAAAAATTCGTCCCTTCCAGTAACAATGACGCAGTGGAGTTTCAAGGTTGGGGGGGGAGAAGGCTAAGGCCAACCATTCCCTTTTCTGAATTAAGGGCAGCAACACCCCTTATATTGGCTACATCCTCCTCATCTAGTCTTGTGGTCTTAGCAGGAACGACTTGCAGGTTACTAGATAAACCAGATATGAATCGCAAAACAGTAGCCACAACAATGACCGAGAGGACGGCAATGAGGACAAGAACAAAACGCCACTGCAATAGAAAACCCAGAATTTTAAAACCTTCTTGTGCCCCATAACAGCATCCCCTAAAAATTCTCTGGGTGCAATAGTCGTTGAAAACTGAGTCACTTCCTCCAGGTTGTATTTCATCATGAGCATAAGGAGTGACCCAAAGATTGTGCTTCAAGAAAGCAGCTCTCTGCAGAAACTTGGCTTCTGAACCAACTAAGAGTAAATAATATGAACCAGGTGCTACCTTGTAACCTGTTCTCCAATCTTGATGCTTCCACAAAATACCATGATCCTCTTCATGCAAGCAAACACACTTCTCTAATGTTTCGACACCTCCAATGAAGTGTGTCAAGTGAGCATCCAAGTACTCGATATAGCCTAAACAATCACAACCCTTCTTGAGAGAATGGGCATTTTTACCCAGGCCATCTTCTCTAGCATCAAATGTATTCTTCCTATAATGAAGATCGTTTGCATCTCCATACGAGACCACCGTCTCTACAAAACTCAACTTGCAGGCCATTGGCCTTCTCCCTCGACTCCCATCAATATAGGTTATTGAATAAATGATCAAACTTTCCCTGGGAGTGAAACCACGAAGGTTCCACATCTGCCATTGAGTGAGGGGCCCGTTGACACAAAATCTTGGACCTTCAGAATGAATAGTTTGTAAGGGTTTCACCTCACTTCTATCAATTCCTCCCCCTTTTTCTTTTAATATTTTCAATATAAGAAGTGGTTCTGCTGACCGGGTCTCTATATCAAGTGTTAGAGCACTCATCCTAATATCGTAATGTCAAAATAAAACCCCTAACGCAAGCACACACTTACAGGCTTCAAAAAAATCACTTGCGTCCACGTATTCTCTTAGAAACTCAGCAACCTTTTCTTAAAAAATGAATGTATCCTTTTCTCCTTGAAACCCATGTCCTTGTTGTTGGAGTCCTTGGTTCTTGGCTTGAGTTGCTTCAAAGATTTCACGGTAAGAGCTCTCCTTCGGAACGTTGTGGCCCTACAATGTTGCAGCAATGGCGGTTTGGGGTAACTCTCACATGACTGCTGAGCGCAGCGTTTTGTCAACTTACAGACCTTTATTTTCTGAGCCCAAGTGCTATCCCTATACTAGGTCAAGCCCATTAGGTCAAGAATTTGACCCAAGTTGCAGAATAGCGATTTTCCCTCTACGTCTTCCTCCTTCATCACGATACCCCTTTTGCGTGACGACAGCATCGCCATTTCCATCTTCTTGATAACTGTCTTGGCGACCACCAAACTAGGACAGTGATCCGGTGGCGGTACCAGCCGTGGAAGGGTCGCCGTGAGTGGGCCGGTGTCCTGCGGCTTTGGTGGCGGAGGTGTAGGGTCAATTGGACTCTGTGTTGCTCGGAGCTCCCTCTTGCTTTGTCGCTTCTCTCCTATCGTGAACCCTATATTCTCCCCTTTGTCTTTCTTCTCCAACCGAATCTCGTTCGCATCTGTTGTCATATGTGGCGAGTTTGTTAACGACGACCCAAAGGCTGTTGCAAGTGGATTGGCGATCGACGAGTTTGGTTGTGGAGGGGCGACCGCGAGTAAACAGGTGTCTGGCGGTTACGGAGGCGATGGCGGGACAATCAGGCTCCGTGTTATCTGAATCTCTGAAACCACCGCATGCGGATTGGCGTCCAACAACTCTGGTGTTAATCGTCGATCGAGTAAGCTCTCTAAAACCCGATCGTTCACGGTTTTCACTCCCACTCTTCTTCTCCTTTCTTCCCTTGCAATACCCATATGAAGAATCTTCCCTCCTATCAGTGGTTGTTCCCGCATCTCCTTTGGCTCTCCACCATCTGGACAAATTGGTGGAGCCCTTCCATCGGTTCTCCCTATAGTTTCTCTAGATCTGATGTTGAACGATTCCCCCACCCTTCATTCGCCTTCTCGTGTGTTGTTTTCTGACCTCGGCTTTTTGTTAACATTGCCACCAGCTTCTCATGATTTTCCTTTTGCTTGAGCAGCATATCTGTGAGAATCACTCTGATGCTGGTCATCTTCTTTCCTAGAGCTTCCAACCTTTCCTCCATGTTCTCCCTAAAACGCTGATCCCGTCACGATGTATCCGATAGGTCGGACCAATTTGATGCGTACCTCAACCACAAAATAGAGATTAACAGGAAATAAATGGCAAGAGATTGAGAATCACAGTATTATTGACGGAAAATGAAAGATAACAAGTAGAGGAACGAATATCCCTACTACCCCACAGAGCACAGCTCCTCTCAGAGAATTGCTAATTCCCTGCCTAACTGAAAAGGGTTCTCTTCGATACCCTCTTTCTCTCCCTACCCCTTTCCTTATAACAAAATGATACTCACACACCTCATGCTCCCTCCTTTCCTGCCACGTCACATCCTCTCCCTCCCCTTTATTATCTGTGACAACCACACCAAAATTCAAATAGAGCCGCCACCAATATTTTATTTTTATAGGAAAACATTGGAAAACCTATTTTTTGGATATTTTTGAATTTAATGAAAAAAAGAAAAAGGTCTTTGAACCAGATTTTGAGCTCGGGAGTTGGTTACGTATAGGGAAGGTTTTAGCACTCTAAGACGCCATACAAATGGTACTTTTGATTATTCGTGAAGATTGTTTGCCTTAAAAAAATAAATCCCTTTAATTACATTTATTTATTTTATTTCATAAGAAAAGGAAGAAACCACAAAATAGATGCAAATGGCATTTTGGGGGATCCTAGCTAAAGATTTTATTTATAAGTAGATAAGAAAAGAAAGGTTTCCAAATAATCGTGATTACGTGAATAGAAGTCGAAGAGACGAGAAACGGGTCAAAAGCCCAACTTGATTTTATGAAGTTAATAAAGCCAACCTTTAACTCCTTTTAGCCAAATGGGTCAAGCCCACTGTGTGCAAATCAACTTAGAGGCCCTAAGTCTAGAAGTAAAGAAAATAAAATATGATTATATTAATTTATTTATTCCTTTTATATAACAAAATAACAACATGTAGATAAAATCTAAAAATAAAAACTAATCATATTGATATAAAAAAACATGTAGATAAAAATGGAAACTTCTCTTTTTTGCTTTTAAACCCCTCATTAATCTCCTATTCATTTATAATGATTTATGAAATAGAAAAAGTAAATTGCAACTAAGTCCCTGGCTTGGGTTTGGCCCCATTGAAAGACCAAACCCTAATCCTAATCTAGTTCCAGATTCGTTCAACAGCAACAACAATAATCACGACAACAATGACAACAACAATCTCAGTAACAACAATAATAACAATGATCACGAATAACCATGACTACAAGAATAGAGAATATCAAAACAAAGAAGAAGATGGGAACCTGGGTTTTATGGCTTCCCTGGAAATTTACAAACGAGGGATGGAGGAAAAAGAAAACCTTGAACTAGTAGTGTTTAGTTGCCCTGTGGCCTCACGCTTTTTTTTTTGGCTTTCTCGACTCATTGTTTCGCTTATGCTATTTCTCGATTCTGTTTCTCCTGCTCTCGCTTCTTTGTTCTCTCCTGGTTTTCTTAGGTTCTACTTCTCTTCACATGGTCCTGGCCTTTGCTTTTATAGCCCCATGTTCCTCAAATTTAGAATCACATTAAGATGAATCAAATCAATAATGTACAAAAATAACCAAAAGGATAGAACGAAAAACCTCCTTTTGTTTCCAGATCTGTGATTTACTGGAGAGGATAGAGAGGAGAGAGAGACTGAGGGTGCTGGCCGCTGCAGATCATTTTAGGTTGGGTTCGAAAGGAGAAAGTTAGGGGTTAAAGAAAGGGAGTAGAAAGAGAGAACGTGGGAGAGAATCTATGGTGTGGTGTCATATCGCTAGTGGCTAGTTTGGGTGAAGGAAGAAGAGAATAGAGAGAGAAAGGGGAAGATGGTCGAGATAGTGGAGAAAATGAGGGAGATGGAGGCTTTAAATGGAGGAAAGGATCGGGAGAGAAAGAGAGAATGGAAGTGAGCATGGGTCAGTCGCTTAGGTTTGAAGATGGAGAAAGAGATACGGGATTGTGGTTTAGAGGAAGGACGGCAGGACAGGAGCCATGCTCAGTCGAGGTCGAGAAGGAGAGGGAATTTAGGCGTAGTGGAGAGTCATGGATCAAAATGAGAGAGGGAGAGTGAATCAGTGTTAAGTTTTAGGTTACGTGATTGAAGCGGCCGTTAGTGTATCGCCCGCTGGCTGTCATTCACTGAGGCTTAGGGACGACATGTCAGGATGCGGCAAGTAGCGATGCTGTGGAAGCAAGGAGGTGTGACAAAAAATGAAAAAAAGGGGTGTGCGAGGGAAGAAAGAAATGGGCGCTGGCATCTGGGCTGGGTCACCAGCTTGGTTTATTGCTGTTTGCACTACCCAGTTTTACTTTTTGCACACCTTTTCTCAAATAAAAATCCCTTTTTTTTATTCATTCTTTCCTTTCCTTTATTCATTCATTTTTTTCTCTTTTTTATTATGAGACCAAAAACAAAAAGTTAAAGATAAATAATAAAATAAAATAAAATAAAAAGGCCGGACAAAATTAGGGTACTACACTATATTTTCTTAACATAACTCTCCACACAGTGGGCTTGGGAAGCTGATGTCCTAATTGCCAATTTGGGCCCACATTCTCCTTTGAGATCCTATCAGCCTTCACATGTCTGCTTCAGGTTTTGACTGAGTTGGTTCTTGACGTGATCTCAAAACTTCTATAGCCAAGTGGTTAATAGTTTGATTCCCCACCCCCCCGCGCTCAAAAACAATTATTGTAAACGAAAAGTTGAACCTTAGCACAAGGTAGAGTGGACTTTTGCATTGTCCACGCTTTAAGATCAAAAGGGGGCTTGTTAGAGATAAAACTATTGATGAGTTTTGACCTACACATTTGAAGTTTAGAGAGTTTATTCTTGATAATAAGGAATATCCATGATGGTGCACGTGGTGGCGAGTAGAAAACATCATCACATGAACTGCATTTGCCGCTACGAATGTGCCTGTGGTGGGTGCTGAGTTTGGACGGCGATTCCATGCATGTGGATGAGTGAAAAATCTACTAGGATTGAGTTATTTATTAGACATGCATCAGTTAGGACATTGGAATAGTCATTTGAAAAAATAAAGCTCTGGTGATTTCAAGGAGATGATAATATTTACTTCCTACAACTCTGTTTTGTTGAGGGATATGAATGCATGTTAGTTCACAAACAGTACCTTCTTCTTTGAGAGACGTAGACAAGTGTTTGTTGACATACTCCCTGCCATTGTCAAAATGCAAGCATTTAATTGGTTTTCCAAATTGAGTTTGAACCATATGATAAAATTCCACAACCAAATGGAATACATCATATATAATAGGAAACACAGACATCGAAAAAGTGTAAGAAAGTGGGAGAAAAATGACAGAAAGCTTCACAGAGATAGAATATGGGATTGCTTCAGTAATGCAAAAAAATTTCATTGCTCATGTCACTATTTATGAAGACCTGCATGAAAATAACTGACCGACTGTCTGTTCATTTAACTAACAAACTCTAACAGAAAACTCTTCCTACAACTGAAAGGAGTGCAACAGAAGCTAACACTGCTAAGCTAACATCTAACACTGCTGTTAGATCAGCGAAGCTACTAGAAGCAGAGGCAGCTAGGCTGCACACTCGACGAGATGAGTAGCCATACAAAGACAATATAAACAGCAATATAGAACAATACAAAACACAAAACTTCGACAATATTTATCTTTCATGAGAAATAACCAAGTAATATGAGTACAATACAGTCATCGATCGAGGAGACAAATCACTTAATTCTAGACATATTGGAAGTGGATGCCAGAACCTACACAACATAATAACATCAAATGGTTCAATACTTTTATTAGTACTCGGGGAAAAAGTTGCACAATTATGTTGAAAAAACTGAAGTCTTAGACATAATGACTCATTAAAGACCAAAACAAAGACTTAATTGGATTAAATAGAGCATGCCCAAGACACATATTTTGAAGCCAAATTTTAGAAGGCTCTGAACTGATAATAGGAAGCAAGCAGTTTTTCACTTTTACCACCTTCAATTCCCATGTTTTGTGGATAAATTAATACTGTTAAATGAGAGAAAAGTGAGAGACATATGTTGAATACCGTGTGTCTCAACTACACAACGGAGGTTCTTTATATAGGATTAAAAAGAAATCAAACAATTAATTACAAAATATTCTATTCCTAATTACATGATATGATTTGCCTATACAATAAATACAAAGATCCTATTTTTTATTTCAACACTCCCCCTCAAGCTGGAGCATATAAATCATATGCACTAAGCTTGTTACATATATAACTGATTCGAGGACCTCTTAGAGATTTAGTGAAGACATATGCCAATTGGTCATTGGAATTGACGAAGCTAGTGGTGATGTCCCCCGATTCGATCTTCTCTCTGGTATAATGACAGTCCACCTCAATATGCTTAGTCCTCTCATGAAACACGGGATTGGAGGCAATATGCAATGCCGCTTGATTATCACATATTACTGTCATTGACATAGCCTCTCCAAACTTGAGTTCTTTGAGAAGTGATTGCAACTACATGAGCTCTTGAGCCACTAATGCCATGGCTCTATATTCAGCCTCAACACTAGATCTTGCTACTACATTTTGCTTCTTGCTTTTCCAGGATATCAAGTTTCCTCCAACTAGTACACAATACCCTGTAGTGGATCGCCTATCAATGGGTGAGCCTGCCCAATCGGCATCTGAGTAACCAGCTACTCGAGTATGACCTCTATCCTCATAAATGAGACTTTTTTCTGGAGAACTTTTAATATACTTCAGGATCTGTATCACACCATCCCAATGATCCTGACAAGGAGAATTTAAGAATTGGCTTACTACACTAACTGCAAAGGAAATATCTGGACGGGTGACTGTGAGATAGTTTAATTTACCAACCAATCTTCTACGCCCTGGATCTCAGCGGCCTCCCGACAGTGCGTAAGTTTGACATTTGGGTCCATAGGAGTATCAACTGGCTTGACATTCAATAAACCTGTTTCCTCAAGAATATCCATGGCATATTTCCTCTGTAAAATCACTAGACCATCCTTGGATTGGGCTACCCCGATACCCAAAAAAATAACGGAGTTTACAAAGGTCCTTAGTCTGAAACTTGTGAGAGAGATACTGCTTCAATTGGATTATACCTTGCTGATCACTATCAGTTATCACAATATCATCCACATACACAACCAGATAAACACATTCTTGAGCTGAATGGTGATAGAAAACAGAGTGGTCAGCGTTACTACGAATCATACCAAACTGCTACACTATAGAACTGAATCTGTCAAACCAAGCTCGTGGAGACTGTTTAAAACCATAGAGAGACCTGTGGAGCCTGCAAACTATGTTAGACGACTCCCCCTGAGCAATAAACCCAGGTGGTTGCTCCATATAGACTTTCTCTTTGAGATCACCATGCAGAAAAACATTTTTAATATCAAGTTGATGAAGTGGCCAACGACAGATGGCTGCAATGGAGAGGAGGAGCTTAACAGACACCATTTTGGCCACGAGTGAAAAAGTGCCACTGTAATCCTGCCTAAATATCTGAGTGTATCCTTTGGCCCCCAACTGGGCCTTAAAGCGATCAATCTTACCATGAGGCCCAACCTTGACAGTATAAAGCCAACGACAACCAACCACAGACTTTCCAGGAGGTAGAGAGACCAGTTCCCAGGTACCAATGCTTTGAAGAACACACATTTCGTCAATCATTGCTTGCTGCCATTCCGGGTGGGATAAAGCTTCACCTGGAGTGTTAGGAATAGAGACAGAAGACAAGGAAGACAAACAAGTGTAATGCGAAGGAGAAAGACGATGATAACTCAAAGCAATGTAATGAGGGGATGGGTTACGAGTAGAGCGTATACCTTTACGAAGGGCAATGGGAAGGTCAGGCTCAGGTGGCAGGGCTGGTTCCGGTAAAGGAGATGGCGCCGGTGGTGAGTCTGGCATGGCCTCAGTAGAAGGAGCAGAAGCAAGAACAGGGATATGCACCTCGGTAGGTCGCTGGCGACGATGATAAGTCTCTGGTGGTCGCATAGCTAGGGGGTGCACCGATTGGGTGTCTGGAGTGACGAACTCAGATGGCTCAATCACAGGAGGAATGGGGAGGACTGCAGAAAGAGGCTTCGGAGACAAGTGAGTCGGCTCAAAGTAAGGGACAGACTCGAAAAAGGTGACATCAGCCGATATAAGGTAATGTTGAAGAGTAGGTGAATAACAACGATAACCTTTTTGAGACCGATGGTAACCAAGAAAGACACATTTGAGTGAACGAGGTGAGAGTTTGTCAAGACTAGGAGTGAGATTGTGAACAAAACATGTGGACCCGAAGACACGAGGCGAAAGTGAATGGAGAGGGATATGTGGAAAGAGTGTTGAGTGGGGCACTCGATCATCAAGCACAGAGGAGGGCATGCGGTTTATGAGATAACAAGCTGTTAGAACAACATCCCTCCAAAAACGAGTTGGGACATTACTATGAAGAAGAAGAGTTCGAGTGATCTCAATGAGGTGCCGATTTTTGCGTTCAGCTATCCCATTTTGTTGATGTTTATGAGCACAAGACGTTTGGTGAAGAATGCCATTAGATGCCATAAAATTTTGAAATTACTGGGACAAGTATTCATGGGCATTGTCACTACGTAAAGAGCGAACAGAAACACCAAACTGAGTTTTAATTTCTTGATGAAATTGCTCAAAAATAGAGAACAACTCAGACCTGTTTTTCATTAAAAATAACCAAGTACAACACGAGAAATCATCAATGAAAGTAATAAAATATTTTGAACCCAAAAGTAGTACTAGTGCGAGAAGGACTCCAAACATCGGAGTGAACTAAAGCAAAAGGGGACGAAGCCCGTTTATTGACTCTATCAGGAAAGTGAATACAAATGTGTTTCCCTAGCTGACTCGACTCACAATTTAAACTAGATAACTTGGAAAGACTAGGCACCAGCTTCTGAAGCTTTGGAAGACTTGGATGACCCAACTGAGCATGGATAGTAAGAGGGGAATCTGTGGCAGAGCACACCCTGGATGAGGATAGATGGTCGAGGCCATTAGACTCACATCCGATTCCAATCGTTCGTCCCGTACTCCGGTCCTGGAAGGTAACATTGTTATTAGTAAAGGTAACATCACAATTATGAGAACGGGTTAAACGACTGATTGAAAGCAAATTAAATGGACAAGTAAGAACGTAAAGTACAGAATTAACTGACAGGGAAGAGAGGAGTTTGGCAGTACCAATCTCTTGGGATTTGGTTTCAGTACCACTGGCTGAAGTCATACTAGGTAAGTAACAAGATGTAGAAAGAGAGGATAAAAGAGCTTTATTACCAGTGATGTGGTTGGGTGCACCAGAGTCAAGGACCCAGGGGCCAATTACCAGTGTGTGCAACCGAAGCAGTGGATCCGGAGTTCTGGCGATTCTCAAACCATTGGAGAAATTCTTCGTAGTCAGGTGGAGTTGGCTTAGGCTGAGCCGAGCTCTGATGTGTGTCAGACGGAGTGGTTTGAGCTGAATTTACTGGACATGGCAGGCGCCCATGTAGCTTCCAACATCGATCAATAGTATGTCCCATACGGTTGCAATGATCACATTTGGGACGATTCTTAGTGTTGGAACCTCGAGCACGCCCCTGATTGTTGTGCTGAGACGCAAGGGCAGCAGTGTCACCAGTGCCAGGAGCAACAGGAAGCTCAGAGGTGGACTTCAAAGGAACCCGATGAAGGGCTGAAGAAGCAGCAAACATAGACCGATGGCAGTGAACTCCGGAGGTAAGCCATAGAGGCCAAGGAGCATAAAGAATGTGCTTCGTTGCTCAAGTTCCTTCTTCTTCTCATCTGCGGCAGATGCAGCCGGAGGTAGGAGCTCATTAAATTGATGGAGTGCAAAGATGAACCACGGCCAGAGATAAGCGGACATAGGGCCATCCAACTTCTTTGGTCCAATAAGGGTGCCCACATCATGAACCACACCATAGAGGCGCTGAATATCGGTGTAGAGTTCCTTAGTCTGACTCCAAACCGATTCACACGTGAGATGATGATGGAAAATCGATTTGATGGTGGGATGAAGTGTGGACTTGATGAGACTGCACAACTGAGTATCAATCTTCTTCCATTTCGTACGTTCAGCCACGTCAAGTACAAATTCAGCCTTTTTGGTGAGATGGTCCTTATACCCCTGACTAGTAAGCCATAACTGAATGTCTGAAGCCCAAGTTTCATAGTTAGAACCTTCCAACTTCTCCGTAGAGAGGGGAGAAGTGACAAAGTTGGTGAACGCAGACTTCAAAGCATCGGTAGGAGAGGAACCCATGTTTCAGTCACAGAGAGAGAAAAAACACGTCTAGGAGAGAGAAAAATGAGGGTTTGCACTGGAACCTAATCACCTGTGTACCAAAACGAAAAACTAACACCAGATCGAGAACCAGGGTGGAAGGGCGACGCCGGAGTTGAAATGGCGGTCGGAAAAACCGCCGGACACGCCGCCACGTGCGGCGGAGACGACCTGAAAAATTTGAAAAACGCGACTAAGAGAAAGCGCGCGTGAGAGCGCATGCAGGGTCTGCCGGCGGTGATCTTCAGGGGGTTTGCCGGTCTGGTGGAGGCGAGTACGGTGGTGGGGTCGATTGTTGGAAAGGTCGCCGGAGATGAGAAGCGGTGACGGCGGCGATGGCGGTTTTAGGTGGAAAAAGTGCGAGGAATGGGGCACGCAGCGATGAAGAAGGGTAAACTGGAGTTGAGACACGGTTTGCCAAAAATTTTTGTCACCGGAGGACAGTGGGTCCACCGGATAAGCACGGTTTTAGAGTTGCCTCTCTTTAGGCTCTAGATGCCATGTTAAATGAGAGAAAAGAGAGAGACATATATTGAATACCGTGTGTCTCAACTACACAACGAAGGTTCTTTATATAGGATTAAAAAGAAATCAAACAATTAATTACAAGATATTTTATTCCTAATTAGATGATATGATTTGCCTATACAATAAATACAAAAATCCTATTTTTTTTTTTTCAACAAATACTAATATGAACCCGCCTATGTATGCTTTGGTATGCATAGCCAGTCCCAAGCCCGGATAAATGGTGAGGGTTGTGTTAGGCAGTCGACAGCCAATGTAAAACTGAGTCGAATCTTCATGCAATGGATTAA
The DNA here is from genome assembly GCA_037113605.1 of Calophaca sinica. NCBI lineage: Eukaryota > Viridiplantae > Streptophyta > Magnoliopsida > Fabales > Fabaceae > Calophaca > Calophaca sinica. The sequence continues at coordinate 106,882,850 of CM073735.1, read as the reverse complement.
CGATGAACTGAAATTTTACTAGCATAAAATAGGGAGCTATCCCCCTGTTTATAGAACGAATTGTACACCTTCAATGGTTTGCACCTCCCAATGGCTAGAGGCCTCAATGCACACACATGACTAGCTACCCTCTGTGTCTCAATCTTTCCTTATATTTATAGATTCCATGTCTTTTTTCTCTATTTACCCACTAAGTTACTCTAACAAACTAATTCTAATTCCGTCAATTAACATATACGTATCAACCTTCCTTATTTCTTTGCAACTCTAATCACACACACTGGCAAGATCTTGAAAGACAAAATGGGAATGAAAAAAAGGTTAACTCACATTCTAAATCTTTGGTAAGTTTATGAATGGAAATAAGATTATTAGAGTCGGGGACATGTGGCACATTCTTTAAGTGAAGATATTGAACTAGAAACATTAAGAGATAGTGAACTGAAATTCTTACCAGTCAAGGCTAGAAAGCAAGTGCCAGTGCACTTGCTAAGAGAATCAATAAATGCTTGTAGACCTCCAACTCATCTTAACCATGGGCAGGGGCTTCCTCATCCACAGGTGGGATATTTGGACAACAGTGCTTGATGCATATAGATTGGCAAGCTTTGCTTGATTTATACGAGATGCATCTTTGTTTTTTTAGGAGTGGGTTCTTTTAGTAGATTAGCTTTTTTCTCTTTTACCTTACCCATTTCTTCTCTAATGTAATACACCCTCCGATCCTGAAGACTAGCAACAACAAAAAAAAAGCACGGTAATTAAGAGATGCTGCTGAGCCACAGATTCAAGCGTAATTTTATTATTTCCAAGACCAAAAAAGCACTGTTCAAGCGTACTTTTACTATTTCCAAGAACAAAAAGTAATTTTAATAAGAGTATTTTATGAATGTTAGTGTAAAATTGGTTAAATTTGCTTATATTTGAGACCCAAAAATATGAGGTTTTTGTTGCTTATAATTGAGACCGGAGGGTGTACTTCTTTCTATAAAAGGTTACACTTTACTATTATTAAATTTATATATATATTACAGCTATTTTTTGTGTTATATAGATGCTGTCTGAGTGCTCAAATGAGGAAATTTCTGTTTCTAGGTTATCGTTTCTAGGATGAGATACATATCATCACAAACAGAGCGTGCAGTACGGTTTATAGGCCTTTCTACAGCTCTGGCTAATGCCGGGTAAGTTCACTTTATTTTTTTCCACCTTTCTGTAAACATAAGTTTATTTTGAAATATATATATATATATATATATATTACATATTCTTCTCCACTCTACTAGTATTTGTCCATCTTCTTTCTTCCCCTCTCTCTCCCACCTTCAGGTAGAGAGAGGAACAGAGTACAAAATAGGAGTTTGTTCGATCAACTTATTCCTTATTTTTGCCCTTCTATATGTAGTGATCTAGCTGATTGGTTAGGCGTAGAGGACGTTGGACTGTTCAATTTCAAGCCAAGTGTGAGGCCTGTACCTTTGGAAGTTCATATTCAGGTAAGTAGATTTGGTGTTTCACATAAGATTTTGAATTCACATCTCCTTTTCTTTGTTTAGTGTTTGGTTTTAATTGTATTTTATGGTGTGATTGGTTGTAGTAAGAATGAGAAATGGAGAAATGAAAATTTGCTATGCATATAGGCGTTTCTACATAAATTGACTCTGCATCTTAACCTTTATCTGTTTACTCCTACCAAGCAAACCCTAAGTGTGGCATACTCGAACTTCTTATAGGGATATCCTGGAAAGTATTACTGTCCAAGGATGAACAGTATGAATAAACCAGCATATGCTGCAATATGCACACATTCACCTGCAAAACCAGTTCTTATATTTGTCTCATCACGACGCCAAACAAGACTTACTGCACTAGACCTAATTCAGGTACATATCCTATCTCTATTGGGAAATAGTATCTGTTCCATTATGGTTTGCTTATTTATCTTTCTTCTCTGTGGATGAAGTATGCTGCTTCAGATGAACATTCGAGGCAATTTCTTAATATGCCTGAAGAAGCACTGCAGATGGTTCTCTCTCAAGTCTCTGACCAAAACTTGAGGCATACTTTACAATTTGGCATCGGTTTACATCATGCAGGCCTGAATGAAAAAGACAGATCTTTGGTTGAGGAACTTTTTGCAAACAACAAGATTCAGGCACACATTTATTACCTTTAAAATTTGGAATTGGTGCTCTCATTTATTTGAAAAAGAAATGGAAAAATGCATTTTTTTTTTTCGCATTCCCTTAACTGATAAGTTCTGTTGTATTAATGCAGATATTGGTTTGTACTAGCACATTAGCTTGGGGTGTGAATCTTCCAGCTCATCTAGTGATTATCAAGGTGATGTAGTTGTGCTGTTTTGTTTATACAATTTTTTGGCAGTCATTTCTTTCTCCAGCAGCAGGTCCAGGAGAAATAGACAAAATTTCTATCTTGGGTGAGGTTGCTAATTTTTGGGTATTTGTCTTGTTTGGTTTTAATTTTATTGGGTCTCTAACTAATCATTTGTGAGAGGTTTTAGCTGCTTCTGCTTATCTTTAAAATAGTTATTATTGGATTTTACTTAGATGGGTTTTTGTTTACTAAAAAGTATTTCTTGTGTGCTTAGCATAGATTGAATTCAAAATCCCAAAGGCATTATAAGTTAATAGCTCATACAATTTTATTGAAGTGTTATTAAGAAGATTCTGATACGCGACTTTGTAAAGAATGGGATGCAAGTTATGACCATTTCTCTGCAGTATTCTCTTACCATATATTCGCTTTTAGATTTCACTTCTTCCATTTACACCCCTCTAATATTATACATTTGTAACAGTAACAAGCAAATCCATTAAATTTTACCTGTATGGGGTGATGCAGCGGAAGCAAATTGTGTCTCTCAACACAAACATATTCGATACATGGGTAAACAAACCAGGGGGGGTAACATTTAGGTCTTGGCTGGAAGGGGGTTGGGATCCTGGAGTGGGCCGTCGTGCTCTAACCATGGCATGGGTCCATGACTACCCCAACTCCTTTTGTGTTTTGTCTCATCCAACGAAAAAAAACATTATATTTTGAGATTATGCAAGATTGAGTAATGAACTACCAGATAGTATTAAAAACTGCTATTGGCTTTGCCTGCCCCCTCCCACACCCCTGCACCCAAAAAAAAAAAAAATACAAATTACATATTAAATTTTCGGAGAGGAGAGCTTTCTGAGGGTTCAGGAAAATGGGACAAAAAGATTTGAATGTAATCGGGTATTGTCAACTTCAAATTTTTTTTTTTTTCGGTTTGACAATAATTTGAGACTTTTTCAGGGGACGGAATACTATGACGGAAAAGCAAAGAGGTATGTTGATTTTCCAATCACTGATATCTTGCAAATGATGGGTCGTGCTGGACGGCCTCAATTTGATCAACATGGGAAGGCAGTGATACTTGTTCATGAACCCAAGAAGAGCTTCTACAAAAAGGTCAAAATTGGAATTAAGGATTATATTTATCTTTGACTGAATAGCTTACTTTACTGAGAACTGTACTGTTTGCTCTTTTATGTTGCAGTTCTTGTACGAACCCTTTCCTGTTGAGAGTAGTTTGAGGGAGCGGTTACATGATCACATTAATGCTGAAATTGTTTCTGGAACTATTAGCCATAAACAAGATGCAGTGCATTACCTTACATGGACTTACTTATTCCGTAGACTGGTAAGTATGTATTGGTTCTTCATTAATACTAAAATAGAAAATTGGGAAAAGCAGTTGTTGTTGTTGTTGAAGTTATAGGGTCTTGGAGATAAAGAAGGGGGGAAGAGAAAGAATCAAGATTTTGAATTGTGATTGTGGTTTTATGCAAAAGACTAAGCACTAACCCTTATTTAATAATAATAATAATAATAATAATAATAATAATAGGAAACTAATCATGATAATTACTCCTAATCTTAACAAAATAAGGAAACAAATGATGAATATAAAGATATATGGAAACTAATTATAAATATAATCTAATAAATTCTAAATTACTCCAACATAAAATCCAAGTATTATGATATATTTTCTATGTATTCTAATACTCTCTCAAGCAAAAGCTTACGAAGGATGGTTTCCACATAACTTGACTAGGAAGTCAACTCAGGGATGCTAGAGACATTGGAGAGGCAACAATTTTCTGCTCTCCGATCCAATTGAAAGGATGAATTTTATTAGAAAACCCTAATTCCCAATTCTGGCCTAAGGTGGGTTCATAATCAATAATAGGCATGAACAAAGAATGATTAAAAAATGGACTTTCACGAGGTCCAAGTCTCTCCTGACTCTTGACTCAATATCTGATATTTCTCCCCCTGACATCCATCCTTTTATACTCTCACTCCCTAACTAAACCAACCGTCTGACCACAACAGAGGTTAGTTATTTACAGTTTATCCCAGTCAGCTATTATCCTTTCAGAGGTCATTATCCTCTGTATTTTGCCTCATCCTTCTTTGTTAGACCCTAATAATTATGGACCTTGTTAGAATATAGGAAAGTATCTAACAATATCTTGATATTATCCCAGTTTATCTCGTAAGATTAGTTTATAATCTTAGAATATCTTAGATTATCTTCTAGGATTAGTTTCTATATTATTTAGTTATTATCATGATTTGTTTCCTAGTTTCCCTATTTAATTTGGATAGAGGTTTTGTATCCCTACAAATAGGGATTAGTGTTCAGTCTTTTTTATCAAGGTATTATCAAGATGTCATCAACTAATTGTCAATGATATTATATTTTTACTAATTGTTAATGATATTATATTTTTATTCTTTCTATTCTCCTTATTTTATCTAATCCTCATAACTTCAACATAGTATCAGAGCCGTACCATCCTCTGTGACCTGTCCCGTCACTATTCCGTTGCCGAGTTCCTTTGAGTTCCTTTAAGTACAAAGGAACTCAAATAATTTTGTTAGCCACACTAAAATAAAAAATAAAAAAAATTCTGCCTTTTTTGTCTTGGTAAAAGTTCTCTTATGCGGTGTTTTGGCTTCATCCGTTTTAGCATTTGAAATCCTCCTTCTTCTTTGTTTAAAAGAGTTTTCTTGTTTTAGGTTTTTAACTGCCATTAAACATTGTCCAGAGGCAACCTTCCATTTTCTGGCGACTCCTTTTCATTTTCCGGCAGCACATCTCTTTTTTCGGTGAAGAACCCACCATCTAAAGTGCCTTGTTTCAATCTACCTACTACTAAAGTTACAGTCCGTGGGTCAATCCGTTGAGGTGTGTTCCAAGGTTTTTTCGCTACTGCTATGATTTTTAGTCCCTGTATATGCAAACCGGGCTCTGTTTTTTGCGACCCGTCGTTTTTGCACTATTGGCATTCTGTTTGTTCGTCAATGTTACTGTGTTCCAGAAACTGCTGCGTATTCTGTTTGGGTTGAAGTTGTGCCACCATCTTCCATTCCAATTAGAGTTTCAGCTGCCGGAGTGAGCGCTGACTCTATATTGTTTTAAGTTTGTTTCGAAGTTGTGACACTTCTAGTTAGAGTTTTAGCTGCCGGAGTGAGCGCTGACTCAATATTATTTAAGTTTGTTTCGAAGTTGTGACACTTCTAGTTAAGGTTTCAGCTACCGGAGTGAGCGTTGGCCTAACATCTTTTTTTGTTTGAAGTGGTGACACATTTCAATCAAGGCTTCAGCTGCCGAAGTGAGCGTGGCCCAATATCTTTGCAGTTTGGTTTTGCTTCTGGTTTGTTTGTGACTCGCCAATAGTGGTTTTGGTTTTGTTTGTTTGTAGTTCGTGAAAGTTGGTTGTGGGTTTGACACCAATTGGTTTGGTTTGGTTTGGTTTTTCAATTTCAATGGTTATATTTGTAACAAGCTTAAAGCTTAGTAAGCTTTAGCTTAAGGGGGAGTGTTAGAATATAGGAAAGTATCTAAGAATATCTTGGTATTATCCAAGTTTATCTCGTAAGATTAGTTTATAATCTTAGAATATCTTAGATTATCTTCTAGGAATAATTTCTATATTATTTAGTTATTATCGTGATTTGTTTCTTAGTTTCCCTGTTTAATTAGGATAGAGGTTTTGTATCCCTATAAATAGGGATTAGTGTTCAGTCTTTTGTATCAAGGTATTATCAAGAAATCATCAACTTATTGTCAATGATATTGTTGAAAATAAGATAGGATCTATGTATTTATTGTATAGGCAAATCATATCATGTAATTAAGAATAGGATATCTTGTAATTAATTGTTTTGATTTCTCTTTAAGCCTATATAAAGAACCTCCGTTGTGTAGTTGAAACACACGGTATTCAGCATATGTCTCTCGCTTTCTCTCTATTTTAACATGGTATCAAGAGCCTAAAAAGAGACAACCCTAAAATCGTGCTTACCCGGTGGACTCCACTGGCTCCTTGGACAAAATTTTTTGGCAAACCGTGTTTCAACTCCCGCTTGCCCCCTTCACCGGGCCGACTCCATTCCAAAGACCATATTTTCCTACTTAAAACCGCCACCACCGCTATCCGTCACCGTCCCTCTGGCTATCTCCGCGACCTTTCCGGCGACCGACCTACCATCATTCTCCCGCCTGCGGAGACCGCCCATCCCTGAATTTCGCCCCAGACGCGCCCCATCGCTGCCACGCTCGCGCCCGTCAGCGACCCATCTCCCTCCGCTGGCCACAAGGCAGGAAGCGCTGGCGGCCTCCCTCCGGCCTGCGATTTCATCTCCGGCTGCCGCCCCACCACCCCGGCCCTCGATCCGCTATTAGTTTTTCGCTTTGCAGACACGGCCGACCACGCCCAAAGGTAAATCACTCGCTTCTTCTTCAGCATGGCAGGTAAAGTTAATAGTTTAGCTAGTCATAAATCGTTGGGATGAGCATGCGCAATGGTGCCACCTCACCCGCTTTATTAGCCACCAGATTAACTTTACACTATTACCCTGCGGATCAAAAAATGGGGTCCTTCACGCCGATGCTTCCAAGTCTCGTTTCACCAACTTTGTCACTTCTCCTCTCTACGTAGAAGTCGGACGGCTCCAACTATGAAACTCAGTCAGACATTCAAGCTTATGGCTTATTGGTCGTGGGTACAAAGACCATCTCACCAAAAAGGCCGACTGGTGTAATCTTACTAACGCATTTAAACGGGAGAAGATCGATGCTCAACAGGTACCATCAAGTCCACACTTCATCCCACTATCAAATCGATTTTCTATCCTCATCTCAATGCATGAATCGATTTGGAGTCGCTAAGGCACTCTTACACCAATGACATTCGGCCTCTATAGTGTGTGCATGATGCGGAACCCTCATCGACCAAAGAAGCCGACGGCCCTATGTCTCGCCTATCTCTGGCCGTGGTTCATGCCGTGACTCCATCAATTTAACGAGCTCCTACCTGGGTCAGATTCCGCCGCAGATGAGAAGTTAAGAAGGAACTCGAAAGCAAATAATACATTCTTTATGCTCCTGGCCTTTATAGCTTACTCCTCAGGAGTACACCGCCATCCGTGATCGATTTTGGGATCTACCGTTATTCCCACCCATGTCCGGCCGCTTCTTCCGCCTTCTTCGGTCCTTTGAAGTCTACCTGAAGCCTCGTTGCTCCCGGTGTCGGGTGACATCGCCGCTTGCATCTCAAAGACAACAATGAGGCGGCGCGAGGTTCCACATCCAACAATAAGAATCGCCCCAAATGTGATCATTGCAACCGTATTGGACACACCTATCGATCGATGTCGAAACTACACGGGCGCCCACGTCCCAGAAATTCTAGCTCGACCACTACATGCCTGACATCGTAATCCTCACCCTAATCCAACTCCACCCGACTACGAAGAATTTCTCCAATGGCTCGAGAATCGCCAGAACTCCTGATCCATCGCTTCGCTGGCCACACACCGGTAATTCATTTGCTTGCATCTCTCACCACCCCTCGCCCTCGGGTCCTCGACTCGTGCATCCGACCACATCACCGGGTAATAAAGCTCTTTATCCTCTCTTTCTACATCCTGGTTACTTACCTAGTATGACTTCAAACTGGTATCAAACCAAATCCCATGGATCGCACCGCCAAACTCCTCCCTTCCGCTCGCCACAATTTGACTTTACGCTCCCGGAAAGGCCCATTTAATTTGCTTTCAATCACTGCGTCAACCCTGCTCTCATAATCGTGGATGTTACCTTTACTAATAATAATGTTACCTTGCAGACCGGCACGGACTGACGATCGAATCGGACGTAGTCTAATGGCCTCTACTATCTATCCTCATCCAGGGTGTGCTCCGCCACGATTCTCCTCTTACTATCCATGCTCAACTGGTCATCCAAGTCTTCACAAGCTTCCGTGCCGTGCCTAGTCTCCAAGTTATCTAGTTTAAATTCAGGAGTCGTGGTCGCTAGTGGGAAACACATTCGTAGTCACTTTCCGATAGAAAGTCAATAAATCCGCTTCGGCCCCTTTTGCTTTAGTTCACTCCGATGTTTGGGGGTCCGCCTCGCACTAGTACTACTTTTGGGTCCAAATATTTTGTAACTTTCATTGATGATTTCGCGTTGTACTTGGTTATTTTTAATGAAAAAATGTGTCCGAAGTTGTTCTCTATTTTTGAACAATTTTATCAAGAAATTAAAACTCGGGCTGTGTTTCGCTTGCTTGTGTAGTGACAATGCCCGTGAATACTTGTCCCAACAATTTCAACATTTTATGGCATCTAACGGCATTCTTCACCTAAACATCCCGTGCTCACACACCTCAACAAAATGGGGTAGCCGAACGCAAAAATCGGCACCTCATTGAAACCACTTTGACTCTTCTCCATAGTAATGTCCCAACTCGTTTTGGGGGATGTCGTTTCTAACGACTTGTTACCTCACAAACCGCATGCCTTCTTCTCAGCTTGATGATCGAAAGTGCCACACTCAGACTCTTTCCACATATCCTCTCCATTCAATTCCGCCTGTCTCTGGTCCACATGTTTTGTCCACAATCTCACTCCTGGTCTTTGACAAACTCTCACCTCGCTCACTCAAATGTCTTTCTTGGTTACCATCCGGCCCCAAAAGGTTATCGCTGTTATTCACCTACTCTTCAACGCGTTACTTATATCTACCGATGTTACCTTCTTCGAAGTCCTCAGGTTTTACTTTTGAGTCGACTCCCGCGGTCTCCCGAGCCTCTTTCTCAGAGTCCTCCCCTGCTCCTCCCGCGATCGAGCCTTGAGATTGTCACCCAGATACTCCATCTGCGTGGACCCACCAGTCTATGGACCACTACGACTTATCATCGCGCCGCCAATGAGCCACCGAGGTACATATCCCCTGCTCCTCGCCGCTCCCCGATATTGAGGCCCAAGAATTCCTAAAGAATCATGTAGAAGTCAGAACCGAAATGAACTCTTATGTTTATTTAATATTTTGTTCTATCGACATAAATCGAGACGATAAGATTATACATCGTGAAGCATGTACAATGCATTAATAAACCAGCCGAGGTGGCATAGCTGCCACTCACTCATCTAGCAGCTTTATGACTAGCTAAACTATTAACTTTTACACTATTATTCCCCTCAAACTCGGGTGGTAGTGAGACAAGTGCACTCGAGTTTTGTCTCTAAGACTACTGTAATTGAAGTTTAGGCAGAGGCTTTGTAAGTATGTCTCGCAACTCGAGCTGTGAGGGCACATATGTCACAATCGCATGACTTTGTGAGTACTTTCTCCCCTCGACAAAAACATCAAGCTCCATATGCTTTGTTCTCTCGATGTAAAAACAGATCGTGACTCATTGCAACTGCATTTCTGTCATTGCCAATAGATAATAGGTGTTGAAATCAACTTTGAGCTCATGAAGCAAGGATTGAACCCATAAGACCTCGAGGGTTGCAATGGCTGGCTAAGCGTTCATATTCAGATGACCGATTTAGCCACAAGAGGTCGCTTTTTAGACCACCAAGATATGAGGTTAGTGACCCAAAACAGACATGCACTGCTGGTTGACCTTCGGTCATCAACATCCGAGGCCCCCAAGATCACAACACGCTTGTAAATGATGGGAGATCGAATGTAAGGTGTCAGAAGACAAGGCCAAGATCCGTAGAGCCCTTTAGATATCTCGAGAATTCTTTTAATCGCCCGCCAATGGATCGCAGCGGGTCGAGCTGCTATATTCGATGCACTTTATTAATAAAGATATCCATTTCCCCTGGTCTTGTAATTGCACATATTGCAAAGCACCAACTATAGACTCGTAAGTGACTCGGATCTTCTGCATAATCAACCAATCTTGACAATTTCAGACTTGTAGGAAGAGGAGAAACTCCTTTGCAGACCCCATATCCGCCCGCTGAGAAGATCACGAATATATTTAGTTTGGGGACATAAGATAAGAGAACCGTATAAACTTGCTTTGACTTCAATGCCCGTAAAATATTCTAAGTCACCTAGTCATGGCGGAGAGTCAAAGATTCACTTTTGAATAAGGTCCTGCATACCGCAGTAGCTTGAACCGGCAATGATTATATCATCCACATAGATGAGAACATAGATGCAAAGAATCGGGACCAAGGCAAATCATAAGGGACGGGTCACACTTGCTTGATTAAAGCCAAAAGTGATGAGAGTCCTCAGAAGTCTCTCATACCAGGCCCCTGAGCCTGCTAAGGCCATAAATTGCCTTTTGCACCGGCAAACAAGAGTCTTGTCATCGTTAAAGCCCGAGGTCGTTTAGCCATATATACATCTTCATCCAACAGCCCACGAGAAGGCATTGTTAACATCAATTTGCTTGATCGCCACTTATCGTTAAGGCGGTGAGAATAACTGACAAGAACTCTGCTTAACAACCGGGAAAAGGTTTCAATAATCACAACCAAAACTTCCTGATTAAAACCCTTTGCAACAAGCCGAGCTTTATACTTATTTATAGTTCCATCAGATTCTCTTTAATCCTCAACACCCATTTGCAACCCACAACTGCGTTTTACCATTGAGTGAGGGAGATTAACCAAAGACTTCCGCATATTAAGAGAGCATTATATTCAGCATCAAGATTGCTTGTTTCCAATGAGGACAGATAAGGCTTGCTTAATCAAGTCGTTCAAAGAAATAGTAGCAATAAGGTTGGATTCAATCTAGGTCAATAATTCCATTCTTGGATCTAGTTACCATAGGATGAACATTTCTAGGTATTTGTTGAGAAGAGGAAGATGAATCGTATGAGCTAGAACAACCCGAATGGTGCTAGACGCAAAGGGAGGAAGAGAATCCGTGATATGGAATTCACTCTGGGAAGAATTAGGTGATGAAACTAGAATAGGTGTAGTACGTCGCAGAGAGAAACCATGGGCAACTCAGTAGGAAGAAAGACGAATGTAGGCAGAGAGACAGACAAAGACCAAACAAAGTGTAAGGGTAGGAAAACCATGGCCAGGTGGTGAAGAATTAAGAATGCTGAAGAGGAACAGATTTGGGAACTCGAAATGTAAGAAGAGGTACTTTAGAAACTAATCAGATAAGGAAATTTCTGCCATTGAACAACACATCCTTTGATATAAACATCCTACCATTTGAATCAAGACATTTATAACCTTTGTATAAGGTGAATAACCAAGAAATGTGCACTCAAATTGACCTAAATTGAAATTTGTGGGAATTATATGGCCTAAGTAAGTGGAAAGCAAGCACAACCAAAAACTTTTAGAAAGCTGGAAATCTAGATTTTTGTTAAACAGCTTTTCAAGAGGGGATTTCAGAGTTATGATAGTCGAGGGGAGTCTATCGATCAAATAGACAAATGTGCAGAAAGGCATGGTCCCAAAATGAGAGGGGAAGGGAGGCTTGGGAAAGTAAAGTAAGGCCCATATCAACAATGTGCCTATGTTTCCTCTCCACTACACCATTTTGATGATGTGTATGTGGACATATAACACGATGAGCTATCCCTAAGTCACCCAAGTATCGCTTTAAAGGTCGAATTCACCACCCCAATCAGATTGGAGTGATTTAATCTTTTTATTTAACTGAAGTTCAGCAAAAGCTTTGAATTGTTTGAAGATTGAAATGGTCTCTGACTTAGTTTTAAGAAAATATATCCAAGTGAATCTACTATATGCATCAATAAAGGATATGTAATATGTGTACCCCATGTAGGAGGTCACGGGAGCAGACCCCAAAGGTCACAGAAAACAAGCTCCAATGGTTCATTATAAACAGTAGTGGAAAGCTGAGAAGGTAACTTGTGAGACTTGCCCATGCAACATGCTACACAAAATTCTAGTTTATTTTTATTGAAAGAAGACACATTACACATCTTAAGAACATTGTTCAAAGACATGTGAATTAGGATGCCTAACCTATTATCAGGCACAAGGAGAATCGAAAGTGGAGTGTGTGATGTTACAGTGTTAGGAATAGGGAAGAAGTGGCACATGTAAGGGTAAAGTATACAAGAATTAGAGACATTATTCTTGATGTAAGAAATCAAGGTATCGGAACTTGAATGAGACAACAGGAGAAGATTTGGAAATGAATAGAGACCATCGTAATTTGAGATGACCTCTTAAGAGAACTTCATTACTGACCTGAGATTTAACAAGACAGAAATCAGAATGAAACTCAAAGTAAACATTATTGTCTTTTGCAAATTGACTTACACTGACTAAGTTTCTGGTTATACTAGGGACATGCAATAGATTGTGAAGATGTAATTTGGTAAAAGGCTGAATATTAGAATTGAAAGAAGTAGATCCAATAGATTGAATGACCAAACCTTGTCCGTTTCCTAAAAACACATGTTCTGCAGTAGGTAAGAGGTAGCATGTGGCATGGCCGATTGTTTGCATCAAGAATACACGATGTGACGCACTGCAGTCAACATACCACCTCGTGATCTTAGTGAAGTGTTAGCCAAAAATATGCCCGGTGGAAAAGCTTCGGCCCAGACGGCTGTAACTGAACTGTGTCCGCACTATAGCATTTTGAGCGACTGTGGTGGTGCAATAGTCGCGCAATTAGGTCCATATATTGGAAAGGATTCGGAAAGGTGGATACCGGGGAGGTGGCATTAGTCATTGAGTAAGCATACCGAGGATTGAACCGATGATAACAGATAGATGCATCATGCCCAAACCGTTAGCAAACCCGACATCGGGCATTGCTATTTACCTCCACGGCCACCGCTGCCACTAAAACGGCCACCCACGGCCACCATCACAAAGTTCGAACCTCGAAATAGGAGTTCGAGGTGCCGCTGAGATTGTTGAGCGTTAGACACAAGATTCTCGACTGCATTACGTCAGAAACAATTTCAGAATTAGGTTTTCACGTAGCGCTCGGCAGTAAGATTCAGGATTCGAGTGGATTCAAGAACACTCTTGCTTGGTAATACGACTCATGTGATAGAAGAAGAGATTCGATTTCATCGAATTCAAACCAATCGGTTGTCAAATCAACGTGAACAATTGATTCGTGATTCAGGGTGCAAGCCATCGAGGATTGCATCAATTTGTTCTTGAAGAGGAACCGCTCACCAATTGAGAGCAAAGCATCGAGATCGATTTGATATGGCTAAGAAAAGCTTGAATCGATTTATCACCTTTCTTAGTGTTGCGGTTCAGCATCGCGAATCGCCGCTGGGCTCTTTGATCTTCTAACGGCATTGATGATGCATCTTCTCCCATAGTCTGCCGAATGGCTGACAACCGATCACTTTCTAAGAACAGAGGCGTAAAGCGACGATCAGAACCACGCAAGCAACAACTCGATCTTGAACTTCCCAGGCATGTACGCTGGATTCTCGATCCTCGAGGCGGTCTTGCTCGGAGACAGGCGGTTCTAATTTGTGGAGACACAAAAACGATGAAGACGATGTGCTCTCAACACCGGATCGACCATGAGCCAACTAAGTACAGTTATCATCGCCAAGTTTAGCGGTGATTTCAGATTTGAACGAAGTAAAGGAAGAACTAGAAGGAATTCGAGAGGACATTCTTATGGCGAAAAGCGAGCGGCACAAAAAATGCATCAGATCACGGCGAGTGAGGGAGGAGGCAGATCAGCATCGGAAGCCACAGAAGCTTCTAAGGCTCTAGATACCATGAAGAATTCTAAAGAATCATAGTGTTCAGAAAACTAAAAATGAACTCTTATGTTTATTTAATATTTTGTTCTATCGACATAAATCGAGACGGACAGATTTATACACTGCGGAAGCATGTATACTGGCTAATAAACTGAGCTGAGGTGGCATAGCTGCCACTCACTCATCTAACAGTTTATGACTAGCTAAAGTATTAACTTTTACACTATTAAGGCCATGCCAGACTCACCACCGGCGCCATCTCCTTTAACGGAACCGGCCCTGCCACCTGAGTTTGACCTTCCCATTGCCCTTCGTAAAGGTATACGCTGTACTCGTAACCCATCCCCTCATTACTTTGCTTTGAGTTATCATCGTCTTTCTCCTCCACATTACACTTGCTTGTCTTCTTTGTCTTCCTGCCTCTATTCCTAACACTCCAGGTGAAGCTTTATCCCACCCTTTAACGCGGCAAGCAATGATTGGCGAGATATGTGCTCTTCAAAGCAAAGGGTACCGAACCGTCTCTACCTCCTGGAAAGTCTATGGTTGCGTCGCTTGGCTTTACACCGTCAAGGTCACCTGGGCCGATGGTAAGATTGATCGATATAAGGCCGGTTGGTGCGGCCAAAGGTTACACTCAAATATTCGGCGTGATTACGCTGACACCTTTCACCAGGGCTAAATGGCGCCCGTTAGACCTCCTCCTCTCCATCGCCGCCATCCGTCAGGTTGGCCACTTCACCAACTTGATATTAAAAATGCTTTCTGCATGGTGATCTCAAAGAGGAAGTCTATATGGAGCAACCACCGGTTTGTTGCTCGGAGTCCTCTAACATGGCTCGTGCTCCACAGGTCTCTATGGTCTTAAACAATTCCACGAGCTTGGTTTGGCGAGTGATTCAGCCTATATGCAAAGTAGCCATGATTCGATGTAACAATGATCACTCTGTTTCTATCGCCATTCAAATTTCAAGGATGTGTTTATCCGTCAGTATGTGGACGATATTGTGATAACCGGTAGTGATCACAGGTATAATCCATAGCGGTATCTCTCTGCCAAGTTTCAGACAAGGACCTTGGCAACCACGTTATTTTTTCGCATCGAGGTAGCGCAATCCAAGGATGGTCTGGTGATTTCACGAGGAAATATGCTATGGATATTCTTCGAGGAAACAAAGTTTATTGAATGCGAGCCGATACCCTATGGACCCAAATGTCAAACTTCGCCAATCGTGGGAGCCCTTTTCAGATCCAGGGAGATACAGAGATTAGTTGGTAAATTAAACTATCTACGCCACCCGCCCGTATATTTCCTTGCAAAGTTAGTGTGATAAGCCAATTCTTAAATTCTCCTTGTCGAGGATCATCGATGTGATACTGATCCTCAAGTATATTAAAAGTGCTCCAGAAGGTCTCGCGATGCAGGATGCAGGCCACACTCGAATAGTT
Organism: Calophaca sinica; assembly: GCA_037113605.1. Lineage (NCBI taxonomy): Eukaryota > Viridiplantae > Streptophyta > Magnoliopsida > Fabales > Fabaceae > Calophaca > Calophaca sinica. The sequence goes on along the minus strand of CM073735.1, from coordinate 106,867,335 downwards.
GGTTACTCAGATGCGATCGGGAAGGCTCACCCATTCACAAAGCGATCCACTCCGGGTATTGTGTACTAGTTGGAGGAAACTTGATATCCTATAAACAAAGCAGAATGTAGTAGCAAGATCTAGTGTTGAGGTGAATACAGCCATGGCATTAGTGACTCAGAGCTCATGGTTGCAATCACTTCTCAAAGAACTCAAGTTTGGAGAGGCTATGCCAATGACAATATGTGATAATCAAGCGGCGTTGCATATTGCCCCGCAATCCCAGAGATTTGAGCAGGACTAAGCATATTGAGGTGGATTGTCATTATACTGCAGAGAAGATCGAATCGGGGACATCACCACTAGCTTCACAATCTCCAATGACCAATCCGCGATGTCTTCACTAAATCTCTAAGAGGTCCTCGAATCAGTTATATATGTAACAAGCTTGGTGCATACGATTTATATGCTCCAGCTTGAGGGGGAGTGTTGAAAATAAGATAGGATCTATGTATTTATTCTATAGGCAAATCATATCATGTAATTAGGAATATGATATCTTGTAATTAATTGTTTTGATTTCTCTTTAAGCCTATATAAAGAACCTCCGTTGTGTAGTTGAAACACACGGTATTCAGCATATGTCTCTCGCTTTCTCTCTATTTTAACAGATATTATATCTTTATTCTTTCTGTTCTCCTTATTTTATCTAACCCCCATAACTTCAACAGGCCTCAACAAGCATTGTTTGAAATACTAAGTATTAACGCTTATTTATTCTAATGAAAAAATAATGAATATAAAGAAATATGAAAATCAATTCCAAGAGATAGTCTAAGATATTTCAAATTTACTCCAAGTTACAACCCAAATATGTAAGATATTTTCCATATATTTTAAAAATGTTCATGTGCTTGTCAGAAAAGACCAACCAGAGTTATGGAGTACTTGAAAAGAATGGAGAGGGAAAACAAAATTGTATTTCTCACTTAGCAAGTTTACAGATACAGTACCATTCTATGGGCTCTCTTGAGTCTATCCTAATTAAGGAAATAAAATCAGGAAATTAAAACTCTGTACACAGTCAGCTCCTAATTACAGAGGTGTATAATACGTCACAATAATAAAGGGAAAAATATTTATGATAAATGTCTATAAAAAATATCTAATTATCTATGCTAACAGGAGTTATTTCCTAGGTTAAAAGCCATATTTGGATACATAAATTCCATTTATTCTTAAAGATGTAGACTTCTTATGTTAGCCTCATCCCTCAAAATCATTCTTTTTCTTTCCTAAACAGAGGATAATGTGGAGAAAATTAGAATATATAGTAGTAGTATTCTACATTACAGAATTGTCCTTACAATACCAGCACAACAAAAATTAGGTGTTAGAAAGAATGTAAATAGGGTAATTATATGCTGTATAGTATCATGTAATCACATTAATGTAAATCATTGTATTTATTATTTTTAGTCTATATGATATAACTACGTTGTGCAGTTTAGATACACAGATTTCTTTGTCCCTCACTTTCTATTCTCTCAACATGGTATCTAAAGCCTAACAAGAGGCAATCATAATCTGTTCATACCCATGGACCTACTGTAATTGGTGAATCCCCCCCCACTTTTTTTTTAGAACCATGTTTCAAATCTAGTTTCTGACCTTCACTGTGTCTTTCTTCTGTTGTGTGAAAAATATTTTTCAGCCGTCACCCACTGCCATTGGAAGAATTTTCCAGTGACTTTTCCAGCCATCACCACCATGTGATTTATCGGGAGCCAATCTACACATTCCCTGAGTTTAATTTGCACACCTTATTCCCTCTATTGGTGAAGTCATATCCCAGTCAGGGGCGGAGCCATGTGAGAGCCTCCAGGGGCCCCTTGTAAATATTTTTAAAAACAATTTTTCACCTTAAATATCCAGGCATGGGTCTTAGAACGTAGTTGAATGTAGCCTACGTGTGGGTTCTAGAAATTGCAGGTCATCTGAAGCTATTTCGCATAGGCGAACCCAGTTGAAAGTAGCCTCACCACAAGGCTATAAAGGTTCAGTGATGCTGTTGGGAATGTAGGAGTCGTTCCAAGTTTTGTTTTGCAGATGCCATTAAAAAATGCTTGATGTGAACCCCTCTGATCTGCAGCATAACATTTATTTCATTACCAGCTGAATGGGACAAAACAATGAGAGAATAGAAAGAAAACCGGAAGAATAGAGACTAGGTAGCGTTTGGCATATCATGAATAGAATGAAACAAGACATCCTCTACTGTTATGTTTTATGTTAATGAAACCAAAATGTAAACGGCATAGCATTTTGTAGGTGTCATTGTAGCTCTTGATACTCCAAGGTTCCCTTTCTTTCATATTCTGTTGAAAAAATTAATAACACTTTCCAATTTTTTATCATAACATTTTTTTTTAATATTTGTCTCTTTTTTTGTCTTGACCCCCTCAAAGTGTGAAGGATGGCTCCGCCCCTAATCCCAATGGCCATGGACACCTCCTCCTCATGGTCTCGATGTAGGAATTATTTTTTACATCAAATTGTTGTAACAGCCAAAATAAGCTGCCAAGGAGAGAAAAGTCATAATCATATTCATTTTTATTGCTGGAGCAAATGTCTACTCATAATCTATATTCTATGCTGTATGTTTTGAACATATCCCTTCGCAACCAGCCTTTCTTTATACCGATCCAATATCCTGGTCTCTTCATTCATGGCTTGGACCCAATTCGCATCCATTAAGGTTTTTTTGTACTAATTTAGGAATTTTAACAAAATCAAAGGAGAAAATAAAACTCGGGCGTGGCACATAAATGTTTGATGGACACAAATTGATAGGATATTTGGCGCACAACCATTTTCCGTTTATCAAGGCAATTGTCAAGTCATCAAAATCAGGTTTAGGACTAAGGGTACTTTGGTTCGTACGATTGAAGTTGTTGGACCGGGTTGGGTTTTTATCTTTTGTGATACTAGTACTAATATTGATTCTGCTCGGTTTAGAGTCCTTGGAACTAGTGTCATCTTCAGGATTGGAACCAGAAAAAGATTGCAAATCTTGCATAGAAAAAAGGTGATGAGTCAAGGGACTTGGCTTCTAGACTACTCTCATCATGTAGCTAAGGACTAGTGAAAAAGGACTTTGTTTCATGAAAATTTACATACATGGAAACATAGACATGATGACTTTGTAAATGTTTACATTTGTACCCTTCCTGGGCTGATACATAATCCATACTGCACGGGGAGGCTTTGCCAATGACAGTAATATGTGATAATCAAGCGGCATTGCATATTGCCTTCAATCCCGTGTTTTATGAGAGGACTGAGCATATTAAGGTAGACTGTCATTATACCAGAGAGAAGATCGAATCGGGGGACATCACCACTAGCTTCGTCAATTCCAATGACCAATTGGCAGATGTCTTCACTAAATCTCTAAGAGATCCTCGAATCAGTTATATATGTAACAAACTTGGTGCATATGATTTATATGCTCCAGCTTGAGGGGGAGTGTTGAAAATAAAATAGGATCTTTGTATTTATTATATAGGCAAATCATATCATATAATTAGGAATAGAATATCTTGTAATTAATTGTTTGATTTCTTTTTAATCCTATATAAAGAACCTCCGTAATGTAGTTGAGACACACGGTATTCAACATATGTCTCTCTCTTTTCTCTCATTTAACAGTTTGATTTAACGACCAGCGATAGATGATTTTACCAAGTCTTTGGGAGGTCTTCAGATAAGTTATGTATATAGCAAGTTTGGTGCATATGATTTGTATACTCCAACTTGAGCAGGTGGTTAGAAAAAATATAAATAGGGTAGTTATATGTTGTATAGTATCATTTAATTATGGTAATATCTTTGTATTTAATTTTTTAATCCATATAATATAGTTTCGTTATGTAGTTTAGACAAACGGATTTCTGCACGTCTCTCACTTTGTATTCTCTCCATATCAATCATTAGTTATTGTTTAACTTCAAAAAGAGAAATGTTATCATGACACTCAAAAATCGACACCTGGGCGACACCTGGTTAATGACGTGTAAAAGTTTGGTTAATGTAGTTCAGTAGATGGTTAACAATGAATTGTATTTATTAACCAAATATTTGCATTATTAACCATCCACTGATTAACCATCTACTAAGCTGAATTAACCAAATTTTTGCACGTCATTAACCACTTGTCGCCCAGGTGTCGATTTTTGGGTGTCATAATAACATTACTCCTTCCAAAGAGAATATCTCTTAATTTTCATTCTCCATCTTTTTCTCTCATTTTTTTACCATCTTTGTTTCGTTTGCAAAGGCACAAATAAAGTCGGCCATTAAAAACATGTAATTACAAAATAAAAATATTAAAATGTTTTCAATTTAGGAACCGTTAACCACTGAATTATTTAAAATATAGATGTTTGGATAGTGGTTACAGAGTTACCACTTGTGGATTTTTTTAACTAGAAGGGTTAAATTTTCCTCAACTATAAATAATTTTTAGTAAGCATTGTTTTTGAAGTTTTCCCAAATAAAAATATGTTACAAAGAATTTGAATGATGAGCAAAATTTTATTTGTATTTATGGATTTATCCATTGTTATTCATACTAACTATCTTTTGACAGATGGTCAATCCTGCTTACTATGGATTAGAGAATGCAGAACCTGAATTTCTAAGTTCGTATTTGTCTAGGTATTGACATGAAATACCAAGTTTTTCTGAACCCCATTTTGTTGTCAGCAATGATATTCTGACTGACACTTCTCTTTTGGCAGCCTAGTAGAAAGCACAATTGAGGATTTGGAAGACAGTGGATGCATCAAGGTGAATGAAGACATGGTGGAGTCCGTGATGTTGGGTTCAGTAGCATCTCAGTACTACCTCAGCTACATGACTGTATCAATGTTTGGTTCAAATATTGGTCCAGATACATCACTTGAAGTAAGACAATAATAGTATTCCGTTTCTCCTATCATTTTGACATCTTCCTCATTTCACTCATTTGAAATATCCTTCTTTAAATTATTCAAAATACTATGCTAACAATTTTTGTATGTAGGTCTTTCTGCATGTCTTATCTGCTGCTGCCGAATTTGATGAACTTCCTGTGCGTCACAATGAGGTAACTGTTTCGCTTTTTATAACTGAAAATCAGTTCTTTTATTGATATCAAGTACAAAAGCATGCATGAGCTATACATTTCTTGTCATCTAGAATTTTTTCCTGCTTGGAATGCAATATATTTTTATACCCATTTGACTTTAGGCTGGAACTCAAAGATTTGTGTCCTCTAAAATGCTTGGTGAACTTTAAAGAGTAAAGTGTAGTTGATAACCATTGATGGAAAAAACCAATGGTTTATATTTTTATACAATACAAGCTGAAGGTATACTTGGATCCTCTGAAGTGTATGTGTATTTTAAACAGTAACGTATGGAGTTGATAACCATTAATGAAAACATTCAACAGTCCAGTCTAGATATTATTGTGATGCCTTTGCATGTCATTTTTTGCACAAAAAATAAAAATTAAGACTTACATTATTGTTAAGGAAGGAGAAATTGTGAGAACTATGATAGAATTCGTGTCTAAATTAAACAATGGAGGATTTATTATATAGGCATAATGTAATAATTACAAGAATAGAGAAAATTTCGTATTTGCCATGATTACAAGATATGGTTAGGCTATCCCCTCAAGCTTGATCTTACAGCTCATTTGAATTGACCAAGAGACTTGGTGAAAACATTTGCCTTATGATTCTTTGAATTGACAATGGTGATATCTCCGAATATTACTTTTTTCTCAAATAAAAAGACTGTTGAAAGAGAGAAAACGAGAGAACAATGAGTGAATCTATGTGTTACACATCAAAGCTATTCTATTTATATAATGCATTGTAATAAATACAAAATATCAAGGCTACCCTATTTTCTATATTTACCTTTGTAGTCAATCGCGACGGTGGCAGCCGCAATCGCGGTGGTGCGTGGCGTAGCGGCGGTCCAGCCCAACGCGAAACGCCGTATCGTGGCTATTCTGTGTTGCGGCCGTGGTGCCGTTGCGTTGCGGCTGAAACGCGGCCGTTTCGCGTCTGGTTGCGGTGCAACAGAGAGGGATTTCCAAAAAGTCAAAAACACCCTCATTTTTTAGCTGCTTAGGGTTATTTTTAAGGGCATTTTTGTCATTTTGTTTTCCCTAAAATTTTAAATGCTGAAACGAACGAGAAACAGAGAGGCAGAAAATCAAAACGCAAAACCTAAAACTCTTCCTCTTCTCCTTGCGAATCCGGCGCGGAATCCTCTCTTCTCCTTGCGAATCTGGCGCGCCCTGCAACTCCGGCACCGGCGCGCTGCCTTGTCTCCACTGCGCGGCCTCTTCCCCTGTTTTTCTCCTCTGTGCGGCCTCTTCTCCCCAGTTTTTCTTCAGTGTGCGCGGCCTCTTCTCCCTCTTCCCTGTTCTTCTCTGTTCTACAGTTGTATTATGGCCTCTTCGCCCTGCACGGTTTGGTTTTGTTTTGTTTTGGTTTTGTTAAGCATGTGTTATTTTAAGCCTTGGAGACTAGAACTTATTTGTTTTGATTATGTTTGAATATTAGTAACAATGAACCTTGATTATTAGTTATAAATGTGTGTTTAAATTTATGCATTTTTCTATTTTTGAGCTTTTATATGTGTGGTATAAATTGCTTCTATGTTTCCATAGACTTCGACGTAGCGGCCATACCGCTACCCGCTACACCGCAATAGCGTTTTGGGGGTCGGCCGCTACGCTACGCTATCCGCCATTGACTACATAGATATTTACACAATACTATTAAACAATAACTACTTATTTACATCGTTTCTAACACTCCCCATCAAGCTGGAGCATATGAATCATATACACCAAGCTTGTTACAGATATAGTTTATACGAGGCTCCTTTAAGGACTTAGTGAAAACACTAGCCAGCTCATCATTTGAACCAACAACACTAGTGATGATGTCTCCAGATAAAATCTTCTCTCGAATGAAATGATAATCTATCTCAATATGCTTAGTCTGCTGATGGAATACTGGATTTGAGGCAATATGCAAAGCAGCTTGATTATCACAGATGAGTGTCATCTGTGTAACCTCTTCAAATCTAAGCTCTTGAAGTAACTGTTTGAGCCATATGAGCTCACATGTAGCCGATGCCATGGCCCCGCGTATTCTGGTTCTGCACTCTACCTTGCAACAACATCCTGGTTCTTACTTTTCTAGGAGATAAGTTGCCCCCAATGAATATACAATACGTAGAAGTGGATCTCCTATCACCAGGAGGGCTTGCCCAATCAGCTTCTGAATATCCCTACAACTCGAGTATGACCATTGTTTTCATAAATGAGATTTTTTCCTGGAGCTGCCATAATGTATTTTAAGATGCGAATTACAACATATCAATGTCCTTCACAATGTGAGTTAAGGAGTTGACTCACCGAAGGAGATATTTGGGCGAGTGACGGTGAGATAATTTAGCTTGCCCACCAATCTTTTGTATCTCTCTGGATCTGAAAGTGGCTCCCCCTGATTTGGTAGAATGTCCGAAGCCTACTTCCTCTAAGAAATTACAATGACATCCTTGGATTGTACCACCTTTGTCTCTTAGAAATATCAGAGCTTGCGAAGATCTTTTGTCTGAAAGTGGTCACAAAAGATGTTGTTTTATCTGGGCAATGCCATGATGATCACTACCTATAATGACAATATCGTCAACATATAAAATCAAGTAAATACAACCTATACTCGAGAAATACTTGAGTTTCTCAAGGTCTTTTATCTCAAACTCTGCAGATAATTTTTCCCTGAGCAATTGTCTGTCAACGAGAGCATCTCCTGTAATAATGATATCATCAACATAAACACGAAGTACAACTAGTTTTCCTCCCTGTGAATGTTTGAAGTGTTCCTTGACTTTGCTTGTAGCCCAGACACACCATTGCTTTTATGAATCTCCCCTATAAGGCCTTCATCAATCTGCACTGTTTGTTTGTTCCACGTGTGGATCCAAATCCTGGGGAAATCTCCATATACACCTCCTTCTCTAAGTCTCCACGCAACAAAGCATTTTTTACATCAAATTGGTGTAGTTCCAACCCAGAATGGACAACAAGAAAGAGTAAAATACGAACATTGTTCATCTTTGTCACATGAGTAATTGTCTCATCATAATCGATGTCGTAGATCTGAGTGTGTCCCTTTGTCATTAGAGCCTTGTATCGGTCAAGAGTGTCATTTGATTTATGCTTGACCGTATAAATCCACATGCAACCAACTGGTTTCTTGCCTCTTAGCCTCTCAACAATCTCTCGAGTTCCATTCGTTTCAAGTGTTTTCATCTCCTTATCCATAGCTTTGACCCAATTTACATCCTTTAGTGTCTATTGTACAGATGTTGGGATTCTCATGGAGGCAACAACTGTAATAAAACCCGATGCTTTAGGGAAATATGTTTAGAGGAAACAAATTGAGAAATAAGGTATTTGGCACAAGGCCTTTTCCCTTTTCTCAAAGCAATAGGTAAGTCATCTGGATCAGGGTAAAGAGTATAAGAAATCTTAGAATCAGAAATGGATGGATTATTTTCAATATTTACCTCCGGCTCATACGATTGAAGTTGTTTCTTGAATTGGTTGGGTTTTCCTCTCCTTTGATAAGTCAATGTTAGCTCACTAGTCTTGTTCTTCACTGGTGCCAAAGGTGTTGATTCTTGCAAAACAGAAGACAAAGGTGGAACAGGGACAAAACCAGAACTAGGTGACTCAAAAACAGGTGGCTATGGGGCAGAACCAGAAACATGTGACCAAAAAATAGGTGGCTCAGGAAGGCATGAACCAAGGAGAAGAAGCTCAAACTCAGATTCCAAATTACTACTCTCCCCTGAAGCTGAGGTCGAGTGAAAAAAGACACATGTTCATAGAAGGTGACATCCATAGAGACGAAATACTTACGACTGGAAGGACAATAACATTTGTACCCCTTTTTGTTAAGAGCATAACCCAGAAAGACACACCTAACTGCACAAGATTAATTACATATTTACAACAGTAGGATTATAGACAAAACAAGTAGATCCAAACACACGAGGTGACAAGGAATGTAGAGGCGATGGGGATATAACACAAAGTGAGGTACTCGGTTATCAACAACCGAGGAAGGCATCGATTTATGAGATAACAAGTAGTAAAAACATCCCCCCAAAATCGAAAAGGAACATTTCCATGAATAATTAGGGTTCTAGTTGTTTCAATTAGATGCCGATTTTTACATTTGGCAACTCCATTTTGTTGAGGGGTATTGGCACAGGATGTTTGGTAAAGAATGCCATGTGAAGCCAAAAAGGTTTGAAATGTGTGAGATAAGTATTCATGAGCATTATCATTTTGCAGAGTACGAATGGGAACACCAAACTGTGTTTTTATCTCATGATAAAATTGATGAAAAATGGAGAACAACAATTCAATCCTATTCTTCATAAAGAATAACCAAGTACAACGGGAGTAGTCATCAATGAATGTAACAAAGTATTTGAATCCCAAAGTCGACTCGATATGACTAGGACCCTAGACGTCAGACCGGACCAAGGCAATGGGAGACTTAGCTCGACTATGGTTCCAATTAGGGAATCAACTACGAGTATGTTTCCCAAATTGACAAGACTCACAAGAAAAATTGGATAGACTTGGCACCAACTTTTGTAATTTTGCAAGGCTAGGGTGACCCAGTTGAGCATGGACTAAAAGGTTCTATGGTAGTGCATATACGAGGGTTAAGGTTCTAAATTGCTATCCGCAATAGCAATTCTGGCACTGCCCGCATCGGCATCTGGATGCAATTGCGGTGTGATTCACATTCACGTGTTTCAACCCATCGCAACAGCGTTATGTTCACGTGATTCACATTCAAGAACATCAGGTCTCATACAAGGGTTATTATAAAAAGAAATTAGAAGGGTTGTTATTGTAAATTTAGTAATGATGATGTTATCTTTAGTATAATTAAATTTAAATTATTCATTAAAATAATATAAAGTCTTAAAAATGAATCAAAATTAATCCAGCCTTATAAATAAAAGATATATAGACAATTTGCAAAAATTATAGAATTTTTTTCACATTCGGTGCAAACATCAAATTATTTCACGCCACAGCGACTGCAATGCGCACTGTTGTGACCGTAATGACCGCAATCGCAGTGACTGCATCTGCGACCGCAACTGCAATTTAAAACCTTGAAGAGGGTGGTAGAGGCAATTAGACTCACATTCGACGCTAATCATCCGACCAGGACTCCGGTCCTGCATAAAAACAGAATCTTTAGTGAAAGAGATAACGGTCAAGAGAGGAGGTTACGCGACTAATGGAAAGCAAATTGAACGGGGAACCTTGAATATATAGCACAGAATCAACAGACAAGGAGGGAAGAGGATGGGCAAGGCCTACTCCTTTGGACTGTGTTTGGGAACCATTTGCTGAGGTAACTGTTGGTAAATAACTGAAGGTAGAAAGGGTATAGAATAAGGATTTGTTATCTGAGAGGTGATCGGTGGCAGTGGCACCAAAATCTAGAACCCAAGAACCAATTGAAGGCTATTTAGAGATACATGCAACTGAATTTTTGGCATTACGGTGTGTACAACAAAGACAATTGAATATGAGACCTGATGTTCCTCAAACCACTTCAAAAAATCAGAATAGGCGTTCTATAGGGCAACGACGCCTAAAGGTTGTTGTTCATTGAACCATCTCAAAAAATAATCATAAGTGGCTCGTCTGCCACTCTTTGATGAGGCAGAGGAAGTCTTGAAAGCCATATGGAAACAGAAAGGAGAGAGAAGACGACGATGAACAGTGTGCAACAAGTTTGTCAAGACGGATTCATGGGTACCCACGACTCGAAACAAGGAACTAAGGCCGGAACTAGAACTGGGAGTGACCAGCGACGATAACGCTTAAGAATCGGCCAAAATCTTGTCTGACGCCGGAAAGGAAACACAGTTTCCCAAATTTGTTGGCATCGATGGGCAGTGGAGCCAGGTAAGCACAGAATAGTGTTGCCTCTCGTTAGGCTCTAGATATCATGTTGAATGAGAGAACAATGAGTGAATCCGTGTGTGTTACATAACAGAGCTATTCTATTTATATAATTCATTGTAATAAATACTAAATATTAAGGCTACCATATTTACTATATTTACACAATATTATTAAATGGTAACTAATTTACATCATTTCTAACAAAGACAGTCAACTTTGACATATTTAGTCCTCTCACGAAACATGGGATAGGAGGAGAAAGGAGAAAGCAGTGCTGCCTGATTATCAATGATTGGTGTCATTTGCATAACCTCCTGCAATCAGAGCTCTTTAAGTAGTTGCACTAACCAATTGAATTCACGAGTGGCTGAGACTGTGACTTGATATTCTACTTTTTATCAGATCTTGGACTACACTTCGCTTCTTACTTCTATATAATATCAGATCAGATTACTTACTATGAACTCCTAATACTCAGAAATGGACCTTATATCATTAGGGGAACCTACTCAATTAGCATTTGAGTATTCATCAATCTATGTGTGACCTTTATTATAAACAAGGCCTTTTCCACAAGCTCAGTTAATATATTTTAAGATATGCATTGGTGCATCCAATTTAATAATACTTCTTTGCTGTCAAGCTAAGTCCTAATTTTGTAAACATAAACTATTGCCATTTTTGCTACATTTCATGTTATGTCAAAATTGGTCTTTACTTGCTCCCAAATCAAGTTTGTTTGCTAAAGTGATTGACGATATTTCATCCTTTTGTCATAGGAAAAATACAATGAAGCACTGTCTGAGAAAGTTAGATATCCTGTGGATAAAAACCGTTTGGACGACCCCCATATCAAAGCAAATCTTCTATTTCAGGTCAGTCATATCTTTAACCATTTTCACTTAATAAAATTTCTATTTAATTTTCTTTATTTCTTTATATAGTACCAGGTTACCCCTTTCAAATTTTCTGTACTTTTGTTTATATTTGTGATTTATGATCATAATGTTTTTCTGGATGCAGTCTCATTTTTCCCAATTGGAGTTGCCAATTAGTGACTATGTAACAGACTTGAAATCAGTATTAGATCAGAGCATACGCATAATTCAGGCCATGATTGATATATGTGCAAACAGTGGTTGGCTTTCAAGCTCTATAACCTGCATGCATCTTTTGCAAATGGTCATGCAGGTACTCATTTTGTTTTCATTTGCAGCTGGCCTATCTTCTTTCTTGGCTGTTGGATAATTTGAATTCAACTAAATGTGAAGTTTCATTCTTGAGCAATGAACTTAGAAAGTTGTACTAGATTACATGTTCATTTCAGATTTTATAAAAGTATGGGTGCACAGCTCATTTCACTATCCCCTGATAACATAAGCTCTGCGAACTCAAATCTTGCGACCTCAAATCTTACAAATTTAATACGATGGATTAATTCCCATATCTCTTTGCTTGGTGGAAGAGATTACTGAGTACTTACTTTTAAATGTAGCATGCCCTTTTCCATATTATAGGACCCCTAAACTAACTAAGGTATATGTAAGAAAGAAGAGGGGGTGCAATGTAGGGGATTAGGGCCAAGTGAGAGAAAATGAGATGGTCTCCACATCTAACCAACTGTTGAGTTGGTAGTAGGGAGGGTATTGGGAGTGATTCGGTTGTAAGGGATATTGGGCTAGGGAGTAAGCATTGTGGGGCTGGCTGGAATTGACTGGAACTTTCGGGAGAAACTAGGCACTTTCAAGCTGCCTAGGATATTTTCTTTTTGGTATGTATTCCTCGAGCCTATTGGACTTGAGAAAATGTTTTTTATTTCTTCTTTAATTGCAAATCTTCCCCTTTTTTTCACACTGTTTCTTGTACAAATCTTTGAAAATGCGAAACAAAATGAAAACAATGGGCGGTTTTGCAATTACAAGTGAAAATAGAAAATAAAAATGGAAAACGCTTTCTTAAAACAAATAGGCCCTTAATTTCCATTTTCCAGGTCTCAAGCATTGTTATAACCTTGATATAGGGCTGGGATCTGCATTAATACAGTGATTTTCCATACTACTCTTTGTTATTCTCCTGGTCATGTGATATCATAGCGCCCAATTCAGGGAGCTTTGCATTGTCAATATGTGAGCTTTAATGGAGTCTCTTGAGTGAAGAGTTTGGATTGTCAAATAGTGGGTTTTGAGCATTCCGCTATAAAAACTGCGACGCTATTTGAGTTTCGCTACAAGGGCTATAGCGTTCGCTGTACAGTTTTTTTGGGTATCGGACACAGCAGAAATAGTGGAAGCTTAGTGTTTTCTTTTGGGTTTTATTTTTTTTTATTTTTTATTTTTTTATTTTTTATTTTTAAAAAAACTGAAGAGTCAGCATGTGCACTGCACATGACTGTTTTTAAAAATATAAAAAGTGAAGAGAAAGTGAAGAGCACACCATTCCATTCATGTAGCCCATCCAATATGCAAACAGTGCTCTGCGTTCTTCAGTTCATCCTTTCATGCCGCCCTCCATATCCGCCATGTTTGCGTTTCCGGCGTTGCTCAGCGAGCTTCCTTCTCAGGTAATAGCAGTCTCCTTTTTCTTCCTTAGGTTTTTTTTTCTTTCCTCTGTTTTTATTCAGCTTCTTTCCTCTTCTTCTCTTGCTTTGTTGTTTCGTTTCATTCCTCTCCCTTCCTCTGTTTTCTTTTTTCAGTTTATCTTCTTTCTATTTTCTTCCCTTTTTGGGTTTATTTCATCACTCTTCCTCTGTTTTTTTTCCAGTTTATGTCGTTTCTCTTCCCTTCTCCTCCATGTTCTGTTCTATCCATACATCTATCCATAATATTATGTCATTTCGATATATTGTTTAGAACAATTGAGCTTTTGAGTTAATATTATGTCACTTAAAAAAAAACTAAGGAATAGTATAATTTCATTAAAAAATGGAATTCTTAATTTTAATAAGTTATTGTTATCATTCTAATGAATTCGAATATAGTAAACTAATTCTAGTTAGAAAGTGAATTATTCTTATTTCTCGAAATATATTAATTTCATTATATATACTTTAGAATGTGATATCTCCTTTAATTGTTTTATACAACTCATGTTTATTTTTATGCAGCTTATTTTTCTTTGTATACAACATATTTTTTTGGCAAAATTACTCAAGAGGTCCTTTATCTTAATTTAAAATTTTAAGTTAGTCCTTTATATTTTTTTTGTTTCAATTTAGTCCCGCATGTGTTGAAACGTTAATTTCAAGGCAAATTGTTGGCTGATCTACAGCGAGAAATGCATGCGTGCCGTAAGGACAATTGCCCTATCAATTGTGCCACAAATCAGAACCCAAAAAATTGTTGTAAAAAACCGAAAACAGACCAATTTGGCTAACATTGTTAATATTTTAGAACATGTGGGACTAAACTGAAACTAAAATTAAATTTAAAGGACTAACTTGACAAAAAAAAAAGATAAAGGACTGTAATAAAACTTTAAATTAAGATAAAGGACCTCTGGTGTAACTTTGCCTATTTTTTTATTTATAATTGATTTATGATTTATTTCGCCCGCTATTTGACTTCCGCAATTTGCCTGCAACGCTGTCCGCCATAGCTGATTTTTGGCTTTCCGCGATATGCAATTGACAACACTGGTTTGGACAGAATCCATCTGGAATGGAGCAATGATATCAAACCAAGTTGAGCAACATAAAAATCTCTTGAAAGGGAAGAATAGAAGAGGTAATCCAAGATAATAAAATAACGAAACAAATCATGATAGTAACTAAAAAATAACGCAAGAAATTCTAATCAAATAACGAAACAAATCGTGATAATAACTAAGAAATATGAAACTAATCCTAAAAGATAATCCAAGATACTCTAAGATAAATATCAAGATATTCTAAGATGTTTTCTTATCATCTAACAATTTTAAATTGTTCAACATAATGGAAATATTCTTTTGATATTGACTTGTAATTTAATAATCGTACTCTCTTAATTTTCTACTTCTTGTTCCTGATTTCAAGGGGAACAGCATTATTAGTAGATGCACCATATCCTTTTTCATGATTTATGTGGTAACATGTATCAATCGAAGGGAAATTACTGTATACTCACTCTTCATTTCATCTCCAAAATATCCTTTATTTTATTTGATAGTATGACTACATATATTTCAAAATATATCTGATTGGCATATTGGATCTTACGGTGAAAGGACAAACAATGCTTTCAATAAAATCATGAATATATTTCTCCTAAAATCTCTCTCTCAGTCGATCGATAGAATATATCCTGTACAATTCACTCCTGATATCTTGTGTCCTGGTTTTAGGGTTTGTGGTTTGACAAGGACTCTTCGTTATGGATGCTGCCATGCATGAATACTGATCTCATAAGTTCACTAAGCAAAAGAGGAATTTACAGTATACAGGAATTACTAGATATTCCCAGGTCAGCATTGCAGACTGTTGCTGGAAATTTCCCGGCTTCAAAATTGTACCAGGTAACGAATCCTAATAATTTCTGCTTGTTTTTATGCTTCTCCTAGATTGTTGTTATCTGCTAATGGAAAAGGTTTTCCCCTTCCCCCACCCCCCCCTCTCTTGGGGAGGGAACGAGGGAACAGGGGTATGCTGAAGAAAATTTGATGAACAAGTAGAAATATTGGAAAAAATAATGGATATTCAATTATTTACTGTACATGGGGGCGCTCTCTTTTTATAGAAGAGAAAAACAATCAGAAGGGATCACAAAAGGGATCCTAATTAATTACAGCATAACTACAATAAAGAGCTACCTAATTAGGAACAGCTAAGAAGGGAAAAATATAACTAATCAATTAGAATATCTACAGGAATATTCTAGAATATCAAATAGGTCAAATAGAATAGCTTGTCGACACTCCCCCTCAAGCTGGCTTGAAGATATCTTCCATGGACAGCTTGCTGGTTATGTTCTCAAAAGGCTTCTTGGGCAATCCTTTGGTTAAGACATCTGCTAACTATTCTGCAGTAGGAATATAAGTCATACATATCTGTCCCCTTTCTATTTTCTCCTTGATGAAGTGCTTGTCAACTTCCACATGTTTGGTCCGGTCATGTAGGACTGGGTTGTGAGCAATAGATATTGCAGATTTACTGTCACAATACAACTTTATAGGTGGAGAATTATAAGCCTTCAATTCTTTTAGAAGCTTTTCCACCCACAATCCCTCACAAATTCCATGAGCCACTGCTCTAAATTCAGCTTCTGCACTACTCCTTGCTTCAACACTTTGTTTCTTAATTCTCCAACTAACTAGATTTCCCCCGACAAAGGTGCAATAGCTTGATGTTGATCTTCGATCAGTTATACTACCAGCCCAGTCTGCATCAGTGTAGACTTCTACTTGACGGTGTCCACGGTTTCTATAGAGTAGTCCTTTCCCAGGTGACCCTTTCAAGTACTGTAAAATCCTAAAGACAGCCTCTTGATGTTCTGGTCCTGGTGCATGCATAAATTGTCTCACCATGCTCACGGCAAAGGCTATGTCTGGACGTGTGTGAGATAGGTATATTAGCCTTCCCACCAATTGCTGATACCTTCCTTTATCCACTGTAGCTCCAGTTTCAGCTGGTTGCAATTTTATATTGGGCTCCATAGGTGTCTTAACAGCTTTACATCCAGTTAATCCTGTTTCTTTCAAAAGGTCTAGAATGTACTTCCACTGATTCATAAAAATGCCTTCCTTTGATCTAGCAAATTCAATTCCAAGGAATTATTTTAAAGGGTCGAGCTCCTTGATGTCAAAGACTTTGGCAAGCCTCTCCTTCAAGCTTTTGAGCTCCAAACTATCATCACCTGTTAATATAATGTCATCCACATACACAATCAAGATAGCGATTTTGTTAGTTATGGAATGCTTATAAAACAGTGTATGATCAGCTTGACTTTGGATATAACCAAGCCCTTTTACCACGGTTCCAAACCTCTCAAACCATGCTCTAAGGGATTGTTTCAACCCATATAGTGATTTCTTTAGTCTACACACCTTATTTCTTCCAAGTCCTTCCTCAAAACCAGGGGGAAGACTTATAAATACTTCTTTCTCCAGTTTCCCATTCAAAAAAGCATTCTTTACATCCAATTGATGTAAAGGCCAATTGAAATTGGCCGCAAAGGATAAGAGAATCCGTACAGAATTAAGTTTAGATAATGGGGCAAAAGTTTCCTGATAATCTACACCGTAAGTTTGAGTGAATTCCTTTGCTACCAATCTAGCCTTATACCTCTCCACACTTCCATCTGCCTCGCACTTGATGGTAAGGACCCACTTACACCCCACTTTCCTTTTATCATGAGGCAGGTTTACAATCTCCTACGTTTTATTTTTCTTAAGTGCATTGAACTCATCTAGGACTGCTAATTTCCAGTTGGGATCATCTAGTGCTTCCTCAATGTTTCTAGGCACAAACAAATTAGTAATTTTAGAGGTAAAGGCTCGGTGATTTTGGGAAAGGTTTTGGTAGGAGACATAATTGGAAATGGGATGGTTTGTACTTGTTTTGGGTGGTTTTTTGGTGCAAGTTCTGGTTCCTTTCCTAAGGGCTATGGGTAAATCAATATCAGAGGTAGAGATTTCAGAATTACCTGGAAGTTCTTGTAGACTTTCTGTTGGACCATCTCCCGGGGTTGCTGGTTGGCTGCATGCAGGAATGATGGACTGATTTCTGGTCCTTTGAGGATATTTCCGAGCATAAACACGAAGCTCCTGTTTGGATTGTGGTATTTCTTCCCCTATCCGGGTGCCACCTAAGTCTGGGACCAAGTTACCCTCATCAATTCCAGCACTTGTGTCCACATGTTCTTGTGGGTTATGATCATCTGTTTGATCTGTATCCTTGGTATATAAAACAGGGGTTGGCACAGGTTCATTTAAAAAATTGTCTTCATTCACACTCTCCCCCTGAAGGGAATTTTTCTGATAAAAAGGTTGATGTTCTAAGAATGTAACATCCATGCTAATATGAACCTTCTTTGTGCTAGGATTAAAACATTTATACCCCTTTTGGTTGGGAGAATATCCAACAAAAATGCATTTTTCTGCTCTTGGATCTAGTTTAGACCGAAAATTAGGTGTATACATAAAAACAGTGCAGCCAAACACTTTTAAAGGTAAGTCAGTATGCAATCGACATGATGGAAAAAGGTTTTGAAAGTGTCCAAAGGTGTGCGATAATTTAACACACGGGTTGGCATTCTGTTTATGAGATAGGCTGCTGTTAAAATAACATCCTCCCATAAAAACTTTGGAACATTGCTCTCAAACATAATGGCACGAGCTATTTCAAGAAGGTGTCTATTTTTCCTTTCAGCGGTGCCATTCTGCTGAGGCGTGTTTGGGCATGTTGATTGATGCTGAATACCTTTAAGTTGGAGAAATTCTTTTAGATTCTTATTAAAATATTCAGTACCATTATCACTTCTCAAAATGGAGATTTTTGTGTCAAATTGGGTTTTGTACCATTTGTGAAAAGCATTTAAATATATTAGGAAATTTTGACTTTTCATTCATATGATAGACCCAACACAACCGGGTATGATCATCAATGAAGGTCACAAACCATCTTTTTCCAAATTGAGTTGTAATTTTAGATGGACCCCATACATCACTATGGATTAAATGAAAAGGTTTGGATGCATGATAAGGTTGAGAGGAATAAGTAGCTTTGTGACTTTTAGCAAGAACACAACTTTCACATTCAAAAGAAGAACAATCAACATTTTTAAATAAGTTTGGAAACAAATGCATAAGATATTGAAAATTCGGGTGCCCTAGTCTATTATGCCAGAGCATTATTTGGTCCCTTACAGGGGTAGAACTTATACCACTAAGGCCATGAGCAACTTTATTCTCGAAAGCATCCTCAAAGTAATAGAGTCCGTCCATCATTTTAGCATCGATCATCTTCCCCAGTTGGTCCCTGAAAAATACAATGAAAGTGTCAAAGAACTTCACATTGCAATTAGAATCTTGCATTTTACTAATAGATAGAAGGTTACAAGAGAGTTTTTGGTACATGCAATACATTTTTCAAAACAATATGTCGATAAAGTAATTTTTCCTTCTCCTGATTGATGAAAAACTACCATCTGCAATTCCTAACTTTTTTATTTCCAGGGCCAGTGAGAATAAGTTTGAAATAGGGAGGAGAGGTCTTTATGTGGTCGAGGCACTCGAATCAATGATCCATGGTGCACACATATTGAGGTGCAAGTTTGAGAAAGAGTACTAAAATTACTGTTTGTGCCAGAGAAGCATTAGGAATACCAGGTAAAGAACTAGACTTTAACAACCTTAGGAGTTCCTCGACTTGCTCCTTGTTCAGAGTGGTCTTTTCTGCCTCATGAGCCGTAGGGAATGATTTGGGTGCTCTAGGACCTGTTTTGCTGACTTTTATGTGTGCTGGTCTCCCATTCAGTTTCATCCCAGTTTCGAGTGTGTGGCTTGCGATGGTCACACGCAGACTTGATAGGTTCCTCTGATTTGATGAACTCTTAAAGGCAGTAGAGTCAGCAATCAAAGCGTTGGTCTCAGAAGAGGTTAGATCAACCTTTGTTTTTCCCATCATCACACTTCTGCGAGTTTCCTCCCTTCTTACTTCAGCAAAAATTTCACCCAGTGAGGGTAAGGTTGCCCTCCCGATGATTCTGCCTCGGACTTTATCGAGCTCCTCATTCAGACCCACTAGAAACTGAATGATTCGTCCTTCTTCCACTATTTGCTGATGGTGTTTAGCATCCTCGGTTGACTTCCACTTGTAAGTGTTGAAGAGGTTAAGGTCCTGCCACCCGCTTCAAGGAATGGAAGTATTTTGTGACATTGTCACTTCCCTGCTGAATTTCCCTAGCTTTCAGGGTGAGTTCATAAATTTGAGATTTATTTCCCAGATCGTATACATTTCAATCCTTATTGTCCCCACAATTCTGGGTCAGAGAATATCACAAGTAATTGCTGCTGATTTCTTCCTCCATGGAATTTACCAACCATGTCATCACCATGGAGTTTTCAGCATCCCACGCAGCATACTGTGGGTCAGTGGGACTCGGTTGAGGTCGATCACCAGTGAGATAACCGATTTTGCCTCTGCCTCGGATATACATCTGAACCGATTGAGACCACCGAAGATAGTTCGACCCATTGAGTCGAAAGGAGGTGATTTGGATAGAGTGGGAGTCGCCGAAACCACTCCTCTGCTCCTGATTTGGAATCGGCGAGTCTTTGAGATTGGAGTTCTCCTTCTCGTGTTGCGATTCCTTCTGCTAATCATCGTTGGTGGTTGAGGAACTGTCAACCATGGTGATAAATTAGAGGTGCAGAACTCTAGGTCGTGGTGGAAAAGGAAACGGACCTGGGTCGCGGCGGAAGCAAGCCTAGGTCACGGCGGAGAAAGAAAGGGCCGCGGTAGAAACGAGCCTAGGTCGCGATGGCGCCTAGGTCGTAGACAAGGAAGGGCCGCGACGGAAACATGTCTAGGTTTTTTTTTTCCTGCTTCTGATACCAAGTAGAAATATTGGAAAAAAATAATGTATATTCAATTATTTACTGTACATGGGGGTCCTCTCTTTTTATAGAGGAGAAAAACAATCAGAAGGGATCACAAAAGGGATCCTAATTAATTACAGAATAATTACAATAAAGAGCTACCTAATTAGGAACAGCTAAGAAGGGAAAAATATAACTAATCAATTAGAATATCTACAGGAATATTCTAGAATATCAAATAGGTCAAATAGAATAGCTTGTCGACAGAGCACGTTTCTTTTTGCAGATGTTGAAAACTGTAGAAAGAAATAATACTTATTATTTTAAAATGTGTCTCATTACAAGCACTAATATTGTTTATATAGACTAAGCTATTCCTAACGAGCCCAATAAATGGGCTTATTACAATGAATGCTAATAATTATTAAATTACTACATATTTACAATATTTACAACACTCCCCCTCAAGCTGGTGAATGGATATCTATCATTCTCAGCTTGCAAGTAAGTTGGCTAAATCGCTCTGTTGGTAAGCCCTTTGTTAGTACATCTTCTAGTTGGTGCATAGAGGGAATGTAGACTTTTATTATCACTCTACTATCCAGCTTTTCATTGATGAAGTGTCGGTCTATCTCAATGTGTTTTGTCCTGTCATGCTGAACAGGATTATGAGCAATGCTGATCGCCGATTTGTTGTCACAAAACAACTTCATAGGACCCTCACACTTTATCTTTAAGTCGTCAAACACAATTTTCATCCACAACAACTCACAGATTTCGTGTGCCATAGATCTGAATTTTGCCTCAGCATTTGATCTGGCCCCAACATTTTGTTTCTTACTTCTCCAAGTGTCAAGGTTTCCACACAAGAATGTGCAATAGCCTGAAGTAGATCTTCTATCAGTCACTAAATCTGCATAATCTGCATCAGTATAAGCCTCCATAGTCAAGCTTCCACCTCTTTTGAACAAAAGTCCTCTAAGTGGCTTTGAGATGCTGCAAGACACGATCTACAACTTGCAAGTGTCTTACCCTGGGATCATGCATAAATTGACTCACAACACTCATTGCATATGCCAAATTTGGCCTAGTGTGAGCCAAATAAATCAACTTGCAAGTCTTTGATATTGGACCTTGTCAACTTTAGCACTCTCCTCTTCAAAACTCATTTTGTGATTATGCTAGATGGGAACATCTACAAGTTTACATCCAAGTTTGCCTGTTTCCTGTAAAAGATCAAGCACATACTTCCTTTGAGAAATGAAAATGCCTTGCTTAGAGTAAGCCACTTCAATTCACAAGAAATACTTGAGTTTCCCAAGGTCCTTCATCTCAAATTCAGCAGATAGTTTCTCTTTGAGCAGTTGTCTCTCAACTGGATCGTCTCTTGTAACAATAATATCATCAACATAAACAAGAAGTACTGACAGCTTTCCTCCCTGTGAATGTTTGAAGAAGAGTGTGTGATCGCCTCGGCTTTGCTTGTAGCATAGGCACACTATAACCTTAGTAAATCTTCCTGTGAAATAGAGAGAAAAGAGAGAGACTATGCTGAATACCGTGTGTTTTGACTACACAGCAGAGTCCGTTTTATATAGGCTTAAAGCAATAAATACAATTAAATATAGGAGATGCTATTCCTATTTACATGACAGGATATGCCTAATAATTATAAAGATCCTAATTAAATAAGGAAACAACTTATATAATAGAAAATCCTAACGTATCATCTAGGATACTCTAAAATAATCTAAAGATATTATTAGATATTTTTCTGATATTCTAACACTCACCCTCAAGCTAAAGCTTACTAAGCTTTTAGCTTGTTACAAGAAAATAACGCATTTCCCATGAAATAAAAATAAACAAAACATGAAAATTGAGCTCCACCATGATTGGGAAGGCAACTCAGGGATGCTGGAGAAGCCGGAGAGAATTGCTACAAAGATAGTTTAGCCAGATAACTGGAACAATCGTCAGCCTGAAACAAATTTCTTGGCAAGTAGTGAAGTAAAGCAAGGTCCGACCTTTCTCAAAACAACATTTGGAAGCTTCAAACCAATAATATTGGGGACTTTCAACTTGAAACCAAGTCTAACAACTATTTCTGGGATAAAGACGAGGCCAGTGCATCTGGGATGAAGACGAGCTGGACTAGTGTGAGTCGTCATAGCCATAATAAGTCACTATCGAGATGATCGTTAGTGGGAAGAGAAGACACCACCGGAATAGTCATTGATGGGAAAAGAAGTCACCACTAATATGGTTCATATATGGGAAAAGAGACACCAGTAGAATGATTGTCGGTGGGAAGAAAAGCCATTGCTATGATCCATTAGTGAGAAAAAGAGGTATGACAAACAAAAATCAGAACCAGCAAGAAACCTCTAAAAGATTTGACCAGATCCGTTGTCAAGAGAGAAAATGTGCCAAACAGGAGAGAGAAAGGGGAGAAGATCTGCACGAAAGGTGAAGACACGGTAACAAAGTGAAGATAGACTTCGAATCATCGGTAGTAGAGGATCCCATGTTTCAGTCACAGGGGGGGGGAGAGAGAGAGAGAGAGAGAGAAACGCGTCCTGGAGAGTGAAACGGGGCTGTTTGCACCTGAACGGAAGTATTTGTGGTCCGAAACAAAAAACAGAGACCGGATCTGGAACCAGCATGGAAAATCGAATCGGACGATGGAAGGCTCGGCTGGAACGATGGCTGGACGCACTGTCACGCGCGGCTGTGACGGTCGGAAAAGTGAGAAGATGCGCCGGAGAACGACGGCGCGTCGGAGGTATGGTTTTGGGGGTAAGCCGGTCTCGGTGCTGCGGTTCTGATGGTAGGGTCATCTGCCGGAAAGGTCGTCGGAGACAGCGGCGGTGGACGGTGTCAGTGGTGGTTCTGATAGTGGCTAATCGGAAAACTGGAAGGTTGTTCCAAAATAGAGGCAAGAAGAAGAAAACTGAATGCAGAAGCATGCTAGAAAAATATGAATACTTGCTGAAAAACGTTTTCCGGTGGCGGCAGCCGGCGGCCAGTTGCCATCGGCAGCAGAAGAACTCTTTGGTCACAAAATCAGAGAGATGACTCTGATATCATGTGAAATAGAGAGAAAAGAGAGAGACTATGCTGAATACCGTGTGTTTTGACTACACAGCGGAGTTCGTTTTATATAGGCTTAAAGTAATAAATACAATTAAATATAGGAGATTCTATTCCTATTTACATGACAGGATATGCCTAATAATTATAAAGATCCTAATTAAATAAGGAAACAACTTATATAATATAAAATCTTATCGTATCGTGTAGGATACTCTAAAATAATCTAAAGATATTATCAGATATTTTTCTGATATTCTAACACTTCAAAACCAGGCTCGGGGAGACTGTTTCAGCCCATACAAAGCTTTTCTCAGTCTCCATGCAAGAATATATTTTTGACATCAAACTGGTGTAGTTCCCACCCAAAATGGGCAGCAAGAGAGAGTAGAATACGCACAATATTCATCTTTGCCACAGGGGCAAATGTCTCCTCATAATCGGTGCCATAAGTCTGAGTATATCCTTTTGCCACTAATCTTGCCTTGTATTGATCAAGAGTGCCATCTGATTTGTGTTTGACTATATAGATCCACCTACAACCAATTGGTTTCTTGCCTCTTGGTCTCTCAACAATCTCCCAAGTTCTATTCTTTTCAAGTGCCTTCATCTCCTCAGCCATTGCTTTGACCCAATTTACATCCTTTAGTGCCTCTTGCACAGATATTGGGATTCTCACAGAGTCAACAGCTGTAATAAAACTCTGATGCTGCAAGTAAAGATGTTTAGAGGAAACAAACTGAGAGATAGGGTATTTGGCACAAGACCTTTTCCCTTTTCTCAAAGCAATAGGTAAGTCATCTTGATCAAGGTCAAGAGTATCAGAAATCTGAGAATCAGAAGTGGAGGGATCATTTTCAGTACTTACCTCTGGTTCAAACGGTTGAAGTTGTTTCTGGACCAGGTTGGGTTTTTCTCTCCTATGATAAGTCAATGTAGGCTCACTAGCCTTAGTTTTCACTGGTGCCGAAGGTGCTGATTCCTGCAAAACAGAAGACAAAGGAATAGGTGACTCAGCAGAATCAGGTGACTCAGGGACAGAATCAGAAATAGGTGACTCGGGAACAAGTGACCTAGGAAGGCAGGGACCAAGGAGAAGAAACTCAGACTCAGATTCAGATTCCAAATTACTGCTCTCCCCTTGAAGCTGAGGACGAGTGAAAAAGGACACATGTTCATGAAATGTGACATCCATAGAGACAAAGTACTTACGACTGGAAGGATGATAGCATTTGTACCCCCTTTTGTTAGGAGTATCGCCCACAAAGACACAGAAGGAAAATGTGAGATCATAAATTGAACAGGACTATCATTACCTAAAGCACGAGATGGCACCCGATTAATCAAATAGGCAGCAGTCAATACTGCTTCACCCCAATATGAGTTTGGGACAGACATTTGGAAGAGAAGGGCTCGAACAACTTCAAGTAAGTGACGGTTTTTTCTTTCTGCAATCCCATGTTGTTGTGGGGTGTCAACACATGTAAATTTATGGATGATGCTCTGTTTACTGTTAAAGCTTGAAAGGCTATGGTTGTCATATTCCTTTCCATTGTCAGAACGTAATCTTTTAATACCTTTCCCAAATTGCGTTTGTACCATATTGTAAAATAGAATGAATAATTGTGGTACTTCTGATTTATCCTTCATCAAGAAAAGCCAAGTTACTCGAGTACAGTCATCAATAAAGGAAACAAACCGTTCAGAAATATTAGAAATAGGGGCAGGTCCCCGAACATCAGAATGAATAAGATCAAATGGTTCAGCACTTTTAGTAAGGCTAGAAGGAGAAGTAGCACGATGGTGCTTAGAAAACTGACAGATGTCACACTTAAAAAACTCAACAGATTGTTTTAAAAACAATGATGGAAACATAGACCTCATCAAAGAAAATGGAGGATGACCAAGGCGCTTGTGCTGAAGCCAGATTTGTGAGAGATTGACTGAGACCAAAGTGTGGAAGACAACACCTTCTGACCAACTCGTTCATCAGATAGATAGTACACCCCTCCCTGTTCCTTAGTAACTCTAATCATCTTCCCCGTTGCAAGATCCTGAAAAGCACAATGAGAATGAAAAAAGATTACTGCACAATTATGGTCCTTGGTAAGCTTACGAATAGAGATAAGGTTATTCGAAAGACTGGGAACATGAAACACATCTTTCAATTTAAACGATTGAAGGTCAATGTCCCCATAACCGTCAACACGAAGTGGTGGTGAAGACTGCACGAGGTGGTGGTGAGGGAGTACGGGCTCCATTTTTGTTCCAGATCTGCGGCGGGAATCACACCGCTGGTGACGGTGGCAGCAGATATGCTTCTGTTTTCGTTTTGTTTTCGTTTCAGATCTACTTCTGTTTTCTTGCATTCAAACTTTGTTGATTTTTTGGATTTTGGATCTGTTGAAGGGAAGGGGAAGAAAAAATGTTTTGTTGAGGGAAAGGGGAAGATCTTGTTTTCAAAATCTTGTATTCAAAATTTTGGTTGGATTATTTTTCTTTTCTATGTGTGGCTCAACAAAATTTTGGATCTACTTTGATTGGCAGAAAAATTTGTTGATGTTCAAAATTTTGGATCTACTTACGCTGCTTGTGTTTTTGGATCTGTTGTTGATAAGAGGAAGATCTTTTGGATCTTCGATTTTGGTAATGTACCCAAATTGTGTTGATTGTTATTGATTACGAAGAGAAATAGAAAAAGAAAAAGAAATTCTGCTCTTGGTGCGTTTCGGGTTTCTTTTTCTTGAAGAACCCTAATTTGATATTCCTTGTTTTTAATAAAAAAATATGACTTATAAAAGCTTCACATGGCTTTACACCAGTTATTTTTCTCTGAGCCTTTGAATGTTTATGTCCACATAATGCCTATTTGTAGGTTGTAATATGATGCATGACCCGAGGCCCAAAAGAATTTAGGGTTATGAGAGACGCCCAAAGAGGTTTGATGCACTTGATCAGATTTAGGGGAGAGAGAGAGAGAGGCATAGCTAACTGCCTAGTAGCAGTAGTAGTGGGTAGGTGCGAGGGATGTGTATTAGGCTAGAGAGAGTATATGTATGGGGAGAGGAGAGA
This sequence comes from Calophaca sinica, assembly GCA_037113605.1. NCBI lineage: Eukaryota > Viridiplantae > Streptophyta > Magnoliopsida > Fabales > Fabaceae > Calophaca > Calophaca sinica. The sequence goes on along the minus strand of CM073735.1, from coordinate 106,840,593 downwards.
TAAGCTGGAAATAGTTGGTACTATTGGAGAGACTAGGCACTCTCTAAACTGCATGGCCCATTTTGTCTGGTTTTCTGCATTTCCTTCCTTGTAGTTACTGTACCCAGGATCTGACCGATCTGTTATCATCTTGATACAGACCTTTATTTTGCATTAATACATTGAATTCAGTTCCCTTTTTTTATTCAATTTCAGGTACTTATATAAGTAATTCGTGAATATTACAGATGTTTTTTTTTTTAATATAATAATGCTTTGTTTATCTAGCAGGCATATCACCTCTTTCAGTTTATACATGTTTGTTTTTCATTTTTTAACCAGGATCTACAGCTCTTCCCTCATGTTAAAATGAAATTAAACCTTCAGGCAAGGGAAACTGATGGCGAGAGGTCCCAAATATTGCACATCAGATTAGAAAAGATCAATTCAAGACGACACTCTTCTAGAGCATTTGTACCTCGATTTCCAAAGGTCTATTTTCAAATACATTCATGCATGTGTGCGTGTGTGTGTGTGTGGATGTATCAAGTGAGATGACTTTTTATCTGAGGGGGGGACCATTAGAGTTTTACCATGACTGGCTAAGTTATAACTCTCACTAGATGCATTCCGATACGCGCACGTTATTTGTAGTCTCTGCGCTGTGAATATTAGTAATTTACAATTTTCTTGATTATAGATAAAAGAGGAGCAATGGTGGTTGGTTCTTGGTAATACATCTACGTCTGAGCTATATGCTTTGAAGAGAGTTTCTTTTTCTGATCACTTGGCTACCTCAATGAAGTTGCCTCTAACTCCAGCTAACTTTCAGGTAAAATAATTTACCTCCATCCAAACTGTGGTGCCCCTTTAGCTCTTGTACTTAATGCACTCATGTAAATAAGATGGATTGTATATACACAAGAAACACAATTTGCATTCCATCTTTGGGACCTAATCTCCCTAGTCCTCATGGAAATGAGAAGGGAACACTATCAGAAGCTCAAAGAAAACATTTTTCAATCATGACTTTTCCAAACCTAGCTGGATCAAGTGAAAATCACCGTTCCCTATTTTTCAAATTTCTACTGTTCATTTTCAACCTTTCTTACCAAGCACAGCTTCGATCGGAAATCGGAATGTGTGGCACAAGCCATGGTAATTTGACCAAGATAGCCCCCATGCTTACGAACAAAGATGATCTTAATTCTTCTTTTTCAACAAAATCTACTTTTTGTTATTTTGACTAAGATTTTGCCCCTAATATTATAAAATAATACTAACAAGAAAAGACTCTTGAAACTGACTTGCATGGCCTTGGGGCTTACATTGTTTGCAGAGGTGATTCAGTTCTTTCCCTGTGCTTGTTTATATGGTTAGCATCTGTTCTTGAAGCACCATGAAATGTAGGAAACTGAATTTATAGCATGAAAAGCTTTTGGCACTAACAGAAGAAGCCCGAGTTTGCTAAAAAAAGGAACCCTGAGTTTCCAAAATTGGCCTCGGTGCATAGCAAGCTGAGTTTGCTGCCTACTCTGCTTGCTTCCTAACTCCTCCTTTCTATTTCAATTTCATCAATTCCTTCCGAATCAATGACTTTACGTGGATGAATTTGCTTAATTCTCTCATATATGTTTTCAATTGGGAAATGTGTGGAAAGTTTAGACGAGAGACTTGCAAGAGTCTATGCATCCCAGATTAATGCATGCAACATTAGCGATAACTAGTGATACTGTTTCATATATCGAGAATGTTACAGGTATGAAGCATGGATAAATGATGTGATGATCATGGAAAGCAAACATTCATTTTAATAGATTTATATTTTGACAAAATAATACATCTATACCGGACTTTTTTAGATTGTCAGCTTTACTCTGGTTGTCAATCAATAGATATACTTTCGCTTGTATACTTTGCTTAAGCAATTAGTTATTGTCTTGCAGGATATAAAAGTGATTTTAGTCTCCGACTGTTATATTGGATTTGAACAAGAGCATTCCATTGAAGAACTTGTTGGGCCTCAGCCAATAGCAGGGCATTGATTAGTGGAGCCGTCACTGGTCAGTTGCTTCAAGGTTTTCTTTTTTGATGTGGGGTGGGGGATGCCTTGGTAGTTATACTACTATGCTAAGCACGGATCTTGTAATTTAATTTTATAGTTGAAAAATGTTGTATAATTAAATTGCAAATATTGTTAATATGTAATTTAAATTGGTGAAAAAAAGTTATTAAAATGAAGTTGTTCTTTCTATGTACATATAATTCTATTACTAAATTAGAGAAATTGACTGATGCTCTTTAGATATCGTCTTCCGTTTCTCTTGCATTTCTTCATCAAGCATGGTTTTATAATAATAATTTAGTAAAATTTGATATTAAATTATTTTAAAAAATATGATAATAATCATAAAAAAAATATATTTATTATTACTTTCGATGATATATTCTTACGACATCGAAATATTCTTACGACAAATTTTCTTGATAAATAAAAATAGGCTTAATTTTTGTTCCTATAAATATAGTGTTTTGATTTTAGTTCCTATAATTTTTTGTCTCTCTAAATTTTTTTATTTTGATTTTAGTCTTTCCAATAAACAAAATTCATAGTAAAATATGTAGAAATACTTCATTTACATGCCAAATTTTTTCTGAATTTCGATCTGAAGAACTTAAAACCATTATGTTGACCAAAATTTATGCCAAAATCCACATAAAAACTTTATTTTCCTACTAAATTTTTTATGAATTTTTGTCAAAAAAACCAAAATCAAAATAAAATATTTTGTACAAACCAAAATCTAACAATTTTTTTTACCAAGGACTAAAATCAAAACACTATAATTGTAGGGACTAAAAACATATTTATTAAGTCATAAAAATATACTACATTTTGTTTTTTTTCTATAACAATTCATGAAATTAAGAAAATCTTGGTCCCCTTGTGTAGCAAGATGAAAAGGTATTCATATTAAGTTTCAAATTGAAAGAAATTAAACTCCAATATTTGCTTCCCAAGTTACCATAAGTAAAAAAGTTGAGAAATAGAAGCATGCACTGTTAGTATAAGCCAATTTTACACCTACAGCTAATTTTAAAATGCAGTTAGAAAAGTGGCTAATATAGAGACATGGTTGACTCTTATGTGATGTCAGTGTTAAAATGACACTGATTTACTGTACATAACCTTTAAACTCAAACAAGTTACCATAGCTAAAAGTATATTCACATAAAAGATTGAAACACACTTAAACCAATGAAAGTTACACCTTCACCCCTTTCGAATCTTCACACACTATTACTATACTACAGCACCATTTATTTATATTGATCTTCATCAAGAAAGGGGAGAGGGGACACCTAACAGCAAAGCAAAATACCAAAACAATAAAGTTCAAAATCAGAAAGATGATGAGTACACATGTTGCGAGAGCCTAGGCCTAGGATGCACTGAAAGAGGCACAGCACGTTGAAGGGTAAGCCCATAAGCTTCATCCATGTTCATCTTTTCTGGTTTGAGCCCATTTTCCAGTTCCCAGTTAAAAGAATGGGCCAAAGTAGCGGTTAGAAGCTGGACCATTCGAAGCCCAAGACTCATGCCAGCACATATTCTACGTCCAGCACCAAAGGGTATAACCTCAAAGTCATTTCCCCTAACATCAACATCCCCCTTCTCACCACCGGGTAGGAACCTTTCGGGCTTGAACTCCAACGGATCGGCCCATTCCTTTGGGTCGCGTGCTATGGCCCATACATTCACCAAAAGAGTGGCACCCTTTGGGATGTGGTACCCAAAGATCTCACAGCTTTCGGATGCAATTCTTGGGAGGGAAAGAGGAGTTGATGGGTGCAAACGGAAGGTTTCTTTCACCACTGCTTGCAAGTATGGTAGGTTAGGTAAGTCCTCTTCTTTCACATTTCTTTCCCGGCCCACAACATTGTCCAATTCTTGTTGGACTTGGCCCATTATTCTTGGGTTCCGGAGCAGTTCTGCAATGGCCCATTCTGTTGTGCTTGATGATGTGTCTGTCCCAGCTGTAAACATGTTCTGGCCCAAAACAAAAAATGTTAACATGTTATGTTCTATGAAAGGGAGTAACTTTTAATACCCCTCTTTTTGTTAGCCTACACCCCCTATTGAAGTAAATTTGCTAGATGTGTACTTTTTGTATTCTACAAGTTTATTTCCAGTCAATTTTATGCTGTTTGGAAATAAATTTCCAGAAAAAGTTACTTTTTGTGGGGTGTTTTAGAAAAAATGCAGTTTCAAATTTCAATAGTTACATCCACTATGAAATTTGGTATATGTCAATAGTTATTTACCATATAGTTCAAACTCATTATTCTAATATTTCTTAAGAGGTCAATCTTTTTCGGTGTCACACTGGTTCTCACAAGTGGCAGGTAGTAAAGTACCCCAAGAAAAGGAAGGAAAAAAAATGGCAAGTAGACTTTTAGATGAGAACTGACAGTCAGGATTTAAAAAACATGAAGATCAATGTGTTCTCTATGGATTGGGATAAAAGATTTGTTTGAAATTCAGTCCCAAGTAGCCTTTCAGATGGGGGGTAACGGTTAGGTAAGGATTAAAAAATGAATAAAAAAGTCCATATTAGAATTTGGGTTTGGGCCTAACTCAACCCCCAAAAAGCTAGCTCATGGGGTGAGGGTTGCCCCCCACTTATAACCACTATTCAAGTCATCTCATTCTTCCATGTGGGACTTCTAACACATCCCCCTCACGCCCAAGACTAGACATCTGAAGCGTGACCCATGTGGCCCAACAAATGGATCTATGATAAGCTCTGATACCATATTAGAATTTGGGTTTGGGCCTAACTCAACCCCAAAAGCTAGCTCATGGGGTGAGGGTTGCCCCCCACTTATAACCACTATTCAGGTCATCTCATTCTTCTATGTGGGACTTTTAACAACATGATTCACTCAATATTTATCCTTAGCCAACCTTAATATTTAGACAATAATCCTTATAGCAATGCAATTTGATACAAAAGCTTTTGTATGAAAACTTTTATAGATGTTTAAAAAATCAATCATAATATTATAGCGTATGACATAAAAGCAAAACTTGTTGTTTTACTTTCTTTTTTTTTTCCCTTTCTTAATGTTTCCCCAAAATTTGATATTGTCATTTAGCATTTTTCTAATCTTCATATATGAGTTTAAGAAAAGGGCAAGTATGCACATGCATCAAGTATGTTGTAGAAGAGTAGGTAACGTACCAAAAGTAGTGCTTTGATCTCAATATCAGTGATTTTGTTTCCATCATCAGCATCCTCCTCTTTAATTGACAACAAAGTACTCAACAAATCCTTATGCTTCTCACTCTTAGAACCATAAGAAACCACATGTTCCTCAATAATGCTAGTTAAAAATGCGTCAAACCTCTTGTGCAATTTTTTCATTTTACCTTGTACACCTTGAAGGTCTAGCCATTCCAATGAAGGAATGAAGTCACCTATGTTGAAAACTCCAGCCAACACCATCAACTCCACAACCATAGCCTTAAACTCATCAGCTCTTGGATCACAACCACCATTGCCATCATTGAACACTCTCCGTCCAATCATTACTCTTCCCAATGCATTGGTGGTGCATACATTCAGAAGTTGTCCTAAGTTCACAGGTTTTGAGTCTGAATTTGCTAGGTTACGTGTCAATCTTGCTACCTCTTCCTGAAAAGTGCATTTATTAATTATAGGTTGAATTAATTAATGCCTTTTGGAAAAAGAGACATACTTCGCTTTCCCATTCAATGTGTATATGATATGTCTCTCAAATAATGGGATTACAATCTTACACGTTGTCAATATAATTGGCACTACATAAAATAAATATAATAATAGGATAAGAAAAAAAAAAGGGCTTTATCTAGTTTTTTTAGGAAGAAAATGATAGTTAGAAAAGACCCACTAAAAAACAATCGGGCAGTGCACCAATGACATGTTGAGATCAATGATCTATGGATAAATCACCGTACACATTAGATAAAACTTTTTTTTTGTCTTACTTTTTGATAAATAATGGTGGTAAAAGTGAGCAACCACTCCGCACGAGTCGGCTCATATAGAGTAAAGTGCTACCCCGATCGAGTTGTGACTCCATTCTCAAAAATCAACACACGATTTTGGTTAGGGACAAGAGCGTCGAACCATTCACGTTAACAACCTGAGGTTCTTTTTGTCTTATTTTTTGTTGAGCAGTAGTGCAAAAGTTGTATTATATGGCTTTCATTAAATCCATTTGCAATTCAATTATATTTGCAAAAATAACTAAAATTTCAACATTGTAACTAAAGGTACGTTCAAAAGTATATATAGTAAGCAATATAGAAAAATGCAAATATTATTCGTTTGTTGATTTTGGTAATTTCCATATAATATCACTAATTTGTAAAATATTTACTAAGAAATGCTGTTTGAAGAAAAATAAATACCAAACAACAAATTTATACAATATTTACATTGTTTTGAAACTAACAAAAAAAATTTAAATTATATTTAAAAAGAAACGGATGTTGATAATATCAAAGTTATTTTTTTTTTTTGAGGAAGATAATATCAAAGTTGACATTAATAAAAAAAAAGCATAACTATCTGGAAAGAAGTAGATATTTAGCATTTATACGTTTTATTTGCTCCTAATTAAAGAATTCGCACTATATAATGATACTTTTTGCACGAAATCATTTCTTCAAGCATCAATAACTTCTGGCCACCCAAAAAAAAAGTATCAATAGCTTCTTTTGAGAAAACAAAAAGAACAATAAGTAATTAAGTATCTTTTGTCAAAAAAAAAAAAAAGGTAATCAAATATCTTTTGAGTAGGTCAATTTGGAAATTAAATGCAAGGTCCGTAAGTTTAGGAGTCACATGCATCGTACGTACGTAAGTAATTCAGCAAGAAACATCACGTACGTACACATTAAATATATTAGGAATTGTTTATGGGTAAATATAACCCAAGGCGAGGCTCCACGCCTCCACCGAAGATGGGGACAAAAGGGGGAGAAAAAAGCCGAAGAGTGGTGAAGCATCGAGAACGGAATAATAATAATAATAATCAATTAAATGGAGCGTATTAATTAAATTAATGAATTAACATATCGCAATCCGGTGGATAAGATAATAACTTTTGATCGGGGAGAATATGTGTGATATATACCTTTTTGATATTTTTGTAATAATTAGTTATTTGAATAAAATTTTATGTTAATTTTTATTAATAGAAATAACTCGGTAATAAAAAAGCTTTTAGAAAAAGTCAAATAAATATAATTTTTAAAATGAAATTTTAGGAGGGATGGTGTCCAAGTCTAAAACAGGAAAAACCTCTGTGCTCTAAGAACACTTAGAGAGGGATTTGAACCTACAACCTGTCGGATATAAGTCTTTTTTTGTTCCATTAGGCCAATTCATTGGGATTCAAATAAATATAAATTTGATTATTATAATAAAAAGTCTCTGTATTGTATATGATTAACGTGCAATAATTCAGGATAAACTTTTAAAATCTTCATTTTCTAAAAAAAAAATAATGATTTAGGATAAATTTAGTTGGAATAAAAAAAATATTTGAATTCTTTAGATTCTAGAAACTTTGATGAAATTTTAATTAATTTTAAAGAATTTTATAATATGCGAAAGTTTTGAAAAGGGATAAATTTTGAGAATTTTTAAACTCGAGAGAGATATGATATTTTGCTTAGAAATGGAAGAAGGCATGGTCTCACAAAACTTTGCTAAAATAGGTCTGACTCAAGACTAGCTTATCACCTGACACAGATTTTTTCAGGTTTCACCTTTTTTAAAGTCTGATATAGTCTGTTAACCTATTTAATAGTCTGTGGCCCTAATGAGGATGGACTTATGCATGATAAACTACAACTTATAAATAAAAAAACCACTATTACCCAAGAGCATGACAAATAAGGACCAAAATATATTAAGTTAGGTTGAGCTTTCTAAGATTGAGACAATCTTGTTTATTTGATATAAGTTATTTTAATGCCTGACATAATTTTTCTAAAAGTGCGACATCATATAAACGCATTTTAAGAGCATAAGTTTACCCCTAATAAATTTATTGATTCAAGTATTTTATGAACGTCAATATGCTTAAATCTTTAGAAGCATAATAAATATATGATTTTAACACATTATAAAAAAGATTATCATAATAGTAACAACAAAAATTATTATCATATTATTTATATTTATTTAAATAGGTCGACATGTTATGCATAAGAGACATTTTAGATGGTCAATAATCTGATCTTTTTAACTAAATAGGCTTTTTAAAATATCTTGGTCTTGTCTATTTGAAAAAAAAAATTTGACCTGACCTCGGCTTGATATAGGTTAGCCCATAAGCTCCTATCAGGCGACCTGATCTATTTCGATCCCAGTTTTGATAGTTTTGATAAGTAAATGTTCTTTGGAAAAACTTTAAACCAGTTAATCAGTTTAGTTGGTGAATAACACAATCAGAATTTAAGAGTTTTAGATAAAAAAAGTTGGTAGAACGACTTGTTAAATTCAAGTAGTAATAAATTATTATAAAACCAAATCAGACATTGGATATTTGAAAAGAATGAAATTACATTAAGCCAAAAATATATCTAACCTTTTTTCTAATATACATTATGCGAATAATAAATTTTTTGCTGGAAGCGATAAAATAAAAGTATATTAATATTTATTTATCATAATTAGCTAAGTTGTATGTATCACAATGGGATGGCTCCTCTTGTTTTATTGAGAAACCATGACTACTCCAAAAATAAAAATAATAAAGACTAGGTATATATACAGATTGAATTTTGATATACACACACACAAATTGTCACATATTTTTCAATTGTTAGCATTAGTATAGTGGTAATGTTAGTATTTACAAGTGCTAAAACCTGAGATAGAATCTTATATTAGTATTTTTTTTGTATTTTGCATGTTTATTTTAGATCTGTACACAAAAATTACCACAAAAATAAGACCAATGTAAGATTCGAAACACATGATCGTATATAAAACAAGCAGAGAAAACAACTACGCACCACAAGTTATTTTATCAATAGTTAAATATTAATAAATATATTTCTTAACAATTTGGATGCTCCAAAGAATTTAGTTCACCTCGGTCACCAATATATCACAATCGATTACTATATTAACCTAGTATAAAGCTACAGTTTTAATCGATATACAAATACACACCTGTGTAATTTATTTGTTTTTTAAATGTATATTTATTTAAATGTTTTTTGTGTTGAAGTTTTTTACAAAAAAAAAAAATATTGTGTTAAAAATATTCCGTTTATTCATGAAACTAACAATACAGTGAGGATTACTTATTCTCTCGGCGCATAAAACTCCAACGTTGTCCGAATAAATATCGATCACGAAATAAGCAGGGATGGAAACCCATCGGTGGGTCCCACTTTCTTGTGCTCATTCCCTTAAATATTTGTTCCCTTTACTGGTCACACATTCAATGACATGGTCCAATGTAATTATTTTTTTCCTCAGAAAGAAAAATAGAGTACTCTGGTTTAATTAATTAGTTGAGAAATATTTAATATTTTTATTATATATTTTTAGTACTCAAAAATAAATATTAGAAGTTTTTTATTTTTTTATTAGATACTACTAAATTCTTTTATTTTAAAATTTTTGAACTAATGCTCTAAAAGTTGTTAACAAGTGTCCTAAGAATATTGGTTAAAGAATCCATAAAAGAAAAGTTTGTCTTGTAAATATAAGTTAAACATTTTTTGATGTATCAAAGTGCGAAGATTTTTTTCTAGATTATGAGTTTTCAAATCCTTCCAAGTAAATTAGCATGAAGAAAATTCTTCGAATTAAATTGTGCCTTGATACTATAATCCACGTATTTAAGGTATCACGCTGAAATATAAATGTATTGATATGCTATTCATTAATTAGAGTAAATAGATTTTATGATTTATAATAAGTGATTTTCTTAGCTTAAACTAAAAGAAACTTCATGGACTTTACAGAAATAAACGATACTCACTTCATTCCAAAACTATTGATGTTTTAACCTTTTGTTTTTGTTTCAAAACAATTAATGTTTTAGAAATCCAATGTGTAATTAATGCTTTTTTTCAACTATACCCTTAGTTGGGAGAGAGAACTTAAAAATTGGTAATGCAATTAATGACAAATACTAAGAGATTAAATAGGGATATTTTGGTCTAAATACATAGTAATTTATTATTTCTTAATCTGTGTGGATTAACCTTAAACATCACTAGTTTTGGAATGAAAGGAGTATATAATAAAAACAAAAATCATGGATTAATGCTGACTTAAAATTTACAAATTGAAGAAGAGTGATGATCCGGTGGCGGAGGCATGGTCATCCCATTTTTTTTTTTTATCTTTGTTTAGAATTCTATGAAAAATCATTTTGTGGCACCTTCATTTTAAAAGTCTTACATCTTGCACTGTTTTAAAATGTGCTTATGTCCGTTAATAAATAGTTTATATATAAGTGCAATTATTTATTAAAGTAAAACGTGTTCAGGACCAAAAAACATAGCTTGTTATAAGTTTAGTGTGATCTTGACTCTATCGAACGAGATTTTAGCATAAAAATTCATGCACAAAATTAGTTTTTGCATTGGGTTGAACATTTTTTCACAAAGTTTCCAACATAAATCGCTCTGCTTCAAATTCAATTTTAACAAAATTAATTTTACAATTTAATTCAAAATCGCGTTTAACAAACACGCTCACTCAAACATCTACTTAGTAAAAGTATTGGAAGGGAAAAAGGATGTTAACCTGACGCAAGTGTTTGAATTCATCCAAGGCCTTGCCTGAGAAGAGGTGAACCGAGGTGATCTTCCGAAGCAATCGCCACCGTGGTCCATAGGGAGAAAACACAAGATCTTGATAGTTATATGCTATGTATTTAGCTCCGGCATTTGGTGGCCGACTACTAAAATTCGCATCATGAACCTTCAAAAATTGTTCCGCCACCGAGGCGGAAGCTGCCACGACCACGTCCACGAACCCCAATTTAAGATGCATCAAAGGGCCATAGGTACGAGCCAAGGCCTCGAGAGAGTGGTGTGGGATGGGGCCCAAGTGCGGCATGTTACCTATTATGGGCCATGGTTTTGGTCCAGGTGGCAGTGGTAGTGAAGTGCGTGTTGCGAACTTCACAAGACGGTGTATGAGAATCACTGCTGTGATTGTTGCCAAGGCAATGAACCATGGAGACATGGTTGTGTTGTGTGTGGCTGTGGTTATGGTGATGGAGAACAAAGATGGATATGTCGTTATGAACAACAACAATAACAAACTTTCTCAAAAGCAAAAACTAGTTGGTGTTGTGTTGTCTCGTTAAGCTTGTGCTATTTATAGAGAAAACGTTTCTCTCACTTTATTTATTTCGTTGCTTTCAGAACCAATATACGCATGTCGTCGAACGGCGCTTTTTTTAATTTATGAAAAGTTTTAATGAATAATTACGACGCAAATGATTACTGCCTCATTTTTTTCATATTTAAGCAACAATATATTTATAGTTGTTGATACAAAATACTCCCTCTCTCCCTTAATATAAGACACACATGCGCTTTTTAGGTTTATTGAATAACTGATGTATCAGGTAGACACATCAGTTATTCAATGAACTTAGAAAGTACATGTGTGTCTTATATTAAGGGACGGAGGGAGTACTATAAGCAACATTTAACTACTTTTACTCTATTAATACTGTTAACTCAAAATTATCCTTAATTAATTTTAGTCTATCTTTATTTTCTTGCAACTCTTTCGTTTTCACTCCTTAAATTAATAAGAGCAATTTAGGAATTAAATTCTTTTTTTAGATTTTAAAACTATTAAATGAGAATAATCACATTTCTTAAGCGGTGTGCAGTAGTTATGTTTTGCTTATATACGAAAACAGAGGAAGATATATAGTAGTATATTTTTAGTTTTTAAAATATATAATTTTTTGAAATTAATTTTATTTGACTTCCATTAATTTTTATATCTCTTTTTAACAAAATTAGTATGATTTACGTCTCAAAAAACATAAAACATGTATTTTCATTTCTTTATTAAGACTAAAAACACACTATATTTTTATTGCATGAAGAATTAGTTCTTGTATATAATTCAAAGAAAAAGACACACGTAACAGGTTTTGACCGACGGTTTAAGTAACTATGAGCGTGCGGCTGAAGATCAGGTCTTGATATAACTGGTTGTTGGTTGAAACGTTGCCATTGTCTTCACCACTTAAATCTGCGTGGCTTGTGTTGTGTGGGTAGGTAAGCACGTCCCTTCCCTTATGCATCTTGAAGGCTTGGTCATCTTTCTACAACTCCCTCCCCCCAACAAAAAAGTTTGGTCCATAATCTAGAGTGGCGAAAATTCATTCTAAAATTTTCTATTTATTGTTATTGAAAAAAAATTCTCTTTATTAATCTTCTACTTTAAATACTGAAATCTAAGGGTATGAATGGTTTACGATGCTATTAATTACTTCCTATTTTTATTTTTAATTACAAAATTGTTTCTTATTTTTATTTTGTCTCGTGTTTTCAAATATTTATGCATAAAAGAGTAAGAACAACTTTTTTTTCTGCACAAATATTTGAAAACATGAAATAAAATAAAAATAATGAGCAGTTCCTTTCGGAAACTCAATTTGCCATCTAGAAATGCCCTAAGGAGAATGGTTCAATTGCACTTTTCTTGGCAATCTGATTAGCCTCCTCTCCTAGATAAATAATGCCCATTGTGGTACGGACGTCAATATCCACCCACATGCATTGATCTACATCTAGAGGCAGGATGAGATCTGCCGATGATGACTCGCAAACCTGATGCCTAGACATGCCAGACCTACCAAAGAGATCAATAATGATTTCTTCGTCAGAACTTTCGTCTGGGGAAGACTCGCGCAGCTAGGAGCAATCCTTAACTACCCTTATAAACTAATTGCTTCTGGATGGTAGTGGGTGATCCTAACAATGACCTAATTTAGCAATGATAGCTACCACCTAATCGTCGGGGAAGTCATCTCTTAACAATGCAGAAGCATAATTAATAGGTACAATTATGTACCCTAATGGTAACCGATTACAACCATAGTTAACCGATTACGGTTTGGTGGTAACCGATTCAGTTAATGATCAATTTGGTCCCAGACATTTGAAAAAAAAAATTAGTTTGGTCCTTACTTTATCAATATTCAAAATTAGTCCCTGTATTTTGAAAATGTGTATCAGTTACGTCCCTCCGTCAGTTTCGCATAGACCAAATTGACATTAAGTTATAAATCACAGGGACCTGTTTGCTAATAAGTGACTAAATTGAAGGTGTCCTATTGGGGAAAGCAAACATTAAGACTTGGCACTGGGGGTCACCATGAGACCTTGAGGACGGAGTCTAGTATGGGTTGTTACCACTATTGGAACGAGCTAGCTACTCATTGTTGGGAGTAAACAATTCGACCAAAGCCGGATTACCTTGACGAGCCATATTACATTATCAGAAGTGGTGAGAGTGTTAGGAGGGAGGATTATGCTGATTGGTGATCCACCAATCTTAAAGCCGAATATGGACCTCCCATTCGACTTTCTAGAGTTAGAATGGATCCGCATATACGTGAGGTAGTTGGTGTCTTGGATTTGCATGTGTCGTCATTCAACGAGATAGTTAGGACATATGACTGATGGTCTGTTGTGTCTGTGTGTTTGATGCACCTGTTTCTTTGATACTTTGTTCATCTTATGCAACACCCCAAATTTCTTAAGCTTATAGGTCAGGTAATATAAGACCATTGTATGATTATTGTGTGTTTAAATAGGTGCTTTAGGGCACAGTTGAGAAAGGAGACCTTTAGAAGGGGCTACACGGCCTTAAAATGGAATAAAACCCTATTTTTAGGCAATTGAGTCTGTGAATCGATTCACCCCTTACATGAATCAATTCATTTCATTAAAAAGCATTTTTAGGAAAAATAGAGTTTGCGAATCGATTCACCCCATGTATGAATCTATTCACGACAACTGACAATATTTTTTTAATTAGTGGGTCGCTCCGTTTAGGCCCGTTTTGCTCCTGAACGTGTTAAGTCTTATGGACCACGACCTAACCCTAACTCTAAACCTTCAGAGGCTCTAAACCTAAATCCTAAACCATATTAAAGGGCTCTAGTTAACCCTATAACTCCTTAGAGCTCTATTGTTGGCGTTGTCACGGTTTCGACTCTAACTTTCTCGTTTCTCCACCAACTTGGACGTCGTCTTCAAGGCCACGATCAGAGCACAATTTCCCCTTGTTTATTCACATCCTTCCTGATTCTAAGAAGGAGTAATTCTTTTGTATCTCTAATTCTCTCAATTCATCTTTTTTCAATTCTTTGGTGATTCAAATTCTAACCTTGGATTTAAATCCCTTGATTTTCGTTATGATAGGAACCACAAGCGGAGTTGAATTCGGAGCTCTCTACCTTAGGATATGGGTTACGGTTTACGATATCTAATGACAGGTGTCGTTAACCTATCAACCAACATAGGAATAATGCTAAGAGCTCTGAGTTACGTATTAATGTGCTTAATGCCTAAAAGTGAATAAATGTGTTGTGTGTGCTATTAGAAACATGTTTAGGACTGTGTGATATGTGCTTACATCATTATATGCTGAGTTATTACTCTATGTGTTTATATGCTGCATTAGGTGTTGTGGCACAGTTAAAGGATTGATTGAGTGAGAATGTGACTGATGAGGGTTATAACATACATGATGAGGAATGCGAATAAAATGAAATAAGTGAATCTAAGTGCATAGTACCATGTGAGTGGTGTGAATTTATAAAGTGAATGTGTTGGTGCAATGTCACAGCCGTGTGTGGTGCACGAGGTCAGGAGATACTCGAGCACGAGTATGAGGTAACAGTGCAGGTTACATAGATCTTGGGGGTGTATAACATGGGGGCTGATAAATTCCACAGGGGGGCGATAGTTTGGCCGCTATTGTGTCGTGGTGCCGATATTGTGCCCATTTACCCCGACGAGTGCTGTGAACTTCACGTTCTTGGTGAACGATCCCGAGTGCAGGCCTAGATACCTGACCCTAAGTGATCGGGGGTACGGGAAGGTGCTCTTATAGGTCACGATGAGCGGGGTATGTTGCTTGGACAACTGACTGATACTCTGAGTGGTGACGAGTACATTGTGACATAGGGTTGTACTCTGAGTGGTGAGGAGTACAGCAAGCCAGTATAGTTAGTGGCCACGAGTCTTTAATTAGGTAACCCAGTGGTGGCCCTGTGCATGGGCGGGATGGGCGACCGCCTAGGGCCCCATTTTTTGGGGGGCACCAAAAAAAAATTTCTTCATAGTATATGCATCTTCAAGAGCTTATAAGAAAAGAGAAAAAAACATTGGAAAGATGTTTTAGTTAGGATAATTTATGTTGTTAGATATCTTGTTGAACAAAATTTAGCTTTTCGTGAAAAAAAAATGAGAGGATTAATGTAGAAACCAATAATAGCTTTCTTTCTTTTGTTGAGATGATTGTTGAATGAGATCTTCTCATGCAAAATCATTTCGATCGCATCCAGCATAATGAAATCGATTATCATTATCTTAGTCATAAGATCTAAAGCGAATTGATTAATATGTTAGGTACTGAAGTTGAAAGTGCAATAGTCCAAAAAATAAAGAAGCAAAATACTTTTATGTGATTTTTTATTGTACTCTTGATGTAAGTCATCAAGTACAAATGACTCTACTACATTATGTGGATGTTTCTACAAGTCCAATAAAAATATAAGAGTTTTATGTAGAATTTTTGAAAGTTTATGATGCAAAACATCAAGGATTGTTTGAGGAATTACAAGATATTTTAGAAACTCTTAGTCTTGATATTAATAATGTGAGAAGATAAGGATGTGATAATGGATCAAACATGCAAGGTAAACACCAAGGTGTACAATAAAATTATTAGATATAAATCTTAAAGCATTATACACACCATGTAGTTGTCATATCCTTAACTTGACACTTTAATGATATTGTAAATTCATGTACTGAACCTAAAGATAATCCTAGAGCATTATCTCAGGGTTGTTTTTATTTTTGCCACTTCTTACACTATTACGTCCAATTGAATGTGGATCATTAACAGATAGATAATAAACCCGATATAATGAAAATGTCTTATATAAAAGTATGGGAGACTTAGTTGCAATTTTAACTAATGGCCCATGTATAGCGCACATATTTGCCTATTTTAACTATTCTTGTTATTGTCTGCTGAAATAAGTTTTTCTAAATTGAAATTGTTAAAATCTTATTTGCGATCTACTATGTCACAAGATAGATTAAATAGTCTTGCTTTGATTTCTATTGAAAATAACTTTTCAAAGAACCTTGATTATGAATGGATTATTAATGATTTTGCAACAAAAAATGCTAGGAGAATAATATTCAAATAATTACAAGGGCACCATTTTTTTAGTTCGCCCAGGGTACCCAAAATCTAAGGACCGGCCCTGAGGTAACCAAAATGTAATGAATAATTAGTGTTAAATTAAGGGTTTGAATTATGATATATGTGATTAGTTGTTGCAGTATACTTTGTATTACCTTCTACTGCTACTTTCCCATTTTATGGTGATCATGTTGTTCTTATCTCCCTGCATATATGTTTTGTGTGTATATGCTGTATATTTTAGATACAGGTGTTGAGGAGACTGTTGACGAGGATGTCTTAGTTCATGTATCCATGGATGAGGACAGAGCCGAGGATCCCCATCTGGGGGGATTTTGAGTTGCAGTTCCATGACTGGGACGACGCGGGTTGGGAGATAGATTTCTCTTGAAACATCATGTTGTATACAGGATTGGTGAATGTATACTTTCGTCTGCTTGGATCACCATCTGCTAGTTTGGTCGGAGACTTCTGTATCTGCTTGAGGTTACCGTTTCATCGTATGTGGTCACCTCCACATGAATACTACCTTGGGTATGGTCAGACATGGCAGCCATACGTTCCTACCCAGCCGGTCGTGAGGCCTATAGGTAACTATTATCAGTGTGGTAGTCAGGGGAGTAGGGTCAGGCATATAGAGGAAGACACGTTGGGACCTTCTCGATCCATGATGGCGAGGCATTACCGTCGACTCTTCACCAGGCGTCCAGGATCGCGTAGTGGGAGTTCCCATTATCCTGCTTGCTGAGAAGTGTCTTTTTGGCATGGGTTTCCTTTATGTATCTATTGTTTATGGCCAGGAGCCTGTTAATAGGTTTGACTGGTATTTTGGAGAGGCGTGTGTAGCCTCAGGGTATTTTGTGGATGAATGTACCCTTTTTGCTACGCCTGTGGGAAGGCTAATCCACAGGGAGATTTTGGAGTGTGCTAAGAGGGGTAAGGGAAGTCTTTTCTTCCCTTGTTTGATTAATGAATTGTGCAAACAGGAAGGAATAACAATTTTTGGGGGTGAAGAGACATGGCTTGCTCCAAAGCCCTGAGACTCCACTAGCATCACTGCTCAGGCCAAACCTGCTGAGGATTCCATGTCTCAAATTTTAAATCAGATTCTTGAGCGCCAACAAGCTTATTGGAGATTTACTCAAGAACACTATGTTTGGCAAAAAAGGCTTTTTAGCCTAAATTTCCAGAAGAAACTTATCATTCCACCACCTGTGTTTCCAGAGTGGATCCTGGAAACTCAAGAATCTGTTCAAGATCCTGAAGATCAGGCTGGATCCAGTAAGGTAGAGAAAAAGAAGAAGAAGAAGAAGAAGAAGGTTGACAAAAAGGGCAAGAAGCCAGTGGAGGAGCCTGAAGTAGTTCCTCAAGAAGAGAATGTGAGCCAAACTGAGGAGCCCATGTTGAACGCTGAAGGGACTGCTACTGAACAAGGAGATATTTCTAGCCTCAGTCAGGAAAAGGTTGTAGAGAAGGAAGAGGAAGTTAGAAAAGAGAAGGAAGCTGAGAATGAAGGAGAAGAGAGTGAAGAAGATAACCACCACACCACCAAGAGGAGATAGAACAACCGAGCAAGAAGCTGCTGATCTTGAGGCAGCAATTGCTGCTACCACAGCAGGTGTTGGCCTTGCACCTGAAACAGAACAAGAGGCTGCACCTGGCAACCTAGAGAAGTCAATACCTGCTGTAATTGAGTATGCATCAACCAGAAAGACAAAGAAACCTGCCAAGAGGCCCAAATTGAAGGCTGGGCCACTTCAGTAAGGCAGTGCTGATGAAGGAATAGATGCTGTGGATGACTAGGTTCCACCACCTCCACTTACTGACACAACACCTGCAAAGGTAGCATCACCAGCTGAGGCAAGCAAGAAGAAAGGAAAGAAAAGGAGTGTTGAAGAGGAAGTGATCACCGTTACTGGTGATGAGGAAGATGATGAGCCCACAGCCAACTTGAAAAAGAAGAAGGCAGGATCAGGAAGCCAGCTACGAAGAAAAAGTGCTTGGCTTCAAGCAGGGATTTTCTCACCCTAGCTTTTTTACTATTTTTAGTAGTTAAATATTTAGTATGGGTGCAGGTGTTGTAGCAACCACTATGGCACCCTGTTTGTTTGCTTGTGTTTATTGAATTTTGTGTTAGTATATTTCTAGATTGTATAGTTTGTGTCTCAACTCTTTCTCCAGCATAGAGTATTTGTAGTGGGGACACTGCAAGGAATTATGTTGGGGGAAGGGATAGTTTAGGAGTTTAGGTGTAACATCTGCAGTAATGTTTCTTCTTTTCTTCTTTGCTATTAAAAAAAATGGTTCATACATGGGCTGAACCTAATGAGGAATTTGTGCATGGTGTTTAGGAGCCTTCTTGTTGATTGGTAATCGATTTAAACACTGACTTTTAACACCAACCCTTAGCTTAAGAAGGAAGAATAGGTAGCTTATGAACTAATTGATGTTAAAACCCTAGGGTAGACTGAACTCTGTTACCAATTTTGAACAATGAAGGGAGGTAGATAAAAAGATAAGTTTTGCAGTAGGCCAATTGTAAATGTTCAAGGAATGGTTAGTGCACATAGTATTAATTAGAAAAGGCCAAAAACATAAAAAAAAAAAAGAATAAGTCTCTTTGTTGAGTAACCGAGTAACGCCATTACAAATGTTATTATTCGCATCAAAAGACAAAGAGGCAAAACAAAGAAAAAGGAAAAAATATTAAAAATTGAATAAGTGTGCACTGAACCTTTGTTAATGTCAGATGGTATGTGTAGCCTTGTTTGTAATGTAGCCCCTAGTTCCAGCAAATGTAAGCCTAGTCCCCTTTGTTAGATTATGAGGTGCGGATTTGGGAAATTCTTAGGGGGGAGACTGAGATGAACTTGATGAGTCTATACTAGCTTCTCAATTGAGCATAAGGGGTGAACACACACACTTAAAGTCAGTGGAACAATTCAAGGAAGCATGAAGCACAAGGGGATTGCTTGATAAAGAGTTAGTCTGAAAGTGAAGCCATGTGGAAACCAATAAAAAAACTGAAATCATCATTTGAGAAACATGTTGCTTCTGTAACACTGTTCTGCATTGTGTGTTTTTGTTTGTGTGTCATTACTTGAGGACAAGAAATGGTTTAGGTTTGGGAGTATGATAACTCTTACAAATAAGAGTTATCTATGCTCTTTTGACATTGAATCATGTGAGTCAAAGAGTAATTTAGCATAGTTAGTTAGTAGAAATTTGTAAATAATGTGTCTTCCTATGCTAGAAGCTGTTTTGAGGCACTTTGGTGCCTTTGTGAGCAATTTGATGTGTTTTGAGGCTGTGCAGGATTTTAGTGAAAAAGGTCCAGTGCTAGGTCTAATTCCATGGCACCAGACCCAGATGTTGGCAGCTACTGGAAAGGATGCAGCAACGTACTTTAAGTACTCAAAGATGAGCTGGCAGTTTTGGTCTGTGTCCTTTAGTGCAAGGCAGAGGTGCCCTTAGCTGGTCCCCACTCCAAAGCATGCGTTCTCTCTCTCAGCAAAATGACAGTCCTTTATTTTTGGGTCAAAAAGGAATGTCTCTCTCATGGTACAACACTTATCAGCCCATTAGGAGAGAGACTATAAAAGCAAAATGACCTAATCAGAGGAGGCAAGCTGGTACTGTGGGAATCCCTAGGGCAGAAACTGTCCCCCTGCTAAGACCAGCTGCAACAAAGCTTCTTCTTCCTCAAACTCACCATTAACAAGAGCTTAAAGCTATTTCCATAGAGAAATGTACTCGAGTAGCAGCTAAGTGAAGCAGTTACAGCAAGACATTGCTGCAGTAGGAAGATCTCTCATCTTGACAAAGCTGGGAATGATTTTTACTTACTGTTTTATCAGTTTCTCTGTAAAAGTTCTAAACTCAAGCTTAAATGCCATGAATTTGTTTTACAACACCTGTTTCTGTTTCTTTGTTTTTAGGCTCATCATGAGCTAATTTTCTTAAGCTAGAATGAAGTGAAGTTGTATTTGAACCTTGTTGGTTTATGTCTATCATATTTGCTCAGCACTTTTAACTCATGCGATTTCATTTCCTGCTTGCTTGATTTAAGCTTGATCACCTTAGGTTGAGTTTAAATGCTGAAATGGTTTATCATGCAGAATTCATGGGTTAATGTGAAAGGAATTAATTGAAGGGCACTTTGGTTAATCTTGGTTAAACTAGATATAGGCACTAGTGCAAAAAATGGTTTTAATAACTGAAGTTTACATCGGTTATTTTATAACCGTTATTAAAATAAAGACGGTGGCATTTTTTGAAATTAAGTTGAAAACTTTTAGTATCGATTTTAAATTTACCAGTTATTGAAAAATTTTAACATCCGTTTTTATAAAAATCGATATAAAAAAAAGTTATTTTCGAACCCTTTACAGCATTCGAGCCCTGCTTCTCTCTCAGAATCCCTCCTCTGTCGAAAATCACAAAACACTTCTCCTCTCAAAACCCTACTCGTCGTCAACCTTCCCTTCGCAGTAACCTCCCCTTCGCCGCAACCTCTTCTCTCGCTGTCAACCTTCGATGACGCCGAAGAGGAAGGTGGAACCGAACATTCAATCAACGATGTCGCAACCAAAGAGGAAGGTGTTCACGAAAGACGAACCAACCTCGCTGCTCTCGTCCTTCGCATCCGTCGCTCGCCGCTAACAACCGCTGACAAACCCTAGCTTTGTGCGAGACTTGTGGAGATGCTGAGGGGGGTTGCCGTTCACGGTGGTGGTCGCGGCTGGGGTTAGCAAAGACCAAATTCATACTCATTTCCTTCGCACTTTCAGTTGTCACACACTCTCCCTTTCTTTGAAGCTCATTTCTTAGGGTTGATCTCTTTCTCTGAATCGATGAGTTTTCCCCTTCGATCTCTTCTCTTAGACGTGGATTTTCTTTTTGATCTTTGATGATTGCTCTCGATTAAGATTGATTCAGCCTTCGATCTAGAAAATTTGTAAGCATTTCCCTCTTTGATTTGTTCCTTCATTCCTTCGCAAATGTTTCTATTCATTCTTTTCCCATTGTGCACTATTTCAACTTCAAACGGTGCAACTTGAAATTTAGGCTCTGAAACTTAATTAGCTCTTAGGATTTAAATTTCAATTGTCTCACACAATTTCACCACACAAATAGAGACTTGGCTTTGAATCAAATTTCCATGTAGTCTTAATCGCCTTCCAATGCTGCCGATGATCCACCACACTGTCCCCTCTCTCTCTCTCATCTCATACATGTTAATTTTGATTGAGTTTAGCAAACTCCTTTTTCGGTTTGTTCATAGACTTTCAGATGTTCTTTTTTATTAAAGTATAGTTGATTCACATGCTTCTCTGTTAATTATTGTATGGTGTTTTTGTATCTATTCATATCTTTCTTGGTTGCACGTATAATGCTTGATAAAATGCTACGCTAATATGTATGTTCTGTTAAGTAGAACACATGCCTAATGTTTGAGTCAAATTCCTAGAATAACAGAGAATTTTGACAGTGCGGCATTTGGCGATCAAGTTGGATCATTTCACTATTTCATTGCACTGACTTTATGTGATATGAAGATTACCTATAAAATAAATGGTGGTGGCAATAGGAATGACAAAAGGACAAGAATGCATAATTAGTGATTTTTCTCCTTCTTTTTGTCAAAAAATCATGTATCTATTCATGTAGTTTGTTTTCTTTGATTTGATAAACTCTTGAGTGAGGACGAACACACTTGTGTTTTCTTTTTTATTTCTTCAATTATGCATTAGTTTCATTATGGACAATTTACAAAAACATTTTTGCTTTTTGAAATTGGTTCAATAAGGATACAAAGATGTTCTCACACCGGAACTGTATACGTCTCATTTGAAGGTGAGGTTGCCTGCCAAGCATTTATAGTTTTAGTCTCATTCTTTAAATTTATATCATTTGCTTATAACATGTTTGTGTTCTTGCCTTGACTGATAATGAGACTATGTCAAGCATCCTTGAGGTTGTAGAATCGGCTCATAAATATGGCATGAAGATAATCTGATAGGTAGGACTGTTAAGGTCTAATGTTTGTGCATATCACTGTCATGTTTCTACAGCGTTTTTATCTTTTTCATTTTTGTTTTCTATGGGATAACACTATCATGTTCCTTTGACATGGAAATCAATGCGAGTTAGGCTGGGTTGGATTCATTTATACTGTGTGGCTGGTAACTAGAAAGAGCTTGGGGTTTGCTAAACACTCATTAAGTGCGACTGGCTCTGCAATTGCATGTTACTCTACTGCTTGGCATGCCAACTACCTATTACAAAAAAGATTCGGATTACGGGATAATCACAAATAGAAGCTTATGTACAAATCTTTAGTTACATTTGCATGTTTTGGAATGATACAAGCTTCCGTTGCCTGGTGAGATGCCCTGCACCTAGACCTTTCACAGCTTGGTTCAGTGCCTATCTTTTGTTCTGTACTTATCAAATGACAGATGTTTTCATTAATAGTTCAGGTTATTGTGTGTTGCATTTGAAGTTTTGATGTTAATATGAGTGGCTTTTTCCTCTTTAGCCTGGTGTTGTACAATATGTAGCAGTATCAAAATAACTTGTGTGTAAACGATGTAATTTGAACCGAGTTATAGTTGTCGTGCATGCTCTGCTGAACAAAGATGTAATGTGATAGTACGGCAGCTACACACATGATCTTAAAGAGAATTAGTTTTTGATCAAAGAGAAGCTTTTTTTTTCTTTTTAAAGTTTTTGGTGATGGTGGACCTGGTGGTTTTGGTTTTTTCTGGGAATAAAAGGTTCCAATTGTTGCATTTAATGTTGTGCTTACATTTGATATTTTTGTACAGGCTGGTGTTGTAGAAAGCTTGGATGTCTTAGTAAAGGAGTTTGTATCTGCCAATGACGAAGAGAAGAATGTCGTTTTTACGTGAATGGAAGAAGAAGCTGAGAAGCTTAAGGGTTCTGCTTCGAGGTGACTCAACATCATCCTTTTAGAATATTGTCATCGCTAATTTCTTTGAATCATGTCTCTTGGAAATAGCTTAATTAGCATTTTTGTTCTGCATATATTTTATGGTATTTGACTATTTGTTGTATAAAGCAAAAACTAGAGGCGATAATACAACTTTTTCCCCCCTTCCCATTAAGTACTGGAAGATTTACTTGAAGGCTGCCAATAATTATATGGAGAAAGGTTATGATTATCCTAGAGTAATATTCATTTTGTGGTTTCATTTAATGTTGAATGTAATGTTCATTTGATTTGATTTTACTAGAGAATGTTTGTTTTTGGATTATTTCCTCGTGTTGTTTAAGTTCTTATTTAAGAAAGCTAACCTGATGATAACATATCAATGCTGACAAGTGTTTGAAGTATGACAACTGGGTTCTATTGAACTTGATAATATTTGTGCCCAAGTGTTATTTTGCTTGTATTTAAGCATTATAACCATGCTGTAACTCGAGGTTTGTTCTTTTAATTTTCTCTCTTATTGTTTGATGTATGTTCCTATTGATTTTCTTTTTTTCATTCTGTTTGATGGAAGTACTGTTTTTCATTGTGTTTATGTGACTGTATTTTTGTAATTTGTAGCTTTAGTGGCTAAGCTTTTGGCCTTTATTTTTATTCTATTTGTATTAAGATTCTTGCATTATGGCCTTGATGAGCATGATTATCTTTTTGGGAAAGTAATTGAGAAAGAATATATAAAGATTGGTAGTGTAAAGTAATTTTTTTTTTGTCAAAAAAGGGTACTTTTAACATCGGTTATTTAAAAACCGATATAAAAATAGTACTTTTAACAATGGTTATTTAAAAAAACTGATATTAAAAGAGTACTTTTAACATCTGTTATTTAAAAACCGATATTAAAAGTGTACTTTTAATGTCAGTTTTGGTGAAAAATCGATGTGAAAAATGTACTTTTAACATCGGTTATTACAGGAACCGATGTAAAAAAGGTTTTTCACATCGGTTCATTTTTCGATGTAAATAGTGTCCACTTTTAATATCGCCTGAATCAATAATGAATTGAAAACCGATGTTAAAAGCTGTTTTTAACCAATGTTAAAAGACCAATCTGTAATAGTGAGGAAATCAGTTTCACAGAGTGTTCTGAGCCACATTTATTAGTCAAGGATGAATATAATGGGGGCTTAGACATAAGGCATCATTTACTTAACCTTGTAGAAAATGACTAAAATGCACACATATTAGTGTTTTGCGCTCAGGTGCCATGACACTTACTAGTAGCACTGAATCAACTTGGTAATAATATGATGGATCTGATATCCTAGCAGTTTTACTTCTCATTTTTACTTAATACCTGTTTGTTACTGCTCCTTTTATTTCATTACTTGCACAAAAACTTGATTTTTATTTTCTGTTTTTATTATTTACTCACTAACTTACTTGCTAATGAAAAAACTTGTGAAAGGACTTAATCAATCCCCGTGGGGATGATCTCACTTACTCTTTATTACTTGTTGACTGTGCATATTTACACATTTAGTTTTCAAACAACAAGTTTCGTGCATCACTTTCACTCCTTCGCCTGCGTACTTGGTCCTGCATATATGTAGGGCCTCGCATCAGTATGCACGGTCGTGCATCAACATGAAGGGTCGTGCGCATCATGGACCGGTCAACGCTACGTATTTTTCCTTGCATAGTTATGTAAGGCCATGCATCTTGCCCCTACATAGGCCATGTGATGCATCAGTTATGAGAAAATGTTTTTTTGCTGCCCAAACCTAAGTTTTCTCTATAAATAAACATCTAAAGCCCCTTTTCGAGAGAGGGGTAGCTGCTTTGGAGACACTTTAACCATGTTTTGAGAGCTCTAGAGTTGAGGCTAGGAGCAAGGATTCCTCTTCATTTTTTCTTCTCTTTGTACTTCATGATTCTTGTTATGGTTTTAATTAGCTAAATTCTTTACTAAGGTTATAGTGGATCTTGTCCTTTGAAAAACCCCTTTGCTATGTCTTAGCTTTTATGTTTTGATTCTATTTTAATTCAGTTTTTATTATTCCAATTGAATTATTCTATTGTTTTGATTACGTGTTAGGATCGGCCAAACCTTGCATGTTAGTGATCAATTAATTAATAGTGATCGTGCTCTATTTGATTTGTGGACCAATAGGATAATTGGAATTATAACTATTGCATAACCAACTTTAGTTTTAATCTCTCAATCTTTAATTTTAATTTTTTTATGCTTCGCACTTTACCTGATTTGGATCTTTGTACAACCAAACAACGATTATTTTTTGGAAAAAATATTAATTTCATATTATTAAACAGACTAATAGAATTAGTAGAAGGACTGACAATTGTGTAATAGTTAATGAATTGAACAGGATTTGGACTTTGTGAAAATTGAAGGGACAAGTGAAATCGTGATCTTAGGCTCTATCTCCACTGCTTTCTCTACTTGCGTCATTATTTTCTTTATAGTTACTGCCAATCAACCCATTATTCAATTTGCTTGTCTAAATAACATTGGAGCTCGATTAGTTTGGAAATTGTTAGTTAATCCATGTAGGTTCGATAACCGAAACTTAAATAGTTTCGCTTTATTACAAATTGCGATTAGGTGTACTTGTCTTTGAAGCAAAATGTCAAGTTTAAGTAACACTCAGTCAAAGACAATGAGAGTGAAACTTGAACTTGTAGTTAGTGTATCAAAATTATTGGATGAATTTCTAATTGTTTATATTTTAAATTTGTATTTTGAATTAGATATGTTAAGACAATAGTCCCTCCGGACTCAAATAAGCAAAAAAAAATCATGTTTGGTGTGTAAATTCTAATTAATTTTACCCTATTTAATACTCTTATCATTCTCAAAATACTCTTTAATTAATTAAGATTTTATTTTTTAATAATTTTTTTATTCTCATGAAACAAATTCCCAAAAAATAAATGAAGAGAAAGGATAGGTTGGGGGATGAAAATCTCCTGTCTTATTTTCCTGTCACATTCTCCGTCCCCTACCAATGACAATTTACCACATAATAAAATAAAATTATAACTTATTAATACATGTATATATCCCCAGCCTCTATTGTGGGAGATAGGGAGACACTGTTTTTTGGGACAAAAATGTTTGTTCAGTTTGGGAATACACTAATTTTTTTTTTGATGGAGATTAATTTTTTGATTACATTAAAAAAATTAGATGAAGTTAACTAATATTTTTAGTTAGTATTTATTTAGTTATTTTTGCTTATATTTGAGTTCGGATGAAGTGAGATCAAGATTCGAGTCATTCCTTGCATCTTCATTTAATGAGCTGGATTTATCGAGCATAGTAATGTACTCCCTCTGTCCTATTATAAGTGTCGTTTTTAGTTTTTTCACACAAATTTATAAAAAAAAATATATAAATGAATGAAAAAGTATAACAATTTTAGAAAATTGTCCTTATTAACTATATATTATTAACCATTATCATAAATACTTAGTAAAGTATAATGGCTTGAAAGTGATACATACATTATTAATTTAGGAGTAAAAGTAGAAAAAAATTAATACCATATTACATTAGAAAGATAAAATTACACCTATTTTGAAACTTATTTTTCTTTAAAATATGATACTTATTATCGGAGGAAGGGATAACTATTTTTTGATCGGAATAAATTAGAGTATCGGATGTTACCCAAAAAAAAAAAAAATTGGAGTATCGGAAGCTCCGTTTTGCTTTGCTTCGTTGCTATATATGCATGAACAAAGTGTTTGCATGTAATCTTAAATTTGGACATAAAATAATGTTGATAAATCTGATATTGACATCTCAAAGATCAATCATCACTTAGTTGAGTGCATTCGTGGACTTTCACAACAGATATCTACTCTCTTCGTTCCTTTTCACATGTCCCTTTTTTTGAAAAATTTGTTTCTAATTACTTGTTATTTTTAAAAATTTAAAGTTATATTAGTTACTTATTTGTTAATTATACCCTTAACTATTTATTGCAGAGAGAGAAATATGTTCTATGGAGTAATTTGTTTCTAATTACTTGTCATTTTCAAAAATTTAAGGTTACATTAGTTACTTATTTGTTAATTATACCCTTAACTATTTATTGCAGAGAGAGAAATATGTTCTATGGAGTAATGAATGGTCAAGGGTATCATAGGAAAAAGACTAATAATTTTATCAAAAGCAACAAATTTTATTAATTTCCTTAGTTATTGTAAATTAACCTTAAACGACAAGTAAAAAAGAACGGAGGGAGTAACACGTGTGACGTTCAATAATCAGAATCCTATGCTACCTTGCGATTTAATAATCCTAATATCAAGGTAACAAAAATCAGACTAGTCGTACCGGGAACCGGGGCATGGTCCAGTCCGGTACACCCTCTCGGACCGCTCTACAAGGAACCGGGACAAAAAATCGGAAAACTGGGTTAAACCGGTGAAAATCGGGAAAAACGGGGTTGTAAGAGGAATCAGCCGGTTCAAAAAAGGCCCAATTTTTTTTTAAAAAAAAAAAAGCGTAAAACGACAGAGAGAGTGAGAGAGAGAGAGCAGAGAACAACAGTGGCGCCGAGGGAGAAGGAGGGAGGCACGTGGTGGCTAAGATCTAACTTGTTGGTGATAGAGAAATGGTGGTTGTTGGGTGGTGAGATGCGACAATGAAGGAGAAGAGGAGGTGGGTTCTGTGGTGGTGACGTGGAGAGGCTGAGTGAAGGAGAAGGAAAAAGCCGGGATGGCGCTGAGGAGCAAGGAATGAGGCGGCGGTGACTGGCGAGGATGGGGCAAGGAAGAGGAGGCGATGAGGATGGGGTTCAGGGTTCAATGCGGTGCTGTTGGATTCCCTGGTCTTCTCTTCGTATTATTATGCATAGCCAAATACAAAAAATTAGGGCTAGCATAATGGGCTTGGCCCAATACTTTGGGCACATCCTGAAGCTATCAAGCTTGTAAATTCGTTCAACATTGTTTTGCTTATTGATTCGACATACAAGACTAATAGGTACAGGATGCCACTAGTTGAGATTGTTGGTGTGACCTCAACTGAGATGACATTCGCTGTTGCATTTGCATTTGTGGAGTCGGAGAAAGCGGATAACTACACATGGGTGCTTGAGAAGTTGAAGGGTATGTTTGTGAGACAGGATTCATTACCACAAGTGATAGTGACCGACCGGGAACTTTCTTTGATGAATGCAGCGGCAAAAGCAGATACACTGGTGCCGTGACTGATCACCCTAATCTTTCCCCGCAACTGACATCAAAACAGCACAGTATAAGTTAATTACATATAAATAAATGAAATTAATGTAAAAAACAAAAATAGTGTTTCTTACGTCAGGCTCAAGCCACAACCGTGCGGCCACATGTTCTTGTCCATAACTGACAAGAACTGATCTGTCGTATGGGCCCCTAGGGAATGACTCCGGCTGCTGTACCGACTCCACCACCGGCTCTACTACCGGCTCCACTACTGGCTCTACTACCGGCTCCACCACCGGCTCCACTATCGCCGCCTGTCCAGCCTGACGTACCGCCTCCACGACCGGCTCATGTGCTGCTGACGTACTAGCCGAAGTACCGACTCCACTACCGTCATGATGTCGACGCAGCTCATCCTGACGCTTGCGCGCCGACATAGTAGGTCTCGTCCGGTCATCAACAGGGACTGATATCCGACCACTTGGTATCCGACCACCCCTAGCGGGTGCACGACCCCTCGTACGTGCCATAATCCTGTAAAATAAATTCATAAATAAAATATAAATAAAAATCAAATTAAATAACTACTGCTGTCATTCCTACGACTGGACTCTAGAATCCGGAACAATCCGGCTTCAAGAGTCCGGCGTAGAATTGCGCTGTCATTCTTACATCCGACACTAGAATCCGAACACTCCAGAGTCGGACGTGACGATTGCGATTCTCAACGTCCGACTCTAGAATCCGGAAGTTCAGAATGACAGAAACTTCAATTCCTACGTCTGGACTCTTGAAGCCGGAGTGTTCCGGATTCTAGAGTCCGAAATTACCGAGAAACCAGAAAAAAAAATAACGGGCGATGCTCGTACCTTGCAGAAAGTGAGAGGGAGAGAGACGATGGGAGACGGTGAAAATGTGCTGCGTGTGAGGGGCGAGAGTGAGAGGGAGAGGAGAGGGGAGGTGAGGAACTGTGGAAGTGAGGGGAGGGGAGGTGAGGCGAGGATCGGGAGAGGGAGAGGAGAGGGGAGGTGAGAAACTGTGGAGTGGGGGGAGGTGATGAAATGAGGAGTAAATTATGGTTAAGTTGAGGGGTATTTCAGTCTTTTCATTAGGTTGGGGAGGTGGGGAAATTAAGTGGGGGAGGTGGGGAAATAAAGGCCCAAGTGGAGCGGTGGTTTTCTGAGCGTGCGTTTTCGTTAAATAATTAAATAAAAAACTGAGGTGATGTACTTCTTCTTCTCCTCATTAATTAAAAAAACTACTACAGCATCAATAAATAAATAAAACTACTAAAAGTTTGGTATATTATGTATATATATTTAAAAAATAATATTTTATTAGTTCCTGGACATATTATTTTGTGTATAAATTGAAATATTATATATATATATATATATATATATTTATTATATATTTGGTATATATATTTAAAAAATAATATTTTATTCGACTCCGGTCTGACCCAAAAACCTTGAACTCTGGCCCTCTCCGGTTCAATGTCCGGTTCAATTTTAATTACCTTGCCTAATATCATACTGAATCATATAAATTTCTCTGTTTTAATACCTTATTAATGCTTAAAATATTTTCAATGAATGACTATATAAATGTAAGTTGTCTATGTCAATGGGTAAAAAAAAAGTTGTCTTCTTTGTCAAAAAGAAAATGTAAGTTGTCAGAATTGATGTCTTTGCCAAACTCATTGAATTCAATTTCTTATAAGAAAAAAAAAGAAATTCAAACTATTGTAATCTAAAATATAAGTCAATCTCAATTAATATCATTTCTAAATTACCTTTTAATTAATTTACATTTCATTTTTCAATATTTTTTTGTATTCTCATGAAATACGTTTTTATGAAGGACATTTTGGATAATACAATTATTATTTTGATTATATCAAGAAAATTAAATAAAATTAACTATTATTTTTAATTAATATTTTTTTTGTTTATATTCAAAATCGAAGAGAGTAATTATGATTGTGAATATTAATATACGTGGGATTCCACATCCAAACCTTAAGGCAGGACATGAGGACATGGAGAGTTTTAGGCAAATAAGTCAATTGTCTAAGTCCCCAATCTCCTAAAGCTCGAAAAAAAGTTATTCTTAAAATATACTACTTTCGTTTTTATTTGTAAGCCCCTTTTAGAAATACAATATTTCTTTTTATAAGTCACTTTACAAATTACAAGATATGTTAATTACTTTTTTTTAAAAACACCTCTAATTAATACTATTTTTTTAGTGTAATAAATCTCTTAAAAGACTTGTCTTGGGAAATGACAATAAATAAAGGGTAAATTGGGAAAAATAAACACATTACTGATAATTTTAATTAGACTAACTATTTTTCTTAATAAGTGTGTTTTTGTCTAAAATGGCTTACAAATAGAAATAGAGGTAGTAAATTTATGATAAAGCCTTGAAAAAAGTTTTAAATTCTTAAAATATATATTTATGATTAATTTAAATTATTAAAAACAATTTTATTGGGATAATTTTATTGATTATTTTCATGTCATCTTAAAATAAATTCTTTATCAACACAACAATATTTATTGATTTCTGAGTTTTTAACCATAATTTTTTTCACTCTCTTTCTTTTCTTTTTGTCTTTTGATCTTATTTCTTATCTCTTATATCTTTTTAATGTTTTACTTTTTATTATTAAATTATTATGAGTTTTTCTAACATGCACAATTTTGCACACGATAAAGATCATTAATTACACCATTTTTTCTTTATTAATTACCTAGTTTCCTACTACCCCCGGTCCCAATTATAAGAGAATTTTTGGAGTATTTTTTGTTCTAATTATAAGAAAAATGAACATATTTGAAAATGTATTACTTGTTGAAAATACATTTTATACCTCTATTTTAATTAGACATATATATTTAGTAGAAATACATATTTTCCCTATGCACCCAATTATTAGGAATATATTTGGAATGAAAGTTCAATTTTATAACATTAAATAACCATAATTGGTCTTGCTGATTTTTGTAATTTCTTCTTATATTAAGAATCGGAGGTAGTATTTTGTAGATAGTGAGAGATTACATAAATGTAACCAATCAATAAAATAAATAGGAAAGTAAGTAATTAATAAGAAAAAAATGTGCAATTAATTATCCTTATCGTGTGAAAGGTTACACACGTTAGAAAAACCGAATTATTATTCTTCATCTCTTCTTACCTCTTATTACTAAATTACCTATAGGCTATATCTATTGTTTCTAGTGATAAAAGTTTATAAAATTTATATGAGTTTTTCTAACATGTGCAACCTTGCACAAGTTAAGACTCATTAATTATTCACTTTATTTCCTTATTAATTACCTAGCTTCCTATTTATTTTATGAATTTAATCATTCTCTTCCCACCAATTAGGAAAATAAGTAATTAATAAGAAAAAAACTAAGTAATTAATGAACTTTAACACGTGCAATATTGTATGTGTTAGAAAAACCAAATTTATATTGCTTAAATTTTATTTTGTGACTAACTACTATGTTATAAAATATATTGAATGAATTAGTCTCACAGCCTTAAAAGTAAAGAAAAATCAATAATTTATGTTAGATTAGATTTTAAAAATAAATTTTGTCTAAGACTCTAAAATCTCTAAATACTGTCGTGCCATGATATCATGATGATTCATTCATAATTACATGCTGATAATATCCCGCACGACCTAGGCTACCATGCCGTCGTTTTAAGAACTTTGTTAGAACATACTGTTCCTGAATTTTTCAAGAAGCTAGATTGAAAGCTAAAACAAGGCCATTATTAAATGTAACCCCCCACCCGGTAGGTATGTCCCTTCAATTTGTAAATTTTTAAAATATCTCTATTTAAAATCTTAGTATAAAAAATTCGTAATTTTTGAAATGCAAAAAAAAAAAAATTCTTACCGAAAATTCGAATTTTTGGTATACAATTTGTATACCGAAAATTCGAATTTCCGGTAAAATAATTTTTTTTTCTCTTACCGGAAATTGAAATTTCCGGTATACAATTTGTATACTGGAAATTGGAATTTTCGGTAAAAAAATAAAAAAAACTTCTTCACTTCTCCGGAAATTCGAATTTCTGGTATACAAATTGTGTTCCGAAAATTAGGAATTTTCGGTACACAATTTTTTTTGTGTTTACCGAAAATTTTTAATTTTCGGAACACAATTTTTGTGTGATGTGAATGGCGTTGAAACTAAACGGTCCAAATTACAAGCATATATATAATATCACGGTACAGATTACAACAATACCCCCCGCACCCCCAAGGCACCCCGAAACAGATTGGGCCTAGCCCCCATGGGCTGGGGGCGAAGGGAGCTAAGCTAGCGTTGATACTGAATCATATGAGCCATACTCAACAGATTCTTTCACCAATTGCTTGTTTTCCTCGTTTCCCTCCTTTGTCACTTATTCTTCAATTTTTGGGCTATTCCATTTCCAGACTTCATCCTTTCTTCTGTTTCTATTCTGTCCATTTGTACGGAGGAGTTGTCTGGTAAACGATCCTGAACATCTGGAAGTATTTTATACCGGAAATTCCAATTTCCGGTAAGAAAAAACAAAATTTACTTTACCGAAAATTCAAATTTTCGGTAAGAATTTTTTTTTTTTGCATCCCGAAAATTGCGAATTTTCGGTACTAATATTTTAAGTAGGGGTATTTTAAAAAATTCACAATTTTGGGGATATACCTACTAAATAGGAGGTGCATTTAATAATGGCCCTAAAACAAAGAATAAGTCATGTATTGCAGGGGGCAAAAGTAATAAGCTTGCAATTTGCAGCGATAGACGTTTTCTTCATTTCTTTCCATTGGATTAAACAACGTATCCGAAACCACATATATAATTCGACTTTCTCGTTCATACCAAATTTATTGTGTTCTCTTAAAATTCAATGATTCATATTCATGTACTACGTCAGCATTTTTTTTAGTGGTTGTGCATCTCACACCTCAAATTTGTATAATATCTTCACACCCTTAGCCTCTGATTGGTTCACGAGAAAAATTGTGAAGAGAGAGTATGAAAAGAGAGGAAAAATGTAAGAAATATGGTAGAGTTAGGGTATTGATTGGAAAAAGAAAAAGAGAAGTGTTAATTATTTTTTAAAAGACATCAATGTCCTTGACTAAAATTTTAAATAATTTGAGATATAATGAGAGAATAGAGGTAGAAATGGAAAAAGACAAAAAAAATTCGCTTTCTTCCCATTTCTTCGCACTTCAGGGAAGAAATGAAAAGTTGCTGGGCCCCATATTTTTTTTCTTTTCTTGTCGCTATTTCACTGACAAGCAATCGAGCGAAATGTTCTATTTCTCGGACGCCTCTCTCACACGTATCTCTCTCTTCAAACTCGCGCAAACCAATCACAGCGTCAATATATGATAAGAATAAGGAGAGAAACACATAGCTGAATTTCTCTCTTTCCGTGTTATCATAAAAGAGAAATGTAGGTATAGTGTTAAAATTTATAGATGTAAAAAACTGTAGGCCATGGAATTGAACAACTAGGTAAGGGTTTTATTAAACACACCCCCATTTTTGTTAGCATACACCCCCCGTCAGACTTTCACTTCTTTCCCCAAAATGCCTCTATCCGTAAATATATTTTTGGAAGTTATGCACCCATTTCACTGGTAACATAGTCCTATGTAGAGTTATTTACGGACAATTTATAACCTTCGTAATGTATTTATGAAAAAATGAATTTACATTTCGTAAATATGTTTACAGACGGATTCATGTTTGTATCCGTAAATATATTTTCGGATACAATTAATAGCGTTCCGGAAATTTTTAGAAGTTATCAAGATCTCTAAAAAATTGTTTTTGCTAATACACGTTTTTGAACATTTTGACTAACTTAACACACAATAAAGATGAAGAAATGAAGTAAACTTTAAATTAGGATAAGGAACCTTCAGAATAATTTTGCCATTTGAGTATAGAGATGTCAAAAACTTGTTATTGTAGATTTGGAAATTGAAATCTGCCTTGGATGAATGAAATCAAAATTTCAGCAAAAGGATATGACTAGATGAAAAGGATATGGGTCTAAAATCGAAAGAAGGAAGGTTTATTCATCCATATATGACATAAACATAAAGGAATTTTATTTCATGTAAAAGCAAAAAGAAAGGGTTTGATAGCCAACATATTATTTAGTATGAAAACGAAGATAAAGAACGATTCCCTAATCGGCGAATTAATAGGTTGATCATGATTTTTCCAGTTAGTGTTATGACAAACCATACCTTAAAATTCGTTAAAATTTTGCCATGTTCTTTCAGGAAGATTTATATGCTTATGGTTCAAAAGAATTATGCACTCCTTGAAAACTTGACTTTATCCTCCTCATACTTTTAGATATATATGCCCAATCACTCTGCATTAAGCAATTTAATGTACAATAAAAACCAATATTTCCACCTTTTTTTAATGTAAAGACAGGAAAAGAGCCTCGTTAAAACTTTTTGATGCAAAACAACCTAGATTACCACGTTTGTGATTAATATTATATGATAAAAATGATTAACTTGTACTAACATTATAATTAATGTGCCTAAGAAAACATTTTAACTAATGTATCATAGGAAGTTTTTTTTTTTTTTATAATAGGAAGTTTTGATTTTGAACATTTTTTTTTAGGTAATAGACTAAAGGAAAAAAGCAAAAACAAAATAGAGGGTCTGTTTGGTTCAAACGAGGGGAAGGGAGATGAGGGATTTTAATGGAGGAGAGGGGAGGGAAGGGAAAGGGAGGGGAGGGATTTAATTTGATTTTGTGTTTGGTTGAGAGGAGGGGAGGGAAGTGTTTGCTTGTTTGGTTCAGGAGGGGAGGGAAGGGATTTTAATGAAGGGGAGATTAATTTACTAGTATATCCTTATAGTCTTTTATATTATATTATATACAAGGATATTTAAGTAATTTTATTTTAAATAATTTAATCTCCCCTCCCCTCCCCTCCAAAACCCCCAACCTAACGTACCCTAAGTGAGAATTCCAAGAGTATCCTCACACAGCAGAGCCCTCAGATCACTAGGGGGAGCATCCAACACCTTAAAGAACTCATCGAAACGTGCCCCATGCTTGGCTAGTAAATCAACACACCGATTTGCTTCTCTGAAGAATTGTGGTATTAGATTTTGAAGTCATCGTACAACTCTTTCATCATCTTATTGTTTAGATTTGATGATTCTACTTGGCAGGCCATACCGACAGATTATCTCCTTCTTTATGTATTTGACCACCACACTGTGGGTCACATTAGCAAAAGAGCCGGCTCCTACCCATTTAGTGAAGTAGTCAATGGCCATAAGTATAAAGCAATGTCCATTCGAGGCTTTTGGCTTGATCGTTCCTATGACATCGAGGCCCCACATTGAGAACGACCAGGGTGCACTGAGGACGTTTAAGGAGGTTGGAGGTACATAAATATTGTCGACATAAGTCTGGCACTTGTGGAATTTCCTTACATGATGCAATTGCCTTCCATTGTGAGCCAGTAATCAGCTCTGGGGATTTTTTGGGCCATCATGTGTCCATTGGCATGAGTTCCAAAGGAGCCTTTGTGGATGTCGTTAAGGATCTGTTCTGCTTCTGTTGAGTATACACACCGGAGGAGTACTATGTCATGATTTCTTTTGTAGAGTACGTCCCCGTTTAGGAAGAAACTCATAGCGAGTCTCCCCAAAGTTCTTTTGTCATTTTCTGAGGCGCTTGAAGGGTACTCTCTGTTCTTGATATAACGCTTGATATCATGGTACTAAGGCTTCCTGTCTGATTCTTCCTCTATTGCTTGGTAATAAGTGGGATTGGCACGACTCTCCATCATGATGAGGGGCATTTCCATATCAGTGTTTATCTTAAACATAGATGACAATGTAGCTAGTGCATCGGCCAAATGATTGTTTTCCAGGGGAATGAGCTGGAAAGTGATCCAATTAAAGGATTCAATGAATTCTTGGATGTATTCATGGTATGGGATCAACTTGAAGTCTTGGGTTTCCCATTCTCCATTCAGCCGGTTGATGATTAGAGCAGAGTCCACATATACTTTCAGAGATCTGACTTTGGCTTCTAAGGCAGCTAGAATTCCCATGAACAGGCCTTATATTCTGCAACGTTATTGGTGCAACCTAAGCACATGCAAGCAGTGATTGGAGTGTAATGGTTTTTTGGGGTGATCAAGATTGCCCTAATTCCATGCTCCAATGCATTGGAAGCTCCATCAAACATCACAGTCCACTCTTCATCTTTTGATTCTTCTTTGCCGGTGAACATAGCCATTAGGTTCTCATCGGGGTGTTCGCATTGGATGGACGAATAATTATCCACAGGATGGTGGACTAAATATTCAGCTAGGGAACTATCTTTGATGGCTTTATGAGAGACATATTGGATGTCGTACTCGGATAGTAACATCTGCAACCGAGAAATACTTCTGGTGAGACTAAGCTTTTCAAATATGTACTTGATTGGGTCTATTTTTTACACCAACCAAGTTGTATGAGAGAGCATGTACTGCCTTAGATGGTGAAAGGCCCAAGCTAGAGCGCAGTAGGTACATTCCAACATTGAGTAATTAGCTTCATAACTTCTTGCTGAGATAGTAAATTATATGCTCTTTTTTTTGGGTCTCATCTTGTTGTCCAAGTTCACACCCCATAGACCCATCTAACACAGGTAGGTAGAGAATGAAAGGTCTTCCTAGAACCGGAGGTATAACACATGAGATTCTTGCAAGTACCGCTTTATCTTATCGAAAGGTTCTTGACATCTTTCATTCCATCTGACTGGTTGATCCTTGTGCAACAACTTGAAAATCGACTCACAAGTGTTGGTTAGTTATGATATGAATCGGGAAATCTAATTTAGTCTCTCTAGAAAACCACAAACTTCTTTGTCTGTGCTAGGGGGCTGGCATTTCCAGGATGGCTTGTACCTTTTTCGGATCAACTTCTATTCCTTTTTTTATTTACGAAAATTCAAGCATTCTGCTAGATTTGACACCGATAGTGCACTTGGCTGGGTTTAGTCTTAGGCAGAACCTTTGCAATCGCTCGAAAAGCTTTCGTAGATCAATTATGTGACTCTCTTCAGTCTGTGATTTAGCAATCATGTCATCCACATAGACCTCTATCTCCTTATATATCATATCATAAAACACAGTCACCATTGCCCTTTGGTATGTTTTCTCAGCATTTTTCAATCCGAAAGGCATCACTTTGTAGCAGAAGTTTCCTTAAGCTGTGATAAATGTAGTCTCTTCCATGGCCATTTTAATTTGATTATATCCGAAGAAGCCATCCATGAAAGAGAAAAAGGCATGTTGAGCATCATTATCCACTAAAACATCAATATGAGGCAAAGTGAAGTCGTCATTGGGACTTCCTTTGTTAGGTTACCGGTAATCAACACACATTCGAACTTTTCCACCCTTTTTTGGAAGGGGGACAATGTTGGAAACCCATTGGGGGGTACTTAGCTACAGCTAAAAATTTGGCATCAAATTGCTTCTTAACATGTTCTCTGATTTTCAAGGATATATCAGGTCTCATCTGTCTCAGCTTTTTTTGACGAGAGGGCAGTCAGGTTTCAAAGGCAACTTGTGTTCAATAGTATTGGTATCCAACCCTGGCATACCTTGGTATGACCAAGCAAAGATATCACTATAATCTAGTAGGAGTTGGATCAATTCAGTCTTTACTTCTTGGGGCATAGTGGTACCAACCTTGACCTCTTTTCTATCTTCTTCAATCCCCAGATTGTTCACTTCAGTAAGTTCTTCATGATGCTCAATCCTTCTGGCCTCCTTTTCTACAAGCCTCATTAATTTAAGGCAAAGTTCTTCATCAGGACATTCTTCTTTGCAACCTTCATCAGTGTGGTTATTTGGACAATCAAAATTAGGTGACTGAATCATAGCACAGACATTTTCACAAGTATCATCCATAGACCTGCATTATCAAGGTTAGCAATAAAGAGAAAGCAGGGAAATTAGGTAGAAATGAGAGGGATAAAAGGATACACTTGGGAGAAAATCAAAGTGCGTTTTATTAATAATTGAAATATGATGAGGAAAAACATGCGAAGCCCTTTAACATTTTCCCTACCGCCTTAGGCTGGACGGAGAGGTGAGCATTAAATGAATTACATTGAAAATACATTAATAATCCTAGGAATCTCTGCGATCTCCCAATTATAAGGTACTGAAGAGCATGGGCGAGAACACTTTTCATTAGAAGCAGCAAGATCATCTTCAGTAGCAGCTACCTGATTTGCATAAATCCATTTAGCAATTCGGAAGCTATGACGAAGAACATAGATAGGAATCCTTCCTAACACGAGTTCTTGATTCTCAAGTCGGCCTCTCCTTCTCTCTTTCTTCTATTTAGCCGCCATTTCCTTATCAGCTTTAGTGGGCACATATCCCAGACCATATCAGTCTTTGTTCTTGGAGAGTTTCAAAATTGAGGCTATACATTCTTGGCTCTTTCCCACCCTTTTCCTGGCTGGTACCCTCCATTCAGCATGACATTGCCTACCATCAGGGTAGTAGGACAAACGGGGCTTCTCAAGGGTGGATTCCACATAAGCATTATTGACAATTTCTAATGCCTGGAATGAAGTCTTAAGGGCTTTTTCGACAGCTTTAATGTAGTGTGTAGAGGCCGGCTATCTCACCAACAGGTCTTCTTCTTTGGAAATGATGACCAATTTATCATCTACTGCAAACTTCAGCTTTTTGTGCAGGGTGGATGGCACTACACCAACTGAGTTAATCCAAGGTCTCCCCAACATGAAGCTGTAGTTGGGCTTGATGTTCATGATATGGAAATCAATTGCAAAGGTAAACGGTCCAATCAGGATCGGGAGCTCAATTTCTCCCATCACTTCCCTTTTGGACCCATCGAAGGCTCTCACAACTATAGAGCTAGGCTTCATATGGGTCCTGTTAATGGGCAGCTTCTCCAAGGTAGACTTAGGCATCACATTCAGAGAGGACCCGTTGTCCACAAGGACCTTGGATATGAGGTGATCCATGCACTTAACTGAGATGTGCATGGCTTTGTTGTGTCCTCTTCCTCCGGTAGGAATCTCTTCATCATTGAAGTAAAGGTAGTTGCATGCGGTGATGTTACCAACTATATCCCTAAATTGATTCAAAGTGATAATCTGAGACACATAAGCTTCGTTCAAAATTTTCATCAATACTTTTTTGTGGTTCTCAGAATGCATCAATAGGGTTAGTGATGACAACCACTTTGATGTGGGTAGTCTTTTTGTTAAATTCGATCTTTGGTTGAAATCCAAACTCAGTTATCAATGCATTTTTATTGCCATGACAAAAATAAACAAGCAGAATCAAATAGATTTAATATGCTGTTTCAGGCCCAGAAATTCATCAGATACAAACATCGATATCTCACTCAATTCTCATTCAAATTAATTGATTCTTGACTCAAAATTAAAGTTCAAGATGTCATGATCAACTTTGTAGCTTAACATTTTCGCAAATTCAGAAGTTAAATAAGCGAAAATGGACGACCTAAATTATAGCGCAAGCTGTTCTGAAACAGAATTGTTTTCAAATAAAATAAAAAAGAAATGGATAAAGGTAAGAAATGGAAGCACCACAATTCCCTAAGGAATTGATAAGCAAATCGAAGAACACCACAAGAAGGTTACTTCTTGATAAGTTCAATTTTGGCTCAATCCAGAACCCAAGAGAAGCATAAGCTCTCCAAAGTGTTTAAACACCATTTTTGACAAACAACTTCTGCTCCTTTTTCATTGAGAATGGCGAAATATATAAGAGAAATTACAATGTTATTCAGCTGCCTTTTCTCTTCCTAAACAGCCCACTAATTGGTAATTAAATGTGTAAAACAATGTGTAACTAACTAGCTTTTAATTACGAGAATTGACACAAATGCTGCAGCCTAATTGATGTATTTAGGTGTGACTTAAATGCTAGGAGAGAGGAACATAGCTGCTGGAATTTCCTTTAGACAATGCTTTAAAATTTGGCTTCAATGTGTCTTTAAAGTGTAACTACCAAATATTTAAAGGTGAGACAATGCATTGAATTACTCTTCAATTCTGATTCTTCAAAGTGTAACCACCAAGCATTAAAGGTGAGATAATGCATTGATGCTCTTCAATTCTTTGTCTTGTGTATTCATGAGTCTTCATTCATTTCCTTTCCTCTCTTGATGGCGCCATTATTCCACTATAGTGCAGCTGATATATTTGTTTTTCTCAACCAAAAAGGCTATTGAAAAACACATTAAAACAAACAATAAAATGCAAGAAACCAAACAAGATTTTTGATGCACTACATTGTTCATCTTCAACCTCCTGCACAACAGAATCACAACTTGGCAAAAGGTTAGGATAAGAACTAGTTTCCAAGATGACTTCCTCTGCGACTCTTTCTTCTCGCTCAACCTCTTTTCTTTTCTCAACATTGATCTCACTTTGTTGTTTTTCTTTCTCTTTCACTCTCTTCTTTTCTCTCAAGTATTTCTCTCTATGCTATTCATCTCATTTCTAAACTCTTCACAGCTTTTCTCGAAGGCAATCTACCACTTTTTTTTTTCTCCTTATCATCCCTCTCCTTTTCTCTACACCTTCTTTCTTTTTCTTTGCTTGCCTCCTTTTCTCTATCTAACCTTTCAGCATTTATTTTCATCCACATACCAACCTGATATCCCTCAACAACAAATGCCTTTCTAGAAGATCTCAACATGTTGCAAAGAATCAAGTTAGAGTAAATAATAAGGATAAATAAGAAAAGACGTCTCTACTTGCTAAGTGTTTCTCTCTTTCTCTATCACAAATGTTCTCTTTGAGTTCTTTAGAGAGTCAAATACAAACAAAACAAGCAAGCAATAAACTTGTGACAAAAGCAGAATTTGAGAAAGGGTCTGCACTTCCTTCTTTTTTTTTAATTTTGATATTTTATAAAGGAAAAACTGAAATAGAAATGAAGAAGAAGAACTGAATAGAAACTGATAAGAAGAAAGGAAAAAACAAACAGAAATTTCAACCTCAACCTGAGCTCTGATACCACTTGATGACAACCACTTTGATGTGGGTAGTCTTTTTGTTAAATTCGATCTTTGGTTGAAATCTAAACTCAGTTATCAATGCATTTTTATTGCCATGACAAGCATAAACAAGCAGAATTAAATAAATTTAATATGTTGTTTCAGGCCCAGAAATTCAGTCAGATACAAACATCGATATCTCACTCAATTCTCATTCAAATTAATTGATTCTTGACTTAAAATTGAAGTTCAAGATGTCATGAACAACTTTGTAGCTTAACATTTTCGCAAATTCAGAAGTTAAATAAGCGAAAATGGACGAACTAAATTATAGCGCAAACTGTTCTGAAACAGAATTGTTTTCAAATAAAATAAAAAAAGAAATGGATAAAGGTAAGAAATGGAAGCACCACAATTCCCAAAGGAATTGATAAGCAAATCGAAGAACGCCACAAGAAGGTTACTTCTTGATAAGTTCAATTTTGGCTCAATCCAGAACCCAAGAGAAGTGTAAGCTTTCCAAAGTGTTTAGACACCTTTTTTGACAAACAACTTCTGCCCCTTTTTCATTGAGAATGGCAAAATATGTAAGAGAAATTACAAGGTTATTCATCTGCCTTTTCTCCTCCTAAACAGCCCACTAATTGGTAATTAAATGTGTAAAACAATGTGCAACCAACTAGCTCTTAATTCCAAGAACTGAACACAAATATTGAACGTGAACACGAGAAGGGGGTTGAATTGTGTTGAAAACTTTTTACAAATTTTAAGTTAAAAACACTTTTGAACTCTTGATATTAAATCTGTAAGTTATCGGATGCTGGAGTATGACTAGACGCTGGAAATGAAGTTTAAGAAAACTTGTTTTTCTTTACAAGATAAGAATAAATGTAAAACAGTAAAGTAAGAGACACAAAGATTTA
The DNA here is from genome assembly GCA_037113605.1 of Calophaca sinica. Lineage (NCBI taxonomy): Eukaryota > Viridiplantae > Streptophyta > Magnoliopsida > Fabales > Fabaceae > Calophaca > Calophaca sinica. The sequence continues at coordinate 106,797,930 of CM073735.1, read as the reverse complement.
TACTAGTTCACCACTAAACTAGTAGCTACATCTAGTCCCTTCGTTCCTGAAGGATTTCCACTATAATCAACTGATTACAAATTTCCTTAAGAGTATTCTACTATCACAAACTTGACAATACTCTTAACTTCTCAAAACGACTCAGTACGTTCGAGCCATTGAGGAAGAAGGCTTTAACTAGGCAGAACAACTTTTACAAAGTAATATTCTTTTGAACTATCTGTTTTTCACAATTGTCTTGTACGAATTTATCTTATACTAAAGGTGTAACATTTGATACCTCGTACATCAAAATGAGCGCACAAAATCAAATTCGAATTCCGTTCCAAAACAGCTGAGGTAGAATAGCACAAACTTGACCATCATGTGATTCATTAATAGACCAGATGCTCACTCAGAATAACGGACAAACGCTCGCAGCAATAGAGTAATCTACGTGTCAAAAGATAACACTACCGGATGCTTGCTTTAGATAAGACACTGGAGTGAACTGGATGCAGACACACATGGAATGTATTCAAACTCTTGTGAATTTCTTCTTCTTGCTTGATTGAGTTATAAAACATGAGTGATTTTAATACCTGTATACTCCAAGACTTATCAGAAGATAAATTGTTCACTTACAAATACTTTGTTATCATCAAAATTAATGAGGATTTAAACTTCTCAATCATTTAGGTTCCAACAATCTCCCCCTTTTTGATGATGACAAATATTTAAGGTTGATGAACAATTTAATTTTAAAAATAATAATTTCGAGGGTCTCCCCCTGAGTTCAACAACTCAGATATAATTAAATATATCAGGTATTAGAGTAACTTATAATAATCAGAGTGTTTGTGTGATCGCAAAATACATACAAGTATCAGAGCATATATTCAATTAAGCGTTGAGATCGGATGCTGAGATCATTGTACTAATAATGAATATACTTAAGCATTTATTGAGGATCAGATGCTTAAATTCATTATACCAATTATAATAAAAATGTGCCAATAGATATTAATGAGTATCAAAGCACTAGACAATGAATATCAATGAGTATTTGAGCAATTCAAAGATATGCTTTGTATGATTTATGCATGAAATGTGTAATACTTCAGCGTCTTCAGCGTGTTCATCAGACTTTCAACGTGTTCATCAGACCTTTCTTTTACTCCCCCTTTTGTCATCAGACAAAAAAGAGTGTAAACAACATCATAGTCAAAACAGTATGTAATAATACTAGAAAAATTTGAATTGTACCAAAAATTAGATCAAGTAAGGTTAGATCAGTCAAAATATGAACCAAGTAAAAACAATTGTACCAAGTTAACAGAATACAAAATAAAAAAAAATGAAATGTTTTTAAGGGTTTGGTGGAGGAGGAGGAAGGAGTTGATTGAAGCGTTCCAAGAGAAGATTCACAGTGCTTTCCAACTGATGCACTTTCTGATTTGTAGCCATGATGGCTTCAAATTCGTCTCTTAGCAGGACGACAACGTCATCATTTGTAGCAGGAGGAGCAGAAGAAGGTTCAGCTTTTGGAATAGGTTCAGCAATAACAACTCCTTGCGACTCCAGCTTCTGATGCTCTACTAACACTGCCTGTGACAGACTCAATTTCCTTTCCTTTCTTTCCTGAGTCTTCTGGAAGAAATCATCATCTGGTAAGCTTCATTTGATAATTTTTCCCAGCTTCTGTTTCTCAAGATCCATAGCCCGTTCCCATCTATGCACAATCTCTTTAGGGTAAAGCATACTCGTAAAGCATTCAAATTTTGCAAATGGAGCTTCTCCAAAATTGCATCTTATCAAGGCTCCCATATCATCAAGAATGAAGTTGATGCCTTCATTTTCAGCTAGATACAGCCTGTGCAGATTCTCCTTATCATCTTCTTCAATGTTAAGAGGCCTAAAATGAGGTAGAATGGCTTTGTCTTTCCAAGACATAGTCATTTGACTCCAACATAATCCAATGTCAAAATGTTTGCAAATAACAACTCATTGATCTTGCAGTTTCATAACACTTAGAGGCCTAATAAAAAAACACATAAACAGGTCATCAAAATGAACAAAAGCGAGGTTTGTGTCTGTTACCCTGCTGATAAAGCCAACAGTATGGATGGTTGCCTTTTCTGTGTTACAGCAGCCAAAAGAACCAGTTCTCTAATCATCTCTTTTGAGGAGGTTCAGATACACACGTCGAGCATGGTCTTCAGATAACTTCTTAACCGAAAGCTCAGAGAATGCTTTGACATCATATTTCTTAGGAGCTTCTTCATACTCCTTGAGACCAATAGATGTTGGAAGTTTACCAGGAGCTGGTTCCTTCCTTTTACCAGGGATAGACCAGGGTAGCCACGTTTGCCTATCAGGCACAATCTTTACAGATGCTGAGGAGGGATCTTTGTTCAGATACTCGAATTCCATCTTCTTCATTTCAAGGCAGTGAGCCATGAATGACTTTTCATCATCTGTGATTCATCTTTCGCATTCCTCCAGAGTGAAAGGTTCGTGTTGTGGCAGAACATGAGGAAGATCAACAGAGAAAAGAATAATTCCTCTGTTTGAAAGAGGTATTAACCTTCCACCAAATGACTTTTCCACTTTCTCACCATCTTCAGAGACAGTGAGGCGTGAACGAGGGGCAATCTCCAGTCTTGCAACCCCAGAAGTGAATGTCTTCAAGTGCCACAGAGAAGGGCGATCATAGATGGAATGATACACTTCTTCTCTTATAAACCGTGGTTGTTTATGGATGACACAGATTTCTTGGCACCATGGTAGTTGGTAGGTTTGAGAGTGAGAGAAAGTGGGAGAGGAAAAGTCACCTTGACTTTGTATGTTTTGGGTTGGTTTGGAGGGATTTTGAAGAGTAGGTTGAAAGGGTGAGAGTGGAGTGATGAAATGTATATAGTGAGGGATGTGTTTGATGTGGGTTGTGGTGAGGGAAATGTAAGTGTTCTGGATTTTGTGGTTCATTGGGAGGTTTGTGGTTCGGTTGATGGATGTTGTTGAGTGATAAGGGCAGTGGTTTGAGATTTGGTTTTTGTGGTTTTCTTGGCTAGTGTTTTGGAGGGTGATGGTTGTGTGGAGTGTGTTCGTGGTGATGAAACAAAGAGTGGTGGTGCAGGAATAGTGTCATCAGAACCAAAGGTAGTAATGGAATCATCAATAGTAAAATCTAGTACCTTTGCGTTAAGCTCAGAGTGCCTAACCAATCACTTTCTTTTTCCTTGTGGGGCAGTAGGAGGAGGAGGAGGTGGAGGAACTTGCTTCTTAGGGCCAGATGCTGAAACATGTTTTTCAGCTTCTGCCTTTCTCTTTTTCTCCATAATGCTTGTGATGGGAACTCGGTCCTCATCATCTTCTGGATCATCTCTCCTTTTAGGTGCAGGAGGCACCTTTTGCTTCTTGCTTCTTGTCTCCCTTGCTGGAGACTCACCAGATACTGAGCTTCTGGTGGGTTTTGTTTCAGCTAATTCACCAACTTTAGTTTATGTTCCTTCTCCTTGTTCCTTTTTCAACTTCTTGATCATATCAACATTGATCAATTTCATTCTCACCATGCTATTGACTCCAAAAACCTCAGGCCAAACAATAGCACCAATTCCAAAATACTTATCTCTTTCTTCTTTGTGTATCAAGGCACTAAGCCTTCTTGCAATTCCATCCTTAACCATCATTATAGTAAGAAAAACTCCATAAGGAATAACCTTGATAATGTTCTTCTTGTCAGCAGAACCCTTCCTTGAACCAACAAGCGCATTGACAATATTGTTGAAAATCAACCTAGGCAAGTTGATTTTGTGACCAGCCATATAATTTCTCATAATGAACTTCTGCTCATAGTTCACTATGTCACTTGACCCAGTCTTCAGAATAATGCTCTTAGCAATAATTTTGTGTAGAACTCTGTAATGACTTTTCAGATCCTTGGTAGAGGGAGTTACATCATTTTCCTTCAACTGGCGATAGTTCTCAAATAGAGCCTCGTTGACGTTTTCCATTCCTCTGAAAGCGTCTTCCCAACTAGCATAGTAACTAATGCCTTCACAGGGGCACTAAATGGTATCAGCGATGGTGTTTATGGTGAACACCAACTTGAAACCTCTGAGATGACCTTCAACGATTCCACCCGAAAGCATATGAACATTTCCCCGGACTTCCTTGATAGCATTAACCATAACATCAACAAGTTCCCAAAGGAAGTAGTTTTTCAAGCGCAGATTCTTCAAACCTTCATCTAAATCAAACCCATAAAGCTTGAAACTTTTCAAGTCGATTCTGTTCTTAATCAAGACTTTTGCTTCTGTCATGGTGTCGAAGATAGTAGTGTATTGTCTGACCTTAACATCAATCATGGTTGCAGTTGGAGAGTAGGTGATGGAGGTTTAGGGTTTCAGAGAAATCACACAGAGAGAGAGAAAGAGAGAAAGCAGTTTTCGCAGACAAAAACAGAGTGAGTGTGGAGCGAAATAGGTGGAGTAGTGGGAAATTTTTGATAAAATAGTACAGTTACTTTTTCAAAAACCTCTTCACATTTCCTTTGAATAAAAAATAAATCAAAAAGAAAATAAAATAAAGATTCCCCTTTTCATTAAATGCAGTTGCCAAAATAAAGTTAAAATCAAGAAAAAGATTTTATTGAAAACCTAAATAATCATGACTCAGATTAGGTGTGATGAGACGCTTAAGTCCCACACGCGCGTGACACGTGTGTGCTCGGACGCACGCAAACAAATTCACCGGAGATTAATCATTCTTCTATAAGATGAAATATCATATGTGTACACGTGTGAATGCTTATGTCATACGAGATACTGAATGATGCATATCATAAGACGCTGAGATTAATCATTCTTCTATAAGATGAAAATTGAAGTTTTTTCTTATAAAATTGAATCTATCTTCAGTAAGGGGTTTTGTAAAGATGTCAACCCACTGATGATTAGTGTCTACAAATTTTATTTCAAGAATACCTTTCTGAACATAGTCTCTTATGAAGTGATATTTAATCTCAATGTGCTTTGCTCTAGAATGCAATATTGTATTCTTAGTAAGACAAATTGCAGATGTATTATCACAAAAGATAGGAATGTTACTCTCTTTTATCAAGTAGTCTTCAAGTTGATATTTCATCCACAGAAGTTGAGAGCTGCAACTTGCTGCTGAGATGTATTCAGCTTCTACTGTTGAGAGTGCAATTGTGCTTTGTCTTTTGCTTGACCAAGACACAAGATTTGCTCCAAGGGATTGGCAGCCTCCACTTGTGCTCTTTCTTTCAATTCGGTCTCTAGCAAAGTTAGCATCACAGAAACCTACTAACTTGTAATCTTTTGATTTCTTATAAAGCAAACCAAGATTAGTAGATCCTTGTAAATATCTAAATATTCTTTTAACAGAACTCAAGTGTGATTCTCTAGGATCAGATTGAAATCTAGCACACAGGAAGACGTTGAACATAATATCAGGTCTTAAAGCAGTAAGATAAAGTAGAGATCCAATCATACCTCTGTACATTTTCTGATCTACCTTCTTACCAGTTTTATCTTTACTAAGGGTACATGTACGATGCATAGGTGTGCTCATTGGCTTGCAATCCACCATCTTGAATTTCTTTAGCAATTCCTTGATGTATTTGCTTTGATGTATATAAATACCATCATTGCATTGCTTAATTTGAATTCTAAGGAAAAACTTCAATTCTCCCATTATGCTCATTTCAAATTCAGCCTGCATTAGCTTTGAAAATTCTTTGCAAAGACTTTCATTAGTAGCTCCAAATATAATATCATCAACATAAATTTGAACAAGTATAAAATACTTGTTTGATATTTTTCTAAATAGAGTAGTGTCTACTTGACCTCTGATAAAACTGTTTTCCATTAAAAAGGAACTCAGTCTATCATACTAAGCTCGAGGAGCTTGCTTAAGACCATACAGAGCCTTTTTAAGCTTAAAAACATGTTCTGGAAATTCAATGTCTTCAAAACCAGGAGGTTGTTTCACATAGACTTCTTCAGTTATAAAACCATTTAAGAAAGCAATTTTCACATCCATTTGATAAAGAATTATCTCACGGTGTACAGCAAATGAAAGTAAAATATGAATAGCTTCTAACCTTGCAACAGGTGCAAAAGTTTCTATAAAATCAATACCTTCTTCCTGTGAGTAACCTTGAGCAACTAATCTTGCTTTGTTTCTCACTACCTTACCATCTTCATCAAGCTTGTTTCTAAATACCCATTTAGTACCAATAGCTTGCTTATCTTCTGGTAGAGTGACTAATTTTCACACATCATTTCTTTGGAACTGATTCAACTCTTCTTGCATAGCCAGAATCCAACATTCATCTTCCAATGCTTGAGCAATCATCTTAGGTTCTATTTCAAAGAGAAGTGCAATATATGCATGCTCTTTGAAAGAGGATCTGGTTCTTACTCTATCTCCAGGTTCTCCTATGATTTGATCCTTAGGATGATTGGTTTTGTATTGAACGTGGCAAAAACACAAGAAAGGGGGGTTTGAATTGGGTTTTAAAAACTTTCCCTTGAATATAAGTGTTTATGTAAAACCTTTTTAGAACAGCTTTTGAATAAAACAATGCAGTAAGTAAAGAGAAGAGAGAAGAGAGTAACACAGTGATTTATACTAGTTCACTATCACCTAATAGCTACGTCTAGTCCCTTCACACACTTGAAGGATTTCTTTACTATAATCAACCTGATTACACTTGAGAGTATAATACTGCCAAACTGGCTATACTCACAACTTCTTAGAATGACTCAGTACAGTCAAGCCTCTAAGGTATACAGCCACTACTGGGCTAAATACAATGTTCAAAAAGTGTTTTGGAACAATACAAAGATAACTCTCATAGAGAGAATTTACAATAAAGAGCTTTAGCACAAAAGATAACTTTCAAATAGAAAGGATAAAACAGTTAAGTGCTTTGTTCAATGTGATCTCAGAGACTTGGAAGATTTCTTGGTTCCTCACTGTCTCAGAAAAGTAGTGATTTGAAGTTTGATAAGATTGTGAGCACTCACTATATGATTACTTAGTTCTTTGTTTCAATAGTTTTGTTCCTCAGCGTTAACCTACTTCAGTGGATGAAGTAAGGTATATAAAACTAGGGTTGAGAAAAAGTGTCGTTGTGGCATAACGTCTCTTTTCATCCTAGATCAAAACCTCAGATCTAGTTTTTGTGGCTTTAGCAGGTCACGTTGCTTTCCAAACTGTATAAAGCATTCTGAGCACTGTACACAAAGTCAGAATCTTTGTCTCTTGTGAGCGTTTTGAAAATTGAGACCCTTCATGAGCAAGTTTCCTTGATGATTTTATCCATTGACATTCCCTTTGGCTAATGATACCTCGTACAATAAAATACTTCATCAATGAGGTCTCTTAAATACTTGAATAGCCTTAAATACCGTTCAGTCTATTTTGTATCAGAGCTGCACTATTCACCAAATTCAATTACTGTATACCAGAGTGAGCTTGAAATAGAGTTGAGTTCATCAGCGTAGAATTCAATAGGCTATCACATAACAGAGTCTTGTGGAAATGCAAGAGGGCTTCCATAGAGCAAATTGACCAAAGTCTGTTGTGTGCTGACTGAAGACCAGGGTGTTGACCAAACAGAAAGTAGTCTCATAAGGTTGTGGTGTACTAGAGCGTTGACTGCTACCAGAGTGTTGACCAGGTTCAGAGCTAGCTTCACAGAGCTAGGTCACCAGAGCATTGACTGATTAATCAGAGTTGACCGAGTCAAGAGCTAGTATTGCCACCAAAGCATTGACTATCTCAACAGAGTTGACCAACGTCAAAGTAGAGCTTCCAAGTACAGAGTCAGGGCCAGACTTAGATGTGTGAAATTCAAGATTTCACTAAATCTTCTGAGTTATATATCTTTGAGTATAAATAACTTCTGCACACTCACAAACATGTTAGAGAATAAATTGTTCTCTTAATCATTTGTTATCATAAAAACAATTAAAGGTCATTGTTTCTGAATCCACTTGATTCCAACAATCTCTCCCTTTTTGATGATGACAAATACATATATTGATGAACAATTTTTTTTAGTAAAATATTTATTTCATATAATTTCAGAGGCTCCCCCTGAATTAAGTACATATAAATATTTTCTAAATGTCAATATGCATCAAATGAATATATTGTGTCAGAGCATATTCAGCACAGTATCAGAGCAGATGACATAAAATCACAATTTCCAAATAAATTGATATTATTTGCAGAGCATACAATTCTGTATCAGAGCAAATGAATTGCTAAGTGCAATGCATGATGACACTTGGTTGATACATTAGGTTCATCAATTACTCTATATCTCTATATTCTTCTCCCCCTTTTGTCATCAGACAAAAAGGTTAAGACAGAAATAAAGAACATCATAGTCAAAATATTATTAGAAAGATAAAGTTGAAACTGTTAGAGCCAAAACTATATTGATTGCATTTAAAAAAAATCAAAGAACAAAAAGATTGTATCTGAAGAACAAAAAGAAAATAAAGGGCTAAATAACAAAAGATAAAAGCCTAAGGGTTTCTATGGTTTGTCCAACTTGGCCAAAATCTATTGCAGAAGATCAGCCAGCATATCATGCTTTCTGTCAGACTCTTCAAGATGCCTTTTAGTGGCTTCCATAAACCTTGAGAATCGGGTGCTGTCTGCGACAAGCCTATCATAGACTTCCTAAGGAATTACAACAGAGTGGCTCACAGAAGCAGAGGCAGAGCCAAAAGATGATGGTTGAGCAACCATAGTAGTAGCTGTAGGAGAAGGTGTAACAGGTTCTCTTGGAGGGGTAGGTTCACGAGGAGGAGGAGGTAGTAGAAGTATGGGGGCAGGCTCAAGTTCCCAAACAACAGTGACTTTCTGCTTTGGAGGGACTTTCCACTTAGAAGCAGCAAGCCATCTCCTATTCCACTCAAGCTGATCTTGTTTGTGCCTTTCAAACCAATTGTGCACAATTATCCAACTCTCATATCTATCCTCTCTAGCAAAATCAGAAAGAACTGTATCAGTTCTCTCATCTCCATAAAAATTCCAGAACCTATGTTCACGATATCTCTCAGCTTTCAGAACCTCAAAACTGGGCAACCAGATGTGAAAAACGTGCAGGCACAGTTCTTGATTCCTGTGGTTCAGACCCAAAAGGAATAAGAGGACCAGTTGGAGGATCTATGATGGTTACATCATCATCATCAGATTCAAAGGAGAGATTCTGGATTGCTTCAGAAGCAATTGCAATAGAAAGATCAATTGTGTCTTCCTCAAGGAGTTCTGTTACTGATTCAGATTCTGCCAAGTGTGGTGAATGTGGTGGAGATATGAAATGAGACGAGAAGGGTACCAAAATTGGAATTCTGAAGGAGGGGTCATGTACAGGTTTTAACATTTTGATGGGTTGTGCTTCAATGACCATAAGAGAGCCAGGTTTAGAAAACAAAGGTTCCTGAATAGAGGGTTCATGTTCTATTTCTGGTTCAGGTTGAAGGGACAGGTTGAGGTCAGGTTGAGTGGAGGGAGGCGATGGTGGTCTAGGTGGAGATGCTGGTTTGGGTAGTGAAGGAGTTTTTGTGGGTTGTGTTTGAGATACAAAGTTATCTGGGTCTACAACTGTAAGGGGTTCAATGTATTGAAATTGAACTTGCTGTTGTGGTCTCTGTCTAGGTCTCAAAGGTTCATGAATTTCTTCACTATCAGTTGAAGAAGAGTCAGAGGTATCAGAGAGTGGTGGAGGTGGAGGTTTCTTTTGAGGTGAGGGTTTTGGTGTAGGCTTGGGTTGTGAAGGCTTAGGTTTAGGGATAGGTTTGGGCAAAGGTTGTGGATTAAGTTTAGGCAATTTTGGTGTGAGTGGAGGTGCTTGGGTAGGATGAATGGGTTGAGACAGAACAAGTTCTATGACAGTGGAATTAGTAGGAACAGACCCAGTTTGATATGTAGCAGCATATAAATCATAAACTTGGTCAAGTACCTTGGGTCTCTTTGGTGCAGGGGCATCACCAATTTTGGGAATCCCCTTCAAAGGTTGTTTCTGAGCAGGTGCAGCTGAGTGAGTTCTTGATGCTGTAGTTATTGCAGTAGGAGTAGTCCCTGGGGCAACACCAGAGGCAAAAGAGGGGGGAGCAGTAGGAATAGCCACTGAAGGATCAGAGGTGGGGGCACGAACTGGAGGAGCAAACGTGTCACGCTGTATAAGGCCTGAAGCTAAGCCAGCTTCATAATACAAACGAGTTTCCTCTAATTTTTCCCTCAACATTTAATAATCTCCACTTTCTTCTCTTCATGCTCTTCAGTCAACATTGAGGGCATGAACTCAGGTCTCACTGAGTGAGTGAATTGAGAGGGTTCCGAGGCAATGTGAATGCCTGTGCTTCGGGTTACTCTTCGGGTAGGCACAGAGGTTTCAGAATCAACCACTTTCTTCTTGCCTTTCCTCACAGTCTTCTTTCTAGCACCTTCTCCTTCCCATTGCATTGCAGCAACCACCTCTTTAGAGAGAAGTCCCATTCTCTTTAAATTATCAGTGGAGAATGTAGGTATCACCATTCTCTTCAGAGCCAGTCCAGTTTCTTCAGTGTTAAGACTTTGAAGATGTCTAACCAAGCCTTGATTCTCCATAATTGCTGAAAGCAACCTTCCATAGGGAATATTTGCATTCTTCCCTTTCCTGGAGTACATCATGTCTCGGCGTAGGTGGTCAAAGACAAGGTATGGAAGATTAATCTTGGACTTGAGTTCATAATTGTACATTATGAATTTGCGAGTACTGCTCACAGTATCCACAGACCCAGACTTGGGTACTAAGCAGTGCATAATAATCCTGAAGAGCACTCTGAAACGATTCTTCATGTCCACGGCCTTGGTTCCACTAGGCTTCTCAAAGATCTGTCATTGATGACACTCCAGCCACCAGCATCCTTTTCTTAACCTTCATCAGCAATGGCAAATTCATTAGGGCATTTGATGATATCAGCAATCAAGTCCTGGGTTACCAAAATGCGCCTTCCTTGAACATAACTGAGGATAGTTTTGTCCTTGCTCCATGCATACGTCCAGAACTCCTTGACCAGGTTCTCATAAACTGGGTAGTTGTCCATGAGAAAGAAGTCCATTATGCCCATTTCCACAAAATCATCTTTAAAGCCATACCCTTCATGAGCCAAATCATCAAATTTCACTTGGTGTTCCACTAATACCTTAAGCTCGTGAGGTTGTAGATTCTGTAGAGTAACTTGAGGTTCCTCCTCAGAACCTTGAACTTATTGTTATTGTTGTTGTATGGCCATTATGGAAACAGAGAGAGTTGCAGAGAATGTGAAGGAGAAGAGGGGTTTAGGGTTCAGAAAACGTGTGGGCTTCTCTGAGAAATAGTGCGGGTAGTGGGTGTAGTGAGTGAGTGAGTGGGTATAAAACGTGTTTGAGAAGTTTAAACAGCATACGCCAGTTTTCAAAATAAAAGAATTTAATAAGAGGTCATTTCACACAAAATGCAACGCGCCACACTCAGAATTAACGAGGCGTAGTAAAACTGTCCTTGTGCAGTAAAAGCAGTAAAAGCAATAATGACTCGGTAAGAGTAAATGCTATCCACTAACACATCAACCAGTCTCAGAGAGACACGTGTATACAAGGATTCCCAGAGGCAACTTTGTGTTAAATGCAACAGATTCATGAATATGAACAATTAATAACAAATAATAAATAAATAATAAAATAATAATAAAATAATCAACAAAGCCAACCAAAAACCAGAGTCAACATACGAACAGAGTCAATATGTAAGCAGAGTCAAGAAGTCAAACAGAGTCAATATTTTCAAATAGAATCAACATAGTCAACCAGAGTCAACTAGTCAAACAAAGTCAACTTATTCAAATTAAACACTTATTCCTTTATAAGATGAAAATTTAAATTCTTTCTTATAAGGTTGAATCTATCTTCAGCAAGGGGTTTTGTAAAGATATTTGCCCATTGATGGTCAGTATCAATAAATTTAATTTCAAGTATCCCTTTCTGAACATAGTCTCTAATAAAGTGATGTTTAATTTAAATATGTTTAGCTCGTGAATGCAAAATAGGATTTTTAGTCAAACATATTGCAGAAGTATTATCACAGTATATAGGAATTTTACTCTCATTAATCTGTTAGTCCTCAAGTTGATACTTCATCCATAAGAGTTGTGAACTACAACTTGCTGTAGATATATACTCAGCTTCTGATGTTGATAGTGCAATTGTGCTTTGTTTTTTGCTGGACCATGAGACAAGATTTGCTCCAAGAAATTGACAGCCACCACTAGTGCTTTTTCTTTCAATTCTGTCTCCAGCAAAGTCAGCATCACAGAAACCTACTAACTTGTAATTTTCTGAATTCTTATAAAGCAGACCAAGGTTAGTGGTTCCTTTGAGATACCTAAAGATCCTCTTAACCGCAGTTAAATGAGATTCTCTAGGATTAGATTGGAATCTCGCACATAAGCATACACTAAACATAATATCAGGCCTTGAGGCAGTAAGATAAAGGAGTGAACCAATCATACCTCTATATACCTTTTGGTCTACCTTTTTACTTGATTCATCTTTGCCGAGAGCATATGTTGGATGCATTGGTGTGCTCATAGGTTTGGTTTCCTCAAGCTTGAATTTCTTTAGGAGTTCTTTCACATATTTAGTCTAATGGATATAAGTTCCATCTTGACATTGCTTGATTTAAATACCAAGGAAGAACTTTAATTCTCCCATCATACTCATTTCAAACTCATTCTGCATAAGCTTAGAGAATTCCTCACAAAGAGATTCATTAGTAGCACCAAAGATAATATCATCAACATATATTTGAACTATGATGAAATGCTTTTTAGATGACTTTCTAAAGAGTGTAGTGTCCACCTGTCCTCTTTCAAAACCATTTGACATTAAAAAGGAACTTAATCTGTCATACCAAGCTCTTGGAGCTTGTTTAAGACCATAAAGAGCCTTTTTAAGTTTAAAGATATACTCTAGATAAGCAATATCTTCAAATCCAGGTGGTTGTTTTACAAACACTTCCTTACTTATAAAACCATTTAAAAATGCACTTTTCACATCCATTTGATATAATATAATGCCATGATGTGCAGCAAATGATAATAGTATCCTAATAGCTTCAAGTCTAGCTACAGGAGCAAAGGTTTCGGTATAAGCTATACCTCCCTCTTGCGAGTAACCTTGAGCAACAAGTCTAGCCTTATTTCTTACCACTTTGCCATCCTCATCAAGTTTGTTTCTGAAAATCCACTTGGTTCCTATGGCTTGCTTATCCTCTGGAGGAGGCACAACCTTTCACACATCATTCCTTTGAAGTTGATTGAGCTCTTCTTGCATAGCAATGATCCACCCATCAGCTTCATCAATTGTTTTGGGCTCTATCTCTGAAAGTAAAGCCAGATCAGAGTGTTCTCTGAGTGAAGATCTAGTTCTAACTCTATCACTTGGTTCACCAATGATTTGGTCCCTTGGGTGATGAGGTTTGAACTTCCAGTCTGTTTTTGTCTCTTCTTTATCTCCGGAGTCAGCACCAGAGACAGGATCAGAGTCAGCACCTGTGACTTCTACTTCTGTTTCCTTGCTTATCTGTAAGTCTGCAAAGACTTCATCTAGCTCTGACGTTTCATTGTCAGGCTTCTTGTCATCAAATCTCACATGCATAGATTCATTAACCATTAATGTTTCTTTGTTGTATATTCTGTAAGCTTTGGAGCATTCAGAATATCCCAAAAAGATAGCTTTGTGTGATTTTGAATCGAATTTTCCAAGACTGTCTTTTATATTGAGAACAAAGCAGTCACACCCGAATTGGTGAAAATAAGAAATGTTGGGTTTTCTTCCTTTCCACAATTCATAGGGAGTCTTATTCATAATAGGTCTAATATAGATTCTATTTTGAATGTAACATGCAGTATTTACTGCTTCTGCCCAAAAGTGTTTTGCAATCTTAGTTTCGTGAATCATGGTTCTGGCCATTTCTTGCAAAGATCTATTTTTCCTTTCTACAACACCATTTTGTTGTAGTGTTCTAGGGGATGAAAAATTGTGAGAGATGTCATTCTCTTCACAGAAGTTTTGAAAGGATTCATTTTCAAATTCTCCACCATGATCACTTCTAATAGTTGTAATACAAAAACCTTTTTCATTTTGCATTTGCTTGTAGAAAACAGAAAATACTGTAAATGACTCATCCTTGTGAGCTAGGAATTTTACCCATGTCCATCTAGTATAGTCATCAACAATAACAAGACCATATTTCTTTCCAGACAGAGATGCTGTTCCAGTTGGTTTAAATAAATCTAAATGCAAAAGCTCAAGTGGCCTTGAGGTGGAAACAATGTTTTTGGATTCAAAAGAAGATCTTGTTTTTTCCCCTTTTTGACAAGCTTCACAAAGAGCATCAGATTGATACCTAAGATTTGGTAGCCCTCTAACAAGTTCTTTCTTGTTAAGCTTTGAGATTAACCTCAAGCTGGCATGACCCAATCTTTTGTGCCAAGTCCATTGCTCTTCATCAACTGACAAAAAGCATTTTACATTTTGATTTGCCAACTCAAAAAAGTTTTATTTTATAAATATTGTTCTTTCTCTTTGCTTTAAAGAAAATGGATCCATCCTTTTTGCTTTTGACTATACACGCATTATCACTAAAGCCAACATCATAACCACTATGGCATAATTGACTTACACTTAGTAGGTTATGTTTCAGGTCATTAACCAATAAGACATTATCAATAGAAGGTAAAAATTTCTCACCAACTTTTCCACTTCCAATGATTTTACCTTTCTGGTTTCCTCTGAAACGAACATTGCCACTCTCTTTAAGTTGGAGTTCTTAGAACATACGCCTTTCTCCCGTCATGTGACGTGAGCACCCACTGTCCAAGTACCAAGACTGGTGTCTCAACTCTGTTGCTAAGCAAATCTGCAACATAGACAATTTTATCCTTAGGTACCCAAATCTTTTTGGGTCCTCTTTTGTTAGTTCTAGAAGGAAACTTGTGCTTCTTGTTTTTCAGTTCATAACAGGTACTTCTAATGTGTCCATTCTTATTGCAGAAAGTACAAAGTAAGCAATCACTATGATCATTGGTATCTTCGGTTTTCAAATGTGTATTTTGAATAGTGGATTCCTCTTGTTTGTAGCCAAGACCCTTTTTACCATTTTGACTTACGCCCCAAATCATAGATGCTTGTTTATTTCACGTAACACATTCAACAAGAAATCTTTGGAATTCCTCTTCATATTTTGAAGAGTTACATTCATCCTTTTCCTTACTGTTGGAACTGTTACTCACCAAATGGTGGTTTTCAGTTCTGAGCTTCTCATTCTCTTCAGTGAGTATTTGAAATTCTTTTGAAAGATTTAAGAACTTCTTTTTCAAAGATTTATACTCATTGTTGAGTTTAGAAGACTCATCTAACAGTTCATCAAAAGCTAATTGAATATTAGAAGATGTGTTAGAATACCTCTTCATCTTCTTCTTCACTGTCTGACCCTATGGTAGCCATGAGAGCCATGTTAGCTTGTTCCTCATCATCATCAGATGATGATGAATCAGAATCATCCCATGTTGCCATGAGACCCTTCTTTTTCTTGCTTTTGAAACTACCTCTCCTTGGTTTCTCAAGTTGTGAACATTCTGACTTGAAATGTCCTGGCTTCTTGCACTCGTAGCAAGTAACTTGGCTTTTGTCCTTGAAGTCCTTCTTCTCCTTTGAGTCTTGTCTTTCCCTTGAATCCTTCTTATGAAACTTCTTTCTGAACCTTCCTTTGCTTTTCATCATACGTTGAATTTTCCTTGATACTAAGGAGATTTCATCGTCTGTGTCTTCATCACTCTCATCAGATGAAACTTTGTCAGTTTCAAGTTCAGCTTGGAGAGCCTTGGAGGTAGAAGCTTTGTTTGAAGACTTCAAAGCAATGGACTTAGATTTCTTGGGGGGTTGTTCTTCATCTAGCTCAAGTTCATGAGCTCTCAAGGAACATAGGAGATCTTCAAGACGCAAGGTATTCAAGTCCTTGGCTTCTTGAATTGCTGTAACTTTGGGTCTCTACTTCTTTGGCATACTTCTCAAGATTTTCTTCACATGGTCAGCAGTGGTATAGCTTTTCTTGAGAACCTTTAAACCATGAACTAGTGTTTGGAATCTTCCAAACATAGTTTCAATGCTTTCACCCTCTTCCATCATGAAGAGTTCATACTGCCTAACCAAGATATTATCCTTGGTTTCTTGCACTTGGGAAGTTCCCTCATAGGCCAGAGCCAATGAGTCCCAAATTTCTTTGGCAGTGTTGTTGCTTCCATATTTCTCGAATTCCTTTTCAGATATAGCACACACAAGAAAGTATCTTGCTTTCTGATGCAATGTATATTCCTTCTTTTGCTCATCAGACCAAGAATCCCTAGGAATGGGATTTTCTTTGGAATCAACTGGTTCGGTGTATTGATTTCAAACCATATTCCAAAGTTTGAATTGTTGAGATTCGAAGAAGTTTCTTACTTTATCTTTCTAGTAGTCATAGTTAGATCTAGTAAGCAATGGAGGACGGTTAACGTGACCACCAGGTTCGTTGCTTGCCATGAATATAAAGTAGGATCTTTTCCTCTCACACTGTTAAGTGCTCAACCAAGAGGCCGAGCCCTGGTACCAATTGAACGTGGCAAAAACACAAGAAAGGGGGGGTTTGAATTGGGTTTTAAAAACTTTTCCTTGAATATAAGTGTTTATGTAAAACCTTTTCAAAACAGCTTTGGAATAAAACAATGCAGTAAGTAAAGAGAAGAGAGAAGAGAGTAACACAATGATTTATACCACTTCATTATCACCTGATAGCTACATCTAGTCCATTCACACACTTGAAGGATTTCTTCACTATAACCAACCTGATTACACTTGAGAGTATAATACTGCCAAACTGGCTACACTCACAACTTCTCAAAACGAATTAGTATAGTCAAGCCTCTAAGGTATACAACCACTACTGGGCTAAATACAATGTTCAAAAAGTGTTTTGGAACAATACAAAGATAACTCTCACAGAGAGAATTTACAATAAAGAGCTTTAGCACAAAAGATAACTTTCAAATAGAAAAGATAAAACAGTTAAGTGTTTTGTTCAATGTGATCTTAGAGACTTGGAAAATTTCTTGGTTGCTCACTGTCTCAGAAAAGTAGTGATTTGAAGTTTGATAAGATTGTGAGCACTCACTGTATGATCACTTAGTTCTTTGTTTCAATCGTTTTGTTCCTCGGCATTAACCTACTTCAGTGGATGAAGTAAGGTATATAAAGCTAGGGTTGAGAAAAGTGTCATTGTGGCATAACGTCTCTTTTCATCCTAGGTCAAAACCTCAGATCATGTTTTTGTGGCTTTAGCAGGTCACGTCGCTTTCCAGACTGTATAAAGCATTCTGAGCACTGTACACAAAGTCAGAATCTTTGTCTCTTGTGAGCGTTTTGAAAATTGAGACCCTTCGTGAGCAAGTTTCCTTGATGATTTTATCCATTGACATTCCCTTCGGCTAATGATACCTCGTACAATAAAATACTTCATCAATGAGGTCTCTTAAATACTTGAAGTAGCCTTAAATACCCTTTAGTCTGTTTCGTATTAGAGCTGCACTATTCACCATATTCAATTACTGTACACCAGCGTGAGCTTGAAACAGAGTTGAGTTCATCAGCGTAGAATTCAATGGGCTATCACATAACAGAGTCTTGTGGAACTGTTGTGTGCTGACTGAAGATCAGAGTGTTGACCAAACAGAAAGTAGTCTCATAAGATTGTGGTCTACCAGAGCGTTGACTACTACCAGAGTGTTGACCAGGTTCAGAGCTAGCTTCACAGAGCTAGGTCACCAGAGCATTGACTGATCAATCAGAGTTGACCAAGTCAAGAGCTAGTATTGCCACCAGAGCGTTGACTATCTCAACAGAGTTGACTAAAGTCAAAGTAGAGCTTCCAAGTACAGAGTCAGGGCCAGACTTAGATGTGTGAAATTCAAGATTTCACTAAGTCTTCTGAGTTATATATCTCTGAGTATAAATAACTTCTACACACTCACAAACATGTTAGAGAATAAATTGTTCTCTTAATCATTTGTTATCATCAAAATAATTAAGGGTCATTATTTCTGAATCCCCTTGATTCCAATATGTATCTCCAACACTTTCTGGTTTCAGCTTCCACTTAAGTAGAATCCTGTGTCTGGTCACCACTAGATGCTTAAGATGCAGGTTCACTGTTTGTTGTACCACCAATATTTAACCCTGAAAATAATTCATCTAGCTCTGACATGGCAGTGTCAGGCTTCTTGTCATCAAACTTGACATGAATGGATTCTTCCACTACCAAAGTTTCTTTATTGTATGTTCTAAAAGCTTTAGATCTTTCAGAGTATCCCAAAAAGATACCTTTGTCAGCTTTGGAATCAAACTTACCAAGTTGATCCTTTGTATTCAGAATATAACATATACAACCAAAGGGATGAAAATAAGATATGTTTGGTTTTCTACCTTTCCACAGTTCATATGGAGTCTTCTTCAAAATAGGTCTAATAAGAATTCTATTTTGAATATAGCAAGCTGTGTTTAGTGCTTCTGCCCAAAAATGTTTTGTAATATCAGCTTCATTGATCATGGTCCTGGCCATTTCTTGGAGGGACCTATTTTTCGTTTCTATAACACCATTTTGTCGTGGTGTTCTAGGAGAAGAGAAATTATGGGAGATGCCATTTTCTTCACAAAATTTTTGAAAGCTTTCATTTTCAAATTCTCCCCCATGATCACTTCTAATTGAAGAAATACAAATTCTTTTTTCATTTTGAACTGATTTGCAGAAAATAGTAAATACTTTGAATGACTCATCCTTGTGGGCAAGGAATCTAACTCATTTCCATCTAGTAAAATCATCAACAATAACTAACCCATATTTCTTTCCAGTTAAAGAGGTTGTCCTTGTTGGACTAAAAAGATCAAGATGCAAAAGCTCAAGTGGTCTAGAGGTTGAAACAGCATTTTTCGAATAAAAAGAAGTTTTAACTTGTTTTCCTCTTTGACATGCCTCACAGAGAGCATCAGATTGGAATTTTAAGATTTGGTAAGCCTCTAACAAGACTGTGCTTGTTTAGTTGAGATTAATCTCAAACTGGCATGACCCAATCTTTTATGCCAAATCCATTATTCATCTTCAACAGACATGAGACACTTGATATCTTGTTTTGCAAGTTCAGAAAGATCAATTTTATAAATATTTTGTTTCCTATTTGCTGTAGAGAAAATAAAGATCAAGATGCAAAAGCTCAAGTGGTCTAGAGGTTGAAACAGTATTTTTCGAATGAAAAGAAGTTTTAACTTGTTTTCCTCTTTGACATGCCTCACAGAGAGCATCAGATTAGAATTTTAAGATTTGATAAGCCTCTAACAAGACTATGCTTGTTTAGTTGAGATTAATCTCAAACTGGCATGACTCAATCTTTTATGCCAAATTCATTGTTCATCTTCAACAGACATGAGACACTTGATATCTTGTTTTGCAAGTTCAAAAAGATCAATTTTATAAATATTTTGTTTCCTTTTTGCTGTAAAGAAAATAGAGCCGTCCTTTTTGCTTTTTACTGAACACCCAATTTCTGTAAAAATGACATCATAACTATTGTCACATAATTGACTTATGCTCAATAAGTTATGCTTTAGTCCTTCAACATAAAGTACATTATTAATAGAGGGAAGAGAGCCTTTACCAATGCGACCAATTCCAACTATTTTACCTTTCTGGTTTCCTCCGAAACCAACAAATCCTTCTTTTCTAGGCCTTAGCTCTTGGAACATATGCTTTTCTCCCATCATGTGACGCGAGCATCCACTGTCTAAGTACCAAGATAGGTGTGTTGACTTTGTTGCTAAGCATGTCTGCAACAAAGACTATTTTATCTTTAGGTACCTATATCTTTTTGGGTCCTTTCTTGTTAGTTCTTGAAGGATACTTGTCCTTCTTAGTCTTAAAAGCAGTAAATGCACTTTTCAAATGACCAGGTTTGTTGCAGTAAGTACAATGCAAGCATTCACTGTGATTATTGGATTTATCAGATGCATGATTTTTATTTCCTAAAGAGGGTTCATCTGATATGTACCCAAGACCTTGAGTTGTCGTTTTACTGGCACCCCAAATCATTGAAGCTTGCTTACTTCGATTTACACTCTCTGCAAGAACCTTTTGAAAGGCATATTCATAATCATTTGATTTAAACTTAGGATTTCCTTTAGCTTCAGAGCTTTCAGTTTGAGAGCTCTCAACTTCTGGTTGCTGACATGTCACCAGACGCTGACTATCCACCAGATGCTGATTTTCAGTTTTCAGCTTCTGGTTCTCTTCACTGAGCTTTGAGTTTTCATTTTTCAAAATTTGAAATTCTTGTGATAATTTTGAAAATTTCTTTTTCAAAGCTTTGTACTCAGTGGAGAGAGTGGCAGAGTCCTTAAGAAGATCATCAAATGCAAGTTGAAGATCAGAATAAGAATCATATATTATTACCTCTTCAACTTCTTCTTTAGAGTCTAAGTTAGTATTTGCCATGAGGGCAAGATTGGCTTCTTCTTCATTATCTTCCTCAGAAGAGGAAAAATCCAGATCTTCCCATGTGGCCATGAGACTCTTCTTCTTTCCCTAGAAGGAACTTCTTGTGGGCTTCTTCTTAAGATTAGGACATTCAGATTTGAAGTGTCCAGGCTTTTTACATTCATAGCAAACAACATGGCTTTTGTCTTTGCTTTCCTTCTTGTCCTCGACATCTTTCTTGTGGAATTTTTTCTTGAAGTTTCTTTACTTCCACATTCTTTGGATCTTCCTGGATATGAACATGAGCTCATCATCTGACCCATCAATGTCTCCTTCTGAAGCTTCATCTTCTGATTTTTCTTCAGCCTGAAGGGCTTTAGAAGTACTGGCTTTATGTTTGTTGACTTTGAAAGCAATAGACTTGCTTTTCTTCACAGGTTCTTCTTCATTCAATTCAAGTTCAGAGCTTTCAAAGAACTCAAGAGATCTTCAAGTCTTAAGACATTTAAATCTTTTGCTTCTTGAATAGCAGTGACTTTGGGTCTCCACTGCTTGGTCAAACTTCTCAGGATCTTTCTCACATGGTCAGGTGTGGTATAACTTTTTCCAAGGGCATGTAACCCATGAATAAGTGTTTGGAACCTTCCAAACATGGATTCAATGTTTTCACCATCCTCCATTTTGAACAGCTCATATTGGCGAACCAACATGCTAGTTTTAATCTCTCTTACTTGGGCAGGGCCCTTATAAGACAAAACAAGAGAATCCCAAATTTCTTTGGCAGTATCAAATTTGCCACATTTGTCATATTCCTTTTCTGACATAGCACAGATATGAATGAATCTAGCTTTTTGATTGATTTGATATCTTTTTTTCTGCTCATCATTCCAATTTTCTCTGCCTATTGCAACACCAGCAGCATTAGTGGGAAGAATGTAACCACTTTCAACAATATGCCACAACTCAAGTTGTCGTGTCTCAAAGAAAGCTTTTATCTTATCTTTCCAGTAGTCAAATTTTTCTCTAGTAAATAGAGGAGGACGGTTCATGTGACGACCTTTTGCAGACATGTCCACAGTATAAGATCTTTTCTCTTAACACTGTTAAGTGCTCAACCAAGAGGCCGAGCTCTGATACCAACTAAACGTGAACACAAGAAGGGGGGTTGAATTGTGTTAAAAACTTTTTGCAAACTTTAAGTTAAAAACACTTTTGAACTCTTGATATTAAATCTATAAGTTATCGAATGTTGGAGTACTACCAGATGCTGGAAATGAAGTTTAAGAAAACTTGTTTTTCTTTACAAAATAAGAATAAATGTAAAGCAGTAAAGCAAGAGACACAGAGATTTATACTAGTTCACCACCAAACTGGTAGCTATGTCTTATCCCTTCGTTCCTGATGGATTTCCACTATAATTAACTGATTACAAATTTCTTTAAGAGTATTCTACTATCACAAACTTGACAATACTCTTAACTTCTCAAAACGACTCAGTACATTCAAGCCTTTGAGGAACAAGGCCTTAACTAGGCAGAACAACTTTTACAAAGTAATATTCTTTTGAATACAATCAAATAACTCTCACAGAGAGGTTGAAAAGATTAAGCACAAAAACAAATAACTTTCTAAAAGAAAGAATATCAAATGATGAGGTTCAGTTCTTGGTGTCCAGAAACTTGGCATATCAGTTGAGTAATAGCTCTTTCAGAATATAGTTTCTAGCAGTTTTTGGCATCTTTCTTCAATGAATACCTTGGGTTATTTATAGGAGTCTTTGAGGGGTATTACCGTTGCCGTAAATTTCAGCTTCATATCATTGAGTGAGGTAATTTGAAATGTTGTCATTTTCTTCCTTTTCAGAGAATATCAGAATAGTACACATCACCGTTTTTGTACTATCTGCTTTTCACAATTGCCTTGTACAAATTTTGTCTTATACTAAAGGTGTAACATTTGATATCTCGTACATCAAAATGAGCGCACAAAATCAAATTCGAATTCCGTTCCAAAATAGCTGAGGTAGAAGAGCACAAACGTGACCATCACGTAATTTATTAATAGATCAGATGCTCGCTCAGAATAATGGACGGACGCTCACAGCAATAGAGTAATCCACGTGTCAAAAGATAACACTACCGGATGCTTGCTTTAGACAAGACACTGGAGTGAACCGGATGCAGACACACATGGAATGTATTCAAACTCTTGTGAATTTCTTCTTCTTGCTTGAGTGAGTTATAAAACATGAGTGATTTTAATACCTGCACACTCCAAAACTTATCAGAAGATAAATTGTTTACTTGCAAATACTTTGTTATCATCAAAATTAATGAGGGTCTAAACTTCTCAATCGTTTAGGTTCCAACAAATGCAGCAGCCCAATTGATGTATTTAGGCGTGACTTAAGTGCTAGGAGAGAGGAACATTGCTGCTGGAATTTCCTTTAGACAATGCTTTAAAATTTGGCTTCAATGTGTCTTTAAAGTGTAACTGCCAAATATTTGAAGGTGAGACAATGCATTGAATTACTCTTCAATTCTAATTCTTTAAAGTGTAACTACCAAGCATTAAATGTGAGACAATGCATTGATGCTCTTCAATTCTTTGTCTTGTGCATCCATGAGTCTTTATTCATTTCATTTCCTCTCTTGATAGCACCATTATTCCACTATAGTGTAGCTGATATATTTATTTTTCTTAACCAAAAAGGCTATTGAAAAACACACTAAAACAAACAGTAAAATGCAAGAAAACAAACAAGATTTTTGTTGGGCTTTTAGCGCAAAATGCAATGTTCAGTCTAGCAACTTATTACAATTTTAAACAAACCAAAAACATTTAAAGAAAAATCCTTTTGTTGTTGTTGCAAATTCTTGAGGGCAGCCATGATCACTTCAGCTAGCAGAGAGACCTTAGTTGGGGTACGGTTCAACTTGTCTATTACCTTATATTCACTCTTTTGGATGAATTCAAGGAATTCGACAACTTCCTCCTTGGAGACCTCCTTCTTATCCCCTTAGTCTGACCTTTTGCCTTCTTGTTCTTTGCCTTTGTTCTTTTCTTGCGGTTCAACCTCCTTCGATTATTTCGCAATTTCCTTGACTAATTCTTTTTTCGGAGCATAAATCCGACCACTCCTAGTCATTCCTCATATCCCCGCAATATTGGTGACTGTTGGGAAGCTTTGTTGTGCGCCATTCCCCTTCGCTTGAATTCTCACGTCACATATCCACAGGATTGCCTTGTCCTCTTGTAGCAACCACACAAAAATTTTAGGAGCCGCCACATGTGTTTATTAAGGAAAACCCTTTTTTGAAAAATAAAGAAAATAGTCTTCGAACCAAATTTAAAGGTTCGGAAGTTGGTTATGCGCAAGGAAGGGGTTAGCCCCCTTACAACGCCCGTTTATAAAAACAGTACCCTTTTAATTGTTGTGAGAAAATGTTTGCCTTGAAAATTAATTCCCTTAATAAAATTTATTTATTTTATTTTTTAGAAAAAAAAGGAAGAATCCGCAAAATAACCGAATCGTGCAAGTGACATTTTGGGGCTTCTAGCCAATGATTATATTTGTGAGCGAAGAATTTAACGAAAAAAAAAAGACAGATACAAAATGGATATGCTCGCATGAAATAGAAGTAGAAAAATTAAAAAAACACTCGGCCTTGGTTTTTTATAATTTATTTATATCCGAGTTGCGGTAGATTTTTTTTAAGAAGGAAATGGGTTTAGAGCCCAACCTAGCATTGTCCCAAACAGAACTCATTTTTTTGACCTTTGTTATTGGCACCTCCCCCATTAATTTTCTCACATCTCCTCCCTAATTAACTGACGATATTACCCCTAGTGAATTTGGTACGACACGTCACTTTGTTGACGAATTTGAACGTCAACAAAGTGACGCCCGTGTATTTTCCAACAGCAAGCACCACTACATGCGTCAACATATTGACGCCGTGGCGCGGCAACAAGTTGATGTTCGTTTGCGTCACTTAGTTGACACGTGTGTGTGAAATATGAAAAAGCCTATTTCAGTCACAAACACAGACATGGGTAATATGACGCGTGTGTGTGATAGACTCCATCTTTCAGTCACAAACAGACATTATTAAAAGCGAGATATAAAAAATGACATAATTAATATACGTCAAACTGTCAAAACGGCATAAGTTGTCTTAAGTACAAAACGACATAAATAAATAAGTTGTCTTAAATACAAAACTAGGAAAAGCCTAAAAATAAACTACTACGTCTGCGTCAATGTAGAGGCCGACCCCCTGCTTCTCTTCTGCTGATAAGTGCGCATAGTGGGGGGACGGGGAAGGGATAATCTAGCCAGCTCCTGCATCAGGTACCAATCAGGTGTATCGGGCTGCACCACCAAACGCTCCTGCATCCGCGATCCAATGGACCCTCTCCCATCTCGCATCCTGCATACAATAAAAACAAATATATTTACTGAATAAAATTATAATCCTAGCAAAGGAAACGAACATACACTTCATACAAACTTACATCAGTAGCATCAGGTGCTGGATCTCGTGCTGGACCAACTGGTACATTTGCTGGGTAGATGTATGGGTGGGAGATCCTGCGAAACCACACCATATACCCAGCCTCCACTGCCGACAGGTGAGGCACCACCCGATGACCAAGATGGACCAGTGCTGATCAAATGCAAACCATATACGATCCAACGCCTCTGGGCTGACAGGCTGCCGTCGGATATCACGCGGATCCCCCGGGATGCGCTGTAAGTGTTCAAACTGCCGCAAGACCCGGTCTGGTAGATATGGGAGCATCATAGGACCAAATCGAATGAATCCCCGATGCAATGTAATCGGCTCCTAGCCTCTCGCAACTCTGTGCTCTACGTAAGGCTCACATGTAACGTCGGCATCTGGGAGCCTGTCCAACGTGTGACGGTATGGCTCCACCTTTCCAGCACCCCTAGTCAATTTCCACCGGCTAGCTCGGGGCGCCTGCTCGACGTAAATAGGATCTAACTCTCGAGATCCGAATGCGGCACCCTGGAAGTACTCGTATATCCATGCTTGTACGAAAAATATTAACTCATGTAAGATTGAATTAAATATTAAATTTTATATTTTAAAAATCTGTAAAACATAAAAATTCGTACCTGTAACAACGTCGCATAACCTGTCAGCTGCCTCATCGCCGCCCTGCTAGCCTCCCGGAGCTAGTCATACACAAATACAAGGGCCATGGCACCCCATGCATAGTTGCCGACTGAACTGAGGTCCCTGAACATGTCGAGGTAGGCCACCCGCCTCCGGGACTGGCTCTTGTTGGCAAAAATTGTGCTGCCAACTAGGTGTAGCAGGAAAGCCCTTGTCGCCCTGTCCCACTGCTGATCCCTGGAGCACCTCGGGTACACCTCATCTTGAAGCCATATGAGGCTGCACAGCGGTCCCTTATCTATCTGCTACCGTGCCTCAGGCATCGGTACGCCCAACAAGGTGTGTAACCACTGAGCCGCTTCTGCCTTGTTCGAGTCTGGCATGGTGAAAAACGTCTCCCTCACTGGAATATGCAGAAGTTGGGAGACATCATCCAATGTGATCATCATCTCCCCAACTGGCAGGTGGAAGCTACAGGTGTCCGGCTGCCATGTATATATAAATGCACTGAGCAGCCCTTTGTATACAGTACTGTAGCTAATGCCACAAAGGTCCTCTAGCTTAGAATCCTCCACAAGTTGCTTAATCTACCGCACAGCAACTACTTTTACCACGGTTTTACCGTGGTTTACGATCTTCAACTAGCCGCGATCATCCTAGAATCAACCTCGAAAAGTGTCAATTGCATTAAAATGTCAAATGAAATCAACAAAATAATAACTTCAACTGTTATTACCGCGCCAGTCCACAATGCTGTGGAAACGTGATCGGTATACGAGAGAAGGACTGATGTGTCCTCCGGGCCTCCTGGGAACGAATCAGGAACAATATCGTCGACCTCCTACTGATGAGAGGCAGCCTCGGTCACCTGCTCTGTCGGGGCGGCCTCAGGCACAGGTACATAAGGGGCAGCCTCAGGCACAGGCACATCGACGGGGTTAGCCTGAGGAACAGGCACATCGACAGCAGGGGCAGCCTCAGGCACATCAACGGCAACGGCAGCGGCAGTCTCATGTTTGTCACCACGACGACGCGTCTTCCGCAGGTTCTAGGTCTGGCGCTTCTTGCGCTCTGATGCAGTCGGTGGTCTTCGGCGAGTACTATCCGCTCCGATGTTAGTCTTCACCATATCTATATAAAAGTCGTCAGACGCAAGCAATAAATCAGTCTCAAGGAGCAAAAGTTGCAGCAGCAAAAATTTCAGGTTTTGAACATTGGCATCAACAAGTTGACGCGTCAAAATGGCAACAAGTTGACGCATAAGCACGTCAACAAGTTTACGCATGTGCTAAATTGAAATCTGGAATTTTTGCTTCAAGCGTCAACTTGTTGACGCGTTCGTGCGTCAACTTGTTGCCGTTTTGACGCGTCAACTTGTTGACGCCTGAAATAAAAATTTTCGATTTCAATTTATCACATGTGTCAACTTGTTGACGCCTTCGTGTGTCAACTAGTTGACGCGCAGTTTAAATTTACAGAAAAAATAGGGGTGACGAGGTTACCTTCTCCGATGGGTTGCTTGGTGTCTGAGGGGAGGGGAGGCGGCACTTCTCGTATCTCCAACCGCGGTTCGTGAAAGAGGGGAGGGGAGGACGTGAGGGCTGGTGGAAGAGGGAAGGATGTGATGTATGGGAGGGAGGGAATCGAATCGGGAAAATGGGGAGGAGGAGGGTCGTGAAGGTAAGTGGACTAGGGAAGAAGAAGAGGGAGGTGGGGAAGTGAGGGAGGGAAGAGGGAGGTGAGGAAGATTAAAGATAAGTGAGGGGTATTTTTGTCTTTTCAAGGGGGGGAGGTGGGGAAAGTAAATGGGGGAGGTGCCAATAACAAAGCCCATTTTTTTTTAAATACAATAGGCCAGAGGCCCAAGTTATTACACAAACAAATCCTAAACCCAAACCTTCCTTTCAAATTCATGATGGGCAAAAAAGTTCCTTGTTATGGAATGAAATCAGTACTAAAAAAATAATTTTGCTAAATAATACTAATTACCAAACCCTAATTAATATTGATATTTACACTACTTGGAAATTGATAAAATAAATTTATTACCCTTTATAATTAGAAACTTCATAATATTCTTATTATTTACTGGTTATTTAGCGAGATCAAGTTTTCTTTTTTTTTTTAAAAAAAATGACCGAGATCCTAACTTATCCTATTCTATTTTTTTCAGTAAAATAATATTTCCATTTATAAGTATTTCTGTTTCAAATTAAAAAAAAATCTTATAAAAACAGATTTTTAAGAAAAATGATAAAAATAAAATTAGAAAGATTAAACAAATGGATATCCTAGAAACCCCAATTTAAAATTACTCCATTTTTTGCCTTTTTAATAGCAATAATATTTTAATTATCTAACATTTACTATCGTAATTTTAATTTAAAAAAAAGGCATTTTATTAAAGAAGAAACATATTAGATGAAATAGTAAAAATAAATAAAGGAAAAATTAAATGAACAATTAATCCCTTTTGGAAACCCTAATTAAGGAATAGGAATCCCAACCCTAGCGTGACGGTGGCGGCGGCGGCCAGGACCTCAGTCTGACCAATGCTCGTATTGGTCAAGGGAACCGTGAGTTCTTTTTCGTTTTGATAAGAACCCGAGCAATAAAAATTAAAAAAAGAAATAAAAAAAATGCCAAAGAAGAAGAAAACTAGTATATCATCGTAACAGTCCTAGATCTGGTTTAAATTGCATAATTTGTCCAAAAAAAATAGAGAAAAAAAAACAATTGAAAGGTAGGAGAAAAGAACCTGAGCGTTTCACTTCTGAACCCAGCAAAATACACCAAAGTGAAAAACGTAAATCTAAAATCCAAAACTAATAGTGTATATTTTTTATTTTTGCGTGACTTCACTGACTCTATTGTGGCCTACTTCATCTGCTACTGCTTCTTTTCGTGCTCTCCCTCATATCTGAAGCTCCCCCTTTTCCTTTGGGTGTGCGTGGCTTTTATAGCTCAACAACTGCAAATAAAAAAAATTGTATTAATAACAAGAATCAGATAATAATAAGGAAAACAAGAAGGAAAGAAAACTCCCTTTTTTCATCTGAGATTCGTGATCCTGGTGGAGATCTTGGTGAAAATATGAGTTGATTGAAGGAGAAATTTAAAAGTGATTCGGCTTTTGGGAAGTGATTGAGAGCGAAAAATGAGGGAGAGGCTGAGAAAGAGGGAGATGGGTGCGACCTACGGTTTGGTTTGGAGGAAATGAGGGAATGAGAGAAAAGAATAGGGAGAGAGGGAAAGAAGAGATGGTGATGGTCGTATTAGGGTTAGATGGAGGATGAGAAAGAGAAAAGAGGAAGTGGGGGAAGAAGGAGAAGAAAGGAAATCGTAGGTTAGAGAGAAAGAGAAAGAAAGAGAGGAGAGAAACATGGGGGCCGCGAAATGAGAGGGGGTGAGAAGAAATTTTAGGGTTTTTTATGTTAAGGTTAAAACAGGTTAGGGTCGTGGGTGGATGGGCCGCGTGAGAAGTGTTGCGGCTCAGGTAAGTGCACCTGATCATTGTAACACCCCGTTTCCAGAGAGCTACGATGTAATATTTAAAATCCTAAATGAGTAATTAAGCGATATAGATATACTGAAAATACTGATTTATTCAAACTGAAAATATTGTCACATACATAGGAACCCGTGCCTAGGGCCCACAACTTATTAACACATATACAGACACTGACTCACTGGCTGTGACACTAACTGAAGAGAGAGAGTTACTCTTACAGAGTACCTCCTATACACTCCACAATGATGGTGATGCCTCCATCAAGTCCATGTTATCTGTTTTATATGAAAAAGAACACACGACACAAGAAAAGTAGAAGGAGCTAAGAAACACATTACACACTATAAAAGTTGGGAAAGCAGGGATAGAAAACATATACAAATGGCACACACTCAAGCAAGCTTAACAAGTTCTTGCGTCTAACTAGATCACACTCACTATCCCTTAGGTCTGCACCATTATATCTAAGTCTAGCTCCACCCACATCCTTTTCACACCCTATAACCCTCTACGTATCCTATTCCGACCCACTCTGTACCTAGCCAAACTATCAGCTCTAACAGTGTCTCCATCCCTTTCACCGCTCCTAGTCAGCTATTTCGATTTCCCCTATAGTTCATCAAGGTATAACTTACCAGCTAAGGCCGAACAGTATTCACCCGATATTTCTATCACATCAATAATTCATCACCATCACAGGCATAGTCATTATCAAAATCTAACACATCACAAGTATCATACCAGCACAGACAGCACATATCATTTAGCAACATAGTCACACAAATACCAACGATCATATATAATTAGCACCACATCAATCAGCATTAGCTATCAACCTAAGGATTAACCTTAGTGTCGCTTAGGCAACATGCTACTAACATGTTATCAAAGCAATCATAGGTTATCTATCCTAGGGTTTTCATATATCAGACAAGTTACTCCTATGGTTGATAGACCTCTAACAACTGTCCTCAGCTATCACAGGTCACAGGCCCTCTCCTGAGTTGCTGCTGTTATCAACCGCTAGTGGGTCATCCTACGCACATATGTATACACTGCCATTATCTGCACTTATGTCGCACTCGCTACTCGCACTCCTACCTCTGAACCTGCTACTCACGCTCCTACCTTGCCCTAATCATGCTCCTACCTGGCCTGTTGGGCCGCCCTTCATCTTTTCCTCACCTCCCCGAAGATTGCCTACTAAGAGCTTTCTGATGTACAGGATCCTCACTTGAGGCAAGTGCAGAGCATACTTGCTTCTTAGAGGAAATGCCTAGAGAGAAAGCTAGAGAGAGAAGAGGTTTTGGCGCAAATGGAAATGAAAGGGTGAACGCCTATTTATAGGCGAGCATCAACACCATCACGTCGCGATGGGCTCCTCTCACAGGGTCTGTCGTGTCGCGAGGGAACCTTCCAGAATACTCTGGATGCACACATGGCGAAGATCCACTGGACAAGCTCCATCGCGTCGCGATGGTTACTGCACTAGTCCCATCGTGTCGCGATAGTTCCAAGGGGTGATCTGTACCTTTCTAGGGGCATTTTCGTCCTATAAAGTATTTCTAGACCTTTCCTAAGGTTTATGGCTTCACTTTATGCTCATTTTATCCATAATTAAAGTTTTTAACACCAGCTTATCACCTAATCACCGATCCAATTATACTTTTAATATTAGTCAAGATTATTTGAAAAATGGGATGTCCCAGTCGTAACTCGTAATAAAGTAGAGTATATTTAAGACTTTGAATGTCGAACCCACAGGGAATGCACGAGTACTAAATTAAAAGAAATCCTTTATTATTTAGATGAACAAAGGCAGTAGTTACGAGAACCAGACAATTAAACAATAATAATAAAGCAAATGCGCAAGAACGGAATAGAAATTAGTTAGGGAGAAACTAGGGGAATCGGGTTTACTAATACTTAGTCATTGAATTTACCAATTAACTATTACGAGCTATAATCCTAATTAAAAGCCAATCACCTGCTTTTATATTATTAACACTCAATGATCATGCATTGCTAACAGTCTTCTTTCTAAGAACTATCCTTAATGACCATGCAAGGCAATTAAAAGAAAAAGCATTAAGAGAGAGTGAGACTATCAATTTAATGACTAATTGAAAATAAGCAATTATCCTTGATCCAGCATAATTAGCGAATTCAGTTATTACTAGAGTTCTATTAACTAATTGTGGTATGATCGCCTACTATTAACTAATTTATTAAGGATTGGCCAGATCCTATGGGATTAAGCATGCTAAGAACAACACATTCAATAAGATAGTAAGAAAACTCATAATAACAATTAAACAAATATCAAAGACATAGTAAAAGATCCCTCATCACCTCCCACCATTAATTTTCACACCTCCCATATTTTTAAAAATACAATTTTACCCTTGCATTAAAATACAAAACCAATTGTCTATTTTTCTCTCTTTCTTTCTCACCTCCCTCACATCTCTCCCTCTCAAACCTCACCTCCTCTATCTTTCACTCTCTCTCTCAATATCTCTCACTTTTGAAAGTGTTTTCTCCCCTTGTTATCTGCCCCTATTTCTCTGGTGCCATTTTGTGCTATATCTCTTCTACATTGTCACTGTTCTAAGGTGCGTTCGCGTCTTTTTTTTTTCCTGAGATCTCTGGTATTCCGTATTCTTCTTGCCAGATTAATCCGGATATAAGAATCCAATAGTACAATTATTTCCAGTAATAAGAATACGAAATTAACCGTAATTAAGAATCCGGAATGTATGTCTGTTTGAATTTTTGCATGTCTTTTCCAGTGCAGTTTCAATGGAAGTCAACTTTCAAAACCATGACTTATGTTCTTGTTGTTGTGTTTTCTGGTGGTCAGATTAAAAGAGGCGACAATGGCGTCACATTTAAGTGCGATAGCCCAAAATCCTTTAGGATAAACAGAGGCATCACCCTTAATGCCTTAAAGAAAAATGTTAGTGACATAGTGGTTTGACCAGGAGACGATCGAAGGGTGTTTGATATCCATTATCGATACCCTATTACTTGGGAACACGTGCGTGTTGAATATGATGTTTTGAAACTTGAAGATAACAGTGACGTGGAAACGATGTTCACCGTCTTTTCACAATATGCTAGCCTCGGGCCGATCGAGTTATACACAGATCTATTGAGAAGTAATGACCAGATTATCTTTGCCTGTAGGAAACCAAGATCTGTGGACGAAATAATCGTCATGTTGACTGATCCAGAATCATCAAGCATCACCAGTTTGACACAACCGTGATGATTTTATTGATTGTGTTTCGCCTTGTTTTGTTGTTGTTGTTGTTGTATTTTGCATTGTCATTGCATTTTGTCATGTTTTTCAGTTGTTGTATTTTGCATTGTTATCCTATCTCGCCTTGTTTTTCAGTTATTGTATTTTGTATTGTCATTGAATGTCACCTTGTTTTTCAGTTGTTGTATTTTGCGTTGTCATTGCATTTACCTTGTGCTTTGTTACAAATAACATAAAATGTGTGAATAACTAAAATACATATCTGCTCAAAATACAAATAGAAACATATGTCTGATCAAAATACATATTAAAACACTAAAAGGGTGCTACTTTTCGCGCCTAGGCCTGACCCGTCGCTGTGCATATGTCTAAAGGCCACATGGACGTGCTAATCTCTGGAGCTCTAGCATCAACTCCCTACCCTTAGTGTTAGGATGGATATGCCGTTTGTCTATCACTGTCTATGTAATCTTAAACACCCTAGCCCATCTAGCACCCTAGGACAACAAAAAAAGATATTATTTTCTAATTGTCAGATGTTTAAGATATAAATAAATAAGACTTATAACTATAACATACCTGTGGTAGTGGTGGTGGTGATGGTGAAGGTGATGGTCGTGGTGATCCTGGAACTAGAACTGGTACATGATCACGATAAAGGTATGGATGTGAGATATGTCGAAACTAATCCATGTATCCAGTCTCCACGTTCGGAGATGCAGGCTCCACCCAAGGACCAACAACAATGACGTGCTGATGAAAATGAAGCCACCTCTCGTCCATCTCCTCAGGACTGACCGACTACCGTCTAATGTCCCGGGGATCGTCAAGTATGCGCTGCACATGTCCAAACTGGCGCAATACCCTATCTGGCAGATATGGATACATCAAGGACTGGAACCGAATGAAGCCTCTGAATAAGGATATAGGATAGAAATCTCGCTACTGCCTGTGATCTACATATGGGTCCCAAGTAACATAGCCTACAGTCAGCCTATCCAGGGCTCGCCGGTATGGCCTCACCAGTCCTGCGCCCCTTACCAGTTCCCAACGAGAGACACGGGGTAGTGTCTCATGGTACATAGAATCGAGCTGTCTGGATCCAAAATCCTCTGTTTGGAAGAGCTTATAAATCCAGGCCTACATGAAAAATAAAAAGTCAGATACTTTTAAATTGTACATTACAAGTATACAAAAATACTTAAAACAACAACATTTGTACCTGTAATAGGGTCGCAAAATCTGCCAACTTCTTCGTCCTAAACCTGCTCGCATCCTTGAGCTGGTCATATAAATGTGTAAGCACCATAACACCCCATGCGTAGGTATGGACACAACTTATGTCCCTAAACATGTGTGGATATCCTATACGCGTCAAGGACTGGCTCTTGTCGGCGAGTAGAGTGGTGCCGACAAGGTGCAATAGGTAAGCCCTAGCTGCCATGTCCCACTCTCCATCTCTGCAGCACCTCGGGTATACCACGCTGCGCAGCCACTCGAGTCGAACATAAATACCTTTGTTCTTCTCAATCTCAGCATTCGTCGTAGCTCTAGGGACACCTAACAGCTCAGTCAGCTAAGCAACAGTTGTCTGCCTATCCTTTTGTGCCATGGTGTAGAATGCCCCTATCACTGAAATATGGAGAAGCTGTGAGACGTCATCCAGAGTGACCATCATCTCACCGATTGGCAGGTGGAAGTTAAAAGTGTCTGACTGCGATCGGTCCACAAAAGCACTGATCAGTCCCTTGTCGATGACCTTGTAGCAAAACCGCCTGAGTGGATCAAGCTTGGTCTCCGTCAAAAGAGCAATAATCTCCGCACAAGGGCCAAAAGCATGCACACTAGTGTCGTGACTGACCTCTCCCTGCAACTGGCATCAAAACAATATAAGTCAATTACATTTATAAATAAATCAAAATTGGGTTTAAAAAAAATAGAGTGTTACTTACCTCGGGCTCATCCCAACAACTGTGCGGCCACATGGTCTCATCCATAACTGATGAGAACTAATCTGTCGTATGGGCCGCTAGGGAATGACTCCGAGTCCTGATCTGCGGCCCCTGATGTGCGTGATCCTCATGGGCAGCCTCATGATGTGCCGGCTCATGTACCGACTCATGATGAGCGGCCTCGACGTCACCCACAGCCTCAGGCACACCATGCAGAAGTCGGAGCTACTCGTCCTGCTACTTGCGTGCCGACACAGTCGGCCTCCTCCGATGTTCAACACTAGCTGATATCCAACCACCCTTAGCAGGTGCACCAACCCTCGCGGCTGCACCCCTCGTACGTGCCATACCTGTGAAAATAAATTCATAAAATTAATGTTAATATGATTATTATTATTATTATTATTATTATATTATTTATAAATAAAATATAAATAAATTACTATTTATATCAAATTATTTACAATTGTACTAATTAGAATAAATTTCGTATTCTTGTTGCCGGAGTATTCCATAAATAAGAATACAGATGTTCAATATTTTTAGTCTATTTAAAAAGTGTCTGTATTCTTGTCTACAGAATAATCCAGCAACAAAAATACGAAATTTTAGTAAAATTAAACAATAATAAAATTAAGTAAATTATCTCTAAATAATTGCTAAACCCAACAATTAAAGGCATTCCCTAAAATATAATTATTATAAAAATTAAAGTCTACAATATTTTATTTCTAAATAATTTCTAAAAAACTAAACTTCAATTATTATTTCTAAAAACTAACCTAAATAATTTCTAATAACTAAACTATGAAAATTTTCAAACTTTCGTATTCTTGATTACGGATCCATCCGTAAACAAGAATACGGTAGACAATTCAAATTTAAACGTCCGTATTCTTGTTTACCGACAGATCCGTAATCAAGAATACGGAAGTTTGAATTTGAATAAGTACATTTTGTACTACCGTATTCTTGTTTACGGAGGGATCCATAATCAAGAATACGGAATACTAGAGCATGCAGAAAAAAAATAACAGAAAGGGAAGCAAATGTCCTTGAAGACGAAGCTTCTCCTGGACAATGCGAGAGGAATGAATGTGAGAGAGAGAGAGAGCAATGTGAGATTGGGACTGTGGGAGAGGGAGAGAGACGTACGAGAGAGAGGGACAGAGCGATGTCAGAGAGGGAGGTGAGGATGAGAGAGGGAGGTGATCGTACGAGAGAGAGGGAGGTGAGGAAGTGAGAAAGGAGGACGGGTGTTAGGGAAATAGAAATTTGTAGTGAGGGGTATTTTGGTCTTTTTAATGGTGAAGGAGGTGGTAAAATTAAAGAGGGGAGGTGCTAAAATAATGGGCCTGAATTGATCTTCAATTCGGGTTATGGCTTATTGCTATAGCTGCTTTTTTGGTGGGATTTGTGATAAACTTGTCAAAACATTCAAAAAGCCAGGTCAAGTGGTAGGTTTTTTTTCCTTCTTCTTAAGATTGCCACAAATATAAGAAAAATAAATAAACAACTTATTCCATTAATTTTTCCTTAATGCTGCTGATATGCTCTTTGTTGTGTAAATCCATGATCTTTATGTCATCTATTTATTTATTTATTATTCTCTCTATTTTCTTTTACCTATTTTCTTTCTCCATCTAAACAAATGGAGTGTTTGACACACGAGAGAAGAATATGGGATACCATGTTCTTTTTTATTCCACCCACTAAAAAATTGATATAGCGACAGAAAAAACGAAATTTATCTCCAAATTTGACGTCACTAACACTTAGTGAAAGAATTAGAGACAAATTTTACCTTTTTTGGACTCTAAATTTCCATTGTTATTTCAATTCTAATCTAATATTGACATTTTCAAGTAGAACAATATATCATTTCTTTATCTTTTGTCATATTGTGTTCTACTTTTAATATGTAATTAATGAACATATAATAGAACACATATATGTTCTGTTCTATATTTATAACTTGTTCACCAAAATGCTATATCAAAGTCTTAGACTGAAAATTATCATATATATATATATTATATTTTACTTTTTCATGCACTAACCCCACCCACAAGGTTTCATGTAAGAATTGTTCTGAACAGAACTTCAGAGGATGACCGGAGGGAAGCAGTCTTGAGCTCGCGATGACGGATGTGGCGCTGTAGCGTCAGGTGGTGTACACAAACACTCAAGCGCTCAAAGTCGGTGTGTCGAGGTGAGTAAAGAGGTGGTAGAAAAATCATTACCTCGGCTCGACGTGGCAGTCTTCTTTAAATATGAGTTGAGGGTGACTAAGTTCTGCCGATGTGTAACCGATCCGTGAAACCCGGAAGTAGCATTAAATTCCTTTAATGCACAAAGCCGTTGGGTCGGCCGCGTTGAGGGAAGGCGGAGAGGCATGCGGACGACGTGGCATCGAGGGAAGGCCGAGGGGCGAGCGGATATGGGCCTGAAGCGTTGGATCTCTGGATTGGGCCTCGGCCCAGTCCGGAACAGTTGCCCCCCAAGTCGCTAGCTCGAATGTCGAGGTGGTGACTTGTTGTTGAAGTTCATTGAATGTCGAGGCTTTGTCACGAGCTCGTGTACGCGGTCTCGGCACGAGGTCGATCACAGGTGCTTGTGCCAACGCACAAGGCTTTATCACGAGCCCGCACGTGCCTGCAGACGCAGGTTGATCTCTTCATCATCGTGCGCTCAGCTAACGCGACAAGGCTTTATCACGAAGCTCGTGCACGCGGTCCCTGGCGCAGGTCGATCACAAAGTGCTTGTGCCCAAGCGCACAAGGCTTTATCACGAGCTCGTGCACGGTGTCCGACGCAGGTCGATCTCTTCATCAGGTGCTTGCGCTAACGGCTTTGTCCGAGCTCGTGCACGTGGTCTCGGACGAGGTCGATCTCTTCATTCATCGTGTGCTTGTGCTAACGCACAAGGCTTTGTCACGCGAGCCTGCATGCGGTCTCGACGCGAGGTCGACATAAAGCCAGGCTAACGCACAAGGCTTTATCACGAGCTCGTGCACGCGTCTCGTGACGCGAGGTCGCATAAGTCTTTATCACGAGCTGCGTGCATGCGGTCTCGCACGAGGTCGATCTCTTCATCAGTGCTTGTGCGCTACAAGGCTTTATCACGAGCTCGTGCACGGCCTCGACGCGGTCGATCTTCATCGGTGCTTGTGCTAACGACAAGGCTTTATCACGAGCTCGTGCACGCGTCCCGGTGACGAGGTCGATCTCTTCATTCATCATTGCTTATGCCACGCACAAGGCTTTATCACGACTCGCACGCTGCCGCGGTCTCGGCCGCAGGTCGATCTCTTCATTCATCAGCTTGTGCCAGCGCACAAGGCTTTATCATATTTGTTCTGTCAAGTATAGACAATTTGCAACAACTTGATGGGATTAAGTTAGCGTTAATTTTATCTTTGAGTAAAGTGCTCGTAGTCGAAGTTTTATACTTCCCTGTGGGAGTAGTTGATCCGGCTGTCCAAGCGGCAAGGTTGGGGTCATCAAATAATCAAGGTCAATGGCGTGGCGAAGTTTAAGGTCGTCTAAATTTTGAAATTGCCAGAGCGGCCTGGTAGGTCGCCGAGTCGGACTATGTATCCACTGCTGCAGGTGCTTGTGCAGCGCACGCGCTTTATCACAATCTCGCACGCGGTCTCGCACGAGGTTCCATCGAGGTGCAAGGTTTTGATAGTAAATAAATGCTGATTGTGTATTTCTTCAATCATACTTCACTGCTTCACATTTATGTGTTTAGGATACATTTGTTTCAACTATAATATTTCTTCATCTTTGCTTGTCAGTGTTACTATGGGGATTTGTCTTTGGTTTTTGAGGCTATCAACTTCTCTTCGTAATTCATAAATTTACGAGCTCGCCGGGGAACTCCCTGTCGAGGACCTTTCGCTTGTCGACACCAATGTCGACACTAAATAAATAGGCTTCCCTTGCCTTTCGCTCTAGCAGTACAAATTCATCTCACGTAGCATTTCTTCACCAAAATGGCTTCTTTGTTGGCGCTCACGTAGTCTCCGATAGACTCATCTTTCTTCTTCAGAATTGCGCTGCGCACCGCCGACTGGGTTGGACTTTAGACGCCTTGATGAAATGCGCGAGAAGCTGGTCGACGAGCTCACCACTAACCAATGGAATTTTTCTTAAGTCCGAACCAAGACAACGCGACCTTCTTCGTGAGTGAGGAAAGATTACGCTCACCTGCCTGGCGCTCGATAGCCATGGCGATGCATCAAAGCAACCAACATGCTCGCCGCTCGGTGCAGTCAGTATGAGTCCAAAGCGGGTGGTTTTCAAGATGCCTTTAATCGAATTTCATGATCTCGGAGGTAAAGGACCAAAGGCCCCGCTTCGGGTCACTCGTGTTATCGCTCCAAGGAGTTGATGAAACGAGAATGAGCACGGAGTGCTCTATGCACAGAGCGGCGTGGAGTCGCCCGCGGTGGTGGCGATGAACAGATCTGAGATTTTCGGACTCCCGATCTCCGAGGAGAATGAGAGACTCGATCTTTTCTGTTTCGACGGTGGCAACGGCGGAGGATTCCGCCTGGCTGATTCTCCATTCGATCGAGGCGTTGATTACGAGCATGCATCGCTCGGCGTTTTAACCGGATGAATTCGCGGAACTCGCGAATGAGGATGGCGGCGTCTCCGTTCGGCATCAGTTTGGCAACGATCGAATCGGCGTCATGCCGGAGAAAGGTGGTTCCGAATTTGTCGGGCTGGTTTGGTGGTTCAAGATCTGCGTCGTTCGCATGAGTGGAATCGCTAAGTCGCGACTGACGCTTCGATCCAGATCATCGTCGAGTGAAGAAGGAGACTTGACAAAGAAGATGGAATCGTAAGCGATTCCCACAGACGGCGTAATGTTACGAGCGAGAACTTCAGAGGATGGCCGAGGAAGCGATGCGGTTCTCGCGACGGATGACGCACGCCGCCGGGGTGGTGTACTGCACCCAAACACTCCGACGCTCAAGTCGGGTGTGTCGAGGTGAGTAAAGAGGTGGTAGAAAAAATCATTACCTCGACCGGATTCAGCCGGTCTTCTTTAAATATGAGTTGAGGATCGCCAGTTCACTTGTCGATGCCCCGCGTGAAACCCCGAAGTCGGCATTAAATTCCTTTAATGCACAAAGCCGTTGGGTCGGCCGCGTTGAAGGAAGGCGGAGAGGCATCCGGAACAAGAATAAACATAGATTATGGTTTTAAAAGCCTCCGGAGGGTAAGTTGAGGATAAATACTGATGCAGGCATACAGGGACGGAGCTAGAACTTCATGGTAAGAGGTGACAAAATAAAAAGAGACATGTTTTTAGAGAAAAGAAACTATAAAAGACTATATTTCACGACATAGATAAAATCATGTTAGATATATCTGAATTATTAGTTAGTTACAATAATTAACGTTAGTGTAATGTGGGACATTGTAAAGGTATTTTGGGTATTCTGATTGGTGACAAAATAAGGCAAAGTGAGTTGAGTGTACAACAACTTAGTTACAAAAATAAAAAAACGCAGAGAGGAAAAAATACTTCCTGGTAAGGATTTGAACTCACGGTCTAGCAGTGATTAAAAAAAAAATAACAAATTAGCTAAACCCCTACACAAAAGCACACTTAGTATTTAACATATTAGTAATACTTGTATTAAAAAAGGATACTAGGGAGCCAAGGGAAACTAATACATACCTCTGTCCCTGCAAGCATACATGACTCCCTGAACCCTACGAGCTGCCTCAGGGACAATGGGGGAAGGTAGCACCGGTTGGATTAGACTTGTGATGGAGACTCACATTGGTGAGGAGTTGGGCCTCCTTGCAGAGGTGGAGTGGACTCGAGAGCATGACTTGGATTAGATAATTTTTGAAATTGACTCTCAATTGGTTGTAAATGCGATCAAGCCGAATGTGTCTGAGTTTGGCTCTATCATAGACTTTTGCCCAGTTGTTCTATCAACATATTTATAATTTTCAGTTTAATTTACTAAGAGGTGAGCAAATCTGGTTGCTCATACGCTTGCTAGAGCAGACATATCTTGGGTTCCGACCCAAGATTTTGATTATTTACCAACTTGTATTGAGACTCTTATTGCCGGTGAAATGATATTAATCTTTATCAAATAAATTTTATTTTTTTTGGTGCAACATAAAAGGTTATTAAACTATATATATATAATATCTACCATTTTATCTCGTGCTTGATTCAAGGTTCATAGTATATTCGATCTTCTTTTGCCCATTGCTTAGTTTCAGAAAGATTTATGAGGCGAACTAAATTTTTTATTTGTCCATAGTAGAGAACTAAACTGTTGCGGGGCTAAGTCTCTATTATCCATATTCAATATTTTTTTTTTAAATCTTTATATGATGTATATAAGTTAAAATTAAATTTAATATGTCATCAAATATTTCCATTTTTAACATTTTCTTTTAAGTCCGAAAGCAAATAATTTATAGTCAAATTATTCATTCTGGGTGAAAATTTCATCTGCCAATAAGCAGTATTACCATCAACATGCAAGTGTTAACAAAATTTAAGGCAAATTACAATTAGACCACTCTTATTTGGCAGAAACAAGGCATTACAATTTCAATAATAGTGGCACAACCAGCTTATTGCCACTACTACACTCTCTTCAGATCTGAGCTAAGCGATTAATATCAATTGGGTAAGCATCTGAAGCAGATTGGGCATTGTAAGCTCTCCTGCCAATTACCGTGTTGCCAGCCTCAGTTGGATGAAATGCATCCCAAAATAAGTACTCTCTCCTGTTACTACATGGGGTTTGAAGGGGCAAACATGTAATTTGACCATTGTTCCTTCCTACACCACAGCACCCAGCATTTGTAACACTGAAACCTAAAAAATTGAAACACCACACGGGAACAAAATGAGCATGAGCATGAACTATGTCCAAAATTTGAATTAAAAAACAAAGGCTTAAATGTGTTTTTTGTTCTCCAAAATATGATAATTTTTTTTTTTTGATTCCTAAAAATTTTTCGTCTCATTTTGGTCCGTCATTTCTGAAAATGTGTTAACTTTGATCTTTGTAGCTAACTCTATGTAAAAGTTATTGATTCTTTGATGTGGGTTATATGCGCTTTGATGGTTGTAAACAAGGATTTCTGGCACCAAGATTCGGCAGCTTTTACGTAGGCTGTTTGATTGACAAAGTTGGCTACGAGAACCAAAATTGACATATTTTATAAAACGAGAGATTAAAATGAGGCGAAAATTTTTTGGGGAACTAAAAGCAAAAAATACCGAATTTTGAAGGACTAAAAATGTATTTAAGAAAAAAAAAAAGATAAATCATGACTAGAATGTAAATAATTACCAAAGGATGATGGGTTGCTTATGATGTCTTGAAAGATACCATAAACATTTACATAGATGAATCTTGCATCTGGCAGCTGGTTGTTGAGTTGATCAACAAGTGATTTCAATCCGTTGTTGAATAACTGGTTTGCAGAATTGATTCTTTCAACACATGTTCTACCATCTGGGCTGTTTTGGGCCAATTCATTTGGGCTGCAACCTATTTGACCAACCCCAAATAATGCCATTTTCCTTGCTCCATAGTTATACAGTAGCTGAGTCACAAAATGCAAAACAATATCAGCTTTTGAGGTGTTTCTCCTTCTAACTTCCACAACTTCAAACCACATAATCATTTGATTTCTTTAATGTTGTTATTATTATCACTACTAAAAATGAGAATAGGTTCAATGAGATCTATGACCTGATTTACATTAGACTTATTACTAACGCTTGGTAGTTTAAGCGACAAAGATCTTGGTTTTCTTTAAGCAAATCTCAGATTTAAGTTCCGTGGATGAAAAACAAGCGTTGGGAGAGCTTTGGCCCATAATATGGGTCCACCGGCTCGACTCATATTAGTTGGAGTCCAACATAACTTCCGGATACCAAGAGTCTGGATCAAACAAAATATTTCCTATCTTACTTAAATAGGATAGACTTAAGTCTTAAATTTAAGATGGGAAATAGACCAAACCTGTTGAACTAAGACACCAAGACATGGTAAATGAACAAGGTAAAAATGAAAGGGTAAAACAGAGAGAACTGGAGCCTAACCTTGAGTTGTTGAGCATATGCTTGAATTAGAACATCAGCATACTGTTGTGGTGTGTACTGCCTGCCACTAGAATATTGAGGCATGAAATAGTTGTTAAGGTAATCATTGCTACCTAATCCAATTGAATAAATGCATTTGCTCAAGTAATTTGCAGTTGTGTTCTCATCTCCAAGTAAATTCACCACTTGGGACACTGTCTTTTGGTAATTTTGCACCTGTCCACTAAAACTAATACGATCTCCCTACACAAAATAGTAGAAACAAATGAACAATTATAAAAATTAACCATGTGGTTATCAAATGGAGGGGAAAAAAAGGAAATTATGTGACATAGAATTTAACAAAAGAGAAAATAATTAAGGGTACGTACCAGTTGTTGTCCAGTTTCATCCCTAATTCCAGCAGCTGCTGAAGCATAATTGACTCCTTTGAGTATGTCTTGGCCTCTGGCTGTTGAATAGGGAGGTATGTAACCCTCGAATCCCAAAAGCTCAGCTGTTAATTTTAATTCAAGAGAAAAATTTATACAAGAGTTGAAAATTTTCATGTACCAATAAAGAATAAATTTTATCTACCAGAATAGCTTCTACTTTCTTCTCTTTTTTTTTTTTTTTTTTACTTTTTACTAGCAATTAAAGAATCTATAGCATTTCTTGTCAATAAATATCTGTGTCAGTAACTTTTTCCTACTAGTGTTCTTCTTTTACTTATTTTTCTACCAGTTAGTTCT
Organism: Calophaca sinica; assembly: GCA_037113605.1. Taxonomy (NCBI): domain Eukaryota; kingdom Viridiplantae; phylum Streptophyta; class Magnoliopsida; order Fabales; family Fabaceae; genus Calophaca; species Calophaca sinica. Next base: position 106,754,612 of record CM073735.1, on the reverse strand, counting down.
TACTCAGATGACTACATACCAGAACCAGACTATCTTAAATTGCAAACTAAATGGAGTCAAACAAATCCATGTGCTTGGAATTTTCAGGAGTAGCCACACACCTAATTAAAGTGGAGTAACTGAAATAGGGTAGTGCCAAAAATGCTATGCACCTTACTTATTCCTATCTGATGGGTTGAAAACGGTAAAACTAATAACACAAATACATTAATTTATGACGGGTTTTTGTAACATGTGCAACTTTTGTACATGTTAAAGCTCATTAATTATTATTTTTCCTTAATAATTATCCAATTTCCTATTTGGTTGGAAGAGAGAGAGATTAAATTCATAAAATAAATAGGAAAGTATGTAATTAATAAGGAAATAAAGTAAAAAATTAATGAGTCTTAACATGTGCAAAGTTGCACATATTAGAAAAACTCATTTATGAATTATGATACCTGTTGTTTTTCACATCACCTTTTATATCCATAATATTTTTTCTCTCTTTCTTTCTTTTATTTTTTATTTTTCATTCACATCACTTAATTTTTGCATCTATTAATTCTCGGATTTGGCTATTCTAAAGTTAGTGGAGAGTAAAGTAAGCAACATTAACCATTAATGAAAAAATCCATGATATATTGTTATTTACAAAACATCTATGATTTGTTACTATTGACTTTCTTTGAGATTATTTATTTTACACTCTAAACTGAATTGATCACTTTAGGAGAGTCTAATCCTTAATTCTCAATCTTTTTTTCTTGATAAATAAAAGTTTAAGTAAATTGATTCTTGAGTTCACCAGAATCAGGAAAAATCTCAAAGCTAAAAAATCGCTTACGGATATATTTATATGTTATCCACGTATGTGCACGTTAAAGAATTAAAAGCGATGTTAAACTATCATTATCCAACTAAATTTATTGGATGCCTACTAAATTAATTAGTAGATAAAGGATGAGAAGTGGATTTTATGACTATATCTAATCATTATCATCCTATGATTATGACAAAATAATGATTAAAGGAACATAGAAATGAAACTAGACAAAGACCTTAAAGAAGAATACATGTGTAACTAGACAAAGATCTTAAAGACCTTAAATTTGAGTTCTCTTTTCTAATATGCCATGTGACTTTTTAATATTATAGTTCTAATTTTTGTTTTTTTCTAATATTTTTATTCCTAATATTATTTTTTAAATTCAATCAATAATATATTATTATGTTATTATTATCAAAGAAATATATAATTGTATAAATTTTAAATTTAAATTTATATATATATATCTCTCTTTCATAATTTTAAATATTTTATCTCTTGTTAGTTAAGGTATGCATATTAGGATTAATTTATTTTAAAGAGAGAAAAAAATATTTTATAAAATGCTTAAGTAAATATAAAAAAATAATATTCCTTTGAAATTAACTTGAATCACTCTAAGGGTCTGTTTGGTTCAAACGAGGGGAGGGGATGGATTTTAATGGAGGGAAGGGGAAGGGAGGGGAGGGATTTAATTTGATTTTGTGTTTGGTTGAGAGGAGGGGAGGGGAGGGGAGGGAAGTCTTTGCTTGTTTGGTTCAGAAGGGGAGGGGAGGGATTTTAATGAAGGGGAGAGATTAATTTACTAGTATATCCTTATAGTCTTTTATATTATGTTATATATAACGATATTTAAGTAATTTTATTTTAAATAATTTAATCTCCCCTCCCCTCCCCTCCCCTCCCTTTAAAAAAATTGAACCAAATAAACATAATTTAAAATAACTCCTCCTCTCCCCTCCCCTCCCCTCTAAAACCCCCAACCAAACACACCCTAAACTGACATAAAGCAAACTCACCAATGACATCAACAGTAGTTTTTCCATTGGAGAACCTTCCAGTTGGTCCACCAGCAAAATCAATCCCATAAGGGAGGTAATTAGCTTTGGCCAAAGAAGTGAGCTGGTTATTGTTCCCATCATCAACCAACGAGTCACCAAAAATGAAGTAGCAAGGTACTTGAGGTTCAGCTCCAACCCTACTACTCCACAAACCCAGAACCACTACCATTGCCCCTATATTCATAATCCACTTCATAATGAGCTCCTCAGATGCCATTGAAGCAAGAAATGAGGCAACAAATTATATATGGAGATATGATGTGTGTGAGAATGAGTGGATGATGAACTCCTGAAATGATCAAAACAATTTATAGTTGTAGTCGGGAAAGAACTGGCCAACTTTTTAGCTTTTACGGTTGGGGATACATGTTTTTTGTTAGGAGCATTAAATTCACTCGGACATGGGGGAACATTGTCGGTGTTCACAGTAATATTAAAGTTTGTCATGATTGTGTCAATTTTTCTTTATAAATAGTAAATATGTGAAACACTATCAAAATTTATTAATATTTATGAAAAAAAAGCACAAAGTTTTAGCATCAGAAAATTATGTGTTTGAGTCTTTATTTTGTAACAAGAGAAATAGGAACAGAGTATTAGAGAAAAATGAAAAAGTAAGGTCTCTTTGTGTTCTTTTTTTAGTGTGAAACCATTTTAAAAAATTATTGTTCAAAACAAAACAAAAAATCTATTTGGTAATATTGATTTGAAAACAATTTTAGAGATGAGAAAACAAAAAAAAAACTGCTTAGTAAATTTGTTTTCAGAACTTGTTTTAAAGTCCATGCACTACACCAGATTTCACAAAAAACGACGCCCCTTTTAATAGTGCTTCCAACTAAAACGCTATTGAAAAATAAGCGGAAAGACTTTTAATAGTGCTTCCTTAAGGAAGCGCTACTGTATTCTAGGAATAGATAGCGCTTCCTTAAGAAAGCGCCGGTAAAAGTTGAACGTAAAGAATAGATAGCGCTTCCTTAAGAAAGCGCTAGCGTAGATAAGGAATAGATAGCGCTTAAGCGCTATCTATTCTATATCTACGAAGCGCTATCTATTCTATATCTACGCTAGCGCTTCCTTAGAGAAGCGCTATCTATTCCCAACCCTAAATACTAAACTGACCGTTAACACTAATTGTTTTCCCTCACTCTCACTTCGTTTCCCTCTTCCTCGTCCCACTACTGCGCGCAGAGCTCCTCCTCCCTCTTCCTCACCCCCCTACAGTGTTTCTTCTCCTCTTCCTTGAGCTTCGTCTTCCTTATTCCTCCTCCTAGACACAGTCGCCATTCATCTTCTAGTTTGGTTTCACGAAGCTCCGACCGGCGACTAGCAACGCCTCTTTCTCTCTCAGTTTGCACCACCCCTGTCATCCCTCTCTCAGTTTGCACCGCCAACCGCCGGAGTCCAAGCCAGTCAGCCACTATTTGCAACGCTTCTTTTTGAGAGGACTCCGTTTACCATTTTTTTGCTCCACTTCCAGCAACTGCAACAGGAAGTTTTTTTTCACAATAAATTAATAATCTATCTAATTATTTATTCTGTCGTTTATTTTATTTCCTAACTTTTTTTTTGTACTTATATCTTATATGGTCTTTGTTTCTCATGGTTTTCATTTGTGTGTGTGTTTTATTTTTTATTTTTTTACCATGTATGTTTATGATATGTTAGCACCGTGAGTGTTAGTGGGAAATTATTGAGAATACAAATAGGTTTAATATGATGTTTTGTTATTCAAGGACTAATTTAGTTTTTTAAAGGCTAAAGTTAGAATGGATCGGAAGTGGATGTCTGCCAATCGTCTGTCAATGGAATATAAGGATGAAGTGCAAGATTTTATTAGGTTTGTAGTTCGGCATAAAAAAACCTTAGTAAAATCGTATGTCCTTGTTTGAGTTGTTATTATGTCGGCGAAGTTAATATTGAGGAATTGGAAGGACATTTAGTGAGCAATATTGGAATTGATCAGAGTTATACATGTTGGACAAAGCACGGTCAGACAAGATGTGAATCTTCTAATATGGGGAATAGTGGGATATATGCGTCAGATGACACTGGTACTAATACATATGATGGCGACCATTTTGAAGAGATGGCAAATTCGGTTGAAAATGATCTTCGTAATTGTCCTCAAATGTTTGAGAAGTTTATAAGTGATGCGAAGAAGCTGTTGTATGAGGGTTGTACTAAATTTACAATATTATCGGCGATGTTAAAGTTGTATAACTTGAAATCGGGCAATGGATGGACTGATAAGAGCTTTACGAAATTACTCACCTTATTGAATGATATGTTACCGGATGATAATGAGATTCCTAGTCGGACATATGAGGCTAAACAAATGTTACGCTCTATTGGCATGGGCTATGAGATGATACATGCTTGTCCTAATGATTGCATTTTATTTCGGAATGAATATGCATCGTTAAATTTGTGTCCTAAATGTAAAGTCTCACTATATAAGAAGAAAGAATTGGCTCCAGAGAAGGTTAAGTGGTATTTCCCCATAACTCCCAGATTCATGCGCATGTACCATAGTTCAAAAAATGGAAAACACTTGACATGGCTTGAGGATGAAAGGATTAAGGATGGCATGCTGCGGCACCCAACAGATTCTCCTTAATGGAAAAAAATTGATATTGAGTATCTTGATTTTGGGAAAGAACTAAGAAACCTAAGACTTGCATTGTCTACTGATGGATTTAAGCAACATGGTGTTCAAAGTAGCTCTCATAGTATATGGCCTGTGATTTTGGTGATTTATAACCTACCTCCATGGCTATGCATGAAGCGCAAATATATGATATTGTCTATGTTAATTTCTGGGCTCAAACAACCAAGAAATGATATAGACATATTCTTGGCTCCTTTAATTGAAGACTTAAAGCAAATGTGGGAGACGGGTGTAGAGTTGTACGATGGGTATAGGGAAGAAAGTTTCACCGTGAGGACTATGATCTTCGGCACAATTAATGATTTTCTGGCATATGGTAATTTGTCTGGATACAGTACCAAAGGCAAGTGTTCAAGCTCTATATGTGAAGATGGTACATATTGGATACGGTTGGAACATGGTAAGAAGAATGTCTTCCTTGGGCATCGTAGATTTTTGCCTCAAAAGCATCATTATCGATCTTGGAGGAAAGCATTTGATGGGAATACTGAAGAACATAGAGCTCCTTTGCATTTGACAGGTGTACAACTGTTTGAAAAGGTAAAAGATTTGAGTATTGAATTCGGGAAACCCTGTGCGGGAGAGCTTGTCACACGAGGGTGGAAGAAAAGTTTGATTTTCTTTGAGCTACCATATTGGAAATCATTATACGTGAGACATTTCATTGATGTGATGCATGTTAAAAAAAATGTATTTGATAGTGTCATTGGTATCTTACTCAATATGCCCGGGAAGACTAAAGATGGCATTAATGCAAGGCGGGACTTGGTTAGTATGGGATTGAGACGGGAATTGGGACCGATAAAGAAGGGGAAACAACGTACATATCTATTGTACGTATTGGATGAATGATTTATCATGTCTAATATTTTGCTCATTAAAGGTTTAGGGCATCGTAGAGTGTTACGTGTTTTTGCCCTTCTCGTCTCAACCGATTGATAAGGGCATTTGTTACACCGATTTAAGTGTTACGTTGCACAATCGTCTATTACTTCCCGATCATATGAAAGTTAGAGTTGACATTGTATACGAGGCAGAAACACTTTTGCCTGTTCCACTTGAGGATGTAGATATCAACTACGTGGGAGAGGCACTAGGTACCTTTGTGGCATGGTCGTAGTAATTCGTAAGAGTAAGTGACATGTTATTCTTTAATAAACATGATTCATTATCATATATTTATTAAATTACGTGGTCACTAACTATGTATCTTACTAAAATTAATGCAAAATATAAGGTACTCATACAATCCAAATCCATTGATAAGGACAAGGTTAAGGGCAAGGAGAAGCAGCAAACAATTGGGTCAGTTACATCCCCAGCAAAGAATGAGGGCAAATCTCAACCTTCCCCTTTCACATCTTCTGATACAACATTTTTTTACGTTTCTTCAAGTCCATGTTGATAAAAATCTGGGGGATGGAGCAACACTGCCTATGGCAATTTCTTCAGAACTTTTGGGACATGAAAAAGAATTCAAAATGGAACTCAGTGCCAAGGATGAACTGAATAAAATTTTTACTTATTTATAGCGCGTGGATCAGTCAGACTAATATTATTGTATATATTAGGTACTACATTCAACTTTAAACTGTACATTTTTTTTCTTATTCTTTCACCTAAATATTGAAGTTATTGTTAATCCATTAATTTGTATATGTTTTAATTTAATGTACTTGTATTATGAGATACTGATCCCAGAACGATGGACTCAGAGGTTTGTGTTCTTGTGCCCACAGAGCACAGATTTGCAATTTGACTCTATCGAGATTAAATCATATATAACTAAACGCTTGGCATTAGAAAACTCTGGGTATAAGACCTTGTTTTTGTCACCATGTAACACAGGGTGAATCATTTAATTTAATCACACACACACACACACACACACATATATATATATATATGACTTACTTAACACGATACTAATTTTTGTGAAATGTGATTACTTACTAATTAGGATTTCCTTAATCAACTTTTTTGTAGGAGTCATTGGGTATTGTTAGCGATCAATCTCAATAAAAACACGGTGTACTATTTAAATTCAATGCAAAAAGATTTGAGTTGCCGCAAAAAAATGAAGGATACATACGAACAGTAAGTATCTAATAGTGTTAAATTGTGCTTATCAGATTGTGCTTATTTGGGTTCTGTTTGCAATGAGTTTTTTGAATTTTGATGATTCAAAATTAATGATGTTTGTTATTGCACTCAGGGCTTTGATGATTCATCGAGGACTTGATGGAAAACCCAAGTCCCGATTTTCTAAATCATCCACCACAACTAAGTGGATAACTTTAAAGGTATTTATCAAAATACTTATGTAGTTATTTAATTTAAAAAAATTAAAACTATTGATCTAATATTTTAATTTTATAATAGTGCCCCAAGCAATCGAACACCAATGATTTTGGGTACTATGTTATGACTTATATGAAGGATATTATTGTTCACGACCAAATGGAAATCCTTAAGGAGGTATGCAATTTCAGTTCTACTTTACACAATATAATTACTCTTACATTTGACCATTCTTCCACTTTAATTCTAATATGATTTATTTTTCATTTCGCAGTACTTTCCTGAATGTAAATACCAGTAATACTATGATTCTCAAATTCTTGAATTAAAGGAAAAATGGTGCTCCTATGTGGCAAAAAAGTTTGTTTTACGCATATGATCTTTGTGTTGTTGCATTTAGTAGTATATGATGATGTTGGCCCATGTGAGGCTTTGTTCTGGTTAGTACGGTTTTGTTGTGACTATATATACATGTATGTTATTTTCGGATGTCAATATTTTAGGGGAGATTATGCAAAAAATTTGTTAGATATTTCTTTCAAATATTGAACATTTTAAATATAAATTGATATCATAGTTGTTTTTTGATTCATGTTCTCAGCTTCATTATTCATATACATTTTAAACCTTAAAATGTTCTCAGCTTTAATATGTTCTCAGCTTCGTTGGCCGCACAACACATGCGCAGCATAAGACTAAAACAGTAAAAAAAATATAAATAGAAAAAGGCAAATAACTAGCGCTTGTTTGAAGAAGAGATATCTATTGTTGATAATAGTTGGCGCTTCTTTACTATCTATTCTTGGATTTCACCGGCGCTTTTTGTGTATAAGCGCTGTCTAAAGCTGAGAATAGATAGTGCTTCTTTGAAAAAACGCTAGCTATATGCAACTAGATAGCGCTTATTCAAAGAAGCGCTAGCTATTCACAATTTCCCTAGCGCTTTCCAAATATTGTCTTTTCGAAACATAATCACTAGCAGGTGAATAGCTAGCGCTTTTAAGGGAAGACAAAAAATAAGCGCTAGCAAATCCCAAATCTGGTGTAGTGAATCTCCTATGATGCACCGATGACAATTAGATAATTCAGCAAGGTTCCTAAGCATGCCCCAGGATTCTCTTCGACAGTCTCTCAGGGAAGCCATAAAATTTTGTTAGTCTCCATCTCCCTTTGTCTCCTTCCTCTATCTCAACATTTATGAAGTTTAAGGAATACCTAGCGACCATTGACCCAAAAAAAAAGAAAAGGAATAGCTAGTGACCACACATTTATACAAGCTCCACCACAACAAAGCCACACCACCCTTTCAGCCTTTCCTATCAGTTGCTAACAAATGATCAAACCCTAGCTTTCTTCTCAGCTCTTCAATTTTATTCGCGTGATTTATCTATTAATGCATCATATTTCTCTTTATTGTTAAATATTTTTTAATTCTTGAATTTTATTATTATTTTTTACTTTTATATTTTTTCTTATTTGTAGAAAGCGACTGTTATACCATCAACTATATTGTTAGAATAATATATTAAAATTAAGTAAAATATAATTTATAAAGTACAACTATTATGTTTTGTGTAACACCCTTTTTCTTGTCAAAAAAACTATTATGTTTTGTGTAACACCTTATTTTTAAGAAATATAATTTAATCCAGTAAAAAAAAAGAATATAATTTAATATCTCATAGGGGTATATTAGTAATAATTTAAATGCAAGGAGGAACCTATTTACAAGACAAATATCTAAAAGTGGCAACCCTCGAGTTTTACACTCATACGTAAGGAGTCATAGTCACCCACCCTAAAAGAAGGAAAACGTTCCAATTGTCACTCTATAAGGGCTGCTTTGGCATGAACCCATGCTTAGGTGGGTACATGATGAATCCATGACATTTTTATCATTGATATATTAGTAAACAATTCAAGGGTGGTGATGAAGGATGGGCAACCTTTAACTAAGTGTTTTGCAGGTAAAAAAATTATTTACACTACAGGTCCTGAACAAATTCAGATTTAATGGTTGTTGGGTCAAAATATAATTTTTGCAAAATGGTTTTTAACAATCCGCATGATGAATAGAACTAGCCAATCAAAACGTGTTATATTAAACTTGTACATATATATGAATCTTTAACAAATTAATTTTTTTTTTGACTGAAAATGAAACTTTAACGAATGAATGTTATTTTTTTTTTTGGTCGCCGAATTAATGTTATTAGTTAATATTATTTTTAATATAAACACGTATGGGCTTTTAATTGCATCTTATTGGGCTTGTTGTCAAGCTAACCAATTTTTTTTTGTAAATAGTTGCTCCTGTCATTTCTTTTGGCCCATTCATTATTTTATACGTATGTAGTTAATAATAAATTTAGTAACATTGTTATTATTATGCTTATGATACTGGTTTAGGTTTACGACTACTAAGGATTTCGTTTATTTTGGTTGAGTTCATGTGTGCTTCGTCCGCGGTAGATAAAAATGACTTTGAATGAATTGATTATATATAATTTATCTTAATTAAACTGAGTTTAATTGAAAAAAACGAGTTGAATTTAAAGTTAAGTTTGTTCAGATACGTTTACAAAAAGGTGAGTTGTGCAATAATTTTTAGAGACAAAATAATATTTGGAGTGAAAAGCTCCAAATGTCAACAGAAGTTATAATCAATTTGCATGCGACCTACTGGGTAAGTCAATAGGATTGACCCGGTAGGGTTAGTTTTTGGGACACAGGTTATTTTATGCGACCTACTGGGTAAATCAGTAGGGTTGACCTTGTAGGGTTGGTGTTCGGGGCACCGGTTATTTCATGAGACCCACCTACTGGGTAAGTAAGTAGGGTTGACCTGGTATGGTTGGTGTTCGGGCACTTTTTTTTTTTTTTGGATAAGCTCGGGGCACGTGTTATTTCATGCTACCTACTGGGTAAGTCAATAGGGTTGACCCGGTAGGGTTAGTTTTCGGGACACATGTTATTTCATGGGACCTACTGGGTAAGTAAGTAGGGTTGACCCGGTATGGTTGGTGTTCGTGGCACGTGTTGTCTGATGCGACCTACTGGGTAAGTCAGTAGGGTTGACCTTGTATCGTTGGTGTTCGTGGCACGTGTTGTCTTATGCGACCTACTGGGTAAGTCAGTAGGGTTGGCCTGGTATAGTTGGTGTTTGGGGCTCGGGTTGTCTCATGCGACCTACTGGGTAAGTCAGTAAGGTTGACCTGATATGGTTGGTGTTCGAGACCCGGGTTATTTCATGTGATCTACTGGGTAAGTCAATAGGGTTGACCCGGTAGGGTTAGTTTTCGGAACACGTGTTATTTGATTTGATTTGATCTGATCTTATCTTATTTTGTTTTGTTTTATTTGATATAATTTTCCGTTATTTTATTTTGTTTTGTTTTTCAATTTATTTTATAATTTAATTTAATTTTATTATATTATTTTATTTCATTTGTTGTTGTTTTAAGTTATTTTAATTTAATTTATTTTATATTATATTATTTTATTTGATGTTGTTTTATGTTATTTTATGTTATGTTATTTTATTCTATTTTATTTTATTTTATTTATTTTAATTCAATGCTTTTTAGTGTTTCATAATATTATTTTTATTTTGCGTATTTATAACTTTTTAATTTTTGTACACATATTATTATTACTTTTTCATGGTGGCCTGCATTGTCTGTATTGCATTTATTAGTTGGAGATGTTCACTTGGATTGATGACTTGGAGCTTGTCACATGGATTGATGAATTGGATGGCATCACACGAACGGATCCAAAAAATTGTGGAGTAAAAAAAAAAATTTAAAGAGTGTTAGGTCAATTTTTTAATTTCATGTTATCATGGGGAGGAAACTACAACCTTATAGAAAACCTGTTATACTAAGTAATTTTCATGGGTTCATATGGATCCATCTAAGCATGGGTCCATGCTAAAAAGCCACCCTCTATAAGCTGTCAAGAAGAAAGAAGCAGCATAAAAACAAGAAAGTACAATCATCCTTCAATTGAAAAGGGTATAATATCAACTCTTATTTTTTGTAGAGAAGGTGTGATATTGCCTTAAACTTCATGTATCTAGCAAATAGGTAACTGATTCTTTATGCTAATTTTTTTTATAAATAAAAGTTTTAGTGAGTCAGATTCTGAGCTCACTAGGTTCGATTAGGAAAAACCTCAAGAATCAAATAATACAATTTTGAGTCAATTAATTAATGGTGAATACATTTTGATCTTTTATTCTTACTATATATTAATCACTAATTTGTGTTTTTTATCTTGAAAATCATATTATTTAATTGGCTTAAATGCACTTTTCGTCTCCCAACTTTCTCAATTTAGTGATTTCAGTCCCCCTATTTTATTTTTTACCATTTTGGTCCCGTAACTTTCTCAATTTGGCGATTTTGGTCGCTATGTTTTTTTAATAGCACTTTTGGTCCCCTAAAAATCGTGAATTGTGCACTTTTGGTCACCCACTTTTCTAAAATCCAAGATTTTTGGGACCAAAAGTACAAAAAATTCATATTTTGAGGGACTAAAAGTGTAATTAAAAAGTACGAGGACCAAAATCGCCAAATTGAGAAAATTAGAGGACCAAAATTGTCATAAATAAAATAGGGAGACCAAAATCACCAAATTGAGAAAGTTGGGGGACCAAAAGTGTAATTAAACCTATTTAATTTTAATAGGTTCTTATAATTGAAAAAGAAAAAGCAAACTGTGAAGCAATCTCGAATTTTATGTTTAATATAAAAAAAATACGAATTAGTAGTTAAAATTTAATAAAATAAAATGTCAGAACTTATTCAAGTGAATTAGTTTCAATAAATAATAGGTCTTGTTATAATAAGTATTAAAGGATTAGGTTTTTTTTTTTACGAAGGTTTTTCATCCCACTTCAGTGTCTACTTAATCCAAAGTTTGACCTGAAGATAATTTATAATTTGACCTCAAATTATTCTATCATGAGAAATCAAATTTGAGTACTAGTCAAGTTCGTTCCAGTAATAGAGTTGTTAACCACTCACATCCAACTTGAGTTAATATTAAAGGATAAGTGTTAATTAATACAAAATTTATGCACTTTTTAAAAAAATATTATTAAATTTTTTTTTGTGAGATACATATATATTTTTTTGATAAAGATACATATATTTTTATTGAAAACATGCCTCGTGTACTTAGAAAATACAATGCCCCATGTACTTAAAAAAAAATTAATCAAGTTATTACCTAAAAATAAATTGGAGAATAATCCATGCCATGATATTGTCGGTGGAAGCCTTCGAGTTTGTCAAACTAATCATAAATGTTAGTGATTAGTAAAATTTAATATTTTGTCTGTCGTTCCAGCTAACGAGCTTGGATTTTCAGTAAAGCATTAGCGTATTGAAAGCGAAAAGTCCAAAATCCTACTCTGCGCGTAGTTACCTAAACTCCTACTTGGGCCAAGTTAGCTAAACTCTGCGCGTAGCTTTGAGCAAGTTGTCGTTGACGTTTTCGTTCGCGTTGATCCAGGTCGACATAAAAAGGGTTAGTGAGAAACGTTTGCATTTTACAGCTAATATTTTTTTTTCTTTACAGACAATATTAATGACAATTTTTTTGAGCAATTAATGACAATGTTGACATTTAGAATAATTTATGATTTAAATGAAAAACTTTACAAAACAAATGAAGCGTGAAATAAACTTATCGGTCTTACTAACAAGTGTCCTAAGGAAGTTGATTAAAGAATTCAAAAAAAAAAAATATATCTTGAGAATACATGTTAAATACTTTTCGAAGTAATAAATACATCATTTTTTCATATAAACTTATCTTTTTTGATTTCTTAATCAATGTCGTAAGAATATTTTCCTAAACTTAAAATGGAGATTTTCAAAATTTTCTTGCCGTCCCCAATTAAAGGCACATGCATATTCCGATCCTTGGGCACATCAATGGGAGGTTGAAGATTAGTTAGACGGGATGCTTTTTGCATCCTCCATTTTATCTTATACACCTCCCTTCAGTGTAAAATTATTATTTTTTATCTAAAAGTATCATTTCAAAATGCATAGATATGTGTCTAAAAATTAACTCTTGGAATACATAAATCTGTGTTTCATAAGTTAATTTATGGACAGCACCAAAAAAAAAGTTAATTTATGGACTATTCATACATTTCGGAAGTATAATTTCGAAATGCATATGTGTGTTAGGAAATTAACTTTTGGAATGCATAAATTTGTGTTTTTAAGTTTAATTTCTGAAAGATTTTAATTTCTTTGAACTTTTATAGATTTCGGAAACTAAATTCTGGAATTTAAAAAAAATTAGACTTTTGGAAAGTGTTCAGCCCGAACTCGTTCTTCCCATCCAAACAGTTTCCTTTTCTTCCTTTTCAATTTGTACCCAATTCTTATTCTTCTTCTGCATTTTTCCCTTTCTGAAACAGAAATGAACCTTTTACCATTGTACGCCGATTCCTCACTATTACGGTTGCAGTCGATGTCATTGTCGTAGTAAAGGGAAACAGTCCATCGTTGGACTTGCAACTGTTGATAAGCATGGGGCTGCTTGCAATGCTAATGTGTGAGGGGTGGAGGTGTTGAAGAGGGAAGTGGCTAAGCAAATCCGGCTAGCGGCCGGCTCGAAGGGGCTTTCGGTAGGTGCAACAACGACTTATGGGTAAAGGAGTGGGAATGGTCACCATTCAAAAGGGTGTATTAGAAAGTACATATAAGGCTTCTGTTGTGAAGAGGAGAATAGATGGGAAAGGGATAGGCCGAGAGGGGGTGTGGGAAGAGGAAGAGGAATAGTGGCAAGCCAGGATACTGTTATGAAATTTTCATTTCGGGAGGGATAATGATGTGCTCCAAGTCATGCACAAGCCCTTAGGATCCATCTAACAATGAAGATGAAATCACAATTCCTTGGCCAAAAGATGAAGGAATCAAAGACGGGAAATCAAAAGAAAACAAACAAATGGATTAAGGTATGAAGATGGAAGAATGGCACCACAAGCATTCTTTGGATTAGAATGGTTAATAAGCCAAAGGAGGAATCACCACAATGGAATGGAATCCATTGATAAGATTCAATCAAGTTCTATTCCAAGAACCCTAGAGGAGATACTCACTCTAATTATCAAAGAGAAATTTCATTTAAATTAAAGGTAAGGTTCAAATGACTTATGACAAGCTTACTTAAGGTAAGTCACACTTTCCTAAAATGGGCCTTACTAAGGTGGCACCATTACCTAGGCCCAACCATGAGCTTACATCACATTCCTAAATAAACTAAGCGTAAGGAAGCCTAGTACATCTTCTCTTACACATGATATAGATAAACTCCAACTCTAGAATTTATTACATAACCAAGTTAAAACAAACACCATAAAGAAAGCAATATTAGGCATCATCTCCCACTATGAAGCCATGGCCATCTTCATTATCGACCCATCCCATATTATCGAGCCTGAGTCAATACAGCTCAGAGATAACCTAGAATACGAAGCATTACCTTCAAACATTGTGGATCGAAGAATAAAAGAACTTCAAGGCAAACAGATTCCTCTGGTACAAGTTGTATGGGATGAAAGAACTGGAGACACTACCTAGGAACTAGAAGCTGACATCAAAAGGCAAAACCCACATCTCTTAATAGGTAAGTAATCGGCAATTTTCGAGGACAAAAATTATTTTAAGGGGTGGTAATGTGACATTCCCAGAAAATAAAATAGGTAAAGAAATATTTAGAAAAATCCTAAATGGAGAAAATATGCTAAAAAGGATTTAAAAAGGATGAAAATGCCCTAAGGAAGACAAGAAAGCTCTAGAAAACCCTAGAAATCAAAAATATAGATATTTTTGGAAAAGCCTTATCGCGATGTGATGGCCCTGAGAGAGAGGGCCATCGTGACGCGACACACCTTCTGCCAACGTCATCGTTGGTTCACTGACACGTGTAAAGGAAGAGGGATGGTTGCGACGCGGCGGTGTTTGTGAGAGGAGCTCGTTGCGACGGACCAATTTTTGCCTATATATAGCGCTCTTCCCCTCCCCTCAAACCACCTTCTATCCAAGCTTCATTTGGAAGATGCGGGGAGTAGCTCCAGAGGCAAGGCGGGGGTACGGGCGATGACAGTCTTCTAGTCAGGTATGGGGAGATCTGAACCCTATACACTAGGGATGGTAGGGATAAGATGGGTGTAGAATAGGGAAGTAAGGTGGCCCTAGCCCTACTAGGGGTTGATACCCCAACACCCTAGGAAGGGTGTTGAGACAACGACTGCTAAAGATAGCCGTCGTTAGTCTATCAACAATAGGAATAATTTATCTATTGTGCAGAAAAACCTAGGATAGAAGACTTATGATTGTTTTATGGTTGTGTGTGTGATTGTTGGTGTGCTGATTGATAACATGTCAATAGCAGGTCGCCTGAGTGACACTAGGGATAATTCATATGTTGATCGAGGATGGTTGATGGTTGATGTTGTGATGTGTATGCTGGTAATTATAATTATGCTGATCTTATACTAAATGATGAAATATTGTTATATGTGGGAATATGATGATTGGTTGAGCTGTTTAATTATAATGAGATGATAAGTGCTGAGATAAGCTGCTATATTATGATGTGAGGTTTCATATGCATAGCTGTAATCCACCGCCGTGCACATAAGCTGTGTATGAGGTTAGGTACCGGAGTGCGGGTACGATGCAGTCAGTACAGGACACGCTAGTCGTTGACGATAGTCTGGGTCCGGCAAAAGTCCACAGTTGACCAATGGTTTGGCCGCCATTGTGTTGGGACGTTGGGTAGCCTGGTCATCCTAACGGGATACTGTTGTATCACTATCCATGCTGCCGATCCCGAGTGCCGCTCCAACACCTGTTCCTATCAGCCGAAATTGGGGAGCAGGGATACACTCTTAGGGGTACAATGAGTAGGATATGGGGATGTACAACTGACTTAACCTGCCCATCATAGGCTGGTGGGAGGTAGCTGTAATTACAAAGGCTAAGATGGGGTCGCTTCTGCCGTACTAGCTGTGTGGCCACGTAGGCATATAGACTTAGGTTGCATACACAGGGGTAGCTAGGCGATGATCCCAACCATTGCTCGAGGATGTGTGTGCCTACTTCTTCACATATTATATTCTCCTACTTTCCTGTTTATATGGTGTATGGTGTGTTCTCATCTCTCATGTCTTGTATTTCGTTTCTTTGCTATCCTTTGTATTATTAGATTCTGAAGATTCCCGAGATATTGAAGATGTCACACTACTTCCACCCGTCGATGCTGGAGGAGCCGAGCATCCCAGTCAGTACAGGACACGCTAGTCGTTGACGATAGTCTGGGTCCGGTAAAAGTCCACAGTTGACCAATGGTTTGGCCGCCATTGTGTTGGGACGTCGGGTAGCCTGGTCATCCTAATGGGATACTATTGTATCACTATCCATGCTGTCGATCCCGAGTGCCGCTCCAACACCTGTTCCTATCAGCCGAAATTGGGGAGCAGGGATACACTCTTAGGGGTACAATGAGTAGGATATGGGGATGTACAACTGACTTAACCTGCCCATCATAGGCTGGTGGGAGGTAGCTGTAATTACAAAGGCTAAGATGGGGTCGCTTCTACCGTACTAGCTGTGTGGCCACGTAGGCATATAGACTTAGGTTGCATACACAGGGGTAGCTAGGCGATGATCCCAATCATTGCTCGAGGATGTGTGTGCCTATTTCTTCACATATTATATTCTCCTACTTTCCTGTTTATATGGTGTATGGTGTGTTCTCATCTCTCATGTCTTGTATTTCGTTTCTTTGCTATCCTTTATATTATTAGATTCTGAAGATTCCCGAGATATTGAAGATGTCACACTACTTCCACCCGTCGATGCTGGAGGAGCCGAGCATCCCAGTCTGGGGAGACTTCGAGGTCTACTACCACGACATGGATGGGGACTGCTGGGGGATCGATTATAGCCACATGTCGTGATCTACATTCGATTAGTTAGTGTTTTCTTTCGTCTGTTAGGGTCACCGAGAGCCTCCTTCATTGGTGACTTTAGGATAGCACAATGGTTACCCTTTAACAGCATGTGGCAGAAGCCTAGGACTAGACATTGTTACTCTGCTGCTCCTTCTTCTTTCAGTTCTTATAGTATGGCCAGAAATAGCGTAGGAGATTGGGAAGTGCGTCGTAGGTCTGAGACGACTGTCCCAGCATCTTCTATAGCACCCTTGGTAGAGCCCTTGAGGGCCTACTCATCCAGGCTCCAGGAACGCCCTTCTATAGGGGATTCCTGTTTGCCGCCACGATCGCGCGTTAGGTTTCATAGGACAGGCCAATTGTAGGAGGGCTCTCGTTAGGAGTTTGTTGTACTTTTGACCGATGATTATTTTTTTGTATACCTTCAGGAGTTCTTGTGTATTTGTATATTAGTCTTTTGGTGGTTCCTAGGATGGAACCCTATCTGTATCAAAGCACTTTATATATATATATATACACACACACACACACACGTTGTACTCCCTCCGTTTTCATATATAAACAACAAAGCACGTTTTTGATTCATTGAATAATTAAAAAAGTGCTTTGTTGCTTATATATGAAAACGGAGGGAGTACTCTGATATGTTTATTATTCAATTTTATATGCGTAATTAAATGTAATATTGTAAATGGGACATGGGTTGTCTCACTACCCCTTTAAAATTATTTAGCTTGTGCCTTAATACGGCCTTCATTAAAAACCCATCAACTTTGTTCCCCAAAGTTTTTTTTGGACACAATTCTGAACAGACCATAGGATTCATCTTCCCTTGCGCCTTGGTCCATCTTTTTGCCTTTGCAATAAAAAATGTACTATCACCCTTTATTCCCCAAAGTTTTTTTTTTGCACACAAGTGTTATTGAGGAATGATAAAGGGAAAGGGATTAACCAAATACCTGTGCTTCTAATTTTGGGCCTCTGGTCCTTTTATAAGCATAAAGAAATATTGGAGGATTGAACCATTTTCATAGGCTTGTTCACTAAAGTGCCTGTCACATTTCTGGTCTGCACGTTATTAAACTCCACGCAAGTGCCTGTTCACGCTTTTGGAAGATTGAACCAGTGGACCAAACAAGTTTTTTATCTAATTTATCACAAATATCACCTGATCATTAATAAAAGATGGCAACCAAATATTTACTTATGCCATAAGCACAATTGTATGACATTTTTAAGGGATATAGATATTTTCCAACTTGTGGAAGCAACGATTAGGCAAACCGCCAATTCTACGCATTCATTGAAACATTCAAATGGATCAGAGGTTCCTTCATACCACAAAGTGCAACAAAACACAATAAAGTGCGTCATAACAGTAATCGCCTTACAAATTAATGATAAAATGACATATTATGATGACTTGCAATGTCTTATATTTAAATGCCTAGTGTGAAAAGTGGTGATCACATGCCAGAGACCATCGGGCTTAGAGATATTCTGCATTCTCATCTTCCCTACTGATAAAGGAAAAACCAACGTGTTCAGCACCTATTTCTTGAATAAATTCATAAAAATAATTACATCCTTTTCCATTCAATAAGCAGCACACAACAATGAAGCAAAATTAGGCAGGATAGTATTTTGACACAATTTTAACCAACTGACAAGTCAATCATTCAATAGATTAAGTCCGCATGCTATTGGAGACAATGTATCATTGATGTCCTAAAAATTGTATGAAAAACCAGCATCATTATTTATAATTACCTGGTAAGTATTCATGTCTTCACCGTAAATCCTACACGACATCAACCTGTGCACTCAACGAATACGCCACTACAAAATCAGTTGGCTCTTTATTTACTCGCCCACTGAGACACGATCGTCTGTTGTGCCCAATTACTCCACATGAACCACACCTTTGTGTTTGCTTGCCTCTCCTGCTGCTGGATGTTCTGCTCGCACCGCAACCCTTACTTCTCGCAGTAGGTGGATAATGTAATATCTCAGGTGCAATTTCACACTGATTACTACAAGAAAACAGCTCGTTACCGACGGAATTTTACCGACGGCCCCGACTCCGTCGGTAATATTTTTAGTACCGACGGCTAAGCCGTCGCTAATGCGCCGGAAAATATGACTTGCGAAATTATTTTTTCCCGACATTAGCCGTCGGTAATTACTGACGGCTTATGGCCGTCTGTAATTACCGACGGCTTAGCCGTCAGAAACGTCGAAATATAAAAACTGATTTTTTTTTCTACGTTACTGACGGCTAAGCCGTCGGTAATTTCGGACGGCTTTTGGGCCGTCTGTAATTACCGACGGCTAAGCCGTCGGTACAAAATTATGTTGGCGGTAAAAATTTTTGTTGTCCCGCGTTTAATTGGCGGACGGTGGACGAAGTACCGACGGCTAAGCCGTCGGTAATATTCAGCAAAATTTTTTGACCTATCTGTTCTAATTTTCCTCTCCCTCTCATTCTCAAAACTTCCCTATTTTCATCTCTCTCAACTCTCGCTCTCTTGCTCTCGAGCTGCCCTCACCGCCTCCTTCCTCATTGTGCCACACCACTGCCACCTTACCTCGCTGCCACGGTGCCATCATTGTTCGCCTCCACCACCACGCTCTGTAGTCTCACCTTACTAGAACGACTTCGCCTCTCACTATCTCTCTGTTCTTGTGTGATCGCGGTGTCCTGTGGCCAAAGGCAGCGTCTCTCGATCTGCTCTCTTTGTTGGTGAGTTTTTGTGATTTTTGCTCTCAATTTCTTACGCTTCTTTCCATCGTGAATCCGTCAATCTATTCTCCTTTTTCTTGCTTTCGCCATTTTTGTTGGATCCCCTCTTCTCTGTGTTTCCTTTTGATACTCTCTCTTTCCCCTTTGTATTCGACCCTTTCCTTTTTTAAATCTTCCAAACTATAGTATCCCGCTTCACTTCCGCTCTCTTCGTCTTCAACGACGATCAATAAAGGTCCTCGTTACTTGATTCCCTAACTTCTTTTCCCTTTGTTACTGAAACATCCTTAATAAATTGAAATGGAATGGTTGTTCTTGCTCACGTAAATTATGTAAAAGCGATGTTCTTTGAATGTTGATGTGTTTTGTTTTTCTTCAATTTTTGTTGATGTTGAAGTGAATTCTATCTTTGAACACAACAGATGGATCAAGCTATCGTGGGAGGGCATATGATGCATTGTTGTTGGATCTTTGGAGGCACCCTCTTGCAATTAGCCAAGCCATTGAGGAGACTTATCTTTGCTATTGGATCCAAATATGGTTTGTTTGTTCACCCATGACACTTTCACAGAAATCTTGAACCAAAATTAAAATGTGAATTGAAACTGCAAGGCTTAGTAACAACAAAATAGGAGATGGAGTTGTTTTTGGATATTTGAATTCAGCGTTTGCCTTTGGAAATTTCTTTTGTATTTTTTTTAATCTGATTTTTGTTGATGGTTGCGTATGTTGATTTTGACTATATCATTTATCAGGTGGCATGTGTGGTAAGGCTTTGAATTTCAATTTGATTAGGGAAACTCTTTTATTGTTTTCCCCTAATTTCCCCATGGGTCTGACTCTCAGATTAGGCTTCCTTTTTTTTTCTTTTTTGTTTTCCTTTTCGGTTTTTGGTCGTGGAGAACAGGAAAAAGATGAACAGAGGCATACCACTTTTGGGAGGAAGCCACGATCAGGTATAGCTTTGACATGTTGTAAAAACACATGTACTCCTCTGTGATAGGATTATGTTCCAACAGTGTTTGACAACTTCAGTGCTAATGTAGTGGTGGATGGTAGTACGGTTAATGTTGGTTTATGGGATACTGCAGGTTGGTTGGTTGTCCTTCTATGTTTCACTTTCATATTATATGACAATAATATTTGATGAGCCAAAATTTTGTGGATAACAGGACAAGAAGATTACAATAGACTAAGGCCTTTGAGCTACAGAGGAGCTGATGTTTTTCTGTTGTGCTTTTCTGCAGTCGATAAAGCCGATTATGAGAACATTTCCAAAAAGGTTTTTTCCCCTCTCTGCCTAGCCGAGATTCCTCTTTTTATTCTTTGTAATATAATGTTTTTGTTGACATTAGTATTGTCAAGTCATGTCTTTAAAAATATCTATATATGTTGGATTCTTGACAAACAAAGTGGATACCAGAGTGAGACATTATGCTCCAAATGTGCCTATTGTCTTTGGTGGGAACAAAACTAGGTAAGATAAATATTCCATCAAAGTAGCATTACAATTATCATCATAAGTTGACAGTAATGACAATCAATTAAATCTTATGTATGTACAGATTTGCGAGATGACAAGCAATTTTTTATTGATCATCCTGGAGCCCCACGAATAACAACTGCTCAGGCATGTTCTCAACAACTTAGACAAAAAGATGCCTATATTGAAACCAAAATTATTTTGCACGTACAATGAATTTAACCAGTGATTATGGTGAGCAGGGTGAAGAATTAAAGAAAACGATTGGTGCAGTCACTTTTATTGAGTGCAGCTCTAAAACACAACAGGTAAAATGGCTGCACTTCATTGGATTCAAATTTTTTGAGCCCTATTTTGAAGCAAACTCAAGCTCTATATTATGATGTAGTTGAAGGAACCATTGTTTATATGTGTTCAATCAAACTGCAACAGATGTTCTCTGATTCAATTTAATCCCAATTGGGAAGTATTTTTAAGTGTTGGTTACAATTCTCTCTTTTTTCTGTTTGCAGAACGTGAAGGTAGTTTTTGATGCTGCAATAAAGGTTGCAATGAGGCCACCAAAGCCAAAGAAGAAACCATGCAAGAAAAGGACTTGTACTTCATTGGAATGAGGAGGGTCATGTGTGCTTGAGTAAGAAACAAGTACTTATAGGCTCCTTATAGTTCCTTTGGAATTTGATCCTCTTGTAAGACAAAAATCATGTAGCCGTCGAGTTTTAATTTCTGGTAAAAACTGAAAAAAGACTGAGTTTTTTTTTGTTTTAATTTCTAGATTACAGTGGGCTTAGCCGTCGGTAAATTTACTGACGGCTAAGCCGTCGGTAACTTCGGATCTATTTTTTTATTTTAATTTTTAGTTTACAGTGGGCTTAGCCGTCGGTAAATTACAACAGAGTTTTCGTGCATTTTACTGACGGTCATGTGACGACTTTCTGACGGCCAAGCCGTCGGTAATTACCGACGGCTTTTTGGCCGTCGGTAAATTTTACCAAGGGGGAAAATACCGATGACCTCGAGGCCGTCGGTAATATCGAATTACCGACGGCTTTTTAGAATTACCGACGGCTTTTGGCCGTCGGTAATGACGAAAATTCTTGTAGTGATTGTTACCCACAGCACCTTCGGCATTATACGTCAATTTCAACACTTTCAACTCATTTGTAACAACGTCGACAATATGTTGATAGTCGTTGTCATCGCGTGATGCCAAGTCAGATAAGCTCCACCAAACTAGCATATTATAAAGAACCATCATGGTAGCTAGCACGAATTGACTCCTTAGCATATATCGACAATCTGTCAAGCACCAAGCACTTAGGCAACTCAGTAAAGCCTAAATACGCTAGTACCATTACAATGTGGTCGCGTGGAATTCCAATTGACTCCATCCTTAGGCAAGAACAACTATATTCAAGTGGGGAAGGACAAAATGTCACACGCCAGATTTTGACTAAACCTGGATACTTTGACACTATATAAATAGAATACATTGACATTTCTTGGATATCCATCAGCCTTATTAATGACACCTTCATGAGAACCTGACAGAATTATTTAGAGTCAAATATTAACAAAGGGTAAAGGAAATGATTAAATTATGAATAGGTAGCTAAAAAGAACTAAAATTATATAAATCATTGATACTTAATACTATTATGTAATGCAAAGATGAACAACTATTATCTAAAAATGGATCAATCTCTCCTATCATTACAACAAACACATCACAATTTAAATATAGAGGACGACCGCTAATATACTAGCAAGAACAACATGAGTACCTGACGAAACATCAGAAATATCTCCTTTTTGAATTGTTTCGATGCCGACCTTTCTAGACTTCGAAAACTCGTCTGGAGTACTATGTCACCATATTTTGACTGAAAATCTTCTTCCACTTCCCTAAACCGATAATAAGTTAAGGCACCTATGAAATTGTTGAACAAACTCAGTCAAATTAATCCTTGGATTAACAAACTTAAGGATATGGCTGTGAAATGCCTCACAACGTGACGTCGTCCGGATACCCACAAAAAAATTTCCCCTAATATGGGCTGTTGCCCACATTTTTTTCTCTCTCTCATACAACTCTCTATTCCATGTGTTATCTTCCAAACCAAACTTTACAACCATTTCTTCTCACAATTGCTCGAATTTAAGAGCATCGTGATCACCCAACATGCGTTTCTTCAACCAAACCAGGAAACCTGGAATTGCAACATTGGTTGTTGCATTGTGAAGCAAATGCCATGCACATAGCCTATGGTGCGCTTGTGGAAACATTCTACCAATGGCATTCTCATTGCAAGGTCGCTATCAGTTATTACTGAACAAGGCGGCTTTATTACCTAAGAAGGCGTCTTGCCATTCATTGCAACCAAAAATTGTTCCATGAACCACACATATGTCTCTTCAATCTTGTTTGCCACAAGTGCAGTTGCAAAAACTATTATTTGGTTGTAGTGATTAATACCAGAAAATATCACCAGAGGACACTTGTACTTGTTCTTACGGTAAGTTGCATCAAATGCCAACACATCACCAAATATTTCGTTTGACTTTCCCAGAACACCAAAAGAGGTGGTGAAGCCTACTTTCATCATCCACATTATGCGCAACAAAGATCAATGGGTCCTTCACTTTCATCATCCACAGTATGCGCAACAAAGATCAATGGGTCCTTCAAGCAAAGCTCTTTCAAATACTTCACGACACCACTAGCATCTGATATTTCCTTTCGGCCTTCTCTAGCCGTCTGATTGTAAATGTCCTTTTTTTAAACATCATCTTATGATAGTCACCAGCAGTATTCGCAAAGGAACCATAAATTTGTGGCGCTCCTATCCCAACTTTTGTAGAATTTTCAATTTGCAAAACATCCGCAATAGTCATCTTCCTATGAGCTGGTAACATAGCACAATATATTTCTTCCAACAACTCATGGTTATGATCATCCATGAATAATGAAACATACCATCACCCTGAATGACTATCAACGTGAACACAAAATTTCGCATCACATCCACACCTTGTATAGTTTCTTTGTTCACGTCTTCGCATTTCAAGTGCCACTCCCCTATCTTCTCTGAATCCTTCTCGGGAACATACAAATGTTTGTTGTAATATTTTCCTTTTGGAACTTCTCAAAAGCCTGTTCTTATGAACAGACAATCCATTCATTCTACCATACCAACTGTAGAATAAGTGTGCCACGTGCAGATCAACAAAATCGAACCTACTAACATCATTTGTTCTTATGTTT
Source organism: Calophaca sinica (assembly GCA_037113605.1). NCBI lineage: Eukaryota > Viridiplantae > Streptophyta > Magnoliopsida > Fabales > Fabaceae > Calophaca > Calophaca sinica. Next base: position 106,730,292 of record CM073735.1, on the reverse strand, counting down.
TTCATGTTGATGTTCCCAATGTCCACCAACCCATTAATGTTTATGCCATCTTCAATAAAAGAGTCGACACCTCCTCCAGTTTCATCACCATCTCCATCTTTGTCCTCGTATCCATCTCCATCATCATCATCATCAACGACATTTCCTTCTTCATGTCCATCTCCACCTCCCTCTCCCTCATCAACATCAACTCTTGCTTCATATCCATCTCTATCTTTGTACCCATATCCACCTTCAATAATCTTATAGTTTCCTCCAATGGGAAGTCCTGATTCCTCCAATCCCTATTGTAAAGAGTTGTGTATTCACTTGTTGTTTCAACATGAGTACAATGTATATATATACATTAGGATATGAACATGATTCCTAGAGAAATAAAAGCTTATGCTAAGTCCTAGAGGAATAGATAAAATGAATGGTAGAATACATTGGATAAGACTCCACCGTCCACACCGTCCATATTAATTACAATCAATACTCTCCCTTAAGCTGGAGCATACATGTCATATGCACCAAGCTTGATACAAATAGATTCAACCCGAGGTCCTCTAAGGGACTTAGTCAACAAATCAGTCAGTTGATCATTGGAACCAACAAAACTAGTCATGATTTCTCCTGAAAGAACTTTCTCTCTCACAAAGTGGCGATCGATCTCTATGTGCTTAATTGTTTCATGAAATACTGGATTAGAAGCAATATGCATCGCAGCTTGGTTGTCACACATTAGTTTCAATGTCTTGACATCTCCCAATTTGAGTTATTGGAGTAATTGTTTAAGCCATGTGAGTTCACAAGCTGTTACTGCCATAGCCCGATACTCTGCTTCTGCTCTTGATCTTACGACTGTGTTCTGCTTCTTGCTCCGCCAGGAGATCAAATTACCTCCAACAAGGACACAATATCCTGTAGTGGATTTTCTATCTGATGGTGAACCTGCCCAATCAGCATCAGAATAGCCAACAACTTCGGTGTTACCCTCGTTTCCATAAAGTAATCCTTTACCTGGTGCACTTTTGATATACCTAAGAATGCGAACTATAGCGTTTTAGTGGCTATCACAGGGAGCATTCAGAAATTGACTGACTACACTTATAGCAAAGGTAATGTCAGGCCTGGTCACTGTAAGATAGTTAAGTTTGCCAACCAGAAGTCGATATCTACCATGGTCTTTCAATGGCTCCCCCTGACCTGGTAGTAGTTTGACATTGGGATCTATGGGAGAATTATTGGGTCGACAATCAAGCATGTTGGTTTCTTCTAGTATATCAAGAGCATATTTCCGTTGAGTAATAGCTACACCTGTCTTAGACAGAGCAACGTTAATCCCCAAAAAGTATTTTAAGGGACCCAAGTCTTTGGTCTAAAAGTGGATGGACAGATGTTGTTTAAGCCGATGGATGGCTGCCTGATCGTTACCAGTGATGATGATGTCGTCGACATAGACAAGCAAATAAAGGCAGGTAGTCGGTGAAGAATGCATGAAGAAGACAGAGTAATTAGCTTCACATCTGGTCATGCCATACTCTTGAAGTACAATGCTAAATCTCCCAAACCAAGCACATGGAGATTGTTTCAAGCCATAGAGAGACCGACGTAGCCGGTATACGTGGTGAGGTGCACCACTAACAGTGAATCCCGGTGGTTTCTCTAGGTACACCTCCTCCTGTAACTCACCATGTAGGAACACATTTTTTATGTCCAATTGATGGAGAGGCCAGTGATGAATAGCAGTCATGACAAGGAAAAGGCGAACAGATGCGATCTTGGCAACTAGAGAGAAATTATCTCCATAATTAAGGCCAAAGATCTGTGTGTATTCTTTTGCTACGAGGCGAGCTTTCAAGCGGTCAATCTTCCCATCGGGCCTAACCTTAACTGTATAGACCCATCGACAACCCACTGTAGTTTTGCCATTAGGTAAGGGTACCAAATCCCAAGTACCATTGGAGTGTAAAGCAGCCATCTCATCCACCATTGTCTGTCGCCAGCCAGGATCAGACATAGCTTCACCTGTAGTTTTGGGAATAAACACAGAATCCAAGGAGAAAACAAAGGTAGAGTAGGATGGAGATAATTTGTGATAATTCAAAACACAAGCATAAATAGGATTAGGGTTCCGAGAGGACCTGTTACCTTTACGTAGTGCAATGGGTTGTTCCGGTTTAGGATGCAGAGCCTGAGAGTCTGGCAGAGTAGGGGATGAGTCCTGAGACGCAGAGGTGGCTTCTGGACAGGGCCTCCGTTGATATGTGTGAAAGGTAGGAATAGAAACAGGGGTAGGTGCAATGGGAATAACAGAGTTCTCTAAGGGAAGAAAGTGAGACTTACTGGGATCATTTGCCTTGTCAGGAGTAGAAGGAAAGAAAGGACTAGTCTTGAAGAAGCTGACATCCGCAGAGACATTGTACCGATGAAGATCTGGTGAATAGCATCGATAGCCTTTCTGCAGACGGGAGTAGCCGAGGAAAAGACACTTGAGGGATTTGGCAGCAAGTTTATCTTTCCCTCGGGTGAGGTCGTGGACAAAACAGGTGCATCCAAAGACTTGGAGTGGTAGAGAGTAGAGGTGTTGGTGAGGGAACAAAATGGAGTGTGGTACCTGGTTGTCAAGAACAGATGAAGGCATGCGATTGATTAAGTAACAAGCTGTGAGAATCGCATCCCCCAGAAACGAGGTGGTACATTACTATGAAGAAGCATGGTACGAGCTGTTTCAACTAAGTGTCGATTCTTCCTTTTAGCAACACAATTCTGTTGTGGGGTATAGGCACATAAAGTCTGATGGAGGATACCCTATGAAGTCAAAAAAGATTGAAAGGAAGTAGACAGATATTCGTGAGCATTTTCCCTTTGCAATATTTTAATTTGGGTACCAAATTGTGTTTTTTATTTCTGAACAAAAGGTTTGAAAGATGGAGAAAACTTCAGAACGATTTTTCATTAGAAATATCTAAGTGCATCGTGAAAAATCATCAATAAAAGTAACAAAATATTGATATCACAAACATAAAACAACACGACTAGGACCCCAAATATCTGAATGAACTAAAGCAAAAGGAGACGCAGCTCATTTATTGACTCTGTCGGGAAAGGAACTCTTGGTGTGTTTCCCAAATTGACATGACTCACACTCTAAGGTAGACACTTTTGAAAGACTTGGAACCATAAGACGCAGCTTGGAAAGGCTAGGATATCCCAAGCATTGATGAACAATAGCTGGAGACTTAACAGCAAAACATGCAATAGGAGGTGCAGGTTTCGAAAGGTAATATAGGCCTCGGAACTAATGTCCTACTCCAATCATCTTCCTAGTGCTCCGATCCTGCACAGGAACAGAATTGTTAGTAAAGGTAACATCGTAAGGTAGGTTACTAGTGAGTTTACTGATGGAGATTAAATTAAGGGGACATTCAGGAACATAAAGCACAGAGTCCAAAGGAAGTGTGGGTAGGGGATGAGTTCGGCCAATGCCTTGGCATCTGGTTTGTTATCCATTAGCCGAAATAACACTAGATAGTGTGTCCATAAAAGTGAGATGGGAGAAAAGCAATTTGTTACCAGACATATGATCAGATGCGCCTGAGTTAAGGATCCAAGGTCCAAGTGAAGAAGATTGTGAAACAAAGGCAACAGGATTACCAGTCTGGGCAACAGAGGCAACAGGTGTGGCACTACCTACCAATTTTTCGCAAGGAATCAAGGGTGTGTTAGTGAAACTGACAGCGAAAGAAGAGGCCGTAGCAGATCCAGTTCCCGTCATGATGAACCAAGCGACGTGAAAGAGGGAATGCTGCTGAAAAATCACCAAATGAAGAAACGGACCTCGAAAATAGGCAGAGGGGGCTCTGCGACGGTCGACAATGAAAAATGGTGGCCGGAGGTGAAATCACGCGCTCTCATGCGCGGATCTAGTGGCGGCGTGTGGATTTCACGCGCAGAGATGGCGAAGGAGCGTGCAGCGGCGGACCAGAATGGGGCAACGACGATTTTGGTCGCCGGAGGGAGGCACACCTGTTTGTGGTGGTAGCTCGGTGTGGGTCGCACCGGAAAAAGGGCTCCTAGACGGAACAACACTGTTTGAAGAAATGCGGTGTGTTCTGGAACGCAAATTGAAGATGCAGAGGCACATGAATAAAGCTAGACTACGATACAATGTAAAGAGTTGTGTATTCACTTGTTGTTTCAACATGAGTACAATGTATATATATACACTAGGATATGAACCTGATTCCTAGAGAAATAAAAGCTTATGCTAAGTCCTAGAGGAATAGATACAATGAATGGTAGAATACATTGGATAGAACTCCACTGTCCACACTGTCCATATTAATTACAATCAATACTTATAATAAATAAAATTCAAATACAATTCAACTAAATATATCCTCCATTTTGTGCCTGACTTTCATGACACAACCATGTTATGTTAACCAAGCTTTTTACTTACAATGTATACGTTCGTTGCCATGCATGCCTCCATCTATTTCCCATTTCTCTCCTTAATTGTGTACATAGCCCAAACAAAGCAAAGTTATATTTTTAATTTAAAGACTTCTCCAATAGAAAGCAACATTTAAAAAGACAAAGTTGTCCACAAGCATATAGACTAGATCAATGAAAAAATGATATAACTGTTAGAACTCTTAACGAGACTCTATTTCAACCACTCCATTCTTCAACTGAAGGGAGATAAAAGACAATATCAATTTGAAGCCAAAACACTACTAGATCCAAATTGTACTGCTATCAACAATGAAGACTAGGTACAGATCCATATAAATAGTAATGGTTGCACAAAAAAACAACACAACATTGTAAATAATATTCTAAAGGGACAGACCAAGCACAGTTAGCTAGTCACTCAAACAACACAAAATTGACTGTCCAATTCAAATGACAGTAACACCCATGTTATTGGTAATGTTATTCAAACACCCAGGTTATTCCAATAACACTGCACAAACCCCACAAAGAGATCCAAACATGGTAAAAATAAACAAAAAAAGCGAAATCAAAAATAAAGAATAAAAATTCAAAATCAACATACAGTAGCATCAACATCGAACACAATAGACAACACCAGGTTCCATAACCATCACCGAATAGAAAAATAAAGAAACCAAAATGAAACCAACCAAAGTTGAGTGCGACACAAACTGCAAAAGGCGAGGGTTGGTGCCACAAAGCTTGTCGAAGTGCCCCGAAACTCGTCTCAAATGGTGCTTCGACCTACAAAGCTGTTTTGGGAGAAAACGATCTCTAAGAATAAGGTGTTGAATCTACCTCATTGCACGGTGGGGGAAACGATATCTGCGATGTAAACGATGTCTACTAGGGTTCATTAGGGTTCTGGTATGATGGTGGTTCGCTCTGTTACGGTGAGTTATTCCTAATTTTTCCATCTCCATTAATTGATTTTTTTAAATTGGTCGTCAATGCCACGTCATCAGGCGCTTTTTGCAATATGGATAACTTAAGGCCCAGTCCATGTAATTAAGTCACAGTGCTTGAATTGGGAATAGCCAGTAAACAAACAGGTAATAACAAGTCAAGCTCACTTGTGCATGATGGTGTTATCCACCACACTAGTTCACCATAGAACCCACCCTTAATCTACATCACAATCATATTACAACACTAAACTCAAAAAGATTAAGAGAGATGTGAGATAAGGTCTCTAAACTCCTCAGTCATCCTTCATAAACTTGTTTATCTAAAAATAATATAGGAAAGGGTGAGATAAAATCTCAATGAGCCCTTCACGGACCCCTCGCAGTCACTTAATAACATAACAAATTGTCAAATCATAAGAATAGATGTCATGGACATGCAACATACTCATGTGCTTTCAAACTCATTTATACACACAAACACACACACATACACATAGACAAGTTTTAGTATTCCCTTAAGATTCTTTCGAAATAGAACTAGGAATCTACACTGTCGGGTCTATCGGATCATAACGTCACGGGACCCCGAACAGACGTCCCTTGCGGTATATATGGTTAAACGTCTACAACCTACAAGCGGCGTCCCAAACTGCCTAACCATACCGCACCTTCATTCTCGAAGGAAAAACACTAGCTTGTTATTTAGCATTTCATAATCACTCAATCCAACCAAATACAACAAGTCAATTCAATAATTATCAAGAGAAAATGTAACCACAAATCCATGCTACTACTTCAATCATACATTGTAAGAAGATTAGAATCAAGTAGAAACAGCCCTATAAGCTTTTTAGAACATAAAAACAAATTTATGCACCAGGGATGCACTCCAGCTCTTTCTGGATGCGCTCCAATGCATTACACAATTTTAATTATGTTTGTCTCGCACTCTTGCACTTCCCAGATGCGCTCCAGTGCTCCCCAGATACGCTCCAGCGCATTATTGCAGTTTTGATTCTGTTTGCAATGCACTCCAGCACACCTCCGGGGCGCTTCTGCGTACTCTCTGTAGAATTTTGCAAAAATTGTATTTTTTTGCTACGAACAGTCTTGCCTTCTTCCCAAACCTTTCCTCACTTGATTCTAACATATCAAAGGACCAAATCAAACTTTTAAACATCTTTTACATGGAACCAAACATGCAATTCACAAAGTAAATCATAGCAAGATGAAGAACACACCTAAAGGTTAATTCCAACATCACTATTTACATGCCAAAATATATAATGTTCAAAATATCAACTCATGACAGTTGCATTTAATCAAACACCTTAGCTACACTTCTTACATTACTTCAAATCTCACATAGTACCGATTTATGAAGATCTAAGAGAACAATTTTAACCATACATAGTCATATAAGGCAAAAACATGGTAACATTACACATAGAACACCATTTTTCAGCTATAGACATTTCAAGAATCCTTTTATGAAACCCCAAAACAGAATTTTAAGCTTAGATGGGAAAAAGAACACATGCCCTACAAGGGTCTTATGGTTGTCCATTACTAAAACTCACAAAACTAGAAGAACTCTCCTCAATGAAGGGTTTTGAGCTTACAAGAAGGAAATGCTTGAAATTTGTCTTTCCTCTCCCTTTCTCCCACTCGACCTCTTCCTCCTCTTCTTCACTCAAATCTCTTCTTAATTCCTTGACCCAAACTGGTTGTTCAGCTATCCTCTTCCTCTTTCAAGAGTTTCCTCTTTTTTTCTTCCACTCTCTCTATCTCTCGCTTTCTCTCACTAGGGCTCTCCATGGAAGGTGATGGAGTGAGTTATGAAAGTTTTGCATGTAATAGTGAAATGGGGAGGGGGAGGGATCGACCAAGTAGAGTGAGGAGGAGGGGTTTGATGTAGGGTATAAATGAGCCAAGCTATTCATGAATTATTCGAACTCGGCTCGTTAAATGCTCGCTAAAGCTCGTTTGTTTAATTTAATAAGCCCAAACTTGAGATTGAGCTCGATTATTTTAATGAGTCAAGCACAAGCCTTATAGGCTCGACTTTAACGGCTCATGAATAGCCCGTTTAAGGGTATAACTGTCTTTTCAATTTATATTTTATTTTTCGTATTATTTTTGTTATGTAATTCATTGAATTTTGAAAAGATGCTATAGTGGGTTGTTGTATTTAATTCAAACCATTTTCCTATGTAACATGTGAAGAAGCATGTTTCGACTTTCGCCCATGTACATTGTACATCGTATTAGAATCCTTATCGTCACCATGGTTCAAATCTCTCCCCTCTTTCTTCGTCAAATCTCTCCCCTCATTCGTAAATCTCCAATAGTCTTTGCATGTTTCTCAATGTTTCTCTCTCCCTACCCAATTCGTAAGTCATCTTCACTCGACCAACACCACATTGATAAGAAAATGTAATTTTTAGAAGAATTTTAAACATGTTCAATTAAAATGTAATGTTTGAGTGTTTAGTAAAAATAATTTCAATATTTTCTAGTAACGAAAACACTATTTTAGGAAATCAAAATTAATTACTTTTTATATTTTATTCCTTTTGTTAAGAGATGATTAATATTTTTGAATTTCACATACATGTTAAATACATATTTTTATTTATAGGTTGTCACATAATATTAAAATCTTTATTAATTAAATAAACTTTAAAAACAATTTAAGAAATTTTTTCATAAATACAAAAATAGTTAAATGAGCTTGACAAGCAAAGTCAAACTCTACTTTTTTCTAACAAGTCAAGCTCTGATGTTTTTAATTACTAAAAGGCCTGTTTATCCCTTAGTGAACCAAGAAATCCCCACAATGCCCCTACAACTTCTATTCTCACCTCCTTTTTTTTCTATTCTCAACCCTCGGCACTAGAATTTTTACTAATCATGGTGAACATCTAAGATTAAGCATAGAAATTTAAGTATACACCTTAAACATATTTTTAAGATATCATACTTATAAAGTCACTACTATAGGTGAGATGTTACATATTCTGCAATAAGTTCAGTCTTCAGTAACGAAAAAGGAAAATATCCTAATGTAATGAATCAATAACAAATTAACGGTAATTTTGTAGGTTTGTTGACGTTATTATTATTTTGGTTCAAAAATTAAGCGTGCGTATTTAATGGCTTCAATCCAGAGCAATGGCAGAGCTAGCCCTTTTTTACAAGAGGGCCAAATATAAAGAGTAATTTTTTTTATAAACAAAATGAACTACTAATTTTTTTTTAGTAATAAACTACTACTCCGGTCTGAAATATAAGCAAAAAAAAAAGTGTCTAAAATATAAGTAATCTGAGTATTTTTTTAGTGTAAGTACTTTATCTGATAAATGTGTTTTATTACTACACTGGGATAACGACCTAAGTATTTTTTTGGGTAGCGAAATTCCATATTACTACACTGGTCTTTAGTATTTTTTTTTTGGTAGCAATGGCTACCCCATTGCAACACAAGGCTTCACCCCTGAGCCAGAGTCTCTTAGACGCAAAGCCTAAAAACTAAGTCTTTAAGACACAAAAGCCCGAAAATCCAACCCTAATTCTTAACCAAAGGAAATTATCTAATGTTGTTGTTTTTCTTTCAAATTACGAAATTACGTATTGTTTGCAAACGATATCAAATTGATCTTGCTGTTCGAATTTAAATTAAATGTGCATAGTATTTTTTTCCCAGAGTATTATTGTTTTACCATTTATGGTTTAATTTGAAATTGTAACATATCAAAATTTCGTTTTGATTATTTAAGAACTTGTCAAAATTTCGAATTTCAGCTTCTATATATGTACAATGCAGTTATTGTGGCTTTGTGGCATTTTGATCCAATTATGCAATTTGATTTGCACAGGCATGACTTTAATGGAATAATTATGATTGTAATAAATTCGTTATCAATTATTTTATATGGACATTTGTGAATTGGAGCCAATTTCAGAATTTGAAATGCCGATGCCTAGTCACCCCATGAAACATGCATTGGGTGACACGTGTGCGTAAATGTCTATTGCTGATGTGGACATTCTTAGAGAATGACAACTCATAAAAAATGCTTTGATGTACATTCTTAAATGTAGTAATAACAATAATAACAATAATAATAATAATAATAATAATAATAATAATAGAGTTTAAAGGATATGCACGGTCAGTGTAAATCAATTTTACATTGACATCCAATAAGAACATATTATTTTGTCATGTCAGAAACTTTTGTAACCGCATTTTAAAAATAATAGTTGCACTCTCATTGGATATCAGTATAAAAACTGACTTATAGTGACAGTGCATCTCCCTATTTCTCTTTAATAATAATAAAAATAATCCTATACATAATAAGCGAATACCGTCTCCCCCATTTTTTTCCCGCGAAACTCAGCGGTTCTGCCTTCTTCGTTTGCTCCTTCTTCTTGCCATGCTGCCACATGTTCCAATCCTCCTGCACACAGAGAAATTTGTCACTTAGAGAAACTCTGCAGCTAGACAGAAGCATGCATTGGCTGTTGAATCGGTGCCTCGAGAATAGAATAAAGTGAGAAAAGGGAAAGATGAAAGGAGGAGGAACGGGACAGGGGAAAGATGGTGAGAGAGAAGTGAAGAAACAAATTGGTGGCAGCGCTATGAGGCAGCACCCCACGGGGAGCGGAGGTCGCACGACGGCGGCTTTGAGGGCCCAGAGGTGCACGCGGCGAGGAACATCATCGCACGAACAGCAGTGGTGGAGGGCAGCAAATTCCAAATGTTGGATAAAGGTGTAGATGTTCAAAAATTGGGAGAATAAGAGAAGGAGAGGTTTCTGATCGACAACTGCTGCACTGCTTGCCGCCCACCGTCGCCGCCGCACTACTCACTGCCCACCGACGCGAGCGCACAACTTCCTCCATTATCGCAACTGAAAAGCACCGCCCCAACTCGTGCTCTCACTCCCTCGATCTTTAGATCTCTCTCTATATCTCTCCCTTCCCCTCACTTGCTGCTTCACGTACACACACTTTGGGGCTCGGGAAATTTGGGCAGAATTTATGGTTTGTGGTGAGCTGAGGGTGGTTCGACCTTGGTTAGCAATGTTTCTTTAATTTTTCTTCTGCATCACATCTTTTTTTTCCTTCTTATGCTTTCTTCCCCTTCCTCATTTGTTATTCACCTCTGATTTGGTCTAATAACTTCTTTTTTCCCTTCTGGAAAGCAGAATTAAGAGCTTAAGGGTTGTCTTCAATGGGTTAGAGTTTCTTCAGCAAGGTAGGTATTGTTACAATGGAGTTTTTGGTTTATTTGATTTCAGATTTTGGTTTACTTTTCCTCTTTTTACATTACATTTGGGGGTTTTCATTTTCTATAATTTGTGGCATTAAAATTTGGGTCCATGTTTATATTAAAATTTAGGAAATTGATATGCATATAAAAATTAGCTTTCGCATATCAAAATAAGCATTCAGAACAATTTTTGTTTACTGTGTTTTGCAATTTTCTGCTTGGTTTTATTGGGGTTCCTTCTTCCCTTTTCCGTGTATTTGTTTACTTTCATCCATCTTTGCAGGATTTGAGAAGTATAGGATATCATTGGTCTGTGGTTAGAAAAGGGAATTGGAAGATGTTTTGGAGATAGATACCACCAAAGTATTTCACATTTTGCACTACGGACCGACAGAGAAAGAAGAATCTAAGAAGGAGCGTCACACTGTGGCTTGGACTCGAGGTATTTCTTCTCTCTTTACCAGTTTGTATTCTATTATTATATTGTTTACGTATTAATTCATTGCCTTTGATACTATCTTATTTTGCATGTTACTTATGATGTGAGGTCTTCAATATTGTGCAGGTTGTTCAACCAGTTCCTTTTGTTGTTTTTCATCAGTCAAATGGCTTCTGGATTGTTTCGAGTATTGCAGCACTGGGTAGAAACATGATTGTAGCAAACACTTTTGGGTCATTTGCAGCTCTTACACTTCTTGCATTGGGTGGCTTCATTCTCTCAAGAAGTAAGTCATCAAAGAAAAAAAATGGATTGTTTAATTTATTATCTCTTAATGAAATGGAACCTTAGCTAATTAATTCTTCTTGCATTTTATTGCCAATGAAACAGAGGATATCAAAAGCTGGTGGACTTGGGGTAACTGGATCTCACCTTTAATGTATGGGCAGAATGCTTTGATGGCCAATGAATTTCTTGGGAACAGTTGGCACAATGTAATTTCTTGAACTTGCTTGCAACTTTAGAATTCTTCTACTTTTAGTTAAGAAATTTACAAGCCTAATTTATATTGTTCTGTTGATTTTTATTAGTAAAAAGTGATCAATTTGAATGTCATTTATGAGGTGATCGATCGCTAACCAAAACACCTTATTATGCTGGTTGTCATATGTTGGTTTCCACCTTGCTGATGATCATACTTTTTAATTCACTAAGAAAGCATTTTTCATTTAATTCTATCTTTCTTCTATTGAAGGATCAAAATTTTTCACTATAATGGGTCATTGTACTTCAAGAAGATGTTTGACAAGTTGTACCAGGTCAGTAGTACCCTGAACTCCTGATTAAATGGTTTTTTGTCTCCTTTTCATAGTTATCATTGAATTGTATGCAAATTATTTGTTGGCTGATTGGAAACCAGAGTCACCAAGTAAGTTTGGTGACATCGCTGAATTAATCAAGTCTCTTGACTCGATAAAACTTGAAGACAAAAAACCATCAGGTTCTTTGCCATGCTTATTCCAATATTTCATTTTGTAATCAGTTCTATCTTTTGTTCTCTGAAGATCATGAACCATTTCAGGTCAAGGACCAAAACCAATCCAGGCTTCTACAAAAGCCTCTTCTGCTAACTCCCCTGCACAAAAACCTGCCGCATATCGTCAACCACTTGCTAAGCATGCAGCTGTTATTCAGGCTGAGGTGCAAAACTTGCAAGTGCCTGATAATGTGATTGCTCACTGGGAAGTCATGGTGTTGGTGAGGTTGACAAAACATCCTTGCCAAAGCTTTGTATATTTTGTTCCTCTAACAGTTTAAAGGTGAGTTAAATGTTTTTTAAACCGGTAAATAGTTGAGTTAATTTTATTTACTACATTGCTTAAAATCTGCCTTTTCTGGCAATTTGAATTGGATAAAGGATCCTAAATATGTTTTAGATTCTTTGTTTTTATAATAATGGTAACTACACAATTTCCTTTTCATATGAAAGCAGCAATAATTTATAGAATCTGCTTACTATCAATAATGGAAACTTATGCCTTCATAGTGTCAGTGTCAGTCATTCAAAAATCTTGAACATGCTCACATCATTCCTACTTTACAAGTTCTCTAACATGAACCTGATAAGAGATTAGGCTTCTTATACTCCTGTCACATCATTAGACTTCTTTTTGTATTATAAGACATTTCCTAATTATTTGATATGCATGTTATAAAATCTCATAGTTGTATATCAAACTTGGTGTTTCTAAGGATAACTGTGGCTTCATTTATTTTATGTTGGTGTAGTGGTTATGCTGTGGTTGTTGTAAGTCGTGTTTTTGGTTTAGTATTGTGTTGTCTTTTGTGTGTTGTCTTTTGAGGCTTCGGGTTCTCTTTTGTTGTATCCCAACTTTTGTGAGCATATTTTCATATGCCTATTTCCTGCCACTGTGGGCACACTTTGTATCACAAGCAATTAATGGCACTGTTTGGTTTTCTTCCTCTGTTGTTCCTTTCCTTTTCCAGTTATTGTCTTTTGAAATGTAGGAATAGTATCTATAAACATTGATTAATTTAATGCTGGGTTACATGATCATGCATGTGGTTGCTACATGGTCTTTTGAGCTGATTACACTGCCAATTACTTGCAGTTAGTTGGATTAGCCTCAAATACCTCATAAATATGCTAACTCGTATGGATGAAACTTATGACTAAAAAAGGTACATAATAGAATCACCATTACCAAACACATATTGTCACACCTTTATGCTACTGTGAGAGTTATAACAACCTTCAAAACTGAGTCAGTTTGAGTTTAGTAGACACGAAACCTTTAGTTGATAAACTAATTTATGTAGAATCAATTTAAGGAATTCACAATTGTGATTTTCCGTAACACTGTTAGCATCATGAAAAGAAAGATGTTCATGGACCAATTCATTAAATTTCAAGCTTCAACTTCTTAGATCTTTCTGATATTTAGTGATTAAGTTCTGGATTATTCAGTTGTTCTGCCTATTTGATCATTTGGTGAGCTATTGTTGCTTTCCTTTTGGTTCTTTATCATATATTAGATGATTGAGATCCAATAACTAACACTTGCTATTTAATAAATGCCATCATTTATTGGTGATTATGGTCTTTAACCAACTGTTATTGCTAGGATTAAAATCTAGGGAGGTTATATGTTGGTCTTTTACCACACTGAAATGTTCATTACTTCATTTATTCTAATGTCTTTTTGAGAATTTGTTCTTCACTAGATTTGTTTGGGATGATCTATACCATAAATATTCCACAGGGTTTTTCATTAATTTAGTAGAATCTCATTTTATTATATGATTTGAATATATGTGAAGAAAACCTATAGAAGCATTTGAACTAGCTGGAAGATAGTTCATGTTCCGGACTGGGCCGAGGCCCAATCCGAAGATCCACCTTCCAGGCCCAATCTGAAGTTCTGTCCATGTTGCTCCACCTTCCCTCAAGACCACATCGACGCGGCCGACCCAACGGTTCTCAGCATTAAAAGAATTAACTGCCGACTCCCGGGTTTCACGGAACGGTTACTCATCGGTAACCGTCCTCAACTCGTATTTAAAGAAACCGCGTCAAAGGATCGAGGTAATGATTTTCTTCCACCTCTTCACTCACCTCGGACACACCGACTTGGCGTCGAGTGTTTGCAGTACACCCCCAACACACCGCCGTCGTCATCCGTCATGGACGCTGCCGGGTCGCTTCCCTCCGGTCATCCTCTGAAGTTCTGTTCAGAACATTGGCGCCGTCTGTGGGAAATCGTTTCTGATTTCATCTTCTTTGTCAAAGTCTCCCTTCTTCACTCGACGATGATTGGATCGAAGCGACAGGTCGCGACTAGCAGTTCCACTCATGCGAACACAGATCTTGAACCACCAAACCCGCCGATAGCTCCGGCAAAACCACCTCTCCGGCATGACGTCGTTCCGATCGTTGCTGCTCAAACCGATGCCGGAACGGAGACCGCCGCCATCCTCATTCGCGAGTTCCGCGAATTCATTCGAAGCCATGCCGAAGAGATGCATGCTCAGAATCAACGCCATGCCGAAGCGATGCAGCTCGTAATCAACGCCTCGATCGAATGGAGAATCGGCGAAGGAAATCTCCGCTCGCGTTGCCACCGCGGTCGACAACAGAGAAGATCGTGTTTCTCATTCTCCTCGGAGATCGAAGGAATCCGAAAATCTCAGGTCATTCATCGCCACCACCGAGGCACGACTCAACACCGCCTGCGTGCATGTAGCTAACCGCCAGTAATAATTGATGATCGCACTCGCCGCCACACAGATCTGAGGTCCGTTTGCCTCAAAACGGAAGACATGAGCAAACACACCGCGGAAGAGTTTCTTCCAGAAGTAGTTCTTCTGAATCTGATATGCCACACTCTCCACCGCACCATCGCCGCTTCTCGTCGCTGCGTCATCGCCGAAGGTACCACCACGAGCGACACTCCCCAAGAAGAGCCGCCACCTCTGGCGGCGAGTAAAATCTCCTGGCCGCACCTCTCACCACCGCTGCTCATTCTCGTCTCATCAACCCCTTCTCGGGCGATGACACAGTGACGCGTCGCGAGGCCTTTCGTCCTTTACGCCCAAGATTATGAGATTCCGATTAGGAGCATCTTGAAACCGCCCTCGTTAGACTTCTCTACGACGGGACCACCGACCCGACGAACATGTTGGTCGCTTTGACCGTCATGGACTATCGAGGCGCCCAGGCGGTAAAGTGCGTAATCTTTCCCTCACTCAAGAAAGCGGCGCTGTCTTGGTTCCGACTCTTAAGAAAAATTCCATTGGGTGATCGTCGACCCGGTTCTCGCACATTTCACCGCATCTAAAGTCCAACCTAAGTCGACAGCAATTTCTAGCCGCGATTCAGCAGAAGAAAGGTGAGTCTATCAGAGACTACGTCGCGCGTTTCAACAAAGAAGCCATTTTGGTGAAAAAATGCTCTGACGAGATGAAGCTGTACTTACTAGAGCAAGGCCTGGTCGAAGGAAGCCTATTCAGCGTCGACATTGGTGTCGACAAACCGAGGTCCCTGACCGAGTTCCTGAAGCGAGCTCAGAAATTTATGAATTACGAAGAGAAGTTGATGGCATCAAAAGCCAAAGGTAAAACCCAGGAGGAAGCTGGTGGACAACGCGAGGACAAGTCGCGTAGGGAGAAGGAAAGTCGTGGTCCAGCAAAGAGGTATGACGAATACACCCCTTTGAACACTACCCCTAAGCGCATACTGAATGAGTGCGCGAACACCGAATTCGTGATCTTTGGAATTAAATTTCCCGAAGGGGAAAGAAGCCGAATCTTGATAAGTCGGCACTGCCACTTTCACAAGTGTGTCGCACGCGAGGCAGATGAATGTTTTCACCTGAAGGGCGTCATAGAACAACCGATCCGTAAGGCGGCAGTTGACCAAATATGTGAAAGGAAAACCAAGATTTGAAGATAGAAGGTCTAGATCTAGGTCACCTCGACCTCAAAAGAAAGACTCACTCGTGGACGCAAAGACGAAGGAACGAGCCGTGCATCCGAGGAGAGATCCCGCCCTCCTCCGCCGCCATGGTCATTTCCGAGGATTCTCCGATAAGGGAGGCGAGCATCAATTCAAAGAAAGCGGAAGTTGAGAGAAGCGATGACCGCTTTCTCTTGTTTTCCTTCATCAAGCCAAGATAAGGGAAGACCACCCCTAGCCTTTTCTGACGAGGACTTGGTGAATGGAAGGCCGAACTATTTGATTCCCCTGTTGGTGAAAGCCTATATGGCAAACTTTGACGTCAGAAGAATCTTGATAGACCAAGGGAGCTCGGCGGATATCATGTTCTACGAGTTGTTTAAAACCTTGAAACTACCAGAAAAAGATCTCGTACCAAACCCGGGGTCCGATCTGACTGGTTTCAACGATTCGAAAACAAAGCCATTGGGCTATGTGGAGTTGATGGTGACTTTTGGAGAACAACCAATCTCCAAAACTGTGAAGGTCCAATTCATCGTGTTACCATGCAAGTCTGTTTACAACTGCATCGTCGGACGCCCGACACTGGGTGAGTTAGGAGCTGTAACCTCGACAGTTCACCTGAAAATGCGTTTTCATGATGACGAAGACAAAGTCGTCACCATCGAAGCCGACCAAGAAGCTGCGAGGAGATGTTATATTTTATCTTTGAAGGCCGAAGAGCAAAAGGAAGAGAAACAACTCCCATCGACCAAGAAGCTTGATCCTGCAAAGGCGGCTGCAGACGTCAATCTCACCGATTTCGACGCCAGGATTGAGCTCGAAGATGAGATACAGGAAGATGACCTCCTAGCCCGTGAGCTCCACCAAAAGATTAAAAGACCAGTACCTGATGGAGAATTCATCCGAGTTCAATTAGGAGAAGACCCAGGGAAGACAGTGAAGCTTGGTGTCGATCTCCCTGAACAGGTCAAATTGCAAATAACAGAGTGCCTGAATTCCAATGCCGACCTCTTCGCTTGGACAGCTGCTGACATGCCAGGTATCTCTCCTGATATTGCCTGCCACCAACTCGCTCTCGATCCCAAGGCCCGCTGGGTAGCTCAGAGGCGCCGTAAGCAAGCTCCTGAAAAAGCGGCTTGCCAAAGCTGTCGAATACGATTAAGGTGAATTCATTAGGGAGGTCAAATATACTACTTGGCTGTCAAATGTTGTATTGGTGAAGAAATCTAATGGAAAGTGGCGCATGTGTGTTGATTACACTGATCTTAACAAGGCGTGTCCCAAAGACGCCTATCCCCTCCCTAATATCGACAAACTCGTCGACAATTCCTCTGGTTTTCAATTGTTGTCTTTCATGGACGATACTGGGTACAACCAGATTCGATGCGTCATCTTTGATCAAGAAAAAACGCGTTCATGACGGATAAAGGAAATTATCGCTATAACGTAATGCCTTTTGGCCTCAAAACGCCGGAGTGACATATCGGCGCATGATGAATAAAGTCTTTGCCAATCGGATCGGTAGAATCTTTGGAGGTATATATGGATGATATGATAGTAAAAACAACGAAAGAAATCGACCACGTCGTCGATCTTAGAAGTCTTTCTTTGAAATCACGAAAACATAATATGAGGCTCAATCCGTAAAAGTGCACTTTCGAGTACGAATCGGGAAATTCCTAGGTTTTTACCTAACCGAGAGGGAATCGAGGCCAACCCCGATAAATGTCGGTCAGTAATAGAGATCAGAACCATCGTCAAAGAAGAACATCCAGCAGCTCACTGGAATGCTAGCCTCCTTGACGAGGTTTATCTCAAAGTCTGCAGAACATGCATTGCCTTTCTTCCGCTTGCTCAAGAAGAGAATTCAGTTCGAATGGTCACCCGAGTGTGAAGAAGCCTTAACACAGGTAAAATGCATACTGTCCCAACCACCAGTCTTGACAAGACCGTCCCCAGGGGAGGTCCTTTATCTCTACTTGGCAGTGTCGAACGAAGCTCTGAGTGCCGTCCTCATTCGCGAAACAGATGAGGGCCAGAGACCGGTCTATTTTATAAGCAAAGCACTTCAAGGCCCAGAGTTGAGATACCAGAAAATCGAGAAAGTCGCGCTGGCTGATAATCACAAATGACGCTTAAGACAATACTTCGCACATCCCATAGTGGTTTTTATCGACTAACCAATCAAACAGATTCTACAGGCACGACCTGGCAGGCGTATGATCAAGTGGTCGGTTGAGTTGTCCGGTCGGAGTTACTTTGAGCCGAGACAAACTATCAAAGCCCGGTGCTTGGCGGATTTCATTGTCGAGATGACTCACGGAGCTACGTGAGCGTGTTCCAAATGGGCGGTCCATGTCGACGGATCGTCGAATTCCAAGGGCAGTGGCGCTGGGTTGTTGCTCGAGAACGACGATGGACTGATCGTCGAGTTTTCATTGGGATTCTCCTTTCCCACCTCCAACAACCAGGCAGAGTATGAAGCGTGTTTAGCTGGCCTCACACCGCTCGAGACTTGGCCACGACGAGGTAAGGCTCGTGAATCGATTTTCAGCTAGTTGTATCCCAGATTAGTGGAGAATACCAGGCTAAAGATCCACTTCTTCAAAAATACCTCACCTTGGTAAAGAAGAAAATGAGCGATTTCACCTCGGTGGAGATCGTACATGTTCCGAGAGAACAAAACGCCAGAGCTGACATTCTGTCCAAACTCGCCAGCACGAGAAGCTCAGGAAACAACAGATCGGTGATACAAGAAACACTGGCCAAACCTAGCATTACTGCCGTGGTTGATACCACTTATGACGAGGTACTGAGGAAACTTCCGAAATTCTGCTTTGCAATTTCCCAGGCAAGTGTCGATGATTCGCCCGATGAGCCCGACAGTTGGATGACACCGATTCAAGAGTTTATTCAATTCGGTCGACTACCTGATGATGGGAAAGAAGCCGCAAAAATCCGAAAAAAGGCATCTTCGTACTCCATGATCGACGGTATCTTATGTCGAAGAGGGTTCTCCACCCCCTGTTGAAATGCCTCGACGATATCCGAGCGCAATATGCACTCGCTGAAGTGCATGAAGGCATATGTGGGCAACACCTTGGAGGACGTTCCTTGGCAAAGAAAATCCTCTGCGCAGGATACTACTGGCCGACCCTGAACGCGGACGCGACATCGTTCGTGAAGAAATGCGACAAATGCCAGAGACATGGCAATCTACACTTAGCTCCTCCTACAGAGTTAACATCCCTGACATCACCATGGCCCTTTGCCTGGTGGGGTATTGATATACTTGGACCTTTTCCAATGGCTCCCGGACAGGTGAAGTACCTGGTTGTTGCGGTAGATTACTTCACCAAATGGGTTGAGGCAGAGCCCCTGGCGAAGATAACTGCAAAGAACTTGATTAAGTTCTTCAAAAGATATATTCTGACAAGGTTCGGGATTCCCAGGGTGGTCGTCACTGACAATGGAACACAATTCGCAGATCGCGGATTCCGAAAGACCTTGGAAGACCTCGACATCAAACAAAGACTTCACCTCGGTAGAACACCCCAGACGAGCGGTCAAGCCGAGGCCGCGAGCAGGGTTATCTTACGAGGTCCAAATGAAGATCGGATAAGGCCAAAGGCAATCAAGCGTAAGAGCTTCCCGAGGATTCTGCGGGCGTATCGGACTCCTCCACATTCGACAACAGGAGAATCTCCTTTTCGTCTCACATATGGGACAGAGGCCATTATTCCTGTCGAGATTGGGGAACTTAGTTGGAGAACCTCGCATCTCCAGAGTAGCGTTGACAACTGTCAGAGTATACGAGAAGAGCTCGACCTCCTCGACGAATGCAGGAGCTTGCGACTCAACGAGGTCGCAGTGAAACAGAAAATCGCAGCAAGATACAACCGTGTTGTACCAGGAATTCATGCCTGGGGACTTAGTTCTTCGACGGTGATGTTGGCCTGAAGAACGCCCATAAGGAAACTTGCGCCCAATTGGGAAGGCGTCTGTAATCGTCGCAAAGACAGTCTGGCGCCTACACCCTCGAGACATCGCAAGGACAAAGAAATTCCAAGAACATGGAACGCAGCAAAGATGAAGAAATATTATAGTTGAAACAAATGTATCCGAAACACACAGATGTGAAGCAGTTAAGTATGATTGAAGAAATACACAACCAGCATTTATTCATTTATTATCAAACGTAGCACCTGTGATCGACCTCGTGCCGAGACCGCGTGCACGAGCTCGTGATAAAGCCTTGTGCGTTGGCACAAGCACCTGATGATGAGATCGACCTCGTGCCGAGACCGCGTGCACGAGCTCGTGATAAAGCCTTGTGCCTTGCACAAGCACCTGATGAAGAGATCGAGCCTCGTGCATGAGCTCGTGATAAAGCCTTGTGCGTTGGCACAAGCACCTGATGAAGAGATCGAATTCGTGCCGAGACCGCGTACACGAGCTCGTGATAAAGCCTTGTGCGTTGGCACAAGCACCTGATGAAGAGATCGACCTCGTGCCGAGACCGCGTGCACGAGCTCGTGATAAAGCCTTGTGCGTTGGCACAAGCACCTGTGATCGACCTCGTGCCGAGACCGCGTGCACGAGCTCGTGATAAAGCCTTGTCGCGTTAGCACAAGCACCGATGATGAGATCGACCTCGTGGCGAGACCGCGTGCACGAGCTCGTGATAAAGCCTTGTCGCGTTAGCACAAGCACTGTGATCGACCTCGTCGAGACCGCGTACACGAGCTCGTGATAAAGCCTTGTGCGTTAGCGCACAAGCACCGATGAAGAGATCGACCTCGTCATCGAGGGACCGCGTGCACGCAGGCTCGTGATAAAGCCTTGTGCGTTGGCACAAGCACCTGATGATGAGATCGACCTCGTGCCGAGACCGCGTGCACGAGCTCGTGATAAAGCCTTGTGCCTTGCACAAGCACCTGATGAAGAGATCGAGCCTCGTGCCGAGACCGCATGCACGAGCTCGTGATAAAGCCTTGTGCGTTGGCACAAGCACCTGTGATCGACCTTGTGCCTTGCACAAGCACCTGATGAAGAGATCGACCTCGTGCCGAGACCGCGTGCACGAGCTCGTGATAAAGCCTTGTTCGCTTGCACAAGCACCTCTACAACAGGTGGATACGCAGTCCAGTACTCGAGCGACCTACCAGGCCCACCTCTGCAATTTCAAAATTCAGACGGCTTTAAACTCGGCTACGTCGTTGACCTTGATTATTTGATGACCTCAACCTTGCCGCTTGGACAGCCAGATCAACTACTCTCACAGGGAAGTATAAAACTCGACTACGAGCACTTTACTCAGCGTAAAAATTAATGCTAACTTTATTACATCAAGTTGTTGCAAATTGTCTATACTTTGACAGGAACGGAACCTCGTACCGAGACCGTGACAAAGCCTTGTGCCTTGCACAAGCACCTGATGAGGAGATCGACCTCGTGCCGAGACTGCGTGCACGAGCTCGTGACAAAGCCTTGTGCCTTTCACAAGCACCTGTGATCGACCTCGTGCCGAGACCGCGTGCACGAGCTCGTGACAAAGCCTTGTGCCTTGCACAAGCACATCAAGCCTCGTGTCGAGAACTGCCTCAGCAGACGTGGAACACGAAGGTCCCGAACGAACTAATGAACAAGCACGACATGACGACACTTGCAGTTCCTTACGAACAAGGACGTCGAACGTCGACATCAACGAACTTCGACAACAAGTCACCACCTCGACATTCGAGCTAGCGACTTGGGGGGCAACTGTTCCGGACTGGGCCGAGGCCCAATCCGAAGATCCACCTTCCAGGCCCAATCTGAAGTTCTGTCCATGTCGCTCCACCTTCCCTCGAGACCACATCGACGCGGCCGACCCAACGGTTCTCAGCATTAAAAGAATTAATCACGACTCGGGTTTCACTGAACGATTACTCATCGAATCAGTCCTCAACTCGTATTTAAAGAGACCGCGTCAAAGGATCGAGGTAATGATTTTCTTCCACCTCTTCACTCACCTCGGACACACACTGACTTGAGCGTCGGAGTGTTTGCAGGTACACCCCCCAACACACCGTCGTCATCCGTCGTGGACGCTGCCGGGTCGGTTCCCTCCGGTCATCCTCTGAAGTTCTGTTCAGAACAGTTCAATTTTTCGAAATAGAGGGAGCTTAAAGAAAATTACGTGTCAAATTATTGAGAGAGATTTGGATTTTAAGTGATCTATGGATAGATATGATTCATGACATTAGATGATCTAGGCAATGGAAAAAGACTTTGGTGGTTTAGATATATTTGTTTGAGATTCTGTTGTACAATGAAAGAAAGTGACCATTATGAGTTACTAGATCATGGGCATTGGGACCAATCTTTGTTACTAATCACTTGAATTATAATTGGAATTTTTTTACATGGACACACTAATGGGATTTTGGGTGGGATAACTTAATTGGCATGATAGTTACAGACAGAATAAAATAATGGAAGGTGGCATTCTGCCTAATCTTGAAAAGTTGCAATAATTGACTTTGTAGGCAGAGCATATAATATTGTTGGTGAAGTCTTTATTATTATTGCTTGGAGCCTAGGATCCATCCACTTATACATTTTGTAGGATAAAGAGCTTTAGAGTGAGTTTCAAAAACGAAAAGAACTTCAGAGAGAAAAGGATGCTTGGTTTAAATAAGGTTTTAACTTTGTATAGTCTTCACTTATTAAAGACCTTGGTTTCATAGTTGTATAAGGCCTTCTGAATTTCTATTAGTTTAGCAACTGAGTCAGGTTTTCATTACCATTTTCAGTGACTGTCTTTCATTTTTAAATTCTGCACAAATAATGCACAATGAATTTGTAAGTTCCAGAGGCTTTAACAGCTACAACCTTTGATCCTTTTGCACTAGCCAGAAACCACCTTGACCTGTAAATATAAGTTATAAACAAAGAAAGTTTCACAGGGTGGTCCTCCTAATATTTGACCATAAGAAAAAATTGCATTAAATATTAGAATCAGATTGAATTGTATCAATCTATTGGGATTGAATTGTATTAGATTAAATATTAAAAACTGCAGGGAAATAACCAGGTTAGACTGGACATCTTTTGGGATTGAATTCTATCATCTTATTAGGCATACAATATACAATCAATAGAGTGGTACAAACCTTTCATCCACAAACTAACTTGGCAAAACTAACCTACTGTACTAACACTTCAATTAAAACACAAAGTTGTGACCTACTAGATTGCTAATTATTAAGTAAAAGTTGTCAGGGTATGTAAGTAAAAGTTGCTTTAATTATTAATTTGCTAATGAATTATCCCTCTTGCCTTCTCTTATATGGATAATTGTGTTCTCTAGATATCAGTTAGTTCAAACAACGATAAATCCTACAATCTGTAAGTCACCTTTTCATGAATAGGTATTTGTTTCAGATGATAGTTATCTTTTATGTACTACATTCTATTACTATGTTAAACCAGTTAATATCGATTTCACATTTTTTATTGCTTTTCCTTTGACTTCTTTCTTTCACCTTTTGATTTTAAGGACTTTCAGTTGCCAGTAATAGGGTGGCTTACAAGTGTTAATGCTTCAATATGGCCTTTCTAATTCTTAATCTCACAAGTTCTGATCAGAATCCTTCGTTATAAGATATAACAAGATCCCATGGTTACACAGTATGTGTGTGTATTATTAGTGATGCTTGATTGTTAGTTTTAATTAATATGTGTGTCAACCATTAATTTTAAGCTTCGATCATGTTTTTATTGACAAAAACATTCCAATCTGCTTTTAATTCATAGACCAACCTTATTTTCATTCCTATTGATCTATATTACTTGCAGTGTCATGCAAAATATATATCATCATCTATGTGTATCATCATGTAGTGCTCTTCATCATTGAGTGCCTTTCTATGACCCACTTGTGTGTTTCTTACAGCCATCCTGTGGCCCATGATTGGTTTTCTATATTTTGCCTGATTTCCTACCTTTCCCAAATATTTTTTCGCATCATCACTTTGGTTTCGAACGCATTCTTTTTCCTCTCATCTGTCTTTCCATGGATTTTATTATGATCCTCCACCACCTTCGTTGTTCATTGTGTGGCCTCTTTATTCTCAAAAAGATCTCTTTTGATCTTATGTGCAGCCACCTCTCTGCTTTTTTGATTTCTGGCGAACATGCAGTGACTCACCAATCACTTTAAATGCAAACACGCTGCAGGGCACTGTTTTAGCCTGCAAATAAACAAGTTATCAGCCATTTTTGACACATTACTGATGATGAATCTCTCTCACTCTTGCACATGCTTACTTCACTTTTTTTGGCTCGTTCTCTTTCTCCTTTTTTTTGCCACCTTATTGTTAGTATGACCTCTCTTCCCACCTTCTTTCTTTCTCAATTCGTATATATATATATATATATGGTTGATGCTTCTAATCTTTGTTGTCATAGGGATCACACAATGGCCTCAAACATTACTCTCATAAGAAATATTGTGCTTGGAAAGATTGAGTGGAAACTCAGGGTTTGGAACTTGATGAAACTGGCTTTAACATACACATTACATACATATTGTAGTGCTCCAATTATATACAGGTACAAGACTAAAAAAAAATGTTAATGACTGCTTCATATGATGAGCTTCTTTTCCATTTTCATAATAATCTGATATCGTTATATTTTGTAAATTTTCTATAGTTTCAATTTAAGAGAGTTATCTAAGTGATGATCACAACATCTTTCCTAATTTCTAAAATTTTTGCCTTTTTGTAATGTCTATGCATCTATCCTCATTGCTTCGACCAGCTATTGGCATAGCAAAAGTATTTATTTGGCTAATGGCAATTCTTAATATTATTTATGCACTCATTGTCAAAATCTCTTAGTTTTCAGTTGTTGTTGTTAATTTGAATTTCACTTTTCATTCAATTTCGCTCTAAATAAGGATGTGTGAAGTAGGTTCGTAATGTGTTCAATTTTGTAGGCTCGTAATGTGTTCAATTTTGTAGGCTTCATGCTTTTTGGTTCTCTGCATTTATAGTTACTCTCATGGATTACAAGGCCAATTGATAATTTATTTTTAAATTGAAGGGATTTCTTTAGTTGCGACAAAGTTATTGATTTGTGGTCTCTTTAGTTATTGACCGGATATTCATTCTATTCATTATATGTTTGTTTCAAGGTATTTTCTTTGCATTTTGTATCAATTGAATACAAGTTTTCATATAACCTCTTTTTTTAATGTCGTTTCCATATAACTATTTTTTAATGTCACTGCAGGATAATTGACCCGTGTGGTGCACGGGGCAAAGTACTAGTAGTAATAATAACAACAACAACAACATCAATCCCATAATTAGAGCATAGTGCTCCCGCCAATCCTTTAGCTATAGTACAACGTAAAACTCCTGGAATTCTTGTTCTGTCTAGAACATTCCAGATTGGTCTCGGTTAAGAGTAAAGCATTTGCCGCTTAAGTGAACCATAAATCAATCTATTCTTACAAAAGTAAACCCTCTATACACGTGTCTTCTCCACGTTTTCTCACTTCCCGCCCCTCACCTTTTGCTGCTTTTGCCTTTTTTTTTTTGACAAACTTTGTTGTTTTTGTCTTTCACACTTTATTATTATTTTCAATGTGCTGTAAACTCAGACAATAAACGCCTATTGCTACCAATTTTTTCTCTGAAGTACGAGTATTCCTGTAAATTTATCCTCTTTTGTTGCAACAAAAATTTTGTATGAGTAAATAAATATTTAAATTGTTTCCCCACAAATATCACAGAGACCAATTTAATCTTTAAAAAATTCAATTTACTCATTAAAAATCTTAAAAATGGGTTAAATTAGTATTTAATAGGGACTAAATCAATCTGTTCTTACAAAAGCAAACCCTCTCTACACATATCTTCTCCACGTTTTCTCACTTCTCGCCTCTCACCGTTTGTTGCTTTTGTCTTTTTTTTTTGACAAACTATGCTGCTTTTGTCTTTCACACTTTATTATTATTTTCTATGTGCTGTAAACTCAGACAATAAACGCCTATTGCTGCCGATTTTTTCTCTGGAGTACGGGCATTCATATAAATTTGTCCTCTTTTGTTGCAACAAAAATTTTGTATGAGTAAATAAATATTTAAATTAGTTCCCCACAAACATCACGGAGACCAATTTAATCTTTAAAAAATTCAATTTACTATTTAAAAATCTTAAAAATGGGTTAAATTAGTATCTAATAGGGACTAAATCAATCTGTTCTTACAAAAGCAAACCCTCTGTACACGTGTCTTCTCCACATTTTCTCACTTCTCGCCTCTCACCCTTTGCTGCTTTTGTCTTTTTTTTTTACAAACTTTGCTGCTTTTGTCTTTCACACTTTATTATTATTTTCTACAGACAATGAACGCCTATTGTTGCCGATTTTTTCTCTGGAGTACGGGCATTCATGTAAATTTGTCCTCTTTTGTTGCAACAAAAATTTTGTATGAGTAAATAAATATTTAAATTAGTTCCCCACAAACATCACAGAGACCAATTTAATCTTTAAAAAATTCAATTTACTCTTTAAAAATCTTAAAAATGGGTTATATTAGTATCTAATAGGGACTAAATCAATATGTTCTTACAAAAGCAAACCCTCTGTACACGTGTATTCTCCACGTTTTCTCACTTCACTTCCCGCTTCTAACTGTTTGTTGCTTTTGTCTTTTTTTTTTTTTTTGACAAACTATGCTGCTTTTGTGTTTCACACATTATTATTATTTTCTATGTGCTGTAAACTCAGACAATAAATGCCTATTGCTGTCGATTTTTTCTCTGGAGTACGGGTATTCATGTAAATTTGGCCTCTTTTGTTGCAACAAAAATTTTGTATGAGTAAATAAATATTTAAATTAGTTCCCCACAAACATCAAGGAGACTAATTTAATCTTTAAAAAAATTTAATTTAGTCTTTAAAAATCTTAAATATGGGTTAAATTAGTATCTAATAAGGACTAAAATGTCTCTAAAAATTATCTTAAATATGACTAATTTAATCAATATTTAAGATTTTTAAAACTCAAATTAATGTTATCCATTTCTCAGGGACTAAATTAGTCTCTATAATTTTTATCAAGGACCGATTTAGATATATACTCATTTTGTTTTTACCAAGACAAAGTATATGACACGCATCAGATTTTCATTCACCATTTTCTTCATTTTTTTTTCATTTCATCCCATGCTGTCAATTTTAATTTCTTTTTTCCTTTCATTTGGCTCTCATTTTTTTTTATGCCTCTTCTCCTTTCTAGGACAGGAAATCATCCTCTTTTGCATCTTCTTTTATGCTATGCATTCTTTCTTTTTCCCCTCCAACAAATAAAAATATTATTTTATTGTTATCTATTTCTATTATATCTTTTATCTATTTATGCTATTCTATTATATATTATATTTTAAATCTTGACAGGAAAAAATACATGTTATTAGTATAATTTTATTGTCTTTGAGTACGTTTCAAATTTTATAAATGTCTTTATTATTTAAAAAAAGATTATTTTGATTGAGTCTCGACGGTAAAACAATATATATTATCAGTATAATTTTATTGTCTCAGAGCACATATCCAATTTTATAAATGTTTTCATTACTTATAAATTGTTATTTTTTTTAGTCCGGACGAAAAAATGTTACAAGTTATCAGTATAATTTCATTGTCTTTAAATACATATCAAACTTTATAAATGTTTATATTATTTATAATTTATTATTTTGCTTATGCCCTAACGGGAAAACATTTTATCAGTATAATTTCATTGTCTTTGAGCACGTATCAAATTTTACAAGTTTTTTTATTATTTATAAATAATTATTTTACTTTTTCTATTATTTATAAATAATTATTTTATAAATATAATTTCATTGTCTTTAATCATGTATCAAATTTTATAAATTTCTTTATGATTTAAAAAAGATTATTTTGCTTGAGTCCCGACGTGGAAACAATAGATGTTATTAGTATAATTTTATTGTATTTGAGCACATATTTCATTCAATTTTATAAATATCTTTATTATTTAGAAATGATTATTTTGTTTTTAAGTCATGACGGGAAAATATTATGTGTTATCGGTGTGAACGCCCAATTTTGACCGGGTATTTTATTTTTTATTTTTTTTAAGAAAAATCACAAAAAATATTTTTATATTGAATTTTCAATATTTATTTTATCTCACTTTTGTTCTATTTTATTTTGTTAAAATAAAAAAATAAAAATAAAAAAGTAAAAAAAAATCCATTGATCTAACCAATTGTCTAAACCCATTGTTGGCTTTGGCCCAAGTTGAAAGAATAACAAAAATACAAAAAGTGAAAAAAAGAAAAATTAAATTAATAAAAAAAGGAATGCAGCAAATGCTGCGATAAGATGTTGGGACAAGGGGAAGAAGACAAATGGTCTTCCTTTGAGGCAGCTTGTTTCTCTGTCTGGCTGCTAGTCAAAACCTACAAAAAGAAAGACAACAGTCTATTATGAAGAAATTGCATTGTCTAATTAAGCACAAATGGAAGAAAACAAAGTCAAACCAGAAGCAATTACTATAAGCATGAATGCAGCAGTGGGTTGGGGGAGTATAAGCAACAGGCAGAGCACTTGAAACACCAAAATGGCAACAATTTGAAAAATTAAAAAAAAAGATGATGCAGAGATAAAAATTGACCACACAACGTCTATGTCTCGTATAATGCAAAACTTTGCCTATAAATACCACCAACAAATTCAGAACATGGGGAGTTTTTTTTTTGGACATTTAATTGCTGTGAGAAAAATTGAAAGAGACTTAGGGAGAGGCGAAGGAAGTGAATTCACAAGGGGGGCAGATTGAAGGGGAAAGATCGATCAATACAAAGAGGCAGTAAACCAAAAAATCAAATATCAGAAGAACCAGAAACAATCTCAAGCACCCCTTTCACTTCCATAACATCCATTTTCAAACCCATTCACACAGCAACAACAAACAAAAATCAGAAGCAAAAATAGAGCAGAAGATTGCAGAATCAATTCAAAAAAAAGAGCAAGGAAGAAGAAAGCAAAACAACAGCAACCAAAAAGAAGAGAAGAAAGCTTCGATCTCACCGTACCGGGAACCACTGTGCACAGCCGCCTAAGCATCGCCACGTCCCACCCTTGCTGGAACTCATCGCACAGCCTCCAGCCATTGTGCGCAACACCGTTAGGTTCGCCATCACCCTTTTCTCCTCCCTGCGTCACCTCATTTCTCTTTCTCGCCCCAGACCTCCGGATCGCGGCCGCGCGTGGCCAGGACGGCACGCGACGGTCGCATCTCTCCCTCGCGGTGTCGGTCGCGCCCTTCCTCCCTTCTTCTCTGCCGGCCGCACTCCCCTTTCCCCTCTCCCTTGTGCCGATCGCCGTGGTCTCCCCCTTTCCTCCCCCTTCTCTCTCTCCCATAGCTGCTCTATGCAGCTTTTTCTGTTTCTTAGGGTTTCATTTTGAAAGCCAAATGGACCCCTTCCCTTTTTGTTCAATCCATTCTGCTCCTGTTATTTTATTTTATTTTATCGATTCTGTTTTTCATTTGGTTGGGATTCAGCCCATTTCATTTATTTTTCTTGTTATATTTGATTTTGGGCTTTAGCCCAACGACCCTTCCCATTTTTTTTTATTTCGTTTGGGCTTTGTTTGTAAGTATTGGGCTTCTACCCATTTGTTTCTTTGCTAAATGAATGTTGATATCTCGTTTTTACTAGTTAAACTAGTATAATTTTACTCAATTAAATTTTAATTTATCATACATTGTATTTAATGTACTATTTTGTTTAATGCTATTAAATAAAAAAATTGTAATTTTTAGAACAAAATGAGATTAGCTGAGGTGTGACATTTTGTTGATCTTTGGTTTAGGACGCCTGAGTTGCGACAACTTGGTGATCTTAAACCCTTAAAAATTAAAAACAAACCAACACACAAATATTTTCTAGAAGAACTACGTGACTTTTGAGTTCCTCATTGCACCGGAGGATACGTAGGAGCGGGTCAACCCCGTCAAGTCAAATTTAAATTTTTCTAATTTAGTTTCTTTTTTTTAATATTCATTTTTATACTTACTATTAATTTTATTTTATTTTGGGGTTAAACAAATATTTATATTTGTTTGCACAATTAATTTTGGGTAACTGTCATAAGACAGGCGTGTGGGGGGTATTGTGGGGTTTAGTCTCCACCCTTCTCCATGCGTAATCGATCCCCGAACTTAGTATGGTTTTCAAAGATCACCTTTTTTTAGGTTTTCCAATTTTTCCTAAATTTAATAAAATTGGTAGCGGCTCCCAAATCTTTGGATCGTTACAGATGGCGACTCCACTGGGGATGTTTGAGAATCAAGCCCATTTTGATTGGTTGTGCATATCTAGTTTGTTTCCCTCTTTTATTTTTTATTTTTTTATTTTTTAATTTATTTTTACTATTTTTATTTTTTCGTATTTTTAGGTGATTCTTTTATTTGATTATTTTTTTTATTTGATTAATTTGCTTATACATTTAAATGCTAAATTAATATGCTTCTTTGATTTATAAATATTTATTGTTTCCTTTTATTTGTATTATTCTGTTTCCTTATTTGTTATATTTCTCACGTTTGTATATATGTCTATTTTTACTTAATTATTTTTGTGAATATTGAACCCTAGGTTAGAAGACACTTTATATTTTTGTACTTTTGTTTCATGGATTACATTGCAAGTTTGGGCTGATTTTTATTTCTGTTTTTAGGGTTCAAGGTTTGTATTCTCCCTTCACACACCACACTTACACTTTGACCACACACTTTGAGTGGGGCCCTATACCCGGGCCTGAATGAAGCCTAAGTTAGTAAGAGGTTGTGTAGTGGAAGCCATTTTGGATGTACTTCCTGTGTGGCTATCATGAATTCCTCATCTAGAGTGCGACTCTTTTGTGGGTGCCCACATTTTGGATGTACATCCTGGTGTGGTCAATATCTCGAAAGATTACTTGGCTCTAGAGACCTAAATTCCTATAGGTTACAACAACCACCTATTGTGAGTATACACTATAGAAAAAGCTTAAATCCATTAGACTCGGGCCCGTTAGTATGGGTGAACCGGTGTAGGCCACAAAGGGAGCTACTCTACCTTTTACCCCATTTCATTTTTTACATGCGTCATTTTTCTTATGATCTCGCCTCCCTACAATTATCCCTTCTTTTTCAGGTAAATTTGCTGGAGAATCAAAGTTCTGAATCTGGTAGCGAGTATCTTTGAGTAAAAAAAAAAAGAAGAAGAAGAGAAGAAAGACATGGAATCCACGACTGAGAAAAGAGTGCCAGCAACAAGGAAGACTGTTAAGTTGAAGGTTCAAGAGCCAAAAGTGGATGGTTTGAAAGCTTTTGCCCAGATATTGCCTGATAAGACGAGGTCCAAATTTAAGGAAAGATATGGGAAGATTTTGGACTTGCTAAGTGTGAATGTTCAGGTAGAGGCAGTTTCCACGCTGGCTCAATATTATGATCCCCCGTTGAGGTGTTTCACTTTCTCTAACTTCCAGTTAGCCCTTACTCTTGAAGAATTTTCTCGAATTGTGGGGCAACCTTTGAATAAAGGGAAGCCATACCACTTCCCCCTCATTGAGACTGTTGCTAAGGCATTGGGAGTTGACCCAAATCAGTTAAACCATAAGAAACCAAACGAGAAAACTCCTGAGGGGATCCCGAGGGTACGCTTGGAAGAACTGATGAACAATTTGGTTGCAAACGAAGACTGGGACACCCTCACAGATGTGCTGGCTCTATCAATTTATGACTTGGTTCTGTTCCCGAGTGGTGGTGACTTAGTGGGCCTTGCTGCGATGGACGTGTTTATGGCTCGTAAGTGCAGAGGGGGGAACTCAACATTCGCAATCCTTGCAGATGTATACTACACTATGAATTTCTGCCATCAAAAGAAAGGAAAAAAGATCTTGTGTTGCATACCGATATTGTATGTGTGGTTGACAGCACATGTTTTCCAAAGAGGTTATGAATCCTATTGTCCCATCGTCGATCTGAGGAGGTTGGGTTTAAAGAATCGTGACGCTAAGGAATGGGTGCAAGTTTTTGTGACGCTCAAGGAGGAATCAGTGCGCTGGTATCCACAGTGAGGCACATAGAAAAGCTTTGTTGAAGACATTAGAGGAAGCTTTTGTCAACCTGACATTACTCCTAAAAACATGGTAAATATGGTCGATCCTGTGCAGAGAGTTAACCTCATCATGTTCTCTGACGCTGAAATGGTATCTCGAGCAAAAAGGGACAATCGAGCCCTACATATCACCTTGAAATGCCGGGGATTTGTAGTGGCCAAAGTGCTAATCGATGGTGGTTCAGCTTTGAATAGCATGCCAGCATCCACGTTGACTGCTCTAGCAATGGGAGAACAAGATTTAACGCCTCAGTCGATGACAGTTCGGGCTTTTGATGGGTCTAAGAGAGGCAATCTCGGTGAAATAGTCCTACCATTGGAAATTGGCCCAAGGGTGTTCCGCGTGTTGTTCCAAGTCATGGCAATTGAGTCAACATATACTATGCTATTAGGACAACCATGGATCCACGAAGCGGAGGCAGTACCTTCCACTCTACACCAGAGGGTTAAATATGTAGAAAACGGGTCTGTTATCACGATTCGCGGTGAAGAAGAGATTATGGTCTCAAAACCTATGTCCCTTCCATATGTGGATAACACTGATGAAGAAGGAACGAATCTGTGCCACAGTTTCGAGGCAGATAAGCTGGGAGGTGAGGAAAAAGGTTCGCCAGTTGGTAATGTGAATCAGGTGGCAACACGAATCATGGCAAAAAGTGGCTACGAAGAAGGGAAAGGCTTGGGTCGTCACCTACAAGGAATTCGTGATCCTATATTCTTGCAAAAGAAGTCAGACATGTCTGGGATCGGCTATAAAGACAACCTTGAAGCAGATTTCAAAGCTCTGACAATTGGTAAAAAGGAGACACAACTAATCCCTCACTTAAATGATACGTTTCCCGCTCCCGCCGAAGTGATTTCACCTGAGAATGATGCTTGTGCACCAAACCGGCCATCAATCAACATGTTGGATGATGAAAGCTCAAGGGCATATGGCATCATCCACCTCACCACCAATCAAGAACCGCTGAGCAATTGGTAGGCTGAACCAGTTGTTGATGTTGTTGCTTTCATGTAATCGTTTTCTTGTACTGTATTAGCCGACTGAGGCTATAAGACTTATGTTATTTTGCTTGAGACATGAATTTAATGAATCTGCATGCATTCCTATCCATTTGTTCTGTTTTGTCTTATTCCTTCAAAATCCTTACTCTTCAATTATGCTTTTGTTTCCCATTTTCTTTCTATTATTCTCTTTCGGATTTCCATGCATTGTTCTCCGGGGACTCACATTTCACTAAAACTTTGCCTCATTATGGGAATATCGAGAACCTGTTGTTTGATTCCTTTGTGACTTCCGATGGGATTTGTTCTGAGTCAGATGAAGATGACAAAGTTGTCAAATAGTTCACTAAACTTCTGGACTCAACTGAAAAAGAGTTTGGTTTGAACGACGAGACAGAGGAAATGATCAATCTGAGGACTAAGGAGGATAAGAAAGAGTTAAAATTGGTAGACAATCCAGAACGTGAAGAAATGATTGCTTTGTTCAGAGAATATCTTGATGTCTTTGCATGGTCTTATAAAGATATGCCCGGCCTGGACCCAGAAATAGCAGCACATAAGATTCCACTTTATCCAGATGCAAAACCCGAGAAGCAGAAGTTGAAAAGGATGCGCCCGGATATGTCATTGAAAATCAAAGAGGAGGTGGTTAAGATGTGGGAGGCCAGATTTTTGGAGGTTTTAGTACACCCGGAATGGGTAGCTAACATCGTCCCGGTACCCAAGAAGAATGGAAAAGTTAGAGTATGCGTGGATTACCGAGACCTGAATCAGGCTAGTCCAAAGGATGATTTTCCTCCCCCACATATCGACGTGCTTGTTGACAATACTGCTAAGAACCACAGGTTTTCGTTTATGGATGGATACTCTAGATATAACCAAATCCTTATGGATGTTGAAGATAAGGCAAAGACCACGTTCATCACCCCATGGGGGAAATTCTGCTATAAAGTAACGCCTTTTGGGTTAAAGAATGCTGGGGCTACTTACCAACGTGCCATGGTTACCCTTTTTCATGACATGATGCATAAAGAGATTGAAGTATATGTGGATGATATGGTTGTAAAATCAAAGGAAGATGAAAGTCATGTAGAAGTATTGCGAAAGCTATTTGAAAGGCTCATAAAACATAAGTTGCGGCTGAATCCTAACAAGTGCATTTTTGGGGGATCGTCAGGAAGGTTACTCGGTTTTATCGTGAGTAGAGAAGGGTCCTGATAAAATAAAGGCTATCCAAGAAATGCCAACTCCCAAGACTGAACGAGAAGTAAGGAGTTTTCTGGGGAGACTCAATTACATTGCTA
Source organism: Calophaca sinica (assembly GCA_037113605.1). Classification (NCBI taxonomy): domain Eukaryota; kingdom Viridiplantae; phylum Streptophyta; class Magnoliopsida; order Fabales; family Fabaceae; genus Calophaca; species Calophaca sinica. The sequence continues at coordinate 106,695,696 of CM073735.1, read as the reverse complement.
GATTCATTGCCAACTTGACTAGCACGTATGAGCCTATATTCAACTTACAAAGGAAGAACCAACCAGGGGAATGGGATGAAGAATGTCAAGAAGCATTCGACAAGATAAGAGCTTATCTGTCGAGTCCTCCTATTTTAGTACCCCCAACACCAGGACGCCCTTTGATTATGTATTTGACAGTGCTGCCATCATCCCTAGGGGCAATGCTTGGACAACAGGATGCATCAGGAAAGAAAGAGCAAGCAGTCTATTATTTGAGCAAGAAGTTCAATGATTGTGAGACTCGCTATGCGACAATTGAGAAAACGTGTTGTGCTCTAGTCAGGACTTCAAGAAGACTTCGCCAGTACATGTTGTACTACACTACATGGTTGATTTCGCGATTTGACCCACTAAAGTACATATTTGAAAGCCCTCATGTTTCTCTAAGGATGTCGAAATGGCAAGTGATCTTGTCAGAGTTTGATATCAAGTATGTGACACGAAAATCGATTAAAGGGAGTACTATTACTGATCATTTAGCAGAAAATCCTCTGGAAGAAGGGCAATCGTTAAACCAGGAAAAGGTAGATGAAGAAATCATGGATGTTGAAAAGGAAGATGAAGGATGGAAAATGTACTTCGATGGGGCAGTAAATATGTATGGAAATGGCATAGGGGCAGTTGTGGTATCACCAAGTGGAAAGCAATATCCGGTGGCTATCAAGTTGAATTTCGAATGCACAAACAATATCACAGAATATGAGGCATGTGCAAGTGGGCTATTGGTTGCAATTGACCTCGGTGTGAAACGATTGGAGGTTTTTGGAGATTCAACCCTTATTATTTATCAAGTGAAGGGTAAGTGGCAAACTAAGGACTCAAAATTGGTGCCTTATCAAAAGCATCTAACTCAGCTAATAACAAGGTTTGAAGAGATAACATTCTCCCATTTGACTCGGGATAAGAATCAGTTTGTCGATGCCTTGGCTACTTTGGCGGCGATGTTTAAATTGAACATCAATACTGAGGTTCAACCCATCCACATAAAGGTGAAAGATGAGCCGGCCTACTGTGCTAATGTAGAAGGGGAGCCAGACGACGAACCATGGTATTATGATATAAAATGGTATATTCAGCACGAAGAATACCCAGATCGTGCAAGTGAAGTGAACAAGAAAACCATCAGAAAATTGGCAATAACATTTTTCTTGAGTGGAAAAATCCTCTACAAACGAAGTCAAGATTGAACACTACTGAGATGTGTAGATGCTTGGGAAGCCAGGCGAATCATGATTGATATCATGAAGGGATCTGTGGGACACATGCGAATGGTCACATGATGGCCCGTAAGATAATGAGAAGTGGATTCTATTGGTCCACTATGGAGACAGACTGCATAGCGTATGTGCGAAAATGCCTCAAATGCGGTTATGCCTTGATCGGGTCAATGCACCTCCTTTTCCTCTGCACAATCTAATAAGTCCTTGGCCATTCTCAATGTGGGGAATAGATGTCATTGGGCCAATTAATCCGAAAGCTTCAAATGGGCATCGATTTATATTGGTGGCAATCGATTATTTCACTAAATGGATAGAGGCGTCTTCCTATGCCAGCATTTCCCATAAGGTGTTTGTCAAGTTCCTCAAAAGGGATATTATATGCCACTATGGGATTCCTGAAAGGATCATTACAGATAATGCACCCAATCTTAATGGCGGAGAAGTACAAAGATTGTGTGAAAACTTCAAGATCAAAAATCACAATTCAACTCCTTATAGACCACAAATGAATGGTGCAATGGAAGCAGCTAATAAGAACATCAAAAAAAATCATTGCCAAGATGGTGGTTAATTACAAAGATTGGCATGAAATATTACCTTATGCTCTACACGCTTACCGTACTAACATACGATCAAGCACTGGGGAAACACCATTTTCTTTGGTGTATGGGATGGAAGTAGTATTTCCCATTGAAGTAGAAATCTCGTCCCTAAGGGTATTGATGGAGGCAGAATTAGAGGAGTCAGAATGGGTAAAAGCCCGATATGAGCAGTTAAACATGATTGAAGAAAAGAGACTTGCTGCTATTTGTCATGGGCAGTTGTACCAGAGTAGAATGGCTAGAGCCTTCAACAAGAAAGTTCGTCCAAGAGAATTTCAGCCAGGAGATTTAGTTTTGAAGAAAGTACTACCTCATTAAGAGGATGCGCGGGGAAAATGGGCACCTAGCTATGATGGTTCTTATATGGCCAAACATGCATTTTCTGGAGGAGCCCTGATTCTCCTGGACATGAAATGACATGAACTATCAAAGCCGATAAATTCAGACGTTGTTAAAAAGTTTTATGCCTAAAAAAATGATAATAAACGCCCGCTAGATTGAAAACCCGAAAGGGCGGTCTAGGCAAAAGTTAGGGTAAGTGAAAGCTTGCTAGATTGAAAACTCGAAAGGCCGGTCTAGGCAAAAGTTAAGGCAAAGAAAGAAAAGAAAGGACATAGTGGTTAAATCGGCCTGAGAATCTCGGGGCAAGCTTACAATGGGGCATTATGATGATGGTTAGCTACGTCAGTCAACTTTAGTATGATCAGTCATCTCCAGGGTCAAAAGGGATCTAGATAGGGAATCAAAGGACCTATACTGGGATAAATTTGATGTGAAATTTCTTATTGTGATCATCTTTCCCCTTTCCTACTGTTTTAGTGCTTCTCTTTCCTTGAAAATTTGTATCAAAGTTCCACATCAATTCAATTCACAAATTATTCCTCCTATTTGCATCCATTCTTGCATTCATGCTTCTTTTGTTAAATTATGTCTCAAGTAAAATAACTCCAGTCTAACAATATTTTGGGATGATTACGTTAGCAACTCCTCAATGGATAAATAAATAAAAAATCCCTAGCCGTTTCGAATAAAGATGTGCCAGGTGGCTACAAATAAAGAGTGAAGTTGCAGAGATCGATAAGGGGATAAGAAAAGTATACAACCGATGTTCCTGCGGGGAATTAGTGAAAACAAGATGACGAGAGTTTGTTGATCGAAGCTTCCTGGTTCGTCACAATGGCTCTGATCTTGTAAAAAACACTCAAGTAAGTCAAAACGTGACTACCCAATTTATTTTTAGTCTGCTGAGGGAGGCGTTTCAGTCCCCTTTCCATTCTGTTTCTGGTATGCCGAGGAGGTTCCGGCATTTGGACGTTTAATTTCCTTCTGAGCAAGACGGTTCCGTCCCCTTCCTATCCTATTTCTTTTGAGGGAGTCGGTTCAGTCCACTACCCGTTTATTTCTTGCTTGCTGAGGGAGTCGGTTCAGTCCACTACCCATTTATTTCTCGCTTGCTGAGGGAGTCGGTTCAGTCCACGTTGTTGAGGGAGTCGGTTCAGTCCACTACCCGTTTATTTGCCTGTTTGCTTGGGTGAGGCAGTTCAGTCCACTACCCAATTTTATTTCTTGTGTACCGAGGAAGTTCCGACAGTTGTATATTTTATTCTTTTCTAGGCAAGGCGGTTCAGTATCCTGCCTGTTTTATTTCTCTCGACATTCTCATAGTGTGTCGCTTTCATGCATTACCGGCCAAAATTGAGGTTCATATATCTATACTTATTTCTCACTATGATGCCAACCATGGTTTATCATATCACATAGTGAAAAAGTAAGTACAGAGGGGCAACTGTGAACACCCAATTTTGACCGGGTATTTTATTTTTTATTTTTTTTTAAGAAAAATCACAAAAAATATTTTTCACACAAATTGAATTTTCAATATTTATTTTAGGCTAAATTACAAAATTGGTCCTCTAAGTTTATTTTATGTTTCAATTTGGTCCTCTACGTTTTATTTGTTTCGTTTTGATCCTCTACATTTTATTTTAGCTTTCAATTTGGTCCTTTCTGTCACTAAAAGTCAATTGTCCGTAGCTAGAAGTCCATTTTCCAAAATATTTTTTGGCTTTTAGCTACGGACAATTAGCTTTTAGTGACAGAAAGGACCAATCTGTTGTAACTTTTAAAATGTAAGGGACCAAAACGAAACAAATAAAACATAGAGGACCAAATTGAAACCTAAAATAAACATAGAGGACCAATTTTGTAATTTAGCCTTTATTTTATCTCACTTTTGTTCTATTTTATTTTGTTAAAATAAAAAAATAAAAATAAAAAAGGAAAAAAAATCCATTGATCTGACCATTGTCTAAACTCATTGTTGGCCTTGGCCCAAGTTGAAAGAATAACAAAAATGCAAAAAGTGAAAAAAAGAAAAATTAAATTAATAAAAAGGGGAATGCAGCAAATGATGAGATAAGATGTTGGGACAAGGGGAAGAAGACAAATGGTCTTCCTTTGAGGCAGCTTGTTTCTCTGTCTTGCTGCTAGTCAAAACCTACAAAAAGAAAGACAACAGTCTATGATGAAGAAATTGCATTATCTAATTAGGCACAAATGGAAGAAAACAAAGTCAAACCAGAAGCAATTACTATAAGCATGAATGCAGCAGTGGGTTGGGGGAATACAAGCAACGGGCAGAGCACTTGAAATACCAAAATGGCAACAATTTGAAAAATTAAAAAAAAAGATGATGCAGAGATAAAAATTGACCACATAACTTCTATGTCTCGTATAATGCAAAACTTCGCCTATAAATACCACCAGCAAATTCAGAACAGGGGGGAGAGTTTTTTTTTTGGGCGTTTAACTGTTGTGAGAAAAATTGAAAGAGACTTAGGGAGAGGCGAAGGAAGTGAATTCACAAGGGGGGCAAATTGAAGGGGAAATATCGATCAATACAGAGAGGCAGTAAACCAAAAAATCAAATATCAGAAGAACCAGAAACAATCTCAAGCACCCCTTTCACTTCCATAACATCCATTTTCAAACCCATTCACACATCAACAACAAACAAAAATCAGAAGCAAAAATAGAGCAGAAGATTGCAGAATCAATTCAAAGAAAAGAGCAAGGAAGAAGAAAGCAAAACAAAGAAAGAACCAAAAAGAAGAGAAACAAAGCGGAGAAGCAAGCTTGATCTCACCGCATCGGAACCACCACGCACACCGCTTAAGCATCGCCGCCCCACCTCGCCAGAACTCATCGCCTGACCTCCGACCATCGTGGCGCAAAGACCGTTAGGTTCGCCATCCCCCTTTTCTCCTCCCTGCGTCACCTCATCTCTCTTTCTTGCCCCAGACCTCCGGATCGCGGCCGTGCGCGGCCAGGACGGCGCGTGACGACCGCATCTCTCCCTTGCGGCATCGGTCGCGCCCCTCCTCCCTTCTTCTCTGTCGGCCGCACTCCCCTTTTCCCTCTCCCTTACGCCGATCGCCGCGCTCTCCCCCTTTCCTCCCCCTTCTCTCTCTCCCATAGCTGCTCTGCGCAGCTTTTTCTGTTTCTTAGGGTTTCATTTTGAAACCCAAATGGACCCCTTCCCTTTTTGTTCAATCCGTTCTGCTCCTTTTATTTATTTTTATTTTTTTTATCAATTCTGTTTTTTATTTGGCCCATTTCATTTTTTTCCCTTGTTATATTTGATTTTGGGCTTCAGCCCAACAACCCTTCCCATTTTTTTTTATTTCGTTTGGGCTTTGTTTGTAAGTATTGGGCTTCTACCCATTTGTTTCTTTGCTAAATGAATGTTGAAATCTCGTTTTTACTAGTTAAACTAGTATAATTTTACTCAATTAAATTTTAATTTATCATACATTGTATTTAATTTACTATTTTGTTTAATGCTATTAAATAAAAAAAAGGTATTTTTTAGAACAAAATGAGATTAGCTAAGGTGTGACATCTTGTTGATCTTTGGTTTAGGACGCCTAAGTTGCGACAACTTGGTGATCTTAAACCCTTAAAAATTAAAAACAAACCAACACACAAATATTTTCTAGAAGAACTACATAACTTTTGAGTTTCTCATTGCACCGGAGGATACATAGGAGCGGGTCACCCCTGTCAAGTCAAATTTAAATTTTTCTAATTTAGTTTCTTTTTTTTAATATTCATTTTTACACTTAGTATTTATTTTATTTTATTTTGGGGTGAAACAAATATTTATATTAGTTTGCACAATTAATTTTGGGTAACTGTCTTCACCCTTCTCCAAGCGTAATCGATTCTGGAACTCAGTATGGTTTTCAAAGATCACCTTTTTTTAGGTTTTCCAATTTTTCCTAAATTTAATAAAATTGGTGGCGGCTCCCAAACCTTTGGATCGTTACAATCGGTATAATTTTATTGTCTTTGAGCATCTATCAAACTTTATAATTGTTTTTATTATTTATATTTGATTATTTTGGTTTTGAGTCTCAATGAAAAAACAATATATGTTATCAGTTTGATTGTCTCTGAGCATATAATAAATTTTATAAATATTTTTATTATTTATAAATGATTATTATACTTTTGAGTCCGACGGAGAAACATTGCATTTTTAAAGAACTAAAAACAACTATTTATGTTTGTCGCAATGTAAACCTTTAATTTTATAAAAAGTACATTTCAAAGAAATTGAGGACATTGCAACTAAGGTAGTCATATTGGGAACATAAGGTAGTGATATTGGGAACATATGATTAAATTACTATTATCTACCCAGCTCATTCATTTTGACATAATAACACATTTCATTTTCTCTTTTACATTACAGCTAAAACAAGGGATATGCGAAAAAACCAACGTGAAGCACGGGTATCTGGCTAGTTTTGACAATAACAAAAAAAGTGAACTGTAAATAGCCGATTGTTGTTCCCAGTCACTGTTCTATGTTGTCTCAAGATTTTTTTTCTTTAACAAGCAATGTTTGTGAATCGATTACCATTTGTAATCTTGTATCATTCGTTTGAAATAATTAAGAAACCCAAACTGATGTTAAACACAAATTTTTGGAGATTTTACGCTTGAATGCTTGCGAGAGTGGAGCCTAGAGGAACAATCTTTGGTGCATTATTATTTGGCATCCAGATTATTTTGTGGCTTTTGTCTATGAAGTTTATAAGTTGCTTATGAAATTTGCTGATTTGTATGGTTCTGGAAATTACAGCATGTGCGAAGGAATTGCGTGCCAACCTGCTAACTCAGATCAGGTTTTGTTCTGCTTTGGATTTCTTCTCCAGCATGTGAAAAATCCCTGCATCAAGGAGTCTAATTTTAGGTTTGTGACAGTTTTAATTTCTACACTTTTTCTGGATTCTAATCCATCAAAGAAAGAATAGAAGTCGGTTTATTTCTACAATTTCTGTATTCCAATGGCCACTTTTGAGGTAACTCCGATATTAACTTCAAGTACTTTGTACTTTAATTTACATGGTTTGTCAAAACCAGTAAATATATTTCCTTATGGTATTCCTTATATTGTATTATTGCTGTATCATAATTTTCTTTCTTTCTTTCTTTCATTCTTTTTTCAGTTTGGTTTGAAAATCATTACTTCTCTAAGATTTTTTAGGGCTATGATGGTGCCCCTTGAGATTTAACAAGTTGTACTAACAATTTCATTTTAATAAGCTCATTTTTAACAATTTTAATTCGATACTAGAATTATCTATTTTCAATTACTATTATGGAACATCTTTGCAAAAAATTATTATGGAACATCTTTCAACTTTAAAGTTGACCTACGAGTTAAGTGTGTGTCTGGATTCACTTTTAGGAGTGTCAAAAGTAATTTTAGAGACATAAATTGATTTTGTCATGTTTGATTGTTATCGAGTAGAATTAATTTTATCTCTAGAATTGATTGTAACTTAAAGTTAGGATTTGAGGCTTTGCATCCAAAAGCGATTTTGTCTCTCAAATTTATTATTTAACTCACTTTTATATGAATGTATCCAAATATAAATCACTTTACGTTCAACTCACTTTTAGTTAAATCAATTTTACAAAATCAATTTATTCAAAATCAATTTTCACCATTATGGTCAATGCTTGACATATTCACCTTCACTTTCTGATAATTTACTATTTTTGTGTGTTCCTTCTTTCATTCATTAGTTTCAAATTTTTTTAGTTTGTTTTCTAATTCTCCCTCCTTTCTTTCCTTATTACTAACAAAATAATCATTTTGTACTCAACTTAGTGCTAATGGAATTTTCATTTGTGTTGAGGTGCAAACAAAATTCGACATTGGCTAACCAAGACGAAGAACGTTTGTTTATAAACAAGAAAATGTCACCATTAGTATGAGGTATTTTGGGTAATGTCCAAAAGGAAATCCACGAGGACTTAAAGCCCAAAGTGGACAATATCGTACCAATATGGAGACAAGCCAAACCCCTCGATTCCCTACAAATGGTGTCAAAGCCATGGTTCGACCTGATGGGGGAGCGGGAGTGGATCTTACCAGATCTCCAATGTGGGAGACTAACTTGGGGGAGATTGTTGGAATTCGAGTACGAGTAGTTAGTCCCACATTGGCTAGGCTTTGGCTAAGTGAATGATATATAAGAGATGTGACCCATATACCTAATTCCTTAAGGTTTTGGGTGGAGATGTGGTGTTTCGGTCTCTTGGTAGTCCTGGTCATTAGCCCACTATTACTCCTGGTACTCCCCGGACTCCCCTACAAGTGATATCATATATAGCCGATTGCGTCGGCTTGGGCGAGTATTGGAATAATCGTTGTGGATCTGAGTCGAAGATCCTTGTGTTGAAAGTCTTCCTGGTGTTGTAGTGATCATACGGCATGTCTCGTTAGTTGGCAATACAAGTATATAAACTGACTGAGGGGAGGATTATTGTTGCGGCTCAGACAAGTGCACCTGATCATAACTCGTAATAAAAGTGGAGTATATTTAAGGCTTCGAATGTCGAACCCACAGGGAATGCGCAAGTACCAATGTAATAAAGAATCTATATTATTTAGGCTAACGAAAGTTGTAAAAAGAGAATTGCAAGAATTGTCACTTAAATAAACTAGTAATTTAAATGATGCGCAAGAACGAGTTAAAACTATTATGAAAGGCCTAGGGAAAACGGGTTCACCAATACTTAGCTCCTAAATTTACTAATTAATAATTATGAGATCTATTTTCCGATTGAAAGCTAATCACTCACTCTAAAATTACTAACACCGTTTGATCATGCAATGTTAATAGTCTTCTTCCTAAATAACTACTCAGTTTGATCATGCAAGGCAATTAAAGGATAGAGCTTTAAGCAAATGTGAGTTTGTTAATCTAATAACTGATTAGAAACAAGCAATTACCCTTGACAGGCATAAAATGTGAATTCTTTTATTCTTAGAGATCCGTTAACTAATTGTGGTATGATCACCGCCAATTAAGTTAACTAGTTAAAGGTTGATCAAGCCTTATAGGATTAAGCATGCTAGGGATAAAACAATCAATCAAAATAATAGAAACTCATAAAACTAATTAAATAAATATCAAAAGCATTGTAAAGGATCCCCCATCATCCCTAGTGATGGATTTAGCTACTCATGTCAAATGATAATAACATAAATTTAAATATAAAGCCATAGAAATCCATAATAAAGAGTATAAGTCTAAATCGGGACATCCTGTCAGTATGACGATGATCCTTAAGCATGTTTTTCACGTCCTCACGAGCTCGCAGCAAAACGGGATTGGCAAGAGGCTCCAAGGAATCAGGGATCAACGGAAAAACAAAGGAATTGTGAGAAACTCTCAAAAACGGGCTGAGAAATCAGAAATTCGTCAAAAGATCCTAAGTCTAGGCTAATATTGTCTATTTATAGTTTGGATGCGAATTAGGTCATCTGGCTTCAAATCTGCACATTCTGGACGGGGTACGGCCGTATCGAATATATACACGGCCATACCCTGACATCAACTGTGTACGGCCGTACTTCCTTTGGTACGGCCGCACTGAACTTTCTCACCAGCGCCAGGGTGTACTGACCAAGGGGCACGCCCCTACTTCTTCTCTTGGATAGGTACGGTCGTACTGACTGCTTGTCAGGTCGTACTGCTCGTCTAGAAGTGTTAAAAATCTTCAAAACTTGTCTGTTTTCAGTTCATTCTCACATCTTTTGCTCTGAGTAGTGTCTTTATGATATTTCTGTAAAATAGAACATAAATGAGTACTTTTATACCTTAAAAATAGCACAAATGATATAATTAAGTATTAAAAATGCCCTATAAAAGTAGACAATTTGGTGTATTAACACATCCCTACACTTGAGCTTTGCTTGTCCTCAAGCAAATCACTTGGGTAATTATTATAGAAACTACTTTCACTGAATAGGAGGAAAAACACAAGTATGACAACAAGGTGATATCATAAGACAAGCCAATAAATAGAATGCACAATTAGAGGACTAAGTTCACATAAGTCAATACTATAGTATGTGATTTACAAGTCACACTCTCACCAATCTCAAAGTGTTTATAGGCATAGTCATTAACGCTCAAATTTTTCAAATGAAATTGTATTACCATAGACTTGTACATTGACCAAAACTCTACTATTAAAGTCTATTTATCAAGCAAACGAGGAATGAAGGTCTTTCAATGGTTGTAATAGGGCCAAGGTAATAATGTTAAGTAGGATAAGAGAAAGAAAAGGTCATGCAAAGGGGTCAGAAACAAATCAATCAAAACAATCAACCTTTTTCTTTTTCACTTTAAAGAGCTGGCAAGAATCCCCAATTTTTTTTGATCAATAACATTTTTTTTGCATTTCCTGAAGGCACTATCATAGCAAACATTTCTTTTTCAATACTTTTTCTTTTTCTTGTTCTTTTATTTCCTCCTTTCATGCATTCATGCAATAAATAAATAATTTTTTTTTTATAACTAGGAGGAGAAATAGATACTAAGTCTTCTTTTTATAAGCAAATGTAAGGGTTTCTAAACATTATTTTTTTTTATCTTTGCCACTAATTGATCTTAAAGAGTACTTTTCAATGTCACCTTTACAGAGTATAATCAACAATAACAAGAAGGGGTACCAAAGAAATATAATTTTAGGCACAAAAGTGGGCAACTAGTGGTAAGATGATTCCAAAGTAGTAAATTCATAAAAATTGCCCTTTTCCAAATTCACATGAAAATAAATTTATATTCGCTTTGTAATGGTCTCAGCACAAGTTTTGGGATACACATTCATAGAAAAATATCACTCAAACAAAGAAAAGAGGCAAAAAAGTATGATATGGCCTCTTGTTTCAGGCTCAAATCTCACATTTAATAGTTTACACAGAAAATTGAAACTTATCGAACTTCAATGCAAATTTTCAGCAAATTGTAATACTAACAACAGACTTATTTCAATCACAAGTTGTCGGGAAAAAAAATTAATAGCCCCTAAATCAGCAAAAATTTAAAGTTCTATATAATTATAAGCAATTGTAAGCATAATCAAGTAATAAGCAAAATATAAAATCTCTCCCCACACTTATTTCTAGCAGTATCCTCACTGTGACTAAGATAGATCAAGTACAAAAAGGATAAAAGAAAATAAAGATAATTGTGTTAAAATAAAAGAAAGTGGAAAGAGACTCCCCTTTGAAAAATATCACGAGCAAATTGAATGAGAATATGAACAAGATATGATGTTTCCTTTCCCAATACCGATGAAGCTGGTAAGCGGACACAAGAACTGTACATCCCAACACTAGAAATTTAGAAACAAAATAAAAATAGAATAAGATAACAAAACAACGATAAAAGCAATAAAATAAAATAAAATGTATCCTGCGAGCATGCCAATATATACAAATCTCTTTTTAATACAGAAGCAGAAGCCTACATACTAAAAGAGAAAAGAAAATGTAGTCCTGCATCACTAGGCAGGAGGGTAAGGCTGGAGACGCTAAAGGTGCTCCAAAATAGCAGCCAGCTGCTGGTCCAAATGGGTCCGATGCTCTTGAAAGCTAGTCTGCATCTCGTCGAGACGCATTATGACGTCCTGGTAGGAGTGGCCCTGTGGTGCTGGTTGTGGCTGTGGTGGTGGTGCAGGATGCTCCTCTACTGGTGGCTCAAAATCTGCAGCATGGTCCTGCTGCTGCTACTCCTCCAGCCTGACCACCTCATAGTCCCCATGGCCTAATCTCCGCAAAATACCAATGTCGCAGAGTATGGAAAGACCAGTGGGCTCCATCTCGATGACTGTGGCCCCCGATCCAGTGCGAACTCTAAGATGGGCTGCCAGTCGAGAAATGAATGACCCTAAAACTATATGACCGGTGTTCTGGGTCTGCAAATAAATGCCCAGCTGGGTGCATGTGCGCAAGAAAAACATCTCGGCGTCGTAGCGGTGGCCCTAGGTCATGGCCCAAAGAAGAAATAAATCTGGCCGGGTGACTGTGTCGTCGCACAAGGCTCTCCCGTTTATAGAACAGGCTAACAACCTGTGCACTGCTCGCACAACTGGGTCTCTAATCTTACTGACCTTGGCGCGGCTTGGGATGTAATGGGCATCCCCTGTGAGAGCTCTCCAACTCTCTGAGTCCTGCCGTCCCTAGGCGTCTGTACCGTCTCTGTCATCTCGAATCCTAGCCCGATGTTGAACTCGGCTAGGGTGATCTCGTGGTGAGTCCCACGGAAGTAAAATGTGACTACCAGATCCTGGTCTGGCTCATCCTCCATCTCCGGATTCTCGGGCTCCATGTCCCTCATATGATAGCCACAGGTGGCTAGAAAATCAAGAACAGCCTCCACATGAGTGGGTTGTCTAACCGAGGCTGCTCGGAGCCATCTGATCCTCTGCAGCAAAGTCTCCACCTCCCCTCGCAGGCTGACCAGCTCAAGGGCATCAAAGTCCAAATATCTTTGGGTGTGAGTATGGAAATCCTACAGCCGTCTATATCTTTCCTTATGCTGCTATGGGATATATGATGGCATGACTTTGGGCACGCATGCTGCTGCTGATGAGGAGGCCTCACCTCTATGACGCTTAGAAATTTTCTTGCAAAAATAAAAGAAATAAGAAAAATTAGAAATTTATGCAAGATTATGTGTTAGGTACGGCCGTACTTCGTCGGGTACGGCCGTACTCAGTGTCTCTGTACGCCCTAATTAAAATAGTGAGTACGGCTTGACTTAAGAATTATGTACGGCCGTACATTGCCACAGGTACGCTCGTACCTGTGTCAGATCTTCAACCCTAAGGTCGCCAGTACGGCCTTTTCTTGATAGGTACGGCTGTACTGCGCTACAGTTTTGTAAAAAATCTACCATATGATCAGATTTTCTCAGTTTTTAGCCCAAAATATAAGTCTCTAATCATTCCTAGGGTCTTTAAGCATGCAAAACCTAGCCAAAACTACTCCTAAATTGCTAAAATTAGAAGTAAACAAAATTAAAAACCTAAACAACTAAAAACTAAATTAACCCAAGAAATAAATTTAGAATCAGTACCTGAATGGTCTTGGGATGAAAAATACGAAGGAATTGAGAGAATAGAGTGCTTGAGTGGAAAGGATTTGGGCGCACGAGGGCGTGGTAGGCCCTTACCTCTCACTGTTACCTATTATTTTCAGCCTCTGGACACGGGGTACAGCCGTACCTGGTTATATGTGCGCCGTACCTACCTGTTTCTCCGTGTTTTTCAGGATGAAGCCACGGGGTACGATCGTGCCTAAAGAAAGGTACGCCCGTACACACTGGTTTTTCAAAAAAAAATTGTTTTTCAGAATATTTCTTTTTTTTTGGCATTTTTAATAATCAATAAAAATAAAATCAATAATAAAAACTTAATAAAAAAATAAGAAAAATGTTAGTAAACACAAGTTGCCTCCTGGTAAGCGCTTGTTTAATGTCTCGAGCCTGACGGTTCAGAGGACTTAGAATTAGTCGTCAGCGGGTAGTGGCCCTTCTTTGATGTTGCCTTTCATCTTCTTACCACTGGGGAAGACTGCAATATAGTTGCCTTCATCAGAGTGATCCATCCAAGCAGGGCCTGAGCACTTCTTTGGTGGGTTCATTGTGCACCCGCATTCTTCACAGACGTAAATTGGCTTTCTCATAATGGATGAAAATGTTTTGATAAATTTCTTCTCCAAGTCATTCCACGTCTCTATTTCTTTAGCTGGTAAGAGATATAGCCATATTTTGACTTCCTCGTCTAATAAAAACGGGAAGATCTTCAATTTTGCTTCATCTGGAGACAAGTTCTCATATCTAGCATTCCTCATCATTTTGCAGAACTGTCTCATATGTTGAATAGGACCTTGCCCTGTTGTTGCCTTAAATTGTAGGACTGATACCTCTAAAATAATGGAGGAGTCTAATTCAAAACTAGCAAGCTCTTCAGAAATATCATCCTTTAATTGTTGAAATCCTTGGATATGATCCCCTGTGTCTTCTTCCTCAAATGTGGATCGGAATGCCCTGAAAAATTCTTCAATTAACTCATTCCATGATGCAAAATGGAATTTCGGGTAAACTAAGAACCATTGCTTAGCCACTCCTCCAAGGGAAAGAGGGAATAACTTCAGTCTTATCTCATTTGCGGTGATTCCTGTATATTTGTCAGTCTTAACCAAGTCATAAAAACTAAGTATATGGAGAGTAGGATCCTCTCTAGGCAATCCTTTAAATTTTGGCAAACAAAGTGCTTTCACAATCAAGGAAGGGGTTGTGTTCTTATTCTGTCCAATAGAGTTACTATCTTGCTCCTCAACTTGCTCTTCTTTTTCTTTAGCTTGTTTATGCTCAATATCCTATAAGAAACAACAAGAAGCACTAGAGGAAGAAACTTTGTTAGCATTATAAATTTTGAATATCTCTTCTTCATCCTCAATCCTTAAAGTCATAGTTCCCTTATTTACTTGAATGGTGGCATCTTCTGTTGCCAAAAATGATCGTCCCAATATGATAGGGACATCCTTGTCTTCCTCCATATCCGAAACTATAAAGTCAACTGGGAAAACAAATTTCTCAACCTTAACTAACACATCCTCTATTATGCCTCTTGGATAAACAAGAATTCTGTCAGCCAACTATAAAGACATGTTAGAAGGTTGTGGTTCCTGCAAATTTAATTTTCTAAAAATAGGCAGAGGCATTAGATTCACACTTGAACCCAAATCACATAGTGCATTAAAAGAGTTATTACCAATTGAGCAAGGAACAACAAATGTTCCTGGATCTTCAAGCTTAGGTGGTAATTTATTTATTAATGTAACACCCTAAGTTTTAGCGTTTATTTCTTTAGTATTTATCTGTTTTCTACCGCTGTTAACACGACTTATCCGTTAATAAAGCTATGTGAATAATTTTAGTATTTGATTTGCTCTATTTTATCTGAGGTATAGGGAGTAATAGTTATTATTAATTTAGGGTTTTTTCTTTCGATGTTTGAATTCTGCTGTAAAACGCTGAATTTGAACTATAGGGCGAGTTTTGACTGAAACATGCCCAAACGTGATCCAAATTTTATGAAATTTGAGATCTGATCATTTTCCAATATTTAGGATTTATTGGAATTTTTTGGAAATTTTTGGGCATCAGAAAATATATAGGGTATTTTCTACGCCTAAAAACTGCCTAAACACAACGTTTTGGCTCGTAATTCGAGAAAACGAGAAACGTGAGTACTTTTCTCATGCCATGAGGGAATTTTTGGCCAAATTATTATTTTTGGGTGTGGTAATTAGAATTATTTTTCAAGTTTTTAGCACAAAAACCCTAATATACGCGTAACGCCGCGCACCCGGTTGAGCGAGAACGCGACGAAACAAAAATATCTCCAGATTAGGGCACATGGGCGAATTACTCAGCCACTAGGGGGGCTGAACTTGCTTTTAATCATGACATGTACAAGTGTCAAGGTGTGATTGGCCATTAAGTAAATGGTAGGAAGTTAATTTAGTTAGGTTATGACTTAATTAGTTAGTTTCTAACTAAATGAATCTTTCTTTCCACTTCTACCCCTAAAATTTCGTGGTCATCATCCTCTTGGGCTGAAGCTTCATTCATTCCTTCCATTGGTGAAAAAACTTGAGAAAAAAACTAGAGAAAGAAAGCTTTGGTTTTGGAAGATTTTGGAGAACAAAGTGTGCTTTCTTGCTTCCTTTCATCTTCACTCTTGTTCAATCTTCATCTCTACTCTTGGTAAGCTCCATAAACCTTTCCTCATGTATTTTGGGTTCCATGATATGATTTTTGATGGATTCAAGAGTTATTTGAAGTTAAAAAGCTTGTTTTTGGCTAGTATTGCATGACTAGTTCCATAGCCCTTTGTTTTCTTCCATGAATCACCTTGATTTTGGTATTTTGAGTTTGGAAACCCTAACCCCTTTTGCTGGCCGAAACCATAGGGCTGTCCCAAGCTTTGTTCTTGGCTTGTTCTTGTCATTTTTAGTGTTAGTTTTGAAGGTTTAGTAGTTGTATGTTTGGATCCTAGTCATATAACTATGTTTACAAGTTTTTGAAAATGATTTTGGATGCAAAAGAGGGGCTGGAAAACCGTGGCTTTGAATGGCATTTTGAAGGATGTTTTAAATTGTTTTCAAAGTAGTTTAAGTGTTAGAAAAGTTAGTTGATTGATAAAGGAATTGAATGTTATGAAATGTTTTGTTTGGAAGTGAAAAATTGAAAAAGATTTTGGGGTTTGTTTTTGATGCATGGAGCCGTGGCCCTCATGGTATTTTAAAACCTTGATTCAAGTTGTTTTATGCCTCTTAATAGTGTAAAAGTTGATCAAGAATTTGATTTAGCAAAACAACTTAAAGAAACTTGATTTTTGGAAAAGATTTAGTATATGTCTTACACATGGTTTTGAAGTTGTAACTAACCTATTTCTTTAATTCTTATGGCATGTTTTATAGTTCTAAAAGTAGTTCAAAGTTGATGAAATACTATTCATTTGGTAAGAAACACTATTCATTTGGTAAAAAAATTTGGTTTATGTTTTTCTAAGTAAGTAAAGTAAATGAAAGTTGTAAAACTTGTTTGACTTGAACTTAAAACATAGCCTATGATTAGTTGTGATCCAAATAGGTTAAGTTAGCAATTTTTAGGTGTCTTTTAGGGCCAAAACCGTGGCTGCCCTAGAGCTTAAGGGCTTGGGTTTTTGGTTCTAATTTTCTTGAGTTTGTGTTGTTAAGGTTCGAGCGAGGTACGTTCCGGTGACGCGTTGGAAATTCCGTATTCGAAGCTTGTTCGAGGTAAGGGAAATTTCTATATAATGAGTTTAGGCTTTTTGCTTTGTTTTTTATGTGGCTTGATTGAATGAATATTGGTGGTAGTAAGTGTAGTATTTGTTAAGTGTGAAAGTGATGCTGTAACATGCTGTGAGTTGTTGAATTGTTTGCTGCTGTATGAAATGTCATGACAGGTTTTGTTTGGCCTTGAATGATGACCATGAATGGTATTGAATGGCTTAAATCATGTTGATTTAATGTTGAATTGAAATATGCAAAAGTTGTTGTTGTGGTATGAATTAATTAATAATGCGAAGATCGATTGTTGATTTGGGTTGACGATTTACACCAAGAATCGATCCGATTCCACAAGCCGAAAATATGATTTCATAAATAAATTGTTTAAGGCATTTTGACTTAAAAGTAAGCGTGAGGGTTCTAATATAACTAACCAGAGCTTACAAAGAAAGTAGAATGGAATTATGGAAAAATCTGAGTAAGTGGTGTCATTTACAGCGGTTGAGTTCGATGATCCGCCTGGGAAAAATTGTGGCTAGGAAAGACCTGGTTATTAAGAGTGTTCGCACCGCGGGAATTTTACTAATGCATTATTTATCACGACTAGGGTTCCAACGACCTAAAACTAAAGAATTCTTTCTAGTACAATAACACGTAGGTGTGGCACAAAAAAATTGAAATTGGAAATTCACTAAGTAGAGTGAGTGAGGGTTTGTCGATCCGCATTGATTAATTAAATTGTACGCTAACCATTGAGCATCGACACTCGGAGCGTTTGGTATCTTATGGACTTTCAAAAGGGCGAGTTGTCACTTCATGCCCGCGTGGCGGCAATGCCTAATGTCCGCAAGCCTTTGTGGCAATACCCTTGGTAGGGAGTTGATTTGGGCGTTGGGAAATAAAGTTCCTCGTCACCGCCGACCTTGTTTAAGGCTGCGGTGTATACACTGAAACTAGCCATCTTTGCATTGGCATGCATGTCTAACCACATCGTGATATGTGATGATTTGGTGATTGTTGTTGTTTGAGTTGCTTATTCACATGCAAGTATTGCATGTACCATGATGAAGTATGCGGTTAATTAAGTATGCCTATATATATATATATATATAATGACATCTTTGATGTACTAGATGTATATATATATATCTTGTTTATGCAACTAGCCTTGTGATGAACTTCGTGGACAAGAAATTTACCCTTGCATTTCTTTTGTTTATGTTTATGCTTGAAACCTACGCTTAGATGATGCCGATCCCGATGAGGTTCATGGGACACACGACATATGAGTTCCCTCGGGGAAGACCGCCGGCGTGGGTCGTCAACCCTAATCTAGGCGGTTGACACACTCGGGGATAGTGATTGAGGCGGCGGCGGCGGGAGTGCTCCACTGCAGCGGCCAGAAGGGCGGTTCACCTATACGTACCACCCGACCTACTTACCACACTCGGCGAGGCGTTGAGACGTTTCCGTTTGTGGACCCTTCACATCCACCCACGATGCCAAGTTCGAGTATGATTCCACCTTCGACTGGAGTTCCTGAAACTCCTCCCATCGTCACTGCTACTATTTCTGCGTTGCCGACAGCTTCATTGATGACGCCGGCTGCACCTGAGGGTAGTCCTCCCTCTTTTTGTGTTCACTGTCCTCACTACTCTCATCCCTTGTCCCCAATCCCTACGGCCGGAGACCCTATTAACGGGCGTTGGACTACTAGGGAGTGGACGGCGAGGGATAGAGTCGAGATTGACAGTGAGGACGAGGAGGAGGAGGAGGATCCTTCAGAGGCATCGGGGCCTGCTAGTTAGTCGAGGTCCTACTGCAAGCGGGTTTCCTCCTCGCAAGCGTCTCGAGTTTACTTTGGGCCAGATAGTTAGATAGAGTCGATCGGTTAGACTCTTGTAGTATTTTGTACAGTATGACTTTTGGGCCTAAGTCCTTGATAGGAGCTGCCGGGATGCATCACGGATATGAGTTACTCTAGGTCTTAGGGTTTTCATATGGTGATGTATTTTATTTTGAGTATGTCTTGGTGTATATTTTGGAACTACTTTGCGTGCGAAGTGCTCTATTCCTTGACACTGCTACGATGCATATACATATATATATATATAATGTTTGGTTAGGTTTTACTCTGAAGTGATTGTTTATTTGTTGTTCTTAAGTGTAACGCCTGGTTTAAAAAAAAAAAAAAACATACCACTGCTTTTGGAAAACCTTTTTGCAGCGGGATGTTACATTAGTGGTATCGAGCGGTTTGGTTCTAGCCGGATCGCTTAGTGTATCTTTGGCCTAGGATGTTGGGAGTTGTTGGGTAGAAGTCCATTGTGCCTAGGATTTTGTGAACTCTGTGTTGATTGTCCAAATGTTTCCAAGTTGAAACAGTGTGAAATTGTGTGTGATCACCTCCGTGATTGATTTGGTAGTTGGGTTACATTGGTTTTTCGATTTGTAGGAACTTATGGCACCTCCCAGACGTGATACCTCTGTTCCTGGAGCTGGAAACCAGGATATGGACCAGGTAGTGCGAGCGATGACTGACATGGCTGCTGCAGTAGCACAGCAGACGACTGCGAAACAACAGCGTGACCTGCAAAAGCAACAACGCGAGGAACGAACTGTAGAGGCGAAGGGATTGATTGATTTTCGCCGCCATGACCCTCCAAAATTCTATGGGGATTCAGATCCAGAACAGGCCGATCTCTGGCTACAGGAAATTGAAAAGATATTTGAAGTACTTCGTAGTCCTGCAGACGTCAAGGTGAACTATGCCACATACCTGCTGCTGGGAGACGCAGAGTACTGGTGGAGAGGAACGGTCGATGATGGAAGTCGACCATCGTGAAGTGACACAGGAAGCATTTCGTGCCAAATTTTTGGAGAAGTACTTTCCCAAAGTGCTCGTGTCGAGAAAGAACAGAATTCCTAAGGGTTTACCAGGGAAAGCTGGAGTATCGGGAATCTGTTGCAAGGTTCGAATCGTTAGCTAAGCATTTTCGTTTCTTTCAACAAATAGCGTGGATGAAGAGTATATGTGTGAACGCTTTGTTAATGGGTTACTGGCGACATTCAGAGTTGATGTTACCGCTAGGAATCGTCGTTTCCAACAATTGGTGGAGAAAAGCGAGAGGTTGAAGTGATGAAGAACAACAGAGAGGAGGAGGTGGAGGACTCGCCAAAAACCACCGTAACAACCAAGGTCGAGGAACAAAGGAAAACAGCCCCGAGTAAACCATATTCCCGCCCTCGGGGAATAATCGCAATCGATCTGCCGGTGGCACAAGGCATTGGGAATAGCGGAAGGACCAAGCTGCGTTGCTACAGGTGGAAGTAAGGACCATTTGGTGACAAGTGTTCAAAAGGAAGGTGTGTTACAACCGCAAGAAGCCGGGACACATGGCCAAAGATCAGACCGCCAAGGGTCGAACCATCTCGCAAATGCCGCGAAAGCGCACGACCTTCAAAGAAGGGACGCATGTTTTCGATAACCGCGAAGAGACCTCACAGACCTCATCGAGGGGACTTGCGACATCGCAGTAACCTTTTGTCGATACTTTTTGATTCGTGCGACACATTCATTCATCTCTTTGGATTGTGTGAAGCATCCGAGTCTTCCTGTTTACGCATTGCCATTTGATTTGGTTGTCTCCACTCCTGTGATAAAACTTTGATCGCTAAAGCGCTTGCTTGCATTGCCCTATGACTGCTCAAGATAGGAAATTCCTTGTTAACTTGATTTGTTTGCCGTTGAAAGACCTTGAGGTGATCCTCGGGATGGATTGGTTATCTCACAATCATATCCTGCTAGACTGTGCTCGTAAAGTCTTAGTTTTCCTGAGCCAAATATTTGAAGTTTTTGGTCATGAACCACCTCGGAGTGACCTTGAAAGAGGGTACTCAAGAATACATCTCGTTAGCTAGCTTAGAGGCCAAGATGGAGATTGATGTGAACAGTGTACCTGTTGTGAAGGATTTCCCAGATGTGTTTCCAGAGGACGTACCCGGTCTACCTCCAGTACGGGACATTGAATTCTCTATTGATTTAATCCCTGGAACTGGCCCAATTTCTATCGCACCTTACCGAATGTCTCCTTCGGAGATGATTGAGCTGAAGAGCCAGATTGAAGACTTACTGTCCAAACAGTTTATTCGACCAAGTGTATCTCCTTGGGGAGCACCAGTGTTGCTCGTGAAGAAGAAAGACGGACGTTCGAGGCTTTGCGTGGACTATCGACAACTCAACAAAGTGACTATCAAGAATCGCTATCCTCTACCGCGCATCGATGATCTGATGGACCAATTGCGAGGAGCTGCTGTTTTCTCGAAGATCGATTTGAAGTCTGGTTATCACCAGATTAGAGTTAAGACTGAAGACATTCCCAAGACAGCGTTCAGGACCAGATATGGACATTATGAGTACCTTGTAATGCCATTCGGAGTGACAAACGCACCTGCTATATTCATGGACTATATGAATAGGATCTTCAATTCATTTTTGGATCGGTTTATCGTTGTGTTCATCGATGACATTCTCATTTATTCGAAGAGCCTGGAAGACCATCAAGAACATCTACACCAAGTTTTGCAGATTTTGCGCGAGAAGAAGTTGTACGCCAACCTGTCCAAGTGCGAATTCTGGCTTGACGGCGTAAAGTTCTTAGGACATGTGGTCTCGAGAGAAGGAATTGCTGTAGACCCTGCCAAGGTAGAGACGGTGTTAGCATAGGAGCAACCGCAGACCGTGACGGAGATCCGGAGTTTTGTAGGTTTAGCTGGTTATTATCGAAGATTTATCGAAGGCTTTGCTCGGATCGTAGCACCATTGACGCAACTGACGAGGAAAGATCAACCATTTGCTTGGACCGAGAAGTGCGAGGCGAGTTTTCAACTATTGAAGGAACATTTGACAACATCACCCATTTTAGTTACGCCTGACCTGACGAACCATACGAAGTTTACTGTGACGCTTCTCACCAAGGTTTAGGATGCGTGCTTATGCAACATCGAAGAGTCGTAGCTTACGCTTCACGACAGCTAAAGGATCATGAGAGGAACTATCCAACACATGACTTGGAGCTTGCTGCAGTTGTTTTCGCGCTGAAGATTTGGAGACACTATCTTTATGGATGCACATTTGACGTATTCAGTGACCACAAAAGCCTGAAGTATCTATTTGATCAGAAGGAGCTGAACATGAGGCAAAGGCGTTGGATGGAATTTCTGAAGGATTATGATTTCACATTGCAATATCACCCAGGAAAGGCGAACGTCGTAGCTGATGCATTGAGTAGGAAGAGTATTCACACTGCCGGATTGATGGTGAAGGAATTGGAATTACTTGAAGCTTTTCGTGATTTGAACTTGACGATGGAGTTTTCTCCAGGAAAGATGAGTTGTGGAAGGATTACCGTAACCATTGGACTATTGGAAGAGATTAAGGAACTACAAGCTCAAGATGAACTGTTGAAGGAGAAAAGAGAACGGATTAATCAAGGTATAGGCGGTGAGTTTACCATAGGACAAGATGACATCATCAGAATCAAAGGGAGAATTTGCGTGCCAGATAACGATGAGCTGAAGAAGACAATTTTGGATGAAGCACACAAGAGCAACCTTAGTCTGCACCCCGGGACAACAAAGATGTACCAGGACTTGAAGCAAAGATTTTGGTGGCCTGGAATGAAGAGACAAGTAGCTGACTATGTTGCTTCGTGTTTAACCTGTCAAAAAGCTAAAGTGGAGCACCAGACCTTTGGAATGGTTCAATCGCTTGATGTGCCTGAGTGGAAATGGGACAAACATTTCTATGGACTTTGTTGTTGGACTGCCAAGAACCCAGAAGAAGTTTGACGCCATTTGGGTAATCATAGATCGTTTGACTAAGTCGGCGCATTTCTTACCGGTGAAGACCACTTACAACGTAGAGAAGCTGGCAGAGTTATACATAAGGAGATTATCCGACCGCATGGTGTACCGCTGAGTATAGTTTCGCATCGTGATCCGAAGTTTACATCGCATTTATGGAAGAGTTTACAAGAAGCCCTTGGATCGAAGCTCGGTCGAAGTTACGCTTATCATCCATGGTGATGGGCGGACGAGCGCACCATTCAAAGCCTAGAAGATTTCTTTGAGAGCATGCGTGCCGATAGCAGTGGAAGGTGGGACAACTTACTACCACCGATTGAGTTCACTTACAACAACAGTTTTCACGCAAGCATTGGGATGGCGCCTTACAAAGCATTGTATTGACGCAAGTGCCAAACGCCCCTGTGTTGGTATCAAGACGGAGAAAGTATGTTCGTTGGCTCGGAATTGGTACAACAAACGGCCGAGAAAGTTAAGCGGTCGGAGAGAAGATGATGACCTCTCAAAGCGCATGTAAGAGTTATCTTTGATAGACGAAGACGACCACTCGAGTTTGAGGAAGGCGAGCATGTTTTTCTTCGAGTAACACCTACTACGGGTGTGGGTCGAGCCATCAAATCTAGGAAGTGACTCCCAAATTCATTGGACCTTATCGGATCATTAAATCGTATAGGTCCAGTAGCTTATCAAATCGTTTTACCGCCATTTCTTTCTAATATCCATGATGTATTTCATGTCTCGCAATTGCGAAAGTACATTCCTGATCCATATCATGTCATTGAACCGGACGTGATTCAACTGAAAGAAAATCTATCTTTTGAGGTCCCTCCTGTGAGAATCGAAGACCGAAGGATCAAGCAACTGAGAGGTAAGCAAATACCTTTAGTCAAAGTAATCTGGAATCAGGCGACCGGTGACGCCACTTGGGAGCTGGAAGACAAGATGAAATCAGAATACCCAGAACTTTTCTAGTTATGAATTTTCGGGGACGAAAATTTTTAAGGAGGGTGGTAATGTAACACCCTAAGTTTTAGCGTTTATTTCTTTAGTATTTATCTGTTTTCTACATTTGTTAACACGACTTATCCGTTAATAAAGCTATGTGAATAATTTTAGTATTTGATTTGCTCTATTTTATCTGAGGTATAGGGAGTAATAGTTATTATTAATTTAGGGTTTTTCTTTCGATGTTTGAATTCTGCCGTAAAACGCTGAATTTGAACTATAGGGCGAGTTTTGACTGAAACATGCCCAAACGTGATCCAAATTTTATGAAATTTGAGATCTGATCATTTTCCAATATTTAGGATTTATTGGAATTTTTTGGAAATTTTTGGGCATCAGAAAATATATAGGGTATTTTCTACGCCTAAAAACTGCCTAAACACAACGTTTTGGCTCGTAATTCGAGAAAACGAGAAACGTGAGTACTTTTCTCATGCCATGAGGGAATTTTTGGCCAAATTATTATTTTTGGGTGTGGTAATTAGAATTATTTTTCAAGTTTTTAGCACAAAAACCCTAATATATGCCAGAACGCCACAAGACCCATTGAGCGAGAACGCGATTTAAACAAAAATATCTCCAGATTAGGGCACATGGGCGAATTACTCAGCCACTAGGGGGGCTGAACTTGCTTTTAATCATGACATGTACAAGTGTCAAGGTGTGATTGGCCATTAAGTAAATGGTAGGAAGTTAATTTAGTTAGGTTATGACTTAATTAGTTAGTTTCTAACTAAATGAATCTTTCTTTCCACTTCTACCCCTAAAATTTCGTGGTCATCATCCTCTTGGGCTGAAGCTTCATTCATTCCTTCCATTGGTGAAAAAACTTGAGAAAAAAACTAGTGAAAGAAAGCTTTGGTTTTGGAAGATTTTGGAGAACAAAGTGTGCTTTCTTGCTTCCTTTCATCTTCACTCTTGTTCAATCTTCATCTCTACTCTTGGTAAGCTCCATAAACCTTTCCTCATGTCTTTTGGGTTCCATGATATGATTTTTGATGGATTCAAGAGTTATTTGAAGTTAAAAAGCTTGTTTTTGGCTAGTATTGCATGACTAGTTCCATAGCCCTTTGTTTTCTTCCATGAATCACCTTGATTTTGGTATTTTGAGTTTGGAAACCCAAACCCCTTTTGCTGGCCGAAACCATAGGGCTGTCCCAAGCTTTGTTCTTGGCTTGTTCTTGTCATTTTTAGTGTTAGTTTTGAAGGTTTAGTAGTTGTATGTTTGGATCCTAGTCATATAACTATGTTTACAAGTTTTTGAAAATGATTTTGGATGCAAAAGAGGGCTGGAAAACCGTGGCTTTGAATGGCATTTTGGAGGATGTTTTAAATTGTTTTCAAAGTAGTTTAAGTGTTAGAAAAGTTAGGTGATTGATAAAGGAAATGAATGATATGAAATGTTTTGTTTGGAAGTGAAAATTGAAAAAGATTTTGGGGTTTGTTTTTGATGCATGGAGCCGTGGCCCTCATGGTATTTTAAAACCTTGATTCAAGTTGTTTTATGCCTCTTAATAGTGTAAAAGTTGATCAAGAATTTGATTTAGCAAAACAACTTAAAGAAACTTGATTTTTGGAAAAGATTTAGTATATGTCTTACACATGGTTTTGAAGTTGTAACTAACCTATTTCTTTAATTCTTATGGCATGTTTTATAGTTCTAAAAGTAGTTCAAAGTTGATGAAATACTATTCATTTGGTAAGAAACACTATTCATTTGGTAAAAAAATTTGGTTTATGTTTTTCTAAGTAAGTAAAGTAAATGAAAGTTGTAAAACTTGTTTGACTTGAACTTAAAACATAGCCTATGATTAGTTGTGATCCAAATAGGTTAAGTTAGCAATTTTTAGGTGTCTTTTAGGGCCAAAACCGTGGCTGCCCTAGAGCTTAAGGGCTTGGGTTTTTGGTTCTAATTTTCTTGAGTTTGTGTTGTTAAGGTTCGAGCGAGGTACGTTCCGGTGACGCGTTGGAAATTCCGTATTCGAAGCTTGTTCGAGGTAAGGGAAATTTCTATATAATGAGTTTAGGCTTTTTGCTTTGTTTGTTGTGTGGCTTGATTGAATGAATATTGGTGGTAGTAAGTGTAGTATTTGTTAAGTGTGAAAGTGATGCTGTAACATGCTATGAGTTGTTGAATTGTTTGCTGCTGTATGAAATGTCATGACAGGTTTTGTTTGGCCTTGAATGATGACCATGAATGGTATTGAATGGCTTAAATCATGTTGATTTAATGTTGAATTGAAATATGCAAAAGTTGTTGTTGTGGTATGAATTAATTAATAATGCGAAGATCGATTGTTGATTTGGGTTGACGATTTACACCGGTAAATCTGATGCGATTCCACAAGCCGAAAATATGATTTCATAAATAAATTGTTTAAGGCATTTTGACTTAAAAGTAAGCGTGAGGGTTCTAATATAACTAACCAGAGCTTACAAAGAAAGTAGAATGGAATTATGGAAAAATCTGAGTAAGTGGTGTCATTTACAAAAACGGTTGAGTTAGATGATGCGTCTGGGAAAAATTCTGGCTAGGAAAGACCTGGTTATTAAGAGTGTTCGCACCGCCTCTCTTTCCTGGGAATTTTACTAATGCATTATTTATCACGACTAGGGTTCCAACGACCTAAAACTAAAGAATTCTTTCTAGTACAATAACACGTAGGTGTGGCACAAAAAAATTGAAATTGGAAATTCACTAAGTAGAGTGAGTGAGGGTTTGTCGATCCGCATTGATTAATTAAATTGTACGCTAACCATTGAGCATCGACACTCGGAGCGTTTGGTATCTTATGGACTTTCAAAAGGGCGAGTTGTCACTTCATGCCCGTGGCGGCAATGCCTAATGTGTGGCAAGCCTTTGTGGCAATACCCTTGGTAGGGGAGTTGATTTGGGCGTTGGGAAATAAAGTTCCTCGTCATCGCCGACCTTGTTTAAGGCTGCAGTGTATACACAAACTAGCCATCTTTGCATTGGCATGCATGTCTAACCACATCGTGATATGTGATGATTTGGTGATTGTTGTTGTTTGAGTTGCTTATTCACATGCAAGTATTGGATGTACCATGATGAAGTATCACGGTTAATTAAGTATGCCTATATATATATATATAATGACATCTTTGATGTACTAGATGTATATATATATATCTTGTTTGTCTGCAACTAGCCTGTGATGAACTTCGTGGACAAGAAATTTACCCTTGCATTTCTTTTGTTTATGTTTATGCTTGAAACCTACGCTAGATGATGCCGATCCCGATGAGGTTCATGGGACACACGACATATGAGTTCCCTCGAGGAAGACCCGCCCGGCGTGGGTCGTCAACCCTATTATTGGCGGTTGACACACTCGGGGATAGTGATTGAGACCGGCGGCGGCGGGAGTGCTCCACCGCCAGACGCTTCAAACAGGCGACGGTTCACCTATACGTACCACCCAAATTTACTTACCACACTACCGACGGGGGCGACTGTTGAGACGTTTCCGTTCGTGGACCCCTCACATCCACCCACGATGCCAAGTTCGAGTATGATTCCACCTTCGATTGGAGTTCCTGAAACTCCTCCCATCGTCACTGCTACTACTTCTGCGTTGCCGACAGTTTCATTGATGACGCCTGCTGCACCTGAGGGTAGTCCTCCCTCTTCTTGTGTTCACTGTCCTCACTGCTCTCATCCCTTGTCCCCAATCCCTACTGCTGGAGACCCTATTAACGGGCGTCGGACTACTAGGGAGTGGACGGCGAGGGATAGAGTCGTGATTGACAGTGAGGACGAGGAGGAGGAGGAGGATCCTTCAGAGGCATCGGGGCCAGCTAGTTCTGAGTCGAGGTCCTACCGTGCGGGGTTTCCTCCTCGCAAGCGTCTCAGGTTTACTTTGGGCCAGCATAGTTAGATAGAGTCAGTCAGTTAGACTCTAGTAGTATTTTGTACAGTATGACTTTTGGGCCTAAGTCCTTGATAGGAGCTGCCAGGATGCATCACGGATATGAGTTACTCTAGGTCTTAGGGTTTTCATATGACTGATGTATTTTATTTTGAGTATGTACTGGTGTATATTTTGGAACTCGCCTGCGTGCGAAGTGCTCTATTCCTTGACACTGCTACGATGCATATACATATATATATATATATATATATATATATATATATATAATGTTTGGTTAGGTTTTACTCTGAAGTGATTGTTTATTTGTTGTTCTTAAGTGTAACGCCTGTTTTAAAAAAAAAAAAAAACATACCACTGCTTTTGGAGAAAACCTTTTTGCGAAAACGGGATGTTACAATTAACATTGCAGAGCAATCTTCATTTAAATTTACTGTCTCTAACTCTTCCAATTTATTTTTATTAAAAATTATTTCATTTAGAAACTTCACATATTTAGGCACCTTAGAGACAATATCAACAAAGGGAATATTGACATGCAATTTTCTAAGTTTTTCTAATAATTTAATTGCTTGCCTATCATTATAAGAACTTTTAGAACATTTGGGAGAAGAGTTACTTACCTGCTGAGGCTCAGTTTTTGCCTTCTTTTCTTGACTTTCCTCTGGAATGTCCTTCATTATAATGCTTAGTTTCTCCTTTGCCATAAAGATCGCATTGCACTTCTCATTTGGATTTGGTTCCACTTGACTTGGAAGTGCTTCTCTCTCTCTTTGAGTCATCATATTCACCAAGGTTGAGACTTGGTCTTTTATTGATTTCTGGTCTTCTGAAGTGGTGCCTAGTAAATTTTCTATAGTTTTGAACCTCTTATCCACTTGTCCCACGAAGTTGTTAAAGTCATTCCAACCGGGACCTCTATCATTTTGAGCACGGTTTTGTAAATGTGGAGGCTTATAAGTATTTTGACTCTGGCCTTGTGATTTATGTTGGCCTCCCCATGAGAAATTGGGGTGGTTCCTCCATCCGAGATTATAAGTGTTGGAGTGGGGTCATTTTGTGGCTTGTTTCCAATAAAGTTCACCTCCTTGGTGCACTCTTTAGAATCATGACCGGTTACTCTACAGAAATTATAGGAAGCTCTGGTTGTCTTGGTTTCAATAGCTTTTAGCCCTTCTTCAGTTTTTTTCATGAAGCCGGCTAAAACTTCCATACACAGGTGTTCGTGCCTCTGCATAAATTTCAGCATGGCTTTTTGCATTCCTGTCTTTGGATCAAAATCCCTTTGGCCTACAGCATTGACTTCTTCTAATTGGCTCTCAATTGCCATGCATCTCCAGTCATTATTAGTTGCTAATGCATTAGATTGAGTTTGCGTTGCCATTAGAGTCTCTATCTTTTTTGTCATTGCCTCCAACTTTGCTTCGAGAGCTGTGTTTGTGTCCACCTTATAAATTCCTGCCTGCTGGTTCTTCCTTCTGGTTTGTCTTTCTCCTGCCGATCACTGCGCATTATTCTGAGCCATTTCAGTCATTATTTCATAAGACTCAGTGGGTGTTTTCTTTCCGAAAGATCATCCGCAAGCAGCATCAGCAGCACCTCTAGTTTGCATTATGAAACCATTGTATAGAATTTGAACCAGCTGCCATTTGGTAAAACCATGATAACGGCAGCTCCTAAGTAGATCTTGAAATCGCTCCCATGCCTCATGCATTGATTCTCCTTCATTTTGAGCGAACCCATATATGTCATCTCTCAGCTTTGCAGATTTCGTAGGAGGAAAATACTTATTCAGAAATTTAGTCTTTAGGTCTTTCCAGGTGGTAATAGAATTTGGTGGGAGTAAATTCAACCATAATTGTGCCTTCCCCTGTAGTGAGAATGAGAACAATCTTAACTTGGTGGCCTCCGGTGTCACGCCATGACACTTGATAGTGTTAGCAACCTTCTGGAATCTTTTGAGATGAGCATTTGGGTCTTCAGAAGGTAATCCAGAGAATTGCACTGCAGATACCATTGAAATCAGTGCTGGCTTCAGCTCGAATTAGTGGCCTCAATTGCCGGATTGTTGATGCTATCTGCCACATCCGTAGTTGGAGTGAAGTACTCGTTTAACATAAGTTCGTTCTCCATTGCTAGCTGTTGTCTTCTCAACAAACAAAGTGTTCCTTCAATTTCTGGATCAAATATCAATTCAGGATTTTGAGACCCTACATACATCAAAGGAAACCAAATTAGAGTGTCCTTAGAAAAATAAAATTAACAAATAAAATAAAGCCTAAAGTAACTATAATCTCGTTCAATCAATATCGCTAAAACATTTCCCGGCAACGGGACCAAAAACTTGTTGCGGCTCAGGCAAGTGCACCTGATCGTAACTCATAATAAAAACGGCGTATATTTTAAGACTCTGAATGTCGAAGCCACAGGAAATGCGCGAGTACCAATGTAATAAAGAATCTATATTATTTAGGCTAACGAAGGCTGTAAAAAGAGAATTGCAAAAATTGTCACTTAAATAAAATAGTAATTTAAACGATGCGCAAGAACGAGTTAAGACTATTATGGAAGGCCTAGGGGAACCGGGTTCACCAATACTTAGCTCCTAAATTTACTAATTAATAATTATGAGATCTATTTTCCGATTGAAAGCTAATCACTCACTCTAAAATTACTAACACTGTTTGATCATGCAATGTTAATAGTCTTCTTCCTAAATAACCACTCAGTTTGATCATGCAAGGCAATTAAAGGATAGAGCTTTAAGCAAATGTGAGTTTGTTAATCTAATAACCTATTAGAAACAAGCAATTACCCTTGACCAGGCATAAAATGCGAGTTCTTTTATTCCTAGAGATCCATTAACTAATTGTGGTACGATCGCTGCCAATTAAGTCAATTAGTTAAAGGTTGATTAGGCCTTATAGGATTAAGCATGCTAGGGATAAAACAATCAATCAAAATAATAGAAACTCATAAAACTAATTAAATAAATATCAAAAGTATTGTAAAGAATCCTCATCACCCCTGGTGATGGATTTAGCTACTCATGTCAAATGATAATAACATAAATCCAAACATAAAGCCATAGAAATCCATAATAAAGAGTATAAGTTTAAACCGGGACACCCTGTCGGTATGATGACGGTCCTTAAGCACGTTCTTCACGTCCTCACGAGCTCCGACAGCAAAACATGATTGGCAAGAGGCTCCAAGGAATCAGGGATCAATGGAAAAGCAAAGAAATTGTGAAAAACTCTCAAAAAGGAGTTGAGAAATCAGAAATTCGTCAAAATATCCTAAGTCTAGGCTAAGATTGCCTATTTATAGGTTGGGATGCGAATTAGGTCATTTGGCTTCAAATTTGCACATTATGGGACTGGGTACAACCATACCAAATATATACACGGCCGTACCGGACTTTAATTGTGACGCTGACCCGTACTTGTGCACTCTGCACTCCCTCACATCAACTGTGTACAGCCGTACTTCCTTTGGTACGGCCATACTGAACTTTCTCATTGGCGCCAGGCTGTACTGACTAAGGGGACATGCCCCTACTTCTTCTCTTGGATAGGTACGGCCGTACTGACTGACTGTCAGGCCGTACCGTTCATCCAGAAGTGCTAAAAATCTTCAAAACTTGCCAGTTTTCAGTCCATTCTCGCATCTTTTGCTCTGAGTGGTGTCTTTATGATATTTCTGCAAAATAGGACATAAGTGAGTACTTTTATACCTTAAATAGCGCAAAATGATATAATTAAGTACTAAAAATGCCCTATAAAAGTAGACAATTTGGTGTGTTAACAATTATTGAGGTGCAAACAAAGTCCCATATTGACTAAATAAGAGGAAGAACATGAGTTTATAAGCAAGAAAATGTCTCTATTTGTATGAGACCTTTTGAGTAATGTCCAAAAACAAATCCATGAGGGCTTAAAGCCCAAAGTGGATAATAACATACCACTGTGGAGACCTATAAAACCCCTCGATTCCCTACCATTTTCATGTTGACATACTAAAAAATTTAACTACCATAAAATGATATTAACTAAATATTTTTCTGAAACTCATGTTACAATGACTTGAATATAATTTAAATCTGTAAAATTTTAAATCCATAAAAGTAAAAAATTTAGGACCGTGAATATAATTTAATTTAAATGTATAAAACCTTTGCTTAGCACAGGTCTAATAATTAATAATAATAATAACAGATTCAAATGACTTGAATATAATTTGAATCTATAAAATTTAAATCTATAAAAGTAAAAATTTAGGACTGTGAATATAATTTAATTTAAATATATAAAACTCGTGCTTAGCACGGGTCTTTTTTTTTTTGATACTATGGTATTGGTGGAAGTATCCACGAGCTTTGCCAATGACTAATTTTCTTGGGGTTTTGGCTGCATTAAGACTACCATTTCTAACGGCGTTTTTTGTCATACCCAGATCTCGAGCACGGGTCTAATAATAATAATAATAATAATAATAGATTCAAATTGTTTGCATGTGTGGGTAAAATTATTATTTAATTGTAATTAATCACTTTTAATCTATTCATATAAGTACACTCTCTTATTTTAACACTATTTTTCAAGTTCTCCCCATCAATCCTTCGAGATGTAATAAAAAGGATTGATTTTTGAGTGTTGGGCAGATACATTGAAGGGTGCCCAAACCCAGTAATCATCAAACAGAATTGCACCATCCTCCACACACACACACACCCCATCAAACACAAAACAGAAACCCTATCCCCAAATTATTTGAAAAAGCACAATGCTCATGACAGTTGAAAACTCCGTTGTTTCCCCAATATTCCCATCACGGACATGTCAGGTAATGTCTTCTTCATTATATTAAAAAAAAAACCATTTTATGATTTTGATACAATACAATTCATATCATCATCATTATTATCTTCTTCTTTTCTTTTGACTCAGGCTAAGACAAATACCGCAAGAACTCTTCTATTGGGGAATAAATTCTCAACCACCAGAATAACTGTCTCGTCCAAGGTATAACAACAGCTTCAGAAAAAGAATATAATTTATAATTGCATATTTTATGCATTTATTAGCTTTGAAAATTTGAAATATTCTGTTGTTAATCGCAGACAAGTTCTATCCACTGCACGATTGTCCAATCGAAATTGAGTCCAAATGTTGGTAGTGCTGCAGAGAAGGAAAAGTAGGGTTTTGATTATTTTTTGTTGTTGTAATGTTGCTATGTAATTCATCTTCTAATGGTGTTTGGTTGTGTGAATAATCTGTTTTATGCGGAATGCAGAAAAGAGAAGAAAATAGTAGGAAAGGTAGAACACCACTTGTGGAAAAGAAAAGATTCTGCCCAGTCTGGCCAAAAGGCACTCACTCTTGTCAGAACTGTAAGTTCAACTACCCATTGATAGCACTGATTCCGATTAATTGATTTGATACAATGTGAACAACAGTATTTATAGGATATGAGAAGCTTGTAAGATAAGCCTAACCTAACTGCTCACGATAACAGAATAATAGCAGTACTGACCACTACTAACTAACTGAAATAGTTAATAGCTAACTGTCAGTTTTTCTTAGATAGCATAACCAACTAGAACTAACTAGAAGATTCTAGAACACTTGCGGTGTGCAGTGTTTTAAGTGTGGAATGAGGTAGACAACCTGGAATATGATTCGTATACTCCTATCATTCTCCCCCTCAACTCAGGGAGGTTGAGTAGTCAACACCCTGAGTTTGTCTCTGATAGAGCTTAAACCGAAGCTTAGATAGGGCCATAGTGAGGATTTCTGCTATTCATGAGCTGGGAGATGAGTGACTATGAGAGACTGGTTGAACACTTTTTGCTGAACAAAATTAAGATTCAGCTCCATGTGCTTTGTGTGAGAATGAAGGACTGATTAATTCATCCAAGAGAAATTGGATACAGATCAATTTGGGGCAGCAACAAGGGGCGGGCTGCGGTACTCAACCTTTGCACTCGACCGAGCAACTAGAGTGTGCTTTCATGACTGCCTAGGTACTACATTAGGGACAAAAAAGATGCATGGTACTGATGTTAAGCATCTGTCTTCAAGATGAGATGCCCAATCTGCATCACAGAAAGCTTGCAACCTAAAGGGAAAGTCAGAAGCACAGGGCTACAAGAGAAGCCCATGGTCGACAGTCCTTTTCAAACGTTAACGTGTTTAACAATTTTCCAGTGTTCAGCATGGGGTTGGGCTATAAACTGACTGACTTTGTTTATATTGAAGCCAATTTGTGGTCTAGTAATAGTAGGATATTTCAGAGCGCCCACAATGGAGCAATATAGCAGAGGATCTAACGTAGGATCACTAGATTCACCACTGGACTTCGACAGTTTGCAATTGCCAGGCTGGCATAGGGGTAGCAGTCGGCTTGGACTCAACCATGTTAGCCTTATGCAGAAGATCTATGATATATTTGGACTGTGATAGATGCAAGTAGCCATCAGTTTAGAGATCCCAGCTGTTTAAGTGCAAACTCAATATGTAGCTTCTGAATTAAATTATGAACTAGGGAAATAGATGTGCCTGCCAGTGAACATTGTAGAAGATGAGGGTTGAGCGGATAAATGATGGCCTTTGCCCATGCAACAAGCTACACAGAAATCAAGAACATCTTTATTTTGCAATTGGAATGTCACAGTTTTCATACAACAGGAGTTACAGTGGCCTCGGGATGATCTAGCCTATTGTGCCACAATATGTATGACTGTGACTTGTGTGCATTTACAATGGAAGTATGACTGGCTGCATTTACTGCAGGAACATTGAACTGACAAGAATTAAAACAAGATGCATCACTGATGGCACTAGTAGAGCAAGCTTGAGATGGCAACAAACTCGGAAGGATGAAATTCAAAATAGACGGCATTTATCTTTAGCAGATTTACTGACACTAATGAGATTTTTAGTGATTGTTGGAAGCTAGAAGCAAATTCTTAAGAGACAAGTGAACATTGGAATGGAAAGGTGACACAAAAGAATTGGAACCAATAGATGTGATAGGCAAACCTTAATCATTCCCAACAAAAAGTTAATCTTACCTAGATTGGTGGCATCCATGAGATGTTGCGGGTCAGCTGTAACATGATGACTTGCACCAGAGTCGGCATAGTCAGTAGTGACAAATGCCATTGGAGGTGACTGGTGAGGCTGATGTAGTCCTTGGGGAGGAACCACAGATTGCTGATTCTGCCAGGGGAATGAATTTTTAGGAAATGACTGAGGAGGAGGAGCTCTATTCTGAGCTTGCGAAGGAATTTCTGATTTAAGAGCAGGAAGAGTAGGAAATGGCTGTTGTTCCTACTGTTGGTAATAAGGTTGAATCTGTTGGTAATAAGGTTGAATCTGTGGTAACATACTGAAGCATCATGGCCAAATTTATGACTAACTTGACATTGATGACTGAACAAGGTTTCCTCCTCCTCTTCTATGGGAGGTGGCCTCCTATGGCTATGCCCCTTGAGTCTTGACCACAATTTCCAGAGAAGTAGGTACTATTAGGATTTTGGGGCCTAACTCATCTTTACAAAACCGGCTTGTAAGGTGAGGGATGTCATTTACTTATAAACTCTTTTGAGGCCTTATCTCTAGTCTATGTGGGACTTGGGTTTTTCCCAATACACCCCTCACGCCCAGCACTATTGGACTTGGTGCATGTATATAATGTGGTGGGTGGCCTGGTGGATTTAGGATAGGCTTTTATTAGGATTTTGAGTCTAACTCATCCTTACAAAACCGGCTTGTAAGGTGAGAATTGCCTAAGTCTTATAAAAACCGCTCAGGTCATATCTCTAGTCGATGTGGGACTTTCAACACACCCCTTTACGCTCAGGAGTCAGGATTAAACATCTGAAGCGTCGACTAATGTGGGTGGAATAATAGGATCTCAACACATCCCCTCATGCCCAGGACTGGACATCTGCAGCGTGGACAAATGCGGGTGGAATAACAGAGATCATGGGCCAATAACAGATCTAGGATAGACTCTAATACCATATTAGGATTTTGGTTCTAACTCATCCTTACAAAACCAGCTTGTAAGGTGAGGATTGCCTAAGCCTTATAAACACCACTCAGGCCATATCTCTAGTCGATGTGGGACTTTCAACACACCCCTCACGCTCAGGATTGGACGTCTGAAGCGTGGACTAATGTGGGTGGAATAATAGGATCTCAACAGGTACCATTATGCTCCTTTAGTGTTAAACACCTTCCCTCTTTTGGTCTCTCTTTGATTCCATGCTGATACCTAACACCACCCCAACGGTATGAAATTAACCATTTATTAGGTGATGACAGGGTAATTTAATAAAAGGGGAGATGATAACACCTTGAGCCAGAATTCAGGAGGGGGGCTTGCTTTGGAGGAACGACCCAAAAGAGTTATCAAGCAACCAGTGGGGTGGGAGGAGTTTAAAAATTAGGACACTTAGTTCTGGTTGCAGGATTTTAGGGATGCATTGTAATAGCTTTCCTGATTCATGAATTTTATTATTATGTGGATGCATTGTAATAGCTTTCCTGATTCATGAATTTTATTATTAGGTGTTGCATTGTCATCCTCTTATTGGGTTTGTTATTTGCATTGTTTGTTTCCATTATTTCCTTTTGAGCATATGAGAGCTTCTATATATGCTCAAATGATGTAATGGAAAAGTAGAGAAGTATTATCCAGTGAATTATCTTTCTTTACTTCTGGAGATAACTTTTCTGGACTCGAATACCAGAAAATCTTAATTGTTCAATATGTGCAATCCAACCCTTATCAGGAGAATAGTGTTGTGCTGTTTTGTTTTCTTTCTATTTGTTGATCTTGCTGTTTTGTGTTGAATTTGGGCTGTGCATTGTAAATCTTGAGATGGCAGATTTGTGAACTCCCGAATGAGAAAGAGGCTGTTTATGGAGCATTAGACAAATGGACGGCTTGGGAAACAGAGTTCCCATTGATTGCAGTGGCTAAGGCTTTAAACATCCTAAGGAAAAGGGGTCAGTGGGTTCGTGTAATTCAAGTACGGTCGCCACTATTTTATAGAATTCATGTTGCGTATCTTAAAGCCGAGCCCTTTGATTGCCTTATGAATTTCGAGAGAAAATTTGACAGCTAATTATGCTCAGTTTCTTTAATGACTGGTATATTTTGTTTCCATAACATATGCTGGAGCTGAAATGCCTCTTAACGTCCTCTGGGATTTAGAATTGCCTTCTCATGAAATGAATGATTGCTTGTTGCTATAACTTTTAACAAATGAATTTGTGTTAACTGATACTGAAATTGCTCAATCATGCTTTGATTTTAACATTTATGGTATGTGGTAATACATATGAACATAATATTTTCATAATATTATTTCATTCATGTTTTCATTCATAATATTATTTCATCCATTGGTCATTTGTTTAGTCCTTTCTCGAAAATGTTAGGGGTTGTGTTTATGTAATATATATAAAAATGCATGAGTTTTGACTTTGTCTACATTTATCTGACATCTTAGGATTAGCGAATTAAGCACATATATGTATGAATTACATGGATTTATGGTGTTCTGTGAATGGTACTGTTATTGCCTGGTACCATAACAGGTACTTTGCTTGATAACCCTTGTTAATCGTGAGGAATAGTTAGAATCTCAGTGGTTATCAATCCTTGATACTTTCAGTTAGCCAAGTGGATGTTAAGCAAAGGTCAAGGAGCAACAATGGGAACATACGACACCCTTCTTCTGGCATTTGATATGGACCAGAGGGTAGATGAGGCAGAATCCTTGTGGAATATGATTATACATGCCCACACGCGCTCTGTCTCAAAAAGACTGTTTTCTAGGATGACTGCATTGTATGATCATCATAATATGCCAGATAAGATTATAGAGGTATCTTTGGTAGTACCATTAATCTCACCACACTACACCTTAACATGAATTTATTCAGCAACTAGCATATGAGACACGTACTCAAGCGAGAATGTGAGAAAATCAACGGGAAATAATTTTTCTATATAAAAGATGGAGATGTTGTCACATGGCATAACATGGATAACCAAACTAAGTATAGTTAGTTTTATTAACTAGAAGATATAGATGTTACCACGTGACGAAACGTGGATAACTAGTTAGTCTTCTTAAATAAATAATAGATTCTGAGTATAACTTTTCTATGCCTAACACATTGCTTTCTTATCTGTAAGTTCAGGTATTTGGTGACATGGAGGAGTTGCGGATAAAACCCGATGAAGATACGGTAAGGAGAGTAGCAAGTGCCTTTAGAGAACTAGGCCAAGAAGAGAAGCGGAAGTTGGTTATAAAACGATATGGGCTTAAATGGAAGTACATTCACTTTAATGGTGAACGGGTGAGAGTTAGAACAGAAGCATGGGAAGAAGACAATGGATCAACCGGTTGAAATTGCGTAAATATCAACAAGGATGTCACTAAATCTTAGTATCCGATATTTGCTGTTTTGAAGCAAAAGAAGTACTAGTAACACTCTTTTTAACACATTTTTTTATGATTGGTTGAAATTCACATGAGTCTGATTCTTGTGTTCTATCGTTGTTGCATCATAGGCTAGCCAATTTGATTCGATGTCATGTAACCATGCCCCAGCTTAGCAACTTACCAATCTAGGGTTGAACCACCTAAAGTTAAAAGCTACGATGTTGTATTGTTGTATAGGTATGTTAGGTATATAAAGTGGGAATTTGCTGACCTCCGGTGTAAATGTTGGATAGTATCATCACATAATAATATTTTGTAAAATAAGAAATTCATTAATTAAATCGTTGAGTCATACCGTATTATTTTGGTGATTATATGGGTGTAAGAAGTGATTGGTTTACACTGGTATAAGGCAAAATCACACTTATATCATTTAATTATTTTTTACGAAGTAATTTTATTTCAAAATTCATTATTGGATTAAAGTTTTTACTATAAAGATCAGTTCTATAAAATTCTATATAAATCTAAAGTTATTTAATTCTTCATTGACATACGAGATTAACATCATATATTTTTTAAATATATATTAAAACTATTTGGTTATATTTTTATTGTTTAACTTTGTAAGATTTGACACAAATAAATAATTAAGATAATAGATGGTTAAATTCAATATTAAATTCTATTTTAATTTATAAATGATGCAAGAGTATTAACGTCAAACCAATCTTTTCTCCCAATATATGTAACTTTGTTTTTTTTCTTTTGTTAACGAAAATTTAGGGTGAGGAGATGGTGCCCCAATCCAAGGCAGGGAAGGGAAGACTTACGGGCTCTTTGAGCACTTACAATAATAATTACATTTACCTTACCCCAAGGAAACTAGTGGGGACTTCAACCCGCGACATGTGGGATAGAAGTCCAATCATGCTCCACTAGGCCAACCCCTTGTGATTATATGTAACTTTGTTATTATCATTGTGACAAGTTAATAAAAATATGGACTCTGAGATTAGTTGTTTAGGAACTAAAATTTAAAGGCTAGTTTTTCAGAAACTAGCTATAATATTTGTTTTGATAATCTAATCAATAAAAATTGTGTACAAGTACAAATCTAAGAGAAACTAGTTATAATCTTTGTTTTGATAATCTAATCAATAAAAATTGCATACAAGGACAAATCTAACAATCATATTGGCAAAGATAATGGACTATTAATTTTGAACCAAATTGAGAGACCTAAATAAGGAGTAAATCTAGAGATATTGTCTAGAATACTCCATAATGTTCAGATATTGCAAAGATATTATGAAATAGTTTCTGATAACAAATTAATAATATGAATATTTACAATACTTCCATTTAGGTGACTATTAAAACCTTGCTAAGAAACCCAATGAGATAAAAACTTAACGAAAAAAAAAAGAGTACAATATTCATAGTAAAACACTTCCCCTCGAAATACATCATTTCTGAAATTTCTTTTAATTGGTGCATCTCAATGTTATGCACCTGCTTCTTGAAAGTTTAAGTTGGCAACGCTTTTGAGAATAAATTTGATGGGTTGTCACTTGAGCGAATCTTGCAAATATCAGCATCACCTTTCTTTTGAAGCTCATGTATAAAAGAATTTTGGTAAAATGTATTTCGTTCTATCAACATTTATGTAGCCACATTTAATTTGTGCAACACATATTGTATTATCTTCATCCAATGTTGTTGGTTTGTCATCTTCTTTCACCAATTTGCATGCTCCTTTAATACACTGGGTCATGGTACTTAGCCATGTACACTGACGACATACTTCATGAATAACTAATATTTCTAAATGATTTGATTAGGTAGTCATGATTGTTTGCTTTCATGGATCACCAAGAGATAGCAGTTTCTCCACATATGAAGACATAATTTGTGTGCGACTGAGCTTTATGAGGATTGGAAAGATATCCAACATCAACATATCCTACCAACTCTGGCTTTACGCCATTTGGATAGAAACAAACTCATATCAGATGTACCACGAAGATAACTAATAACTTGTTTGACTCAATTTCAATGTCTTCAGATTGGTGCTAAACTAAATCTTGCTAATAAGTTTACAGCATATGCTATATTTGGTATAGTGATATATGCAAGATACAAAAGTGCTCCAATGGCACTAAGATATTGTACTTCAGGACCAAAAAATTTCTTCATGATCTTCTCGTCGACAAAAAGGATTTTTGTTCACATCAACGTGGTAGCTACAGCGCATCATTGGGGCCAAACCAAAGTTCTCTACCAGATTGCATATCTGGTGATGATCATGTCGAATAACGATAGTCGTCAAATTTTTCCATGGATCACCACCTTAAGCTCACCATGATCCTACATAACTAAAAGCTTTCTCATGTTCATTATAACAAATTCTAAACATTGAAGTGTTATACTTATAATAAAAGCTTTGTTATGTTCATTATCTGTCTGGCTCACAATCGAGTAGCAACGTGATCCACAAATGACCCCGAGACTAACATGTGTTGAGGAGCTCCCGAAAATGAATTTACTGGTACATTGCACTCAATTGCAAGCACATGGACCTCCTTCCCTACCGAGGCTCCTCAGCCTGAGGTGCATGGGTACCAACATGTTGTCTACATGCTGAAGCAGTAAGACGTTGGCATCCAACAGTACAACCTCTTGTTCGTTCTATGTCTATACACCAATAGAAGCCCGGAAATAATTATGAAATCATTATTGTAATTAATAACTTTTTTCAAACAAATCAATAAAAATATTTTAGCTTAAAACTATATTCTGGAATACATTTTACTGTATTTTAGAATCTAGTTTTCGGAAAAAACCTAAAACATAGAAGGAAAAAAAATAGAAACAATGTGTTACTTGAGAATGAGAAAAAGCAGTTCTCCACAAAGGTAAAAGAGTAGGTCGTCATCGGAGAAGGTCCAAAGGTATGCCTAAGAACAGAAATAGAGGTTCATTGCGAGATTGGGGGTGCAGTAAGGTAATGAGAAGAGGAAACGAAGAAGATTAAATAGGGGTGGAGAACCAGGATTTTAAAATTTGGGGGGGGGGGTGTAGGGGAGGGGTATTTTAGTTTTAATAGGTTACAATATTAAGTAATGGGGTGTGGTTAGAATTTTGTAGGGGTGCTAGTAACAAGACCCAGATCACAGACCCTTTTTAAATTTGGGCTGCAGGTCTAGTTAATTTAAGGGAATTATTAAACACCCCCCAAAATTGCTAGCATACACCCCCTTTCAGGTTTTCATTTTACCCAAAATGTCTCTGTCTGTAAATCTATTTTCGGACGTGATAAACCCAAGTCACAGGTAATTAGTCTTTCGCAGACTCATTTACGGATAATTTATAACCTCTGGAAATGTATTTACAGACAAATTGCTATTAATTCTGGAAATATATTTATAGTCACATTCTTGTTTGTCTCCGTAAGTGTATTTTCGGAAATATGTAATTGCATTCCAGAAGAGTATTCCCGGAGGATATAAATATCTCAAAAAACATTTATTTTTGCTAATACACCCCTAATATGTCAGTGTTAAACCTGTGTGTCAGTAAATGAATGGACGAGACCGTATCAACACTTTGAATGGTTGAGATCGCATCGACACTTATATAAATAAAAGTGATCTGAAACGCCTCATCTCAGAGTTCCTTCATCTTCCTTTCTTCACTCACCTTTGTTATAAACATGAGTTTTAGGCCTGTGTTGTGTATTACAATGGTCAAATTACAACAACTAAAAAAGGGATTGCATTTGAATGTGATGTCCCTAAAATATTTAGGGTAAACGAAGGCATCACACTTGACGCCTTAAACCAAAAAGTTCATGATAATGTTAGAGCTGGATATACTAAAAGGGTGGTTGATATCCATTATCGATACCATATATCTGTGGAACGTGATGTGTTGAATACAAACCTCTCAAACTTGAAGATGACGGTGACGTGGAAAAGATGTTCTATGTCTTCGCGAATACGCTAGCCTCGGCCGATTGAGTTATACGTGGATTTGGTCAGAACTAATGAGGAGATCACCACCTGCTTGAGGAAACCAAAAATCATCGACGAAATCATCGCCAGTTTGACTGAACCAAAACCACCAACTAGTTTTAATGACCACACCATCACCAGCTTGGCACAACCATGATATGTATTTTTAAGTTTGTTGTATTTTAAATATTTATAAGTTTGCTTTATTTTTAAGTTTGTTATATTTTTAATATTTTTGAGTTTGTTGTATTTTTAATGTTGAAAGTGCCTTACTTCCATCTAGTTGATTAATATTTTTAGTGTGCATACATAAACAAAAAATAATTACAAAATAGTGTGCGTACGTAAATAGTGTGCATACCTTTGCACGACGCTTCATCTCTGAGTTATAGGTCTCTAACAACCAACTAAAGCGCACATGTACGCCTCTCGTCTGGTTGCATTCCCCCTTGGCCTCATCGTATGTGCTCCCAAGTAGCTCCTGCAGCAGGGCGCACGCCTCGTTTCTATCAGGGACGGACCCAGAAATTTTATGTTGTGGGGACAATATTTTTATATTACATATATTAAAATTATAACTTTTTTTACAGAGTAAAATATAATATTTTATTTTTAAAATTGTAAATATATTAAAATATAAATATAATATATCCCACAACCATAAATGAGAATAAATTTGTGAATAGGATAATATTTAATACACACACACACACACACACACATATATATATATATATATATATATATATATATATATATATATTGTGTTCACCTATTTTAAAGGGAAAAATATTACTTTAAAAACGTCTGTGACCTTGGTTTGAAACACTTTGCAAGGTAATGCATTTTCTAAAAACAAAAATGTGTATAGATACTTGCCATCAAGAACTTTCTAAAAGTGGAAACGTGGGTGTGTACTGTGTGTGTGGTTCAGCCTATTACACACATAAATCAGTGGGGGCATTTTGAGAAACGTTCAGCATGTTAAAGGTTCAAGGTGTTATATATGTATTACTCTAGAAAAGTAGAAACTGTAGTGGGGCCATTTGCCCACAAAGTGTGCTAAGTAGGTCCGTCCTTGGTTTCTACCGATGGCAGTGAAAGGTAATAAACGCCCAACTATCGAAAAATGGAGCAGAGTGGACACGTCGTTGAGTGTGATGTTCATCTCATCGTAGGTAAGATGGAAGCTGTTGTCTCCTTTTGTCACCTCTCAACAAATGCAGACAGGAGACCCTTCAACACGGTACTACAACTGAAAAAT
Source organism: Calophaca sinica (assembly GCA_037113605.1). NCBI lineage: Eukaryota > Viridiplantae > Streptophyta > Magnoliopsida > Fabales > Fabaceae > Calophaca > Calophaca sinica. Next base: position 106,652,128 of record CM073735.1, on the reverse strand, counting down.
CTTAGGGGTGCCAGCCCAAACTCCTCCAAAATCAGCACCAACCAGTAATCTCAGAGCTGATCACACATTTTGGGATCTTTCGCGTGTGATTAACCACCTTAAGTAGTTTCCAGTACTATAAAGAAAAAATAATCAATTAGTAGTGAACTACAAATTCTAAAAAAATAATAACATTTAGAAATATAGCGACACTTATCTCTCCCACCCTTACGCAGGTGGCCACGTGGTCCTAAAACGAGTAGAGGTAAGACATATCCTTCGGGGCCTCGAGAAATGGTCCCAATAACCCCTCTGCCTATGTGGGAGGATGTGGTGGCGGCATCTACCCGGCCTATGCGGGGAATGTTGGGTGTTGTGGTGGCATCTCCTTAGCCTCTGCAGGTACCTCTGTGCCGTGGAGACAGCCTGAACCTACTGATGCTGTCTCTGTTTGCAGGAGGAAGCCGTAGGCACTTCTCTCCCAGCTCATCCTTTTCACAAACCTCATTCACCAGCCTTTGTCATACCTACGCATGTAATTAAAATAATATATAATATTAAAAAGTTGTAATATTAGAAAATTATATATTAATATATAAGATATTAATTTAAAAATTTTTGAACAATTGCATAAATACATTTATGGAAGTGTGTTTCCATTGTCTCTGTAAATGTATATACCGAATAGAGTAAAACATGCTTCCGTAAACATATTTACTGAAGGTGTATGTTCATTTACCTCCGTAAATATTTTTACGGAAGCATGTTTTACTCTACTCTGTAAATACATCAACAAAGACAACGTAACCATGTCCATAAAATGATTTTCGAACACCACCAGAAACCACAAAAATAAATTAAAACCACAAAAGCCAAAAAGAAGAAGAAAGAGAGGACATACCTTGGTTTTGTTTTGGTGAAATTGAAGAATAGTGTTGGGGTTTTGAGGGATAGGGTATGGGGTTTATGATTTGGAAGAGAAATGGAAGAGGGAGAGGAGAAGAGTGAAGAGGGATATGAAGAGAGGAGAAGAAAGATGAGAAGAAGAACGACGTGGGGGTGGGAGAGTTTTTAAAAAACGAGTTTAAATGATTTTCGGAAATACATTTACGGACAGTAACGTTCGTAAATGTATTTCTGGATAAGGGTAAAAATAGAAATAAAAAATAGAAAAAGGGTTGGGTTGTATGTGATAATCCTCTAGATTATCTAATTTTTCTATTCTTTTTAAAGTGAAAATCACCATGTGTTCCTAACTTATGCTTTGTTTTTACCTCAATTTAATGTTGATTAAGCATGAATCAGGGATATGAAGAGGGGAGAATAAAGATGAGAAGAAGAACGACGTGGGGGTGGGAGAGTTTTTAAAAAACGAGTTTAAATGATTTTTCGGAAATACATTTACTGGCAGTAACGTTCGTAAATGTATTTCTGGATAAGGGTAAAAATAGAAATAAAAAATAGAAAAAGGGTTGGGTTGTACGTGATAATCCTCTAGATTATCTAATTTTTCTATTCTTTTTAAAGTGGAAATCACCATGTGTTCCTAACTTATGCTTTGTTTTTACCTCAATTTAATGTTGATTAAGCATGAATCATTGATGAATTTATTTTGAGGATTCGGTTGATTTGAATGAAAATCTTGAGCATAATAACCTCATTTGTGATGTTTTGATTGAAGGTGTTGAGAGAGGCAAGAATGGTACACAATTTGATAAGAATGTGGTTTCCAACACTGACATAAAAGATTCCAAAAGCTATATCTTGAGCTAAACTAATGCGAATGCGATGATCTTGGTCTTGTTGGAAAGATAGAAGAATCATCTACAACTTTTATGAAGAAGTAGAGACTTGAATCAATCTCTAAATTGGTGGGGTTTCTACTACAAGTTGACCAGGTGATGTTGTCCCTACTTGACCTTTACATGGTGTTTGGACCATATCTGGAGCTATAGGCATCATAATGAGAATCAATTGATGCCATTTGAAAGCTAAGATCCATAGTTTCAACTTTCATGCAGACATCTTGAGCTAATTTGAAATTTACAAGGGTGAAAAATGCCTCATAACATGGAAAAACTGGTGCAGAAGGGCGCCCAGCGCCTGCTGGAACTCGATTTTTGACAAATTTAGGGCGCCAGGCGCTCCAGACTATGTGTCAAGCTCCTCGTCTTGGTATACCACTTATTAAAACACGGTTTTACTCATTTGGGGGTGGTTCTTTTCATATGTTTTGACCTAAAAACCCTAAGGGAGCCCAAGAGGCAACCCTAACTCCACCTAATCTCCATCTCCCTTGAAGATTCAGGCCTTGAAAGAGATCTTGGGGCTTCAATAGATCATCCACCACATCTTCATCGTCTTAGTTCTATCTCTCCATTCTTTTTTATGCATATCTAGTTTTCCCTTTGGTTAGGGATAATGAACTTTTGTTAGATGCGTGTGCAAATATGAATTGTAATGCTTAATATTAGTTGTATTTATGTTGATTGAGCACTTTCTTCCATGCTTATTGCTTTTCATTGGTTGGCCATCTTTGAATTGATTTCAAGTGGGACTTCACTATTAGAAAATTGGTTGTTATGTTAGATATGAAGTTGATTGCCATATTTATGATGATCCTATGGATAAGACTCCATGCTTGTGTGTACCTTTAACTTCTTGCACTTAATGCTTAGTTGAATTAGGACGGCCTAAGGAATTAGGATTCTTGGTTTAATATAAAGGGGCTTTTGCTCAAGGAAATGAAATTAGTCTAATTAAGTGAATTTGAACTTCAATTGCATGAATTTGACTATATAGGCATTAGGTTTGATTGTAGGAGAAGAGGAAAACCAATGGGATTCAAATCCTAACCATTTTTATCCATTTTATTTGTGCACATCAAGTGTTTGATATTTGGTATTGTTGACGCACACCAAGTGTTTGATATTTGGTCAATACAAGAAAATCCAAAAATATTGTTTTTTGTTTTCTTTAATTTCTTTGTTTACCCAACCAAACTTGTTTCCCGTTCAAATAGTAATCAAATTAGTGAGTTGATATTTGATACACAATCCTTGAGGACGATATCTGGTACTTAACTGATTTTATTACTTGTAATAATCTAGTACACTTTTCATGATCCCATCAGTATGCTAGCAATTTTGGGGATTTAGTAAAAAGTCCAAAATCCTGTTTCTGAAGTAAGTCTAGGCGTGCAAAGTTTGATAAAAAAAAATGCATCTCAAGATTCTTGTTTCGAAAGCATCCAGAAACAAGATTCAGGGCTTCCATTTTTTTAATCAAACATGGTGCATTTGTCTCCCCATTAACCATTGTGTTTTTCGGATGTATGGCACGCACAACAGTGAAGGCCACTTCAGCTAACATCATGGGTCACGACCAACGACGAAGGTTGACGGCCTAAACATGCAGGGACCGTCAGTGTCTGGCTTCCCTTTAGGAGTGTCAGTTTCGGCGTCAGGAGGCTCTGTTTGAGGTACCATTTTAGGTAACATATGAGGTGCTGGATTAGGTGTCGGATGAGGTGTTGGAATAGGTGTCTAACAAGGTAGAAGAAGAGGTGTCGGATCATGAGGTGCCAGATGAACCTCAGGCAGCCCCTTAGAAGTCGTTGCCTGAGGATGTTGCCGTGTGCCGAAGTCATTCTTGGGCGGCCCAGAGGATACCTCAGTCCTCATCACATACAGCGACCATGTTTCCACATGTTGTGGATCAACGAGGTAAGCAATATTTCAATATTTGATTATGTTGTTTTCATATAATATTTGAATGGGCTTAACACCTATTTTTATGGCTTCAGGGTCGTGGTCCACTGAAGGTAATCAACCATGGTACTAGCGCGAATGCTTGTGAATCTTGTCCATAAATTGACCATATATTGAGCACATCTCTATTGAAGCCACTCGCCATCTGCATAGGACAAACCAATGAATCATGCATGTTGTGGAAGGAACAAGCAAAAAGTGGCTTTCGTCACTCTCAAGACAATTGATAATCAAACTAGGTTGCACCTTTTTGTAATAGATTATCATGTGTATAAACTATAAACTAACAATAAAAATCACCTCATACGGTAGGGTGTATATAACAAACTTTATAGAAAGATAGAGACAATACCTGAGGCATATGGTTATGCTCATTATTACACGAAATCTTTGCTCACATCACATCCAAGTAAGAGTGAGCACGATTTGATTTTATATCAAGGCTAAAATATGTATTTGTTCTTTGTAATATATCCAAATTTTTGTTTTAGTTGTTAAAAAAATTTGTACAAAATTGTCCCTGTAATATTTTTCCATTTAGTCCTTGTTTTTTATTTGGATTTCTATATATAATATTCCTATTTTGGTTTTAATCCTTGTAATATGTGGGCAATTTACTTTTAGTCCCGATTACATGGTGATTAATTAAAAAATGGATATATTTATATGGATTAAAACAAAAAAATGGCTATGTTAGAGGGACTAAAACAAAACATGAGGAGCAAAATGAAAAAATAATAAATTATGGGAATCATTTCAAGAAAAAAATTATAAGGACTAAAACAAAAAATAATAATATCACAGGAACCAAAAAGTCTTAGTCTTAGATGAAACATCAAATCAAACTAAAACAATAATTAGTTTGGTTTCTAAAACAAAACCGATTTCTTCGGTTTTGATGAAATGATTTAACATTGAATTATGCACAAAATCGAGAATGGAGTATGCCTTTGTGTATGGAACCCTTTCATTGGAGTTTGGAACATGTCTAAGCTCATTGAAGTTTGAACACTTCAGTATTAAGCGAATAACATGCCAAGTTTTCCATTAATCAAGTACATTAATCACCAACTGATCTCATATAAGCTTCTTTCACTTTACGATATCACTACATCAACTCTCTGTGTATCATTACTTTTTTTTTGAATGAACTCTATTATGAAAGAAATGAATACTATGGCAGGGGAATCTAGCAATGCTGAGGAAATGATAATGGACAGGTGTCACATGATCCAAATATTCAGGCCGTTAGGAGGAGCATGAGAGAGAAGGTCCCTAACAGAAAATATTCCATCGTTTATGCTTAAAAGGGAACGTGGACTACCAATGATTGGTGGGCAATGAATTTGTTCTAGTCATTCCTTTATCCCTGGAGCTGTCAAGCTTTCTGAATCTAGCCTTTTCTCTGCATTTCCTTCCTTTAGATTTCAGTACTTTGTTGCTTTCTAAGAAATGGACTCTATGCCATAATTGATATTTGTTATCTGTCAATTTGTACTTCAAAATCATTCCCTTTGTACAGTTCCATTGGTTTACTTAGTGGAATCCATTCTGATTTTTATTCTCTTCTGTGCTTCTATATTTTTTTATCCTTACAATTGGTGCTTTCATTGTCCCACCGTGGCTGATAAAACTCGAATGAAAGGTTTGGAGGCTGTTATCAATGCCATCACCGCCAATATGAAGAAATTGATGGAAGATGTCGAAGTTCGACATGCGGACTACTTACAACACCGCGCTAGCAATTTGTCCCAAATGGATCGTGTAGAATTGCATCTGGGATCTCTGCAGCTTGGCCAAGCCCTTAACGGTGGGTCGAACTCATCATCTCCTTCGACCACAAATGCCTTTGTTACTACTGCGATGACAAGTTTTCCGTACACCACAAATGCCCCATCAAATGTTACTTACTTCTTCCAGTTGATGAGGATGAGTCTCTTCCACAGGAACCGGACCCTCCCGATATCCCTGATTTGCCTGCTACTCAAGAAACATATGTTGAGCATCATCTATCCTTTAATGCTCTTAAAGGTTCTCATGGAGCTAGTACTATGCGATATCAAGGCCATATACAGGGCATTCAGGTTCAGATTCTGCTTGATAGTGGCAATTTTGACAATTTTTTACAGCCATGCATCGCCCAATGCTTGAAATTACCAATTCAACTAGCTGAGCAGTTTCAAGTTCTAGTAGGAAATAGGAATACTCTTACTGCATAAGGTTTTATTAGTGATTTACATGTCACAATCCAAGGTCATACCTTACATTTACCTGTTTGTTTGTTGGCCATAACAGGTGCTGAGCTGGTCTTGGGAGCTCCTTGGTTAAAAACTCTTGGCCCACATATAGCTGACTGTGAGGCTCTTTCAATTAAATTCTATGTGAAGGACACATTTATTACATTGCATGGTGGTCAGCAACCTTCAACAGGACAAGCTCATTTCTATCACATCAAAAGGATGCATCACACCAATTCTATTGACATGACTTCTACCTTGCAATGCCAACAGCTTCAACAACCTTCTGCAGCACCAGTAGCTATTCCAAATGATTCAGACCCTGCTCTCACTGCTTTATTCCGCAACTATTTGAATGTGTTTACTGAACCAGTGGATCTGCCACCTCCTAGAATCCAAGATCATGCCATTCCACTGCTTGAAGGCAATAACCCGGTTAAGGTAAAGCCTTATCGCTACCCTCATAGTCAAAAGACTCAAATTGAAAACATGGTGCATGGCATGTTAGCTCAGGGCATTATTCTACCCAGCACTAGTCCTTTTTCCTCACATGTTTTATTAGTTAAGAAAAAAGATGGTACATGGCGTTTTTGCACTGATTATAGAGCTCTCAATGTCATTACAGTTAAGGAAAGCTTCCCTATTCCCACAGTTGATGAGTTATTTGGTGCTACCTATTTTTCTAAGTTGGATTCGCGTTCTGGCTATCATCAAATTTTGGTGAAACTTGAGGATAGACATAAGACTACATTTAGAACTCACCAAGGGCTCTATGAGTGGCTGGTTATGCCGTTTGATCTTTCAAATGCTCCAGCTTCTTTCCAAAGTTTGATGAATAATGTTTTTAAAGACCAACTTAGAAAATCCGTTTTGGTGTTCTTTGATGATATATTGATATATAGTCCATCTTGGTCTGCTCACCTAAATCGTTTGGAGGTCTTGCAATTATTGAGACAACATTCTCTATTTGCCAAACTTGCTAAATGTTATTTTGGCCTTACCAAAGTGGATTACTTGGGACACAATATTTCAAGTCATGGAGTGGAAATGGACAAGTCCAAGATTCTTGTTGTGTTGGAATGGCTGATTCCTAAATCTATCAGACAATTAAGAAGTTTTTTAGGCTTGAGAGGTTGTTATCGCAGATTCATTAGGAACTATGCTGCCATTGCTGCCCCTTTGACATAATTGCTCAAGAAGGACTCTTTCACTTGGACTTCTCAAGCAACTGATGCGTTTTTGACTCTACAGCAAGCCATGACTCAGGCCCCAGTATTAGCTATGTCTGACTTTGGACAGCTCTTCATATTGGAAACAGATGCTTCTGGTCTAGGAACTGGTGCCATCCTTAGTCAGGCCAAGCACCCAATTGCTTATTTTTCCAAGAAACTAATTCCAAAGATGCAAAAGCAATCAGCATATGTTAGAGAACTATATGCAATTACAGAGGCAATCACTAAATTTAGGCACTATCTCTTCAGCCATAGGTTTATTATCAAGACTGATCAGAAGAGTTTAAAATCTTTCTCGGACCAAACCATTCAAACCCCTGAAGAACAACATTGGCTGCATAAATTTTTGGGGTACGACTTTACAATTGAATATAAACTGGGCAAAGAAAATGTGGGATTTGATGTGTAACACCCCAAATCCCTCAATTGTTAGTTTAGAATTATGTGCATGAAGCTTAGTATAGTAAATGGTAAATTTCATGTTGATTTTCATAATTGAAAAATGAGGATATTGTGTCTTGATGATCCTAAGTGATTAGATGAGTTAAATTAGCTTAAAAGTTATGTTAAGGATGGATTAGGAGATGAGATTAGTAAGGGATATGAGTAGGACACAAGTTTGGATGTTAGAATCAAGTTTCTTTGAGTTTTGCATAGTGTGAATCGAATTGACAAGCCTGTGAATCGATTCAGGGCTGTAAATACCCCTGGGAAACGAATTTCAACAGGTGTGAATCGATTCACACACCCTGTGAATCAATTCACAAAAACAAATCCTCTGGGACTCGAAGTGTGAATCGATTCACCTATATGATGTGAATCGATTCACAGCTGTTAAAAAGCAGAAAACGCAGCAGCAAGCTCATAAAACGCGATTTTGGCGAAAAAGAAGAGAGGGGGGCGATCTTAAGAGGAGAGAAAGAGAGAAACACTTAGGGTTTCTCAAATCCAAAGGGAAACCCATGATTGTTGCTAGATTTCATCAAATCTAAGCTTGAATCAAAGTTGTGAGGAAGTGATTTTGGGTATTCTTGAAGATTGGCTTGAACCCTAAAGAGGAGAAGAAGGAGCTCGAGATAGAGGAAAAAGAAAGAGCTGAAACTTAGCCTTTGGAGCTCAAATCCTTGGTCTAGTTTGTGAGTTCTTCCTTCTCTTAGGTGATGGGCACCCATAAGTCCCACATTAGGAATGTCTCAAAGAAGTCTTTGAACCCCAAAGGGTTCAAAGTTAAGGTTTGTAAACCCCTTTGATTTAAAGCTTTTCTTTATGATTATGTAGTGGGTTTTTCTGCAAGAGGTTGGATGGCTGCCCCCAACCTCCCACAAATTTATGTTATGTTTGCCTCTTTGATAGTTCCATGGAGTTTCAAAGGGATGAGTTGAGTCTATGAATGGCTAATTCAAGTGATTGTAAGAATTGTCATAAAGTATGATTTGTATACACTATTGTTTCAAACTCATAGTTAAGTTCATTCATAGAATTGATTATACATTCTTTTGAATAGTCAAATGATTAAGAGGGTTATATTTATATATATGCTCTAGTAAGCTATGTTGCATTGTAATCATGCATTAAAGAATGAAAGATGTGAACAAAAAAAAATCACTAAGAAGTCCATGGCAAGACTCCTTTATTTATAAGGGTAGATCGGTTTGGTTAGCCTCGTGGGACGCCACTTGGATAGTTAAGACATCTAACCATCTTACTGAAAGCGTGTAATTAGGGTCTAGGGACCAAAGCCTATGACACAACCCAACAACACAAAGCAACGAAGAAATATTTAATATTTATAGTTAAGAAGTTGCATTGCATAGTTATATGTTATCTATTCTTATTATGAATTGTATAATAAGCGGAGCGATGGTGAGGAGTCGAGGGGAGAGCTCACTGAGATTTTTATCTCACCCCATCCTTTATTTATTTATTTCAGATGTGGAGGTTGAAGAGAAAGATTGAAGAGGCCATGAGGCCGGAGTTTAGGATTATGTTTTGTAGTTTTGGTTATGTAACACTTTAAGAATTTGGGACAAAACTACTTTTGGTTTGTATTAGGTCCTTGAAGGGTTATGTAAATTTGGTTAAGACCTTGTACTATTTAAACTTGATTTATATTTTGAGTTTAAATTCTCTTGGGATGACTGTACCTAATGATTAATTATCTTACTTTCAAAGTATTTTGAAGGTATGGTGTTACATGATGCTTTATCTAGATCCTTTCATATGGTTGTCTCTAGTCCTCAAGCTACTCTCATCTAAAAAATTGAAGCTGTTGTCACCAAAGGATGAAAAGCTACAAGCAATTATTAATCAGTGTTTGCAAGGCACTGCTGCTGATCCACACTATCAAGTCAGAAACAACCTTTTATTTTGGAAGTCTAAATTGGTGGTTCCTCAAAATCAATATTTTGATTCGGCTGATTCTTCAGGAATTTCACTCCTCACCCTTAGGAGGACATACTGGAATTCACAGAACCAAGGCTAGAATTGTTGCTCAATTCTTTTGGCCTTCCATGTCTAAAGATGCCAAGTTGTTTGTGTCCCAATGCCTTACTTGTCAACAAGCAAAAGTAGTCATAACCTTACCTGTAGGCCTATTAAAACCATTCCCCATCCCTTCTCAAATTTGGGAGGATGTCTCAATGGACTTCATCACAGGCCTTCCAAATTCAAACACATTTACAGCCATACAGGCTGTAGTGGATTGGTTCTCAAAGTATAGCCATTTACCCCTCATAAAATCTGATTTCACTAATATGCAAGTGGCTTAGATTTTTATGCAGCCCATTGTCAAGCTATATGGTTTTCCCAAGAGCATTGTTTCGGATCGAGACAAGGTTTTCACTAGTTGATTTTGGCACCATCTTTTCAAATTAAGTGGGACTACATTGGCTATGAGCTCTGCTTATCATCCTCAATCAGATGGACAATCTGAGGCAGTGAATAAATGCGTTGAGATGTATTTGAGATGCTTTACTGGTCAAAACCTAAGGCATGGGCTAAGCTAATTCCTTGGCTGAATTTTGGTACAATACTTCATCCCACTCTAGTATTGGCATGACTCCTTTCAAGGCTGTTTATGGAAGGGATCCCCCTACCATTATCAAGTATGATAGCAGCTCCACTGACCCCCTTCTTTGTAAGCATTACTCAATGAACGCGATTCAGTCCTTGCACTCCTTAAATCTAACTTGCAGTGGGCTCAACAATTCATGAAAAAGTATGCTGATACTAAAAGAAGGTTTGCTAAGTTTAACTTTGGCAATATGGTTTTGGTCAAGTTGCAATCATATAGACAACATTCCTTGGCACTACGCAAGAATAAAAAGTTGGGTCTGCGTTATTTTAGTCATATTCCTATCTTGGAGAAAGTAGGATTAGTGGCTTATAAATTGATGTTACCATCCTCAGCTAAAATCCACCTGGTGTTTCACATTTCAGTTCTAAAACCTTGCAAAGGCAATCACACTTCTCAATACATACCCCTACCACTGATCGCTTCAGATCAGGGACCTTTATTAATGCCTCAGTCTATCCTACAGACCCGAAACATAGTTCAAAATGGTGTGGATGTACCTCAGCTTCTAGTTCAGTGGTAAGGTTTCACATTAGCAGACTCTACTTGGGAGAATATGGAAGAATTTGCTGCTAATTTCCCAAATATCAATCTTGAGGACAAGGTTATTTTTAATGGGGAAAGAATTGTTATGAAAGAAATTAATACCATGGCTGGGAAATCTAGCAATGCTGAGAAAATGATTGGAAATGGACAAGTGTCACACGGTCCAAATATTTTGGTCGTTAGGAGGAGCATGAGAGAGAAGGCCCCTAACAGAAAATATTCCATAGACTATGCTTAAAAGGGAACGTGAATTAGCAATGAATGGTGGCGTTTAACATGGTCGGATAAGAGTTTTTGTGCATGATGGTCAAATTGACTGATCACCGTTGATTTATTACTTTTTAATTGAATGATCTTGATTTTGTACCGACTACTTGTTTATATCGTGATTGTTTCAGTTAACAGCTATTTGATGGCTGGGGCCTATACCATTTTGTATTTACACTTCACTAAATATCTGAAATTCAGAATTGTGACATTATGAAATGCGGATTTAAGATTTGCCACTAATCCACTTTTTATGTTCAAGCTTTGCATTCTCAATCGTTGATACACACCATTGTTATTTTTTTTATCTTTTACTTATCGTTATCTTGTCTAGTTGTTTGGATGAACATTTTTTTTTCCAGAATTTGTATGTGATAAATATAAATGTTGACTATGAAATTATAATGTTTTTGATTTATGTTAAATCCCTAATTCACATTTGCCTTTCCAAAATCCTGGTACTAAAACACATGATTAAAACTAAGAAAAGCACAATAACATGAAGTTTAACTTTTTAACAGAGAAAAGGAGTTGGACTAGATTTGAGCATGTAGTTGATTTTGTTGGCTGGCAGGTGAAACATACCTTTACTTTAGTAAAACCAAAAGTAGAACACCCAAGAACATGCCCACCACCATTATCAGCTTCATCCTTTCCATGGTGTTTCTCATTTGTTTCACATCTTCCCTTATCTTGTTGACCTCTGTGTTTTTCAGCTGATTCGCCTCTTCCCTTACATTGTTGAGCTCTGTGTTTCGCAACTGTGTCACATCTTCCCTGATGTTGTTGAGCTCGTTGTCGGTGTCACTATACGAATATGGACTTCCAATGGGAAGATGCGGCGACCAACGTGGTTGGCCTTCCTCCTTTGGAACTTGCTGTAACATATAGGAACTTACTCACTGTAACCAACTGGAATAAAATAGGAGCTTCAAACACTGGTGTGCTTGTCTACGAAGATGGGGATTTTTTAGGGGAAAAAAAGGGAGTTACAAAAACTTTGAGATCCAATGTCATCTGATTTGGAAGTTTAAATAAGTGGGGTCAATAGTTGTATTTTATAAATTATTGGGCCAATGTGTAAATAATCAAGTCACAGACAAAACAGAGAAACACAAGTCATCTGTCAATTTGGCAATCATGCACAAAAACTCTTATCTGACCATGCTAAATGCCACCCCAATGAATTTGTTCTAGTCATTCCTTTCTCCCTGGAGCTGTCAAGCTTTCTAAATCTAGCTCTCTCTGCATTTCCTTCCTTTAGATTTCAGTACTTTGTCGCTTTCTAAGAAATGGACTTTATGCCATAATTGATAGTTGTTATCTGTCAATTTGTACTTCAGAATCATTCCTTTTGTACTGTTCCATTGATTTACTTATTGGAATCCATTCTGATTTTTTTCCCTCTTCTGTGCTTCTATATTTCTGATCCTTACAAACTCTTCCGTGTATCGTTACTTGTCTCAATACATCGCATAGCTTCTTTTTTTTTTTTTTTTTTTTTTTTGGTATACAAAGGGAACATCGCATAGCTTCTTTTATGTTAAGCTTATTATGTTTTATTATTTTTTTATAGATTTTTTATGTCTCTTAAATACTAATTGCTTAAATTTAGTCAATCACAAACTTTAAATTGTCAATGTCAAAATTTTCTATAACAATAAATTTATAGTTAATAATTTGGAATTTTCTTCGTCAAAAAAATTGGAATTTCGATGCAATATTGATGTTCAAGGATATTATTACATATCTTATTTAAATATTCGTGTCAATATACTACCATTATTCTTTATAATTTAAATATTATTACATATCTTATTTTTAAAATTTGAGAATATCTTTGATGTAATACCTGTTAGTTTATGATTATGTTCAAGGATATTCAGGCAAGAGTTTCACTATATACATCTAAAACGGATAAGGTTACAATCAAGTATTTGTTTACCCTCTCCTGACTCTTTACACTATAGTATTTTTGCTCACATAGTCTACTTATGTCCAACCCAAAGGGTTTATAAAGAAAGAAATGATTTTAGATGATTTTAAATGCTTTTTTTAAGGCAAAAAGTTATGTAAAAGCATCACTATAAGGAAAGAAATCTCAATTATGTTGGTAACCTTACCGATCATCTGCAGCATATCCGATTTTATTGGAAAAAAAAAAGGAAAAAGGAGAACAAAAGCATGGGGGGACATGAACCCATACTAATTGCTTAAGAGAGATACTCTAATGTTTTTTATTGATGGTGGTGGTTGTTCATCCTGTGACAGATTTCAAAGAGGTTGACAATGGCTTCACAATGGCTATGTTTGCAGGCAGAGGGTGCTACTATTAGCTTGGGTATTTCTACCGTGATTGGTTATGTTCAAAAGGTGGTGTAATTGGGAGTAGGCATGGCAATAGGCAGGGGCGAGTTTTCCTTTTTTCCCTGTCCGTGCCTTTGACTCCCTACAAAAAACTCGCCCCCGCCTCCAATCCTCTATAGGGATGAAATTTGAATACCATTCTCGCCCCCCAGCAGGGGTCAGGTTTCCCCACCCCGACCCCGGCCCTATATATATAAAAAGAAAATTAAAAGAAATCATATTTATGATAATTAATATATTAAAATTATAATTATTACACATTAATAAAATACAAAATATCAAAATAAAATTTTCTATTAAGAAGAGATGAAAACTAAAAATAAACAAAAAATATAAAACAAAATAAATGAGTATAAATGCATGAAAAAAATAAATGAAAGATTTATGTTTAGCAAGATAGGTTTGGGTTCGGGGGCGGGTAGCAACATTCCCACACCCGCCCGCGTCCCCAACTTTGAACAACGGAGAAAACCCACAGTCGCACCCAGTCAAAACGTGTTTTCTCCGTCAAAATCGGTTTGGATCCTACTGTCAAGCCTAGTTGGGAGAGGAGTGGTGGTAGGGGCAAAGGGTGGGGGAGTGGGGTGTGGGAGATGGAGGCCGAGCGAGTGGTGTGGGACTCCCTACAACCCTTCATAGAAAATGGGTAGATCTTTTCACTTTGATGCTGTAACTGGACAATATTAATAAAATTTCAACTTATCGGAAAAAAAAAAAGAGAGAAAGTCAATGGTAGTATATTGACAAGTATAACTCATTCAATCATATTCAATAAAGTTTGACATCTAACGAAGTAAAACAAAGCATGAACCGATATACAACATTCTGGCCGTGTACCTTAACCAGCACCCTAATTTGCGTCCAAATACGACGTGCTACCCAAAAACAAAATCAAATAAATAAATTGAACTTTAAAAGCGTCAGTTGTGTAAAAAAAAAAAAAAAAAAAAGCGTCAATGAAAATACACTATTAATGCTCCATACAATTTAGTTTCGGTTCCTTTGGAAAAAATTATGATCAAGGATACTAAAACAAAATTCAACTGACGCCAAAAGAACTAAAGCAATATCGCTAAACACATTGTTCGAACGTTGAATTCATATTGCTAAAATAAATAAAGGAATACAATATGTGTTATAATTCCCAGCGTAAGCTATATTTTTTTTTATCAGAATCATTTAATAGATGCTGCAATATTTTAAACCCTTTCGCAACTCAAGAATTTCTTACTCCATTATTTAAACTTCATTCCTCCTATAAGTGTGACCCAATCATCATCTCACTCATGACTCAACCCTTATGGGTAATTTGTCGCACCTAACATCGAACAGCTGACATTATGCGTAGACAAGATAGTGCAATGTAAAATAACTTGTACCTTTTTCCTCGTAATATAAATATTACATTTTTCTGCATTTTAATATACAAAACAGAAGTTTTCCTCAAAAAAATAAAAAATAAAAACAGAAGTAAATATGTCTTCTATGTCAACAATAATAGGAATTATTTTACTACTCCTAATATAAAAGAGCCCTTATATTTACGAAAGTTAATATGCACTCGGTTAAAAACATACAAATTTGCAACTTGAGGATTCGGCCATTGCTTTTAAAAATAAACATGAAACTTCTATGATCTTGAGTATGAAATATTAAATTATTCAAACTAATATTTTTTAGCTAAAAAAACTATTTTTGGTTGATTTTGAAAAAATTAATTTTATAAAATTAATTTTAATCAAAAGTAAGTTGAATAAGTTGAATATAAAATGATTTATGTTTGAATACATTCACATAAAAAAGAGTTGAACAATAAATTTGATTTCGAAAATAAACATGAAACTTTTATGATCTCGAGTATGAAATATTAAATTATTCAAACTAAGTTTTTAGCTAAAAAAACTGTAATTGGTCCTACAATAGCAAAAATTGATTTTGAAACAATTAATTTTATAAAATTAATTTTAATCAAAAGTGAGTTGAATATAAAGTAATTTATATTTGATTACATTCACATAAAAGTGAATTGAACAATAAATTTGAGTAAAAAAAAAAATTTGGAGGCAAAAGCTACAAATTCTAGCTCTAAGTTATAATCAATTCTAGAACCAAAATCAATTTTACTTAAGAACACCCAAATATGTCAAAATCAATGTATCTATAATCTTTTGGCTCTCCCAAAAATAAATCCAAACATGTACTAATGTTACTGTATAACGTTGCAAAGTAATGTCACCATTCATTTCAAAATGTTGGAAGGGATGAACTGATGAAGTTCTCAGCTCCGGCACTGGTTCCACCATTAACTACCCTTGGAGTAAAGATTTTCTAATGGAAGATACAGAAAACAAACTTATTTGCACTGTGATTCTGATCACCATTAGCAATACAGTCATCATCGAGACCCGAGAAGCAATAAAAATTATAGTCTGCCTGGCTCTTCTTTATGTGTAAGGACCAAAGTTTAAAATATATGCTATATAAGGGGGAAAATAAAAACAACTGAGCCATCTTGGCTTTTGCTGTATCCGAGAGCAGCACTCCCGCACTTTGTTCCTTTCCATTCCGATTGCAAGATCCTGAATTAAAAGATATCAAACAAAAAGTGGATGACTTCCCTGGAACACAATTTCATACTCGAAAATCATACAATAAAAAAATATGATAGTAAGGAACCTTCAAATAGTATTTTTAAATACAAATATGTATCCTACAAACCTATAACAAAAATGCAAAGAAAATGGGGAGGGGGGAAATGGCAAAAGGATGAAAAATTTCCTTTTTCCTCTTTTGCCAGTAAAAACATATGGCTCATCGTGTCATGGCAAGGACACAAGATCATAATTATAATTATGTATTACATTTAAAGGTTAAGGTTACTCACGATGAAAATCTGGCTTACGGAAATTCATTCATCGTCACTGTCATACACAACAGCCATTCGCCGATGGGCTGTAGGTTTCCTTGGAGGAGAGTCCTCATCAGATTCAAATCCCTTCCTTTTGACACTACCTTTCATGTCCTTACTCTTTTGCTTTGGTTCCTGCAAGTAAACATCCAATTAGTATTGAAACCACAGCAATTGATCATGCATCCTTATTTTCCACCTTAATTTATATCTTATTATTTAAAACAATTAGTACAGCCTGTATGTGGCAACCTAACAGACAAGTACAACTCTCATTGAGTGCCAGAATCACAATGGGGAAAGAAAAAAAAAAAAAAAAAAAGATGGATAGTGTTTGGATACCAAAAGAGAAGAGAAGGGACACAGAAACACAGTTTAATAAGGAACTCAGTAGCAAACCCAAATGAACAAAATGGAAATACGAGTTTTATTCTGGCAACAAAGAGAGTCTACAACTGCCCTTTGTCACTGATAGTAAACTATCCACTGGAAGGTAAAAACAGAACAGAAATGGGGAATTCAAGTAGTATATTGAGATATTCTGCAACTCAGTGTGAATTACAGGAGGTATAAACTGAAGAAATAAAAGAAAACAAGTGCAGGCAAGTTAGAGAGTGCCTACGTTCTCTCCCAGAAGCCAATACCCAAAACAAGATCCATTTTCTCTCTCTTACTTTCTTATATGAGCTCACACACAAACGTGCTGCTCTGCTAGAATCCTACTAACCAATCACACACTGCCAGCTAGGCAGAGTTTGTTACAATTGTTCCCTCCTTTTTTTCTCAGTTTACGTGCGTAAACTTTCCCAAATCTTTTGGGACCCACTCCACTAACATCACTCAGGTGCCTATCAACACCCCCTTCTTCAAGACTCACCTTGTCCTCAAGGTGAAATTGAGGAAACAAATCTTGTAATTCCTGCCATTCCTCCCACGAATTTTCACAATCAGGAAGATGTTTCCACTTGATCAGCACTTCAACCAAACCTTGAGCATTAGTCCTCACAGCCAAAGCTTCTGCCGGTTCCACTTGCAATTCCCATTCATCAGATAGACAAGCAGGCAGAGGTTGAGCTACCCCTGCTGTTGGCACTGCCTTCTTCAACAGAGACACATGAAAGACCGGATGCACTCTACTCTCAGCTGGTAATTTCAGTTTGTAGGCCACAGAACTAATCTTCTCAATGATCTCATAAGGACCATAGTATTTGGGACTAAGTTTCTGGTTGATTCTTTTAGCCAACTGTCTGAGCTTGTAAGGTTGAATTTTGAGATAAACCGAGTCTCCAACTTCAAAAGTGACCTCCCTTCTGTGTTTGTCAGCTTGCTGCCTCATTCTGTTTTGAGCTCTACTCATCAATTCCCTCAGCTCCCTTAACATATCATTTCTGTCCTTGGTCAATTGTTGCACCTCATCAACACTGGTTCTATTCTCATCACCCCAAATTAGCACTGGTGGACTCCTACCATACAATGCCTCAAAAGGAGTCATTTGTAGAGTTGCATGATAATTGGTATTATACCAATATTCTGCCCAAGGCAACCACTTTGGCCACTGCTTCGGTTTGCATCCAGTGAAGCATCTAAGATAAGTTTCAAGGCACCTATTCACCACCTCAGTTTGTCCATCACTTTGAGGGTGATAAGCTGAACTCATTTTGAGTTTTGTACCTGCCAATTTAAATAGCTCAGACCAGAAAGCACTAGTAAAAACTCTGTCTCTATCCGAGACAATTGATGTAGGAAACCCATGTAATTTCACCACTTCCTTGAGGAACAAAGCAGCAACTTCCTTGGCAGAATAGGGGTGTGCTAGGGTGAAGAAATGAGCATACTTAGTTAACCTATCCACCCCCACAAATATAGTATCCACACCTAAAGCTTTGGGCAAGCCTCCCACAAAATCCATGGAGATGTCACTCCATACTTGAGAAGGAATAGGTAGAGGTTGTAAGAGTCCTCCAGGACTTAAAGCTTGGTACTTGTTCCTTTGGCAAGTGTCACAAGCTTGTACATATTGTTGAATTCTCCCCTTCATACCCTCCCAATACACCACATTAGCTATCCTCTTGTAAGTCCTTAATACACCAGAATGTCCTCCAGTCACTGAATCATGAAATTCCTTCAAAATTTCATTAATACGCGGAGAGTTCCTTGGAACTACAATTCTGTCCTTGTAATACAGCCTCCCTTGCTTGAGTTTGTAGCCAGCATGCTCCTTTGCTTTAGCAAGTAAATCCTGCACTATGACCTTCAATTTATCATCATTCTGGACCTCATCATCCAATCCCTCCCATTCATGACAATGTGCTGTGGAGATGGCAGAATATTGAAGCTTCCTTGAGAGTGCATCAGCCACTCTATTCTCAGCTCCAGGTTTGTATTTGATGTCAAATGTGAACCCCAACAACTTGGTGACCCATTTTTGTTGCTCTTCACCCATTAGTCTCTGGTCAGTCAAGAACCTCTTTTGATCGGTGTGCACCACAAAATGCCTCCCCAATAAGTAATGTCTCCATTTGTGAACTGCTAACACAATGGCCATTAATTCCCTTTCATACACAGATTTATTCTGAGCCCTTGGAGACAAAGTTTGGCTCATGTAGGCAACAGGCCTACCTTCTTGCATAAGGACTGCTCCCAACCCCTTCCCTGACGCATCAGTCTCTGATACCAATTGCTTAGTGAAATCAGGAATCACTAAGACAGGCACTGTAGTCATAGCTGTTTTGAGTTGCTCAAAGGCTTCTTGAGCTTCATCATTCCAAAGGAAACTGTCTTTCTTCAGCTGTTGTGTCAATGGCCAAGCAATCTTGCCATAATTCTTCACAAAGCGTCTATAGTACCCTGTAAGTCCAAGGAAGCCTCTCAAACCCTTCACATCTTTGGGAACCGGCCAATTCACCATGGCACTGATCTTAGCAGGGTCAGCAGAGACACCCTTGCCTGAAATCAAGTGCCCTAAATATTCTATCTGCATTTGACCAAACTGACACTTCTTCTTGTTGGCAAATAAATGATTAGTCCTCAGGATTTGTAACACAGTCTCTAGGTGCTCAATGTGGCTGTCAACACTAGGGCTATAAACCAATATGTCATCAAAAAACACCAATGCATACTTCCTCAACACAGGCCTCAGAATTCGGTTCATTAAATCTTGAAAAGTTGATGGAGCATTAGTGAGCCCAAATGGCATCACTAGGTACTCATAATGCCCCTCATGAGTCCTAAAAGCAGTTTTAGGTATATCTTCAGGTTTCATCCTAATCTGATGGTAACCTGATTTCAAGTCCAACTTAGAAAATATCACAGCAGAACCAATCTCATCTAATAACTCATCTATCACAGGAATTGGAAACTTATCTGGTACTGTATGCTTATTTAATGCTCTATAATCAACACAAAATCTCCATCCACCATCTTTCTTCTTAACAAGCAAAACAGGGCTAGAATAAGGACTTACACTAGGCCTTATAATACCTGATTGAAGCATTTCATTCACAAACTTCTCAATCTCATCCTTCTGGTAATGTGGGTATCTATAAGGCCTGATATTAGGTGTAGGAGCCCCTGGTTGTAGTGTAATGGCATGGTCTTGTTCTCTCACTGGAGGCAGACCTGTTGGCTCTTTGAAAACATCCTGGAAGGCTTCTAATACCCCCTCCATTTCATCATTCAGTTCCACAGGTGAATCAGCCACTTTGTCTAGTTGATAGTAATCCACCAGAAATCCTTCACCATCTTGTTGCATGTCCTTCAACATAGTCTTCACCGAAACTTGTTGTCTGCTAAGAGAGGGCTCCCCCCTCACCATAAACTCTTCAGTCCCCTTCTTCCATTTGATAACTAGTTGTTTGAAGTTTGCCCTTATATCTCCAAGACTAGCCAACCAATCCATGCCCAAAACAATCTCAGTACCACCCAATGTCATGAGAAAGAAATTCTGTTCTATTTCAATTCCCTGCAGAGACAGTTTCAACCCCTTACACACTCCTCTATGGTGTACCTTCTCTCCATTTCCAACTGTAATGGTATACTCTTCTGTGTCCTCCACTAATAACTTCAGTTCCTCCACCAATTTGTAAGAAATGAAATTAGTGGTGGCTCCTGAAACAATCGTAATAAGCACTACTGCTACAATCAATCCCCACACTTTGAAAGACTTGTTGGAAGTAAGCCCTTCTTTGCTTCTCATAGACAATTGGAGCACTTTCACTTCTAGCCCGATCTCCTCTTCCTTCTCCTCTTCACTATCCTCTGCTTCACTCTCCACCAATTCAAGTTGAAGATGTCTCAACTTGCATTTGTGATCATGACCCCATTTTTCTCCACATTTGAAGCATAGCCCCTTTCTACTCAACTCTCTCAATTCCTCAGGACTCAATCGTTTGCTTCCACCATTCTTCTTTGTATCTCCTTCCTTCACTTCTGGCCCCTCAATGGCAAGAGGAACAGGCCTGGTTACGTAACCCTTGGCACCACTGCTAGACCCCTCCTTACTCTGTTTCCAATTGTTTGAACGATCACGCCAATCACCTCTGTCTCTGGCGTTGGATCTGGTTTTCTGTATCACAGCATTCTTCTCTTCAATCAGTAAAGCCCTGTCCATCAGTTCAGCTAACGAATTCGATTCATGGAGCTTCAATTCCGCTTGGATCTCCTCCCTCAATCCATTAATAAAAATACTGTCTAACATGATTCTCTCGCCCTTCTTCAAAGGAGCAATCATCATTTCAAACTTCTCTCTATACTCCATCACCGTCCCTGTCTGCTTCGTCGTCAACAACGGACCAAGCGGATTTTGCACCGGAGCAGGTTGGAATCTACGTATCACTGCACGCGTAAATTCTTCCCAGCTCAATTCCTCCGTTTGTTCTTCCCACCACTGATACCAATTAAGTGTGCGTCCTTCTAACGCAATTACAGCAGCATCAAGCTTGTCTTCATCGTGCACATGGTTCACACGGAAGTAGCGTTCTACACGGACGAGCCAACCGTGAGCTTCCTCGCCGTTGAACACTGGTATTTCGAGCTTCCTTCCACGCGAGTAGTATCGCCTTGGTGAATGAGATGAAATATGACGTGAAAGGTGTCGCGGAGGTGTCGTGCTGTTTTTTGGGCTATTTCGGTGTCGTTCTCGCTACGGCATTCTTCCTCGCCGACGATGACGTGGACGGTCTTGTCCTTGTCATTCGAGCAGGCGTCGTAACTCCGCCAGTTGCTCGCGATTTTCCTGTCGCATCTCCGTGATTTCCCGTTCAACAATCTCAACTCGTGCTTCCATAATGGCTCGCGTAACCACCATTCAACTCTGAGTTTCTGGTGCTTTGATACCAGTTGATAGTAAACTATCCAATCGGAAGGTAAAAACGAGTAATGTAAACGGGAATTCAAGTAGTATATTGAGATATTCTGCAACTCAGTGTGAATTACATGAGGTATAAACTGAAGAAATAAAAGAAAACAAGTGCAAGCAAGTTAGAGAGCGCCTACGTTCTCTCCCAGAAGCCAATACCCAAAACCAGCCTAAAGATCCATTTTCTCTCTCTTACTTTCTTATATGAGCTCACACACAAACGTGCTGCTCTGCTAGAATCCTACTGACCAATCACACTCTGCCAGCTAGGCAGAGTTTGTTACAATTGTTCCCTCCTTTTTTTCTCTCAGTTTACGTGCGTAAACTTTCCCAAATCTTTTGGGACCCACTCCACTAGCATCACTCAGGTGCCTATCAGTCACTCTACCCAAAATGAACCAAATGACAAGATGTCCCCTCTCTCACCTCTCCTATAACCATGCACCCAAGTGAGTATTCCCCTATCAAAACAAAATAGAAAGGAATTCAGCTAAGTGGGCAATTCACTTTAGGGGATAAAGAAGGTAATTTATTGATGAACAAATCAATAGTTGATACTATGTGCATATGCATAACAAATCATGGATGCGCTAGAATATCAACTGTTGATTTTCTCATCAATGGTTACTATATCTTACTTTACCCTAGAGGAGCCAAATCAAAGAGAAAGATATTAACAGAATATCATCTGCCACCTAATCCCAAAGCTGACCTCTACTAAGTCACTGCTCCAACACCCTTATTTTTTTCCCTTGCAAATACTCTCCAAATTCTCGGCTTCTCTCCTTCCTGACTCGATAGTATCTCCTTTTCTGAAATTCTGAATCTCGGGGCCCATCATTGCTTTCATCTGAAACTCCAGCCTTGTCCTCAAGGCTGAATTCTGGAAATTGATTGCAGATCACTGCTGTGTCCTTCCCATGTGGTATCTTCAGTTGACCAATCTTTCCACTTATCAAGTATTGCAGCCTCTGTACTCCCTCCTTAATTGTGTTCCCAGTAACCACTATAAACTTAGGTTCCTCCCTTTCCCCAGATTCACCCTCCATGCCTTCAGGTAAATCTAGTTCAGCAAGATTTCCACTAACATGTGGAAAAATGGTTGAATTATTGGGTGTGTGGGCAGCTTTAGTTTATAGGCTACTTCACCATATTCCTCCACAATTTGATCAATTTGATAAGGACCATAGGAACGGGCAGCTAATTTCTGATCAATCCTCATTTGCACACTCTGCTGCCTATGGAGACTTAGCCAAGGTTGTCAAACTTGAGAGTCTATGTAAACTCGGGAAATACTTAATACAAAAATATCACTTGCCAATCATCCCAATGCAGTATTAACTTAACAATCCAACCCCCCTTATTCTTTTTCCTTGCATATACTCTCCAAATTCTTGGATTCTCTCCTTGATCACTCAATACAATCTCCTCCTCGGTGTCTTGGGCCCCATCAGATAGTCAATACATTGATGCAGCATTAATGATTAACTAATCCAAACTTGTATTTTCTTCCAAAGTTCCCCACATCTGTACAAGAATCTCTAGCTCCCAAACAAAGGCCTCCAGTCCCTTCAAGCAACATTTTCAAAGTTCAATCAAGATAATGTATAATGCACCGTTATTTACCTCTGCAGTCTGTTTTAGGATTCCAGCCACATTGTGACAACGGACAAGAAGACTGCTGCAAGTCGTATCAAAAAATTGCACACATTCAAAGCACTCATGATAAGCACTAGTGTTTCATCCTCCCCACACAATATAAAAGAACAGAGAAGACACATACAGAAAATAGTCCATTAAACAAAAATAAAATCAGTTTTTACGAACCAATAAAGAAAATGTAAACATGATAAATGGGGAAAACTAAAAAAATCTACCAAAGTGCATGAACTAATCACATGCAATCCCTTATACCTTATTAAGGGCAATGATGCACTGACAAGAAGTAACCTGAAAATAATTAGAAATAACTCTATGGAGTCCAAAGTTAAAGCCAACTATTTTTATATAAAATATTCAGTACCTCCTCTTCCTCCTCCTCTGATGCATCATTAGCTTGTGCTGTTTCTTCGTATGCATCTTCTTCCGAATCCTCATATTCTGGCTCAGTATCCTCATCCCTCTTACGTGAAAGAGGCCTTTCTTCTTCCTCCTCATCAGTTTCATACTCAGACTCCTCTCTCTCATCATCTGGGTAACCCACTGGGTGCCGGGAGGACTTAGCAGGTGGGAAGGATGACTTGCGAGGGACATCTTTCGATCCCTGTGCCTAAAATTCCAGATAATAACCATTAATGTCAATACAAACATAATCAACAAATGTATAACTTTCTGGAAACTGAATAACAATACCTTCTTAGCATTCATAATTCGTTTCTCTGCTCGGGCTTCCGCTTCCAAATCTTCCTCAAAGCGGCGCTGTGAATGACGAGAATCATAATAATCTGTTTCATCATCCTGAAGGAAGGGAGCATTGATAAATAATGGAACTGACAGAGTTTAAGTAGGCAAATACGCTAACAGAAAATTGCAGCAAATATATAACATTAAACAACAAATGTCTAAGAGAAACAATTCCTAAAATTATACCTCATCCAAAGCATCCTCCAAAAACCCAGGAGAAAGTTGACGCCTCCTATCCAAAGCTGGAGTATATTTCCGGTTCACCTTTTCACGCTTACGGTTAAGAAGTACATTAGCCCTGATCGTTTGACTTTCAGCCTGTAAAATTGATAGGGAAATTGAATAGTGGTATTCAAGAGACAATATATGCATCTGACTCATTTGTATGATTGATTATACCTTCTCCTTTTCCTCTTTTTCCCTCTCAGGATCAATGTCAGTAATGCAGTTTTTAACTTTATAAACCTTCCTATGCCTTGAGTCAACAATAGCAGTCAACAACCGATGAGAATTTGATGACAAGGAAGATGGCATAAACCTCATTTTCCTCAATAGCCTTCCTTGGGATTGGAGGATTCCCTGTAAGCATGCACACACAGTCCATTGAGGGGAAACAGTAATTCATCAAGAAAGCTGTGAGAATGATGAAATTCACCTTTCCATGTCTAAGGAAAAGATGTGCCTGATCATGCTGTGCATCTTGCACTGATATATCAAGAACTTCATTCCCAATTAACAACTGCATGCTGCCATCAGACCACCTTACAAAGCGAGCATTGCTTTCAACCTGATCATGATGAACAAGATTTTTTACTTCAAAATAAGTGATGTAGCTCAATTTAAATTATTATGGCCTTAAAAGGTTGAAGAACATTTAACAACAAATAAGAATATATGCACCCATTTTGCCAACATTCTTACTTAAATCCAGTAATGCAAAAAGATTACACATTGCACATTCAAGAGGTAAATTTTCTGCACCATATCAACAATAATACTAATACATATTAAATGCAATTTCACACTCAGGCTATTTGTTAGTTCACCTTCATGAAGTATTTATAATATGACTTTGCACATGCATAAGAAAATTGACAAGCATATTTTATCAGCATGATATGAAACTAATTCATTATGACTTGAATGATTTAGGGCCTGAAAAGTGTAAACATTTAAACCCAATATAGCGAAACGATTCATGTAACCAACCCACTTAGTGGGAAAACGATTTGGTGGTCGTTGCATAGAGTCAAAGGATTTATGTAAAGATAGAAGATAGAGCATCTTATTTCTGTTTGGTACTAACAACTTTATTGGTTTGTCCTATTCAGTATTCATTTTGTTGCAGTATTTTCTCATAAACAAATCTCACTGAATTGTTAAACCGCCTAGCCCTGTAGGCATGATTTTCAAACCGTATGCTTTTACATGTTTGAAAGGACGGAGCTACAATGATCTGAGCAACAAACTCATTTTGCTGGGTTATGGAAGGATCACATTTCAGCATGTATAATCAGTATTCAGTATAATCATGCAATCTAATAATCCTAGTCAATCAATCCACCAGATAGCCCACCCAGAAAAACTCGGAAGAAATCCATCAAAAACTAAACCACCCCCCCCCCCCAAAAAAAAATCTGTTTACTACAACCAAGCTGCCCAGAAAAATCCCTTGGCTGCTGCAACTGTTGCCAACTCAGTAAATTCCCATTAAGAGCTTTCTTCATGGGTTGCTTTTGTCATCCAACAATCTCTGATTGAAAAATAGTTCAGTTCTACCAAAAAGGTGTAGCATAGTTTAGACAGAAGCTCTAAGCCGGCCACAGCAGGTTAAGCTGCAACTAGCGAAAACCCATTCTACTGAATTTTTCCTACATCTATAGACCACACAGACAGGCTAGAGAGTGAAATAAGAAAGAAGAGAAAATTCTCCACTTATTAAAACACTATCTTTTTAGTTTTGTTTTATCTTCTGCGATAATGGGCTAGTATATTATGAAAATGTGGCCATAAGACCTAAGCTCCCATTAATTACTATATTGACATGGAAAATACAAAAATATACTAAGGTCAAGTATCTAATAAGAAAAATACAAATAATACAAAGCTATCATATATTGTAAAATAAAAATTATTTGAATTTTAGCTTTCACTTGAGTGGTACTGCTGTTGGTGTTATTTTAAATGTAAATACAAATTTTTTATATAATATTGTGTTACAGGTAGGATCTTCTGTCCCACATTACAATCCTACTCATATCTTGATGTACGAGTTTGACAACCTCATAGAAGACATGTCACTAACCATCATCATTCATAATAAACATTGTTAATTTTAATTTCACATATTCATTTGGACATATGAATTACTCCTAGTGGAAACCAACAACTCAGCAAATAAGGAAAGAATTATATACAAGTATCATAAACATCCCGACAAAAACATCAACCTACTACAGTGCCTAAAAATCCTGTCCATCCATCCATATGCATCAAAACCAAATCTAATGTTGTCAAACAAGAACAAAATTTAAGTCATATATACAAAAGAAATTGTAAACTTCAAAATATTTGGCCTGGATATCTTTGAATCCATCCCAGTATGAAGCTCGACATTCAAAAATCATAATCGTTATTTTTATAAGTCTAGGCATAAGATACCTATTGAGATATGGAAGGAGTTGGGGAGACAGAGAGATATAAGACGGCTTATGGAGAGAAAGATATAAGACGGCTTATTCAATGAGATTTTGAAGTCTAAGAGTATGCCGAATGAATGGAGACGAAATACATTACTGCCTATCTTTAAGAGTAAAGGTGACTACACAAAACTGCACAAATTATAGGAGAATTAAACTCAAGATTCACACTATGAAGCTTTGGGAGAGTAATCGAGTGAAGATTTAAGACGAGAATAGAGACCCACATCACAGAAAAACAATTCGGTTTTATGTCAGGGATTCAACAAAGGAAGCTATACACTTGCTTCCAAGATTGATGGAGAGATATCGGGGAAATTAAAAAGACCTTGACATATGACAGAGTACCTACAGAGCTTGAATGTTAAAGAAAAGAGTTCAGATTATTTATGCTCGAGCAATCAACGATATTTATGAGTGAGTCGTGAGTCATGACTAGTTTGAGAACACAAGAAAAAATTACAGAAGATTTCCCTATATCTGTGCATAGTTGTCAATCCCAGATAGCAGCACGGAGCGGCCAACCCCAAAAACGCTATAGCGGGACGACCGCTATTCTAATATTTTATATATATATTAAACAAATATATATACATATATACACACATACATGTGTATATACATATACATACATATACACATCTATACATATATGTATATACACATGTATGTGTGTATATATATACACATATATGTATAGATGTGTATATGTATGTATATGTATATACACATGTATGTGTGTATATATGTATATATATTTGTTTAATATATATAAAATATACATACATGTGTATATGTATGTATATGTATATACACATGTATGTGTGTATATATGTATATATATTTGTTTAATATATATAAAATATACATACATATACACATGTATATGTGTATATATATACATATACATATATATGTATAGATGTGTATATGTATGTATATACACATGTATGTGTGTATATATGTATATATATTTGTGTATATATATATATACATATACATGTGTATATGCATATATATACATATATATGTGTGTATATATGTATATGTATATATATATACACACACACATGTGCTCAAAATTTGGGAAATTACTCAAAATTTATGAACTATTCATAATTAATAATAAATTGTCATAATACTTAAGCAAAACATACAAGTAGATAGTAACAAAAATCAAGGAAACAAAAGTTTAAGCCTAGAATCCCTAAAATAGCCCCATCCCCCAATCTGCAACATCCCTTTTTTAAGGGTGTTTTTGGGTTTTGTGTGGCCCCTCCCCAGGAGCGCGCAATAGCCTTGCTATTTGCCGCTATTTGTATGCTATTGCGGCCACTACAGCCGCACCTTTAATCTGCAATGCTACAGCAGGAGAATAGCAGCCAGTCGCCACTCCGCTGCTATTGGCTGCTATTGACAACTATGAACTATAGGTGTGCACCAAGGGTCAACTTTAAGCAATTATCTTTTTATCCTGGTTCTAGATAGTGCTTACTAAACATATGCAAGAGGCGGTGCCACGCTGTATGTTTTTGGGGATGATATAGTATAGTTCCAGTTGGAGAATTTAGACAAAAAAAATAAATGACAAATTAAAAATTTGGAGACAAGCCTTAAAAACACATGGTTTTTAACCAAGTATGAGTAAAACAAGTAAATGAAATATTGAAATGTGAAGCAAGAAACACAAAAAATGATAACTTGAGTTGGAAATTGGAGAGCATAACATACCAAAGTCTAGCATTTTAAGTACCTCAAGTCCATCATACAAAATGACTAGGAGATAAAGGGGAAAGTTACCCTTGGGATCCAAACAGAGTGGAAGAAATAGAGAAATAATTCAAGTGTAATTTGTGATAGAAAGAAGTACGACTCAAACTTAAAGGAAAATTCTACCGCACATCTATAAACTTGCAATTTTGTATGGAACTAAATGTTGAGCAATTAAAGGCCAACATTATCACAAGATCATTATTGCTGGGATGAGAATGCTACAATGGATAAATGGTCAAACATCAAGATAGGAATATGAATGATATCTTAGAGAAAAGTTAGGGATAGCTCCAATTGCAGAAGAAATGGTAGAATCTTATCTTCGGTGATTTGGGCATGTGTGGAAAAGATCCATAGAAGCATCAATAGAATGAAGGATGGCCCAATAGTTAGGCCCAATAGTTAGAAGCAGAGAGAAACCAAGAAAAACTATAAATCAAATCATTAAGAGAGATTTAAAGTTAAATGGTCTATCTTTAAATATGATTCATGACTGGACATTATAATGTTGTTTGATCCATATTGCTGACCCCGCTTATTGGGAAAAGGTTTTGGTTGTCTATAACTTCAAGCCCAACACGTGTGGAGACGACCCACAAGTAAGGAAGGTAGACCAGATGGAGAATAGTCTATTAGCAAAGGAGAGAGGAAGACTAAAGAAAGCTATAGACCAAAAAATTAAGAGAGATTTGGAACTAAATGGTTTTCATGTGGACCAGAACACTATGGCATTGTTTAATCCAAGTAGCCAACCCTACCTAGTGGTAAAAGGCCTTGCTTCTTGTTGTTATAACTAAAAGTGTAAAGGTTACCAAGGATGTAAAATATGGCAAATAAAAGGTATGCACAAGTATATCAATGTCCATCATCCCAATCCTTAAGAGTTAATTGGAAATGGGTGATCATGGTAGCATGCAAAACAAACTAGAATAGTATGCAATTACTTACAGATGTTGTGCCATCAGGATTTCTAACAGTCCTCCAACGCACAATATTGTTCTCCAAGCGTATGCGTTTCTTGTTTCCATGTTCATCAGTTACAAAGGTATCCTCTTCCTCATATGTTTTAGGATCAAATGGTTTTGGATCAACACCCATGATATTGGAAACTTTAATCATGTTCATCTGCCACAAAAATGAGAGACGATTACCAGAATGCACCTCATATTTTAAAAGGTATTTCATTTGTAATTATGTTCCCATTTAGTGATACAATATATAAAAATCTATTCACCCTAACCTTGTTAACAAAATTCAAAATTGTTCAATTCTCATCACATTGGTGACATTTCCCCAAACATGACATCAGAAATTTATCAAAAAACTGTCCTAAAAGATATGTTCCTTTAAGCATTACAAAATCCAGACATTCACTCATGCACATGCCAACTTCTAAATCATAAAAATGCAAACTATGCAAAAGAAGAGTAGCAATTAAATGTATTAACCAGCCACTAAGTTAAAGCTATTTTGAAATCCTTATTATAAGAAACGGACATCAAGATTAAGGAAATGCATTTAAATGGGTTAATTCTAATTAATGATGGTACAATTTAAATTTTATTCCAAAAATATCCTTCGTATTAAATGGCTGAAAGTGGCATTTCATACCTTTCTTGCATGGGAAATGTGAGCTTCTTCTCACAATAAATCAGAGTATAAAAAGAACTGAGCAATTAATACTGTTGAAAATTGGACTATGTTTCTTATAGCAGTGCCCAAAAAAATACACTATTTTGTTTCTTATAAAAAGGACCAGAGGTAGTAACATATAAAACACAGGCCTTCTCACACAAGGCAGACCTTATCTGGAAGAGCTGGTGGTGGTCGTAATGGAACCTCTAACTCCAATGGGGGTCCAAGTGGCTTCTCTTTAGTTTTCATCTCAATGTTTTCCTCCTCTGATTCATACTGACGATCTTCATCAGCAAGTATATCCTCTGGTCTCAAGCTCTTTCCATAACTTCCTTCCTCCTCCGCATGATATCTCTAAGGCAGGAAATCAATTATATAATTAATTCTTAAAATTTGAGCAATTAACAGATAAATAAAATATATGTCACTATTGACATCTAACACTCACATTTGAATGTTGTTCAATGTCCTGCTGATCCGCATACCCTACATCCTCCTCTTCATCATCTAAATCACCAAATACATCACGAATTTCAGGGGCCGAATGCAAATCACGAGTCTGATCTTTTTCAACTCTGGGTGACCCACTACATTTAAAAAATGACAATTTCTCAGTCTCAATGTTGTGCAACAGTTATAAAAAAATGTGCATACTAAATCTTAGGTCATTATCAGTAATTTTCTCTGTTCCATTTGATCCACTAATTTAAGATAACCTTTTCAAAATGCATATCAACACAAACAATGTATAACAGAACACCACAGCCAACCCATCCCAGAAATCATACTCAGACATAGATATACTCATTACAATTTGTAAAATACTGAAATCTAATGCACTGACAAAACCTTGACCATTTTTTTGAGCTTGATAGCTTCTTCAGTCTCAGCAGATGTACCATCATTAATTAAGAGTATTAGCTTAGCAGATGAGGCAGAAGATGGGTAGATATTATCTATGAATCTAATAACAAAATATACAGAAAGAAACAGAGAAGAAAAAGATGCCCACTGGCAAATGTTAGAATAGAAGAAATGATAGGCTGGGAGAGGCGTTGTACAGCACAGTTGAGAAAAAAATGAGAGGGTGCGGCGCATTCTGATGAGAAGAAACAAGAGATGACGTGGCGAATAGGATTAGGGTTATTATTTTGAAAATGAAAACGAAAATTTTGGGCCTAACTTGTATGGTCCACTATCTTTTTTTTTTTTCCAACTCTTGTTTACCATGCTCTAGGTTCGGTGACGTTCATGTTTTTTGTCTTTGTAAACTTATTTATTTATAAGCTACCTTTTGTAATGAGATGATCATTTACCATATATATTTATTATGTTTTATGAATTTTTTATATGTATTCTTAACGTATCCTATATTTTTCAAAGAACAGCGTATCGCCGTATCTGATATGATACGTGTCCGATATTCGTATTGTGTCTATGCATCATAGGATATTATGAATTCTCAAGGGAGGGAGAACAAAGAGGACTCTAATTTCCCTTATTAAAAACAAAAAAACAATCCCACCCATTATTTAAAAAAATAAAAACATTAATCTCATGCCATATCCAAATGAAACTTCCTTATTTTCTCTTTCCCAATCAACTCTTATCTATCAAAACTATGAAATTTGATCCCAGTTGTTAGGTACATAACTTGGGAAGTTTTCACTGATATGAACATAATTCTGCAGTACAGGAAAAGGAAGGTTCTATTGGAATTTAATTTCAATTGCTAGGTACTGAATTCATGGAGTTTCTGCTGATATGAATATAGATAACACCATAGCATACAAAAGGAAGCTCCATCTTCCGTTAGGCC
Source organism: Calophaca sinica (assembly GCA_037113605.1). Lineage (NCBI taxonomy): Eukaryota > Viridiplantae > Streptophyta > Magnoliopsida > Fabales > Fabaceae > Calophaca > Calophaca sinica. The sequence goes on along the minus strand of CM073735.1, from coordinate 106,620,064 downwards.
TCGGGCATATTGTTCATGAAATGCCCCGGATCCCCACCCAGTCCCCCTCCTTAAATATTATAAATTCATCAAAAAATTAAAAAAAAATAGGAGGAGAAAACTCCACCCAATCATTGATTGGTCATTTGGGGAAGCAAAGTTGCAGCAGCACTAACATAGCAGTGTATTCATGCAGGAGCATAAGAATCAAGATGGACTACATAAGTAAGAGAAATCATCCCAAAAAAAAAATAAAAAAAAAAATACTTACTTTAAGCATAAAGAAAGAGAACCAAAAAATGGAAATTAAAAGGATGTGTAGGTGTCTATTTCCTGCCTACAAGCACACAGATGGTTTCTTTGATTTCTAAAAGTAAATCATGAATATTTAATGAGATTTATAAAGCACATTAACCACAAAACCAATATTCTAAGTGCGAATTTGGTTATGTGTTGCAAAAAGCTTCAACGGACATTTAAGTGGATGCCATAAATTTTCACTTCCACATTCATTCCACCATGACATGTGCAACGGAGTTTAAATACAGTAAACACACAGAAAAGTAACTTAGATCCAGTTTGTTCATTTTCTTATCGGTGGAAGCATGTGAAGTATTTGGTTCTTTTCTTACAAAAAATTTAAATATGCAAATATTCACAAACAAGATAAATAAATGAGAGAGCTTTAGCAAAAACTGAGCAGCATAAACTGATTTCAACTTATGTGAAAAACCATATTTTAGAAGACTTTTAAAGTCATCATAAGACATTTCAACTTCCTTTTTCTACAAGTACTTGTTATAAGGGCGAGCCTTAGCACAACGGTAAAAGTTGCTGCCTTGTCACCGAAGATCACGGGTTCGAATCCGAAAACCGCCTCTCCGCATAGCGGGGGTAAGGTTGCGTACATGTAACCTCCTCAGACCCCACCTGGTGGGAGCCTCGTGGACCGGGCCGCCCTACTTGTTAAAAAATTTATTCCAACTTACTCTTAATCAATAACAAAACAATTTCAGATACTACCTTAAAGTTGCAGCTGCATTAAGATAAGAAATCAATATATTTTATCATCAATAACAAAACAATTTCAGATACCACCTTAAAGTTGCAGCAGCATTAAGATAAGAAATCAATATATTTCATCACAAGAGCAAAAGAATTAACAAGGACTACACTAGCAAGAGAAATCAACAAAAGAACAAACAACTATTACCTAATCAAAAAAGAAGAGGACCAAAACCCTAACAAAACAACAATGTGGTTTTAATCAATAACAAAACAATTTCAGATACCACCTTAAAGTTGCAGCTGCATTAAGATAAGAAATCAATATATTTCATCATCAATAACAAAACAATTTCAGATATCACCTCAAAGTTGCACCGGCATTAAGATAAGAAATCAATATATTTCATCACAAGAGCAAAAGAATTAACAAGGACTACACTAACAATAGAAATCAACAAAAGAACAAAATAAACAAAAAAGGAAGAGGATCAAAACCCTAACAAAACAACAATGTGGTTTTAATTAAACAAGTGATACCTTGGGCTTCTAGCTGTGTCGATTTCCTCATCGTCGTTTTCAGCATAATGGTTCTCCTCTGACCTCTCAGATCCACTTTCCACCACATCCCTACGCTTGCTGGTTACAACTCGCTGACTGTACTCGTCTTTGGCGTCACTGTCTGTATCCCTAGCCTCGCTCTCTTCTCTCTGATCCCCAACCTCCTCTACTTCCACCTCTTGTGAACTCTGTTCCCTCTCGCCTTCACTTTCTCCACGGTCGCCGTCGCGAACATCTTCACCTTCGCTCTCTATTTCTACCTCTCCTTGTCCCTCCACTTCTCCTTCTCCTTCTTCGCCTTCACCTTCACCCTCGTGTCCCACACCTCCTTCCCCTTCATCCTGAAAAAAAAAATTAAGAGATTCGATTTCAAACACGGTTTTCGAAATGCAGAAAGAAAACGACGTTGTATAATAGATCGCGTGGAATTTGAAGCAGAAAAAGAAAAGAAAAAAAAGGTTGAAATTTCGCTAGGGTAAAGAAAAGGACTGAGATTGAAGAAATGGTGGATTTAAAAGAGGAAGGTGTTGGTTATGGTTATGGTGATGGTGATGGAATTATGAAGTGGATGATCGTACGGATGCGTAATTGAGTTGTGGATTGGATTCGTGCTCGGACTCGAGTTCTTCTTCCTCCTCGGATTGATCGCCGAAGAGGTTTTGCATCATCTGGTGCCGCTTCTCTTCTCCTCCCATTGTTTTGAGCTCTTTCTCTCGCTGGCTTGCTCTGTGAATTGAAGCGAAACAGGGTGGGAAAATGAGGGGTTTCTTCCCCCGGCACCGTTCAACTTTTTAAGTAGAGAAACTGCCTTTGCTCCTTATAAAACAACTTGCTCCTCAAAACGGAAACCACTGATATTTATATATTATTTATATATTTATATTTATATTATATTTATTTTATATTTATATTTATTATAAAATTAAAAAATAGAGATTTTGAAAAATGCATATAATTGCCACTGAAATGCGGACCGATTAGTTAATAAGTTTGTTTAACTAAAGGAGAAGAGTTTATTTTCGTAGCTTTAACTTATAATGTTTCTCGACACCAAACTATTTCTAAAAATACGTATAAAATGCCACTAAAACGCGGACAGATTAGTTAATAAATTTGTTTGACTAAAGTAAAATAGATCATCTTTGCAGCTTATAACATTTCTTTTTTTTCAAGACGCAAAGCTTATATCATTTCTTGATTAAGTTACTCGAAATTATTTTTAATAATACTTTTGATGAACCAAACAAAGAAGGGGCATTGTTAGATATAACTTTTCTAAAAAATGGGAAAGAGATAAAAATGACATATCCAGTATATTTATTACTATAGGATATAGAAAATATTGCTAATCTTCCTAGACATGTTTATAAAATTGAAACCAATAGGAATATATTTGTTTTACATATCCACCTTGAACTTGAACAGTATGTACAAAGCAAAAGGAAAACTAGAGAAGAGTCTTTAGATGAGTCTTCTGTCTCTTCTAAAAATTCTAATTTTGGTCAATTAGCTATAATGGCAGGCTCTGCTCAGCAGACTTGTCAAGAGCCATGAAAATTCTTTCTCAAAACTATTGTGGGCTTCGGAACTCACGTATAGTTCAAGCCTTAAAAAAACTCATTTCTCAAAAGGTCTTGACCTTGTTTTCTTATTGGAAATAATGAGAATGTATATTGAAATATCCTCTTTGAGGAATATTGGCGCTCTTTGTAATTTGTTTGGTGTTAGTTGTATTAAAGAAGATAGGGAGAGGGCAAGTGGCTTGCTTGCCTTTGAAAATGTTTTAACTCAGTTAACATTCTGAGTTTAAATCAAAATTGTATTCATGTGTCTATTATAAGTGATAAGTAATGAGGGGCATGATTTTTGGATAGGTACTGGGTTGTATGGTTTCCTAGAGCATCATAAAGAAAAGTTCACTTGTGATTTGATTAAGAATTTGCAGAGTCTTAATCAAAATCCTAAGTGGCTCTTATTTGAAGACTTTAACTTGGTTTTGTCTCAAGGCTCCCTTCAGTTATACAACTTGACAAATTTGGGCTTTATTGGAGACATCTTCATTTTGTCTAACAATCAAGAAGCTCCCGATCAAATAAAAGAATGTCTTGCCAGATTTTTTGGCATCAACAGAATGCAAATTGGAGAATTCTAGGGCTAATGTGTATCACCTTTTAAGGTACTTCTCTAACCATGTGTTCATCCTTTTAGATTTAAATCTTAATCATCAGTGTAGGTCCAACAGACAAAGACTTAAAAATATTTGAACAAGTCTGGATAAGGGATGACACTTGCAAGCTTATGGTGAAGGAGGCTTTGAAGAATACCAACATTTCTACTCATTAGAAAATGTCTTTATGTTTGGATACTTTGTATAAATGGAGGAACAAGAGATTTGGTATTGTTCCTAGAAGGATTAGATTTGTTGAAGTAGATCTTGAGAGACTTCATGACTATCACCATGAGTTAGGTATTTTGAAAAATAATGAAGCCAAGCTGGATGATTTGTTACACTTTGGCTCCAACAAGGAGATAACTATACAAGTTTCTTTCATCAAAAAGCTTCTCAAAGAAGAAAGAGAAATCGAGTGGACTATATTGATGATGATGATGATGGCAATTGTGGCATCCCAATTTTTAAAATCCTAGGTTGGTAAACTTGAGAGATTAATGAAGGTTAGTTTAGGTAAATAAGTGTTTAACAGAGGGCTTGAATAAGTTTTAGAAACAATGCAAAAGGTAAAGAAGAGCGAAAGAAAGGATGAAATTTTGGGCAACATGGTTCGATGTTGGGTGACCCAACATTTAATAGTGCCAACGCTCAATCATGGGATATAAGAATGTTTAATTGTTGGCCTTAAGTGACGTGTTAGACATGTGCCAAGTTGCATGACAAATTGGAGATGTGTGTCTCGTTGGCTTGGCGTAGAAGAAAACTAAGCCCAACGTTTAACCATGGAGTGACCCAACCAAGACGTTGTCCCAATTAAACATTGGGGTGTCCATGATTATTATTAATGGCCCTACCTATAAAACCCAAAATTCTATTTTTTTTTATCATTTTAATCACCATTTTTCTGACTTCTCTATTCTCTAACCTTTCTGTAACACCAAGTTATGGTCATGGAAGTTTGGTTCCTGATTTCCTTCAATCCACATACATAAAGATCAATTGGAATCCAAGGAATTAGAAGTGAAACATAGTAGTTTATCAGCAATACCAAGAAGGATTAAATCAAACACCGATCTCTGAGCGACTCCCTCGCTCGTTCAATTAACGTAAGTGCTCGTTAGGGACTTAAAACACCAATAAAATGAGATTAACAACAAGATTGAGTAAGGAATCGGATTAGACCAAAACCAAACTCAGAAGATAGTATCCACATTACCTCAACGAAACAATGACAAAAGGAGAGAACAAAACAAACACCGCAAAGGCACATAGACAATGCATACAACTATGATGTCAAAACTAGGGTTTCGGGTTAGGAAATGACTTACCAAGGTCTCAAAGGTTGGAAATGGTGTTTGGGGACGAAAACCAAGTGTTTCTAATCTCCAAGAACCAAGTGTTTCTAATCTCCAAGCAAGGGCCATGCTTGAGCGCTTCCACATGTAAGCGTGGGGACCTACATGCAAAGACGTCTCCTTTTGATGACACGTGGATGGCCACATGTGAAGTGGGTCCGATGTACCTAAACATGTTGCCTTCAACATGCAGTCATAAGAGGCCACGTTCAGACATGTATATGCCACCTCAACCTCTATGCTTCAGCGCCCAAGTGGCCACGCTCTAGCGTTGAGGAAAAATGCTTAAGCACTCCAAGGCCCACGCTTGAGTGTTAGGACCCACACAAAACTTTTGATCTAGTCCCTCCCCAACCCAAGTCAAGCTCTGACCCTAATTCAGACCCCCAATCATGCAAACAAGCACTCAAACATACAAATACATACAATCATATACTCATACGTACTAATTAGGGTTTAGGGATCGAGGATGTTACAATAACGTTAATTACACAATTACGTTAGTTAAGTAAGATTTGGATTAATGGAATATCCAGCGGTGTTTCTATGTTGCCCTTAACATTGATATTAGTAGAGCTTTCGATAGAGTAGATTCAAGCTATCTTCAAGTCGTGATGATTAAATTATGGTTTGACAACTGTTGGGTTAATAGGATTATGATGTGCAAGACATTGGTAAATTTTTTCCATTGTGACAATCAATTGATTGGTTCGGTTTCTTTAGGGAGGTTTATGTTGTGACACTCACTATCCCGTCATACAAAAAATGCATAAGTAATGCATGCAAATACTAATAAAAATATTGGTTTATAAAAACTTTAACAAAATAGTAGTTCACATCATAAAATTCATCTACGGACTAAGTCATAAAACAAATTGTGGAAATAAAACTTTAACCCCGATGTCACATGTCTCAGATTTTAACCCTTAGTTTTACATCGGAAATAAATAACTTAAACATAAATACTCCTAAGTTAAGCAGCAACATAAAGTCTACTCCTTAGTGCCCACGTCTACGTCGTCACCTGCAATCTCACCATCTAATCCTACACGGGGTGTACAAGTAGCCACAAAACACAGAGGGTAAGGAATCATACTCAAATGAAAAGAAAATGACATAAGCAAAATAACAAGTTGCATCAACAACTAATCAACATTCAATACTATTAAACAAGTCTTGAGGATATATCGTCGTGTGGTCATCAATCAGTCGACAGTCCTACGTCGGCGACTAGCTAACGCTAACCTACAACTACTTCATCGTAACTTCAGGATCATTTACCTTTTTCGGGTGAGCGAATGTGAGCATTCTCAACATCTGTAAACGATGGCATCGAACCATGGGATCCCTCATCAATGCAATGTCAACGAGTGCCACCATAGTAACTCATTTACAAATGGCATTCTAACGAGTCATGCTGTCCCTCCAAGCAGTGCAATGTCGTTGAGTGATGTCATAGTAACTCATCATCGCTCGAATCAATACCGACGAGCCACGGGGTCCCCCGTCAGTGCAACGTCGACGAGTGTCGCCACATAAACCCGAAGTTTACACCCAAATGACTAGCGAACAATGGAATCTACAACGTCTTAAAACCGGCAACGAGTCTTCCAATCACACGATATCCAACAAATCTATTGGATACTAGTCCACCAATTCGTCACAAGCTCGTGACCAATAAACAACAATCAACCATGCAGTTCAATCATACGTAATCATTAATCGCAACCCGCGACCAACATCAATTATGGGGGTCACTAGCCGATAACCCCTTGAAACAAGTTAAATATTCAATAAGCCTGGGTGGTTACTACCCTTAACTAACCCTTGCAAGTCATTTAAAACAATGTTTTACCATTAAACAGGGGTATGAATCGATTCACGAGCCCCATGAATCGATTCAAGGTCAAAACGATATTCAGTGAATCAAACTACATAGCTGTGAATCGATTTACAACTTCAATTCATAGAATCTGAAACACTGTGGGTGTGAATCAATTCATGCAGGTGTGAATCAATTCACATGACCTGCAGAAGTGCAGTAATTTTTTTTTTTTTTGCACTTCGCGCATTGGGGACTCCTCCTAAGTGGCCACATGTCTAGTCCAAGATCAAAGACAATTACTAAATTGTCCCTAGGGTCTCTAATCACATATTTTAGATTCAAATCTTGATTTTAAACATTTATGTTCAATTATCATCCAAAACAACGAAGTATTGTCCCTTCTCTAATTTTGACTATTTAATCCATGATTACTCTTTTTAAACCCATTCCAAATTACTCATTACCTATGGTCTCAGTGCCTATGTCAAATCTTTAGTCCACTAGAGGTCCTTTATTCAATTCCAAATTAAATTAAGCAATTTGTCAAGATTCCTACACTTATCCACTTCTTTAATTATCCCTAGAGTTCAAGACATAACTAGCCATATTCTAATATCCCTATATCCAATTTGAAAGCATACAACGATTCCTAAAACAATGACTACATCATATTAGCCTCACTAGAATACAACTTGACCTACACCAATTTGTCCTAAATCATGCATATACTAATAATAACACATTAATCATCAATAAAACACGATCAATCATGCATCATCCACCAAAACATGCTATCTAATGATTCTAAGCTAGATATAAACATGAGAACACCTACTTAATAATCAAAACAGCAACCACACCACACAACTCATACCATTACATAATTCAAATAATACCATTAAAGCTTAAATCATGTTTTTTCCTAATAAAACACTTAAAGTATTAACCTTTTCATAATAAATATACTTCAATCCTCATAAACATGTTAATTAACAATTCATATAGCTCATTGCTCATTAAAAAGCCTCAAATTAAATCAAAATAACAACTAAAGTCATTCAAATTCATGCTCTTACAAGGATTACACATCAATTTCTTGCCCAAAAGACATAGGTATCATGGGACATCCCTAACATGCTATTTGAAGCCATAGACCTCTTTTCAAGAGGTCATCCACCCTCATACCTTATATGGTCGCGACCTTCAAACCAAGCCTTAGAGAGCTCTGAATTCGATTCCGCTTGTGGTTTCTATCATAACAAGAATCAAGGGATTCAAATCTAAGGTTAGAATATGAATCACCAAAGAATTGAAAAATATGAAATTGAGAGGATTAGAGATACAAACGAAATATTCCTTCTCATAAACAGAAAGGATGTGAAGAAGCAAAGGGGAATTGTTCTCTGGTCGTGGCCTTGAAGACGGCGTCCAAATCGGTAGAAAAACGAGAAAAATAACGTCAAAATGATGGCAATGACAATAATAGAGCTCTGAGGGGTTATAGGGATAAATTAGAGCTCTTAATATGTTTTAAAAATGGGTTTAGGGTTCTTTTCGGTTTAGGAATAGGTCTAGGTTGTGATCCAATATACTTCACGGCTGGAAGCAAAACGGGCTGAAACGGAATGACCTGTTAATTAAAAAAACGCTGTTAGCTGTTGTGAATCGATTCATACACAGTGTAAATCGATTCACAGACTGTATTTTTCCTAAAATCATTATTTAATGAAATGAATCAATTCATGCAAGGGGTGAATCGATTCACAGACTTAAAATTGCCTGTAAATGGGCTTTTCTTCCATTCTAAGCCCGTGTAGCCCCTTCTAAGGGTCTTCCTTCCCAACTAAGCCCTAAAGCACCCATTTAAACACACAATAATCATATAATGGTCCTATATTACCTAATCTATAAGCTTAAGAAATTCAGGGTGTTACATATGCCAAGGTGACTCACTATCCCCATTTTTATTTATCATTTGCGCATATGGTCTCTCTGCTTTGATAAAAAAAGTACAAAACACATGGGAGACATTCATGGAGTGAATGTTTGTCATGGTACCCCCATTATCTCACATATTCTTTTTTGTGAATGACAGTTTCCTTTTTCTGAGAGCTAATAACAAGGAATTCACCACAATGAATGAACTGATCTTGATTTATGAGCATGCTTCGGGCCAACGAGATATTCTTCAGTCGCATGTAAGCCGATCAGCTCACGATGAGTTGTGCTCATTGATAGGGGTTCGTGAACAATTTGGCTCAGAAAATATTTGGGTGTGCCTTCTCTTATTGGCTGCACAAGAAGATCACCTCTCAGTTACATAAATGATAGGACATGGAAGAGGGTTAGCACATGGAAGGGACAAACACTTTCTAACTTTGGGAGAGAAATTCTGATAAAACCTGTAGCCCAGTTTATCCCAGCATATGTCATACCTCCCTCCCTTAGTGAAGAAATTTAGTGCATGCTGGACTCATATTGGTGGGGCTCGGGCTTGAATGGTGTAAAAGGTATTCACTGGCTTTCTTGGGAGAAGTTTGCGATAAGCAAGATGAAGGGAGGTTTAGGTTTTCGTGACCTCAATGGCTTCAACTTGGCCATGCTAGGGAAGCCGGGGTAGAAATTCATTTCACACCCAAATACTATGGTGTCTCGGAATCTACAAAGCCAAATATTTCTCTCGGGATGAGTTCTTTGAGGCGGCTTTAGGCCATAATCCCTCTTATTCATGGCATAGTATTCATGCTTCAAGGTTATTGACAAAGGAGGGTTTCGTTGGAGGTTTGAAGATGGAACTTGAGCTCGAATTTTGGGTGAGCTTTGGCCGAGAAATTCCCATTTAATTTCTCTAAGAAGTATCCCAAATGCTTCTCTACAGGAAATGTGTTAGGGACCTTTGGTTTCCTATTGTTAAAGCTTGGAATATCCCCTGGTTTGATTGATCTTCTCCACGAACAAAGCTAACAATATTCTTGTTGTCCTCATTCTCAATTCAATCAAGGAGGATAAACTTATTTGGGCTCTCTCAAGAGATGGTATGTATTTTGTAACATCCCAAATTTTCCTACTCATGTCCCATACATTGTATGTTGAATCTATGAGGGGTTACACATGAGTATTTGAGTCTATTAGTTGATAATTGGCATAATATGTACCGATTACATAAGCACTTGTCTATAGCCCGATTCTTATAGCTAGTTCAATTCATTCACCGTATTCATCAATTTCGATCCTCTTAAAGACAAAATTGGATTTAGGTGTATCCATAAATGTTGTAGCTTTACTTCTTATCATTCATTTGGCTTTGGTTTGACCTCAATCCAATATTTACAACTCTAAATATGTTTCCCAAAAGCAATGCATTGCAAGTGTAAACTGTGAAACATCATAGGGAACTTTGATGGAATTTATGACTACGTTAAAATTTGGTTTAAGATATGATCGTGAAATATGATTTTGCTGAAAATTCTTAGATTTCCAATGTCACAAAAAGAGCCTCAATCAGATACCCGTAGCTCAAGTTATGGCCAAAATAGTGACGCAGGGCGCCTACAACTAGAGCACTCGACACCTCGCTTTTGTCTTGTGCATGCGCAGGATGCCGATGGGCACCTGATGCTCCGATGTTATCATTCTTTCACTCAGTTTCTATGTTTTTTGCCCTTTGGGCTTGGCCTTTGAAGCCCAAACCGACCCTATTACGAGATTTTAACCTAGTGTCCCTAACCTAAGTTATGCCTTATCATTTAACACCCTTCTAAACATCTCCTAAATTTCTCTTAGTGCTTTAGATATCCCTATGTCGTTTCTACACCGTTCTTGCCCTGTTTTGAATCTGCTCGTTGTAGCTGCCCGTATTTCGTGAGTGATCATTGCATCTCCTTTTTTTTCCTATTCTTAGGGGGTTGTTTGTTTCGGAGAATCCCTGGAATGTAAGGATGGGAATTTTATTCCCAGGTATTTTTTAAAATGTGTTTGGTTAGTATTTTAAATTCTCAGGAATTTTTTTTAAAAAAATATGACAATAGTTAAAAAATGTTTGTAATTCTTAAAATACCCTTGCAGCATTTACAAAAAGAGATGTAGATATAATTTTATAAAAAAACTCGTGTTAATCTTTCCTTTTTTTTAAAACTAAAGATAAGGAAATTAAAATATAAGGCTATTTATATTTTTTATGGAGGGCTATTAGTATATTGTTGTTGTAATTTTGTAACAAAAATAAAAGGGTATCGGTTGCTTAATTAAAGACTCTAATGCTTCTTTTTTTACGGAACTCCAGTAATTTTTTTCTATTTATCCTATAAATTTATTTATATTAAATACTGATTCAATGTCAAATCACACTTTAGAATCTCTGAAGAAAATCACAATTAAAAAAAAAAAAAGGGGGCATAGGTAGTGTATTGATGAAGAGTGACACAACAGTGAACAGATTGATTCATCAGCATCGATGGAACGTATCATAATAGGCAGTTACTTGTGGGGTCAAGATAAGGGTTTTGCACTGTTAACACCCGAGAATGAAATATTCCTAGCCCCTTCGCTCGGGAATAAAATAGACGTAAATGTGGGAATGCTGGTTTCCTGGGAATAAATTATGCCTGGGAATCTTTTTTTATTCCTTTCTACCAATCATGGGAATAAATATTTCCAATCTTGTATTCCTAGGAATCCTTTTTGTAGCTGGGAAACAAACACCCCCTTAGGGATTCTAATCCTAAGGTAAGATTATACCTCAACCCTACTCAATTTCCTTCTGTTGGGGTTTCATTGGTTTTGTGCTCATATCGTGTTCTTGGATTATTATCTTGGTTCGAAGGTGTGAGAGTCATTGGAGGGAGGATGAAACCGAGCTCCTGAACCCTTTTAGGATTCGCAAGCAGCACTTGAGGGATAGGGGTGAATGAACATCTTTATGTGGGTATATGGATTAAAATAAAATGATTAATTAGGGTGTCTCATGACCCTTGCATCTCGTGCTACGCTAATTGGAGTACCATTGCATGAGCTGTGGGAAAATCTATATTTTATGGTGTGTTTGGTTCTCAAAAGAAATTGTGAAGAGAGAAATAGGTGAGAGAGAGTGTGAAAAGAGATAAAGATGTGAGAAATAAAGTAGATTTGACGTATTGTTTAGAATAAGAGAAAGAGAAGAGAAATAGAGAAAAGTGAAGTGTTAAATATTATTGAAAGTTTGATAATGCCCCTGAGTTACAAAGACATCCCATCAAATTTAATTTAATTTTTTATTTGAATTCAATTAATTAATCTTTTTGTAATTTAAATAATTAGATTCATTTAATTATTTATTAATTTAAAGTATTTCAGAGAAATAATTTAATTATTAATTAAATTTATTTTGGTTTTAATTTATTTAATTAATTAAATAAATACACCCACTGCATTGTAATTTGTAACTGTTTCTCAGATTTGGTGAAATGATGGGAAAGAGAGAAGGGTAGTAAGGAAAATAGGTGCTCTCTTTCCTCTTTCTTCGCACTTGGGAGGAGAAATGAAAATGGGTGGGACCCACTCAATTTTTATCTCTCGTTCCTGTTTCTCGTGTGTTCCAATCAGGAGAAATTCTACCTTTCTTTGGTCTTTCTCTCTCCAGTCTCTCTTTCGTCACTTACTCTCGCGATCCAATTAGGACATTAATGTATATTTTCTAAATGGATCACTGTTAGATCCTTTTAAGTAAGGTAACAAAAACCGGATCGGACTGGCCGGTCGGACCGGTTGGACCGAGAACCGGGCCTGTATCCGGTCCGAGTGACCCCCCAAAAATCGTTTGGCAGAGAACCGGCCTCAAGAACTGGGAACCAGGTAAAAAACCGTGAAAACCGGGTTTAAGCAGGGACCGACCGGTTCAAAACTGAAAGCCAAATTTTTTTAAAAAATAAAAATAAAAAAGCAAAACGAAGAAGAAGATGTAACGAGGAAGAAGAAGAAGAAGCACAGGGAGAAAGTAACGCGCTGGATGAAGTCAAACGCGCAGGAAGAAGAAGTAGCATGGAGAAGACTAGCGCACAGGAAGAAGTAGCACAGGGAGAAGACGAGCGTGCAGGGGAAGAGATAAATGCATAGAAAAGGAGATGGAAGAAGGGACTTAGCGGATAGGAGGCCGAAAATGAAGGAGAGGGTGGCAGTATGGAGGTTGCAGCCGCTAGGGTTTGGAGGAAGATGAGAAAGAGAGAGAGGCGGGGAAGAGAGAGATAGGGGGTTGAAATTTTGGGGGAAGGGAAATGGCTTGCTACGGCGCTGAGAGATTCAAGGGAATAGGGATTTTAGGGTTAAATCAGGGTTGGGCTTCATCCTGTGCGTGAGGGCTGATGGGCCTGGGAGGTGCAATCCTTACAAAAGGGGGGTGCACGAGTAAAGCGCTAATGGGGGGAGCTGGGTTGCTATTGGCACCCCCAGTATTGTTAATTACAACCCTTCTTCCTTTTCTTTTCCTTTCTTTTTCTTTTCACTTCCTTTTTTCTTTTTTCATTTATGTATATAGAAATTGAAATGTTATATATATATATATATATATATATATATATATATATATAAAGTAATATTTTATTAGTTTATTTTGTGTATAAATTGAAATATTATGTATATATATATATATATTATATATTTGGTATATATATATTTAAAAAATAATATTTTATTCGACCCCGGTTCAACCCCGATCCAACCCTGGTCTGACCCAAAAACCCTGAACCCTGACCCTCTCCTGTTTAATGTCCGGTCCGATTTTAATTACTTTGCTTTTAAGTATTGGTTCCTATGATATTAGGAGTATTAGCATGCGTTCGAACCAATAGGAACCATTAGAATCATCGCGTAGAATTTGGAGACAAAACTAGGGCACCCATACTCTATTTATGTAGGATGTAATATCCGAAAATTGAGAATTGGAACTAACTGGACTCTAAAAAAATTGAAATAGTAATTTACAATCTTAGGAGTGATTAAATATCCCTAAAATAGCCTAAAATAAGTTAAATAATGCATGATCAACTCGGTTTTATTTCCTTCTTCTTTAAATTGTGAATATGATTAATATAATAATACACACACACAATTGTGAACATTCTCAAAATGGAATTTTCCAAATGTTATGTTCACAGGAAAATTAATCGCATGCATGACTAGAATACATGTGTCTTTCTCGTTTTATAAATGGTTATAATTTTCTTAAGTTATAATTAATAATAAATGCATTATGAATATATTTGATATTGTGAAAGTTAGGCACACGTTTGTAACTCTAACTCTGAATCATGCAAGATTGAGAGTTTCATGGGTATTTAACAAATTTGAATGGAAATAAATCAATTTTTCATAATAACTGGATTAGAAACGAGAAATCCTTTTTTCACAAAACAGAAAAAAAAATAGATTTTTACATTTAACAACATCATTACAACTTATGCTGTCCGTTGACATAACTTTCAAAAATTTTGAAATTTAAAATAGTGATGATGAAAGAATTATATGATACTAATTCATTTGCATTTAATCACTTACATTTGTGATTAACGGGACTTTCAATCAAAAATTTGTTGCTCTGAATAAATTTGCAAAGCAATAAAAAATGAATCCCTTCTTTGTGCAAACGGAAATGCTCTTTGCTAACCCCCCCCTTTTTCGTTAGCTCGCTCTTTATCCCCCTCTCCGATGGTGGAGCTCCATCCCCAACCTCCTTTTTTCTCTCAGTATCTCTCTTTCTCTTCTCCGTGTTTTCATTTACATTGTTTCTCTCAATTTGTAGATTCTGCTTATTTTTTTTCCTTATGTTTTCTATTTTGACAGGGGAAGTGTTACTACGGCGATGGAGGCACACCCATGGCGATCTAGTTATGTTGTTCGTGGGTGTTTCCATCCATTACTATCAAAATGAGACATTTATACCGTGCTAATTCCCTCTTCATCCATGGAGGCAATGATGGCCTCTATGCTTCCAAACCCAATTCATTCAACCACTCTTAACTTTGTCACTGACATATCCTTCATCTAGTAATTATCACTTTTATCTCCACTCTTCATTCCTTCTTGACCATGAGAAAGTTTGATCCGTTCTCTTCTTGGAAAAAAAGAGAATTAGGTTCGTCCTTTTCATATCACCAATTACATTTAAATTCATATCACCAATTACATTTACATATCCTTCGTTCTTGTATTAAGGAAGAAAAACTTTTTTTTTTTACCTGGGATGCCATAATTTCAGTAAATATGAAAATCTGATTGAGTAGGTGCACAAAATGATTGAATTTTTTAGTTTAGTTTAACCTTTAATTTTAAATTAACTATTGAATTTGTATATGATTTGTCACTGAACTAGAAGAAGCTAAAACTGTGAAAGAAAGAAGGTGAAGGTTGTGTTGTATTATGGTTCGAAGCCTCTATCTCGTGTGACACCCACTACCCCTCATACATAATTAACACTTAGCATGCGGAAGAAAATACTTAAAAGAAAAATATTTAACAAAGGAAATTAGAAACAACTGAATATCCTCCTATATAAAAGATAGTGTGCGTCACATGATCAAAAATCCGAGAAAATCCGTGAGGCAAGATACATCCTCCAATAGTAAAACACGTGGAAGAAAATCCATAAAACGTTAATAATAAAATCCCTGATGTCACATCTAATTAGAGCATGAATCATAACTAAGACATCGATAAATAACAGCAGCATCTTAATAACAAAATACCGTATGTAATGTGGATTCGTAACTCAACTACTGCTCAGGAAAGACGAATTGGAGTACATACCTGGCTTGCCTCGGGAGTACACCACGCAAGTGACCTCCACCGAAATACTCTCACCACTCATGAGACCGCGAAGTGGCTCGTCGGGATGACCTTGTCGACGAGCCCCCAACAATGAGTAGCTAGCTTTTGCCTTTGTATAAGACCCCCGTCACCTGATCATGATCTTTTAATAGGGACGTACTCGTGTTAGGCGCACTAATAGGGACGTACTTGTGTTAGGCACACTGCTCGCATGAGTACTATACTTGTTGGTCCTTTGGTACACTTTGATGTGCAGCCTCTGTCTGTGATACCTGCTGATGAGGATGAGCAGAGGGCTCGGAGCTATACTCTGCCCATTGATCCCGAGGAGGATCACTCCACGGGTGATACCGCAGGTGACTTTATTGGAGTAGTCTCCAATGGTTACCATTAGTGGTTGACTAACGTTAGTGGTAAGAGTGGGAGAGTTATAGGAGTTTGACATGATTCATCAACTCCCTAATTTTCGTTTTGGGTCTATCTGACCTAACTGGTGGTATGTGTATATCTAACTATGTTAGGGTTTGGATGACTCAGCTAGTTTTATTTTCAGTAGTTCTGGGTATGTAATATATTTGATTATCCTACTATCGGTTCTGTAAGCCTACGGGCATAACTATTAGTACTTCTGGCTCATTTATGATGTAAGTCTTCGGGTATATAAATTTATGACTATGTGATATATTATATGATGCAGTATTATGTATGACATGTATGACCAACCTTACGATCCATCGCACGTTTTCGAAAGTTTACGAAAAGAAAAATTTTACACTAAATCAAGAGACTTATTTTTGCGAAAAATTTATCGAAAACCTAAACCAGCATAATTAGAAATTAATCCGCATTAGAATTAGTTAGAGAATTACACTGTGACGCCAAGTCTTCCGTACGCAGAATTCGGGGTGTTAAGGCAAATTCCCTCACTTAGGTATAAATAATTTTTCATAAATAATAAATATACACATTATATATTTATTATTATATTTATATATAAATTTGGAATTGGAAGGCTTTGATTTTTCCCACGCAGCCCACCACATAAACAGTAAGTTTTCTTTCTCCCGACACATCATTGGTTTTTGACCACTCCCCTTATATTATTATTATTATTATTATTATTATTATTATTATTATTATTATTATTATTATTATTATATAGTAAAAATTTCAAAAATTGGACTACATCTATCCCTATCCCTATTCCACCCTCAATCCCGTAACGTACTTGTTCCGAGTTTCAAAACAATATCGCCACCGCCCACCAGCCAGTGCAACCGGACCACCACCTCCGCTTGATTGTTGTCGCCCACCCTCTATTTTTTGTCATCCAAGAGGTAAACTCCCATTGTAATTTGTAATATTTTTCTTTCATTTTATTTTTTTTATTCTCATTCATTTATTATTTGTATTGTTAATTGTTGTTTTAATGATAGTTGAGCATGTATTTTTAATTTTACCTTATTGAACTTGAATTTGTGTTAACGGGGGAACTCAATTCTTATGGTTTGATAAAGCTTATTTGGAGTTATTGCATATGAGTTCTATGCTTGATTAGTTGTGCAATTTAACTCGTTGATAATATATTTCTAAAGTCAATTGGTTGGGCAATTGAACTCATTTATAATCGTTTGTTGCAAATATGAAATTTTTTAAAATTATTGTTTGAATTTTTTTACACCATTAACTATTGATCTTAGTTTTATAAATATTAACTTAATTGTGGTTATATTGATGTTATTTTTAGTAATAATAAGTGGAAAGATTGCGGAAATATGAGTAAATTAAAATTCAAAGTAAGAAACCATGCGAAAAATAAAAACCCAACCCGATGTCGCATGATCATAGATATATCCCTCTAAACAATCAGATCATAACTAAAATATAACCAACAAGAAATCCTAATTATTACGAGATCGTCCATCAGAGTCACTCCTTAGCTGCAATCTCAAGCTTTGTGAGTTCGGCCTTTGTGACCTCGCCCTCTATCGGCTTCTCTACTGCTCATAACAAGTACAATTAAAGTAAATACAACATATGGGGTGAGAGATCATTCTCAATAACATAAGAAAGAATAATGAAGCATAGAAATATAGGTGCAACGACACAAACAGACATGATCATCCATCAGTCATATGTACCAACTATCGTAATGCATGACAATGTATGTATCCTAGTCTCTAACTACTCTGTATGCATGTGGATACGTAACTATCTTTAGGAAGAAGAATGAGAGCTCTGTATTCGGTTGTAACATTGGTGGTTCACCGATCAACATGATCCTCCATTTGAATACTTTCACCACTCCTGATAACGTATTGTGACTTGTAACATTCCGTTTTTCAAAAAATAATATTTAACGAACAGTTAGACAATGAATAATCATTAGAAATTTTAATTTGAAAAGAAATAGGCTTAAATGTGTTATAAAAACATTCAAAAGGACAAAAAATACCCCTAGGAAGGGTCTAGGAACCCTAGAAACGTCTAGAAACAAAAGAATTGAATCTGTCTCCTTAGCTACGGTCGCGACGCGACAAAAAATGTACTAAAGGCCATCGCGACGCGATGGAGAGAATTCTAGAACCAGTAAGTCGGTGACTAAGTCGGTGACCACAACCAATGAGTGGGCGACACGTGTACCTGTCGCGACGCAATGGAGATTTGGCCTACGCCAATCGCATAACACCCTGGGTTTTAATTCCCAAGCGTGCTACTCATAGGACTTCTCCCCCTCTAAAGGAGTTTTAGCCATTCGCTTGGCTCGAACCCGGGACCAGAGGGCTTAAGTACCACGGGAACACCTTGCTACTACCAACTGAGCTAATTAGCTCAGCTGGTAGTAGCGAGGTGCTCCCCAGGTACTTAAGTCCTCCAGGTCCTGGGATCGAGCCAAGCGAAAGGCAAAAACACCCCGGGGGGAAGGTGAAGTCCTATGAGTAATGGTCTTGAGGATGGCAAAGAGCTGCCGAGCGCCAAATCCCGGCCAGATTGGCCGGGATTTGCTCGCTAGCTTTGCCATCTCAAGACCATTACTCATAGGACTTCTCCCCCTCAAGGAGTATTTTTTGCCTTTCGCTTGGCTCGATCCCAGGACCTGGAGGACTTAAGAACCTCGGGAGCACCTCGCTACTACCAGCTGAGCTAGTTGGTAGTAGCGAGGTGCTCCCCAGGTACTTAAGTCCTCCAGGTCCTGGGATCGAGCCAAGCGAAAAGCAAAAACACCTCGGGGGGAGGGTGAAGTCCTATGAGTAATGGTGCAGGATGGCAAAGAGCTAAGCGAATGCCAAATCCCGAACGTTACAATAAAAGGTCCTGGGTTTTAATTCCCAAGCGTGCTACTCATAGGACTTCTCCCCCCTCTAAGGGAGTTTTTGCCTTTCGATTGGCTCGAACACGGGACCAGAGGGCTTAAGGTAGCAAGGTATTCCTGTGGTACTTAAGCCCTCTGGTCCCGGGTTCGAGCCAAGCGAACGACAAAAACTCCCTTAGAGGGGGGGGAAGTATAGGAGTAGCACGCTTGGGAATTAAAACCCAGGGTGTTACACATCGCGACGCGACGAGACCAATATTTGCCTATAAATAGAGCTCGTCCCTCTCCTTTCCGCTAGGCCCTTCAATTGAGCATTTGGAGTGCGAAGAAGGGAGCTTGGAGGAGGAGGAGTAGCGGGACGTGGGCGACAACGATCTTTTAAGTCAGGTATGGGAGATCTGAACCCTATCCATCAGTGATTGTAGGATTAGAATAAGTGTATAACTAGGCATATGATGACCTAAGCCCTACTAGAGGTTGATAACAACAGCACCTTAGGAGAGGGGCTGTGACATGTAATAGCTAAAGACAGTTGTCAGAGGTCTGTCAACCATTGGAATGATCTGTTGATATTGATGGATGGATGTGGATTGATGTGATGCCGATTCTGTATAATTACTTATGGTTGTGCAATTGGTTGATGGTATGCTGGTCAATAATATGACTGTAGTGGGTCACCTTAGCGACACTAGGGTTGATCCATATTGTTGATCAAGGATGGTTGATATAAGTGATGTGTTGGTTGATCTATGTGATACTGGTTGATAATTAATGCTATGTTGTACTGACAGTTATACTGTACATGTTGGTAGTTCTTCTTATATTAAGTTACCAAATAATGCTATGTGTGTGGGCATATGATGAGTTATTTATCCATGATACATTGTTAATAATAGCTGAAATAATAGTAATTTGATAAGCTGAGACTGATAGAGCATGATAAAAGATGAGGTAAGAGGTTAACGCTGGTTGAGCTGATAAAGCTGATGAGTGCAGGCTGAATTGTGTTGTTAGTAATGGTTGAGCCTGTAATATTAAAGTGAAATGGCGAATAATGAAATGTTACGAGGGAAGGTTTCATATGCATTATTGTGTTGTAATCCACCGCCGTGTACATAAGCTATGCACAAGGCCAGGTGCCAGAGTGCGGGCACGATACGTAAAGTATAGGACATGTCGGTCCTTGGGGATAGTCTGGGTCTGACAAGGCTCCTAGGTGACCAGTGGTTTGGCCGCCACTGTGTCGGGACGATCGAGTAGCTCAGTTATCCTGACGGGGTACTGTCTATCACTGTCCATAGTGCCGATCTCGAGTGTCGCCCTGACACCTGTTCCTAACATCGAAATTGGGGAATAGGGATGCATTCTTAGAGGTACGATGAGCGGGATAGGGGGATGGACAACTGGCTTGACCTATCCACATGTCGGTGGAAGGTTGTTGACTATAAAAGGCGAAGTGGCTAAAGTGGGGCCCTTCTGCCATTCTTGGAAGTTGTGTGGCCACGTAGGCATGTAAAACTCTAGATGCACGAGTGCGAGAGTGGTTGATCTGTTTATGTAAGGTTGTTAATCTATCTATGTGTGATTGTTGATCTGTTTATGTATGTGAATGCCTTTTTATACATAAGTTCTAAGTCCTGCTTTCCCATTGAATGGTGCGTATAGTGTGTTCTTATCTCCCATATGTTTTCTGTGTCTTGTATATTTCTGTCTACGGGTCTTAGTATGTATCAGACAATTCCAGAAAGGAAAAGGTCCAATTAATACACATCAGTGAAGTCAGAATTAGTAGATGGGAAGTCCAAATTACGATATATTCTGTATAGTTGGGGTCCTGAGGATGGGTACCTTTAGATACATTTGTACACTTCTGCCTGCTAAATTAAAATAAAAATTATTTCCATTATCATTGGATAAACTAGTATATTTAATATATATTGGAAAATTGACTAGGACATCACATTTTGGTATTAGATCAGTTCGGTCCTAACCGGACTGTGGAGTCATTAGGATATTATTACTGGCTGTGTCTGGTTGGATTCCCACTGGATTCCGATCATATTTAGATAGGAATAGAGTGTCTTCTTCGTAGATATCTAAGTCATAAAGTGTCAAAATAGATGAGTACTCTAGTCCACTCCTGAAGTAATTAGTCTCATGGATCATGGGTTGAGAGAATATTACAAGAATTTATAAATGTGATAAAGACTATTCCTCTTTAAGGGAGATGAGGTTAATATAGGGAAGATAGTTGAGTCTAACAATGACCGTATTCAGACTAGGAAGGTTGTACATATAGGGAATAATAGACAAGGGTCTACTAGGATTAAATAGGAGATTAGGGATAGCCATGAGGAAGTCTATATAAACATTTAAAGAGAAGCAAATATGCTAGAAAAGATCTTGTGATGATGTAATAAGGAAATGAAATGGAGACTGATATTACCGAGATTTGATAAGTAGGTGGGGGAAATTTGGAAGCTGATTGAGTGATTGACAGGAATATTGAATAAATACCCTTAGATCTTAGCTGGATGTTTAAACCTTGATTGGGAGGGAAATTGAAATAGTCAACTAGGATGGTGAAAGAGATGGAAATACTGTTAACGCCAACAGTTTATCAAGTAAAATAGTTTGGAATAGGTTACGAAGAAAAGAGTATCAGGTGTAAAGAGTCAATAGATGGAATATAGTAGTTCTTAGAATCAGTCTTTGAGAGGGAATCTTTTGGAATAGTGTAAGAAAGAATGAATTAGGTAACTTGACTCCAGGTGATATAATTGTTGTGAAGTCTTTGATTATTAGCCGAACCTTAGGAATGGATGAATGATGATCCAGGGGTGCTCGATTCGATAGTGGTGAAATTTGTGAAGGATGAATTTTGAACAGAGAGGTAAAAATAAAAATGATGAAGGATATGAAGAGAAGGATGAAGGGTATGATAAAGAAGTGGATAAAACTAGGTTCAGATATAAAGGTTCCTGGGGTTTGATTAAGAAAAGTTATTGGAAAGAATTTCCCTAGATTAGTAAAGGTAGTAAAGGTGAGATAGGTGATTTAATTCAATGTAGGATCCCAAATGATAAGATGTGAGCTAATCAAGGATAATAATCAGGGCAATCGCTATCAGAAGTAAGAGAAGGAAGGATTTGGATAAATATAGTGAAAGCATTGGTAAAGACAAGGTGTAACATATGAAAAGAAAAGTATTCGGGAGAAAAGGTCTTAGATGAAGTCGTGGACGTAGGAAGAAGATGACGAATTAGCATAGATCTATGAGTTAGGATGAGATTGGAATTTTTGAGAATATTTCTAGAAACAAAGGAGTGAATACCCATTATGTGGATGGTAGCACATGTAAGGAGTAGGATTAGGGTGAACAGAAGATGTGAATAACATTAAAAGAGAGTATAGTAAGAGAATGGACTTTCAAATGATAAGGTGAGATCGGTAGTGATTAGGATGACAATTATATAAAAGTAAAGACGTTGATCTATCAGTATGAGACAATGAGTTACATGAGAAAAGGTAGAGGATTTGGTTTAGATGGCAA
Source organism: Calophaca sinica (assembly GCA_037113605.1). NCBI lineage: Eukaryota > Viridiplantae > Streptophyta > Magnoliopsida > Fabales > Fabaceae > Calophaca > Calophaca sinica. The sequence goes on along the minus strand of CM073735.1, from coordinate 106,597,507 downwards.
CAATATAAGATGAAGATATAAGGAGTGTCGGATTAAAGATAAATCTTAAGAAAAATCATAATAACCTTTAGGATTAGGAGTACTAATTGCAAGAAGGGTTTATTATCTAGAGATATTGTATTGGCCGACCTATTGAATAATATAGAAGTCAAATAGGAATATGATCATCTGTAGAATAATCATCAAAGGATAGACCTTCATTGGATGGATATGTTTAGAAGCAATTTAATAAGGTAATAGAAACAGATAAAGTCTAACTATAACAATTTTAAGTTCATTAGTAGATAGGAATAGGAATTCTCAAACCAATGGTTGACCCTATATTCTTAAGCAGACCTTAAAGGTGATAAGCATAAAATCTTTCATCCCTTTCATTTCATACCCTTGTAGGTAGACTCCAACATTCTCCTTGAAGTTGTTTTAGCGTGAGTAGTAATAGGCTTGAGAGGATAAACCTCTGAAATCTAAAAACAATTAAGAAGCCAAGCATATAAGGTTAAACTTTGATTTACATTTAGGATAGTATAAGTGTTGAATCATGTATTGAGTAAGCATAAAAGAGTGTGGGCTTGACTAAGGATTGAGTAAACAAAATCATAAAGTCCAGTTAGGAAGTAGTTAAGTGTCAAGCTAGGTGTTAGGTCAAGATTTCAGAAATTAAGTACAACTATAGCCAAAGTCTAGGATGAGTAATAGAGGGATTAGGAAAGATTAATTGAAAGGATTAGGAGGCTTAATCAAGTGTTAGAATATGGAGTGGCTTAATAGATCTAGGTATTACGATGGATCTAGTAACAGAACTAGCATTTTTAATAGTTTTTATAGAATAAGTAAATGGGTTCTTTCAAGGACTTAAAATAGGAATTATGTGGCTAATGAGAAGCAAGGATAAGGGTCAAGAAATTTATTCTGGAAAAGGGATTGGAGAAAGACTAGTTTATAGGACAATGATAAAAAATAGTAAGGAAGGATATAGTCAGAGGAAAAATAGGTAGAATTGATGAATATGGAGATTTAGATCTTTGGTCAAGAAGATGAAGAATTGACCTTTGGATATAGTCAACCTATAAATAGAAGGTGCGATGAGACCAAATTTTGCCTATAAATAGAGCTCGTCCCTCTCCATTCTGCTAGGCCCTTCAATTGAGCATTTGGAGTGTGAAGAAGGGAGCTTGGAGGTGGAGGAGGAGGAGTAGCGGGACGCGGGTGACAACGGCCTTTTAAGTCAGGTATAGGAGATCTGAACCCTATCGACCAGAGATTGTAGGATTAAAATAAGTGTATAATTAGGCGTAGGGTGACCTAAGTCCTACTGGAGGTTGATAACAGCAGCACCTCAGGAGAGGGGCTGTGACTTGTGATAGCTGAGGACAGTTGTTAGAGGTCTGTCAACCATAGGAATGATCTGTTGATATGGATGGATGGATGTGGATAGATGTGATGCCAATTCTGTATAATTGCTTATGGTTGTGTGATTGATTGATGGTATGCTGGTTAATAATATGACTGTAGTGGGTTGCCTGAGCGACGCTAGGGTTGATCCATATTGCTATCAAGGATGGTTGATATAAGTGATGTGTTGGTTGACCTATGTGATACTGGTTGGTAATTAATATTATGTTGTACTGACAGTTGTGCTGTATATATTAGTAGCTCTTCTTATGTTAAGTTACCAAATAATGATATGTGTGTGGGCATATGATGAGCTGTTTATCTATGATACGTTTTTAAAATAGCTGAAATAACAACAAATTGATAAGCTGAGACTGATAGAGCATGATAAAAGATGAGGTAAAAGGTTAACGCTGGTTGAGTTGATAAAGCTTATGAGTGCAGGCTGAGTTGTGTTGTTAGTAATAGTGTGCTTCAAAGTCTATAAATAGGCATTCTCACCCCTTTTGAGAGAGAACTCATTCTCTGGGAGAAAATTCATTCTCTCTGAGTGAGGGTCTTTTGCTTTTGTCTCTTATCTCTCTTCTTTTCTTTTAGGATTTCTTGTTTGGATGTTTGTTATGAGTAGCTAACTCCATCGCTAGGGGTGATGGGGGATCTTTTACAATGTTCTTGATATCTATTTAATTGCTTTTATGAATTCCTTATTATCCTTATGAATGTGTTGATCTTAGCATGCTTAATTTCATAGGAAGTAGCTAATCCTTAATAAATTAGTTAATTGCGGTAACAGGATCACAATTAGTTAATGGAACTCTAGGATCAACAGAACTCGCTTTATACGCCAAATAGGTTGTTGCTTGTTCCTAATCGGTTATTAGATTAACAAACTCACCTGTTCTTAATGCTCTTTCCTTTAATTATGTTCTTGGACCAAACAGAGTAATTAGTTAGGAGGAAGGCTATTACAAACTAGACAGTTCTTAGTAATTTAACGTGAGTAGTTGGCTTTCAATAAGAAAATATAATTCGTAATAGCAAGGTAATAGATTCAGGATCTAGTATTAGTGAACCCGATTCCCCTGGCTTTTCCTATTTGATCTCTATTCCGCTCTTGTGACATTGCTTTTGTTCTATTGCTTTTTAATTGATTGTTCTCGTTCTCAGAATCACTTTCTTTGTTCGTCTAAAATAATAAAGGATCTCTATTAATTTAGTACTAGCGCATTCTCTGTGGGTTCGACATTCGGAGTCTTAAAAAAATACTCCACTTTATTACGAGTTACGATCAGGTGCACTTGCCTGAGCCGCAACACCAAGCAAGGGTTCATTTTTTTACGGATCATCCTTGAAATTGACTTATTGTTTTAAGATTAGAATGAGAATGAAAACCTTTATTTTCCTTTAAGGAGGTTGATCCTTAAAACTCTTATCATAGGCGCATAGGATAGGCAAGCAAAGCTTTGACCTTTTTGTTTAATCGCGCACAAGAACCCAAGAGAAATCATAAAAATGCAAGCTTTCTTAGGTATTAGTAGCAATAAAGGAGAAATCTTTATGTAATATTAAGCAAAGAAGGTAGCTTTTAGAGTAAAAGGTGGTTCTCTTGTTAACGACTAACTCTTATTGAAGAGAAAGAAAAAAGCAAGCTTTGTTTCAAAGATCAGGCACATAAAACTGACAAAGAACAAATAATATTAATAATTTATGAGAGTGTAGTGCAAAACATAAACAATCATTCAACAAAATGAAAAAAAGAAGAGATGGAGAAGATAAGAATATGGAAGAAGGCGCCACACTCAAGAGAGTGATAAGCCAAGTGTAGATTTACCACAAAGGTATATCAACCTTTGATAAGAACCATTGAAAGTTAACTAAGAACTTTAGAGAGATAAGCTCACAAAGACTCCAAAAGAGTATGAAAATTCAATAAATTTCAACAGTTCTGAATCATGGAAATGCAAGGCTATTTATAGCCATTTGGTAGTGTCTCCCCTCTTAAAGCCTATTGATGAGTGCATCCCCTTTCCTTTCTTGCTCCCCATTAACCTTAACCCTAATTGGATGTTGGGCTTGGCTCAATAACAAGGTTTGCACGCATTCTAATTTCCTACGCGCTCAAAATCGAGACTTATTACAAACAAAAAAAACCCTTATGAAAGTTTTAAACCAGAAATTGAAATTATCCAACAATAAAAATAAAGATAAGAGTGGTATTCATGCCCCCATTATGGGTTCTTAAATGACTTGGACCATTTGTAGTAGCTTGGGCTTTGCTTCCGGAATGGGCCAAGTGCTTAAGGATGAAATGATCTCTTGGCACAAGGCTTAAGATAGGAAGTAGTTGATCTCTTGGTCCAGTGCTTCTTAGCCTTCTTAGCCTTTGCTCTTGTCATTGGGCCTCGAAGTCCTTCAAGTGCATCATTGGGCTTTGTTTTCTTTGGGCTTGCATCCACTATGCCTTCTTGGTCTCCATCATGCCCTCCCCCTTCGAAAGAATTCGTCCTCGAATTTGATCCTTCATCACCTACATCAAAAGGACTTAAGTCAGCCACATTGAAAGTTGCACTAACACCATACTTACCGGGTAGGTCCACGTTGTAGGCATTGTCATTGATCATTTCTATGATTCGGAAATGTCAATCTTCTCTTGGTAAGAGTTTTGATTTCCTTTGTAAAGTAAAGGAAACCTTTTTTTATGCATATGTACCCAAACCCAATCTCTGGGTTCAAAGAAAACTCTCCTTCTTCCCTTCTTGGCTTGCCTCACATATTGCTCCATTTTCTTCTCAATTTATGCTTTGACTTTCTCATGGAGCTTCTTCACATATTCAGCTCTTGCGTTTCCATCCCTATGATTCAAAGAAGAGAGATTAGGTAGTGGAAGTAAATCAAGGGAGGTGAGAGGATTAAAACCATAAGCAATTTCAAAAGGAGAGAAATTAGTGGTAGAGTGAACCGCCCTATTATATGCGAACTCAACAAGAGGCAAGCTCTCTTCCCAAGTTCTGTTGTTGCTCTTGATGATTGACCTTAACAATTCCAATAGAGTGTGATTCATCACTTCGGTTTACCTATTGGTTTGGGGGGTGGCAAGTGGTGGAAAATAACAACCTAGTTTTGAACTTGTTCCAAAGAGTCCTCCAAAGGTGTCTAAGGAACTTGGAGTCCTTATCAGAGACTATGCTTTTGGGTATTCCATGAAGCCTAACCACCTCTTGGAAGAACAAGTCAGCCACATGACAAGCATAATCAACCTTGTGGCATAGAATGAAGTGGGCCATCATTGAGAATCTGTCCACCACAACAAAAATTGAATCCATTCCCTTTTTAGAACGGGGCAAACCTAAAACAAAATCCATAGATAAGTCAGTCCAAGGAGAATTGGGGATGGGTAAGGGGGTATAAAGACCATGAGGCACTACCTTTGATTTAGCCTTTTTACAAACAATGCATCTATCACATATTTTATGAACATCATGTTTCATGCCCGGCCAATAGAAATGCTCAAGCAAAACATCTAACGTCTTTTGGATCACAAAGTGACCCATTAGTCACCCTTCAGGTGCTTCTCTAAGCAAAAGTTCACGCAAGGAGCTTTTAGGTGCACACAAACATTTTTCTTTGAATAAAAACCCATCTTGCCCAAAGAACCCCTTATGCGCCCCCTTTTCACAAGCAACATACATTTTGGAAAATCTTCATCATGCATATACCATTTCTTTATGTGATCAAAACCAAGCATATTTGTTTCCAAAGTGGCTGAAAGAGTATGCCTCCTAGAAAGGGCATCAACCACTACATTCATTTTTCCTTGTTTGTGTTTGATTACATAAGGGAATTGTTCAAGGAACTCCGCCCATTTGGCAGGCCTCTTATTAAGCTTGCCTTGCCCTTTCAAATACTTTAGCAACTAATGGTCACTATGAATTACAAATTCCTAGGGCAAGAGGCAGTGTGATATCCTAATTATTTATAATAGAAATTATTTAAATAGAATCAGAGTTACACAAAGAATATCATTTATTTATTATAAAAATAGTTCGTACGTTAGAGTTACGCACATAGCATGTTCACAAAACAACAATTTTCACAATGACCCAACCCACTGGCCGTGGTACCGACACTGACTAGACTGGACTACTTAGTTCTTGACCAAGGCATTTGCTACACATATCACCCACGACAACTACCGCCATTGTCACAGCCGAGGTTCTATCCACCATCCAGCTGTACCCACAGTCTTTTCCACCCCCATGTGGAATTTTTGCCTTATGCCCCAAGTCCCGGGTTCGAACCTTGCATAAGGCAAAAATTTCACATGGGGGTGAAAAAGACCGTGAGTGCAGCTGGACGGTGGATAGAACCTCGGTTGTGACAAAAAGGCGCCTTTTTTGTAACAGCCGAGTTCTATCCACCTCGCACTGTTCTCACGATCTTCTCCATCGCCCCATGTGGAGTTTTTGCCTTCTGCAAGGTTCGAACCCGGGACTTGGGGCTTAAGTAACCCGGAAGCACCTTGCCATCACCAACTGAGCTAGTAGGTCAATTGATGATGGCAAGGTGCTTCCGGGTTATTTAAGCCCCAGGTCCCAGGTTCGAACCTTGTATAAGGTAAAAATTCAACATGGGGGTGGAAAAGGCTGTGAGTACAGCTGGAGGATGGATAAAACCTCGGCTGTGATAAAAAAGCGCACCTTTTTTTTGTAACAGCCGAGTTCTATCCACCTCGCACTGTTCTCACGATCTTCTCCACCCTCCATGTGGAGTTTTTGCCTTTTGCAAGGTTCGAACCTGAGACCTGGTGCTTAAGTAGCCCAAAAGCATCTTGCCATCACCATCTGAGCTAGTAGCTCAATTGGTGATGGCAAGGTGCTTCCAGGTTACTTAAGCCCCAGGTCCCGGGTTCGAACCTTGCAGAAGGCAAAAACTACACATGGGGGTGGAGAAGATCGTGAGAACAGTGCGAGGTGGATAAAACTCGACTGTTACAACTATAATATCCTATTCTCCCAGGGCATGTTCCACGAACTGACTGGTCTTCTTCTATTAATTCATCACATTATGTAGATAGCAAAAACCAGGGGTAAGAATACATTTCAGTTAATAAAACACAGGAAAACTTCATAAACCATAGTCAATTAGCTTGCACACATATTAGCAAACACTACACATTTATTTCCCATTGCCCTGTCTATGTCTACGGATCATAGCCTAGATTCACTATCCAACCATTGAGAATTCACAGGGCATCTAATAGGTTATCCTCTACTCTGCTACTATGTCGACGTTCTCCATGTATGAGACCACAACCATGTTCAACACCATGACTGACGGAAGAGTTCTTGTTGAGAATAGGGTTAATTTAAACCACTTGGCAAGATTTAGTTTTGATTTCAGAGACAAATTGACTCGCATGTGTTGGAGAAATTACTTTCAATGGGAAGCAAAGGAAGTGCTTCTCAACACTGTTAGAGAATTCTGGGGCAATGCTAGATTACACGTTGGAAGCATCCTTATGGGACATATCAAAGGATTTGAGTTGGGGGTAACTCCAAAGGCCATTGCTGAACTCATTGAATGCCCTGATGAATGGTTAAACTATTCTAAAGGATGGGAAACAATGTTCAATGGTCAAGAAGCTACTGATGAGTTTTTGTTTGAAAACTACCACGAGCTGAAGGCGTCGCAGAAACCCCAGACAACCATCAACTTGAAGGTTGAGTACAGAGTGCTTCACAAGCTTATCTCCAAGTGTGTTATTTTGAAGGCCGGTTCATCTGATATAGTGAACCGTGAATAAAAGTTCATCATGAGTCATTACAGAGCGGGTAATAAAATCAACCTGCCAAGGTTGATAATGACCACACTGAACTATGATGTCGCATCTTCAAGGACTGGATATTCTGAAGAGAAGCAGATCTACAAAACCATTCCCTATGATGTTCTTCTCTCTGAACTCATGAAGAAACAAAGAATTATGGAAAAGCTGGTAACTTTGACAGGAGAGGATAAAGAAAAATACTTTGGAAAAAAGGTAATGACTCTTGCTGATGTGTTTGGGAAACAAAACCTAGTCAGAATTGGTTTGTGTTCTTCCTAATTGATTCGAAAAATCAAAGAAGAAGATGAAGCTGCTACTGTTGGTGATAGAAGCTGCCTATTGTGCCTGTACCAGATGATGATGATGATGATGATGATGATGATGATGATGATGAAGGCAAAACTCTTATTAGGAGAATATTTGAGAAAAGGAAGGCAGAAGCTATCCAACAAATTTATGCATCTGGTCCCAAGAAGCAAACTCCTGCTCCACCTCCTGCTGCGACCCAACAAAGACAATCCAAGCGTAGGAGATTAATCAAGCTCTCTGAGAAGCGAAAGGTACTTGACTTCACTGATGACTCTGTTGTTGCATATGATAGAGATGACCCTATTACTGTACCACCTCTATCTGTTTCATCACCATAAATCCCACCTACCAAACCACCAACATCACGACTTCCACACATAACCATCAAGAAGAAAACACATCCACTTTCTGGTACTTTATTAGTATCAAAGTCCAAAACACTGTCCACTCCCGCTCCCACTCCAAAACAACTCACTCCATCTCAACAAACTCCATCACCACTCATCCTCAACCCATCAAACCTGCTGCTACCTCATCAGGGATTTCGTTGCATTTAGTAAACCAAACACCAAACCTACCATTACCACCTCTTCATCCTCCACATCTAAAACCCTAACCATATACAATCCTCAATCCACTTCTTCTTCTATCACCTCCCTCACCTCGGAAATTGCCTCATCCCTCTCTCACCCTTTCAATCAACCTTACAGATTCTCAACCATTCATAGAAACACAATGATCACTCCCACTTCCATTTCCACTTCCACATCATCATCAACACCCTCCACAACAGATACTACCTACTTTGGTCTTTCAAGGATTATACTAAGGCCTGAACGACCTATTCCCATTAAAGAAGAGAAGTATCATTCTGTTTATGATTACCTTTCCTTATGGCATCTCAAGACTTCTACTTCTGGAGTTGCAAGGTTGGAGATTCCTCCTTTTAGCTATAATGATATCATTAAGATGTCCTTCAATGGAAGACTCAGGCCTCCTCCAAACCGTGAAATTCTCCCCTTGTCATTTGACCTACCTCTGTCACTTCCACAGAATGAACCGTTGACTCTTGAAGAGTATGGAAGGTGGATATCAGATGATGAAAGAGCATTTCTGCTTTAGTGCATGGAGATGAAGCGTTATAAAATGGCTCTGCTTCATAGAGATCCTTCTTTGATCTCTGTGAAGATTGTACCTAACATGCAAAAATGGTTTGCCTTGGTTGATTCCAGAGAAAAGGAAAGCCAAAGTTCCTCAGAGACTTCCAAGAATGTTCACTTTGGAAGATTTTAAAAAGGCACCAAGAAAATATCAGACCAAGTACTTTCATCTTGCACCTGTTTATGAGAGACATGAAAGTCATGCTATGGAAGTCTACTTGACCAAAATCAAAGTAGATTCCAAGGATGTTGGTTCCTCTGGTCTTTCCAATGCTGAGAAGGCAGAGATTGAGAATGTTGGCTCAATCAAACAAATTTGGAACACCAACTTGGCCATTCAGCATTTTGATGATATGCTGCAATGCTCTGTGATAAGACCTCCCTCTACATTGAAGATAAAGTTGGAACAAGAGGAAATCAACTATGAAGTTGGAGCTGCTCATGATTGGGAATTTACGGCTCTCAACTGGATTGAGAAGGCACATCTAGACGGTTTGGAACCAATTGTCTCAGCCTTAGAGGAAAAGGAAGATTTGAGAAGGCATTACGCACTAGAAGAAGAGATCTTCAGCATCTGCCTCAGTGAAGTAGAAGCTGACTTGAAAATCAATGCAGTTGAAGCTTAACTGCTACATTTTGATCAAACTGTTGATGTCTTTTTCAAGGCAAGAGAAGTGGACTTATTGAGCACTATTGATCCCGAAGAGCTGGTTTATAGATGGAAAACGGAGACTACGTTTGAAAAGCTGAAACTGGGAAGACTAGTCAAATGGTGTGTGCCAAATGATAAGTTTTACCTATAAGCTCAAGAGAAGAAGCAGAGAAGGTTAAAGCTGTCTGAAGGAGTTCACCTAGAGCACATCAAAAAGTCTACTCAGAGATGGCAAAGGGCTATCTATTGGCCTAGATCTGCACTACCTTCTCCTTCTACTGTATGGATTCCAGAACCTCCTCCTGTTGGAACTTAAACGATTGAGAAGTTTAGGCCCTCATTAATTTTGATGATAACAAAGTATCTTCTGATAAGTCTTTGAGTGGGCAGGTATTAATATCTCTTATGTTTTGTCTCACTCAAGCAAGAAGAAGAAAATTCACAAGTACTGAATACATTCCATGTGTGTTAGCATCCGGTTCACTCCAGCGTCTTGTGTAAAGCGAGCGTCCGGTAGTGTTATTCTTTGACACGTGGATTACTCAATTGCTGCGAGCGTCTGTCTCCTGTTCTGAGCGAGCATCTGGTCTTTTAATGAATCACGTGATGATCACGTTGTTGCTATTCACCTCAGCTACTTTGGAACGGAATTCGAATTTGATTTTGTGCGCTCAATTTTATGTACGAGGAATCAAATGTGACACCTTTAGAATAAGACAAATTCGTACAAGGCAATTGTGTGAAAAGCAGATAGTACAATAACGGAAATATGTACTATTCTGATATTCTTTGGAAAGGAAGAAAAGGAGAGAATTTCAAATTGTCTCACCCAATGATTTGGAGCTGAAATATCTGCAACAATATTATCCTCAAGACTCTTATAAATACTTCAAGGTATTCATTGAAGAAGTGCTAGAGAAACTGCAAGAAACTACATTCTGAAAAGGTTATTACTTAAGTGAGCAATCAAGTTTCGTGCCAAGTCTATGGACTACAGGAACTGAACCTCAGCGTCTGATTCTTTCTTTTAGAAAGTTATTTGTTTGAACTTAATCTTTTTATCCTCTCAGTGAGAGTTATTTTGATTATATTCAAAACTATCTTTGTGAAAGTTGTATTGCCTAGTTAAGGCTTTGTTCCTCAAAGGCTCGAACATACTGAGTCGTTTTGAGAAGTTAAAAGTATTGTCAAGTTTGTGACAGTAGAATACTCTTAAGAAAATTTGTAATCAGTTGATTATAGTGGAAAATCCTTCAAGAATGAAGGGACTAGACGTAGCTACCAGGTTAGTGGTGAACTAGTATAAATCTCTGTGTCTCTTGCTTTACTGCTTTATACTTACGGTTATCTTGCGCATAAAAATAAGTGTTCAAAAATCTTATTTCCAGCGTCTGGTCCTACTCCAGCATCCGATTTCCAACAGATTCATTTTCAAGTGTTCTAAAGTGTTTTTAACTCAAAGTTTGTGAAAAGTTTGTAAACACAATTCAACCCCCTTTCTTGTGTTCACGTTCAGTTGGTACCAGAGCTCGACCTCTTGGTTGAGCACTTAACAATGTTAAGAGAAAAGATCCTGTACTGTGAACATGTCTGCAGAAGTCGGTCACATGAACCGTCCTCCTCTATTTACTGGAGAAAAATTTGACTACTGGAAAGATAAGATGAAAGCTTTCTTTGAGACACAACAACTTGAGTTGTGGGATATTGTTGAAAGTGGTTACGTTCTTCCCACTAATGCTGCTGGTGTTGCTATTGCCAGAGAAAATTGGAATGATGAGCAGAAAAAGAGATATCAAATCAATCAAAAAGCTAGATTCATTCTTATATGTGCTATGTCAGAAAAGGAATATGACAAAAGTGGCAAATTTGATACTGCCAAAGAAATCTAGGATTCACTTGTTTTATCTTATGAGGGCTCCGCCCAAGTTAGAGAAACTAAAGCTAGCATGTTGGTTCGTCAATATGAGTTGTTTAAAATGGAAGAGGGTGAAAACATTGAATCTATATTTGAAAGATTCCAAACACTTGTTCATGGGTTACAGGCCCTTGGAAAAAGTTATACCACACCTGACCATGTGAGAAAGATCCTGAGAAGTTTGACTAAGCAGTGGAGACCCAAAGTCATTGCTATTCAAGAAGCAAAAGATTTAAATGTCTTAAGACTTGAAGATCTTTTGAGTTCTCTGAAAGCTCATGAACTTAAGTTGAATGAGGAAGAACCTGTAAAGAAAAGCAAGTTTATTGCTTTGAAAGTCAACAAATATAAAGCTAGTACTTCTAAAGCTCTTTAAGCTGAAAAAGAATCAGAAGATGAAGCTTTAGAAGGAGACGTTGATGGGTCGGATGATGAGCTCGCGTTCATATCCAGGAAGCTCTGAAGAAGAAGTTGAAGAGGTAATAATATATGATTCTTATTCTGAATTTCAACTTGCATTTGATGATCTCCTTAAGGACTCTGCCCCCCTCTCCACTGAGTATAAAGCTTTGAAAAAGAAATTTTCAAAATTATCTCAAGAGTTTCAAGTTTTGAAAAATGAAAACTCAAAGCTCAGTGAAGAGAACCAGAAGCTGAAAACTGAAAATCAGCGTCTGGTGGATAGTCAGCGTCTGGTGACATGTCAGCAACTAGAAGCTGAGAGCTCTCAACCTGAAAGCTCTGAAGCTAAAGGCAATCCTAAGTGTAAATCAAATGATTATGAATATGCATTTCAAAAGTTTCTTGTAGAAAGTGTAACTCCAAGCAAGCAAGCTTCAATGATTTGGGGTGTCAGTAAAATGACAACTCAAGCTCTTAGTTACATATCAGATGAACCCTCTTTAAAAAATAAAAATCATGCATCTGATAAATCCAATGATCACAGTGAATGCTTGCATTTGTACCTACTACAACAAACCTGGTCATTTGAAAAGTGCATGTACTGCTTTTAAGATTAAGAAGGACAAGTATCCTTCAAGAACTAACAAGAAAGGACCCAAAAAGATATGGGTACCTAAAGATAAAATAGTCTATGTTGCAGACATGCTTAGCAACAAAGTCAACACACCTATCTTGGTACTTAGACAGTGGATGCTCGCATCACATGACGGGAGAAAAGCATATATTCCAAGAGCTAAGGCCTAGAGAAGAAGGATTTGTTGGTTTTGGAGGAAACCAGAAAGGTAAAATAGTTGGAATTGGTTGCATTGGTAAAGGCTTTCTTCCTTCTATTGATAACGTACTTTATGTTGAAGGACTAAAGCATAACGTATTGAGAATAAGTCAATTATGTGACAATGGTTATGATGTCATTTTTATAGAAACTGGATGTTCAGTAAAAAGAAAGAAAGATGGCTCTATTTTCTTTACAGCAAAGAGGAAACAAAATATTTATAAAATTGATCTTTCTAAACTTGCACAACAAGATGTCAAGTGTCTCATGTCTGTTGAGGATGAACAATGGATTTGGCATAAAAGATTGGGTCATGTCAATTTGAGATTAATCCCAAAACTAAACAAGCACAATCTTGTTAGAGGCTTACCAAATCTTAAATTTCAATCCGATGCTCTATGTGAGGCATGTCAAAGAGGAAAACAAGTTAAAACTTCTTTTCATTCAAAAAATATTGTTTCAACCTCTAGACCACTTGAGCTTTTACATCTTGATCTTTTTGGTCCAACAAGGACAACCTCTTTAACTGGAAAGAAATATGGGTTAGTCATTGTTGATGATTTTACTAGATGGACATGGGTTAGATTCCTTGCCCACAAGGATGAGTCATGTAAGGTATTTACTGTTTTTTGCAAATCAGTTCAAAATGAAAAAGGAATTTGTATTTCTTCTGTTAGAAGTGATCATGGGGGAGAATTTGAAAATGAAAACTTTCAAAAATTTTGTGAAGAAAATGACATCTCCCACAATTTCTCCTCTCCTAGAACACCACAACAAAATGGTGTTGTAGAAAGGAAAAATAGGCCCCTCCAAGAAATGGCCAGGACCATGATCAATGAAGCTGATATTGCTAAACATTTTTGGGCAGAAGCAGTAAACACAGCTTGTCATATTCAAAATAGAATTCTTATTAGACCTATTTTGAAGAAGACTCCATATGAACTGTGGAAAGGTAGAAAACCAAACATATCTTAATTTCATCCCTTTGGTTGTATATGTTATATTCTGAATACTAAGGATCAACTTGATAAGTTTGATTCCAAAGCTGATAAAGGTATCTTTTTGGGATACTCTAAAAGATCTAAAGCTTTTAGAATATACAATAAAGAAACTTTGATAGTGGAAGAATCCATTCATGTCAAGTTTGATAACAAGAAGCCTGACACTGCCATGTCAGAGCTGGATGAGTTATTTTTAGATTTAAATATTGGTGGCACTACAAATGGTGATCCAGCATCTTCAACGTCCTGTGGTAACCAGACACTGGATTCTACTCAAGCAGAAGCTGAAGTTAGAAAGAATTGGAGATACATAACTAATCATCCCAAAGATCAAATCATAGGAGAACCTAGAGATAGAGTTAGAACAAGATCCTCTTTCAAAGAGCATGCAGATATTGCACTTCTCTCTGAAAATGGAACCTAAAACGATTGATCAAGCCTTGGAAGATGAAGGTTGGATTCTGGCTATGTAAGAAGAGTTGAATCAATTTCAAAGAAATGATGTCTAGAAGTTAGTCACTCTACCAGAAGATAAGCAAGCTATTTGTAACGACCCGTTTTCGGACCGCTATTAAACTAGATCTAACCTAAATGTGACACGTTTTTAAAAACGGTACTCTTGTGTCATTCCAAAAAAATGCGGTATATTTTTTTTTAAACAAAGGTGCCCGCAAAGCACACACAGAGTACTTATAGCGTTTCGAAACATGGTGCAACTAGGACACAAGTTACGTACTGGAAATACATACATGCATAAACATATACAATCAATATACTCAGTACGTACAAAATAAAACAGAGTAGTAATGTAAGAGAAAATACACCTAAGATATGAATACCCTCGAGAAAGTGATCATACCCTGGGGGTACTCCCGGCAGATACCCGCGCAGGGGGCTGCTCCAAAAGTAAAGCCACCAGTCTACCTTGTATCAACAAAACATCACTAGCCCAACTGGTCACCTACAAACTGTACATAAAAGCCATACACTACAGTTATCCCAAAATGACACAAACAGACAAACAGTCAACACGAAATCAGGACAAATAAAAGTCATTGCCCGAATCCTCGAAGGGGCCCTCCTCGCCATCGTCCGCCAACTGGTCCTCTGCGTCCTCGACATCGCCTGGGTAACCATCATGGATTGAAGGCACCACGGGAAATGGCCAACTTCTCAACGAATCAAGATATAGCAATTCATAAAGTAATAAGCAAACAACATTGTATACAGTTCATAAGGCTCAATTCAAAACTCTCGCTCAAGACTCGACTCACGACTCATTTTCTCTCGACTCGACAATTTTTCCGGAAAGCAGACGCCGATCCATCCACTGAGTCTATTTAAACCCAGGTCTTATACCTCAATGCGGCCCCTTAAACCGCCCTCCCTCCATCTGCTCCCCATCTTGTATATAACACAACAACCTCTTTTGGTGTTCATGAGGAACGAGGTTTTATTCTGCTTTGTGATCGCTGCAATCGTTCCTTGTTCCCGTCGAAAGGAAGAATTGAGGAGCTCCCTGGAACTGCAGGAGCAGCTCTACTTATGAACGTTCTTCCCCGCGTGGGAACTGAACCCACTGCCCTTGTTGGTGGTGGATTGAACTCCCCACCCCTCGACGCGGGGGGATAAAATTGAGCCACAATAGAACTTTGTAAACCAAAAGAGAAAAGAATCTGCTTTGGAAACGAGACCCTCCTTACTAGTGGGAGAGAAGTAAAAAACTTCCAGGAGATGTTGAAGTAGCGCATGAAGTAGTCTCTATCTCCCGGTCGGAGACAAGGGATGGATGTCGCTAGGCTAGGTCAACTCTATCATTGGTTTTCTGTTTGTTCGTCCCAGTCTCTGTTCGGGTCTCTCCTTCATTTCATGGCATGGCTCTCTCTTAGAGCCTTGTACCTTTATTCAATGAGATTTTTTTTAGGATGGGTGTCGCTTTCTTTCATGTAGGAATTTCTCCCGCTGTAATGTAATATATTCCTCTCTAACACTTTCTTCTGTCTATTCCTTTCTTAGTTACCGGCCCGACTACCTCTGTTTGCTCAATGAAAAGTTAAGGCAGTCTACCCGCATCTTCACAGATAAGCGAGAATGCCCTTTCTGACCACCTAAGCTGCGCAGAAAGAGCCCAAAGCCAATCCCAGGGAACAGTGAAGCTTCATAGGGTCTTTCTGTCCAGGTGCAGGTAGTCCGCATCTTCACAGACATGTCTATTTCACCGAGCCTCTCTCCGAGACAGTGCCCAGATCGTTACGCCTTTCGTGCGGGTCGGAACTTACCCGACAAGGAATTTCGGTCCTAAGACCAGCCGTAGCTTTGGGATCTTCGCTCTCCCTAGGACATTCAGCTCCGGTTCCTTAACGCTGCGACGCTTAGAAGCCCCCGTGAACCAAGAGGACCTAGCACCCTCAGTCGTCCGGGTCGCAACTCATAAACGTCTCGACGACTCGACTAAGCTCTCAGACTCGATGAACAATTCGCCGCATATGAAATTCAAAGAGCAATTCGCATAATTATTCGACCGCATATCAAATAATTTATAGTAAGCTTATTACAGTGAAACGCAATTCAACAAACATAAGTAGCATAAGCAGTTCACATTGTGAAACACAATTCAATACATAAGCAATTCACGACAGTTATTTAATCACATACTAAATAAATGTATAACTCAACAACAACGTCATTCACATCATGGAATCCATCCCTCTGCAACTCGATGGAGTTGACAGAGAGGTACAACAAGTGTGGGGTGTTGGGGTCAGGAGACCAACCACAATATTTTTCACCCACGAACGACTCGGAATATAGGCGACCGCACGACAATAATCACGAAGGGGTTCGGAAACCCTAACTTCGAACCCGAAGGGTTCTCAGACTTCTTCGTATTCAATAAAAGCAATTAAATAGATGGAAGCCTAAAAATATCTAAAGTTGCCCTTACACACGGACATGCAAAAATAAAAGCCTACAAATATCTAGAAGTGCTCTTACCACAAGCTGTCGCTAACATAGTTCCGAAGTCCTCAGGTCCGCGTCGCTCGGTCTCCGGTATTACGATTCCTATCACCACGACAATTTAGTACGCTTCTAAGTAAAACTAAAACTTAACTCTCACTTAGCCCTTTCCTAACCAAAACTCAACAAGCATCTAGATTATTAACTTCTTGAAATAAATGGAGTTTTAGAATAAAAAACACTCCTAGGCAAAGTGACATAGCACATAATAATTTTTTTTTTTTGAAATCCAAGCCATTTGAGAAGAATAAGGTTTCAAAATTTAACCCTTTCTTGAACTTCAATTAAACACCAACAATACTCATTTTCATAAGGTTCCAAAACATTAACACATATTCACACAAGAATTCAAGCAAGTTAACAACCAAATTCTTTTCCAAAAATCCCCTAGGCCTCACGGCTAAGGGTCCTAATTTAGTGGCCAAATTGCAAGTTTCCAAACCATCTATAAGCATTATTTCACATAGCACTTTTCTTTAAGACCACTAGTCACAAATCAACTAACCCAACCAAATTTTCAAAAACTTGTTTTCGAAACATTTCAAGGCAACAAGGCAAAACACCATAACCAACACCTAGTCCAACATAGATTAAATGCTTTCCAAAAACAAGGGTTTTAAGAATTCTTTCAAAGCAATCATTTCCAAAACACTAGAATCATAACCATAATCATTGCCAAAAATCAAAGAATTACTCCACCAAGCCTTATATACCATTCTAGTCCTCCAAAAATCCATTTTCTATATGACATACACCAACTCCTCTTACTTAAGCTTTCACAACAATTCCAATAGCAATTTAATCACTCAAGTCTTGTTATTTATCAATTAAACACATGATTCATCAATTAAAATCTACATTCCCTATAGTTCAAGAGTAGGAAAAATCCAAAAATGACAAGTTTAAGCATACAATTCAAAACTAACCTTCCAACAAGCATCAAGCAACTTTAACTAACCCAATTAAATAACAAATTACATGATTGAACCACTCACACCCACTTTTCCCCAAATTCAAGAAGGAACATAAACCCTAGAAATCAAGTTTCACATGCTCATCGAAAATTATAGCCCAATCAAACATCATACAACTTCCAATAACACATATAAACCATCAATTAGTTGATTCAAGTAGGATCACATAATTTTCTCCTCTTTCACCACTTAGGGTTTCGCCCTAAGGCTTAAAGGAGAGGATTGATGATGTCTCATCTCCTCTTGATCATCATCAACTATCAAACAACACATAAACATCAATTAATTAAAACTAGAACAAGCAAAATCAAGTAATCAAAAAAAAAGGGTGTATGGCGCTGATTATGGGGCTGTTTTGGGGCCAAGAAAAATTGATTTTCTACTATTCAAATGGTTGGATACATAGGTGATATAATATAGACGAAGACCTAGCAAGAAAACTAAGTATGGAAGCAAAATCACAAGAGGTGAAATGGGGGTGGAAATCGCGATTTTAAACAGAAAATGGGAGGAAGAAAATCTGTTTTTTCCTTACTTAAAATGGTGAAGTTGATGAGGAACTAGGTGGAGATGAAGGATTGAAGCAAGTTTGATGAAGACTTCAAGTTGTAAAGCTCAAAGAAAATGGAGAAATCAACCATAGAAGCTTGGAACTCTTGTCTTGCTCAAGAAGGAAGAAAAGAAGAAGAGATAGATCAGGATGAGGGAGTATCAAGAGGGGTGGGTTCTGTTTAGGGCTCACCCTCTCATTTTATTCCACTTAAAATTAATTAAACAATAGTTAATAAGAGGAAAATAAGTAAAAGTAACATTTCTTTGAATTAAACCATACACTTAGTGACACCTAATCTACTTTAAAAGATACTAATCTCATCACTTAATCTATCCCATCTAAACTCACCTCACTCATGATTACCCTCTAATCCTAGAGTCTTAAGTGTACTAAAAAAACACGGCGTCGAGTAATCGCGCCACCGATTAATTCTTTCGCCGATTAATATTCGCGAAAATTAATTTACTTAGAAATTAATTCACCACGTGATAATAATTTATCATAAATAATAAAACAATTTAAAACACTCAAACATAATCACAATAAGTTACGATTCGATTTTCATCGAAATCGGGATTCATTTAAAATTTTATTCGCGGATAAAAACTACCCGGCGATTCAAAACACGGCGAAACTTCGTTAGAATTTTTCGGCAATATTTAAACCATGAATTAATATAAAATATTAATTCTCAAATTTAATTTAATCTTGATTTAATTCAATCACTTGCTTAACGAACAAGGAACTGCTTATTATAGAATAATTACGGCAAAATACACTATATTAACGCTAAATAACGCATCGTGAAAATATGAGTGTTACACTATTGGTACTAAATTGGTATTTAGAAACAAGCTTGATGAAGATGGTAAGGTTGTGAGAAACAAAGCAAGATTAGTTGCTCAAGGTTACTCACAAGAAGAAGGTATAGATTTTATTGAAACTTTTGCACCTGTTGCAAGGTTAGAAGCTATTCGTATTTTGCTTTCATTTGCTGCACACTATGAGATAATTCTTTATCAAATGGATGTGAAAAGTGCTTTCTTGAATGGTTTTATAACTGGGGAAGTCTATGTGAAACAACCTCCTGGTTTCGAAGATATTGAATTTCGAGAACATGTTTTTAAACTTAAAAAGGCTATGTGTGGTCTTAAGCAAGCTCCTAGAGCTTGGTATGATAGACTAAGTTCATTTTTAATGGGAAATGGTTTTACCAGAGGTCAAGTAGACACCACTCTATTTAGAAAATCATCAAACTAGCATTTTATACTTGTTCAAATTTATGTTGATGATATTATATTTGGAGCTACTAATGAAAGTCTGTGCAAAGAATTTTCTAAGTTAATGCAGACTGAATTTGAAATGAGCATGATGGGAGAATTAAAGTTTTTCCTTGGAATTCAAATTAAGCAATGCAATGATGGTATTTATATACATCAAAGCAAATACATCAAGGAATTGCTAAAGAAATTCAAGATGGTGGATTGCAAGCCTATATGCACACCTATGCATCCCACTTGTGTTATTGGTAAAGATGAAACTGGTAAGAAGGTAGATCAGAAAATGTACAAGGTATGATTGGATCTCTACTTTATTTTACTGCTTCAAGACCTGATATTATGTTCAGCGTCTGCCTCTGTGCTAGGTTTCAGTCTGATCCTAGGGAATCACACTTGAGTGCTGTTAAAAAAATATTTAGATATTTGCAAGGATCTACTAATCTTAATTTGCTCTATAAGAAATCAAAAGATTACAAGTTAATAGGTTTCTGTGATGCCGACTTTGCTGGAGACCGAATTGAAAGAAAAAGCACAAGTGAAGGCTACCAATTCCTTGGAGCAAATCTTGTATCTTAGTCAAGCAAAAGACAAAGCACAATTGCACTCTCAACAGCAGAAGCTGAATACATCTCAACAGCAAGTTGCAGTTGTCAACTTCTATGGATGAAATATCAACTTGAAGACTACTTGATAAAAGAGAGTAACATTCCTATCTTTTGTGATAATACATCAGTAATTTGTCTCACAAGGAATCCTATATTGCATTCTAGAGCAAAACACATTGAGATTAACCATCACTTCATAAGAGACTATGTTTAGAAGGGTATTCTTGAAATAAAATTTGTAGACACTGATCATCAGTGGGCTGACATTTTTACAAAACCCCTTGCTGAGGATAGATTCAATTTTATAAGAAGAAATTTAAATTTTCATCTTATAGAAGAATGATTAATCTCAGCGTCTTATGATACGCATCATTCAGCATCTGGTATGACATAAGCATTCACACGTATACTCATATGATATGTCATTCAAAATGCATAACTCAACATTCGGTGAATTCGGTTGCGTGCGTCCGAGCACACACATGTTGGTCTCGTGTGGGACTTAAGCGTCTCATCACACCTAATATGAGTCATGATTATTTATGTTTTTAATAAAATCTTTTTCTTGATTTTATCCTCATTTTGGCAACTGCATTTATTGAAAAGGGGGAATCTTTATTTTTATTTTCTTTTTAAATTATTCAGAGGAAATGTGAAGAGGTTTTTAAAAAAGTAACTGTACCATTTATCAAAACTTTCCCACTACTCCTTCACTTTCACTCCACACTCTGTTTTTGTCTGCCAAAACTGTTTTCTGTCTCTGTGTGTGTGTGAATTTCTCTGAAACCCTAAACCTCCATCAAATCACTCTCCAACTGCGACCATGACTGATGTTAAGGTCGGACAATACACTGCTATCTTCGACACCATGACAGAAGCAAAGCTTTTGAATGAGAACATGATTGATTTGGAGAAGTTCAAAGTCTATGGTTTCAACTTTGATGAAGGATTTGAGGCTATGGGTTGGTCAAAATATTTCTTCTCGAGTTCTTCTGTTGAAGTTATGATTACAGCTATTAAAGAACTTTAGGAAAATATTACTTTTCTAGATGGAAAAATCGGAGGCTATGTCAGAGGATTTAAGTTAGAGTTTACTCTCAACGACATTGCTGATATTACTGGTTGTTCATTGGAAGGAATTAGTTTTTACAATGGCTGGGAAAAAGCTTTCAATGGTATGGAGAAGTGAATGAAGCCTTATTTGAGAACTATAAGCAGTTGAAGGAATTTGGGGAAACTCCTACTGCCAAGCATCTGAATAGTCACTTCACAAGATCATAGTCAAGAGTGTTCTTCTGAAGGCTGGGTCTAGTGACATAGTGAACTATGAGCAAAAGTTCATTATGAGGACTTACTTGGCAAAACAGAAGGTGAACCTGCCTAGATTGGTCTACAACAATCTAGTTCAAGCCATTGTGACTTCGAGGAAAGGCACTGTAGAAAAGAACATCTACAAGAAGATACCCTATGATGTTCGTCTTACTGCCCTGTTGATTAAAGCTGGTATTCTCAAAAAGCTTGGAGCTTTGGAAGGAAAAGAAAGGGAAAAGTATTTTGGTGTTGGTGCTCTTGTACAGTTTGGTAAGAATGCAGCTGGTAACTGATGAAAGAATGAAGGAAGTAAAACAGAAGCAACAAGAAGAAGCTGGTGCTTATGTTGGTGAAGAAGCTAAAACAAAACCCACCAGAAGCTCAGTATTTGGTTTGAAGAGAACTGGTGAGTCTCCAGCAAGGGAGACAAGAAGCAAAAAGCAGAAGGTACCTCCTGCACCAGAAGGTAAACTGTACCAGAAGATGATGAGGACCGAGTCCCCATTAGAAGCATTATGGAGAAGAAGAGAAAGGCAGAAGCTAAAAAGCCTGGAAAGACAAGGCCATTATGCCCTGTTTTAAGCCTCTCAAGATTGAAGAAGATAATAGGGAGAATCTGCATAAGTTATTCCTTGCTGAAAATGAAGGATTCACATTCATTTTTGATGGAATGAGAGTTTTTATAAGAAGAATTTATGGAGAAGCTGCCTTGGTGCAATTTGATGCTTATACTAAAGATCTGCTTCAGTACAGATAAACTGTTTTTATGCTTATGCTGTATCCTGAAGAACTTGTGTGTAGATGGGAATGGGAAATGGATCAAGAGAAACAGAAGCTAGGAAGATTCATCAAATGGTCCTTACCAAATGATGACCTCCTTCAGAAGGCTAAGGCAAGAAAGGAAAGGAAACTGAGATTGTCACAAGATGTGCTAGCAGAGCACCAGAAGATGGAATCTCAAAGGGCTGTTACAGTTGAATCGGTTCTAGAAGCTGATGTTGAACCTGCACCTGCAAATGCTGATGTTGTCATTTTGCCTAGAGCAGAATTTGAAGCTATCATGGCAACCAATCAAAAAGTGGCTCAGTTGGAAAGCACTTTGAAATTCATCTTGGAACGTTTCAATCTGGATCCTCCACCTCCACCAAACCCCGAAATTTTTTTTTTACTTTGTCTTTGTGTGCTAATTACAATTTCTATTTTTGATACAATCAAATATTTATGTTACTTGGTACAATTATATTTCTAATTTTTTTATCTTCAAATTTTTCTAAATACTATTACTTACTGTTATGACTATGATGTGTTTTACACTCTTTTTGTCTGATGATAAAAGGAGGAGTAAAAGAAAGGTCTGACGAACTCGTTGAAAGTCTGATGGACACGCTGAAGTATCACAAATTTCATGCATAAATCATATACATAGAATGTTCCTTAATTGCTCAGATACTCATGATATTCATTGTCTGGTGCTTTGATAATCTTCAATATCCATTGGCACAATTTTATTCAATTTTGTACAATGAATTTCAGCATTTGATACTTGAGTATATTCATTGTTGGTACATTGTTCTCAGTATTCGATCTCAACGTTTAAATCAAATATATGCTCTGATACTTGTATGCATTTTTGCGATCACATAAATGCTCCAATTATCATAAATCGCTCTGATACCTGATATATTTTAATTTTTTCTGAGTTGTTGAACTCAGGGGGAGACCCTTGAAATTATTTTTGAAATTAAATTGTTCATCAACCTTGGATATTTGTCATCATCAAAAAGGGGGAGATTGTTAGAACCTAAACAATTGAGAAGTTTAGACCCTCTTTAATTTTGATGATAACAAAGTATCTTCTGATAAGTCTTTGAGTTCACAGGTATTAATATCTCTTATGTTTTATCTCACTCAAGCAAGAAGAAGAAAATTCACAAGCACTGAATATATTCCATGTGTGTCAGCATCCGGTTCACTCCAGCGTCTTGTGTAAAGCGAACATCTGGTAGTGTTATTCTTTGACACGTGGATTACTCAATTGCTGCGAGCGTCCATCTCCTGTTCTGAGTGATCATCTGGTTTTTTAATGAATCACGTGGTGATCAAATTGTTGCTCTTCACCTCAGCTACTTTGGAACGGAATTCGAATTTGATCTTTTGCGCTCAATTTTATGTATGAGGAATCAAATGTGACACCTTTAGAATAAGACAAATTCGTACAAGGCAATTGTGTGAAAAGCAGATAGTACAATAACGGAAATATGTACTATTCTGATATTCTCTGGAAAGGAAGAAAAGGAGAGAATTTCAAATTGCCTCACCCAATGATTTGGAGCTGAAATATCTGCAACGGTATTATCCTCAAGACTCCTATAAATACTTCAAGGTATTCATTGAAGAAGTGCTAGAGAAACTACAAGAAACTACATTCTGAAAAGGTTATTACTCAAGTGAGCAATCAAGTTTCATGCCAAGTCTCTAGACTACAAGAACAGAACCTCAGCGTCTGATTCTTTCTTTTAGAAAGTTATTTGTTTGAACTTAATCTTTTCATCCTCTCTGAGAGAGTTATTTTGATTGTATTCAAAACTATCTTTGTGAAAGTTGTATTGCCTAGTTAAGGCTTTGTTCCTCAAAGGCTCGAACGTACTGAGTCGTTTTGAGAAGTTAAGAGTATTGTCAAGTTTGTGACAGTAGAATACTCTTAAGAAAATTCGTAATCAGTTGATTATAGTGGAAAATCCTTCAGGAATGAAGGGACTAGACGTAGCTACCAGGTTGGTAGTGAACTAGTATAAATCTCTGTGTCTGTTGCTTTGCTGCTTTATACTTACGGTTATCTTGCGCATAAAAACAAGTGTTCAAAAATCTTATTTCCAGCGTCTGGTCCTACTCCAGCATCCGATTTCAAATAGATTAATTTTCAAGTGTTCTAAAGTGTTTTTAACTCAAAGTTTGCGAAAAGTTTGTAAACACGATTCAACCCCCTTCTTGTGTTCACGTTCACCTCCTCCTCTTGACAATGATGAACCTATCATCATCTCAAGATCCTAATTCAATCACTTTGTGGAAGCCACTAGAAGAGTTGAGCGTCTTGAAAGTGTTGTACAAACCCTTTAGGGACGTCTTAACCAAACCCAACCACCTCCTTAGTTTTTCTTTTATTTTCCTTCGAAAAACTTGTGTTATTTTGAATGGCTCTGATACTTTGAATTTTTATATAAATCAGTTGATTTTGATTTCACATTTTTCTCACTACTTTATTATGTTTTGACTGTGATGTGTTTTACACTCTTTTTGTCTGATGACAATAGGGGAAGTAAAAGATAAGGATTGATGAACGCCAAAGTAACACGTATCATAACACGTATCATGCATTACATAGTGTCATTAACCATGCTCTGTTACATATTGTATATTCTTGATTAAGTATCTGGTAAATACTACTATGCTCTGATACACACCGTATTATAATAAGCATCTGCTCTCTGAGACTCGTATATCTTATTGATGCTCTGATACTTGGAAATGCTCTGATACATGGATATATATGTTTGAAATACAAATGCTCTGATACATGGATTTTTTTTTAAAAAAATACATGTTCATACTTGGCTATTGAACTCAGGGGGAGACCCTTGTAGTTATTTTTCGAAAACAAATTGTTCATCAACCTTGAATATTTGTCATCATCAAAAAGGGGAGATTGTTCGAACCTAAATGATTGACAAGTTTAGATCCTTAATAATTTTGTTGATAACAAAGTATCTGTGTGTGAACAATTTAATTTATGATAAGTCTTGAACTGTGTAGGAATTAAAATCATTCATATTTCATAACATCACTCAAGCAAGAAGAAGAAGTTTACAAGAAGATGAATACATATATGTTGTGTTTGCATCCGGTTGGCCCTTAGCATCTGGTATATCCAATTAAGCGAGCTTTCGATTATCTAAGATTAAGACACGTGGAACTCAATATGCAACGAGTGTCTTATGCCTTTTGAGCGAGCATCTGGTTTCTTTAGTAAATCACGTGCAAGTCACGTTTATCCTTTCTGCTCAATACCTTAGCGTATCCTGAATTAAATTCAAATTCATTTTGTGCGCTCAATTCTAGGGTACGAGGAATCAAAGGTGACAACTTTGGGATAAGACAAAGTTCATACACTATGTGTCAGGCTGCAAATGATTGAAAAGCAAATAGTATAAATGGTCATAAAGTGTACTATTCTGATATTCTCTGAAATGGGAATAAAGGATATTTTAAAATTACCTCACTCAATGATTTGGAGCTGATTATTTCTGTAATGGTAATATTCTTGAAGAAGTCTATAAATACTCCAAGCTCTCCATTGAAGAAGGTTACATAATTTACTACAAGTGATCAACCTACAATTCTGTGCCAAGAACTCGGCAAACCTGAAAGTGAACTTCAGGGGTTTATTCTTTCTTTTACAAAGTTATTTACATTGTGTTAAAGTTTTTTCATCCTCTTTTGTTGAGAATTATTTTGATTGTATTCAAATCTTTTTGTGAAACTTGTATTGCCTTGTAATATGCGGTTTTCTCAAACGTTCGAAAGTACTGAGTCGTTTTGAGAAGTTAAGAGTATTGTCAAGATTGTGACAGTAGAACACTCTTAAGAAAATTGTAATCAGTGTGATTATAGTGGAAAATCCTTCAGGAACGAAGGGACTAGACGTAGCTACTAGATTGGTGGTGAATTATTACAAATCTCTGTGTCTCTTTCTCTATTGCTTTATCTTTACTTCTGTCTTGCAAAGAAAAATGAGTTTTTCACAGTTTTTATTTCAGCATCCGATACACCTTTTAGCGTCCGGTAATCAAAGTTTTCAAAAGAACTTATTTTCAAGTTGCTTTTAACTTGAAGTTTGCGAAAAGTTTTCAACACAATTCAACCCCCTTCTTGTGTTCACGTTCACAGACCGCCTTCGTTACGTAACAACTAATAACCATAAGGAGGCCCTAGTCTTACGGCTCTACCTAGGATGAAAATCTAACATACTATATGTGCATGCAGATACACAGTTATCGATAATCAATCATAAGGATCAAAGCCTAGCGTCGTTTAAGGCTACCTACTCCTATCATATTATCACACAACCAACCAATTAAAAAGACATAAGCAAACTTATAAACAAGAATATATATATATCACACATATATCATGTTATTAAACAAAACACACAAGCAAGCAGACAAACAAAACCTAACTGGTTGATAGGTATACAAAGTCTATCCTTAGCCACTGTATCCCGCAACTCCTCTCCTGAGGTGTTGCTGACGTCAGCCCTAGTAGGGTTTGAGGAGCCCTACGTCTACTAGCTGCTATAATCTACGAATATTTTCCCTAATTGAAAAGGTTCTTCCCCCTCACCTGGATTCCTCGCGTATTCCTGCTTCTATCACAAACTCTCGAATAGCCTTCACTCTCGAACCTTAGTATTCCCCTAACTTCCTCTCGTTTCCTCATTCGCGACCCTCAACGTTGAGATTTTCCCTAGTGCACAAGATCCTCTCTTGATGCAGGTGTAGAGCATACTTACTCCTTAGAAGAAATTCCTATAAAACCCTTAGAGAGAGAAAGCCTAGAGGGAGAATAAGTGGATTTGGATGCTAAAATCACAAAATGGAAGACTATTTATACTAGGGGATAAGGTTAGCTCGTGTCATGATATACCCTATATCGCGTTGCGTGGTATATAGATTAGACGCATGTCATACGCGTGTTATCTTGGGTGCCTGGGATCTTGCCACGCCTTAGGTACCTTCGCGTTGCGAGGTACCTTAGCTCTCGCCGCGATATACCCTATATTGTGTTGCAAGATATGCAGATTAGACGCGTGTCATACACGTGTCATCTTGGGTGCCTGGGATCCTTCCATGCCTCATGTACCTTCGTGCTGTGAGGTACCTCAACTCGCGTCGCGAGCTTACTCAAACTCAACTTCTCATTTTTCCTTTGTTATTACTCATAAATCATTCTTTTACTTATTCTAAGGCTCTTGATAATCCCCTAATTATCCTCACTATTCCTTCTTAACTAAGCAAAACCTAATTTATAAAATTACGGATGTTATAGGCAGTGTTGCCAAGTATGTAAAGCTCGTATAAGTGCATACAATTCTTTATCATATATAGAGTAATTTAAAACAATGCCTTGCAATTTTTCACTAAAGTAAGCTATGGGATGGCCCTCCTGAAGTAAAAAAGCCTCAATCCCCACATTTGATGCATCACATTCAAGTTCCAAAGACTTGAAGAAATTTGGTAAAGCAAGTATAGGTGCATGACTAAGCTTTTCTTTGAGGGTGTTAAAACTTTTCTCTTGAGCCTCCCCCTACTTAAAGATAACGTCCTTTTTTACAACCTCGTTCAAGGGGCAGCTGAGGTGCTAAAATCTTTCACAAACCTCTTATAAAAGCTAGCTAACCCATGAAAGCTCCTTACCTCACTTACAGACTTAGGGGGTAGGCCACTCCCTAATTGCCCTTACCTTTTCTTCATCCACTTATACACCCTTAGCACTAATAACAAATCCTAAGAATACCACATGGTCGGTGGCAAAGACACATTTTTCCAAATTGGCATACAACTTTTCCTTCCTAAGGGCGCTCATCACATCTCTAAGGTGTTCTAAGTGCTTGTCTAAGGTTATGTTATAGATCAATATGTCATCAAACTATATCACTACAAATTTGCTTATGAATTCCCTCAGAACATGATTCATCAATCTCATAAAGGTACTAGGCACATTTGTGAGCCCAAAGGGCATTACCAACCACTCATAGAGACCATGCTTAGTTTTAAAAGTTGTTTTCCATTCACCCCCTTCTTTGATTCGAATTTGATGGTACCCACTTTTTAAATCAATTTTAGAAAAATAACATGCACCATGCAATTCATCAAGCAAATCATCTAATCTAGGAATGGGATGCCTATATTTGATAGTAATATTATTAACAACCTTATAATCAGTGCACATACGCCAAGTGTCGTCCTTTTGGGGGACAAGGATGACGGAAACGACACAAGGACTCAAACTTTCTCTTACCCAACCTTTTTACAGTAAGTCCCCAACTTGCCTTTGGATCTCCTTATTTCCTTGGGATTTGTCCTATAGGCAGGCCTATTGGGCAAACAAGCCCCCGACAGGAAATCCATTTGGTGCTCAATTCCCCTTAAAGGAGGTAGTCCGGCAGAGACTTCATTAGGGAATATATCTTCAAAATCATGCAAAAGAAATTCAAGTTTACTAGGTAGGGGGTTAGAGTTATAATTTAAATACAAATACTTGTACACACAAAGGTACAAATCTTGCTTTGCAAAGCAGGCCCTCTTAATCTCATATCCCTAGCAATTAAACACTCAATGTTTCTCTCAAGCTCCTTGTCCTTAGTCTTTGAGTCCTTTTTCTTTTGCTCCCTTTTTAGCCTTAATGCCACTTGGTCTTCATAAATCTGTTTAGGAGAAAGAGGAACAAGTGTTATTTTTAGAGAATTATGAACAAAGGAGTACTTGTTAGTTAAACCATCATGTATAGCATGTTTATCATATTGCCAAGGCCTTCCAAGAAAAATATGGTCGGCCTCCATAGGCACAACATCACATAAGAATTCATCCTTATATTTACCAATGGAATGACTTACCAATACTTGTTGATTTACTAGTAACTCACCACTCTCACTTAGCCATTGAAGATTATAGGGTCAAGGATGGGGAATAGTTTTGAGTTCTAGTTTTCTTACCAAACGTTGGCTTGCCACATTGGTGAAAATCTCACCATTAATGATTAAAGAGCACACTTTACCTTGGATTAGGCATCTTGTGTGGAAAATGTTTTCCTTTTGGCTTTGGTCATCAACCACGACTTGGCTTCCCAAAATCCTTCTTATCATAAGCAAATCACCATCGACCGCATAAGTCTCACTTTCCTCTTCTCCTCCACTTGTTGGGGGAAATTTAGGACATGAGTCACTAGTAATGTAAAAACTCTCCCTCATCACCATGGTTCTTTTATTGGGACGCTGTGTGTCCACTTCCCAAGCACTTGAAGCACTTAATGTTCTTGCTTTTAGAAGAAGAATTCTCATTTGTGGAAGGAAATTTTTAGAGTTTTTAAAGTACATACCTTCCTTGGAGTTTGCGGTAGGGCTCTCCTTTGGTTTCTTGTCCTTCCAAGTGGATGGTTTGAAGTTGGAAGAAGTTTTATTGCATGCGCCTTGCCTTTAGAGTTGCTTTTCCACCTTTATGGCTTGATGCAGTAAGTCGTCATGTTCATCATAATTTTGCAACTCTACAATATCTCAGATTTCATGGTTTAGACCATGAACAAAACATGCCATGGTAGCTTCCCTATCCACCACAACATTGGCCCTTATTAATGCACCCTCCATCTCCTTATGGTATTCATCCACACTTTTAATTCCTTGGACAAGTCTTTGGAGTTTATTATGTAACTCCTTATGGTACCATGAAGGTACAAACTTCCTTCTCGTCACCACTTTCATTTCCTCCCAAGTTTCTATGGGATGCTCCCTCTTCCTTTATTGCTCCCTTCTTACTTAATTCCACCAAATCAAAGCATACCCGATAAACTCAAGGGCTGCCGTCTTAACCTTTTTCTCTTCGTTATACTCACGCTAGGAAAAGAGGTGGTTAATTTTGGTTTCCCACTCAAAGTAGGTTTCGGGGTCATTCTTTCTTTGGAAAAATGTATTTGGATCCTAACCCTTCCTAGGTCTCCTTCCCTTTCATTACTCCTATGCCTAGGGATGGCAAAAAAATCCGCACCCGCGGATATCCGCGGGTAAAATCCGTCACGGATTTAAAATGGGTAACTTAATGGGTACCCGCGGGTGTAACGGGACGGGTTTTTTTCTACCCGCATGTTAACGGGGTGGGTGCGGGTTTCATACTACCCGCCCCGCGGGTACCCGTAAATATGAAATTATATAAATACCCATACCTATATAAATACAACTTACCCTAATTTTTTCCCCTAAATTTCCTTAACACATTTCACAGCCGCCGCAAATGAAGGACTCTGAGATTGTCTCTGTTCCTCACGCGTCCTCGCCTCTTCTTTCTCTCTCTGGTCGCAGACACACAGCACCACGCTCCCTCTCTCTCTCTCTTCCATTATTTCCTCTTTTCCCTTTCTCTCTTCGATTCACCTAAATCCAGTTCTTTTTTTTCTTTAGTTACAACACCTAAATCCAGTTCTATAATTACTTTGTGTGGTCATCTTTTTTGCTGGCCTTGTCTTTACAAATGGCTTCACTTTCACTCACAGTCACGAGAATGCCTAGTGTGTAAGGCGTTGATTGAGGAGCAGAAGTTGGTTCCTTTATATGGGAGAGGAAAGACATCAACTGATCCGAGATCGAAATCTATCTATTCCTGGTGTTAATATCCCACATTGTCCTGCCGGTTAGAGACCTGAAACTGCTCCTCCACCTAAATCAAATCCTTTTTCTCAACATGGGTTTGGATTCACTGGTGGATTAGGGGGATTTGCACCAGTCGCAACTGCAAGATTTGGGAATTTCACACTTTCTGCAGAGGCTACTGATGTTTGTTATTTTTTGTGTGGTTCTTGCCTTTTTTTTTGTACAAATGGTTCTTGTTGTTTTTTTTTTTGATTCTAAAATGGTTCTTGCTTTTATTTGGCAATAGATTGAATAGAATTCAGACTGCTAATAGAAGCAAACTTAAGCGCTTATCAATCTTCCTGTGTGATTTTTATTATTATTATTATTATTATTTTGTACCTATGTAAGTTGTTCATATCGTACTCTCTTATTATTCTTGTACGTTTCTGATTAGTTTGTGTATCTTGATCTGCATTCTCATGCAAAATTTCATTTCAAGATCATAAAATCCGTGTACACCCGTGGATACCCGTGGATATTCATAAAATCCATGGGTTTCCACTAAACGGATACCCATGCGGGTTGCGGGCGGGCACGGGGCGGATTTTCATTCTGCGGGGCGGGTGGCGGGTAGCTACTACCCGCACCCGTGGAGCCCCATTGCCATCCCTACCTATGCCTCATATCCCTACTATCATGACTCCTCTCACGCCTTCCCACCCTTCTCCTTCCCTCATAATACCGCCCATCCCTCCTTTTTCTTCTCGATTCATGACTTTCCTCACTTTCATTCGAGACCTCATGGTGACAGTTTGTCCACTTATTAATATGCTTCTTGTTCCTCCTTTCTCCTTCCGAGTTATGGGCTCCTTCACTCCTATTGGAGACCTCTTGGTGATGGTCTTTTGTCCTTTCATTTTCAAACCTAGTGTTCATTTCAACGTGGATCTTTTCTAATTCACTAGTTAAGAATTGCATCATTTTTGCCGCCATTGGGGACAGGGTGCTTCCTCAACTCATGATTCAACGAAAAATTAAGAAGTATGAGTTCAAAAATTTGAAATAAGGACTTCACCACTCTTTTCACGTGTTTCACTCTTAAGTTGAATCCCGCTCGTGTTTCACACAAATTCGGCTTTTGATTTTAAAGAAACACTCTTGCCTTTTACCCCTCTAGTCCTCTTTAGGTTCTTAATTAAACCTTCTTATGTTTCAAAAATAAAAAAATATTGATATAAACTTGTAGCGGCCCTCACAAGAGTTATCACTTGGAGGCCAAGGAAAAAAAAACTACTAAGACAAAACTTTACAGGAATTTTAAAGACAAAGCTATTAAGGAAACATGTACAACTCAAATAAGAAAGCCAAAAAAAAAGGACAGAAAGGGAATTAGGAAGAATAATAAGAAAAATTGCACAAAATTGTATGAACTATAGCACCACTCTTAATGAATTTTTCAACAACAAACGAAATTATCTTATTAAGTGCAAGAGGCAGTCTCTTTTTTAATTTATATTTTCGTATTTCTTTTTCTTTTGTACTATGGATCACACCCCTTTTTTTAGCAATTAAAAAAGTTGGTTCTTGAAATTTTAATGCAAATTGATATGTCAACTGTGTGATTAGGAGTTTCATTTTTAAGTCAAGGTGCTATAAACATAAACAACAATGAATATGGAAATAAAAGATTAAAGCTTTAAACTGTGCAAAAGAATAAATGACTGAAATTAGTGACAGGAATTAAATATACAAAAAGTAAATGACAGGAATTAAATTGATAGAGATTAAATGAGTGAAATTAAATAGCTGGAATTAAATGGACAGAAAGTAAGTGACTGGAATTACAAGGCAGTAAGAACAATACACAATAAAGAAAAACAAGAACTTTATCACTTCTAGGATCCAGGCTCGAGATCCCACATGATATGAACCAAACAAGGGTTCATTGTTTTTACGGATCATCCTTGAAATTGACTTCTTGTTTTAAGATCAGAATGAGAATGAAAACCTTTATTTTCCTTTAGGTTCTGTTTAGTTCAGGGGTTTTGGAGGGGAGGGGAAGGGAAATGAGGAGTTATTTTAAATTATGTTTGTTTGGTTCAATTTTTTTGAGGGGATGGGAGGGGAGGGGAGGGGAGCAAAATCCCTCATAAGCAAATTTTGGCTCCCCTCTAAAAGTGGGGGGTTTTGGAGGGGAGGGGAGGGGAGATTAAATAATTTAAAATAAATTACTTAAATATCCTTTATATAATATAATATAAAAGGCTATAAGGATATACAACCCCTCCCCTTCATTAAAATCCATCCCCTCCCCTCATGAACCAAACATGCAAAGGCTTCCCTCCCCTCCTCTCAACCAAACATAAAATAAAATTAAATCCCTCCCTTCCCTTCCCCTTCCCATTCCCTCCCCTCCCCTCTATTAAAATCTCTCCCCTTCCCTCCCCTCGTTTGAACCAAACAGACCTTTAAGGAAGTTGTTCCTCAAAACTCTTATCATAGGCACATAGGATAGGTAAGCAAAGCTTTGAATTTTTTATTTAATCGCGCACAAGAGCACAAGAGAAATCATAAAAATGCAAGCTTTCTTAGGTATTAGCAATAAAGGAGAAACCTTCATGTAATATTAAGCAAAGAAGAAAGCTTTTAGAGTAAAATGTGGTTCTCTTGTTAATGGTCAACTCTTATTGAAGAGCAAGAAACAAAGCAAGCTTTGTTTCAAAGATTAGGCACATAAAACTCATAAAGAACAAATCGAGATTAATAATTTATGAAAGTGTAGCGCAAAACATAAACAATCATTCAACAAAATGAAAAGAAGAAAAGATGGAGAAGACAAGAATATGGAAGAAGGCACCACACTCAAGAGAGTGATAAGCCAAGTGTAGATTCACCAACAAAGTATAGCAACCTTTGATAAAAACCAATGAAGGTACTGCCAAGAACCTTAGAGAGACTAAGCTCACAAAGACTCAAAAGGAGTATGATAATTCAATCAATTTCAAAAGTGCTGAATCATGGAAATACAAGGCTATTTATAGCCATTTGGTAGTATCTCCCCTTTTAAAGCCTATTGATGAGTGCATCCCCTTCCTTTCTTGCTCCCAACTAACCCTAACCCTAATTGGATGTTGGGCTTGACCCAATACCACGGTTCACACTCGTTCTAATTTCCTACACGCTCGAAATCGAGACTTATTACAAACAAAAAAACCATTATGAAAGTTTTAAACCAGAAATTGAAATTATCCAACAATATAAATAAACGTAAGAGTGGTATTCATGCCCCCACTATGGGTTCTTCAATGACTTGGACCATTTGTAGTAGTTTGGGCTTTGCTTCTCGAATGGGCCAAGTACTTAAGGTTGAAATGATCTATTGGCCCAAGGCTTACGATAAGAAGTAGTTGATCTCTTGGTCCAGTGCTTTTGGGGCCTTCTTAGCCTTTGCACTTGTCATTGGGCCTCCAAGTCCTTCAAGTGCATCATTGGGCTTTGTTTTCTTTGGGCTTACATCCACCATGCCTTCTTGGTCTCCATCACAGCATCAACTCAGACCAAACTCATATCTATGAAGTCTTTGATCAACTCCATTTCCTTGACCATCATAGCCAAGCAACACAACATCTTTCTGCTCAAAGCGTCAGCCACAATATTCGCCTTCCCTCGTTGTAGTTCAACTCAAATTTATGATCCTTCAGAAACTTCATACA
This sequence comes from Calophaca sinica, assembly GCA_037113605.1. Lineage (NCBI taxonomy): Eukaryota > Viridiplantae > Streptophyta > Magnoliopsida > Fabales > Fabaceae > Calophaca > Calophaca sinica. The sequence goes on along the minus strand of CM073735.1, from coordinate 106,563,172 downwards.
TCTGTACTGCCTCATATTCAGCTCATTCTAATCGAACAAGTATATCAAGCTCTTGCGATCACTGAACACTTCAAACCTTGCTCCATACAAATATTGCCTCCAAATCTTTAGAGTGAAAACCATTGCTCCTTGCTCCAAGTTATGAGTAGGATAATTGCTTTCACGCGTCTTAAGTTATCAAGAAGCATATGCAACTACTTGTCCATGCTGCATCGACACTCCTCCTAATATTTACTTCAAAGTATCACAGTACACAACAAAAAGATCACTAGGACTAGGTAGAACCAACACGGGTGCAAGCGTCAATATGTCCTTCAACTTTTGAAATCTTTCTTCACACTTGGTATCCTACACAGAGACTTGACCTTTCCTTGTAAGGTTGGTCAATGACAAAGCTATCTTAGAGAAGCCTTCAATGAACCTCATATTGTAACTAGCTAGTCCCAAGAAATTCATAATCTCGATCACTTAGGCATCTCCCAATGCAATACCGTCTAAACCTACACGGGGTTTATGACAATACCACCTTTAGAAATCACATGCCCAAGGAAGCTCACATCTTCTAGCCAGAACTCACACTTCAATAACTTAGCATACAACTGCTTCTCCTTGAGGGTCTACAGGACAATCCTTAAGTGTTCGTCATGCTCTTCTTGTGACTTCAAATACACTAGCATATCATCGATGAAAAGAACTGCAAACCTGTCCAAGTAAGGATTAAATATCTTGTTCATCATGAACGCAATAGGAGCATTAGTCACACTGAAAGGAATAATAGTTGATGATAACTCCAGCCTTAACTCAAATTTGATGATAACTTGACCTCAAATATATCTTGGAAAAACCACAAGCTCCTATCAGTTTATTCACAAAGTCATATATTCTTGGAAGTGGATAACAATTCTTAATAGCCACTTTGTTAAGCTGTCAAAAATTGACACATAGCCTCATTACATTATCCTTCTTCTTGACTAGTAGAATTAGTGCTCCCCATGAAGATGCACTAGACTTGATGAACTGCTTCTGTATCATGTCCTCCAGTTGCTTTTTCATCTCAGTAAGCTCCAACAGAGATATCCAGTAGGGTGCAATGGAGAAAAGTCCAGTACCAGGCACAAGATCATTAGTAAACTCGACCTCTCTCTGTTGGCAAACTAACAACATCCACAAAAACTTCTGGGAATCCACACACAGTTGGTACATCCTTTACTTCAGACTTATTATCTACCGACAATGATGAAAAAGTCCCATAAACTTGAGTGTCTTCCCTCAATGAAGCTCTAGCCTGATTGGCAGTAAGAATCCTCGGATCCATAGGCTCAACAGAAACGACGATCTTCTCAAAGCAATTCGAAAGAACATGGTTGGTCACCAGCCAATCCATACCAAGGATAACATTCAAGTCCTCAAGAGGTAAACACACGAGATCTGCTAAGAATTATCCACTATCAATAGTGATAGTGCATCCCTTACATACAAGCGAGGTAGTCACGAGCCTTCTCGTCGGCATAGCCAACACCAAATCAAAAGAGGGACTGGACATAAGCAACTTTAACAACTCCACGCAAGCATACGATATAAAAGAATGGGTTGCAACTGAATCAAACAATGCAACTAAAGGAATTCCTTGAATGAGACACTTACCCTGAATAAGGTCTTCAGCTGTAGATGCTTCAGTTCCACTGAGTGCAAAGACTCTGCCAATATTCTCCAGTCAGTTTGCCTGAGGTTTTTGAGTCTTACCACCACTTGATGGCTTGGTCGTCGTTTCATTGCAGTGCAAGCTGATATGACCAGACTTTCCACACTTGAAGCAAATAATGTCATCCTCCTTGCAATCACCAGTGAAATTGCCCTTGCCGCACTTGCCACACTTCACCACATAAGGTATAAAACCTCCACTTTAAGATATACCTCCTGCTTTGGGGACTTCTTGTCATTACTATTCTTGAATCCAAAAGACGTTGATGCCAAATATTGTCGTCCTTTATGATGCAATGTGGTCTTCCTGCTACTTGAGATAGTATCCTTCATCTGCGCAACCCTTGCCTTATAGCGGTCTTCAAAGATTCGCATATTGGCATTTATGAATAAAATAGAAATAATAATCATATATTAAAATTCACAGACAATTTAAAACTTTCAAACCAAAGGTAGAGTCGTCACGCTCAACAACTAACAATTGCGGAATTAAAATCAAGAGTCATTACAACCACAAATAAAAGAACAATTGAAACGAATCCCCCGATGTCACAAGTATCTCAGAGCTGACCCTAATTGAAAATATCGGTAACAACAATTAAATCAACAATTCATAACAAAACGAGAAATTCTAACTACAAGTTGATCGCATCCACGAATCACTTCTCAGCCATATCATCCTTTTCACCTGCAAGCTCGTCATCTAAATATGCACAATGGCACATGAGTAGCCAAAACAAAGGGGTTAGAAATCATATACAATAATAACACTTAACGACAAAGGAAATAACATAAGCAATGCGCGTTACAATATCACATATCAACCACAACATCAACATCATATCCAATCCTAGAATGACGCCTACTTCGGAAAGCATGCGGATCCAAGTAAACTCAAGTGAGTGAGTGAAGTGCCCCCATCACTCTTGAGTACGAACAGTGTCTAGTCAGGTTGATCCGATTTATAATCGACGCTTCCAAAGAAGGTTCTCCGCCTTTACGTAAGACCCCTACTCGATCGACCTCAAGGTCTGCACCGCACTCCATCACGGCTGTCATTATTATGCATCCATTTTGTTCACCGCCAATAACAACGTGACACCTTACGATGCATGAACACAAAAGCAAACAAGATATCTATCAACAACAACTATCAACAACACCAACCAACTTAGCAAGTGGTCGACAATAACAACATCAACAAGGTACTACTTGTCAATAAGTCAACAAGTTTCCCCCAACCTTGGAACAAGTCCAAGTAATCATCCAACCTCCCAACACTAAGTTCAACTAACCTTTCTTATCTCTTAATCCTTTTTATCAAGTACTCATTTTCAATTAAATTCATCTAAGGTACATCATCCCTTAAGATACCCTATTGAACCTAAAAAACCCATAAAATACACGATAGGACAACCTTAAGCCGGTACAAAGCAAAACACGCGAAAACACGACACTGCACTGCCTCCCAGAGGGCACCTGGCGCCTGGAGTTGTGGGCGTCTGGCGCCCAGCCCTTGTCCACCAATCTTCCTTGCGAATTTTAATTGTAGTCCCCACACATTCGTGGACGACCGGAAGTACCGTACTACTTCCAAATAATTATAGAACACTAATCAAAAGGGTTTTGGTCATTATCTAACTTATCTTGAATTTAAAAAAATTCGATTAGTGAAACCTTATAAAATTCTGTCAACACTTAGTCAATTTTTCAATCATTTTTCTGCATAAAACTTTCCTAAGTTATCCAACCACTTGTTCTCACTCCTACATACTTAAACCATTGTCATATGAAAACCATCCTCATTCCTAGATTCCAAGATCCATTTGAGCCCATAACTTAGTCACTTAAATGCCATAATTACCTTATAAATTTCTGCATAATTACTAACTATCACTCATACTCCAATTTCTGCATAATCATACCTTCACACCTAGTGAACTTAAGTGTAACATAACCATACCTTAGGACATTCTAGCACTCAAATAACACATCAAACTCTGAATAGCACACAAAAACAAAAGACATCATAATCAAGGCATACATTTCATTCATACACCTGTTAAGCATCCAAGCCAAGACAACCAATCCAACACATATTTCGTACATAACAAGCTATTATAAGATCAATTCAAACAACACAAGGCATTTCTAATTGATATTAACATCATGACAATATCTAACTCATGAATTTCCCATCACCATGGTGATGGTACTCAATCATGTACAACCGCACCAAGCCTATAGACCATAAGACCTTCCTATTGCTTAATTAAATCCATAAGCCCACTATCATGCATCATTCTACCCCCTTACCTTAATCAATTTTCGTGATCCCTAGATAAGGTGGAGAAGAATGGTTTTTGCTCCACCAAAAGTACTTTGTCTCCTTCAAGAACACAAGAATATGACATAGAATGGAAGAAGGGTAAGTTTTGAGCCCTAGAATGAACAAAAGATCAAACCCTAACCAATGGACTCACCTTTGAACGTGGCAAAAACATAAGAAAGGGGGGTTTGAATTGGGTTTTAGAAATCTTTTCACAAAGTTTGTGTGTTTATGAAAACCTTTTCAAAACAACTCGATCATAAAATAAGGCAGTACGTAAGGAGAAGAGAGAAAAGAGTGACACAGTGATTTATACTAGTTCACTATCACCTGATAGCTACGTCTAGTCCCTTCACACACTTGAAGGATTTCTCCACTATAACCAACCTGATTACACTTGAGAGTATAATATTGTCAAACTGGCTATACTCACAACTTCTTAGAACGACTTAGTACAGTTAGGCCTCTAAGGAATACATCTACTACTGGGCTAAAATACAATGTTCAAAAATATTTTGAAGCAATGTCAAATAACTCTTACAGAGAGGATATACAATGAAAAACTTAAGCACAATGAATAACTTTCAGACTGAAAGAATAAAAACGATTAAGTGCTTTGTTCAATGTGATCTCAGATACTTGGAATGATTCATGGTTGCTCATTTTGTATCACAGCGTTAACCTACTTCAGTGGATGAAGTAAGGTATATATAGCTAGGGTTGTGAATAGTGCCATTGTGACCTAACAACTCTTTTTAGCTAGGTCAAAAGACTTCAGATCCCCTTTTTGTGGCTTTAGCTAGTCACGTTGTTTTCCACTCTGCTCAAAGAATACTGACACAACAGACACAATCAGAGTGTTTGTCTCTTGTGAGCTTTTTGAATACTAGACCCTTCGAGATCAAGTTTCCTGATGATTATATTCGTTGACATTCCCTTTGGCCTTTGATACCTCGTACATTAAAATGTTTCATTAATGATGTCTCTTAAATACGCGAAGTAGGCTTAAATAAGCTTCAGTCTGTTTCCTATCAGAGCTACACTGTTCACCAGAGTGAGCTTGAAATAGAGGCAACTTCTTCAGCGTAGAATTCATTTGCCTTTCATATAACAGAGAGTGTTGTAGAATTACATGAAGGCTTCCACAGAGTGGTCTAACCATAGTCTGTTGTATGCGTTTACTGAAGACCAGAGCGTTGACCAAACAGAATGTGGTCTCAATAGAGTGTTGTCTGCCAGAGCGTTGACTGGCCAAACAGAGTTGACTAAGTCAAGAGCTAGTCTTGCCAGAGCTTGGTTTACCAACAGAGTTGACTGGTCAAATAGAGTTGACTAAGTCATGTATGGTCTCACCAGAGCGTTGACCACCATTAGAGTTGACCAACTTCAGAGCAAGGCTTTTCCCACCATGTCAACATCAAAACAGAGGATCAATGTCAGACTTAGATGTGTAAAATTCAAGATTTCACTAAGTTTTTTGAGATATCTTCTTATGATAAATAGTGATTTCTGCACACTAACAAACACATCAGAGAATAAATTGTTCTCTTAATCATTTGTTATCATCAAAATAATTAAGGGTCATTGTTTCTGAATCCACTTGATTCCAACAATCTCCTCCTTTTTGATGATGACAAATACATATATTGATAAACAATTTATCTTTAGAAAAATATTTATTTCAAATAATTTCAGAGGCTCCCCCTGAATTAAGCATATATAAATATTTTCCAAGTGTAAATATCAAATCACATTCAATACAGTATCAGAGCATTTGATGTAGTATCAGAACTTGCCAAACAAATATATGCAACTTTCAGAGTACATAACTTTATTCCAAGTTAATGTAATAGAGTTAATAGTGCAAGAAATGCAATGCATGATGACACTTGGTTAATACATTAGGTTCATCAATTACTCTATCTATATTTTCTTCTCCCCCTTTTGTCATCAAATAAAAAGTTTAAGACAGAAATAAAGAGCATCACAGTCAAAACAGTTTAAGAAAGATAAAGTGAAAACTGTAAGTGCCAAAAATTGATTTCATTATAATATATAGTCAAAGTACAAAAGATGTAACAAAAAAAAACAAGAGGCTGAAACAAAAAAAAATGGAAAAGGCCTAAGGTTTTCTATGGCTTGTCCAATCGGGCTAGAATAGCCTGCAGTAACTCAGTCATCTGGTCCTGCCTTCTGTCAGATTCTTCAAAATGCTTCTCAGTTGCTTCCATAAACTTGGTGAACTTATTGTTTTCTTCAACAAATTTATCAAAAATATCCTGAGGAACCACCACAGAATGGCTTTCAGTAGCAGAGGTAGAAGATGTCCCTAAAGAGGATGGTTGAGCAACCATTGCAGTAAAGGCAGGAGAAGGTGTAACAGGTTCTTGTTGAGGTGGCGGTACACGAGGAGGAGGAGGAGGTAGAAGAATTGGAGCAGGTTCAGGCTCCCAAACAACAGGAGTTGTGTCCTTTGGAGGAACTTTCCATTTAAGAGCAGCGTGCCGTCTCCTATTTCTTTCAAGTTGATCTTGTTTGTCCTTATCAAACTAGTTACGCACAATTACCCAATTTTCATAGCAGTCCTCTTGAGCTAGTTCAGAAAGAACTTCATCAACTCTCTCTTCTCCAAGGAATTTCCAGAAGCGAGACTCTCGGTATCTCTCAGCCTTAAGAGATTCAAAACTGGCAATCAAATGGGGATAGCATTCAGGCACAACTTTTGGTGAGGGTTCACATTCACTCTGGGAATCTGGACCAAGGGTTGCAGGAAGATCCAGAGTTGGAAGATCAATGATGGTAACATCATCATCAGATTCCAATGGTTCTGCATTAGATGCAGGTTCTGCCAATATGGGTGAATGGGGTGGAGAAATGGATTGAGGCAGGAAAGGGACAAGAATAGGGGGTCTAAATGTGGGGTCAGGCACGGGTTGAAGTATGGTGAGGGGTAGTGCTTCACAAACATTATTGAGCCAGGTAAGGGGATTAAGGTTTTCTGGAGAAAGGGCTCAGGTTCTGTTTCTATAACAGGTTCGGATTGTGAAGGTATGTTGAGGTCAGGTTGAATTAAAGGAGGTGAGGGAGGTCTAGGTGGTGATTTGGGGCTAAGTGGAGGAGTAGTAGATTTAGGTTGTGGTGAAGGTGTTTTGGTTGTTTGTGGTTGAGATGATGGAATGTGAGTGGTTTGTGTTGAAGGTGATGCAAAAGTAGAGGTTGAAGGGTGAATAGCTGAAATGGGTTCAATATAAGGAATTTGAACTTGGGGTAGTGGTCTCTGTCTCAGTCTCAGAGGGACATAATTAGCTTCTTCTTCATTAGATAAAGATGAGTCAAAGGGTAAAGAAGACAAAGGCTTTTTAGGAGGAGAGGGTTTCTTAGAAGGTTTGGGTTGAGAAGGTTTTGATGGAGGAATAGGTTTAGTGGGTTGTGGAGGAGGGATTGGTTTAGACACAACAGGTCGTGTAGAATGTTCAGACCCAACAGATGCAGAACCATAAACAGAATCATACAAGCGTACTGCATCATCTAGTACCTTGATTTTCTTTGTTGCTGGGAGATCACCCAACTTGGTCATCCGCTTCAACTTTGAAGTAGCAGGTGCAGTAGTAGCAGGAACAACAGTGTTGATGGTCATAGGAGCATAAGTGGTTGTTGCAGTAGCAGTAGTGCTGGAGGCAACAGCAGGAGCAGTGGAGGAAGGAGTAGTAGTTGTGACAGAGGCTTGTTCCCTTAGCCTTTCTTCTTTGAGGTGTAGGTAATATTGATAGTTGTCTTCCTTGCATTTGGCTATCATCTCATCAACCTCAACTTTCTTCTCCTCAATTTCTTCTGGCATCACTGAGCGCATGAATGCAGGTCTCACTGGTTGAACCAAGTGATTGGGCTCAGCAATGTGGATGTCAGTGCTCCTAGTTACTCTCCTGGTTGGCTCAGCAGTAACTTCACTTATCTTCCTCTTTCCCTTCCTTACAGGTTTTCTCCTACCTTCTTCTTCTTTTTGCATCTCAGCAATAATCTCTTCGGATAGAAGCTTCATTCTCCTCAAGTTCTCACTGGAGAAGGTTGGTACACTCATGGTTTTGAGTGCAACTCCAGCTTCTTCAGTGTGAAGCTCTTGAAGATGCCGAATCAAGCCTTGAGTTTCTATTATAGCAGAGAGCATCCTTCCATAAGGGATGTTCAAGTTTTTTCCTTTTCTGGAGAACATAATGTTTCTGCGCAGATGATCAAAAATGAGGCTTGGCATGTTGACTTTGGCCTTGGTCTCATAGTTCCACATAATGAACTTGTGGTCACTGCTCACAGTGTCCACGGATCCAAACTTCGGAACAATGTAGTGCATTATGATCTTGAAGAGCACTCTGAACTTGTTCTTCATGTCCACAACCTTAGAACTACCAGGTTTCTCATAGATGGAGTCGTTGATTGTTTCCCAGCCACCAAAATCCTTTTCCCAGCCATCTTTGATAACAACTCCAGAATTAAGGCATTTGATAACATCAGCAATGATGTCCCGAGTGATCAGAATATTCTTTTTCTGAACGTAGTTGTGAATGGTGTTGTCCTTGCATCGAGCATACATCCAAAATTCCTTTACCAATTCCTCATATACTGGGTAGTTTTCCATAAAAAAGAAATCCATTATACTCATATCAATGAAGTTAGTTCGGAAGGGGTACCCTTTATCAGCTAAGTCTTGGAAGTTAACTTGGTGTTCCACCATCACCTTCAGTTGGTGTTGCTCAGCGTTCACCAAGGTAGGTTGAGGTTCTTCCCCAGGACCATAAGCAAACAGTTGTGGAGCGGCCATTGCAGGTACAGAGAATTCCAAAGAGAAGATAGAAGACGAAAGGGGTTTAGGGTTACAAACAGTGAGGCTTCTCAGAGAGATAGTCTGAGTAGTGGGTGTAGTGAGTGAGTGAGTGAGTGGGTAATAAAACGTGTTGAAGAAGGCAAACCGCCTTTTTCAATTTTCAAAATAAATGAAATAAATATTTGTCATTTCAAAACTGAAATGTGCCACACACTGAGTAAACGAGGCGCAGTAAAACTGTCCTCGGGTAGTAAAAGATAATAATGACTCAGTGAGAGTAACTCTCAGCCACTGACGCATCAACTAGCCTAATAGAGACACGTGTACACAAAGATTCCCAGAGGCACCTTTGTGATAAATGCAACAGACTCATATGAACAGTCATCAAAACAGATGATATAGAAATTAAATAATAATAAGATAATAAATTATAAACAAATGATTAATAATTAAGCAATAATCAGAGCTAACATATAAACAGAGGCACATATCAGACAGACTCACATATGCAAACAGAGGCACGTGTAACTAACAGAGGCACGCGTGCAACAACAGAGGCAGCAACAAAATAGATGCAAATAAGCAATCAGATGCAGACATTTTAGAGGCTCACAAAACAGAGGCAACTATATTCAAATTAAACATTCAATCCTTTATAAGATGAAAATTCAAATTCTTTCTTATAAAGTTGAATCTATCTTCAGCAAGAGGTTTTGTAAAGATATTTGCCCATTGATGGTCAGTATCAATAAATTTAATTTCAAGTATCCCTTTCTAAACATAGTCTCTAATGAAGTGATGTTTAATTTCAATATATTTAGCACGTGAATGCAAAATAGGATTTTTAGTCAAACATATTGCAGAGGTATTATCACAGTATATAGGAATGTTACTCTCTTTAATCTGATAGTCCTCAAGCTGATACTTCATCCATAGTAGTTGTGAGCTACTGCTTGCAGCAGATATATACTCAGCTTCTGCAGTTGATAGTGTAATTGTGCTTTGCCTTTTGCTGGAACAAGAGATAAGGTTTGCTCCAAGAAATTGGCAGCCACCACTTGTGCTCTTTCTTTCAATTCTATCTCCAACAAAGTCAGCATCACAGAAACCTACTAACTTGTAATTTTCTGAGTTCTTATAAAGCAAACCAAGGTTAGTTGTTCCTTTGAGATACCTAAAAATTCTCTTAACAACAGTTAAGTGAGATTCTCTAGGATCAGATTGGAGTCTTGCACATAAGCAGACACTAAACATAATATCAGGCCTTGAGGCAGTAAGATAAAGGAGTGAACCGATCATACCTCTATATACCTGTCCTCTTTTAAAACCGTTTGACATTAAAAAGGAACTTAATCTGTCATACCAAGCTCTTGGAGCTTGTTTAAGACCATAAAGAGCCTTTTTTAAGTTTGAAAACATGTTCTGGATAAGCAATGTCTTCAAATCCAGGTGGTTGTTTTACAAACACTTCCTCGCTTATAAAACCATTTAAAAATGCACTCTTAACATCCATTTGATATAGAGTAATGCCATGATGTGCAGCAAATGATAATAAGATTCTAATTGCTTCAAGTCTAGCTACAGGAGCGAAGATTTCAGTATAATCAATACCTTTCTCTTGTGAGTACCCTTGAGCAACAAGTCTTGCCTTGTTTCTTACCACTTTGCCATCTTCATCAAGTTTGTTTCTGAAAACCCACTTGGTTCCAATGGCTTGCTTATCCTCTGGAGGAGGCACAAGCTTCCAAACATCATTCCTCTGAAATTGATTGAGCTCTTCTTGCATAGCAAGTATCCATCCATCGTCTGTTAGTGCTTCATCAACTGTTTTGGGTTCTATTTCAGACAAAAATACAAAGTCAGAGTGTTCCCTGAGAGATGATCTTGTTCTAACTCTATCACTTGGTTCACCAATAATCTGGTCCTTTGGATGATGACGTTTGAACTTCCAGTCTGTTATTGATTCTACTTGGGTTCTATCACTGCATTACGTAACTGCATACGTGATCGTGAGTCAAGACTGCGGACACCTTCATCTGTTTCTTTGCTTATCTGTATATCTGCAAAGACTTCATCTAGCTCTGATGTTTCATTGTCAGGCTTCTTGTTATCAAATCTCACATGCATAGATTCATCAACAATTAATGTTTCTTTGTTGTATACTCTGTAAGCTTTAGAGCATTCAGAATATCCTAAAAAGATAGCTTTGTGCGATTTTGAATCAAATTTTCCAAGATTGACCTTTATATTAAGAACAAAGCAGTCACATCCAAATTGGTGAAAGTATGAAATGTTAGGTTTTCTTCCTTTCCACAATTCATAAGGAGTCTTATTCAAGATAGGTCTGATATAGATTCTATTTTGAATATAACATGCAGTGTTTACTGCTTCTGCCAAAATATGCTTTGCAATATTAGTTTCGTGAATCATGGTTCTGGCCATTTTTTGGAAAGATATGTTTTTCCTTTCTACAACACCATTTTTTTGTGGTGTTCTAGGGGATGAAAAATTATGAGAGATACCATGCCCTTCACAAAAGTTTTAAAATGATTCATTTTCAAATTCTCCATCATGATCACTTCTAATGGTTGTAATATAAAAACCTTTTTCATTTTGCACTTGTTTGCAGAACACATAAAATATTGCAAATGACTCATCCTTGTGAGCTAGGAATTTTACCCATGTCCATCTAGTATTGTCATCAACAATAACAAGCCCATATTTTTTTTTCAGACAAAGATGTGGTTCTAGTTAGACCAAATAAATCTAAATGCAAAAGCTCAAGTGGCCTTGAGGTGGAAACAATATTTTTGGATTCAAAAGAAGATTTTGTTTGTTTCCCTTTTTGGCATGCTTCACAAAGAGCATCAGATTGATACCTAAGATTTGGTAGTCCTCTAACAAGTTCTTTCTTGTTAAGCTTTGAGATTAACCTCAAGCTGGCATGACCCAATCTTTTGTGCCAAGTCCATTGCTCTTCAACAACTGACAAAAAGCATTTTACATTTTGATTTGCCAACTCAGAAAGTTTTATTTTATAAATATTGTTATTTCTCTTTGTTTTAATGAAAATGGATCCATCCTTTTTGCTTTTGACTATACAGGCATTATCATTAAAGCCAACATCATAACCACTATTGCATAATTGACTTACACTTAGTAGGTTATGCTTCAGGCCATCAACCAATAAGACATTATCAATAGAAGGTAGGAATTTCTCACCAACTTTTTCACTTCCAATGATTTTACCTTTTTGGTTTCCTCTGAAACCTACTGTTCCACTTTCTTTAAGTTGGAGTTCTTGGAACATACGTCTTTCTCCCGTCATGTGACGTGAGCATCCACTGTCCAAGTATCAGGACTGGTGTTGTAACTCTGTTGCTAAGTAGATCTGCAACATATACAATTTTGTCCTTAGGTACCCAAATCTTTTTGGGTCCTTTTTTGTTGATTCTAGAAGGAAACTTGTCCTTCTTATTTTTCAATTCATAACAAGTACTTCTAATGTGTCCTTTCTTATTGCAAAAGGTACAAAGCAGACAGTCACTATGATTGTTGGTATCTTTGGTTTTCAAATTTGTGTTTTGAAAGGTGGGTTCCTCTGGTTTGTAACCAATACCATTTTTACCATTTTGGCTTACGCCCCAAATCAAAGATGCTTGTTTGCTTCGTGTAACACATTCAACAAGGAATCTTTGAAATCCCTCTTCATATTTTGAAGAGTTACATTCAACCTTTTCCTCAGTCTTAGAGCTGTCATTCACCAAACGGTGATTTTCAGCTTTGAGCTTCTCATTCTCCTCATTGAGTATTTAAAATTCATTTGAAAGTTTTGAAAATTTATTTTTCAAGGCTTTATACTCAGTGTTGAGTTTAGAAGACTCATCTAATAGTTCATCAAAAGCTATTTCAATATCAGAAGATGGATTAGAATCTACCTCTTCATCTTCTTCTTCATTGTGTGACTCTATGGTAACCATTAGAGCCATGTTTGCTTGTTCCTCATCATCATCAAATGAAGATGAATCAGAATCATCCCATGTTGCCATGAGACATTTCTTCTTCTTGCTTTTAAAACCACCTTTCCTTGGTTTCTCGAGTTGTGGACATTCAGACTTGAAATGTCCTGGCTTTTTGTACTCGTAGCAAGTAACTTAGCTTTTGTCCTTGTAGTCCTTCTTATCCCTTGAGTGTTGCCTTTCCCTTGAGTCCTTCTTGTGGAACTGCTTTCTGAACCTTCCTTTATTTTTCCACATACGTTGAATTTTCCATGATATTAAGGAAATTTCTCCGTCTGTGTCTCCATCGCTCTCATCAGACGATGTTTCGTCTATTTCAAGTTCAGTAGAGCTTTGGAGGAAGATGCTTTGTTTGTAGATTTCAAAGCAATAGACTTTGATTTCTTGGGAGGTTCTTCTTCATCTAGCTCAAGCTCATGAGCTCTCAAGGAACTCAGAAGATCTTCAAGTCGCAAGGCATTCAGGTCCTCTGCTTCCTGAATAGCAGTGACCTTGGGTTTCCACTTCTTTGGCAGGCTTCTTAAGATTTTCTTAACGTGATCAGCAGTGGTATAGTTTTTCTTAAGAACCTTTAGACCATGAACTAGTGCTTAGAATCTTCCAAACATAGTTTAAATGCTTTCACCCTCTTCCGTTTTGAAGAGTTCATATTGTCTAACTATGATATTAGCTTTGGTTTCTTGCACTTGGGAAGTACCCTCATAAGCCAAGGCCAATGAGTCCCAAATCTCCTTGGTAGTATCATTCTTTACGCATTTCTCGTATTCCTTCTCAGAGATAGCACAGATAAGGAAATATCTTGCTTTCTGATGTAGTTGATAAGCTTTCTTATGCTCTTCTATCCATTTATCCTTAGGAATGGGATTTTCTTTGGAATCAACTGGTTCGGTGTATTGTTTTTGAACCATATCCCAGAGTTCGAGTTGTTGAGACTTGAAGAAGGATTTAACTTTATCTTTCCAGTAGTCAAAGTTTGTTCCAGTGAACAAAGGAGGACGGTTAACGTGACCACCGGCTTCATTGCCCTGTGCCTCAGTGCAGGTGCCCTGGGCCACCTGGTGCTGTGTTTTCGGCCCGTTTCGCGTCCTAACTCTTATATTCGCATCACGTATCGATCTTAATGGGTTCTTAATCAATCAAAATCATTTTCAACACATAATCACACATCATAATACACACAAGCAAACAAAAAAAATATTCTAAGTCCTAGAAGCGAATTTTGATGGTGTTACAATAGGGAAAACACGAACGCATGCGGAATTTCAAGATGCAGTCCACTCTCGAGCTTGACACACTTCGAGTGATCATCCACAACAGTCTGACAAGGTGGATAGTAATGACAAAGCTCCTTGAACTTGGCAGCATACTCTCTAATGATCATAATCCCTTGAGTCAATGCTAGAAATTCCATCTCTTTCTTGTCTCATACATTAGCCAAAAAATACTTCTCCAAGAACCCGTTCTTGAAGTAATTCCAAGTAATCACAGTGCCTTCAGCTTCAATGTGCTGGTGACAGATCTCCCACCAGTGCTCTGCCTCATCCACCAACATGAAGGTAACAAAGGTAACCTTCTGCTCATCCATGCACACCATAGCTCGAAAGAACTTCTTGAGCTCCCGAATCCAATGTTATGCTCCCTCGGGGTCATAAATTCCCTTGAAAGATGGTGTGTTATTCCTCTATAAGTCAGCCAATCCTCGATAAGCAGCAACTTCATCATTATAGGCTTGATTGGGTTCCATCGCATTATTCAGTCATCCCAAAGCTTTCACAATAGCGCCACCATTTCTGCCTACCATAACTTCCTATCGGGACAACGCAGGAAATTAGTTAAGGACGAATCAAAGTGCCTAAAATCTCATACAATCTTAGACAATGATATGAGGGTACACAAAAGAACACACAATCGACATACACCAAAGGCTTAAAGAACAAGTCGAGCCTTGATACCACTAAATATGACACCCAAATACCCCTCATGCAATAATACAGAAAAAACACACATAACATGCAATATAATTAATAGAAATGAAATCTTTAACACAAGAGATATTTAGTACCACATTGTATCCAAAAATTAACTTGCGAAAATACAAGTAAATTAAAAACTTTGAAGTAAGAAACAATGCGGAAAATAAAAACCCAATCCGGTGTCACAAACATAACTAATGAGAAATCCCAACTACTATGAGATCGTCCATGTCACTCCTTAACTGCAGTCTCAAGCTTTGCGAGTTCGGCCTTTGTGACCTCGCCCTCTATCAGCTCCTTTACTGCTCATAACAAGTACAATGAAAGCAAATACAACGTACGGCGTGAGAGATCATTCTCATTAACATATATAAGGATAATGAAGCAAAGAAAGATAGGTGCAATAACACACACAGACATGATCACCCATCTGTCATATGTACCAACTATCACAAAGCATGATAATGTATGTATATCCTAGTCTCTAACTACTCCATATGCATGTGGATCCATACTTATCTATGAAAAGATGAATGGGAGCTCTGTATTTGGTTTCAACATGGGTAGCTCACTAATCAGCATGATCCTTCCTCTGAATACTCTCACTACTCCTGATAATGTATTGAGCTTCGTCAAGGTAGTCTAGCTTTGTCGAGTGGATACCTTCACCAAATAGCTAGCTTCTGCCTGTAGCGGTAGCAACCCACACCAGACTCACATTCCCTTAAGGCTTGCTTGTAGCCTCCACCATCACGTTTCATCGTTTGCTTTCTGCCAAACATGTAAATGTCCATGATGCATGTATGCACAATCGCCACAATGTTTATTCAACCATTTTTCGTATGTTAACATCCTCAACTCTCAACGAGAACCATATCATCAACAAGGTGACATGTCGTCTCCTTAACATCAGCATCTTGTAACATAGGTTACTGATCGTTATCTATAGCTACGGGGTATAATCCTAAGTCATGTTGAGTTAGATCAAACCCGTAGATCCTTTACTAACCTTAAAATCCTTTTTATACAGTCTTGAGCGCTTAACCTAACCAATTAAGCGATTAACTACTCATTATAAGTGACTTAAGCAATTATCTATGTGTTTAAGTGATTAAACCTTCAAATCTAGACCACTTAAGCGATTAGCTAGGCAAGAATCCATTCTTAGGAAACTAAACCATCATATAAGCGATTAAACAACCACTTTAGTTCATTTAAACGATTAAATAGATCAAAACCTACTTAAGCGCTTAAAACACCTACTTAAGTGATTAACTAAACCACTGAAGCGCTTAAAACCTATCCTTAAGCGATTAACCCATTCTGAAATCAGTTCCTGGGTTTTGGCGAAGTAGTTTAAGCAATTAACACCTATATCTAAGCGATTAAATTATGACATATTATAGAAAATCAACACAAAAACATTGTCATACCTTCCTAGATCAGGTTTTACACTCTTCTAATCATTCACTTATGATCCTAAAACATTACTCACCCAAACCCGAGCTTATAAACATTTACTACTCACTAAGTCATACGAATCACCATGAAGATCACGTAGAATAACACAGGGCATACTCAAACCATCCCTAACCAACATGTTCAAATATCGAATTCATTACTCCTACAATGAATATACCAAATCTGGAATAATGGGCAACCCCACTATCTCTTATCCTCTCCGAAATCCCATATATTGTTGATTACTCACCCCCATACTTGGATGAGATCAGTAAAGGAAGAGAAAGAATTGGTGTGGTGGCTATCCAAGGGTCCTTCATGATTATGGGTACAAAGAACATGCAAAAGGGCTGAAGATTAGATCTAAGATCAAAGGAAAATTAAGGAATCCAAAGGATTGTGGTGCATACAAATTTACCTTAAGAAAGTCTCTGTAATCAGAACAAAAAGGAGAAATAAGTTTCAAAATCGAGAGCTTTTAGATTCAGTGGATGTTCTCTTGAAGAAGACAATACAATGATTGTCTTTGAGTGATTCTCAAGGGTGAATAAAGTAAAACCTTAAGAGATATTTTAAAAAGGTGTTTTAGATATATTAGGATTGACCTATTTGAATTATACAAGGATTCTGATCGTTTTGAAAATTTTTGGATCGAGATAACATGAATCATATAAGGATTTGTAGTTCTGTTAATTTATCGCGACTTAAGCACTTGACTCCAACATTTAAGTGCTTAAATCGTATTGTTTTACGCAAAATGGAATTCTGAATCATTAAAGCACTTAACCTCTATGTTTAAGCGATTAAATGCTCATTGGTTGAATTTTTGGTTCACAAAAAATCACCCCTTTGGACCCGATGGCTCAGCTAGGGTTTGTTGACACGTGATCCAAGAAACCCCATGCATATGGCGTCGTCGTCAACCATCTGTCTGTGGCCGTTCCTGGCCGCTCTGAATTCATCTCTGCCAGAACCCGGCGCACCACACCCGGTTTCTCCCTCAACGGACGTTCCTCCACAGTGCCAAACTTTCACACAGCTAGCTCATCGTACGTGTGATATACCTTTAAGCCAATTACCTAAGCCTTGCTTTAAAGGGGATGCAGTCGTGATTCGAATCCCTGAAGCAACATATCAGCGCAACCTGGAAAGATGTAAGCAAAATCTCCATGGCAGGTTAGTGTTCTCAAAGGGGGATACACCTTTGAAGATCACAGAGGTGTGCTCTCGTCTCGTTTCTTTGTGGTCTAATCTTGGAGACTGGAAGGTTACTCCTCTAGGGAGGGGTTTTTATGAGTTCTCTTTTTCTTCTTTAGAGGATCAAAGGCGTGTACTCTTCGTTGGCACATGGAGTGTTAAGCATGGGATGTTGTGGCTATCGGTTTGGACGCAAGATTTTATTCCCACTATGCAGCGGACTTCCAATGCTCAATGTTGGGTAAGGTTTCTAGGCCTACCTCTCGAATATAGGTTCCCGGAGATATTATTCTCAATCGCTGGGAGCATCAGAGTACCATTTTGTTTAGATAAATCCACGGCAGACCAAACTTTTGGACACTTTGCCCGGGTTTTGATTGATGTGGATATGAAAACCAAGCTTCTTTCTCAGGTTTTGGTTGAGCGAGAGGGTTTTGCTTTTTTCATTGGAGGAGTGGAGTATGAGAATCTTCCTCCATTTTGTGATTGTTGTAGTGCAATCGGGCATTCTTTTGATCGATGTAGAAAACGTGGCCATAATCGCAGCAGGCCTCAGAAGGATGATTTCAAAGATAACCCAAAGATTGTTAAGGGTAAGGGTAGTGCAACTAACAAACCAGCTACGATTTATGTTCCCAAACAGCAGCAGAATTTGGTGAACAAGGGAATTCCAAACATTGCACAGACTCCTCATGTTGCGGTTAACACTAAAAAGGCAGTAGCTATCGATAAAGGCAAAGTTGTGGCAGTTTTGGGTAACTCTACAGGCTTCTCAGTGGAGTTTATTTGTAACAGCTCGAACTTCCAAGGGATTAACAATGTTCCATGCATGATTAACTATTTATCAATCCAGGTTGATGCCAACCCTTTGCTTGGTTTTGTGGAGGGAAATAGAAAAGAGATTGGTTGCTCCTCTAGACCACAGGGTCCGAATGTTACCTGCACTCATGAGATTAATGAAGTTGTTGATGTTGATAATGGGATTCTAATTCCTTCCTCAGTGGGGGATGATATTTCGCAGTAGAATAGTGATGAGGATGCTCTTAACACTCTAGTTGTGCAGTCAATGGAAGATACTCAAGTTTTTCAAACAGAGGATAATGTTGCTGTAAAAAATGACTTAAAACACCTATATAGGCATTGGGGCGAGGATTCAGATGCTGATTCTATTGAAGAAACACTGCCTATAAATGATGTTACTGCTGACATTGTTGATGAAGGTTTTACCCAGGTGTTGTCAAAGTCTCAGAAAAAGAAACTGAAAAAGAAGAAGAATGCCTTACAAAAGGCTGGACATTACCACACCCATTCTAAGGGTGTTCTTATCACCACATCTCAATCAAGGTCCTCTACTGGGATTGTAGAGGTGCTGCTAACCCATATACACGGTTGGTTTTAAGAAGGTTATGTCTCTCCCATAATCCAGATTTTGTCTCTGTCTTTGAGCCTTGGATGGCTGAGAAGTATTTTCCCAAGTCTTTTTGGCGTCGCATTAATATAAAGCTTTTTGTTGTTAACGATAGGCAGCATTTGCAACCTAATCTTTGGAGGGCTTGTGTCAATCACCTATCTCCATCTATTATCTCATCTACTGATCAGCAGGTTGCTCTCTCAGTCTCTCATGACTCAGGCATTTTTTTTACTTAGCAGCAATTTATGGTAATAATAATGTGTATAAAAAGAAGGACCTATGGGCGCATCTCGGAACCTTACAGTCTGATCATCCAGGTCCTTGGATGTTTATTGGTGACTTCAATGCAGTTCTTGGTGCTCATGAAGTTAGGGGTGGTACTCTTCCCTCTAATGTCTCTTGTAATGATTTCCAAAACTGGACCGACTCTTTTAGCCTTCACCATCTCCCCACAAGGGGTGCTGAGTTTACCTGGTCTAATGGTATACAGAAAAGCGTCTAGACAGGAGTATTTGCAATGATGAATGGATTAATTTTTGGAGTTTTGTATCCTGCACTACTTTGACTAGGAGTAAGTCTGACCATTATCCTCTCCTGGTGACTCTTCAGAGAGGTATGAATCCTTCCTCATCTTCTTTCAAATTTTTTATTATGTGGACTATGCATCCAGATTGTCGTAGGTTAGTTGAAGAGGTGTGGAGTAGGCCTTGTTTTGGGTGTCCCATGGTTATTCTTTCTCAGAAATTAAAAACTCTTAAGAAAGAGTTGAGAGTTTGGAATAAGGAGGTTTTTGGTAATGTGCACTTAAAGGTTGATCAAGCCCAAGCTGAGGTTAATAGAATTCAGAGAATTATTGATGCTTCTGGCTTTCAGGATGACTTGCATGATGAAGAGGTTATTGCTCAGTCTAATTTATAGGAAGCTTTAAACTATCAGGAAGCTTTTTGGAAAGAAAAGGCCAAGCTGGTTCACGCAAGGGGATAGGAATACTTCATATTTTCATAAAGTTGCATAAATTCGACATGTCTCCAAATAGTATTTTGGATACTAAAGTAGCCATTGAAAATCATGTGCTGAATTATTTTACTGAGCTGTATGCTTCTGAGAATGTTTGTGTTCCTTCAGATATGATTTCTAGATTTATTCCTTCTACAGTGACGCATGAGGATAATTTAATGTTGACTAATCTTTCGTCTATGGATGAAGTAAGGAATGTTGTTTTTTCAATGAATGCTTCTGATGCCCTAGGCCATGATGGGTTTGGTGGTTGTTTTTATCAGTTTTTCTGGGATGTGGTTGGTTAGGATGTTTATAATTTAGTTCTTCAGGTAGTCTTGGCTTTTGCCAAATCTAAATTCGAAATTGGTGGTTCTGATTCCCAAATTCACTGGTGCTGATAGGATTAAAGGTTATTGCTCCTTTGCTTTGGCTAACTTTCAGTTTAAGATTATTACCAAGGTCTTAGTTGATAGGCTAGCCACTATTGCCCCGAAGATTATATCTGAGCAGTAAAAGGGCTTCATTAGAGGTAGGCAGATTTCTTATTGTATTTGCATAGCTTCGGAGGCCATTAATTCCTTGGATTCTAGAGCTTTTGGAGGTAACATTGCTTTAAAATTTGATATAAGGAAAGCTTTTGACACTATTGATTAGAGTTTTTGCTTAATGTTCTGGAGGCTTTTGGTTTTGACCCAATCTTTTACGGGTGGATTAAAACGATTCTCCAGTCTGCTAAATTATCTTTTTCAGTAAAAGGGCACAGTGTGGGCTTCTTTCAGTGTAAGCGTGGGGTCTGCCAGGGTGATCCCTTATCTCCGTTGCTTTTTTGTTTAGTTGAAGATGTTCTTAGTAGAGGTATTAATCACTTGGTGAGCACTGGTCGGTTGAAACCTATGGCTAGTCCTAGAGGTTATCAAACTCCGAGTCATGTCTTGTATGTAGATGATGTCATGGTTTTTTGGAAAGGAACCAAAGCAAATCTAAGTCACTTAATGAATCTTTTCACTGAATATGGTAACACTTCTAGTTAGCATCTTAGTCTTAGTAAGTGCAGGTTTTATACGGGCTCTATGTCCCAACGGCGAGTTGGGGATCTCAGTTCTTTCCTTGGCTTTTTGGCAGGTCAGCTTCCTTTTAATTATCTTGGGGTCCCTATCTTTAAAGGGAAGCCAAAGCGGACTCACTTATAACCCATTGCGGATAAAATTAAATGCAAATTGAGTTCTTGGAAATGATCCCTTCTTTCAATTATGGGAAGAGTGTAGCTTGTTAACTTAATCATCCAAGGTTCTTTACAATTTTCATGTTTATGAATGGCCAGTTTCTCTGTTGACGCAGGTGGATTCTTGGATTAGAAATTTCATTTGGTCTGAAGATATTAATACTAGGAAAGTGGTCACTGTGGCTTGGAGTAAAGTTTGTGCTCCAAAGCAAGAAGGGGGTCTTGGCATTCGTTCTATTAGGAAAATTAATGCAGCAGCTATGTTATGACTTTGTTGGAAGATAGTTACTAAAGACTCCAAGATTTTCAAAGCAAAATATTTTCGTAATAACACTCCTGTCAGGCGTTATATTAAATCCTCTATATGGCCTTCTATAAAGGCATATTGGTCACAGGTAATTAGTAGCAGTCAATGGCTTGTGGGTCATGGTAATGGGATTAACTTTTGGAGAGATACTTGTATTTCTCAGCCTCTTGTAGATTTAATGCAAATTCCTCCAATAGTTGCCTCTAATTTGCATGCTACAGTTAATGATTTTATAAAAGATGGTTCTTGGAACTTGCCTGGTTGCCTCATTAATCGCTACCCCCTGGTTGCTGCAGAAATTATCAGTTACTACATCCCAAAGGAGCCAGGTTTGGATTCTTTAATGTGGAAGGGTTCAAAAAATGGTATGTTATCTTTTAAGAATGCTTATAATCACTTTGTTCCTGCTGGTAATAGTGTTGACTAGGGAAAATTTATTTGGTCCTCCTGCATTCCTCCTTCTCGTTCTTTTTTGCTTTGGCGTTTATTGTATTCTAGATTGTCCACATATGAAAATCTCCATTCTAGGGGTTGTATTGTTGTCTCCGCTTGTAGTTTGTGTGGTCAGCATTATGAGACTTCATCACATATTTTCCACCACTGCTCCTCTGCCACCAAAATATGGAACTGGTTGTCTGGGAAATTAAACTTAGCCTTGATACCTCTTCTGCCAAATCCTTGCTAGCGGCTTGTAATAGTAGGAATTGGAGTTTCCAAGTTAAGGAGGTTATTCTGGCAGCTATTTTGCACTCTATTTGGTATAATTGGTTTTGTAGAAATCAGTTACAATTCAACAATAACCAAGTTCATATTACAAGAGTTCTCTCCTTAATTATGGGTAACACCATGCTCTCATGTAACCTTTCTAACAGTAGTATGCATTCCTCTATTGATGAGTTTGTTATCCTTAAAGGTTTTAATATTACTATTCATCCTCCAAAAGCGCCCATTATTACCCAAGTTGTTTGGCAACCTCCTGGCCTTGGTTGGGTGAAGGTTAACATAGATGGCGCCTCTAGAGGTAACCCTAGTCAAGTGTCTTGTGGGGGTATCTTTCGGGATAATAGAGCAGCTGCCTTGGGTTGTTTTGTTGACTTTCTTGGTATTGCAACTTCTTTTGAGGCAGAACTTATTGCAGCTATTATGGCAATTGAAATTGTTGCTAATAAAGGCTAGAATTCTTTATGGCTAGAATGCGACTCTATGTTAGTAGTTATGGCTTTTAATTCTAAAATTTTGGTCCCTTGCAATCTCAGAAACAGATGGCATAATTGCATCACCCTTACTAGACATATGAATTTTCATGTTTCCCACGTTTATAGAGAAGGTAACACGAGTGCAGATAAGTTTGCTGGTTTTGGCATCACCAGTCAATGTTAGAGCTGGTGGGATTCTGTTCCATCTTTTCTTCTAGAGGAATTTATTAGAAATAGATGTTGGCTTCCGATTTATAGATTTGCTTGATTGTCTTTGCCATGAGTTTTGGTCTAGTCTCCTCATGGCTTCTGTATCATTTTCTCTTTTTTAATAAAAGCAGGGGGCGTACTCTTTTACCTTCTAGATGTATTTTTTCCTAAGAAGGATTTTGCATCAGAAAGTTTTAACAAGGCTCATTTTCTTTCTTCGCCTTAAAAACAATTAAGTGATTAAATGCTCAGTTTTTGTCAAATTGGCGAAATTCTAAGAGTTTATCTACCTAATCACATTCTTAATCATCTAAGATGATTCTAAACACACAAAACACTTCTCAATGCGATCAAGTACGTCACACACTTTGGCTACCAAAAAGCAGGGTGTTACGCAAATAGCTTTCCTAATCAAGCATGGAGAAATTGTCAAGCTCTGATGAAACAAAAACAACATATTGAAGGTGCCATATGTAAATAGACTGATCAAGTGAAAGAGGACTACCGAATTCATTTGACTGCAATAGTCGATTGCATTCAATTTTTTTTTGTGCTAAGAGTTAGCTTTTTGTGATAACAATGAGTAAATATCATCAAGTAATTAGGGGAATTTTTGCTGAACTATTCATAAAATTTTGAAGTATGCTCGTGGAAATCTAAAGTTAATGGCTTCTATAATACAAAAAGATATTGTTAGAGCTGCTGCCAGTGAAACCACTCAAGTTATACTTGATGATCTAAGAGATAATTTTTTTGCTATTTTGATCGATGAAGCTCAAGATATCTCAATTAAGGAGCAAAATGGTTGTGGCTTTACGTTATTTGAATAAGAAATGGCAAGTTATAGAGTATTTTCTTGGTCTTGTTCATGTTTCTAATACTAATGCGCTATCATTAAAATCGACTTTGGAGTCATTATTTGCAAAATATGGGTTAAGCTTGTCAAGTATGCATGGACAAAGATATGATGGACCAAGTAATATGCAAGGTAAATTCAATGGTCAAAAAAGCTTGATATTGAAAGAGAACTATTCTACATTCTATTGTTCATTGTTTTGCCCATCAACTCCTATTAGCTTTTGTGGCTGTAGCAAAAATATATGCACTACAACATAAAACGAAATAGATAGCGCTTATTTTTTGCCTTCACTAGCGCTTAAAAGCGCTACGTATTCACCCGCTAGTGATCCTGGTTTGAAAAGACATCGTTTTAAAAGCACTAGCGATGTCTTGAGGAAGTGCTATCTATTGTTGAGAATGGATAGCGCTTCCTTGAGAAAGCGCTATCTATTCTCAACAATAGATAACGCTTTCTCAAGGAAGCGCTAGCTATTCACCTTTTTTTTTTTTTACAGTTGCAGTACTTTACCGTTATTGATAATTCTTAAAACCTCGCGTATTCAACATATGTTTCTATAAGAAATGTGCAAGTGCTGAATATAGGAATGGGGCAAATAATAATAATAGCATATTAATTCACAAGAGTTATCACAAAATGGATCGAATTACAATATTGAAGAGAATTACATTAATTTGAAAGATATTTCTACCAAAATTTTGGCAAAATCTCCCCTAAAACATAGACATTTCAAAATAACATAAGTAGCTGTTATAATTACAACAAAGTAGTCGTTATAATTACAACAAACAATGCCAACCAAAATAATGTCTCACATGGGCTAACAAGATACATCTAACTACTACTATAATGTGTATATACAATGATCATAGTCTTAAAACAAACTTTTCAGCCACATAACGACACCACTCTTCCTTGAGTTGAGCAATTTGAACATCAGAATATGAATCATATTTACATTCAGGAAGATACTGCGAAATGATAAGTAAATCATATTAAAGTTTAAGTACGCAAATGGTCAAATGAAAGAGTAATTATTTTATATGAATTAGAATAGAAATTACATACCTCCTTTGGGATTTGTATTTGGTTATGAACAACAATATCCTTCATAAACTTGATAACGTAATAGTCACAATCATTGAAATTTGGTTGGCAGGGGCACTAAAAAACCAAAAATATTATAAATAAATATTTTTAATTTTTTAAACTAAATAATTGCATAACAATTTTGATAATACCTCATTAGTTATCCACTTCGTTGTCGTGGATGATTTAGAAAATCGGGACTTGTTTAGTGTCCGATGTCCTTGATGAATTGCCAAAGCCCTGAGTCATAACATACAATTAGATATATTAATTAGTGCAGAAATTGTCAATCTAAATTTCGCAGTCAGAACTCGTTCCAATACATGCATATATATACTTACTGATTGAACGTATCCCTCATTGCTTTGCAGTTGCTCAAACTAGAACGTAAAAGATCTAAATAGTATACCGTGTCTTCCCAGGGATTGATCGCTAACAATACCCAATGGCTCCTAAAAAAATATTGAATAAGGAAATCCTAATTAACAGGTAATCACATTTCACAAAATTTAGTATCGTTAATCAAGTCATATGTGTGTATATGTGTGTGTGCGTATATATATATATATATATGATTAAATTAAATAAATGACTCACCCTAGGTTGCAAGGTGATAAAAACAAGGTGTCAACACCTGGCTTCGCTAATGCCAAGCGTTCAAATATATATATATATATCCAACCATTTTCCGAGATTGAAATTGAAAATTTGTTTTCTCTGGGCATAAGAATACAAACCTCTCATCCGTTCTTCTGGGATCAATATCTCAGTATACAAGTACCTTGAATTAAAACGTATACAAATTAATGGATTAACAGTAACGTCGATATTTAGGTGAAAGAATAAAAAAAGCGTATACTTTAAAGTTGGATGTTGTACCTGATATATACACTAACTACAGTTTGACTGATCCACGCTCCATGATTAAAAACTTCTGCCAGTTCATCCTTAGCACTGAGCAATAATGCAGATTCATAACCGAAAATATTTTTACCCATTGGTATTTCGATTTGTTCTCCGGTCAATGTCATCCTTGTTTCAGCATGAACTTTACATTTAGGACACGACTTTAACAATGCATATTCATTTCTAAATAAAATGCAATCGTTAGGACAAACATGTATCCTCTCATAGCCCATGCCAATAGAGCGTAACATTTGTTTAGCCTCATATGTCTGACCAGGAAGCACATTATCATCCGACAACATATCCTTCAATAAGGTGAGTAAGTCTGTATAGCTCTTATCAGTCCATCCATTGCCTGATTTCAAGTTATACAACTTTAACATCGTCGATAATCTCGTGAATTTAGTACAACCCTCATACAATGGCTTCTCCACATCACTTATCAACTTCTCAAACATTTGAGGACAATCACAGAGATCTTCTTCAACCACATTTGTCATCTCTTCAAAACAGTCGCCATATTTGTACCGGTGTCATCTGACGCATATCTCCCACTATTCCCCATATTAGAAGATTCACCTCTTGTCTCACCGTGCTTTGTCCAACAGGTATAACTCTGATCAATTCCATTGCTCACTAAATGTCCTTCCAATTCTTGAATATTAACTCGGCCTACATAACAACAACTCAAACAAGGACACACGATTCTACTTAGGTCTAGTTCTTTTTCATGTTGAATTACAAACCTAATAAAATATTGCACTCCATCCTTATATTCCTTCAATAAACGATTGGCAGACATCCACTTCCAATCCATTCTAACTTCAACCTTTAAAGAACTAAGTTAGTCCTTGATTAATATAACATCATATTAAAAGTATGTGTATTCTCAATATTTTACCACTAAACAAAGTCAAAACTTGATAATCTAACACATCGGGCTATAGCTAATGCTATGCCGTCAATCCACAATTCACAGTTTGTATTCAATTCACAGTTTGAATTTTTAACAAAAATTTGGCAGAGTCACCCCTAAAATATGGACATTCCAAAATATATCCAATCCAATCAAACATAAAACAATTCAAAGTTCAAACTTTCACCAATTGGAGACACAACATGATAAAGAAAATATTTTAATGATCCTCAAGGAGCTAGGGTCTTTGAACAACCAAATGCTTACTTTTAATTTTCTATAGTGTCCTCACTTAAAGTATGATCATTTAATGATCCTTACTTTTTAAATATGATCATTTAAAATGCTTATTTTAATGATCCTTACTTTATAAATATGATCATTTAATGATCCTTACTTTTTAAATATGATCATTTAAAATCTAAGCAACTAGTTTAACAATGAGACCATTCATGAGTTATCCAATAAACTTTTTTCCACTAACGAAACATGCATTATGTATTGGTAATAACATCAAGTTAAAAATTACCCAAGACTTAGCACTGAATAACACAAGGACTTTTAAAGTGCAAGAATATGAATTTAACCTCAACCACCAACACTTCAATGAACTATATAAACCGCACACAAATTCCCTTGACACACATACACAAAATTTCTTCTGCAGAATTTTTTTGCATAATAGATTTTATTTTTTTACAACAACCAGGCCTTAGGTTCTAAATTAGCTTTCCTCCTAATACAAAGAGACAAAACAACAACTAAAGAAATAGAAAACCGATAGAATAAGTCTCCAACATCTATAAATCATGCAGGAAGAATTAACCAGCAGAGCAACAACATCAAAACAGCCCCAGCACCAAAACAAATATACACAGACCAAAGGTGTTTCCCAACATTGATTTAAACTAATGATTTAACCATTTGATCTCTTGGATGATCTCATAGATTTTTTTTGCCCCATTCAAACAAACAAAAAACCAACAGAACCAAGCAAAAGCAAGAAAAAGGCGAAGCATGACTTACCAACAGGAGAAACCAGCAGAACCAAGTAGGTCAACACCGTGAAGAACCGCCGTGAGTCGTGAAATAGAGGAGGTCAGAACCACGAGTAGGAACCGAGAGCAAGTCAGAAGTCAGAACCGAGCCTTCTTCCACAATAAAACTGAGCAGAGAGGGCGACGAGATGAGAGGAACAGTGACGACGATGAGATGAGGGCCACGAGATGAGGACGGCGATGGCGACGAAGAACGGGGAGAGAACGATGGAGAAAGAGAGGGGAGGACGAAGCTCAAGGAAGGAGAGGAGGACGGCGGTGGTGGTTTTTCGCGGTGTCGTTTTGTGTGCGAGAGAGAAGTTTTGAGCGCAGAGAGGTTTTGAGACTGAAGATGAAGATGAAGGAATAGTTTTTCATGGAGCGAACCACGAAGATGAAGCAGGAATATCTGATTAATTTGAACTTACGAGCAAAGTTTTGGGTATGACAATAGCTAGCGCTTCTTTGAGAAAGTGCTAGTAAAGGCCAGACAAATACCACATATAGACAACGCTTCCTTGGTGAAGCGCTAGCGAAGGGTTTATTAGGACAATAGCTAGCGCTTCCTTGGGGAAGCACTAGCAAAGGCCATAGCGCACATAGACAGTGCTTCCTTGGTGAAGCACGAGCGAAGGCCCGCACATAATTTTAGCTAGCACTTTCAGAAAGAAGCGCTGTTTAAGGTGGCGCCATTTTTTTAATAATCTGTTGTAGTGATGTTGAAATTGCATTATTTTTTAATTTAGTTGATAATCTGTATAATGTTATTGGAGCATCATGTACGTGTCAGGATATTCTTTGTGAGATTCAAACTACAAAGGTGAAAGAAGCATTACAAGAAGGAGAAATCTCTGGTGGTCGCGGCATGAATCAAAAAACTACAAACAAGTAGGCAGAAGATACTAGATGAGATTCACATAATGGTACATTACTTAGTCTAATTTCTTTGTTTTCTTCTATGATTAATGTGCTTGAAATGGTTGAGGAAGATGGCACAAGTTTAGAGTAAAAAGTCGAAGTATGAGCCTTGAATTCTATGCAATCTTTTGAAATTGTTTTCATCTTGCAAGTGATGAAAAATATATTATGGATTACTCATGAGTCATCTCAAGCATTACAAAGCAGTGATCAAGATATTTTAAATTTTATGAAATTAGTCAAAGTGTCCAAACATAGGTTACAAGCTATGAGGGATGATGGTTGGCTTTCTTTGCTTAATGATGTTTCATTATTTTGTGAAAAAAATAATGATGTCATTCCAAATATGAATGATACCTTTCAAACACAAGGAAGGTCAAGGCGCAAAATGGAGAAATTTTCTAAATTACATCGTTTTCAAGTTCAATTATTGTATCAAGTGATTGATCAACAACTTTAAGAGTTGAATAAATCTTTTATAGAATTGAATACTGACTTGCTTCTTTGTATATCATGCTTAAATCTAATAGATTTATTTCCTGCATTTGATAAGAAAAAGCTGATTCGTTTTGCTCAATTTTATCTTTCAGAATTTTCTCTTTTTGATCTTTTGGCAACAGATAGTTAGCTTGAAAATTATTTCATAGATGAATGCTTTGACAATGCATTTTTCAGAATATGGGGGACTAGTGATCTTTCTATAAAGGTTGGGGAGACCAAAAATACGTCTTGTATATCCGTTGGTGTATTTGCTTCTAGAGTTATCTTTGATACTGCAACAGTTGAAAGAGCTTTCTCTGCTATGAATATCATCAAGAATCAGCTATGAAATCGAAAGAGAGATGAATGGTTGAATGATTGTTTAATTATTATATAGAGAAATTTTTGATAATATTGAAAATGAAAAAATCATTCAATATTAAATGTTATGATTATGATGTATATTATACTTTCAAAAATTATGATGTATATTATGCTTTCAAAAATGATATTTTATATTTTAAATGTTATAAACTTTTGTAGATGAGATTTGTTCCCACTGCTTAAAATTTCTAGATTTGTCACTGGTTTGAATAACATCGTTATTAAGGCTAGTTGTAAATTGATAGTAGATAGCATTCATACTCCTAAAGTTGACGATTCAGAGTGTGGTGCTCTCATAGGGGATCACCTTTTCATTCTTAATTCCAACCCAAACTTGTTAGTTAAAGTTTTTAGGGGACTAGCCAATAGAGTGACTCATAGCCTACTAGGGTAGCTCAATTTTCGCCAAGTCCCCTATTTTTTTACTGTGTTCCTAACTGTATAGACATTCTGACTTCTAATAAAATGCTATAAGTTGTCTCTTGTAAAAAAAACAACTATCAACTAAGTTTACCAATGATTCATATACCAGTTAAAATAAAACAACAAAAATGGTAAAAAATTTATGGATTGGGATTGATTGCAGTCAATCCCACTGTAGCCATTGGATTGCTTGTATTGAGTATCATGGCCATTGATTTATTTGATCACAAAAAATAAAAGAAAAAGACAAGTGGAGAGAGAAAAAGAGAGGGGGTTGCAATATGGGTTAAACCCGCCAAACGGGGCAAGGTGGGTTGGGATAATGACCCTGTCAACCACTATGACCCCCCTCGCATAACCCACCTTAAAAATGGGGCGAGGATGGGCAGGTTAGCCCATTAGGTTGACTATAAAATATACTAAAAATTTATAGCTTTAATGATTTACAATTTTTACGGCTCGTTTCTGGGTTCTGAGTTTTCTTCAACTAAGTTTTCCAATTTTGGGTTTGAAATGTTGTGTAATTTCTTAAACTGGGTTCTCTCTAAGGTTTGATAGTATGTATAATATTGTGGAAATTTCATAGAATTAGTGACTAATCATTGTTTTTTGCGAAACAAGTTCGGTGCATCGGTTTGGAATATGAACGACGATCGTTGAATCATAATGTGGAATGGTTTTGCAATTGTGTGCAGTTGTTATTGGTTCTGCATTTATGTTATGTAATTTTCTGTTTCTAATTGTTTTGATTTTAATCATGTGCAACTAATGATTTAGTTAGAGACTGAAGGTGTTTTATTTGATTATTGTCTTTGCATATGAATCTTATTCTTATAATTTGATCTTTGAAAATAATAACAGACATTATATTCAAAATTTGAACGGGTTAATGCAGGACGAGTCAAAACGGGCCGGGTTGGCACATTTTGCCATCCCTATAAATGGAAATGGTTCTAGTGACTGTATATTCAAAATTTGAACATAAGTAAGTTGTAACGCCCTACTTCAATCATAATCGAAATCAAGACAATTTACATTAAAGCACAGGAATTATTAAAAATGTAAAACTTGTTTAACAATTACAAGTCTAAACTTTGGTCTTAGTCATAAATCTAAAAGTTAGAATTACAACTTTTCACAAAGTACAAGGCTTGGCTTCCAAAATACAAGGCTAACTTTTGTCCATTAAAACAAAAGGAATCAAGCTACAACTCCAAAATAAACATAAACTAGAAGTAATAGGGCTCTAGCATCGCCTACTTCTCCTCTGGTACCTGCTTATCTGAAAAACAACAAGGAAATGGTGAGATTAAGAAATCTCAGTGAGTCTTTCACGGACCCCTCACTAACACTAGCCACAATCAATAATAACATTCATTCACAAACATTATTAGCAAACATGACAATTCCATTTAACAAGGATCGTTCGAAACAGCCGGGACATATCGTTCAATAGCAGTGGTACAACTGCTCTGTACAATCGTCGTTGTAACAGCCGGGACATGTCGCTATCTCACAGTGGTACAACCGCTTTGTACTTATGACTCCTTTGAGTAATAGCCGAGACATATCGTTCTATAGCAGTGGTACAATCGCTCTGTACAACCGTCGTTGTAACAGCCGGGACCTATCGCTATTTCACAGTGGTACAACCGCTCTGCACTCATAACTTTTTTCGTAATAGCCGGGGCGTATCATTCTATAGCAGTGGTACACCGCTCTGCACAAATGTATTTGTACAGCTGGGACGTGTCGCTATATCACAGTGGCACACCGCTCTGCACTACTATTTTACTATAACTATTATAATTTAATAGCTTTAGTACCGTATCCGTAAGGTTCAATTCAAACTCAAGTTGAAATGATGTTTTCTAATGGTTTCCTTTGATAAATCTCCTTAAATTACCCTTAATGTAATTATAACATTGTATTTGGTAGAATTAAAGAGAAGAAAATTTCAAAATATTACGTCAAATCTGCCCAAAATTCGTTGGGTGTGGGGTAGTTCGCTTAAGTGAAATACTCGCTTAGCACCACATTTATTGCTTAAGCGAATATATGCCAGCTTTGAACACTGGCAGAATTTGCTCGGCGAATTCCTTCGCGCTGAGCGAATTTCTCAGGGATTTAGGCAGAAATTTGGTATTTCAACACAATCCCATTTCAAACATCCAATCCAAATCCATTCTCAATGAAATTAGAACTCTAATTCAATCAACAAGACATGATATATTCGAATACAAACTCATCTAACACATAAATCATAATCAAAACATGATTTAATGTGAGTAAACATCATCAAAGTCATGATCAACTCATAAAAACCCATTTCCCATTATCATGCTTTCCCATAAACCCCAACATGGATGTCATGAAAACACACAACATAAGAAGGGAAAGGGAACCCTAATGTGGGTCTTATGGTTGCCCAACACCTAAGGGAAGAAGAACTCACAATCAATCTCCAAGAACTTGTGCCAAGTATGATGAAGATTTGATTTCCTTCCTCTTCTCTTCTCTAACTTGTGCTCCCTCTTAGGGCACCACCAATCTCTGAAAATGCCCAAGAATCAGCTTCACACTTCTTCTCAAAACAATGGAAGAAATGCTCTCACTAATCTCTCTCTTGTTCTCTCCCAAAAACCTTGAACCCTAGGTCCTTTCTCTCTTCTTCTTCTTTCTTTTCTTTCTCTTCTTTTCCTTCAGCTGAAGCAAAAATGAGAGGGAGGGAGAGGGAGAGATAGAGAGAGGGCTGTTGAGAGGATGAGGGAAAGAGGGAGAAAAATGGGTCTCAAGCTTAATTGGACTATTTTGCCCTCATTCCCTAA
Organism: Calophaca sinica; assembly: GCA_037113605.1. Classification (NCBI taxonomy): domain Eukaryota; kingdom Viridiplantae; phylum Streptophyta; class Magnoliopsida; order Fabales; family Fabaceae; genus Calophaca; species Calophaca sinica. The sequence goes on along the minus strand of CM073735.1, from coordinate 106,530,491 downwards.
TACAAATGTACTAACATGCCCCATTACTAAATGCACATCCCTAAGTTAATTCATGATACCCAATTTAGTTACCTAACAATCAATTTAAACATTTTAAAGTCTAAATTAATGTAGCTAAATAATTAAATTAGGCGGGGTGTTACACTACTACCCACTTTTAAAAAAATTTGTCCTAAAAAATTAGACAAAACATTTACCTATTGAAACAAGTACGGATACTGGTTTTGCATCTCTTCTTCGATCTCCAAAGTAGCCTCGTCAGGAATGGATCCTTCCCAGATGATCTTGACTAAGGGAACGGTCTTGTTCCTTAATGTCTTAAAGTTGCGGTCCACCACTTATACCGGCATGGGTTGGTATGTCAAATCTAATCTCAGTTGTACCGACTCATGATCCAAAGGCTGATAGGGATCAGGAATGTACTTTTTGAGCTGAGACACAAGGAATACATTGTGTAGGTTTGACAAAGACGGAGGCAGAACAATTAGATAGGCAACAAAACCGACTCTTTGAAGGATTTTGAAGGAACCGATGTAATGAGGACATAACTTTTTGGCTCGAAGTGCCTTACCAATGCCTATTGTAGGAATGACCTTTAGGAACACATGTTCTCCTTCTTCAAACTCAAGAGGTTTCCTCCTCCTATCGGCTTAACTTTTCTTCCAACTCTGAGCAATTCTCAGTTTATCCCGAATCTTTCGGATTTGGTCAATGGTTTCCTGGATTAGGTCTAGCCCTAATAACCTTTTCTCTCCTACCTCAAACCAACATAGAGAGGTTCTACATTTGCGTCCGTAGAGTGCCTCGTACGACGCCATACCTATGCTAGAATGGTAGCTACTGTTATAAGCAAACTCTATTAGAGCTAAATGCTCATCCCAACTTCCACCATCATCCAGCACACATGCTCTAAGCATGTCCTTTAGGGTTTGTATGGTATGTTCTGTCTGACCATCCACCTGGGGATGATAGGCGGTACTAAGACTCAACCTTGTACCTAAGGCCTGTTGGAAAGATTTCCAGAATCGGGAGGTGAACTTAGGATCTCTATCAGAGACAATGCTAGTGGGCACTCCGTGGAGTCTAACAATCTCTCTAATATAGACCTTAGCTGGCCTAGCAGTGTTATAAATGGACTTAATTGGGAGAAAGTGAGCAGATTTGGTCAATCTATCCATAATGACCCAGATAGAGTCATATCCAGACTGTGTGTGAGGCAAGCCCGCCACAAAGTCCATGGATATGCCTTCCCATTTCCACTCTGGGATCTCTAAGGGTTGAAGCGAACATGATGGCCTTTGATGTTCTATTTTGGTTTTCTAGCAAACTAAGCATTGAGCTACAAACTCACCTACATCATTCCTCATTCTTGGCCACCAATACCTTTGCCTAAGGTCATGATACATCTTGGTAGAACCAGGGTGTACGAAGAATCCACTTTTGTGGACTTCTTCAAGAATTTGATTCTTGATTGTATCATCCCTAGGAATACATATCCTTTTATGAAAAAGGATTGTACCGTCATTAGCTTTGAAGATTCCAGGATGGTATCTCCTTACAACTCATCATATGAGCTCTGGGCATATCTGGTTTGATCCCTAAAATCACAAGTGATTTCTAAATGGCTCAACAACAGACTATCCCCTCTTGAGAACATTCCTAAGTTTAAATCCCTAAAGGATTCCAACAATTCCATCTCTTTAATCATCATTGAAGAGATATGAAGAGACTTCCTACATAAAGCGTCGGCAACCATTCGCCTTGCCCGGGTGGTACTTCAACTCGAAGTCATAATCGTTAAGGAACTCTACCCACCTCCTTTGCCTCATATTCAGCTCTTTTTTATCAAACAAATATCTTAAACTTTTATGATCACTGAATATCTCAAATCGAGCACCATATAAATAATGTCGCCAGATTTTCAAGGCAAAGACTGTTGCTGCAAGCTCTAGGTCATGAGTAGGATAGCTTTCCTCACAGGGCTTTAATTGCCTTGATGCATAGGCCACCACTTGCCTATTTTGCATTAGAACACAACCCAATCCTTTCTTAGAAGCATCGTTGTAAACCTTAAAACCTAAGGTCGGGTCAGGAATAATCAAAATAGGTGCAGTGGTTAGCCGAATTTTGAGCTCCAAGAAACTATTCTCACAGCTCTTATCCCATACAAAAGGTTGCCCTTTACGGGTTAACCGGGTTAAAGGAAGTACCAATGGGAAAACCCTTGTATGAACCTACGGTAATACCCAGCCAGTCCAAGAAAACTCCTAACTTGAGTAATGGTAGTCGGTCGCTCCCAATCGAGAACGACTTCTACCTTACTTGGGTCGACGACCACTCCCGCCTGAGAAATGACATGTCCTAAGAACTGAACCTCTGAAAGCCAAAACTCACACTTCTCCGACTTTGCAAACAAACTCTTTTCCCTAAGAGTGCCTAGGACAATCCTAAGGTGTTCCTTATGTTCTTGGGGGTCCTTAGAATACACAAGAATATCATCTATGAATACCATAACAAACCTATCAAGGTAAGGCCTAAAAATCCTATTCATGTAATCCATGAATATGGCTGGAGCATTTGTCAGACCAAAAGGTATAACAACATACTCATAATGGCCATATCGAGTCCTAAAAGTAGTTTTTGGCACATCCTCGGCTTTGACTCTTATTTGGTGGTATCCCGACCTCAGATCATTCTTAGAGAATATTGAAGCTCCTCTATGTTGGTCTAACAGATCATCAATCCTAGGAAGTGGATACTTGTTCTTAATTGTGACCTTGTTGAGTTGTCTATAATCTATACACAACCTCAGACTACCATCTCTCTTCTTCACTAGGAGAACAGGTGCTCCCCAAGGTGAAGCACTAGGCCTAATGAACCTCTTAGCAATTAAATCCTCCAATTGGACCTGAAGCTCTTGCTTCTAGAGGCGATATCCTATAAGGGGCTATAGAAATTGGTCCAGCTCCTGGGATCAATTCTATGGAAAACTCAACCTCTCTTTCGGGAGGTAATGAAGTGATTTCATCCGGGAATACATCCAGAAATTCATTTATTACTGGAATGGTTGTCAACTCTAAGTCGACCTCTGTGGTTGAAGAGAGTAACAAAATGTATCCTAAGTGTCCTTTAACTAGACATTGGTTCAGTTGGGATACACTAGCCATCCCTTCTAGACACATTTGGTCAGAAATCAACTATACTAATGGAAATTCAATGGTTTTGCAAAAACAATTTAAAACGACTTGGTTGGCCAAAAGTCAATCCATGCCTAGGATTATGTTTATCCCTTTCAAAGGTAAACATACCAAGTTGACCGTAAACATCCTTCCTTGAATCACGAGAGGACAATTTTTGCATATCAAAGAAGTGGAAATACTACCTTCCGCTGGTGTTTGAACAAGCAATGGGAAAGGTAAAGAAGAAAGGTACAATTCCAACCTCTGTGCACACTTACAAGAAATAAAGGAGTGAATGGCACTAGAGTCATACAAAACAACTAAGAAACATGTACCTTTGATCAGATTTTCCACACCCTTAGCCTTCTTACCACTCAAGGTGTAGACATGCCCTTGAATCGGATCACTGGGCTTAGAACCCGCTCCTGACTTGACTTTAGGACAATATTTCATATAGTGGCCCGGTCGTCGGCAAAGGAAGCAAATGTCTCATCCCATCATACATTTCCTTTTATGGTTCTTACCAAAAGTAGGGCATTCATTAGGCTTAGAAGCCTCAGAGTGTTGCACTTGTCTTCCTTTGTTGCAATTTCCTTTTGCCTTCAATTATTGTGAAGACTTGTTCTCATCTTTCTGCTTCTGCCACTTGAGTTGTCGCTCATCATACAACTTCTTCAGACTCTCCTAACCACAGCAGCATAGCTAGTGAAATCGATCTGACCCAGATTATTCTGAATATCTGCCCTCAAACCCCACTTGAACTGGTTAATCTTCCAACCTTCATCCGGTGCGAATCGGGCATAAGAGGATTACCTTGCCAACTCCTCGAATTTGGCCACGTACTCAGCAACGGTTGACTCTCCTTGCTGCAAGTGAATAAATTCTCTATTTTTCTTTTCCCCCGATGGTCTGAGGGAAATACCTCTCCAAAAAGGCAGTTCGGAAATGTCCTCACTCTAGGGGTATCCCCCCAGCCAATAAGTAAACTTGTGCTCCATCCCACCAATTCTCAGCTTCTTCCTTCAACATATGACTGGCGAAGGTAACCTTCCGTTCCTCCGTGCACTGAACAACTTTAAAGATCATCTCCATTGCCTCCAACCAATACTGAGATGCCATGGCTTCGAAACCTCCAGTGAAGGTTGGGGGATTGAGCTTGTGGAACTTGAAAAATGTACGATTAGGGTCTTCTGGTTGAATAGGTGGGGGGTGGAGGCGGAGGTTATTGTGGAGGATGCTATTGCGTGTGGATGAAATGATTCACCAAGTTATTAGTAACAACAGCTTGTTCTCTCATCATTTGCATCATTTCCAACCATCGAGCTTCATCATTTCGCCTACCCGATCCTCTTCCTCGTCCTCCAGCTCCTTCTGCCATATTCTGCTTACACAGTATAAAATATTAAGTTGATCAGGCTTAATAATCCATACTAAGTACAAGAATACAGAGAGGAATTCTCAAACACGAGAAAAATCCACACTAATTGACCACATTCCAATCAAGATTGAACCACTCTGATACCATAATGTAACGCTCGTACTTCAGTCATAATTGAAATCAAGACAATTTACATTAAAGAACAGGAATTTCTAAAAATTTAAAATTTATTTAACAATTACAAGTCTAAACTTTGGTCTTAGTCATAAATTTAGAAGTTAGAATTACAACTTTTCACCAAGTACAAGGCTTGGCTTCCAAAATACAAGGCTAACTTTTGTCCATTACAACAAAAGGAATCACGCTACAACTCCAAAATAAACATAAACTAGAAGTAATAGGGCTCTAGCATCGCCTACTTCTCATCTGGTACCTGCTTATCTGAAAAACAAGAAGGAAATGGTGAGATTAAGAAATCTCAGTGAGTCCTTCACGGACTCCTCACCAACACTAGCCACAATCAATAATAACATTCATTCACAAACATTATTAGCAAACATGACAATTCCATTTCACAAGGATCATTCGTAACAGTCGGGACATATCGTTCGATAGCAGTGGTACAACCGCTCTGTACAACCGTTGTTGTAACAGCCGGGACATATCGCTATCTCACAGTGGTACAACCGTTTTGTACTTACGACTCCTTTGAGTAATAGCCGAGACATATCGTTCTATAGCAGTGGTACAACCGCTCTGTACAACCGTCATTGTAACAGCTGGGACCTGTCGTTATTTCTCAGTGGTACAACCGCTCTGCACTCATGACTTTTTTCGTAACAGCCAGGGCATATCGTTCTATAGCAGTGGTACACCGCTCTGCACAAACGTATTTATATAGTCAGGATGTGTCGCTATTTCACAGTGGCACACCGCTCTGCACGACTATCTTATTATAACTATTATAATTTAATAGCTTTAGTACCGTATCTGTAAGGTTCAATTCAAACTCAAGTTGAAATGATGTTTTCTAATGGTTTCCTTTGATAAATCTCCTTAAATTACCCTTAATGTAATTATAAAAATGTATTTGGTAAAATTAAAGAGAAGAAAATTTCAGAATATTGGGTCAAATCTGCCCAAAATTCGTTGGGCGTGGGGTAGTTCGCTTAAGCGAATTACTCGCTTAGCGCCACATCTATCGCTTAAGCGAATATAGGCCAACTTTGAACCTTGGCAGAATTCGCTGGAATTCGCTCATTGAATTCCTTTGCGCTGAGCGAATTTCTTTGGGATTTCTACAGAAATTTGGTATTTCAACACAATCCCATTTCAAATATCCAATCCAAATCCATTCTCAATGAAATTAGAACTCCAATTCAAGCATCAAGACATGATATATTGGAATACACACTCATCTAACTCATAAATCACAATCAAAACATGATTTAATGTGTGCAAACATCATCAAAGTCATGATCAACCTCATAAAAACCCATTTCCCATTATCATTCTTTCCCACAAATCCCAACATGGAAGTCATGAAAACACACAACATAAGAAGGGAAAGGGAACCCTAATGTGGGTCTTATGGTTTCCCAACACCTAGGGGAAGAAGAACTTACAATCAATCTCCAAGAACTTGTGCCAAGTATGATGAAGCTTTGATTTCCTTCCTCTTCTCTTCTCTAACTCGTGCTCCCTCTTAGAGCACCACCAATCTCTGAAAATGCCCAAGAATCAGCTCAACATCTTCTTCTCTATACAATGGAAGACATGCTCTCACTAATCTCTCTCTTGTTCTCTCCCAAAACCCTTGAACCCTAGGTCTTTTCTCTCTTCTTCTTCTTTCTTTTCTTTCTCTTCGATCTTTTCCTTCAGCTGAAGCAAAAAACGAGAGGGAGGGAGAGTGAAAGAGAAAGGGTTGTCGAGAGGATGAGGGAAATAAGGAGAAAAATGGGTCTCAAGCTTAATTGGAATATTTTGCCCTCACTCCCTAATACAAATGTACTAACATGCCCCTCTTTCTTCCAAGTACTCCCATCATGCCATTACTAAATGCACACCCCTAAGTTAATTTATGACACCCAAGTTAATTACTTAACAATTAATTTAAACATAATAAAGTCTAAATTAATGTAGCTAAATAATTAAATTAGGCGGGGTGTTACATCAGTGTTTTTGGCAATTGAAAATAAGCCCAGAAGAGAGATATAAGTCTGCCTTTTGCATTCTAAATTGGCATTACCAATGGACTGTTATGCCTTACGGTTTAAAGGTTGCACCATCATTGTTCAAAAAGGCACAACGAGAGTATACATGCCCATTCTCTCACACATTCTAATCTACATTGATAATATTCTCGTCTTCTCAGAAAATGAAGAACCACACATGGCCCATCTCCAACATTTTGCAGTTCTCATTAAGCAGTATGGAGTTATGCTATTGGCCCAAAAAAGCCAATTGGGTCAAACGAGTATAGAATTTTTAGGCATGAAAATATCAAATGGGTTTTTCCATCCAAGCCTACACATAGCCAAGAGTTGCTCAAAATACGTTATAGATGAGCCTGCCAACCGTTCCACCGGAGCGGTTTGGTTGAAAGTCCCATCCATAGGGAGTTGAAAATCTCACGAAATGAGAAATTCAGTAATTTATGGGAATTACTCCCTCCGGTCCTGAATATTGGAGACAAAAAGGTGTTTTTCTTTTGTCCAAAATATAAGAGAAATGGAGCAGCTTTTAGACTAAATTCTGTTTCTAGCCTTACTTAGTTTTTTTGTCAATTGGAGCGTGAAATAGTGTGCAACAGGTTCAGTAATGACAATTGGAGCATGAGTCAATCACATCAAAAAAAAATGAATGGAGCGTGAGTTAGATATGGAGCGTAATTTCCTCAAAAAAAAGATATGGAGCGCGATTTTTTAGACAGGGAGCTTGAGTCATTGGTCAGATATAGATATAGGATGGTCCTTGGATTTAGAAATAAAATAGGGGTATTTGTGGAATAAAATTTAGAATGAACTTATTTTAATAACTTTTCTTTGTTTTGATGAACTAGGGTTTTGTGTCTTGTATTTAGGACCAGAGGTAGTATTAATTTCCTGGTAAACTTTATCCCTAAAGTTTCAGATCACACTAGCCAGCTATCTAGGCTACTTAAGAAAAAGGAAGCTATTACCACTTGGGGCCTGATCAGACCAGAGCGGTCAAGCTCCTAAAGGAGGTAGCTCAGAACCCTCCCACGCTTAAGATTCCTAACAAAGGCAAAAAGACCGATGCTAGTGACTACTTTTGGGGTGACGTACTGATAGAAGAAATAGAAGACGAAAAATATTACTGTGGGCATGCAAGTAGATCGTTCAAGGAGTGAGAAAAGAATTATCACCCCATTTACAAAGAGATTTTGACAGTCAAGTATGGAATTCAGAAGTTTGAATTTTACCTCAGTGCACACGAGTTCTTGGTGCATATAGACAACTCGTCTTCTCTAAAGGTATTAGAATAAAAAAAATAAGATTCTCCCGTACCCTCAATTTTTCAGATGGAAAGTATGGTTCTCTAGCTATAAATTCACAGTCCAACACATTAGTGGAACAAACAACATTATAGCAGACCTGCTATCCAGATCCAAGCCTGTTCATCTCATTACCCCATCGAAACCTATTCCCATTCCAATCACCACAAAAGCCTTGAACCCGAAAGGATTCCCTCCATGTCTGAAAAAAACCAACAACCCTAGTAGAAGTCCAAGAACTTGCTCAAAACAACCTTCGCCATTTCTTTTAGAAGTCAAGATCAACATTAATCCATAATGCCTTCAACTTTCAGACACCATTCCTTAACCCAATCCAAATCTACCCTTATCTTCCAAAGGATACAATGTGGTTCATATGGAGTCTCTCAGTCCTTTATGTTATAGCCATAAAATTCCACCTTCTCACAGTATACCATTATCTTTGCAGTGAGGCCAACAAAGAGTCTAATATGTGGAATTTCTTCCAATGGTATTCTCCATTGTTCTGGTGGAAAAAAGAACTACAATAGATAGTTCAAAAATATAATATGTGGAATATCCTAGTCTCAGCCAAGCACAAAGTGTCATCCATTTTAATTATCCATGAACTTTACTGGAAAAAGGCAAAAGGAGCACTCGTTGTAACATCCTCAATTTTATAACCTTGCTTAATGTGTGATTGTGTGTGTATAAGTGTATTTGTGTGAGCCTAGGTGTGTGTTGTGGAGTTTATCAGTGTATTGGAGTGTTCGGTTGTGTGTTCGCTTTTTATGCCTTTGTGTAAGGGCAAGAATGAGACTTGTGAGGTTTAGAAGGTTAAAAAGAGGTAGAGAAGTGCTTGATAGTGTTTTAGTATTAGTCGTAGAAGAAATTTGAGAACAATCGGAGCTAGAATTAGGGTTTTGTGTTTTCGTGACCTAGAGTAGGTGCGAGTTTTTGAGCATGTAATTAGGATTGTGAATCCTTATTTCTGAGGTCAATCATGTGTTTTATGTGTTTAAAATGATGTTTAAGTGTTAGGGTATCAAATTCTGGGTCGTACGAGTGTTAGAATGGAAGAAGCAAGTTGGACAAAACTGCGCAGAAGCAAGTGGGACGCGCTTGAGGCGCGCTGGTGTATGGTGCACCAGCAGCTCCTAGTTGTCTATGACACATGGTGGGCAGTCCAATCAGGAGACAACATGTGGTAGGCATGTAGTGGAGTACTTCAGTACGAAGGAACCTGTCGCGACGCCAGCAGGGTGTGCGACGTGTGCATGCTACAATTGGCGCACGCGGGGCGCGCTGGAGCACTCGCAACGCGCGCCCATCGACCCATTTTTCCTATTTAAGCCATCTTTCACCCTTTAAACCGTTTTTACCACTTCTTCTTTCTAAAACTCGACCTTAAACACCCATCCCAGACCAGAGACACCATTTTTGAACATCCTAAGGTTTGGTGATTCAATCCCAAGCATCTCAAGTGCCAGTTCAATCGTTCGTTTCTACCGATTCGTTCGTTGTCGTTCATGCTTTTTAGGGTTTATCTCCAAGCGAGGTTTTGCCAAGGTAAACCTAAGCATCTTAATACTCCCTTGATCAGTTTCATTCTGATTTTAGTGTAAGGATTCATGGTTCTCCATCTTAACCCTAATCAGACAGTGTTTTGGACCCCGGTTGAGCTATACGGGTACCAAACGAGCTACGGTTTTGTCGAAACTCCCGGAGGGGTTTCCATATGTCAAAAAACAGAGGGAAACACCCCTATTCTCAGTGAATATGTTGGAGAATTCGTGGTTCCTTATTAGTGCTTATAGTCTCTAATTATCTGTTCTTCGTATTTTAGGGTTTTGGTGCTAGTGCGGGTACCGAACGTCCGAGAAATCTTGTCAGAAGTTGGAATTGGGTAAGTATGAATCTTGGGAACCTCTGGAGAGGGGCTGGTCGAACCATATTTGGTATTTTATCAATTCCATAGTTTGTCCTAATTCTAATCTGAGTGCATTTCTGTGTTTTCGGTGAAATATGGACCGTGTGGATATGCTCGGCGGAATTTTTGGACAACCATTGATAATTTAATTACAAGGGGTAGAACCTGGACTTTTTAAGAAGGGAGGAATAGAGTGCTTGCGTGTCCGTGGTTGAGGCCTTAGGAGTTTGTGGCACGCCGAGTTAACGCTTTGGAATCCAGGTAAGAGTAAGAATATATTTTTACCGGGATTGCTAGTGTAGAATAATATACATTGTATACGTAGGGTACCTAAGCCTTACTAGAGGTTGAGGTTAGTAACACCTAAGGATAAGGGTTACGGTTTACGGTATCTGATGACAGGTATCGTGAACCTATCAATCAACATAGGAACAATATTGTGTGTTCTGGGTCCAGTGTTTGACCTACTTAGTGTGTAATAGTGAATTATTGTGATATGTATGATATTAGAAACATGTGATATGTGCTTACGTGATGAAATGCCCATGTGATACTCTATGCGTATAATATATGATATTAAGTGTTGTGTCGCTGCTAAATGACTAAGTGATTGAGAATATGACTAATGTGAGATGTAACACGCATAATGTGAATAGTGAATAAAGTGAATAAAAGTGAATCTAAGTGCAAGGTGAAATGTAAGTGGTGTGAGCTTTTAAAATGAATGTGTCGGTGCTATGTCACAGCCGTATGTGGTGCACGAGGTCAAGAGATACTCGAGTACGAGTACGAGGTAACAGTGCAGGTCACATAGACCTTGGGGGTGTTTACCATGGGGGCCGGAATATTCCACAAGAGGCTGATAGTTTGGCCGCTATTGTGTCGTGGTGCCGATATTGTGCCCGTTTACCCTGACGAGTGATGTGAACTTCACGTCCTTAGTGAACGATCCCGAGTGCATGCCTAGATACCCGACCCTTAGTGATAGGGAGTTTGGGGATGTGCTCTTATAGGTTACGATGAGCAGGATATGTTGCTTGGACAACTAACTGATACTTTGAGTGGTGATGAGTACATTGTGACATAGGGTTGTACTTTGAGTGGTGAGGAGTATAGCAAGCCGATGTAGTTAGTGGCCACGAGTCTATAATTAGGTAACCAAAGTGTAATAAACAATTAGTATCTATATTAGGAATACAAACCATGATATATATGATTACTTGCATGCTGTATACTTTGTATTGCCTTCTACTGCTATTTTCCCATTTTATGGTGATCATGTTGTTCTTATCTCCCTGTATATGTGTTTTGGGTGTATATGTTGTATATGTTAGATATAGGTGTTGAGGAAAATGCTACCGAGGATGTCTCAGTTCATGCATCCATGGATGGGGACGGAGCCGAGGATCCCCGTATGAGGGGATTTTGAGTTGCAGTTCCATGATTGGGACGATGCAGGTTGGGAGATAGATTTCTGTCGACACACATCGTTGTATACATGATTGGTGACTGTATACTTTCGTCTGCTCGGATCACCATCTGCTAGCTTAGTGGGAGATGTCCGCATCTGCTTGAGGTTACCGTCTCACCGCATGTGGTCACCTCTACCTGAATACTATCCTGGGGATGGTCAGTTGTGGCAGCCATACGTTCCTGCCTAATCGATATTTAGGCCAGTGGGTAACTATTCCCCGGGTGGTAGTCAGGGGAGTAGGGTCAGGTGTAGAGAGGAGGACACGCCAGGACCTTTTAGACCCATGACGGCGAGGCAGTACCACCGACTCTTCACCAGCTGTTCAGGATCGCACAGTGAGAGTTCCCATTATCCTGCTTATTGAGGAATGCCTTGTTGGCGGGGGTTTCCTTTATGTTTTGTTTTTGTTATGGCCAGGAGTCTGTTGATAGGTTGACTGATATTTTAGAGAGGCATATGTTAGCCTCCGAGTCTTTTGAGGATGATTATACTACCTTTTTGCTACGCTTCCATCCTTTCTGTTCTTCTGGTTTTTGAGACTCAGATGTAGGTGTGCCCATGGAGTGGCCATCGGAACTTTATACAAATGCATATAGTGCATATTATGTGTGCTTATTTTTGCTGTGTATTTTAGTTTAAATTCCTACGTGTTTTTCGCTATATTTATTAATGCTAAGATAAATGATTAAGGTTAAATAGTAAAAGGTTACTCTGATGGGACAAGGGGTGTCTCACTCATCTCCAGAGACCATGCATGGGAATACCATACTTATATGGATTTCATAACTCATAAGCCTACTATTCTGTCCTCAACAAAAATGTTTTTGTGTGAGTTGAATAATTATAATCTAGACATAAATGTTATTTGCAGTTCACTTGGACCATATCCAAGATAGTTCATTTCAGGAGGATCCACGATGCTACAGATACACATCCTAGATGGTCATGCTGCATAATACATGGTCCTAGTTTCGAAGCAACAAACAAGAACCAGTGGCACTACCAAAGCTGATCAAGATGACATCATGAAGGATTCTCAGGACTCGAATGAGCCTGTAGACATAGCAAATTGGTTCAGTAAATATTATGGAAAGAGTATCCAAGACAACTCAGGAGATGACTCAGATGACTATGATCTAAATTTGTCTTATTCTCATGAACCAATTATCAGATAGAATTTGTCTACAAAAATCACCAGTAAAATATGACAAAATAAATGTCAACCTTTATGTCCTAGGTGTGCTTTACAAGTGTTTACTTTTTTTCTTTGAGGAAAAGCCATCTTTTTTCGTTTCATCATTTATCAAATGAGCATGAAACATAGGAATATCATGAAAAGTGTGGGGGCTAGTTGACAATGTAGATGTTTTAGCTAGGCTACGAGCAACTCTATTAACTTGCCTCCTTATAAAAGGTATCCTATAACCAGATTGTTGAGATAAAAACTCCCTACAATGTGCCACTATACTTCAAAGCTCTGTATCCGAATCAATAGAAGAACAAATGACATCTACAATAATTTTACAATCGGGCTAAAAAATAACATCATCATAACCCAAGGATCTAACCCACTGAAAAGCTTCTAAGAGTCCAAAGGCTTCACCTTCTAGAAGACACAACTTAGTCTTAGACCAAAGACAATGGGCAGCCAAAAAAAAACCATTAAGGTCCTGGATACATATTCCTAGACCTACACAATTGTCATTGTCAAAGAAAGTTGAGTCTACATTACATTTAAAAGTACATGCCATAGGAGTAGACCAATTAGTGTAAGTGAGGGACGCAATATCGCGATCAGAATATAGAGCCCTTTTCTTGGCCCGCATTTGCAACCAAACATGCAGAGAATCCATCCATTACGTTAATTTATTAAAATAATGGTTGTGATGTATCTTGAAATTTCCACCACAAAAAGTGGTTTTGTAATATCTTTGATGTGATTTGTTTGTATTATCAAGAATTCCCTCAATAAATAGAGGTCATTTATGTTGTAAGAATCAAGTTGAAGTGAAGAAATAAATTTTAGAGTGTTTCTCTAAAACCACTTGATTCTAAAACCTCTCTTCCCCAATCTTGAACTCTTTATTCTACTACTTCATGACCCAATTCTAAGTTGCAAGTATGCTCTGCACTTGTTTCGAATGAGGATCATGTGCATTAAAAAACTCTTCGTAAACGATCCTAGTAAGAAATGGCGAGGAGATTGAAGAAACTAGTTTAGTTTCTATAAGTCTAAGAGGCATAAAGATCGTTCTTTGCCCATATGAGTTAGATGACTTTTTGTCTGTGGTCTTAGGCATACATGGCTGTGGAAATGGTTCTAGTGACTCTATATCTTCTCCTCCCTATTCTTACCCCTGAGGGCATTGAAGAAACTATCAGTTTCTATAGGCCTTAAAAACGAAGAGACCGTTCTTTACACATGAGTTAGAGAGCTTTTTGTCCGTGGTTCTAGTGACTCTATATCTTCTATTCTGAATCCGAAATTTATTGCATACTGTTTTAGCATTTTTTTTTGACATACCATACTGTTTTACTAGCATTTTTCATGAGGGAGAGAATTAGTGAAATAAATCAAATCAAATTTTTCCTCCTAAAAAAACTCAAAATTTTCGGTAAGTTGTAAGAACCGAAGAATGCGATTTAAAAACTCACGCAAAATGAAAGCTTATTTATTTTTTACCGTTCAATGGCAGGAAACGAAAAATAAAACCAGTTAAAAACGGGTCCCTGATTTTATTACACCAAAAAAAAAAAAGAATCCCACCGGTCCTTATGCCACCTGTCGCAAGCCGATTGGACAACGACCTGATTTTCTCTTTACCAACTTTACACCCAACAACTCTTCTAACCCCTTCTTCCCTTCCCCAATGAAACGCTTTCCCAATTGCAAGAAACGAAGCCTCGGATCCGAAGCACTCAGCTTACGTATCCGAACCTGTGTCTTGTTCGTTGAAAATTTCACTCTATTTTTCGATCACTTTATCTCTCCGAGCTCGAACGCGCCCCATCCCTCTTCTTCCCCAAACCCTAAACGCGTGGCACCCCAACGCGCTTCGAAGATCAGCTTTGTGCTTTCAATGGAGCTTTCTCAATGTCACTGTGAGTTATTGACCTATCTTTCTCTCTCTAGAAACCCTAGCTTCTTCTTGCTCTCTCTCTAGAAAACGTTGGGTTAGGAAAAAGGAAAAAAACAAGAATTAAATAAGTAAGAAGCGAATCTGCGCGTGCGTGCAATTGTGGAAGCTCGTGGAGTTGTTTTATCGATTACAATGCTGCTTGTGAGATAGAATTGCGCACGTGGTTACGATCTCGTGTGTTTTCGCTGTGAATGTGTGATTTTGGAGTGGTTTTTGTTTTCGGGTTTAGCTCAGGCGCTGCGAGTGTTGGGGGGCAGAAGAATTGTAATCGAGTGTTTGTGTGTTTTGCACCCGTCATTTATAGAAAGAACTGAGAATGAAAAATTTGGTGTGATTGGATTTTAGTAAGGCTTTGTTTGGATAGGGAATTCTGCGGAGGGAGGAGAGTGTAAAGTGCTTTGTGTTTGTGATGAAATACAGTTTCTGGGGATAATTTGTATAGGAATCCTGAAAATTCTGTAGGATATTCGTCGGGTATGTCTTTTGTCCCCCTCAAAAGTAAGAATTTGAAACAACACATCAGAGATGGAGAAATCCCTTCTTGTGCCTCTCTCTCCCGCTCCCCCCCACCATTGTTCACTAAAATGTTTGTGCATCGTCATCAATCACTTACACGGAGAAGAAATGTTGAAGCACTTGTAGTGATTGAAAAGAGCTGTAGTACACCAGCTGGTGGATAGTCCCAAGTCTAATTGTTAGAGGTTGATAGAGACTAAAGAGGACTATAAGTCAAACCATAAAAAAGGATGTGGATTAAATGGTCTATCAATAAACGCGATTCATAATAGGATACAAGACATTATGGCGTTGTTTGATCCATCTAGCTGATATCAGGAAAAAGGCTTTGGTTGTTGTTATTGTTGTTTATTCACTTGGTCTAATTGGTTTTTTTTGTTTTCTAATTTACTGAGAATGACCCAGTCAGTACTTCAATGGTATGAAGTGACTGCATGAATCTATTGAGAAATTGGATGACTTTTTCTACTTGTATTGGGTCATTAGTTTGCCTTAGCTTCAAGAAAGTCAGGGGACGCTGCCAATTAAAGTTAGACTGATTTCTGACCTTATTGCACCCTGTAATCATTAGCATCTTGAGATAAAATGGATAAACCAAACCAACTATTCTATAGAGAGAGAGAGAGAGAGAGAGAGAGAGATTTGTATATGTAAATCTAATTGGTGCTCTTGTTTACTTCATATAAATGAGAAATATTGTGTAATGATACCTGATGTTATTCATGCCTTTAGGACAGTATTGCTACAGAGAATTCATTCACTGAACATATAACTTCACTCATCGTTCATTTTCCTGTACCGTCAATTTGAGTGATATAAATACTTTATTTAAGAAGCTTATATCCAGTTAATTTAAGGCTGGTTAGTAAAAATAGACTTTTTACTTTAAAACAATATATCTTTTGGCTGCCGTATGAATCTCATAGGTATGAACAGAGATGATGGATTCTTGTGATTATTGTCTTTTTATATCCGTGGTTCAAGTAAATGTGTACACACAGTATAGGGAAAATTTTGAGACTACAAATGACTAGAAGTGTGTATACTCCTTGGCATGTTAACTGGTTATGAGTTCACAGTGAATTGTAGCTTTATATTTGAAGAATAACTGTCAGTTACCACTCATGTGATGTATTTGTCGACAGTCTCCAGGATAGAAATTGCAGGAATAGTTAAGTACTAGTGTGTTTAAGTATGGCGTAACAGAGATAATAAGATTGAATGCCTACTAGAATTTCACCCATTTCCAGATAGAGCGGAAGGAGCTGCATGTGGGGCATGCAAAAGAGAAATATTGCCGTGAACTTCTTCCATGTCTGAATGACAATTGTTTTGCCAAGGCATAAACATGCGAGAATTAACTTTAAGATTCTTCATTTTTGCTTATTTTGTGTGTTTCTTACGTCTTTAGATTCATTGGTATGGCTGTTAGTGTTTTGGATTTTGTCGCAGCCTGTTCAAATTTTCTCCATTATGATCCCAAATGTGCGCCACTCTTTATATTCACCACAAAAATTGAAGGAGGCTGAATATATTTTAGTTATTTCATTATTTGCAGCTGAGTTGCTAGCCTACAAATCTGATGTATTTATCAACTGTCTTGAGGATACTGAAACCAGGCTTGCTAGGAATGAAGTTTAGAGGTTGCTTTTGACTAGGTTATTTCAGTTGGCAACATCATATGATCATCATAAGATTTTCCCTTATGGAAAGTTAATTTTGCACCTTATATTGCTAGCTTGTGTGACATGTTTGGATTTCACTGTTTGGCAAAATCCTCATTACACTTTAATGTGCATTAAGGAGATTGTGGTCCAATATCGTAACCCTTATCTCGTTGTATGAAAACAAAACAACAGTGTAAATGACACGATGCATTTAATCAGTACTGCCCAAGTATGATAGTGGTCCAATACCGTACACCTTTTCTCTTGTTGTATGAAAACTAAACAACATCTTTTGATTAATAGTGCCCGAGTATGGTCCGTTATTACTTATTGTTATCTTGCACTTGCCATTTCTTTGTCACAATTATTCTAATAGTTAGCTTATACCAAATGAATTTTTACTTGCAGGGTTATTTTAATAATTTCCAGGTTTAAATGGTTGTTTCTCAGAGGTGTTTTTATGGACAACATCTTATTTGGGGAAACATTTTTTTATCTTCCTGCTTGATCAACCAAGCCTTCTTATAAATAGTTGTCTGCTGAAAATTCGTGGGCTGGATTATCTATGCCTGGAAACGAAGCAGCAGACAAGGTCCATAATTTTTTTGGTCAAGAGAACTTGTCCCAGGGACAGTATCATTCACAAGAGGTTGATGGGAACTGGCCAGGACTAAGCAACAATTTATGGGTTGGTAACCAGAGACCAACTGGTGTGCCTTTTATTTCCAATTTGAAGAATTTTAATCAACAGCAATCAGGTGGATATTCTGTAACATTTATTTTATAATCTTTTCAACTCTTTATCAATGAGAATTTTTTCACCTGTCATTGTCCAGTTTTTATACACATTTTGTTTTTGAATAACTTAAACAGTGATGTTGAAGTTTAACTTTGTCATGTGGATTGAGGTTGTCTTTATTAATTACTAATCACACTGCCTTCCCTGGCACAAAGATTCTGAGCAGGGGCACGTAAGCTCTCCACATTTGCGACATGGTTTGAACCTATCACAATCAAATTTGAGGTCTGAGTCTAGCAGAAATCAGCTCCCATACCAACAAGCAGCTGTGAGTGGCTATATACAGGGACAACAGGTCTTCCAGACAAGGGACAATGGAGCTAACATTTCGGGAGTGGATACAGAATCTGAATGGCACGGCCTATCAAGAGGAATGCCGGTGCTAGAGTCACAAGGGAGTGGTCTTGAACTCTATAAGAAAAATTTCGCTAGGAATGATGCTGGTGAATCTCGTGTCAATTTTGATTTTTTTGGAGGTCAACAGCAAGTAAGTGGTCGCCATAATGGAATGCTTCAGCCTTTACCTAGACAACATTCAGGAATAAATGAAATGCATCTATTACAGCAGCAAGCGATACTTAACCAGATGCAAATTCAAGAACTTCAGAGGCAGCAACAATATCATCAACTAGAAGCAAAGCAACATAATCCTATGACCCCAACTTCATCCATTTCAAAACAGATGGTTACTAGCCATTCTGCATCTCTTATCAATGGCATTCCTGTAAATGAGGCATCTAACTGTATGTGGCAGCCTGAAGTTATGCCATCTAATGCAAATTGGCTCCAGCGTGGTGCATCTTCAGTTATGCAAGGGTCCTCTAATGGACTCATGTTATCTCCTGAACAAGGACAGGCATTGCGCCTGATGGGTTTGGTTCCTAATCAAGGAGATCAGTCTCTTTATGGGGTTCCAATATCTGGTTCAAGAGGCACTCCTAACCTTTATCATCATATTCAAGCAGATAAGCCTGCAGTGCCTCAGGTTTCTTTCCCACAGCACTATTCTCATGTTCATGGGGACAAACCTGCACTGCCACAAATATCAGCCAGCGGTAATTCATTTCCTGCTCATCAATATGCTGCATTTTCAGATCAAATCAACACAAAGGATGGAACTTCAGTTTTAAGACAGGATATTCAAGGGAAGAGTATGTTTGGTTCTACTGCTCACGGTATAAATAGTGGACTGAATGTGGAAAACTTGCAGCAAGTGAATTCTGAGCAAAGAATTGTACCAATTAAAAATTTTCATGGGAGACAAGAACTAGCTGGATCTTCAAAGATGTCGTCACAGGACAAGATGCTAGTACAGGCTCCTCCTCCACAGAATGTAGCTACCCTAGATCCAACTGAAGAGAAGATTTTGTTTGGTTCAGATGATAGTCTGTGGGATGGATTTGGTAGGAATACAGGTGGTTTTAATATGCTGGATGGTACAGATAGTTCTGAGGGATTTCCATCTATTCAGAGTGGGAGTTGGAGTGCGCTTATGCAGTCTGCTGTAGCAGAAACTTCTAGTAGTGACATGAGCATACAGAAGGAGTGGAGTGGTCTAAGTTTTCAGAATATGGGACGATCATCTGGAAATGAGCGACCTTCAACTACTGATGGAAGCAAACATCAATCAGTTTGGCCTGACAATAACTTGCAATCATCTTCCAATATAAATTCGAGACCCTTTATTCTGCCTGATGATGTTAGTAGGCCCACTACCACCGAAAACCATTCTGGTGTTTCTGGATTTCATCACTCAGCTCCTGATACTTCACATCAACAGCATGACAGGTTACAGACTGATTGTCAGGGACCAATTCCACAGTATTTAGGAAGAGGCAAATGGTTAGATTGCAGTCCTCAGCAAAAACAATTTTCCGAAGGTGGTCATATATATGGAAATGCTGTCAACTCTTCAGGTTTAGAAAAAAATGAAAAGGTTATATCAGGTTATGGGACACATCGACAGACCATATCATCTTGTAGTAGTAGTGGTGATCCATTCAATAAACCTCATGGTTGGGACATTATGAAATCGACCCCACTTGATAGTAGTTCTACTTTCAAAACCCATGAAAATCAGAACTCATTGCAGCTCCACCGTGAGAAAGCCATCCATGAGGAGATGGGCCAGGTGCCTGCTACATGGGAACCTGATTCTGATAATAATTTATCTGTCGGGTTGGAACATGTGAAATCTGCAGGTAACAAGCAAGTTTGTGTGGAAGATTCTGGTATGAATGGTAGTGCTGCGGTACCAAATTCGGGGGCTGCATGGTTCGGCCGGCAAAGCAGCAAGAAGCTCGCTAATGTTGATGTATGGAGA
This sequence comes from Calophaca sinica, assembly GCA_037113605.1. NCBI lineage: Eukaryota > Viridiplantae > Streptophyta > Magnoliopsida > Fabales > Fabaceae > Calophaca > Calophaca sinica. The sequence goes on along the minus strand of CM073735.1, from coordinate 106,510,589 downwards.
GATGCAGAGTCAGCAGGCAGCTATAGAAGAAATGAAGGTCCTGGAAAATATAAGCATCAAATGGAGAACCCTTTAATTTTGGAATCATCAAAGAATGGGAAAGTTGAATGTGATGCAGATGATGTGGAGAACTCTAATAAAAAAGAAAAAACAGAAGATGGTCTTGAATCTAATCCTTCCCATCCTAGAGCTGGTGGTATGCGAGAAAATTCCAGTTTTGATGGCAATGATTTCCTTAGTCCAAAGTTATCCGGTCAGGTAAATCAAAGACCTGCCACAACTCGTAAATTTCAGTATCATCCAATGGGGGATCTGGGTGTTGAAGTGGAACCTTATGGAAACAAACGTGTCATAAATTCACAGCCTATGAACCATCAACAATTTGGAGGACTTAAAGGTCAGGACCAAATCTATCCTGGGCAGGCAAAGTATGGACACTGTGATGGGAATTATAGTGAAATGGAGAAGGTAATTTTAAGTTACCCTGTTTTATACTTTTATGCAAGCTTCACTATTAATTGCTTATCTCCATGTCTTGGAGAATCAGAAGTTGTTCATATCCTTAAAAAAATGTGACTGAAGTGGCACCTTGTTTTTAGGGTAACTCAAAGAGCTTGGATAATAATGTTTCAAAAAGCGTACTCCCTGCTCATATGCCAGAAACAATGACCTCATTGGATAGAAGTGTTGGTAATTATGCCTTACAAAAGACTGCTTTGCCCAGGTAGTTGAATTTGAAAGTTTCTTAGCTTTAGTGTACTTAATTATTGTTGAAATATTCTGCTTTCTGTAATGATAAGCAACCATCATGCTTTTTTTTTTTTTTTTAATTTTTTTAACTTTTTATATTTCCATTTGCTAAACTTCTGGTCTAACTAGCGCTTGAACCTTTTTTTACATGTTTTCTTTCTTTCTTTCATGCTCTGTATACTCATGCAAGATTTACTTGATGACCCTAGCTCAACTGTTTGCTTCAGTTTGTTAAAATTGGTGTATCTGAAATATTCTTGAGTTTTTGCATGAAGTGGATCGGTCAAGGGGGTGTGACATTCCAACAAACATAAGCCCTTCTAACCAGCATTTTTCTTCCAGGGTGCCTGAAACTGAATCTTCAGATGGATCTGCTGTACATCCTCAGTGGAATCAAAGTTCTTCATCTCAGGGTTTTAGCTTACAATTGGCTCCTCCTACGCAGCGGCCTCCTTTGGTATTTTCTCGTGGCTCATCTGAGACAGGTCTTACTACACCACACGTGTCTGAGACAGGGGATAAGGGCCATACATGGTTGGCTACTAATCAGACTTCTCATTCTCAAGAGTCATCTCCTGGGGAGATTAGGAATAATATTTCTAGTACCACAGGACAAATTTTTGATAAGGCCTCCCAGTACAATGTGCTAGGAAACTTTCCGCAGGCTTTTACATCTGGCTTTCCTTTCTCCAGGAACCATACTCAGAATCAGAATATGGCTCAATTTGGTGGACAAGTAACAAATACTCAATCAGCTTCCTTGAATCAGATAGATGAATATTGTGAAAGAGCTCAAACTAGTCAATCTGAAATGGCATCTGTTCAGGACATGTCCCAGCTGAGTGGTGCAGATCAAATTCGTCTGAGAGATCCTGCAATCCAAATTTTGGCGGCAGAGGCTGGCAGTCAGCCTTCTGTTACATACAGTGCATCTCTGCATGGCACCCCTTCGAAAGTTATAAACAATTTATGGACTAGTGTTTCTAGCAGGCAACATTCTAATGCTTCAAAGATCCCATCACAGCCCCAACAAATCAATGATTGTGAATTGACAACTGGCTCAAACAAGCCAGGTGATGAGGGTCTAGAGAACGATGTTAATGACCTTTCTGGCATTGGTGCTTGTTCTGCTTACTCCAATAGCTTTGTAGGGAATGTGCTTAAAGAAAGCCCTGGGCAGCAGACATTGCCCGAGCGTGTTGTTGCTACAGAAGAGGCTGCAGTTCCATCACACCTGAAGGAACCTGCCGTGAAATGTGTGTCCGATGCATCTAAACCTAACCTAGCTGTGACCTCCGGAGACATTGAGGCTCTTGGTCGGTCTTTAAGACCAAACAATGTTTTGAATCATAACTTCTCCTTGCTGGATCAAGTCCAATCCATGAGAAATGTGGAGATTGATCCTAGTAATCGGGATGCCAAGAGATTGAAAGTTTCAGGCAATATGGTGAACAAACAGCAGGTGGATTCCAACCATGGACAACAGTTGTCATATGGATATGATAATGTGGCCAAAGACGTGTCTGGAAATAATTCTCCCATGCCATCATCAGATCCTAGTATGTCATGCTTTTCAACAAAGCCACTTGATGGACAGGACATAAATGCAACTTCTCAGGAGGTGGATGGATATGGTCAGAAAAATGCTCTTAATGTTTCTGATAGTAATAAAGCAATTTCTGTCAGAAGGGATCATTCTCTGATAAATCCCCAGATGGCACCATCGTGGTTTGAGCAATATGGAACTTTTAAAAATGGTGAAAATCTCAATAATCTCAACAGTAAAATATTGCCAATGTATGATGTACGGAAGATGACTGGTGCTAAGTTTATGGACCAGCCTTTTATTGTACGCAACCAATCAGATAGTTTGCATTTTCAAAATTCAATAGAGCAAGTTAATAGTGTTAATGATTCTCAACTTGGTAGCACCAGAGAAAGTCCAATGCCTGCTTCGGTTGCAAGTGAGAATGTATGTTCTCAGTTATCGACTCCTACGGTTGAACCTGATTTACTTATGACGAGACCAAAGAAGCGTAAAAGTGCCACATCTGAACTCCTGCCATGGCATAAAGAACTGACAGAGGGTTCTGAATGGCTTCGAGATCTCAGGTGGTTTATAAAACTAAATGATTTAATGCTCTTATTTTTTGTTGTTGCCATTGTTGGTTTGGGAAAAGATCCTGTGTCTGATATTATGTTTTTTCAATTGTTTTGAAAGAAAAATGCCTTGCATTTTTACTAGGTCAGTTTGACTCCATTTTATCAAATGTTCATCCTAAGATAATTCCTTATTATTTGGCAGTGCGGCGGAATTAGAATGGGCCCGAACTGCAAACAGATTAATTGAGAAGGTTTGTTTATAATTAAATCAATCCACATTCACGAATTTATAAATTACATAATTAATGAGTCTCTCAACTCTGCATATAATTTATAGGTTAAAGGTGATGCCGGGGTAGTCGAAGATTTACCAGCAATGGTGAAGTCAAAAAGAAGACTTGTCCTGACTACACAGCTTATGCAGCAACTACTAAGCCCTCCTCCGGCAGCAGTTCTCGTAGCAGATGTGAAGTTACATCATGAAAGTGTGGTCTACTCTGTTGCCAGATTAACATTAGGAGAAGCATGCAGTTCAATCTCGTGGTCTGGCTGCGATACTTCTTTACCTCCTGGCAGCAACAACCTGTAAGAATTATTGTTATTCTTCTGAATGGTTTTGACACGCTCAAACACACATAAGTGCACATTTGCACACCCACATATTTCATATATCAATTGACATTTTTGAGTGATATTTTCTGTAGACTGCCCGAGAAGCGTAAATCATCTGACAATATTGATCACTACATTTTGAAAGTTACGGACCTTGTTGATAGAACAAGGAAACTTGAAGATGATATAGTAAGGTAATATCATAGTATTTAGTTTTATACTTGCTATATTATTTTAATTTCTTCATGGATTTAGAAATTGTGTCTGGCCTACAAGTAACAAATTTCATAGAGGCTCATCTGTCTGTATGAATGCAATTGAGCAGGTGCTTAGGCATTAAAATCTTTAAGGTTGACATGTATATGTCTTTTTATTTATTTTATTCTTTTGTGTTGCCATCAACGTTTCATTTGAGAACACTGAGATTCCTCGTCTCATTTCTGCTGATTATGACACAGCAATTTTCTGAAACAATTTCTTCTCTTCTATAGAATTTGGGCGTTAGAGGACCATTAATTGTGACGGCTTATATTCATTTATTTCCAACTGTTCTTCGAAGACATTCTACATAGAGAAATATTTATTTTATTTGTTCCTTTATAAAAGCAAGAATTCTTTAAAACTAATAGTATATATTCGTTCCTTTATAATCTATATAATCTATACAAATTTCTGTATAATCTTAAGATATTTAAAAGTTAAAAATTTTAAATTTATATGTTAATGATTTATTTTTTTAATTATCACTAAAATAATTTTTATTAGTTAAAAAATATTTTAAATGTTATTTTCAATTAATTTTTTATGCATTTGAGACTGTTAAGAGTCTCACATCGACTAGTAGTGCTTATAAGGTTTGGGCAGACCTTATCTTACAAGCCGGTTTTGTGGAGTTGAGTTAGTACAAATTCTAAGATGGTATCGGAGCCTAATCTATACCTATTATTGGACCAAGATCTCCGTTATTCCACCCATATTTTTCCACGCTCCGGATATCCAGTCCTGGGTGCGAGAGGTGTGTTGAGATCCTTATTTTTCCATCTGCATTAGTTCATGCTTCAGATGTCTAGTCCTAAGCGTGCGACGGTGTGTTGAGAGTCCCACATCGACTAGAGATATGGACTTAGTAGTGTTTATAAGGCTTAGACAGTCCTTACCTTACAAACAAGTTGGTTTTGTGAGGATGAGCTAGGTCCAATACCCAAATTCCAATAGACTATTGCCAATTCATCTGCCACCTTAATCAATATAGAATTTCGACAGTAAGTATTCCCCCCCCCCTCCCAAAAAAAAAAACAACAAAAAAATAATGTATGGCTCTGTCCCTGCTCCACAGACACCATGGCTGATGTATGATGTATCCATTACCTATTAAAGATGAATAATGATTGTATATGCTGTATCCTGTAGCTCATATGCAGGGCATGTGGAAAAAAATTACTTCTTCATGTTTACCCTCTAAATATGGTTGCCTGCTGCTACTGCTCCTTATCATTATGTTATATCTCATTTCAATGTTCTCATTTATCTTTACATGATAGCTAAAAGTTTGTTGTTCTCAACTCATTTTATGCCATTTTTTATTTTGTTAATTGCAGATTGGATAGCAGAGCTTCAATTTTGGACTTGAGAGTGGAGTGTCAGGATTTAGAAAGATTTTCTGTCATCAATCGATTTGCCAAGTTCCATGCACGGGGACAAAATGATGGGGTAGAAACCTCATCGTCCTCTGATGCAAGTGCTAATTCTCAGAATTTTCCCCCCCTGAAATATGTTAGCGCAGTTCCATTGCCTAGGAATCTCCCAGACAGGGTACAATGTCTTTCACTTTGATAATTAATTAATTCATTTTTCCATCTTTCTTGATAAGTTAACTCCCCAATCTCCTGTTTCTGGTCTTTCTCTTTCAACGTACATTATTGCACTCCATCGCCATAGAACCATACAACTGGCAGTGTAGGAGAAGAACGGTACTAGGTTGCCTCTTCAACCACCGGGGGCTGTTAGATCTTTGCAATCTATATATGTATGTTTGTGTAGATCTTTTTAATCTAGTTATCTTTTACTTTTGATTTTCAGGTTCCAAGCCTTCTGTATATAGCAAAATTATATATGCAGTGGTTTAACCATACCATTTGGCTTGGTTTTGTCTGATTAATTTGCATAGGCTTCTTTACTCAATCATTTTGTTTCTCTCAATATCAAATCATTTTCTGTATGTTTTTCCTGTATAGTCCTTCCCATCACAAAGCCCTTTTGGCAGGGGATGTTACGAAACAACCATCAAGTATAGGGCCTCTAAAATAGTGGCTGTGGTTTGCTTTTGGCATTTAAATAGTAGTTATGCATAAAATGTAGTTATTGTAAATTCCCAGCCAATACTAATTTTTTATGCCTCAATGGTCTTGGTTATAAATTGGTAGTAAATTTTGAAGCGTAGTCGACAGAATATTGTCTCGACGATGTTGATTGTCACTGGGTATCAATCAAATCTATGGTGGATTCTAAGGTGGACCACCTTCATAGGTGGTACCACCGTGCACAACTTTTAACCCATAGATTAGCCTAAACTCACACTCTTACCATAGACCTTCCAATATCAAATATCTCCCTACCTTCGTTCCAAAATCCCTAATGTTTGATGCAGCTGTGTACTTCAGTAACTGAGAAAAAGATAAACGACGCAACCAAGGTTCTTTGGGTGTCCTCAATTGTTGTTCCCACCCAGTGTTTTGACACAGTTAAGGTTTTCAAAATTGACACTATCATTTTGCGTTCTTCATTGTGGCTGTGTGTGTGCATGTTTCATTTTTTTTTTTTTTTTTTTGGCAATCTGAGATCTAGATCTGCGTTGAGATGATGGGTATGCGTTCTGGATCTGGCTCCACGCTGGGAATTGGTAATCCCAGTGGGTGATCCTCTTGCACATCGTCGGAATGTTGGAATCGTCGAACGGAAGGTGACTGACGAGGATAACGTAGAGGATGACGCTGCAAGACCAGGCATCGGCCTTGGATCTGTCGTACCTGATCCAACCGAGAATCCCTGGCGTGGTGTACACCGGTGTGTCGCATGTGGTGTGGAGGAGGCCCTTTTTGAGTTGCTCCGGCAGCGCTGAAAGGCCGAAGTCTGAGACCTTGAGGTTTCCGGCGGCGTTGAGGAGGAGATTTTGCGGCATGAGGTCACGGTGAGCGATGCTGTTTTTGTGGCAGAAGCAGAGTGCGGAGATGAACTGCTTGAAGTAAAGGTTGGGGAGGGAGAAGGAAAATGATCTAGTGTGGAGGGTCTATTGTATGAGGGTGGGGAATAATTCATCGGACGGTTAAACTTACTTGTGCACGGTAGAACTTGCCTCAAATCTATTATCCATATCGGGTTCCAAGTTGTTGCCATTTGAACAAAACTAGATATTGAATGATTTACTTCTTGGGGAACTATTCTTTTGATAATCATCTTGTTGGTTTCTTCGTGATTAAACTCGTTGATGTTTTCAGGTCATTTATACTAAGTTGAAGAAATAGGCATATTTGTCCCGGATTTCCTTAAAATTTATCACGTGTTTTGGGGATGTTGTATGTGAAACGCTAGATTATTTTTAAACTAGTGTTTAGTCTGAGAAAATATTTTTACTTTTATTTTTATTGATGTTTATGAAAAGATCACATTGTTTTCAATGTATTGTTCTTAAATATTTATATGAGAAACAATGAAAACCTCCGCAAAAAAAAAAAAAAAAAAAGAAACAATGAAAACATTTTCTGTATAGGTCTTTGAAAACAGAAAGCAAATTTAGAACAATGTCATTTTCGGGCGTTAGCCCTCTTTAGCTCCACAAAAAAAAAAGAACAATGTCATTTTTTTTATAAATATCAATAAAAATATAAATAGAAGATTTCAAGCTAAAATAGGTCATTAGTTTTTCCGTTTATGTTTCGAATGTGATCCTAGATTTTCTATTATTTACCGGAGCTTTTATTATGTAAGTTGCTAAATGATGTTAATGTTTGTGTATTCATTCATGAAAGTGAAAAAAAAAAAAAGGAATGACCTCACCCGGACCCACCACTCCGTTAGGGTTCCCTTCGACCCAAATCCCCATTGGCGCCTCTGACGTCCCCTTTTCAATCTGGACCACCTCCCCCACGTAAGCCTCCCAATGGTGGTCCCAAGTCCGCTTCCCTGAAACTTTCGGTCCCACCTTCTGACCCTTCCCAGCGTTCCTCCCTAAAGCGTCGCCTTCAGGGGGTTTTCTTGGGGGATGCATCTAACTCGCCTAGACTTTGAGCCATGGATGAAGGGTGGTAAGGTTTCACCGAAAGCTTACTCCCATGCCCTTACCAATGGTAACCAAGCTCAAAATGAGTTTACCTTTGGCGACACTGATGATGACATGGATACAGTTCAGGGGTCCAAAGACGATGCCATTCCCAAAATAGAAGTCACGGTTGACGACAAAGGAGTACCATTCTTGTGCCTGAATGACACTGAGAGGGAACGATTAAGGAGACCATGGCTTTAAACGTTAGTGGTGAGTAAGACTATTAGCTTCATTATACTGAAGAGAAAATTGGAACATAGTTGGGCACGAACGAGGTCGATTCAGATAATCAATGCGGGGAACCACTTCTATATTGTGAAGTTTGTATCAAAGGAGGACTATGATTTCACCCTAACTGGGGGCCCGTGGGTAATCTTTGATCACTATCTAGCAGTTAGGAAGTGGGAATCGAACTGCAATACGGCTACCACGCGTATCAACAAAGTGGTGGTGTGGGTCAGACTACCGGAGCTTGCTGTGGAATGCAACGACTGGCGAATACTTCAGGCTATCGGGAACCTGATCGGAACAACCCTCAAAGCGGATCTGAATACCTCAAACCATGCCAAAGGTAAGTTTGCCCGCATCTGTGTTGAAATTGACCTTGACAAACCCTTGAAATCCCGATACAAAATTGATGGGGAGTTGAAAAAATGTGAATATGAAGGAATTCACTTTGTGTGCTTTACATGTGGCATTTATGGACACTCTAAAGAAAATTTCGCTGAAAAAAGGTCGATGGAGAAGGAATCTAGGCCTCAGACCGAGGACAGTGTGGTGGAAGAAGATGGGCTGGGTCCATGGAACATGGTACAGTGAAGGAACCGTAAGAAGCAAGCCATAATGTGGAGGGAAAGACAAAAGATGCTGAAGTGCTACATGGAAATAAAAACGGTGGGATTAGTAAGGAGGTCGCTGCAATCAATGGTAGCAACGAGGGTCAGGAGGTGAACAAGGAGATCTTTTACGTGTCTGCTGTAACACTCCAAATTTTACGAAAGTTCTTTTACGATTTTAATTCCGATTACTTGAAGATAAGTCGTAGAGATTGATCACCTCGATGACTTACCGAGAGTATGAGGAACTATGTAGTTTTATTTTCAATGATTTTTATTTGGTGACAATTCAGATTAATAGACAGCGAAGACGTATGCTGTTTTTAATGTGAAATCACTGACAGATTTTTTTTGAGTTTTTTGTTTGACGTGGCGATGCGTATTTTTGTTGTTAATAAATTGAATGAAATTCATCGAGATAAAATGATAATTAAGAATTAATATTTATTGTTAATTCATCGTTCAAATCTCGCCGAAGAAATTCTAACGAAGTTTCGCCTCGTTTTGAGCCGCCGCCGGGTAAATTTTACCTGCGAGAAAATTTGTAACGAACTCCGATTTCGACGAAAATCGAATCGTAGCTTGTTGTGATAGTATATGATTGTTTAAAAGTGGATTTGTGATTTATTGGCAAAGGAATTATTTGCGGATAATTTCTTAGTCACGCGTTGAATTAATTTCTCGGTAAATTAATTTACGCGATTAATCGGTAATGCGAACGAGCAAACGCGAGAACCTTGGGAGTAGAGACCCTTAGGCGCCACCTAAGGGAAACTTGGAGAGCAAGGTTGTTGCTTTTGGTCGAAGTGTGATTCGATGGGAGTGGTTGGAGGGGGTTAGAGTGGTATGATGTAAGTAAGGCTTAAGGCATGGTAACCATACTTGTGTCATAAAACTTGTTGAAAACAAAATTCTCTTCTCTTTTTCTCCTTCTTGGCCGCGGAAATAGCACCCCATTTTAGGCCTACATTTAGTTCCATTGTTCTTCATTTTATCACCTTTGAAAGACTTAAGTTTGGAGAGTGAAAAAATAAAGAAAGTGGTGAAGTTGGAGCAAAGCATTTCTCTTCTTTTTCCTTCTTCCTAGCCCTGGCCTCCTAGCCTGTTGGGTGAGATTTTAAACTTGTTTCTTCCATTTATTTCCTTATGGTGTTAGCATGATCAAGTACCCAAAATTTTGAAGAATTTCTCTCCTTCCTTTTTCTTCTAAAACCGTGACCATAATATGGTGGAGAAGGAAGATGATTCAAAATTACTCTAGCTTAGATCTTGTTGTTGTTGTTGTTGTTGATTCATGGTTTTCAAAGAAGTGATTTTGAAAAATTTCTCTTCCTTTTTCCTTCTTCAAAACCGTGACCCTATGTATTTAGGAGAAGGAGATTTTGAATTTTTACAACTCATTTTGTGTTGATTTGTTGGTTGGAAAATGATTTTTCACTTGTATTTCTAAGAAAGAAGTAGCTAGTTAAAAGTTATGAAGTTTTAGTTTCCAAAATGTTGTTCAAAACCTCTTGATGATGAGGATCTCAAGCTTGAGAAAACCTAAGTGTTTCCAAGAAAGAGATTGAGTCAAGGAAAGGCTTAGGTCTTGTTATTCTTTACCAAGATTTTGTAAAAACATGTTTGATCATGAATTCTATTCTTTGATCCTTGTTTTAAAAAAGAGAAATTGGATTCCTCCCATGATCTCCTTGAGGCCGTGACCTCACAAGGAAGAAGGAGAGTGATCCAAAGTCATTTCATGTGTTTTGAAGATTAAAAGGGTTTTAGCTTAGTGATTTCAAGGTTTTGATAGTAAGGTTCTATAACTTAGTAGCTTAAGGTCTTGGGCTATGAATTCCTTAGATGGATGAGCCTAGTATGTGTAAAAGAAGTTGAAACAAAGACTTGATCCAAGAGAAAACCAAGTTTTGTGCCTTCCATTATGGGAAGGACTTGTTTCAAATCTTAGCATACTAACCAAAGTGGTTTCTAGTGATAGAGTTTTTAATCTTAGTGTTTTTCAAGAAGTTGGAAGTTCTAAAAAGTATTAAGTTTTTGAAATGTGATTTCTATACCTTGCTCATGTTGTAAGAGTAAGAGAGTAACCCTAGGTTTTAGCTTGAAACCGTGGCTTCCTAGGAGTTTAGAATGCTAGTTTATTGCTAAACCCTAGTGATTGCTGGTAAGGATTGTGTGTACGTGTTCGAGATCATATTCGCAGTAGAGATCGTGTTTGCGACATCGACATGGAAGAAAAGCTTGTGTGCAAAAGCGCCTAAGGTCAGGGCATCTTCCAATTTGTTGCTTTATGTGTGTTTGTGTTTGTGTGGAAAGTTGCGTTGGAATTGATGTTTTTGAGAAGTTTGTTTTGGTGATGTTGAGGTTGAGATGGTGTTTGTGATTGAGTTTCCAATGTGGTTATGTTTTGATTTAGTTCAATAATTGTTGTTGTTGCTCTGTTTTGATTATTGAATATATTGTGGATGTATGTTCAATATCCGGAGGGTGATAAGAGATTTCGAGAAAAAGGTGTGATGAGATACATAGTTGAGATTGTCAAATTTTGGAATCAAACTTAAAGGGATTTTTATGTAAAATCAATGAGACACTTAAATGTGGATTTTTCGGAAAAAACCCTAGCTAGTAATGGATTAACCACTTTTTCTTTAAAAAGAATAAAGTGAGCGCTAGAATAATTAAAATAATTATTTTCGAACTACTAGTGGAATTTCTCAATACCAACCGTTTTGTAATTAATAGGAAATTTCAAAAAAAGAAAACTTAGGGACATGAAGTGAGGTCTCGAGACGTTGGTGTGGGATTCTAACTAAGGGAGTTAGAACAAGAGTTGATTATCTCGGACACTCTGTGCGAGTGATCAAGTCGTGGTGAACTAACTATGATGATGGTGGTGCATTTTCATGCATACATGATCCCTGTGGGGAGTTTAAGGAGATGTCAGCATGAAGTAATCCTGCGGGACCAGGTATGCCCATTGGTATGGGTAAGTGTGGTGATATTTCGGAATCATCTGCATTGGCGTGTAGACTAACCAATAGGGATATGTGGTACATCCTTATTGTGCTAACTGATTGGTGTGTTGATGTGTCGTGATTGATTATGAGTTGTTGTTAGATTATTATCTGCATATATAAATACTGTTGTAATTATATATGTTTATTTTCGGAAGATGGCCTGTTCTATACGGGTATTCTCAAATGATGGTACAAGTCGGGGAAGTAGTACTCACTTGAGGTCGGCAAGCAGTGCGGAGGAAGGCTCCGTCCGATTACTTGCGGTGAAGTCATGGTTGATTAGACTTACTGTAGGACACAGTAAGCATAGTAGGGCTAACTAGTTGTAGGTGTCTATACTGTATTCCTTTCAAGTTGCATTTAGTATATTGTGTTTCAAAACTTGGACCGCCTTTGTGCGAATGATTATTTTAATTTATTTGCATGGTTATTGTGATTTTGATTATTGTGTTCAATTTGTACCTCACATTTCGAAAACGCTGTGATACTCTGATTGCCGTCTTGAGGAAGTTTAAAAAGAAAAAAAAAATATATAGACCCACATTTGCAAAAACCATGCAAGCAGAGTATTACATTTTCCAAAGTATTTCAACTTTTAAAGGAAACATTAGATTATTGGCGCTCCGAAAATTGGGGTGTTACATCTGCCTGCCCCTTTTTCTCTTTCTTATCCATTATGAATATAATAAGTTAGAATGTTAGAGGAGCCTTATGGTGGATTTTGGTTGAACCTGTCTCCAGATGTTACTGATTCACATGCCCCATTTTTTTATTGTGCTTGAGCTAGATGTAGTGGTCAACAAGCTCGTAAGATCATTGGGAGGCTTGGCTTCAGGCATAAAATAATTAGTGAAGCGAGAAGGTTCTCGAGTGGGATTTGGATCCTATGGAATAGGGATGACATTCAAGTACACACCATTGAAATCCATGAACAGTGATTCATGTTGAGATTGCTGAGTATCAGGATAAACCTTGGTTGCTCTCTGCTGTGTATGCGAGTCCCAGGGATGTGGAGAAAGGGCTCTTTGGGAGAACATGGAACAATATTCAGGGTCCTCTTTGGCCGAGGAATGGCTAGTGCTTGAGGATTTCAATGATATAGCTATGCCTCATAAGCAAACGGATGGAGGGGAAGTAGATAAAAAGAGGTGCCTTGAATTTCAATCAAGGATCGACAGATGTAATTTGATGGATCTTGGTAGTGTGGGATCAAAATATACTTGGTGGGGACCGAAATGGAATGGCATAGATAGAGTTTTCAGACATATTGATAGAGCTATGTGCAACACCAAGTGGTCTGAGGTTTGAAGAAGCCTTTGTCAAAACTCTCCCCTGTATTGTTTCGGACCACCATCCCATTGAAGTGCATCTCAATAGGGAACTTTTTATTCATGGACTGAGACCATATAGATTTCTTGCAGCATGGATCCTTCATGACAACTATATGGATGTGGTCAAGTAAGCCTAGTCCCCTGGGGACAACTGGCACACTAATGTGGACCGCACCATGCAATCTCTTCAAACCTTTAACAAGACAGCTTTTGGAAATATCACTAAGGATAAGAAAAGATTGATTGGCAAGATACGTGGCATCCAACGTGCCCCAGACTATGGTAAAAACATCTTCTTGGATAATTTGGAGATTGGTTTAAAGAAGAAGCTTGAGGTGATTTGTAACACCCCAATTTTCATGAAAGCTATTTTACAGTTTTCGACTACTTGGAAATGAGTCTTAGAGATTGATTAACTCGGAGACTCGTGTATAGTATGAAGAACTGCAATGATTTATTTTAAACAATTTGCCGTGTTAGTATTAATTCAGATTAACAGACAGTATAGACGTATACTTTTTTAATATGAATTAATCCTGAAAATACGTAACTTTGCTGTTTAAATTAAAGAATTTTTAGAAAATGATATTGACTTGTTTTTATGCCTAAAATAGTTGTAAAAAGTGGTTAACAATTTGATTTAACAAAACCTTTCAAAGAGATTTGATTTTGGGAAAAAGATTTGATATTTGTCTTAAGATTTGTTTTAAAACTATAAGGAAATTGTTTCCAAAGTTTTATGTCATATTTAGGCATTTTAATAAATTGTTCAAAGTTGGAAAATACTATTCTAATTGGTAAAAACACTATTCCAAGTGGTAAGTTTTGGTTTAGGAATTTTCTAAGTGTGATAGTTTTGTAAAAACTTGAAAACTTGCATGGTTTGAACTTGTTACATGACATATGACTAGATGTGACCAAAATAGGATTCAGTTGAGTAATTCCTATGCCTTTAGGAACCCTAGGCCGTGGCTGCCCTAAGGGTGGTAAACCTTGAGTTTTAGTTCTAATTGAATTAAACTTGTGTTGTTAAGGTTTGTGCGAGGTACAACTCGACGACACTTTGGAATGACCTCCTTTGGAAAGCATTCGAGGTAAGGAAAATTCCTATATAATGAGTTTAGACTTTTCGACCTATCTGTTGTGTGGCTTGAATAATTGATTAACTGTGTGATAATACGTGTAGTATTATTATGTGTTAGCATGAGTTGCTGTGATTTGATTTGGCCCTGCATGGCAAAATTGATTTGTATTGTGTGATATTAAATCATGTATGATTGATTTAATTTGGATTGGAGATTGATTAAGTATGCATAATAATGATGATGATGAATTAATTAATAATGCGACAATCGATTGTATATTGGTTTGACGATTTACATCGGTAAATCTGATGCGATTCCATAAGCCGAACTAAGATTTCAAAAATGAAATGTTAAGGCATTTTGATTTAAAAGCAAGCGAGAGAGTTTTTAGTAAAACTAGTGAGACTTGCAATAATTTTCAATGGAACCATACTAAGTAAAGAACTCAAGGTAACAGTTAAATTTTAAAAAACGGTTAAATTTTCGAAAACGGTTGTGTTAAATGATGCGTCTGAGAAAATTCTGGCAAGGAAAGACTTGGTAATTAAGAGTGTTTATCACCGCCTCTCTTTCCTGGGAATTTACCTAGTGTATTATTTAGCATGACTAGGGTTCCAACGACTTAAATCTAAAGAAGTATTTTTAGATACAGTAGTACATAGGAGTGATACAAAAACTGAGATTTGAAATTCACCAAGTTGAGAGAGTTGAGGACTAGTCGATCTGCATTAGTTAATTAAAAGATCTCTCAGACATTTTGTATGGTGAGTGGGTCGTACCAAAGAATTAGATTGATGCATACTAACCATTAAGCATCGATACTCGTAGCGTTTGACAGTCTGTATGGCTGGATTTCAAAAGGCGGGTAGTCATTTTCTGCCAGATACCCAAAGGTCCTTATGGTGACCAGAGGTTGTGGTTGGCAATGCAGTCTAATGCTCGACAATTAGATTGTAGGTCCCTTGATGTGGGAATAGGACGGACCTGGAAAAGGTTTTCCAGTGTCTGGTTGCTATCCTTGTTTAAGGCTGCAAATGTGTACACAAATTTGTTCATAAGCATTGGCATGCATTCTGACCACATTATAACATGTGATGATTGATGGTTGATTTGCTGATTGAATTGTTCGTTCACATGCAAATTGTTTGATATGCCATGCTGATGCTTGCGGTCTATTAAACTATACATGTATACAGATAAAGCATGTTGTTGTACTATGTATATCTATCTTGTTTGCATGCGACTGGCTTGTGATAAACTCGCGGACAAGGAATTTACCCTTGCACTGTTGGATTGGAAATTCTCATGGATGTCACCACCATATGGAGTTCCTATTGCTGCTGCAGTTTCGTCCTTCCCAGGAGCGTTGAAGAATGAGCCAGTGGAGGTAGATACCTCTTCGTGCTTCAGTTTTGATCTTGCTGAACGGTTTCTCAGTAAGAGTCGTAGTTATTGGCTAGCTTAGGATATTGTCTTATCTTGACCTGTTGGTAGAGCATGAATTTTTTAATTGCGTAATTACCCATTTGTTTTGTAAATACACCTTTCAAAAACCTCGCCTTAGTGCGAAATGATCATGGTATGTTTTATTGTATGTGATGCAGTCAATATGATGTGTTATACTCTAATATTTGACAAAAGACTGATTACTCATCATTTAAAAATTGTAGTACTCTTCGTGTCTCATTTTTTAAAAGGGTTTTTCAAAGGAAATAAAAGGAAAAAATTTACTCCTACTTTCCATTACGAACAACAGAAGAGTACATTTTACTGAAAGCATAAGAGCATTGAATGTTTTCAGCATTAGATTGGGTTACACCGTAGTGCTCTGGAAATGGGGTGTTACATGATTCTTGAAAGAGATGAGGTTCTATGTCTTCACAAGTCCTGCAAAGAGTGGATTGAGGGTAGGAATTGCAACACGAGATACTACCATGCCAAGACCATTACTTGGAGAAGAAAAAACAAGGTCTTAATGCTTAAGGACAACTCTAACACTTGGCATAAGGATCCTCAACTCCTAAAAGAGACCGCCATGATCTTTTTTAGGGACCTCTTCACTGATAATAACCTCCAAAGGCCCCATCTTCTAACTTCAGCTTCTTTCCCTGTGATTGAGGCCGAATCTATGTAGCTGCTCATTAATCCCTTCTCGGAGATGGAAATCCACAATGCTATCATGAATATGGGCCCTTTCTGTGCCCCGAGAACTGATGGCTTCCCAGCTATTTTCTTCCATAAAAGTTGGGAAAAAATTGGTTCGGATTTGCATCGCCTCGCCAAGCAAGTGTGGAACAACCATGATACCATTAGAGAGGTAAACAATACTATGTTAGTTTTGATTCCAAAAATTGATAGACCAGAATCTATTGACCAATTTAGACCGATATCATTATGCAATGTATCTTATAAATGCATTACTAAAATGTTGGTCAATAGATTCAAACCTTGTTGAACAGACTAATCTCTCCTTTTCAGGCAAGTTTTGTCCCTGGTAGAAATATTCAAGATAATATCATTGTTGCTCATGAGCTTGTTCACACAATGAAGAAGATGAGGGGAAACAAGGGATTTATGTCTATCAAAATAGACATTGCTAAGCCTTATGACAGAATTTCTTGGAGCTTTATTCATCATTGTTTGGTGGAGATGCACTTCTCTGAGACTTTGATCCATCTCATCATGAAGTGTATCTCAACCTCATTGATCTCTCTTCTCTGGAATGGAGGGCTGGCGGGCCAAATTCCTCCTTCAAGGGGGATTAGACAACGAGATCCCCTCTCCCCTTACTTCTTTGCCATCTGTATGGACAAATTAACCCACGTGATTGTGGACAAGGTCGAGGCCAACCAGTGGAAGCCCATCAAAGCGGGTAGACATGGACCAGCCATTCCGCAGCTTTTCTTTGCGGACGATGTTCTCATTGAAGCTTCGGTGAGGGATGTTGAATTCATTGGATGCTTTGTGGGTCATGGTGCTTCGAGGGAAATATGGCAGAGGTTAAGTTTTGAGAAGAAAAGCAACCTGCTCATCACAAGACTCTTCGTTATGGAAAAACATTGTTGCTGTTTGGCACAAGATTTTGGAGGGGATTAAAATTGAGGTGTTGAACGGGCACTCTACATAGTTTTGGTATGACCATTAGATCACTGAGGTGGAAAACCTTCAGCAATGGGGCCCCACAGGCATCTTTTTCAGCCAGAGTCATGGACCAGTCTCTGATTGGGTTAATGAGGAAGGAACTGGGACTTAGCCATATTACGGGGAGTCTTACCTGAAGCAATGGTGAAAAAAAAAATTATTCCTCACCTAGACCTAGTGCATGTAATGAGGAAGACAAATTAGTGTGGAAACACTCGAGGGATGGCTTATTCACGGTGAAGAACACCTATGATCAGCTCCAAAATGTTGAGTCGGACCCTTTGGAGCATCTTTGGAGGACTTTATGGAAATGGAGAGGCCCTCGGAGAATTGAACTGCACATGTGGAAAATTTGTCATGACAAATTACCCACTAAACAATATCAAAGGAAGTGGTCTACAACGTCTGCAAGTTGTCTGTGGTGTGCTTTGGCTTGTGAGACAATTCTGCATGTGATTAGAGACTGCATTTTTGCTACTAGTATCTGGATAAAATTGGTTGTGAAGGATAAGATTGCAAACTTCTTTTCTATGAATCAGTTGGATTGGATTCAAGCCAACTTGAGAGAGTCCTTCGACATCCAAGACCTACATGAATGGCACAACATCTTCTTTGTATAGACTATGGTATTGGCGCAACAAAAGGTTACACGAGCATAGCTATAGCATGCGAGAAAATTTAGCGCTAAGGGTCATTAGCGAGGCTAATAAGGTGAATAATATGATTAAGGGCTCCTCCTCTTTAATGGGAACCAGAAACTTCACAAAGGTGCTCATTCTTTGGGAAAAAACCACCACTCGGTTTCCTCAAACTCAATTCTGATGGCTTCTCGTTTGGCAACCCAGGGGAGGCTGGATGTGGTGGTATCTTGAGAGATGATGAGGGTCGATGGATTGAAGGCTTCAGCGCCAACATTGGGGAGTGTACAGCTTATGTTACTGAAGCTTGGGGTCTATTTTATGGTCTACAAATGGCTTGGAGACATGGCTGTAGAAACCTTATTGTTGAATATGACAGTGCCTCCCTAGTGACTTCTATTTCTAAAGGTGCCTGCTGTAACACCCATACTTCAAAGTAATTTGAAAGCATGATATTGACATTAAGTACGAGAATTACTAAAATTTACAAACTTGTTTAAGGGATACAAGTCTTCAATTTAAAGGTAATCCTGAATCTAAACCTTAGATTACAACTTTCATAAGGTACATAACTTGGAATTCAAAATACAAGTCTATATTTTTTCAAGTCCAAAAAGATAGTAGATTAAACTACATCTTCAAAATATCAATAAGCTAGAAGTACTAGGCCATAAGCGTCACCTAATCTTTCTTAGGTACCTGTGGGTCTGAAAAACAACAAAGGAAAATAGTGAGATTAAAAATCTCAGTGATCCCTTCACGGACCCCTCACCAACACGAGCCACACATGCAATAATATTCATCCTTAAACATCATTAGCAAATATGACAATTACCGCCTTATAGATTAACCCTAATCTATTCACAATTCTAATTGAACCAGGATCATTTTGTAACAGCCGGGGCGTATCGCTATATCGCAGTGGCACCCGCAATGCACAAACATCTTACTATTACTCTTTAAACTACCTTTAATGTAATTATAACATTGTACTAAGATGAGTTAAAGAGAAGAAAAATTCAAGGAATTAGGGAAAATCTGATAGAAATTCGCTTAGCTTGAAGTAATTCGCTTGAGCGAATTTCTCGCTTAGCGCAGAAACTTTCGCTGAGCGAATTATGGTCAGGTAAGACCACTGGCAGACTTCGCTGGAATTCGCTGAGCGAAATCTGACGAACTGAGAGAATTTCACAGAGATTCAGCATAAAACTTTGATTTTAAACACAATCTCATCCCAAAACATCATATCAATCATTTCCAATCACAAAGAAAAAAAATTTCAAGGAAACATGCCATCAACACATTGTAAGATGAAAAACAAACTAAATCAACACAAAACAACAAGCAAGGATTTAAATCAAATGTCCCAAAAGACAACCCAAAGTTAACAAATCATATAAACTCAAACCCATTCTATGACTCCCATAAACCAGAAATAGAAGACAAGAAAACACACAAGATGAAGGAAGAAATGACACCCTAATGTGGGTCTTATGAATGCCTATAACCTAAGGGAGAAGGACTCACCAAAAACCTTCAAGAACTTAGGTTAGAAGGTGGAAGATTTTGATTTTCTTCTTCTCCTCTTCTCTAACTCATTTTTCCTCCTTTTCCTCTTGGAACCACTTCTAATTTCTCTTCAAATGTGGGACATTAGCTTAGCCCCCTTTTATTCTAGGCAAAGAATGAAGTCATCTTACTAATCTCCCTCTTTTTCTCTCCTAGATTTCATGGAAAACCCTAGGTTCTTCCTCTTCTTCTTTCTCTTCTTTTTGGGTAGCAGAAAAAAAACATGGGGGAGGGAGAATGAGAGAGAGTTGATCGTGAGGGAGGGAAAGGAAAGAAGGGAAAGTGTGTCTCCCAAATATTTGGACTAATTTGCCCTCTTCTAGTAGAGGTGAAGTATCTCAATGCCCTTCCTTTTTCCTAAAACTCTCATCATGCCATTTATTTCTATTCCTACCCTTATGACACCCCCTGAAACGCCCCGAATTTTCAAGGCGTTAACTCGACTATTCTAAGAAAAATGGCCTATTTTTTTTTGATAAATAAAAGTTACTGCTAATAACTAATAAGACGTTTGATAATCGCAAAAATGCTTTATTGTCAATTATAAAAATTTAATTAATAGCAAGGGCCCTACTTAATCACTAAGCTAATTTTAGTCTAGCTAAAAATTTAATTTCATTTTAAATCAGGTGAAACTAATTTAATAAGTACCCGTAACTACTTTACAACACAATTAAAATATAATAAAATCCTGAAATTATAAATTATGCGAAAAATAACCAAGGTTGAAATTATCCCGATTACTTAGCGGGAAAAACACCATGTCCGCAATGAAGAAATACTAAGTTCAATTTGTGCGAAATAATATTAACGATCAAAAAGTAGCACAGAGCATCTAACACCCATGTACCCATAATTATTCGTCGACGGCACGATCAACCATAATGCAAATAAATCATGCTTGAGGCTTCTCAAATTCACTTGTACCTAAAAGTGGTATAAGGGTCAGTTCACATGACAAGTTGTAATAAGCTAAAGCATGAAAAAATTGTTCAAATACTATTTATAATTTCTTTTTCACATTTAAATAACAATATGGAAGACAAGAATAATCATAACAACAACAGATAAGAAAATATATTCACATCCACATACGAACTTGAAATTAAAAATAATCACCTTTACAACATTACAAAATTCAGCATATTCAAGTTAGTATGCATGTCTTATGCAAGACTCTCATGATCGCGATATAGTCATCCCATACCAATGGAGAATTTAATTTGATATCGCCACGAAGACCTTAACCACAAAGGTCGTCCAAAAATAATAGCTACCTCCTATACCAATGGGGAATCAAAGCATATCACCGCCACAAAGGCCTTAAATACAAAGGTCCAAAACAATAGCTACCTCCCATACCAATGGGGAATTAAATCATATCACCGCCACGAAAGACCTACAGATGCCGTCCTACATGATGCATATCATTTAGTCAAGTCAATTCATGTCACGAGAGGTAATTCACTAGAAAATCCAATACACATCATATCCAAATAACACATATCCAATTTTCTTTTATGAAATAGCCTAATCATATCACAGTCTTAACACAACACAATGCACATCACACACATCAAAATTTCCTTCCTGAACTAACCTCATCATCTCACGGCCTTAGCGCCACAAATGCACATCCATGACAAATTAATTAAACAGGTTCAACAATCCACAATAAACATATTATCTAAAATCACAATAAATAAATCACATAACCGATTTGCACCAACTCAAAATGACAAGAATTAGCAATCATCAATGTTACTCTATATATATCAAAAATCGTTTTCGTCATCAAATGAAATATAATAAATCATCAAGAGACAAAGCATATTTATATGAATCAATCCTTATCAAAATTAAGGAGCAACAAACATATTTCATGGACAATATAGAATAAATCTTTAGCACTAAAAATATAACTCTCACAAGTTTCAACATATGAGTGTAGAATCAATAAAATAGCAAGAAAATCATCAACATATCCATTTAGAGGGTTACACGAAAATAAAAATTAAATAGTGAAACATTATAGATTTTTATTTCATAAAGATATGAATTTTTCCTTTCAACAAGACACCACACGAATTTTTATCCATATTTAAATAACTACCAACGTTTAGCTCTAACTTGTAGGAGAAAAACCCTTACCTTGGTTGAGAAAAATTGCAGTGTTTAAGAGAGCAGGGAAGATTTGCCTACAACAACCGAATTAGGCACCAAACGAGCACAGAGAAAATTAACGGTCACGCAAGGACGAAAAACGACTGGAAAAAATGACAATCAATGTCAAATAATATTTGGGAATTTTTAAAACTGAAACGAAGTCAAAAGGAAGCCAAAAGATTGATCGGAAAACGTCTTGCCGAGACAACGGGTTACGAGGGGTCCGACATCAACTTTACAGGAACGAAAGAACGAGTAGTGTTTCTTGAAGGTTTCGACGCGAGGAATCCAAAAATGTCGTTCGTTTCTCCAACTGACAACCGTGGTGGCCGGAAAAATGAAAATACAGTCCGCCTGGAGAGAGAAGACGAGACGAACAGCACAACGGTTGATCGAACAGAGACCAAAAACGGATTCTATGGTTAATTTCGAGTGAGAGGGTGAAATTTGGTAATTTTTCGTGGTCTGAAATGAGAGAAATCGAATAGAGAAGTTTTGGAGGCGGAGAGCTTTCTTTTCGTCCGCGACTGCGTGAAATCCTTTTAGGGAAGATGAACAGTAACTGGTTTATGTGATAAGGGGGCGCATGCAGGAAACTGAGGGGTGTAGGAAGTAAGTTTCCCTTTTTTTTAAACAACAAGGCAACGCAATGGGCTGGTACATCACGCCAACCTATTTCTAACCCCCCCTTTTTTTTCATTCTCCTCTCACATAATCATAATCATTCCTAATAAATTCAACACTAATAATAATAATAATAATAATAATAATAATAATAATAATAATAATAATAATAATAATAATAATAATAATAATAATAATAATAATATATCATTAAGATATGCAATTTACTAAAACCAGCACACACAAAATTATCACAAGATTGCTAATATATGCACACATATATACTCATATATTAATAATAAAATTGGGGTGTTACACCCCCAAAAATAATTCACTCATCATTCAATTTACAAACACAATAAGGTCTAAATTAATGAAGCTAAATTATTAAATTAGGTGGTGTGTTACACCTGCAAAGGCAAAAGGAGTGCCTTAATCAATAGTATTATTGAGCTAGTGAACAAGGATTGGAATGCAGTCATCAATCATATGTATATCGAAGCTAATGCTATTGCTGATTGGCTTGCTAGATAGGGTTCCACCCAATCTCTAGGAGTCCACTTCCCAAGGATATTAGTAACCTCCCATTAGGTGATTTGAGTGGGGCTTCCATACTGCATAGGATCCATTTGATGTAATTACGCTTGTGCTTTAAGCCGCCATTTTCACAACAACAAAAAAAGGAATATAACTTTGTTGCAATTTTTAGTCATTTTTACTTTTTTTGTAGATACAGTTAATAAGTAAGCACTTGTATATGTTTTGGACTGTATATCATACATTACTTTGAGTCCAGATCCTCTCCAATTTTAAGAAAAATGGACATCTCAATTCCTTTCAACATCGAGCAGACATATGGCACCAAAATAATTCAATGGTTGAGATTATTTTAATTTTAAATTCTAAATTCACGTGGATGTTGTAGAGAGAGTCTTGAGGTACTTGAAGACAACTCTAAGGCAGGGAATATTTCTTCCAAGCAACGGTGATATGAGACTTGAAGCATATTGTGATCTGTATTGGGATGGATGTCTGTAACACCCCGAAATCCAGGCGCTACTTACGAGACAAAAACCACTAAGTATGAAATAGTTTTGATACTGTTCGCTAGAAATCACGGTTAAATTTTTTTTTTATAAAACCCTTTCGCAAATAACATGACAGAGTAAATACAGCGTTGACAGAACATGGCATACAAAGAGAATAAAAGGAAATACATCTGGAATACATATATAAAATCCTGAGGCAATACATCCTACAAGGTTTTACAAAATACAACATCAAAATAGGAATACATCTGACATATGAATTTCCTATAAGAAATACTCATACCTCTGAGGTACTCCCGGCAGACACCTACGCAGAGGGCTGCTCCAAAAGTAGAGCCTCACTCGACTACTAAACTACTACAAGTACAGACATAATCCCAAAATACAACAGACAGACTCCGACATAAGAAACACTAAGCTGATCAACACGCTAACTCAAGCAGCAGGGGCGGCTGTGTGATCTCGGTCCGCCTCAAAATGAACTACCAAGGGCGGTGCCTGCCACTCATAGAGGCCCTCCTCCTCCTCCTCATCCTCCACCATCGAATCCTCCTCCATATCGTCTACCACGGGCGTAATGACGTCGTCGTCACCAATGGCGTCGACAGTAGGGATATCGAGAGGTGCATCCCCAGTACTATCCTCCTCGTCAGATGAATCTATGATCCAACCTCCGGATCCACACCCTACCTGGCCACAGCGAGGGCATACAGAAGGATCCGACGAGGGAGTAGTCTCAGGGATAGGAATCGGAGACGAGGGAGTATACTCTACGGGTGATATGGATCTAGCAGGGGAACCCGACGGGTCTAGCGTGAGAAGAGGGTGCTCCGACGTCCATCCTCCTGGGTCGCATGCGCCGTACAAATCTAAGGGGAGTAGCGCGAAATGCGGAATCCGTAGCCCGAGGCTCGCTGCGAAAAGTGGTCCGGCGTAGAATCTCGAACATGCCCTCTGAAGCTGAGGTGTCTCCATCAGGGTGTGCGACTATCCAAGCAGCTACTATGCGCGCGAAGGGCACCGGAAACCGCATCACTCGGCGCGTGATCCCTATGTGTGAAGCCTGTCCGTCGGTATGCATCGTCTCGACCACGTTCCCTGTGTACGTCACCTGGCCTGAGGCGTGGTCTACCTCCCAGGCGAACGGGGCTCCCGAGTCCGGGAACTCAAATGTCGTCATGGACGACATGACTAACGGGGTCAGCTCGATCGTCGTCATCGCCTGGGTTACATTCATTGATTGAAAGAACCACGGGCAAGGGTCAACTTCTTAACAAGGCATAAATAATGACAACATATATGAATAGGCAAGCATAACACAATATCATAACGAATAGTCCACAAAATAAGATGCACCACAAATCCCTATTTGTCAGTCTATATGCCAATGCACATGATTCCGGAATATCACCCTCGCAAGGGCCTCAGGAGCTCTGGAGTCCGCTACCAGGCTTTCTCAAACGCTACTCCCCACAGGGATTTGTGCCCAGAGCAATCCCCCTGATGACACAACGCCCGTTTTTCCGCTTGATTGTCGGTACGTGCTCGCACCTAGATCTGGGCGACTCTACGACACCTCTCTTCTGGCATCGATGTATGCATGAACAAGCAACTCTATCATCATAGTTAGTTTACCTCGACGGGATCACTCACACGGAGTGTCCGAGATCATCTATTCTTGTACTAACTCCCTTAATTAGAACCCCATATTTTCGGCTCAAGATCTCCCTTTATAGTCCTAAGTCTCTTTTCTTTAGAAAATCTCCTACTAATTATGAAATGATTTATGTTGGAAATCCACTAATAGTTCAAAATAATTAATTTAATTATTCTAACTCTCACTTAATTCTTTTTAATGAAAAAGTGGTTAGTCCATTACTAATTAAGGTTTTAGAAAGATCTATTTTTAAGTGTCTCTTTGATTTTAATAAAATGCCTCTTAGTTTTTATTTCAAAGTCCAAGATTTATTTGACGTTGATGCGACGGTAACCCAACTCACGTGCTCTCGGCACTTCCCCAAATTATCACAGTCATTTAACAATATATTCTCAAATATAGTAAATGATCACAACACAATAATCATAATCACAAGGCATCATTCGAGAAAATCATTCCATCACATTGTTCATCATATTGTCACATACTTAATTTATGCATTCACATATTACTAATATACACACTTAAAGATGTTCTTACACATAAGCATATGGAACATAAGCATGTAAAATACAAGCATATAAAGCATAATCCTTAACAATATCTAAGAGTTGCCCTTACCGTAGACGCTTTCCTTCCAACGCACGATTTTGGCTCTACAAGTTTACTTTCTCACACCTTCAACCAATCAAGTTATTTAGCTAAGTTAGAAACCCAACCTAGTGTCCTAATCCCTACCCTATGGCCACGGTTCTACAAGGAAAGGGCAAGGAGAGTTTGTTTCTTAAAAAAGAAGTGTAGGATCACTTAACTATATAAAAAAACATTATTCTTTATTATCAAGAAAACAAGGAATCAAATGAAGAATTTGTCTCCTTCTCCAAGTGGAGCTCACGGCCTCAAGGCCATAAAATGCTTAGATCATTCTTTCTTATTTTAAATATCCATTCCCTTTATCAACAAATTATGATAAGAGAATGAAAGTAGTAAGAAACTTGTCATGGGTTACATCCTTTCATCAAGTAGATGTTTCACCCATTCATAGTGAGGCTCTCTTTTAGATCATAGTCCAAACAATGGAGTTTTAAAATATACATATTTTTCTCTGCTCATGGTATTCAAGAAGGTAAGGAGGAAATTTTTGATTCTTACCCCCAAAATGGAGAAAGGGGCGGTCAACAAGAAGCAACAAGAAAATATTTTTGTTGTTTCAAAAACCTTTTTATTACTATATTACAAATGATGTAGTAGAGTTCTTTTCTCCAAGGTTCAAAATCTTATTAACTCATTTACAAAACTTTGATAGTAATATTAACCAATATGTTAGTTTTTAGAACTACAAAACCTAAGTCACAACTTCAAGAAATGCTCTCAAGCCTTTACATAGGCCATTCATGACACATATATATATATATATGTATCCATCTATGTTCTTGGCTTCTCATCAAGCTTGAAATGAAAAGAAAACACATGCTTAAGTAACTAGAACTATGGAAGGAAAATGGCAATACAAGTAGTATAAAATCTTTCTTTTGCTTTGGAAGAACTTAAGTAGGGATCATGGCCAACTACTAGTGATATAAAGTGAGCTTAAGAAGGAAGAAGAAGGGTGTTTCTTACCCAAGGGAGCTGCTGGTCGTAGCTTGAAAAGAAGGAAGCAAGTGCAGAATTTTTTTGGACAAAACAACTTCAATACTCTCTCCAACTACCTCACTTCTTCCACTATTTTTTTTCTCAACTTAATGAAGTGAATGAGATGAAATTGTTGGCCTTATATAGGCCTTGAGGGCTCGCCAAACTGAAGTGAGAATGGGCAAAATTTTTACTTGCTCAAGTGGTTAAAGACTAGTTAAAAGATTTCATGGTTATTACCCTTGAGTTCCTCATTTTGTGCTTAGTAAATGACACAAGAAAAGTGATGGATTTGATCACTTAAAGGAGCTGATTTCCAGCCAGCAAATAAGGAGATTTGATGTTAAAAAGAAGGAGATTTAGTGTTGAAGTGATCTTAGGAGATGATAGGGAAAAGCTAGGAAAAGCTAGGAAATCATCATGCATGAAATCAAGATTTTGGTGAATGAGTTAGGAGTGGAATTCTCCTCCAATTAAGCTGCATGATTCGACCAATATGAGCTGAAAAAGAGGAGGAAATCTTGGCCAAATCCATGGGTGCAAGCTAGCACAAAGACCTTACTAACTCTTACCATAAATAGAACTAAACTTTAACATGTTTGGTAGGTTAATCACATCACTATCTCTTTGTGTCATGACTTAAAATCTACCACAATCTAATCCTTTTTTTTATCTTCTGATTTTCGCCCCTCCCTCAAGGTTCTCTCAGCTTCCAGTTTCGTCGCTCGTTCGGTTTCACGTGTCTCGCGTCTCCGGCGCGTAGAAAATACATTATTATTAAAAATTAAGTAAAATTGCCAAAAAAATTCTAATAAATCAGAAATATTATAAAACATCAAATTCCCAAATATTTAAATATTGGGGTCGAATTAGAGTTTTTAATCGGGCAAAAACTTACCCGGGTAGTTCAAAACGCGACCGAAAAACGGTAGAATTTTGAACTGAAAATTTAACTGTGACTTAATATAATATATTAAGTCCCAAATATAATTTCATTTTAGTTAAATTCATCCACTTGATTAACGGCACACAAAATAATAATTATGCATATTAATGCGTAATACAGGGAATTACAGTACAGTAGCGATAATTAAGCCGTAGTAAAACTATCGGTGTTACAATACTCCCCCACTAAAATAGTTTCGTCCTTGAAACTAAGGGTTAGAGAATAGCTCTGGATACTGTTCCCTAATCTTGTCCTCAAGCTCCCAAGTCGCATCTCCGGTTGCCTGGTTCCAGATTACCTTAACCAGTGGAATCTCTTTGTTTCTCAGTCGCTTGATCTTTCTGTCGGTGATTCTGATCGGGGGTAGTTCGAATGAGAGGTCATCCTTCAACTGGATCACATCTGGTTCAATGACATGAGACGGATCAGATATGTACCTTCGCAACTGCGAGACATGAAAGACGTCATGAATGTTTGATAGGAATGGCGGTAAAGCTATTTGGTAGGCAACTGGCCCCACACGACGAAGAATTTGGTAGGGTCCGATAAATTTAGGAGTAAGCTTTCTGGATTTGATCGCTCGACCAACTCGGTTGTGGGTGTGCACGAGGAATACATGGTCGCCTTCTTCAAATTCCGGTGGTCGGCGGCGATTGTCTGCGTAGCTCTTTTGTCGACTACGAGATGTCCTCATGTTCTCTCGGATTTTCTTCACCTTTTGGTGGTTTCTTTGTACTATGTCAGGTCCTATGATTGCGCTCTCACCATCTTGGTACCAGCAGAGTGGCGTCTGGCACTTGCGTCCATATAAGGCCTCGTACGGTGCCATCCCTATGCTTGCGTGATAGTTGTTATTGTAGGTGAACTCGATCAGCGGCAGTAAGTCATCCCAACACCCACGATCGTCCAATACACAAGCTCTCAGTAGATCCTCAAGTGACTGGATTGTTCTCTCGGTCTGGCCGTCAGTTTGAGGGTGGTAAGCAGAACTAAGTCTCAGCTTCGTCCCCAAGGCTTCTTGTAATGCTCCCCAAAAGTGAGAAGTGAATTTCGGATCTCGATCGGATACGATACTTGAGGGAATCCGTGCGATCGCCGCGATCTCCGCAATGTAGATTTCAGTCAGCTTCCCCACATTGTACGTCGTCCTTACTGGCAAGAAGTGAGCGGATTTGGTTAACCTGTCGACGATTACCCAAATTGAGTCGTATCTTTTCTGTGTTCTGGGCAGTGCCACAACAAAATCCATGGAAATGCTGTCCCACTTCCATTCTGGTACGTCCAACGATTGCAGCATCCCGGCAGGTCGTTGATGCTCCACCTTCGCCTTCTGACAAGTTAAACACGACGCCACGTACTCAGCCACCTGCTTCTTCATTCCAGGCCACCAGAACTTCTGCTTAAGATCCTGGTACATCTTAGTTGCTCCCGGATGTATGCTCAACTTGCTCTTGTGCGCCTCATCTAGGATTGTCCTCTTTAGTTCTGTCACATCGGGTATGCACACACGCCCATTGCACCTCAGAATATTGTCGGGTCCAACCTTGAATTCAGGTGCCTTTCCTAGCACGATCAATTCCCTCTTGTCCTGTAGCAACCTATCATTAACTTGCTGTTCTCTAATGTCATCCAACAATCCACTGGAAATAGTGATCATCCCAAAACTAATCCTTCCTGATGACAGTTCCACATCCAAGTGTAGGTCCCGAAACCTTTCCAGTAACTCCAACTCCTTAATCATCATCGTCGAGACCAACATACTTTTCCTGCTTAAGGCATCAGCCACTACATTTGCCTTTCCGGGATGATACTCTAGCGTAAAGTCGTAGTCTTTCAGGAATTCCATCCATCTTCGTTGTCGCATGTTGAGCTCCTTCTGATCAAACAGATACTTTAGGCTCTTGTGGTCACTAAACACAGTAAATGTGCTCCCGTAGAGATAATGTCTCCAAATCTTCAGTGCAAAAACTACGGCAGCAAGTTCCAAATCATGCGTGGGATAGTTTCTTTCATGGGTCTTTAGTTGTCTTGAGGCGTAGGCCACCACTTTCTTGTGTTGCATCAGCACGCATCCGAGTCCCTGATGAGAGGCGTTGCAGTAAACTTCGTAAGGTTCCTCTGGCTGAGGCAGGACCAACACAGGTGATGTCGTCAAGCGTTTCTTCAGCAGTTGAAAACTGTTCTCACACTTCTCTGTCCAAGCGAACAGCTGGTCCTTTCTGGTAAGTTGAGTCAGTGGTGCTACGATCTTCGAGAAACCCTCAATGAATCTCCGATAGTATCCCGCTAGTCCAACAAATCTTCTAATATCAGATGCTGTCTTTGGTTGTTCCCATGCCAATACCGTTTCCACCTTGGTTGGGTCCACGACAATTCTGTCCTTTGTGATAACGTGTCCCAAGAATTTGACTTCCTCGAGCCAGAACTCGCACTTCGACAGATTAGCGTAAAGCTGCTTCTCTCTTAAAATCTGTAAAACTTGACGCAGATGCTCCTCATGCTCTTCATGTCTCCTTGAGTAGATCAAGATGTCGTCGATAAATACCACAACGAACTGATCCAGGAACGGGTGGAAGATTCTGTTCATGTAGTCCATGAATATTGCTGGGCATTCGTTACTCCAAACGGCATCACAAGATACTCGCAATGTCCATATCGAGTTCTGAACGCGGTCTTCT
Source organism: Calophaca sinica (assembly GCA_037113605.1). Taxonomy (NCBI): domain Eukaryota; kingdom Viridiplantae; phylum Streptophyta; class Magnoliopsida; order Fabales; family Fabaceae; genus Calophaca; species Calophaca sinica. The sequence continues at coordinate 106,480,437 of CM073735.1, read as the reverse complement.
GAATATCTTCGGTCTTCACACGTATCTGATGGTACCCGGACTTTAGATCGATCTTCGAAAAGACTACGGATCCTCTAAGTTGATCCATCAAATCATCAATACGCGGTAAGGGGTATCGGTTCTTGATGGTAACCTTGTTGAGTTGCCGATAATCCACACAAAGTCTTGACCGTCCGTCCTTCTTCTTTACTAATAGCACTGGAGCTCCCCACGGCGAGACGATGGGTCTGATGAACTGTTTGGACATCAAGTCTTCTAGTTGCTCCTCAGCTCTGTCAATTTAGATGGGGACATCCGATAGGGTGCTATTGAAATCGGGCCCGTTCCAGGTAGTAAATCGATGGAGAATTCGATGTCTCTTACTGGCGGTAAACCTGGTACGTCGTCAGGGAAAACATCCGGAAAATCTCTCACCACGGTCACATCATTCAAATCTATTTCCTGAGTGACTTCTAAGCTAACGAGCGATATGTATTCCTGAGTCCCCTCTTTCAAGGAAACTCTGACGGGATTGGCAGATAAGTACTTAGAAACCCCAGGGTCGGGAAAAATCACGGTCTTACGGGCACAGTCCAAAAGGACATGGTGGTGTGACAACCAATCCATCCCGAGAATAATTTCAAGATGTTTCAAAGGCAGACATATCAAATTTGCAAAGAACTTCATACTCTGAATGACCACCGGAAAATGAAGACATGCGGTGTTAGCGGTTAATGTCTTAGCAGCCGGAGTAGTAACTACTAAGTCAAATGGGAATGCAGTCACAGATAATTTCAAGCGGTTCACACAATCCTTGGCAATGAATGAATGGGTTGCACCGGAATCAAAGAGTACGGATAGAAGGTTACCAGCAATCTCGCAGCCCCCTTGAATCAGCTCATTAGATTGCTCTGCTTCCTCTCCGTTCATGCAAAAGATTCGTCCCCTTGCATTCGGGCGGTTGGTTTTTGCGGCATTCACGGATGGTTCTGCCTTAGGCGCCTTGCAGTCTTTGGTAAAATGACCCGGCTTCTTGCAGTTGAAGCATAGGTCATCCTTGGTGGGGCACTGGTTGGCGAAATGTCCTGACTTTCCACAGCGGTAGCAACGTACCTCTGCACCTCGAGACTGACTCCCACCTCCTGAGTTCTGAGCCATTGGACGATACTGACCCTTGTTATGTCCCTGTGGCTTATTGTACGGCTGCTTCTGCTGTTGTTTTCCCCTTTGGTTCTGGTCGTTCTGTCTGATTGGTCCCCCAGAGTTGTTGCCTCCCCGATTGAGTCTTCGGTTCTTCATGGTCTCCACTTCTCTGCACTTCTCGACCAGTGGCTGGAATTGTCGGATTCCCAGTGGTAGCACTGAATCTTGGATGTCATAACGAAGTCCCTCCATGAATCGATGACACATGTATCCTTCATCCACAGTCTGTCGAAAGAAGAGGAAATATCGAGACAATGACTCGAACTTTGCAGCGTACTCACCGATCGTCATATTGCCATGTCGTACCTTCAGAAAGTCGTCTCCAAGTTTGGTCCTTGCGCTAATTGGGAAATACTTATCCAGGAATTTCTCTCGAAAAGCCTCCCAGGTAATTGCCTGATGGTTTGCCTCCATCATCAGTCTTGTGCTTCTCCACCAGTATTCTGCGTCCCCCAGGAGTAGATAAGTCGCATAGTTCACCTTTACTTCCACCGGACTACGTATTACCTCAAAGATCTTCTCTACTTTCTACAGCCATAGGTCTGCCTTCTCCGGATCGACTTCTCCACGAAACTTCGGGGGGTCATGTCGGCGGAAGTCAACCAATCCCCTTGATTCAGCAGCTCGTGCTTCCCTCTCTTGTTTGTGTAAATCCCGTTGATTCTTGGCAGCAGTTTGCTGAGCAACAGTAGTCGCCATCTCGGCCATGGCTTGAGCCATCTGTGCCATCTCCGGGTTGTTCATTCCTTCAGCAGGGACTTCGCGTCTTGGAGGCATCGGGTTCCTATAAGGTTTAAAACCGGTCAGAACCCCACAACAAATAGGTGTGTTGGCACACATTGCTTCAATTAAGAAACAATTCAAGCAATTATAAGCATATATGCTTCACTCAGCAAACAAGTACAATTCTGACACAGCTCAAAAGCAGGCAACAACCCGACGACCTTGATCAGCTTAGGCTACCCAACTCACAGTCCGGTGAGGCCGAACTGCTCTGATACCACAATGTAACACCCCGAAATCCAGGCGCTACTTACGAGACAAAAAACCACCAAGTATGAAATAGTTTTGATACTGTTCGCCAGAAATCACGGTTAAATTTTTTTTTATAAAACCCTTTCGCAAATAACATGACAGAGTAAATACAGCGTTGACAGAACATGGCATACAAAGAGAATAAAAGGAAATACGTCTGGAATACATATATAAAATCCTGAGGCAATACATCCTACAAGGTTTTACAAAATACAACATCAAAATAGGAATACATCTGACATATGAATTTCCTATAAGAAATACTCATACATCTGAGGTACTCCCGGCAGACACCTACGCAGAGGGCTGCTCCAAAAGTAGAGCCTCACTCGACTACTAAACTACTACAAGTACAGACATAATCCCAAAATACAACAGACAGACTCCGACATAAGAAACACTAAGCTGATCAACACGCTAACTCAAGCGGCGGCGGCCGTGTGATCTCGGTCGCCTCAAAATGAACTACCAAGCGGTGCACGCCACTCATAGAGGCCCTCCTCCCCCTCCTCCTCCTCCACCATCGAATCCTCCTCCATATCGTCTCCCACAGGCGTAATGCCGTCGTCGTCACCAATGGCGTCGATAGTAGGGATATCGAGAGGTGCATCCCCAGTACTATCCTCCTCGTCAGATGAATCTATGATCCAACCTCCGGATCCACACCCTACCTGGCCACATGTAGGGCATACGTATGATCCGACGAGGGAGTAGTCTCAGGGATAGGAATCGGAGACGAGGGAGTATACTCTACGGGTGATACGGATCTAGCAGGGGAACCCGACGGGTCTACAGCGGCGTGAGAAGAGGGTGCTCCGACGTCCATCCTCCTGGGTCGCATGCGCCGTACAAATCTAAGGGGAGTAGCGCGTAATGCTGAATCCGTAGCCCGAGGCTCGCTGCGAAAAGTGGTCCGGCGTGGAATCTCGGACATGCCCTCTGAAGCTGAGGTGTCTCCATCAGGGTGTGCGTCTATCCAAGCAGCTACTATGCGCGCGAAGGGCACCGGAAACCGCATCACTCGGCGCGTGATCCCTATGTGTGTAGCCTGTCCGTCGGTATGCGTCGTCTCGACCACGTTCCCTGTGTACGTCACCTGGCCTGAGGCGTGGTCTACCTCCCAGGCGAACGGGGCTCCCGAGTCCGGGAACTCAAATGTCGTCATGGACGACATGACTAACGGGGTCAGCTCGATCGTCGTCATCGCCTGGGTTACATTCATTGATTGAAAGAACCACGGGCAAGGGTCAACTTCTTAACAAGGCATAAATAATGACAACATATATGAATAGGCAAGCATAACACAATATCATAACGAATAGTCCACAAAATAAGATGCACCACAAATCCCTATTTGTCAGTCTATATGCCAATGCACATGATTCCGGAATATCACCCTACTTGAGGGCCTCAGGAGCTCTGGAGTCCGCTACCAGGCTTTCTCAAACGCTACTCCCCACAGGGATTTGTGCCCAGAGCAATCCCCCTGATGACACAACGCCCGTTTTTCCGTTTGACTGTCGGTACGTGCTCGCACCTAGATCTGGGCTACTCTACGACACCTCTCTTCTGGCATCGATGTATGCATGAACAAGCAACTCTATCATCATAGTTAGTTTACCTCGACGGGATCACTCACACGGAGTGTCTGAGATCATCTATTCTTGTACTAACTCCCTTAATTAGAACCCCATATTTTCGGCTCAAGATCTCCCTTTATAGTCCTAAGTCTCTTTTCTTTAGAAAATCTCCTACTAATTATGAAATGATTTATGTTGGAAATCCACTAATAGTTCAAAATAATTAATTTAATTATTCTAACTCTCACTTAATTCTTTTTAATGAAAAGGTGGTTAGTCCATTACTAATTAAGGTTTTAAAAAGATCTATTTTTAAGTGTCTCTTTGATTTTAATAAAATGCCTCTTAGTTTTTATTTCAAAGTCCAAGATTTATTTGACGTTGATGCGACGGTAACCCAACTCACGTACTCTCGGCACTTCCCCAAATTATCACAGTCATTTAACAATATATTCTCAAATATAGTAAATGATCACAACACAATAATCATAATCACAAGGCATCATTCGAGAAAATCATTCCATCACATTGTTCATCATATTGTCACATACTTAATTTATGCATTCACATATTACTAATATACACACTTAAAGATGTTCTTACACATAAGCATATGGAACATAAGCATGTAAAATACAAGCATATAAAGCATAATCCTTAACAATATCTAAGAGTTGCCCTTACCGTAGACGCTTTCCTTCCAACGCACGATTTTGGCTCTACAAGTTTACTTTCTCACACCTTCAACCAATCAAGTTATTTAGCTAAGTTAGAAACCCAACCTAGTGTCCTAATCCCTACCCTATGGCCACGGTTCTACAAGGAAAGGGCAAGGAGAGTTTGTTTCTCAAAAAAAAGTGTAGGATCACTTAACTATATAAAAAAAACATTATTCTTTATTATCAAGAAAACAAGGAATCAAATGAAGAATTTGTCTCCTTCTCCAAGTGGAGCTCACGGCCTCAAGGCCATAAAATGCTTAGATCATTCTTTCTTATTTTAAATATCCATTCCCTTTATCAACAAATTATGATAAGAGAATGAAAGTAGTAAGAAACTTGTCATGGGTTACATCCTTTCATCAAGTAGATGTTTCACCCATTCATAGTGAGGCTCTCTTTTAGATCATAGCCCAAACAATGGAGTTTTAAAATATACACATTTTTCTCTGCTCATGGTATTCAAGAAGGTAAGGAGGAAATTTTTGATTCTTACCCCCAAAATGGAGAAAGGGGCAGTCAACAAGAAGCAACAAGAAAATCTTTTTGTTGTTTCAAAAACCTTTTTATTACTATATTACAAATGATGTAGTAGAGTTCTTTTCTCCAAGGTTCAAAATCTTATTAACTCATTTACAAAACTTTGATAGTAATATTAACCAATATGTTAGTTTTTAGAACTACAAAACCTAAGTCACAACTTCAAGAAATGCTCTCAAGCCTTTACATAGGCCATTCATGACACATATATATATATATATGTATCCATCTATGTTCTTGGCTTCTCATCAAGCTTGAAATGAAAAGAAAACACATGCTTAAGTAACTAGAACTATGGAAGGAAAATGGCAATACAAGTAGTATAAAATCTTTCTTTTGCTTTGGAAGAACTTAAGTAGGGATCATGGCCAACTACTAGTGATATAAAGTGAGCTTAAGAAGGAAGAAGAAGGGTGTTTCTTACCCAAGGGAGCTGCTGGTCGTAGCTTGAAAAGAAGGAAGCAAGTGCAGAATTTTTTTGGACAAAACAACTTCAATACTCTCTCCAACTACCTCACTTCTTCCACTATTTTTTTTCTCAACTTAATGAAGTGAATGAGCTGAAATTTTTGGCCTTATATAGGCCTTGAGGGCTCGCCAAACTGAAGTGAGAATGGGCAGAATTTTTACTTGCTCAAGTGGTTAAAGACTAGTTAAAAGATTTCATGGTTATTACCCTTGAGTTCCTCATTTTGTGCTTAGTAAATGACACAAGAAAAGTGATGGATTTGATCACTTAAAGGAGCTGATTTCCAGCCAGCAAATAAGGAGATTTGATGTTAAAAAGAAGGAGATTTAGTGTTGAAGTGATCTTAGGAGATGATAGGGAAAAGCTAGGAAAAGGTAGGAAATCATCATGCATGAAATCAAGATTTTGGTGAATGAGTTAGGAGTGGAATTCTCCTCCAATTCAGCTGCATGATTCGACCAATATGAGCTGAAAAAGAGGAGGAAATCTTGGCCAAATCCATGGGTGCAAGCTAGCATAAAGACCTTACTAACTCTTACCATAAATATAACTAAACTTTAACATTTTTGGTAGGTTAATCACATCACTATCTCTTTGTGTCATGACTTAAAATCTACCACAATCTAATCCTTTTTTTTATCTTCTGATTTTTGCCCCTCCCTCAAGGTTCTCTCAGCTTCCAGTTTCGTTGCTCGTTCGGTTTCACGTGTCTCGCGTCTCCGGCGCGTAGAAAATACATTATTATTAAAAATTAAGTAAAATTGCCAAAAAAATTCTAATAAATCAGAAATATTATAAAACATCAAATTCCCAAATATTTAAATATTCGGGTCGAATTAGAGTTTTTAATCGGGCAAAAACTTACCCGGGTAGTTCAAAACGCGACCGAAAAACGGTGGAATTTTGAACTGAAAATTTAACTGTGACTTAATATAATATATTAAGTCCCAAATATAATTCCATTTTAGTTAAATTCATCTACTTGATTAACGGCACACAAAATATTAATTATGCATATTAATGCGTAATACAGGGAATTATAGTACAGTAGCGATAATTAAGCCGTAGTAAAACTACCGGTGTTACAATACTCCCCCACTAAAATAGTTTCGTCCTTGAAACTAAGGGTTAGAGAATAGCTTTGGATATTGTTCCCTAATCTTATCCTCAAGCTCCCAAGTCGCATCTCCGGTTGCATAATACAGGGAATTACAATACAGTAGCGATAATTAAGCCGTAGTAAAACTACCGGTGTTACAATGTCCACTCACTAGGAGATCATGCACATGCTATTTGGTCATGTTGGGAGGATCGCTTGTTTCATGGAGGACGAAAAGACAATCTATGGTAGTAAAATCATCAGAAGAAGCTGAATATAGAACTATGGCAGTCACTGTTAGTGAGATAATATGGTTATGATGGTTATAGGAGGAACTAGGCGTCCCACAACAAGGCTCTACACCCATCCATTCTAACAATCAAGCAGCGTTACACATTGCAAAGAATCCGGTTTTCCATGAGAGGATAAAGCATGTTCAAATGGACAACTATTTTGTTTGAGAGAGGGTTCAATCGGGCGAAATAGAGCATGTGAAGATTTGAACAAGGGACAAAATAGCAGATGTATTTGAGAAGCCATTCGGAAGAAACATGTTTGAATAATTAGTCAATAAGTTGGGCATCATGGATCTTCATGTGCCATTTGAGAGGGAGTGAAGAATTCTAGATCTAATCTATTAGATGTAATCTGTTAGTTTTGAATAATAACAGATAGGTTGTTATATTGTAGATAAGATAATGTATTCAAATGTAATCGCTTGAGATAAAATATATAGATAATGTAGGCAGATGAGGTAGAATTCAAATTGTAGTTAGGCTCAATTTTGCACACATATGTGTAGAATGTATTTTGCAATTTCAATCAATAGAAGAACAATATTTTACACCATTTGAATAAATACTAGCTGAGAGAACTCGTGCTCAGCACGAGTGATGAAGAAAAACGGAACCCATAGTGTAGTTAAGTTTTTTGTGGTAAAATAGTTTTTTGTGAGAAAACGGATGAATGAGCTTTTGCCACATGTCTTTTGTGTAATTAAGTTTCTTAAGTAGTTATGTTAAGTTTTGATGTGCATATCAATAGTTTGTATTTATTTTCTTTGGAAGAGGGGCTTAGATTTCGAGATATATTTTTATTCTACAAATTTTGGTTTTCGTCTGCACTACTCAGAAGTTTATAACATTCACCATTTTATTTAAGAAAATTTACACATGCATGTTGAATGTTTCTAAATTTTTAGGAACTAGAAAACTTGAAGCTCTTAGGAACCCCATGATTTTGCCTCAGCTTAATCTGAGCTTGTCACAGGAGCGTGGGCTTAAAATATGGATTCCCCTCCCACCTCTTTGTTAGAACCTTGAATTAATGGAGATGCTGTGACAAATGCTGTAACACCTGAACAATGAAAAGAAGAAAATTGTTGCAAAAATAAATCTAAAACATATGTAAAACACTAAGCTTTAGGTTCAATTCACCCCCACCAATCTTGATAAATTGGATGCAACAGGGTTCTTGGCAAATCCCCTTCAGGATACTTTGGATTCCTTGAAGTGGTTTTCACACACACTTCAAGCCTATCAATCAATAATAGTTTATAGAATAAAGTTTCTTCACTAACTCTCGTGCATTAGAGAAGGGAAGAAATGATTTAGAATTTGATAATGGCAAGAAAAAACAATGAATTTCGTATGATTTACTGCATGCAGAGTACCTCTATTTATAGAGCAACTCATGCCTCTCAAAGAAGGGAAACAACTCTTCATGAGTTTTGCTTCTGGTTATCCGAAACGTTATACCATTGGCCAAGCGGTTGGTGCTTGCACCCCTTTGCTGGACGGTGCCGAGTTCGATTTTAGCAAGATGCGCTTTTCCGTTTTAAAATTTTTAATCTATTAAATGACGAATAAAAACTCAAAACTGCCACCACGCGGATTCGATCCCGGGACACATAGTTTCACACAAAACATTGTGACCGCTAAGCCAAACAAGACATTGTGTTAAATTTGTATCATTACGTGTATTTAACCATTGTAACCTTTCAAAAATATATTTTGAAAATCCCTCACAATCCCCTACCATTTTCAAAATAGATCTAAATCCATTATTCTGGAAATCTCATGGTTTCAGATAAAGGTGTCCCGCAACTTGAACCTTCACTTAGTAAGCTATGGTTTCACTCATCCTTAAATAGATTTGTAGACAAGCTTTGAGCTAACTATTTATTAGAACAAGTGTGCATAACTCACACATGAAATCTCGGTATCATTGATTGAGTTATGAAGATGACACATTTGATAAGGTCTTATGTCATGTACCATTTTCATGAGAGCTATTAGAGTCAAACCCTTTAACTCTATGAAGCGGCCACACTTCATTCTCATATTGGTAGACTATATCAGAAATGCACCCATAGTATGCATCTCAGCGAATATATGCTATATGTCTATTAAGAGCAAAGACACTACAACAAAAAAGACAATAACCAACGCTTATTTTTTGGCTTAAACAGCGCTTAAAGGCGCTGCATATTTAGCCGCTGCTGAATATTATTAAAAAAACAGCGTTTTTGAAGCGCTGCTGAAAACTTACAATAAACAGCGCTTCCTGCTTCCTTAAGGAAGCGCTGCTTATTTATAGGGAATAAGTAGCGCTTCCTTTAAATAAGCAGTGCTTCCTTAAGAAAGCGCTGTTTATTATCAGTTTTCAGCATCAATAAAGGAAGCACTGTTTATTTCCCCTATTTTTTTTCAGCCTTACACGTACACAGAACACAGAGACGTCTTTTTTTTAGACTAAACTAGAAAACACATCCAGAAAACACATCCAAGTCCTTGAATCTCATCCAGAAAATTCACAGAAACACCAGACTCAAAAGACAGAGACGAATATAGATCTTTGCTTAACAAATCGTTGCTTATAAGACGAATAAAATACAGAAACAGCAGATTTTTCTTTTAATACAGATCTAAGAAAAATAAAAATTGAATACAGATCCAAGAAAAAACCTAAGCTACGTCGTTTCCTTCTTCAAACGCTTTGCCCCTTTCCAGATTCTCGAACGCTCTCTCGTTCTTTCTCGCTCCAAATCCCCTCTGACTTGCATCCTTTTGGCTTTCTCGTTCCAAATCTTTAAGGAGAAGGGTGATATTTGAAGTTAGGGTTTGGAGAAAAATTGGGAAAATCAACAGACACATGAAAAACGTCAACTCACCATGTGAAAGAGAAGGCGACGGTGGTGGTGCTCCGAAATCGAGCTCCAAAGAAAAGAACCTCCTCTTCTTCTTATTGGTGAAAAGACCCACAGATCAACAGATCCGATGCGACACGAGCCAAACCAAATCCACAGATCATAACCTAGGTTAGATCCACCGCAATACCAAACCAGATTGAACCAGATCCACCGCAATACCACACCTCCTCTTCTTCTTGTTGTCGCTGCTGGAACGGGACGGTGAAGGTGAGAAATGCGAGAGAGAGAGAGAGAGATGTGAAACACACGAGAGAGATATGTCGCGACGAGCTGTGTCTAGGGGAGAAATGCGAGCTGTGTCCGGAGTCTGATGATGAGGAAGAGGAGGAGGAGGATGAGGAAGAAGAGGATGACCCTGGGAGCGGAGAGATTGATGGAGAAGAGGATCGACCCTTTGGGATGGACACAGCAAAAGAACAGAGCGCTAGGGTCGCGATGGAGAGAAAGAAGTGGGAGGGACAAAGCGCTACGAATAGAGCTATTAATATTAATTCGCTGAATTTGTTTATTGACAATAAGCAGTGCTTCAAGCGCTGTTTATTGTTAAGACCAAAATCAGCGCTTCATATAGGAAGCGCTGTTTATTCTTTTAGTACAACTTTAAACAGCGCTTCTCCACTTAAGCGCTGTTTATTATTGTTAGACCAAAATTAGCGCTTTTCTCTATTAAGCGTTGTTTATTGTTTTAGTACAACTTTAAACAACGCTTTCCCACTTAAGCGCTGTTTATTCCTCTTCACCTTAAGCAGCGTTTTGTGTTTTGAAGCGTTGTTTATTAGCTAAAGTAGCATTTTTTTTTGTAAAGCTTAAAGTGGCGTTTTCTTTTACACATTCTGTTGTAGAGCTCAACCTTCCACCTTTTATTCTTATGGTCTAAGTACTTTATAACCTTGGGATGTATCTATTAACAAGTACTCGCAATCACTCTGATAGTATACATTCACCATTGAACTCAAGACTTGATTTTTCTCAAGTGCGAGTTGGGTTTCTACTATTGATGATCAATTAGATATGAGCTTGAGTTTCATCCCCAATGATGTTTCAAAATACATCATATCCCTTGTCAATTCTTTCGTCAAAGGATTGCAAGATTTCTTTATTTCTCTTATAAAATTTAAACGTAACTTCTTCACATAGCCATGCCTTAATTCAATGTCCCATGACATTTTTCTATTCATTAATTAATGTACTCTTGATAGTATTAACTAACTATCACAAAAATTGGATCACTTGTCCTATTGACTTTCCTTTATCCAATTGGATATATGCCTTTGATTGTTTTGACAATCACAAATGTAAGTATAATCATGCCATTGGTTTTAACCAAATTGATATACCATGCAAAAAGTTTATAAATAACTCTATTTTATTGCTACTAAAACATGCAATACTCATTTTAATATGAAATTCTAATTCTATTTTAGTTATCTTAATTCATTTAAGATATCATGCAATAAATGCATTAAATATTCATAACAACCAGTAAAATCATATTTGAAGATCAAAACTATTTTTAAATACCAAGGTGGGTTAATCATGTAAATCATGTACATACATAGTAAAAAATAATTCTAACACTGTAGAATTTATGTCAACTTTATTAAGAAGCATTGTCATCTTAACTAGCATACAAATTATACATGCATCATAAATTCTACTTGTTAAATATTAAATAAGAACTTATCATGACAATTCTAATCATTAACATGTCTCCATAGAATAAGTCATAAACTTAACACTAAACAAAACTTAATAATATCATCATCAATTACACAAAACATATTACAACAAATTTAAACAAGTTTTTATACATAAATCTTATTATTATAAATATACCCTCTTATTAAGGATAATATTGTCTCCCTCAAATACACACATGAACCCATACTTGTTCATCAAGCACATTATATATATATATATTCTTGAGAATAATCACTTTTCCAAAAGTGAATACTATGCTTCAAGGTAGTTCTTTGATGCATTAGAGTTTTTCTCTTTCTTTTCATTATTCAAGAATCTACATTCATTCCTGTAATGTCCTGGTTTGCCACAATGGAAACAACTCACTTTCTTCTTCTTTTTCTTTTGGTTATTCCCATTGTTGTTGTCATGAGATTCTTCACAATCTCGATCACTTTCCTTGTGAGACTTACTAGTCTTTCCTTCCTCCGTCATATGCACTTTCTCATGAGTAAATTGGTCTTTAGTATCATCTTATTTTCGATACTCTTCTTCTAAACGAAGGTAATTACCCAATTGCTCAAGAGAGATATCATCCTTTCTATGCTTCAAACTTCATTTGTAGTCTTTCCATGAAGGAGGGAGTTTGTCTATGATTGAGGAGATAATAATGGTTTCATCCATATGCATGTTATGTTGTTTGTAGTTATTGAGAATTCTTTCTATTTCATGCAATTGTTCTATAATAGATCTACCATCAACCATCTTATAATTATTAAAATGATAAACAAGAAACTTCTTACTTGTTGCATCTTCACTCATGTATCTTGCTTCAAGTTTGTCGCAAAGTTCTTTTGTAGAACTTTCGCTTTGATAAACATCGAACAAGGAGTCAGACATGCCATTGAGGATGTGTCCCATGCATATGTAGTCATTATTATCCCACTTCTATCTCTCGCGAGTTTCAGTAATTGTCTCGTCATCTTTATCCATTGGTCTTGGAGTGTTCAAAACATATATCACTTTCAAAGTTGTAAGTAGGAAGTGCATCTTTTTCTGCCAACAGATGAAGTTGCCACCATCAAATTTCTCCAATTTCATAAAGTCAGATGTCATCTCTTTCAGTGTTGCCGCCATTGTTCATAAACCGAATCGAACCTAATGATTGTTAGAACCTTGAATTGATAGAGATGATATGAGAAATGCTGCAACAGCTGAACAATGAAAAAGAAGAAAATTGTTGCACAAATAAATCCAAAGCGTGTATGAAACACTAAGCTTTAGGTTCGATTCGTCCCCCAATCTTGATAAATTTGATGTAACAGGGTTCTTGGCGAATCCCCTTCAGGATACTTTGGATTCCTTGAAGTGGTTTGCACACACACTTCAAGTCTATCAATCAATAATAGTTTACTGAATAAAGTTTCTTCACTAATTCTCGTGCACTAGAAAAGTGAAGAAATTATATAAAATTTGATAATGGCAAGAAAAAATAATGAATTTCGTATGATTTTCTATATGCAGAGTGCTTCTATTTATAGAGCAACTCATGCCTCTCAAAAAAGGGGAAACAACTCTTCATGAGTTTTACTTCTAGTTATCCGAAACGTTATATAGTGTTAACGTTCACTCCATGATACAATATAACTGATTGGCCAAGTGGTTGGTGTTTGCACCCCTTTGCGGGACGGTGCCAAGTTCGAACCTACCAGGATGCGCTTTTCGGTTTTAAAAGTTTTAATCCGTTAAATGACGAATAAAAACTCAAAACTGCCACCACGCGGATTCAATCCCAGGACGTATCTTTTTACACAAAACGCTGTGACCGCTAAGCCAAACGAGACATTGTGTTAAATTTGTATCGTTACTTTAACCATTGTAACCTTTCAAAAATATTTTTTGAAAATCCCTCACACTCTTTAGATAAGAAACTCCCAGAAAAAAGAAAAGCAAGCAAATACAGTAATGTTATTTAGACACCGTTTTTATCAACACCGTATGAACACTGTATACTTCCAAAGGCTTTTGTTTTTTATTTCGTTTATTTCGTTCCCGCTCTCGTCTCTCTCGTCTTGCTCTCTCTCTTTCTCTCGCACTGCACATCGCACTGCACAGGGCAACGAAGCCGCCGTGTCCTCTGCCACCCGCCGCACCTGTCTTCCCTGTCAGTCTCCGTCGTCTCGTCTCGTCTCGTCCCCTCCCCTGATACGGCGCTGATACTGTTGTCTACGTGGTCGATTTGTTTCCTCGACGAGTCCACCGCAGCAGCCGTCATTCCCGCCGCAGCACCTGTCGCCCACCGCCGCCGTTGCACCGCACGCCACGATCTGAAGCAGAACGCGCCGCTGCTGCTGTCACCAAAACCATAGTTGAAGTTGTTCAGGTCTTTATTTTTCCCTTTTTTATTTTCTTTGATTTGATCAGACGGTTTTGATTTGTTTGAGTGCAGCTTCAGTTTCGATTGTTATTAATTTATTTTTGGTAAAGATTGTTACTGATTGTGATCTTTTTAGTGAAGTTGAAATTACTTTTGTTCTAGGTAGAATTTTAGTTAATAAGCTAGTTTAATTACTTGGAGGGTTGTTTGCTGTGGTGATTAATTGGGGTATGTATTGTTAATGGAATTTACTTTGTTATGTTGTGGTGAAGAGCTGTTTTGTGAAGCTTACTTTACTTGCTAATAAGTTGCGTATAAGTTGTGTAATTGTATGAACAATAAATGCATCTTGCTTTGTGTTAATTGGGATTTGGTTGTGTATGATTTGATTTGGTTTTCAGTTTGTATGCTGTGGGAATTCCTTGCTTTTCATTTGCATTTATGTGTTTGGGTGTGTTACAATTTTTTTTTAATGCTATGGTAAAAGAGGGATTTAGTTGCAATTGTGTACTTTGTTGGGTTTCAGATGTGCCACAAACATGATGTGATGCATAGGGATCTTAAGCCTGAGAACTTTTTGTTTGCGAATAAGAAGGAAACAGCACCTCTGAAAGTTCCCGAGCCCTAATTTGTGCTGTGGAATTTCATTTTTTTTACTCCTTTGTCCCTCAGATCTGTTTTTCTCCTTGACATCCCCAATGTTAGTTGTAGATACTTCCTAGGGTTTTTTCTTTCTCCTTTTTGATCCCTTTTTTTTGTTTTCATGAACTTACCTCGCTGCTTCATTTTCTTATGCTGGCAGATTGAATTTTTGTATTTTTTTTAATTTATATTTATATATCTTTGGAGTTGGGAGGTTGTTTGTATGGGATATTGGAATGACTGTTAAAATTTGGGTTTTGTGTTATTATTGGCATTGGATTTTCCTGAAAATGCTTTAAGACAATTGGTTTAATGGTGTGCATTAGTAGATATTGATGGAAGGCACTCACTACCATCCTGGATGCCTAAAGGTTGTGTCCAAGTGTGTGTATGAATGTAAAGAAACATATCTTTGGTGTTTCTATTAGTCCTTTGTTGTATGCTGCAAGATACCTACAATGAAATGTGTCTTGATGTTGATGTTTGATTATGGGAATATGTGTGTGTGTGTGAATATTCTTAATGACTTGCTATTGTCTCATATTGAGTTGAATGAGAGAAAGCTGATTGCTGTTAATCCAAAGGGTGATATAGTTTGTTTGTTTGCAATTTGTTCACTTGTAGTCTCCATATTAATTTGGATTGGTGGCATTGTACAGTGTATTGCTTCGAGCATGGCACCACCAACAAAGAAGCAACGGGGTAGTAGCTCAAAGGATAAAAAAGTAAGGAACTGATTAATTATTGTATTTACATGAGTGCAAATTAATTGGCAATGACATAAATTTTATTACACGCGTTGTCAGGTACGTTTGAGGCATGCGTGTGCTCCATGCGAGTTGTTTGAAGTCAACAAGCATTTGACAGAGGCTCAGAGAGCCCAAATTGAGGCGACCCCTTTCAAGTGGGTTGTAAACATGCCTATAATTTCCAAATTTCTTCTCTTTTGTTGTCTCAATTAGCTACTAGGTGGGATGAACAAGATGAGGGTTTTAGAGTAGGGGTTCAAGAGTGCGATTTAGGCCTATCGATGTATGTTTTGCACTAGGACTTCCTATTGTGGGCGAGGAGTCAAAGCCGATGAACGCGGGGAAAGTAGTACATTGTCTTTGTTTGGAGAAGACGATGTAACAATAGATTCAATTGTTGATAAACTTGTAGAGTGTGATGAGGATGATGTATTAAATTTTTGTAGACTTTATATACTATTGTCGTTTGGAGAGTTTTACTTTCCCGGTCAGGAAAGCGTATATATTGTGGTTATATTAAGTATTTAGATAACCTACAGTCCCTTCATATGTATAAGTGGGGACAAGCCGTGCATAAGTTTGTAGTTTCAAGTTTGAAGAAAGTGTGTTCTGTCGTGAATGAAGGAAAAAATGTTTCTGGAACCCATTTAAGAGGATGTCAAATGTCTTACAGGTATATATTTGTTCGTGTGTTATATGTGTTTTGTTATTTTTACATATACATACATCTATTAAGTAATATTAATCTTTTTTGTAGATTTGGGCCTTCAACCACTTGTCTTTGGGGGAAACACCTGACATGCCTCATAGGTTCCCTTTCCCCCGTTTTTTGAATTGGCCAATTGTACGACACAAGATCAAAACAATACAAGATGCATTTCGGCAAAATGTGGTAAGCATGATTATTATTTGTTTGTAGAACATGTTGAAAACTTATATACAATGTGTATTTGATGTGATTTTTGTGTTGCCAGGTAACTGAAAACTTAACGGCAACTGGTGAGGAGCTACAGTTTGACGTGGTCAGAGATGCCTTAGAGGATGCAGAACACCAGTATGTTCATGTTTCTGAGTATCGGCGTTTAGTAGTGGAGCACCAGCATTCTCAAGAAAGAATTTCTATTCTTGAGGCAGATGTCAAGATGCTAAAAGATCAGCTTCGATCAAGGACCGAACCCCATGATGCGTCCCCATTGATTCCATCTCCTCACACTGATGTTCCTGTTGAGGTTGGCGATGAAGTTGGTTATGCATCCCCATTGATTCCATCTCCTGACATTGATATTGCTGATGAGGTTGTCGACGCATTATTGAGTACTCCTATGGCGCGTCATGGTGAAGATGGTGAGTACTCCACTTATATTAGTCAAGCCTAGATTGCTCGACATTAATAATATATTATATGCTGCCACCATTGTCTTCATGTTTTCAAATTTTATTTTAAGTTTTCTGCACAAGTTATGTTCGTTGAAACTGATTTTTCCAAAAATTAAACCTGCAGGTAATGCTGATGCTGACGCATTAGTGAGTACTCCTAAGGGGCGTGATGGTGAAGATGGTGAAGGTGGGGATGCTGATGGTGATGAAGAAGGAAATGAGGATGGTGGGGATGTTGAAGGTGAAGGTGAAGGTGGGGATGCTGAAGGTGATCAACAAGAAAATGAGGATGGTGGGGATGGTGATGGTGATGAAGAAGGAAATGACGATGGTGAAGCGGGTGATAAATCAAACATCATGACAAGAGTTAAACAAAACCCAAGGCGTGTGCAAAGTATGGCAACTAAGAGTCCATTCATGCACACGTATATGACAAGGAAAAAAAGGACTGCCATGCAAAGAGCAACACGGCAAACTACGAAAAACGCATAGCGTCTCTTGGGTTGTGTTGAAGACTTGTAATCTTTTGAGTTGTTTGGGCCGTTGATACTTTTGGGCTGTTGTTTTTGACTTGTAATATTTTGGGCTATTGTTTAAATACTTATGTGATGAATTACATTTAGTAGTAGTATATTTGTGTAAAGTTATGTAAAGTTTCCATTTTAGTAATCTATGAACGAAAGGTTATGAATTACATTTGGTATTACTGTGTTTGTGTAACAGGTTAACATGGTGTGTGTAAGTGGTTTCTGAGGTATGTGTAAGTGTGTAAGTGGTTAACTTGAGGGTGGTATCGACAAGTTATGCAAGTGGTTAATAGGCTTTGTGTAAATGGTTAACACAAAGGTTATGTAATCAAGTTAACAAGAGTTCAGAAGTGGTTAACAACTTTTAAGTTAAAAGCGAGATTTTTAAGTGGTTAATAGGTTCCTGTAAGTGGTTAACACAAGTTATATAAGTGGTTAACACGTGTTGTGTAAGTGGTTAACACTACATGATCTTTGAGATGTAGTGTAGTTCAAGTGGTTAACAAAGCTTTCAGAGTGGTTAACACATGTTGTGTAACCTAAGGTTAACAAGCTTTTTGTAGGAATTGAATGTAAACATATAATGCACCATATATGGAACTTCATCAATCTTGCGACTTCTATGACAGAAATAGACAAGTCCATGGAAAATTCTCCTACTCGTGGAACACAATAAATTCTTAGAGGATATGTGTAAGTGGTTAACAATACTTGTGTAAGTGGCTAACAGCGTTGTGTAAGTGGTTAACACAAAGTTATGTAACCGTTAACAAGAGTTCTGTAAGTGGTTAACAACTTTTAGGTGAAAAGCAGTATTTTGTAAGTGGTTAATAGGTTCCTGTAAGTGGTTAACACAAGTTATATAAGTGGTTAACACGTGTTGTGTAAATGGTTAGCACGCGTTGTGTAAGTGGTTAACACAGGTTATGTAACTGGTTAACAAGAGTTCTGTAAGTGGTTAACTCATGTTGTGTAGGTGGTTAACACGAGTTCTGTAAGTGGTTAACAGAACTGGTGGGATGCAGTGTATTGGTTAACAGGCGTTCGCTCAAGCCAATAATTTTAGCTTAAGCGAATTATACAGCAAAATTCATTGAATTTTTTTCCTGATATTTTCGCTTAAGCGAACCCGTTTCGCCCAGCGTGAAAAAACAAAGACTGCAAGGTGCATATTCTGAGCAAATTTCGCTCAAGCGAACCTCACTCGCTTAGCGTATAACACAGACTTTTTTTAGACCCATGTCTGAGTAATTTTCGCTTAAGCGAGTACAATTCGCTTAGCGCAGAAAATGAATTTCCCGCGCACCCAATTCTGAGTAGTTTTCGCTTAAGCGAATTTCATTCGCTTAGCGCGTATCATCATTTGTTGAAACTGTCCGCATCTGTTTAAAACTCGCTTGAGCGAGTGGAATAGGCTAAGCGAGAGTTCTAAAATTTTGAGTCTTAAAAGAAAAACCCAACGCACGAACAAGGTATTCCTTTGCATTTCATCATTTCACTCACTTTGACCGTCCCTCACCTCTTTCCCTCTCGTCTCAGTTTTATCATTCTCCACCCCCAAACCCTCTCTCATTCCTCTTCATCTTTCTCGTTAGTCTCTTCTGACGTTCAAAGGAACACTTTCTTCAGTTGCAAATACGTCATTCTCATCTTCATTCTCAGTTTTCAAGTAAGTAGGCTTGTGAAGTTTATTTTTATTGTTATTTTTTCTGATTTTTGTGATTTTGAGTGGCTTGTTCTTTTAAATTAGGTTGGGATTATTGGTTCGAATTGGTTTGTTCTAATTTTGGGTGTATTTTGGAAATGTAACCCACTATTTTGACTATTGTTCTCACTTGTTCGCTTGTTCTTTGCCTAAGATTGTGGCAAATGTTGGATTGTTTTGATGAATGCTTGGCATTCCTTCTTATGTCACTTTGTTCATGCTTCAATGTTTGTATGGATTCCCACAACCCACATGCATGTCTTTACAATTTCCGAAATTTTGTTGGGTTTGGGGCAAACATGTGAAATTAGGGATTTGAGATTGAAAAAGAGGGATTGGAGGGTGTTGTTGAAAGTGTTGTTTGAATTTGGGGCACAATGTTAAAAAGTCTCAAATTTGGTTAAGCAAATAACTTGTTGGCATCCAAAAATTCACTGTTTGATTGTCTAATTTGTTAGTGCACTTTGCATTGTTTTGAAACATTTCAGGATGCCTCCAAAGAAAACAGTTCACGAAATACCACGTAGCAAGAAAAGGAAGGGCAAAGCATCCGAAGCAGCTTCTCATGATGATGAACCAGTGGAAGAACCAACGCAGCTTCCGCAAATGCCTATGGAGCCACTTGACAAAAGAAGATTCTTGACCCGTGCCAAACAACAAAGGTTCATGACACTTGAGACACGGGATTTATTGTGTGAACGCAAGGTTGTGTTGGAGGAGGGAGAGCATGATGAATTTATGAATGAGATCAAAAGAAGAAAATGGGAGAAGCTGGCTACACCTGTGGAGTCGGTAAATGATCTGATTGTCAAAGAATTTTACGCAAATGCTTGGCCGGTGAAAAGAGGAGACAATGCCAGAAAATCCTATGTAAGGGGTAACTGGGCTCCCTATGATCGTAAAGCTATAAGTGATTTTTTGGGGAATCCCCTTAATGTAAAAGAGGGTGACAAGTGTACATATCAGAGACTGATTGACAACAGAAATACTTTACGAGGATGGTCAGCAAGGGACGTGGCTGACAACTTGTGCATTCCTGGAAGGTCATATGTGGAAAATGCGCAAGGTCAACCATTGAGAATTAAAAGATGTGATATGAGAACAATTGCTCAAATTTGGACTAGCTTCATGCTTTCCAACATAGTTCCTAACTCTCACACTTCGGACGTCCCAATCCTGCGAGCTTATCTCATATGTGGTTTTATCGTAAATGGAAAGTCGATATTGCCGCTATAATCTCGTGAAATACATCAATTTGTTCTTTCAGAGCACACTCAAAAACCATTGGGCTTTCCGGCATTGATTACCGGATTATGCTTGGCCCATGGTGTTGATGTCCCGAGCCATCCAAAAACAAAGCTGAGGATGCCGATCAATGCTAGTTTTATCAAGAATTATTGCCTCAATCCAGCAGAGCAAGAACTTGGAGAAAGCTCAGCCCAACCTGCACCTGTTAGGCAGCCTCCAATGATTTCAATGAATCCAATGGAGACTCGCCTCACTGCTCATCTCACTCATATTGAGCAAAGAACAGTCGCCAACCATAGGGCGTATACAAGCTTAAATGATTCCTTCCAACGATTTACTCGTGATCAAGATCAAGGAGATGCTAATCTGCTTCCATGGCCCACACCAGATATGTTTCTTTGCACATGTTGCATGGCCTGGGATAGTCCAATTTTTCTGAGGGGGCGTAAAATGTGGAAGAAGTCGGAAATGAAGGACAAGTCAAGGACAAGTTGGAGATGATGGTGGAGAGGAGTGAATGAAGAGGAGTTCATGGACGACATCCTCGGAGACTGATTACTTCTCATCCCTTATCTTTTATTGCTCTTAGTAGTTGTAGTTTTTGTATTTTTTTTTAATTTCTGTGTTTGTAAATATTGCTTGGTACACTCATGTTGTTTAAGTGGTTAACACGCTGTGTATATCGTTAATGTGCTTTGTGTAGGAGTTGAATGTAAACAATTTTGTAACCATATATGGAATTTTATCAAACTTGCGTCTTCAATGACTGAGGCTTTGCTTGAAGCATCTAAGTTGTTTTCAATGCGTTGTCAATAATTCGCCGAATCATCAGTATAAGACATTAACCATGTAGTTGTTAACCATGTTTGCAAATCGTTAACCACGTTGCGAATACTTTATAAATTAAGTTCATAAAGAACCATTTACATAGGGTTGTATATCTATATCTATATACACTTCTTTAAATCATTCTGCACAGGTACAAAAATCCCTAAATCTGTACAGGTACAAAAAGCCCTACATCCTTTGTAGGACCGCAGCCATGTCCTGAATGATGCAAACATGTGGAAGGAATGATCTGTGATGCAAACATGTGATACAAAAAGCGACACAAAGCAGGTTGGGTTCCGACTAACCTGTACCACCAATAAATATTCATTAGTAAAGTGGCGGTCCCTAAACAACACAACACGATATTAACGAGTAAAACAGAAGACTTGAAGACACCATACCGTCATGCAAAAAGTATCTTCCAACCCATACAAATATGTCACAAGCGTTCTCAAAATACATATGCCACGCAGCAACAAAAAAAACCCATAAAGTGCTTAATCTTCCTAGGTTTCTCGACGATCAAATTGTCACCAATTTGTACAGACTGCGAGGATCCCGTGAAGTCTATTTGAGAGATCAAGAGATCCATGTATGACAAATTACCTTCAACCTGGACAACACCATATAAGAATCTCAAATAAAAGACCAATATTTGGACAATAAAGTACACATAACGAGTCCTGTATACAATATTTGGATCCTCAGAAATTTTAGGTTTCCCTCAACAAATAGTACATGCCAGTTATCCGGAAACTCTATGGACAACACCATATAAGAATCTCAAATAAAAGACCAATATTTGGAAATAAAGTACACATAACGAGTCTTGTGTATACAATATTTGAATCCTGTAAAATTTTAGGTTTCCCTCAACAAATAGTACATGCGAGTTATCCAGAAACTCTATGACCCAACACATAAAACCATCAAATTATACAAATTCTACACATAAACCAAACCACAAATTCTACACATATAGCACAATCTTATAATGGACACGAACCACGGTACTTACATCCAGCAAATCTCCACCGGTCACGACCTCAACAGATGATTCTACACGGATATTGCTTGTGCTCTCATTATCCACCCTCCCACCATTGGCCTGCAACACATTTGCAAAAAAATAATGTAAGATGCAATAGTACTCCTTCTTTATCATAGGAAGAATACATAACATTATAACAAAGACACAATACATGTGTTTTTGGACTTGGAAAAATCGACGCTTCTATATTTGCTCAATATTACACACAATTAGATGCCTCTGTATAGAGAAAGACCACATGTAAAATACTACAATAAACCAAACCACAAATTCAAGACATATTTAGCACAATCTTATAATGGACACGAACCACGGTACTTGCATCAAGCAAATCTCCACCAGTCACGACCTCAACAGATGATTCTACATGAATATTGCTTGTGCTCTCATTATCCACCCTTCCAATATTGGCCTGCAACACATTTGGACAAAAAAATGTAAGATACAGTAGTACTCATTCATTACTGTTTGAAAGAATACATGTGTTTTTAGAGGATGTTACAAAAACTGACAGTTTCTGCAGTAACTGGTTAACTGGCTTAAGTTTTCTGGTAAATGATGTGTCGCACACGGTTAACACATAAAATCTCAAGGGAAAAAACATACCCTAGTAGTCTCTTGATCATCACTTCGCTTGGTTCGCTTCCTCAACCTCTTGACAACTTTGTCAACTACAGATATTTTTCTCGCTTGTTGGAGGATCGACCTTTACGCTCCACTCGCAAGGGCCTGTGAATTGCAGGATTAACGTTTCCATCTCTCCTGGTAATATTATTTGGAGTCGAGTCATCATTTGAGCTACGGTTAACATGATTCGTCGTAGCATCTTTGGAGGGCAAATTAGATATAAATTCATGCAGATTATCATGGAGCGCCTTAGTTGCATCTTCAGACTGCAACCAATTCAAAGCAACCTCATAGAAATGCTTGCACAAATTGTCAAACTTGTCCATTTGTGGCCTCAATTCCTTCACATCAGTAGTCGCTCTTAATATAAGAATGCTTCCTTTTGATATTTTTGCTCCATCTTGCCAAAACATACTTCAATGGCACGTTTTGCACCCTTTCTTGGGTAAAGACACATAGCACATGACGACACAAAATACCTCTAAACTCAAACAACGAGCATTCACAGATCACATCATGATTGTCACGATTAAAAACAACTTCACAGGTACGTTCTTTTGTTCTATCTCCAACTAACAAATCCTCCAAGACATGGTATGTAGTAACGTTACCCTCCATAGTCTTTAAGAATGCAGCACAATTAACTTTACCCCTAAATTCTGCTTGAACCTCCTTAAACTTGGCATGAGTGTATTCACCTGGAATTGCTTTTCGATTGACGAGGAAGAAAACAGGAATTGTTGTATCCAATGATCGAAAATCAGCTTCAAATTCCTTCTCTCGCTTACTTTTAAGGGCATTATCATACTGCTTTACAACTTGATGCAAACTGGTAGTGGAATTGATATATCCATCAAAGAAAGCATGTATGCTCTCACTTCGCTGTGTTGTCGACATACCTGCCCAAAAACATTTCTTCAGCATAATCGGTGCCCATCTATGACGCTCCGTACAAATGCCCACTCAACCAATCATTATCTCCCCACCAAATTTCTGCACAAAAGAACACCATTTTTCTTCAAATGCGGCCGGTGTCAATGTATCATAAACCGCTTCTTTCATCAAACTCTTGATCTTTTTATATTCACCATATCTACTTAGCTTTTCCGGGATTTTTTTCATTATATGCCATAAACACCACCTATGTCGAATGTTGGAGAAGACCAACTGAATGGCATTTTTCATAGCCCTACATTGGTCACGCACAATACCCGTAGGGTCTTTCCCAAAGATACAACGAAGCCAAGATTGGAAAAGCCACACGAATGAGTCTGTGTCTTCCGAGGAAAGCAAGCCACACCCCAGTAAAGTTGGTCGCCATGATGATTCACACCGACAAATGCAAAGAAAGGGCATGTCATATTTATTGGTCAAATACGTTGTGTCAAAGGTCACAACATCTCCAAAAGATTCATATGCAGCCCTACTTCTTGCGTCAGCCCAAAACACGTTCTTTACATGAAAATCGTCATCCAAGTCTATATCATAAAAGAAACTTGTATTTTGTTCCCTCATTTGACAAAAATACCTTATCAAGGCTTTGCCATCACCTTCTTTTCCAATGGAGCGTCTTTCCTTGTTAACATAATTCCTCACATCTCTTTCAGAAAATGTTATATTTTCATGGCCTCCACCGTCAGTAACAAGAGATTGGAAAGTCTTGTTGATCCTCACCCCCGCATCATCGTTGATTTGAATTGTTCTCCTTACATGCATGTTCAAATTCTTGTTAGCCTTGAACATCCTTGACTTTGTCGGGCTAATCTCATGAGTGTGGTTAGGTTCAAACTTGTTAATGTACCACAATCCATCTTTTGCCAACTTAGCTGTAATATTTGCTGGACAATTTTTTGCTTTGGTCGGAAGCGTCTTCAACGAACATGATTTGTCTGACACACCTTTTCCTTCTCTTGCGCATGACAATATTATGTACTTTATCTCCCCATCCTGGCCTTTTTTTGATGTTCTGATCTTCCAGCCAAAACCCTTTACAGAAGCATAATTTGCATAAAATGATTTCAACTCATCTAAAGAAGAAAAACACATCCCTACTGTAGGCTCCCAATGTGCATCTTCACCATTAAAGTCATCAACTACATTAGCTTCACCATCAATGCCATGACATGTATCCATATCTACAAAAGTAAAACATCTCACTGATGTAGGCTCCCAATTTGCATCTTCACCATTAAAGTCATCAACTACATTAGCTTCACCATCAATGCCATGACATGTATCCATATCTACAGAAGTAAAACATCTCACTGATGTAGGCTCCCAACTTGCATCTTCAACATTAAAGCCATCAACTACACCATCAGCATCATGACAAGTACCCAAATTATTTGAATTATCCATCAACTTTCAATTGGAGGTGCCACACCAAATCTACACAATAAACCAAAATCAAATTGTTCATAAGTTATGCCACAATTATAACATGGAGATGAGCCTGAAGACATTCTTCTTACAGATGATATACCTAAGGTGGAACAGTTCAGAGAGGCAAGAATCTTTGGAATTGCACTAGTTTCCATTTGAGAAATAACAGGAATGAAGTTCAGTAACACATATGTTAGCATTTTTTTGTGAAGGTGAAATTTCAAGATCATAGCATACTGTAATTGACACAATTTAGGTTTCTTTAATCTACCGTAGAAAGCGATGGGAAAATTAAAAGAAATGTGTGTCATAGGATTCAAGCTAGGTGCATGAAAAAGAGGCATGTTTCCGGTGTTATTTACAATAGAAAGACCAATGAGGCTAAATGGTAGATGAAGTAGTAGACTAAGAAATACCATATGTGAAACCACTGAAGAGAATTTCAATCTAAATGACCATGACCCTCAAGTGTACATTTGGTTTCTAACTAAACACCTCGGCATTATTTGACCCATTTAGCTAACGCACCTGGTTATAATCAGACTGCTTTGGAGAGAGCTTTTGGACCAAAAGCTATTTTTGAGAAAAACCAAATATGTGCAAGGTGATATAGCTTACTTCCGCTTACGATTACAACAATTTACAAAAACAACTCTATAATTGAATAGCTAAGCAGTTTTGCAATGTGTATAAAACAAAACATTATGTTTGTTCTGTCTAGATTCAAGGAATAAATACTGAAACTGACCAAATGCAATAATAACAAATGCAGGGGGAACCTATGGGAAGACAAAGAAATATAACCAAGCTTGTTCATAATGAATATTATCTGTATTAATCCTTCACCCATGATCACTGCAGAATGCAGATGTTTACTTCAAAATCAAGTTAACCACTTACACAACTTACATTAACCACCTACACAAGCCCAGTTAACCACTTACGTAACTCATCATAACCATTTCCCCCACACAGTTTACATCTCAAGTTCTTTTAATGGAGCTTAATGGAGAAGGGTATAATCCATTTTTAGTTAAGATCATTATTTAAAGAAACATTCAAACACTTACTCTAAAGTATTGTAAAAACTTACAACAACAGAAATTATATATGAAGCAAACACAAGAATTTATGCAATACTAACCCCAAGGTACCAATTCCTCAGCTATAAAATCTGGATGCCCATCAATGATTCATGAGTTGCAGAAAAACAGAGGTGAAGCAGCAGCAAAATCGTCTCTATAAGCGAGAGAAAAAAAGAGGATGGATGAAGGAGGAGCAACAAATCGTTTCTGTTGCGCAAATCTTCTCTCTCTGTTGGGCAAATCCTCCGCGTGTGAATTCACGCTCGATGAAGAAGGAGCGTAAAAGCTCTGCTTTTGCGTGCGTGGATGAAGGAAAAAAGGATGGATGAAGAAGAAAATGGACAGGATCGATGAAGAAGGAGCGTAAATGCTCTCGGCCATTGCCCGTGAAATCGATGAAGAAGGAAAGGGATAGGGATCGATGAAAGAGGAGCAGGTTTGCTTGTTCCGTGAAGTGTACAGAGGGAAAATTAAAATAAAAACAAACAAAAGCGAGGGAAAGGGATATAGAGGGAAAGAGGGAACGTGGGAGTCTCACGTGATTTTAAAACTCTCGCTTAGCCTATTCCAGTCGCTCAAGTGAGTTTTAGACAAATGCGGACAGTTTCAACAAATGATAATACGCGCTAAGCGAATGAAAATAGCTTAAGCGAAAACTACTCAGAAGTGGTGTGCAAAAATTTCATTTTCTGCGCTAAGCGAATAGTATTCGCTTTAGCGAAAATTACTCAGACATGGGTCTAAAAAAATTTGTGTCATACGCTAAGCGAGTACGTTTCGCTTGAGCGACATTTGGTTACACCTTGCGATGCAGTGTCATGCGCTAAGCGAGTGATTTTAGCTTGAGCGAAATTTGCTCGTAATATGCACCATGCGATCTTTGTTTTTGACGCTGGCGAAAGGGGTTCGCTTAAGCGAAAATATCAGGAAAAAATTCAATGAATTTTGCTGCATAATTCGCTTAAGCGAAAATGATTGGCTTGAGCGAACGCCTGTTAACCAATACACTGCGTTCTGTTAACCACTTACAGAAATTGGGTTAACCAACTACACAACATAAGTTAACCACTTACAGAACTCTTGGTAACCGCTACATAACCTCGTGTTAACCACTTACACAACGCTGTTAACCACTTACATAACACGTGTTAACCACTTATGTAACTTGTGTTAACCACTTACAGAACCTATTAAGCACTTAAAAATACTGGTTTTCACTTAAAAGTTGTTAACCACTTACGTAACTCTTGGTAACCGCTACATAACCTGTGTTAACCACTTACACAACGCTGCGTGTTAACCACTTACATAACACGTGTTAACCACTTATGTAACTTGTGTTAACCACTTCATCGGAACCTATTAAGCACTTAAAAATACTGGTTTTCACTTAAAAGTTGTTAACCACTTACAGAACTCTTGTTAACTAGTTACATAACCTGTGTTAACCACTTACACAACGCGTGTTAACCACTTACACAACACGTGTTAACCACTTATATAACTTGTGTTAACCACTTACAGAACCTATTAACCACTTACGTAACTCTTGGTAACCAGTTACATAACCTGTGTTAACCACTTACACAACGCGTGTTAGCCACTTACACAACTATTGTTAACCACTTACACATATCCTCTAAGAATTTATTGTGTTCCACCAGAGTAGGAGAATTTTCCATGGACTTGTCTATTTCTGTCATAGAAGTCGCAAGATTGATGAAGTTCCATATATGGTCTGTTATATGTTTACATTCAATTCCTACAAAAAGCTTGTTATCCCATCAATTCCTACAAAAATTCCATATATTATCAAGGGATTTATCCCATCACGTGTTAACCACTTACAGAACACGTGTTAACCACTTACAGAAAGCCTATTAACCACCTGCATAACTTCATGATACTATCCTTGTTAACAGGGTTTATGTAAATGGTTAACACAGTGGTTAGTTTATGTTATTAAAGACGCAAGATTGATGAAGTTCCATATATTAAGGGATATTGTTTACATTCAATTCCTCACGATTATCAAGGAATTTATACAGAGACTTCCACTAGTAGAAGTCTTTTTAAATATGTACCTTTATTATTTGCAAAGACTTCTACCAAAGGAAGTTATGTATAACAATCGTTAACCACCTACACAACATGGGTTAACCACTTACGTAAAGCTCATAACTAGTTGCATGAATTCGTGATACTATCCCTCAAGTAACCACTTACACAACTCCTCAAGTTAACCACCTACACAACATGTGTTAACCACTTACGTAAACCCCGTTAACCACTTCAAAAGACACTGCATCTCATCGCAGAGTCAGTGTTAACCACTTATACAACACGTGTTAACCATCTACACAACATGTGTTAACCACCTAAACAACATTGAAGACGTAGGAGAATTTTCCATGGACTTGTCTATTTCGTCATTAAAGACGCAATGTTGATGAAGTTCCATATATTATCAAGGGATATTGTTTACATTCAATTCGCCATTATGAAGGGATTTATCACATCATGGAATGAAAAGTTATCACCTACAAGCCTGTTAACCACTTACACAACTCCTCGTTAACCACCTATGCAACATGTGTTAACCACTTACGTAAAGCCTGTTACACAACCGATAACAACTTACACAACGCTGCTACCACTTGCACACGCTGCATATCACAGCGTTAACCATTTACATAAACCCTGTTAACCACTTAACCAACCATGCATCTCAATTCAAAATATATACCACTTACAGAACCCCTGTTAACCATATACGCAACATGTGTTAACCACTTAAAGAAAGCCTGTTAACCACCTGCACAGACACTGTAATTCACTTTTTCATTGTTAACCACTTACACAGACCCTGTTAACCACTTACACAGACCCTGTTAACCTGTTACACAGACACACTACTACCAAATGTGATTCATAACCATAATTTGATACATTACTGAAATGGAAACTTGACATAATTGTTGACAAACACTGTTAACTTTACATAATTGTTCAACTAACAACCCAACAGAATGCCATCAAGTGATTTATACATACTACAATATATACCATCACATAAGTATTTAAAACAACAGCCCAAAAGTTGCTAACGCAAGTAGCTCCAAACAACTCAAAACATTCTAAGTCTTCAAAACAACCAAAAAGATGCTATGCGTTCTTTGTAGTTTGTCTTGTAGTCCTTTGCATTGCAGTCCTTTTTTTCCTTGTCATATATGTGTGCATGAATGGACTCTTAGTTACCACACTTTGCACACGCCTCCTTGGATTTTCTTTAACTCTTGTCGTGATGTTTGATTTATCACCATGTTCACCATCTTTATTTCCTTCTTGACCACCATCACCATCCCCACCATCTTCATTTCCTTCTTGATCACCATCACCATCCCCACCTTCACCAACTTCATGATCATCATTACCAACACCACCTTCACCATCTTTACCATGACGCGCCGTAGGAGTACTCACTAATGCGTCACACAAGATTACCTCGCAGGATTAATTTATGGAAAAATCAATTTCAAGGAACATAACTTGTGCGTAAAACTTAAATATAAATTGTATTTAACCTTGCCTATAAATATAGTACTTCTTAACAAATTGCTTTTAGCTATATCTATAGGACTCGCTTTACATGGAATTGTTCATAATGATTGCATACTTCCTACTGGTCAAAATGCACTTCAAACCAAAATCAGCATTAATTACCTCCTTGAGTTTTCTTACGCAGCATGACTTATAAAACCATAGTTTGGCTTTTCCAAAGAAACCAAATGGACATTTATATTAATCAACAACTAAATGAGGTATTTATATAGCAAAATCAGCTAGGTAAGAATGTCAAATGGTAAGATGATTCCGTGGCCTAGAAGGCTACAATACGACTGCATTATGAAAAATTAATATAAGTGGAGTAGTCACCATCTTCACCATGACGCGCCGTAGGAGTACTCACTAATGCGTCAACGTCAGCATTACCTGCAGGATTAATTTATGGAAAAATCAATTCCAACGAACATAACTTGTGCAGAAAACATAAAATAAAATTTGATAACATCAACCACACAGACATTTAATAACAACCTCTTTCAATATCCATGGCTCCTTCATCGCCAACCTCATCAGCAATATCAGTGTGAGGAGATGAAATCAATGGGGATGCATCATGGGGTTCGGTCGTTGATCCAAGTTGATCTTTTAGCATCTTCACATCTGCCTCAAGAATAGAAATTCTTTCTTGAGAATGCTAGTGCTCCACTACCAAACGCCGATACTCAGAAACACGAACATATTGGTGTTCTGCATCCTCTAAGGCATCCCTCACCACGTCAAACTGTAGCTCCTCACCAGTTGCCGTCAAGTTTTCAGTTACCTGCCAACACAAGAAGCACATCAAATACACATTGTATATAAGTTTTCAACATGTTCTACAAACAAATAATAATCATGCTTACCACATTTTGCCGAAATGCATCTTGTATTGTTTTGATCTTGCAACATACATTTGGCCAATTCAAAAAACGGGGGAAACGGAACCTATCAGGCATGTCAGGTGTTTCCCCCAAAGACAAGTGGTTGAAGGCCCAAATCTACAAAAAAGATTAATATACTTAATACATGTATGTATATGTAAAAATAACAAAACACGTATAACACACAATCAAATATATACCTGTAAGACAGCTGCACATCCTCTTAAATGGGTCTCACAAAGATTTTTTCCTTCCTTGACTACAGAAGACACTTTGTTCAAACATGCAACCACGAATTGATGCACGGCTAGTCCCCATTTATAGTTATGAAGGGACTCTAGGTTATCTAAATACTTAATATAACCACTATATACACGTCTCCCGGTCTGAGGAAAGTAAAATTCTCCAAACGCCAGTAGTATATAAAGTCTACAAAAATTGGATACATCGTCCTCAACACACTCAACAAGTTTATTAACAATTGCATGTATTGTTACACCGCTTCTCCAAACAAAGATAAGGTACTACTTTTCTCACGCTCATCGGCTTGCAACTCCTCACCCACTATTGGGAGTCCTAGTGCAAAACATACATCAATGGGCCTAAATCGCACCAATCGAACCCCAACTCTAAAACCCCGATTCGGTTGATCCCACCTGGTTACTAATTCGACAATAAAAGCGAAGAAATTTGAAAGTTGTCCCAAGATGTTTACAACCCACTTGAAGGGGTCGCCTCAATTAGGGCTCTTTGTGCCTCGGCCAACTTCTTGTTCACCTCAACCAACTCTGTTGGAGCACAAGCATGCCTCAAACGCATCTAACAAGTATGAATAAAAATTTTGTCATTGCCAATTAATTTGCACTCATTCAAATACAATAAGTTAATCAGTTCCTTACTTTTTTATCCTTTGAGCTACTCGCCCACGCTTCTTTCTTGGTGGTGCGATGGTGATAAGAATAAAGTGTAGAAAAGTATTCATGCAAATTAGTATAGAGAGTACAAGTGAACAAACTAGGCAAAACAAAGTACATGTTAGAAAACAGTTTTAACCACACAACTTACATTCAACTCAGTTTACATTTCAACTCAGTAATAACACTTCAAGTTCGTTTAATGGAGCTTAATGGAGAAGGGTACAATCCATTTTTCAGCTAAGATCATTATCTAAAGAAACATTCAAACCCTAACTCTAAAGTATTGTAAAAACTTATAAGAGAAATGATATATGAAGCAAACTTATACTGAAATTTTACCCAGTTTCAAAATCACTGAATTGCACAAAAATTCAACTACATGCATACTACAAACTTAAATAACATAATAGTTCATCAATGTATTAAAAATTAACATTGAAAGGAACATAAAAATTCCACTTAAATTCTGTAAACTCTCCAGTTCTTACTAACATTGAGCATGCCTCATTTATCAGAGAAAAATGTCCATCAGATTCACTTCATCCAATGTAGTTGCAAGAAATAATCAATAAATCAAAACAAAAAAAAAGGCAGCAGCCTCCAGTACAATTCAAAGTACCAAGCCTTGCAACCAAAAATTGCATAGGTCGATTCAAAAACACAAAAAACTGAACTAACCACTAATCTTACATACGAGCATGTAATATGCATAGAACACTTCTGAGAATCAAATTCCATTCTAATGACTTCAAAATTGTAACACACCCAAACACATAAATGCAAATGAAAAGCAAGGAATTCCCACAGCATACAAACTGAAAACCAAATCAAATCATACACAACCAAATCCCAATTAACACAGAAAGCAAGATGCATTTATTGTTCATACAATTACACAACTTATCTCAAGAACTTATTAGCAAGTAAAGTAAGCTTCACAAAACAGCTCTTCACCACAACATAACAAAGTAAATTCCATTAACAATACATACCCCAATTAATCACCACAAAGAAACAACCCTCCAAGTAATTAAACTAGCTTATTAACTAAAATTCTACCTAGAACAAAAGTAATTTCAACTTCACTAAAAGATCACAATCAAGAATAATCTTTACCAAAAATAAATTAATAACAATCGAAATCAAGTCGCACTCAAACAAATCAAAACCGTCTGATCAAATCAAAGAAAATAAAAAGGGAAAAATAAAGACCTGAACAACTTCAACTATGGTTTTGGTGACAAGAAGAATGCGCTGCTCGCTTCAGATCGTGGCGTGCGGTGCTTGGCGGTGAAGCGGCAGTCTTCATGGCGGGAATGGCCACTGCTGCGGTGGACTCGTCGAGGCTCGTCGACCACGTGAACAACGATGTCGGTAGCCGTATCGGGGAGGGGCGAGGCGAGGCAGCGGAGGCCCAGGGAAAACGAGTCTGGCGGGTGGCGAGAGGACCACGGCGGCCGTTGCCACTGTGCGATCACGATGTGCGATCTGAGAGAAAGAGAGAGAGCAAGACGAGAGAGACGAGAGCGGGAACGAAATAAACGAAATAAAAAACAAAAGCCTTTGGCAGTATACGGTGTTGATAAAAAACGATGTATAAATAACATTACTGAGCAAATAAGACATTGGATAACCAAATAAGTATCTAGGACACAAATTTTTTTTAATTGCATTAAAACATGGTCAAATAGTTTTCTAACAGAGACAACTCAATTTGTTAATTGCATACAACAAGACAAGAAGAACAAACTTAACCCCAAATGTTTGAAAACCAGCAAGAACAAATTTTTTCTTTTTTTGGATAAGAGCAAGAACAAAATATTGAAACAGAGAAAGTCTTGACAATCATGCAACACATGAATCATGATTCTATTTCAACATTTCATTTATTTTACAAGAATGAGTCCGCACACCAAAACCACATCTATCTCAACTTTTTCAATATCAACCTTTGTCCAAAAAAATTCCTCAAAGATTATTAATTTAGGGAGGAAAAGAACACCG
Organism: Calophaca sinica; assembly: GCA_037113605.1. Classification (NCBI taxonomy): domain Eukaryota; kingdom Viridiplantae; phylum Streptophyta; class Magnoliopsida; order Fabales; family Fabaceae; genus Calophaca; species Calophaca sinica. The sequence goes on along the minus strand of CM073735.1, from coordinate 106,446,913 downwards.
TACGTGGGGGAGCATAAGTGGATTTTTTAACGCAGAACTTTAGGAAAAGATAAAGAAAGGATTGTTTCGAGCAATTTCAACGAAAGTGGATGACAATGACATGCATGATGAAATAGACAAGGGAGAAGAGCATGAAACGTGAAGTAGTATAAGAACTGCGTATTTTGTAACAATGGGATATGAATAGACCATTATAATAATTAACTATGATTATTACAAGTGTAACTTAAAAAATTTAAAGTTGAGGAGATGAGATTAAAAGAAAGACAAAATTACACTAGAAGTCATTTATCTTAATTTAAAGTTTTACTTGAGTCATTTATTTATTTTTTGTCAAGTTAGTTCTTTAAAATTAATTTTAGTTTCAGTTTAGTCCCACATGTTTTAAAATATTAACAATATTGCCCAAATTGGTCTGTTTTCGATTTTATACAACAGCTTTTTAGGTTCTGATTTGTGGCACAATTGAGAGGGCAAATTGTCCTTATGACACACATGTATTTCTAGTTGTAGATCGGCCAACAATTTGTCTCGAAATTAAGGTTTTAAAACATGCGAGACTAAATTGAAACAAAAAAAGGATAAAGTACTAAATTAAAATTTTAAATTAAGATAAAGGACCTCTAGAGTAATTTTGCCTAAAAAAAATAAAGTAGTATTGATTGAGTGTGGTTACTCAATTTCATAGCCTAAAAAGCAATAAAAGAGCTAGAACTTCCCATTTCATATAGGGGAGATAGACATAGAATCAAATTAAAAGGTGAAGCTCTCTAGAACCCCACAATTTTGCCTTAGGCTTAATCTGAGCTTATCACAGGAGCGTAGAATTAAAATTTGGATCGCCCTGCTCTTCAGATAAGAAACCCCGAGGAAAAGAAAAGGTAGAAAATAAGGCATTGGATAATGCAATCAAGGACACACCTCACCACTAATGACATAATGCATTTAAATATGGTAAAATAGTTTTTTAACAGAGACAACTCAAATTGTTAATGTTAACACACCAAAAGTGCTTGACTTGTATATATTAATTTGGTAACCCTAACAATCAAGTGATCATCAGAATCAGACATAAAATACTTTAGCAAGATGTGATTCAAAACAAAGAAGTATAAAGTAAAAATTAGAATTAAAATATGTATAGGTTATTAAACTACAACGACCTTCTAACAAAAATGACATTCATTGTCATTATCCACCCTCTCCTCAAAATAACAATACAAAATCCAGGGCAAGAAGTTTCCAACATAAAGGTTCTAACAAAATCTAAGCACAAAAATATTACATAGTCATCTAGGAGTACTAGGTAAAAATGCATTTTTTCCTACATATTGACTGCTACCTTGTGCACAGAGCTTTTCTTCACAAATCCTATGGACGACAAGCCATTCAACAACTGTAGAGCTTCCACAGCTAATCCTGTTAGATCTGAAATTCGAAAGTATTTGAAAATCAAAAATTTGAATATCGAAAATCACCGATTGAAATTACTGAGATGAGTCGCGGACTAGGTCGCTCTCTTTAAGAGGTTTCGCGGCACTGCTCTAAGGTGCAAGCAGGCTAACAACCACGACGTCCCCAGGATAAAACAAATTGCATTTAAAAATCGAATTCGCTGCATCGCGAAAATTGCTCACAGAGGATACACCTTCAAAGATGGTATTAAACCACTCGCAGATACGGTTTAGGAAAACCGGTCGTTGTTTGCACACGATGGAAGAAGATAAAAACGGGAGGGAGAAGAGAGTACTCGGTAAGTGCGTCGAGTTAGGTGCAGTTTGAAACTGAAGCGGAGTTTCAAATTTATAGGCGAAACTGGATTGTTGAACACGAAATTAAAATCCGATCCGGATCGTTGATCGTGGAGATAGATTTAAAGATCGTGGTTTGACTCAAATCCGCACGTTGAGGGATTTTCGGATCAGATGGAGTAGTGACTCTGACTAAGTCGCACAGCACAGTTTAAATTTAAAATTAAAATTTTAATTTTTTCGTGTACTAAAAAATAAATACACCCCAAGGCCAAGCCCGGCCCGACCCGACCCGACCGGCCGGTAGGACGGCGGCGGCGGCGCGCGTGCGCGCGTGTGTGGTGGTCACTTTGTGTGCATCCTTTCCCGTTCATAAAACTGGGTACCCCTTGGGGCACACCCCAAAGTGGTGAGGTCCACATATATAAGCACTCATAAAGTGTCTATTCTCTCCTATGTGGGACTTCCCAATTTTTTCAATTCATTACTCCAAGTTCCAACAAATCCTTGATATGCAATCCCTTTTGTAGGAATAGTATAAGTAGCTTCAGTAGTTTGGCATCCTTTTGCTATCATATGAGCCAGAAGGCCAATAACACGATTTGTTTGATGTGCCTTGCATAGTCCCAATATGATGGAGTTGTAAGTGAAAGCATTGGCCCTAATACCTAATTTCTCCAAGTCATGGAAAATTTTGATAGCCCCATCAACCTTTCCCTCACCAATGAATCCTCCAATCAGTGAAGAGTATGTAATTATATCAGATTTAAGACGTTTTCGACATAGCTCATCCAAGAGTTCCACATCAAGCTCTATTTTCTTCATCTTCGAAAGCCCATCAATAACTATATTATAAGTAATTGCAACAGTAGAGCACGCTTTGCTACTCAATTGAAGTATCTCAACAACAACATCAACCTTCGCATCCTTGCATAATGTTGTATGCAAAGTATTATAAGTCACTATCTCTGAGTAGCAACCCCTAGACACCATTATCTCCCAATACTCAATTGCTCTATCCATTTTATTTTCTTAACAAAAACCCATGAAGCAGTAGATTGTAACTCAAGGAATTGGGAGTACAATCGTGCTTTGGCATCTTCTCCAATATATTAATAGCTCTATTGGGCAAACCTTTTCGACACAAGAAGTTAATCAAGATATTGAAAGTAATAACACTGCGATAATAGTATTATATGTAACAACATTAACGGTGTGATTGGCAGAGGTGAGAACGTGGAGAAAGAAAATGTTGAGGCGAGAGAATGCCGAGAAAACACTATTCACGCGTGATTGGAAGATGTGAAAATAATGAGAAAGAAAAAAAAAGTGGTGGGTCCCATGTCCTTGCAATTTCTTTGCCGGAGGGACGTGAAAATGGATGGAGAAAAAAACCGATCCCACTTTCCAATTCTACCCTTATTTTCCAAATCAAATAATCAACACTTCTCTCTTTTAAAAAATAATCAACACTTCTCTCTTCTCTTTTTAACTCAAGGACATTAATGTCTTTTAAAAAATAATCAACACTTCTCTCTTCTCTTTTTCTCTTCTTTTTCACTTATTCCAATCAATATCCCAAATCTACCCAATTTCTCACATTTTTCTCTCTTTTCATACTCTCTCTTCACATTTTCTCTCTTCACAATTTCTCTCGTAAACCAATCACACCCTAAGTGAAACACTCATGCGTTCTACAACGTGCATAGCTTTATCTATCTCCCCTGATTTGCAATAACCTCCATACAAGACCTTGTAGGTTATGACATCGGGAACAATGCTAGAATCTTCCAGAATTTCCATGACTCAGGTGCCATTCTTAGTCCTACTGGTCTTGCAAAACTAGCGAATGAGGTTGGCGCAGGCAGTGACGTCAGGGATGTCCCTTGGTAACTCATGCGCTCCAAAAACCTAAACTCTTGCTCCAATTCCCCATTTCTAACCAACTTGCGGAGATGAAAGTTGCTCTCAAACTCCAAATTGTGGGAACCATTCACTCCATTTGGCGATGATTCTGTGAAATTTGAATTCTCATTTGGGGTTCTTACAAAACGTTGCGATTTATCATTCAAACCAGAGGTTTCAAATTTTGAAATTGAAAAAATGCGGTTCCCTTAATGCTTTCTACATTTCAGTGAGGGTATAAACGAGTCGAGCCGAGCATTTGAAGCTTGAGCTTGGCTTGTAAAAAAATAGTAAATCTTGAGTTTGACTTATTTATTTAAATGAACCTAATTAAAATCTTCAGCTTGACTTGTTTAAAGATGTTAAAGTTTGAGTTTGGCTTGTTTAGCTCATTAATAATTAGATTATTTTTGCATCTATGAAAATTTTTCTTCAATTACTTTTAAATTTTATCAATTTAGTACTTAATAAAGATTATAATATTATATGATAATCTATAAAATAATAGAGATATGTACTTAACATATGGTATGTGAAATTCAAGATTTCTTGACTAATACAGAAAAGAAACTACAAAAGTTTGACTAAAACATCCTAAAAATATACCTTTGTCAAATACAATTTAAGCTTGGCCATTACAAATGCATGAGTTCAAACATACAATTTAATCTTAACCATTGCAAAAGCATGAGTCCAAGAAAAATATGACCATCATTTATTTATTGAGATATCTAGTTCCAATGCCAGTGTAGCAACTTCACCCAAAAAAAACCACTGCAACAACTTAAAGACCACAACACTTATACTAGCTATTCACGAGATGCTTAATGTCAAGCCTGTAAGGCTTGAGCTTGGCTCATTAAAATAATTGAGTTCAATCTCAAGTTTGAGTTTAACTCATTTAATTAAAGAAACAAGCTTAATCGAGCACTTAATGAGTTAAGCTCGAATAGTTCAAAAATAGTTCAGCTCATTTACACCCTACATTTCAGTTTTCTAAATTAGCTGAGACTATACGCAGATAGAGTGAAAGGGTTGCCTCTGAAGCCAGGAGTTCTGGCGGGATATTTGTGGGAGTGATGAAATGAGCAAAAATGTTCACTAGGTACCACCAAATTCATTACTTTCACCATACTTGATAGTTACTTATTACTCAAATCCATTACTTTCACCATCCTTGATAGTTAAGATGTATACAATTATATATATATAATTGTATACATCTTAACTATCAAGGATGGTGAAAGTAATGGATTTGAGTAATAAGTAACTATCAAGTATAATTGGATACAACGTGCTTTGGCATCTTCTCCAATATATCAATAGCTTTATTGGGCAAACCTTTTCGACACAAGAAGTTAATCAAGATATTGAAAGTAATAACACTGCGATAATAGTATTATAGGTAACAACATTAAGTGAAACACTCATGCGTTCTACAACGTGCATAACTTTATCTATCTCCCCTGATTTGCAATAACCTCCATACAAGACCTTGTAGGTTATGACGTCGGAAACAATGCTAGAATCTTCCAGAATTTCCATGACTTATGTGCCATTCTTAGTCCTACTAGTCTTGCAAAACTAGCGAATGAGGTTGGCGTAGGCAGTGACGTTAGGGATGTCCCTTGGTAACTCATGCGCTCCAAAAACCTAAACTCTTGCTCCAATTCCCCATTTCTAACCAACTTGCGGAGATGAAAGTTGCTCTCAAACTCCAAATTGTGGGAACCATTCACTCCATTTGGCGATGATTCTGTGAAATTTGAATTCTCATTTGGGGTTCTTACAAAACGTTGTGATTTATCATTCAAACCAGAGGTTTCAAATTTTGAAATTGAAAAAATGCGGTTCCCTTGATGCTTTCTACATTTCAGTGAGGGTATAAACGAGTCGAGCCGAGCACTTGAAGCTTGAGTTTGGCTTGTGAAAAAATAGTAAATCTTGAGTTTGACTTATTTATTTAAATGAACCTAATTAAAATCTTCAGCTTGACTTGTTTAAAGATATTAAAGTTTGAGCTTGGCTTGTTTAGCTCATTTATAATTAGATTATTTTTGCATCTATGAAAATTTTTCTTCAATTACTTTTAAATTTTATCAATTTAGTACTTAATAAAGATTGTAATATTATATGATAATCTATAAAATAATAGAGATATGTACTTAACATATGGTATGTGAAATTCAAGATTTCTTGACTAATACAGAAAAGAAACTACAAAAGTTTGACTAAAAATCCTAAAAATATACCTTTGTCAAATACAATTTAAGCTTGGTCATTACAAATGCATGAGTTCAAACATACAATTTAATCTTAACCATTGCAAAAGCATGAGTCTAAGAAAAATATGACCATCATTTATTTATTGAGATATCTAGTAATGCTAGTGTAGCAACTTCACAAAAAAAAACCACTGCAACAACTTAAAGACCACAACACTTATACTAGCTATTCACGAGATGCTTAATGTCATGCTTGTAAGGCTTGAGCTTGGCTCATTAAAATAATTGATTTCAATCTCAAGTTTGAGTTTAACTCATTTACTTAAAGAAACAAGCTTAATCGAGCACTTAATGAGTTAAGCTCGAATAGTTCAAAAATAGTTCAGCTCATTTACACCGTACATTTCAGCTTTCTAAATTAGCTGAGACTATACGCAGATAGAGTGAAAGGGTTGCCTCTGAAGCCAGGAGTTCCGGCGGGATATTTGTGGGAGTGATGAAATGAGCAAAAATGTTCACTAGGTACCACCAAATCCATTACTTTCACCATACTTGATAGTTAAGATGTATCTAATTATATATATATATATATATATATAGGAGAGATATATTTACTCTAGGAGTAACTCTTGTCAAAGTTATTCCGCTTAATAACTCTCTAAAGACATTGAATTTCATCAATCAAACCGTTGAATATCGTCATGCTATACTAAAGATCATGCACACCAAATTTTAGATAAATTGGATATTTGTAGCTATGTGATTAGATAATCAACATTTTACTTGTATTTTAAAAAGTATAGCATACGTTGAATTGGAGTTATTCGATGATGTATCAAATAATTTTAAAATTTAATGAAATTTTATGGAGTTGATCTACTCAATAAGAACTTATAATTCAACGGTTCGATTGATTAAATTCAATGTTTATAGAGAGTTATTAAGCGGAGTAATTCTGACAAGAGTTACTCCTGGAGTAACTATATCCCTCCTCATTTAAGAGAGATTGTATGGACAACCACAATTTAACTTAGCTGTATTTCTGAACTGAGTGAATACACCTATTCAAATGTATCCTCTTGATTTATGGTAGATGCAGCTAAAAGATTTATTCCTGCTAATAGACATTTTATTCTCTAAGTTCTACAGTTACATGGTCTCAAATAACACGCTAAATATTTCAACATGAATTTCTCAACTACATCATCAGAATGTAAGATGAGATTGATTTATCAGATACCCATTTCACCAAAAACAAAGTAGCAACTTAAAATCTAAACTAAACAGATACGAAAGTAATTAAGAAGTACAACACTAAATAGAAAAAGAAGAATAAGAAAAGGTGGGAGGAGGTAGGTTCCTCTTTTCTATTCAGTCAAAAACAAAATGTAAGGAAGCCATAAACATAGCAAAAAGTCAGATTTTGATGGCTAAAGACTATGTACACAGAAAGAGAGAAAAATTTAAGAAGCATACATTGTAGCTCCTGTGGAACCTCGTTCGTTTGGGTACACGCTTAGTGTAACTAAAAAAAAGCTAGACACAGCAGGAATATATCCTTAATTTTGAAGAGCACAAAGTATTCTTCGCAAAAGGAGAATCAAGCAATGGTAAATTTCACAAAATACCAAATCAAATGCATCCAAAGGAAGCTCGCCAGATGAAGTACTCATCAACATTTTTTTCTAGCCTTGTAACTGCATCCGATGGAGCATGTTAGCAGGTATGTGTATGTGCATATATTAAATTATGTACACATATCCATTATTCCCCTTCGAATATGGTGTGTAAGTATGTGTTTATATGCCTTATTATCTCCCTGAAAGTAAATACATGTAATCCCAAAGGAAATAATGCAGCAAAATGCTTTATAGGATCATTGAATCTCAATGAATTAACTTGTGATAATCTTCTCAGATTTCTCATCTTTTTTTAATGCTTTGCAAATCAACGCATGCCCTCTATTTGTCTATAAACTTCAAGTGCTTCTTGTTTTCACTAAGCTTTATTCAAAATTTGATCAATTTAATGTTTCTTCCCACAATCTGCAATTCGCACAACAAAGATTAAAAGCATGACAACCATAACATGAGACTTCTCTCCACACACAAAAGGCAGAGTCAAAGAAGTCTCACGATTCTTGGTCGTGAGGACACTCCCCCTTTGCTAAAATCTTCTCCCACTGAGCAATTTCATAATAATCACGATGCCAATTGAAATCAATTTCTGTTTAGGCTACATATTTTTACCAAACTGGGCCATCATGCTAATATGGTGGCATATGTGTCAATGTAGCAAGCTTGGGATATTCAAGATTTAAACATAAAATGTGATTTTCTTATTTCCTTTAACTAAAAACTCTTTTAAAATGCAACGATTCAAATATATCAACTACACCTTTACCATAAATGAATAGCATTACCATGTTTACTTTGGCGGTCATGTAAATCACTAAAATAAAATAAATTCGATGTTGTGGTTCAAGAAATTTTTGGCCTCAAAGTTTAGCTGGTTAAGTAATGTTGAAGCTTCATAAGCAGGCGTGAGTTTAACATAGGTTCACCCTAATATGGCTTCTCCCCTTCTCTTAAGATACCATTTATCTCTCTGTTCTTTATATTAATTTGAGAATGGCCGTCGGACATTTAAAGTTCTAAACCACTTAAGTTTATATTGGAAATTAGTCACTCTCCTGATTAAGTAATAGGATTTTCTCTAGCATATAATTCTTTGTATTTATACTACGGATGCAGCTGTGGTGGCCTTGAGCATGGGCGACCGCCTAAGACCCATTTTTTTGGGGCACTAAATTTTTTTTACTTAATAGTATATACAAATATTTAAATAAAAATTTTATATTATGAAAATTATATATAAAGTTACCAAAATTTTTGTATAAAGTTAGCAAAAATTTGTAAAAAAAAAACATCCATATTGATGTGGTTATAGAATTAGTAAAATGATTGATCAACTACTTGAAAAAATATAGATAATATGGATTTGGAAATCTATTATTAGTGCTGAAAAAATTGCGAATGAAATGAAGATTGAATGTGTGTTTGTTCAAATACGTCAAATTCGTAGAAAAAAACACTATGATAAAAATTTCCCTGAATGCACACAATCAAACCTTGAGTATGCTGAGAATTCTTTTATGATTCATTATTTTTATATATTGTAGATCAAGCAACTGACTCACTTGTTAAAAGATTTGAGCAATATATATAGCATATATGAGGATTTTTTTTTGGATTTTTTTATATTAAAAGTCTTAGAGAGTAAAGACCCATTTTGGTCCCTCACAAAATATCTACCACCCATTTTTGATCCCTCACAAACTTAAATCCAAAAATAATCTCTCACATTTTTAAAAAAAGTTACTTTAGTCCCTCACATTTTTAAAACGGGTCACATTAGTCCCTTCGTCATTGTCTGTCAGGGACTAATGTGACCCTGTTTTAAAAATGTGAGGGACTAAAGTAACCTTTTTAAAAAATGTGAGGGATTATTTTTGGATTTAAGTTTGTGAGGGACCAAAATAGGTCATGGATATTTTGTGAGGGACCAAAATGAGTTTTTACTCAAAGTCTTAAATCATTCTCGGATAAGGACTTGAAATCATGTTGCAAATATTTTGAAACTTACCTAAAACATAATAATTCTTATGATATTGGTGGTAAAATTCTATTTAAAGAATTGAAAATCATTAGAGAGGTTTTAACAGTTGAATCAAAATCAAACTATCTGATATTGAATTCTTTGAAGAGATTTAATTGTTTTCTTAACGCATGCGCGACTTATAGAATAATATTAATTAGCTCTGTTACTGTTGCATCTGTTGAAAAAAGTTTTTCTAAATTGAAATTGTTAAAATCTTATTTTCTATCTACTATATCACAATATAAATTAAATAGTTGTACTCTAATTTCTATTGAAAATGACTTTTTAAATAGCCTTGATTATGTGGACAAATTATTAATGATTTTGTAACAAAAAGTATAAAGAGAATAATATTTAAATAATTATAAGGGTACAATTTTCTTAGTTGGTCCAAAATAACAAAAATCTAAGGACGGACCCTGTATCGATGCTGCAGAATTTAGGTCAATCTTTATCATTTTGGTGTTGCAGAGTAATGGGGCTGCATAATTTAGACAACTTACGCAATTTTCATAATCTATATTTCGACTGCCAAATTTAATGATGCTACAAAATTTCAGTATGTCTTAGTTGATGTCAAATGAAACAATGACAACATGTTTTCATAAGTGGAGCCGAGAACGATGAGCAAGAAGGATGAAACATACCCAAAAACACCTCTTTTGGTTTCAAACTTCAAAGAATGAATCAAATGGTGTTGAGAAGAAGGAAAGAGCCCAGGCACCGCTCATTTTCCAAAAAAGCAGAGGCGAACGAAGGAATAATCGGCTTTGAATTTTTTTTTTTTTTTTCGGATTCAATTCAAGTCACTGACAGAGCCCACACACCATTAATTTAAAGGGGAGTTAAGTATTCTTTATTTTTTTTTTAAACTAGAGGGAGTGTGAGTGTTATTTAAGGAGATTTTTGGGGAGGTAAATGCAATTTGCTCTTATTTTAAAGAATTTAATTAAATTTAAAGCGTTTTAAAATTTTCATAATTTAAATTCACATCTACTGTTCATAACTTTTATCAAAACAATAAATATGTTGATTTATATTGTTAATTTGGATAATATATAGCGTAACAATAAATTATTTAAATCATCCGTCATATTAATAATTAATAATAATTAATAAGGAAAATAAATAAATTTAAAATGATAGAATTTAATTTATATGTGTCGTCAGTGTAAAAATATTTTACACATGCATCAAATTCAATAATGTGTTGCCACATCGCTTAATGAGTTGATAAAACCATGCTCATTAAATGATATGGTAACATATCATTGGATGTACAAGTAAAATATTTTTACTCCGCCAGTGTGTATAAATTAAACTCAAAATAATATAGTTAAAAATGTTGAATAATTATCATATCAAAAAGAATTTAATTTATATTAGGGATGGCAAAGCGGATTGGGCTACGACATGTTAGCCCACTGACCCATCTAGCTCATCCAGCCTAGCCCGTCAACCCGTCGGGCAACAAGCGGGTCAGGCAAACAGTCGAGTTAACATTTATTTTTTTATTTTTTTATTTTCTTATTTTCTAACAATTTTCCTTTTTTTTTACATTTTTTTTTGCAAGTCAGCCTGCCATTTTGGTCCGTTTTAGACATGTTGGCCCATGCATTTTGGTCCTATTTTAGCCTGAATTTCAGTTTTTATATTTATTTTTTGTTTTTTGATTTTTAACCGGCTAGCCGCCAACCCGCCAGGCCGTGAGGGACGAGTTGGGTTCAACATCTCAACTCACCGCCCTTGGCGGGCCGGGTTGGGCCAGGCCGTTGTTTGAGTGGGCTCATTATGGGTTAGACTGGGTTGGGTCAGGCTGGCCCATTTTGCCATCACTAGTTTATATGTACTCATCAATGTAAAATTATTTTACACATGCATCTAATAATGTGTTGCCACATCATTGAATACACGTGTAAAATATTTTTACACTGACAATGCGTAGAAATTAAACTCTATAAAAAAATGGTTAATACCCCTTTTGGTTCCTGTAATTTGAGCGAAATTTGGTTTTAGTCCCTGTAAAATTTTTTGTTTCGATTTAGTCCCTGTAATTTAAGATTCTTCCACTTTTAGTCCCTACCATCAAATCCCTATTAAAAAGATTGAATTTTTTTCCACTTTTAGTCCCTGTAATTTAATAAGGATTTGACGACAAGCACTAAAAGTGGAAGAATCTTAAATTATAGGTACTAAATTGAAACAAATTTTTTTACAAGGATTAAAACTGAATTTCACTCAAATTACAGGACCAAAAGCGGTATTAACCAAAAATAATAAAAATAATAATAATAATAATAATCTATACCATTATATAAAGAAAACAGGGTAAGATAACTGTTTTTTTGGTGTACTACTTTTGTTTCCACTTTTACCCTTCAATAAACTGTTTTCTAAATTTAAAAAATAATTTTTTTTGAACTGCTGCACCTTCATTTCAAAGAAACCAATACTAACAAATGTAACTACCCCTCTCTCTCTCAAGACAAATGTGTTGTAGACAAGAAAAAATAATAATATAAAATACTGTAACGCAATAAAAATGCGGAAAGACGGGCACGGGAGTGCCCGTCTTGCCGCTAGTAATAATAATAATAATAATAAAACAAAAATATCCCGAGAATTTCCCGATATATTAGAAAAAAGAACGAAAGTCAGAGAAAGAAATTGCATCAGAGAGAGAAAAGACAGAGAGAAGAGAGAGAGAGTGGGAAAGAGAATTCGGAGATGTCATCGCACGGGAGCGATCCACGTCAGCCATCGGCGGCGAAGCCATACGTGGCGCCACAGGTTTCTCCGCAAGACCTTCCGATCGATTACGCCGGTTTCATCGCCGTCATATTCGGCGTCGCCGGTGTCATGTTCAGGGTTTGTATTTGTAGATCCTCTTCGTTCTTTCCCTTGTTAGATCTTACGAACTATCTTCGTTTCGCTGCTTTAACATTTGTTTGTTTGTTTGTTTTTTTTTTGTTGCGAAATCAGTACAAGCTGAGTTCCTGGCTGGCTCTCATATTCTGTGCGCAATCCGTTGCTAACATGAGGAATGTCGAAAATGATCTCAAACAAGTTATGATGGCTATGATGTGAGTTTCCTCTTTCTTAATTTTTCCTCGTGCATTTCAATTGCATTTGTGCATTTGCATTCTTCTCAATGAATTTTTGTTTGCTGATCTATACATTTGATTATGTGACTCGTTATTTTAAGTTTATGAAATACAAAATAGGACTTGAAAGAATAAGAATTTGTATGGAGAAAAATTCTAAGCCAAGTCATATAGGTCAGATTTGGAGGCTTACTTCTATAGACTGATGAATGAAAGTTAGATCAGGAATAAGGATCTTTCCGTTATTTTCTTTGTTTCTTTCTTTTCTATTTTTTTAAATGAAGTTGGGATTTTTTTTTACTTATACAAATACTTAATAAGTTCCATAAGTATTAGGAATAATATCGAATTATTTTTTTATTCTTTCTACTTTCCTGTCTGAATTATACTTGAGGACAGGAACCTGCAAAAGAAAAAAGAAGAAGAAAGAATCTGATGCTCAAGTCAGTAATTGGCTAATTGAATGAAGCAGTTGAATTGAATGTGTAAATAGTGATTGCCTGATCATAGCTAGGGGGATATGCCACTGTTTATGGGTTTGAAAAGGATAGTTTTCTTAGTTACACTTTGACTTGGTCACCTCTTCATGAGATGAGTGATATCTTAATAGGATTGGGGTTGATACTTGATTAGAGTTAGCCTTTGATAGGAATTTGATCATGATAAGGATTAGTGTTCAATGAAGACTTTCTAGGCTGAGCTAATGGATGACCTCCCTGATATCCGTACTGTATACACTTGAATCATGTGCTGGTGCTTTTCGAAGGTCTTGCAGTCTTCTTGCAGACACACATATACTCCATTTGGTCGTTTAAGGGTATGTTTGGAAGTTTCGAAAGGGATGGAAGAGAATGGCTCATAATGGAATGGAATGCATAGGAGATGTAACTATTGTTAATGTGTCTTGGTTAGGAAGGGGAGTGGCAATCCCTCCCCTGCAATTCCACTCCCTCATTTTAAATAACTCCTTAACGCACTTTTAGTATGTTTTGCCATTTCATTCCTACCACTTCCCGGTTGCCGTCAACATAAGGCATTTGCACAAGGATTTAAAAAGTTATTTAATAGCCTCAAGGCCTCAATTATAAGAAAATCTAACTGCATTTGACTAAATTGCCCTTGAAATTCTTGAAATATTATCATTTTATTAGTGCTCTATCCCATTCTATTTAGTGGGGATATTAAGTGATAAGAATAAAGTTGAAAAAATAATGAAGACTTTGAATTTCTAAATGGTAAATAAATTCAAAAGTGGAAAGTATTTTGAAACTGAAGGAGTATATAGGAGGGGATTCACTTTGGCTAAAAGCAAGTATAAAATGTTACTTCCAATCCTAACCATTTGTTTTATTTAGATCTAATGGCTGACTTACGTCTACTTATAACCAAATGATCACATGTGACCACTTTGGCATTGGATGAGGCAAAGGTGGTGGTATTGATGAGACTTGATATTTATGCTTGAGGGATCTATGAAGGATAACAATTATTAGAGAGAAAATTGAGGTAGCTTCAATTGTAAGAAAGATGGTAAAATCTCGTCTTAGGTAACTCTAGACATGTGTGTAAAAGACCCATGGAAGCATTGGCCAGGAGGGTCGACCAAATAGAGGATAGTCCGAAAGTTAGATATAAAGGGTGGACCAAGAGAAAAAAATAGGTCAAATCATTAAGAATTTAAGAGGGATTTAGAGGTAAATGGTCTATCTTTAAACTTAGTATATTGACAGCGTCGTTTGATTCATATAACCAACTCCACTTAATGGGATAAGGCTCGGTTATTGTTGTTGATGTATGATGAAGGATCCAGAAAAGATTGTAGGAAGCTGCTACTGATTAGGTACAGAGTATGAGAAGTATGAAGCTCTTTGGTTCTTAATCATTATGTTGATGGTGGCAAGGTTGTCCATGTGTTCATGGTGATTTTTGTTGCCATCACCACCGTAAATTGGCCAGAGGGCCCACCTGCTCTAGTGCCAACTGCCAAGTCTGACACACCACCAATAATGAAGCCTAGTGATAGCATTCTCTGCTTTTTAGAGCAACGACAATTCAGCAACGATAAAGAATGTGATAGAAAGAAGTGAGAATGGCCCTATTAATGGCTGGCTAAAAAATATCTCATTTCCATATCATGGGAAAACAACATACTCACCTCTCATCATGGGAATAATGATCAAGCAAAACATGGGAATGTCACTTTCTTGGAAATTAAAATGCCCAGAAATACTTTTTGAAAACTTGTACCAACATGAGAATGTCATGCTCCTAAGTTTACTTTCCTTGGAATAATTTAATTTCCTTGAAACAAATGCAAGCTAGGGGATTATAAACTGATTACCCAACTCTGATGGAAATCAAGGTTACCATCTTAAGAACTGAGAACAATCATCTACAATCAAAGTGGATCTTAGAGTCAAACAGTCGTGGCTAATTGATCATGTTTAGGTTCTTGTCTCCTTAGAACTCCAGGTCACGGGTACAAGCCTATAACATATCTTGTTCAAGTAAGGTCTTGTAGGATAGTGGTGTCTAAAGTACAAAGTAGTTTGCATGTCATTATGGAAAAATACTATTTACAGTTTCCAAGTTATACTACATTGATGAGAAAGATACTGGAGTTTGGTAACTTGTCTTAGCATGAAAAATGCAATGCAAAATAGCATTTTTGTTCCGTTTTAATGTTTCACTATGACATAAAATGGAGTTTAAAGTTCACATATATTCTATGATGGAGAATATCGCATGGAAGCATGCTAAAATGAGTTTGTGCTATCTCTAGAAATAATGTTAATCTTGGATATTACCATAATCACAGATGTGTCTGTAGGTGTGGATGATGGTGATTCTAGTATTTTATTTTTCTTCATTTTTTCACCATTCAGTGAACATGATATCTAATGGTTTATACTAAATTTCCGAGTAATTTAAATTTCACGCTATTTTTTTCATTGGAAATGATAAGTAGTATGAAAACCGCAACGCACAAGAAGTTATGAAAGACTAGGTTACCTTTTGATTTCAGTTTTTTCTAATTTTTATTTTTATTTTAAAAAAATGTTCCCGTGCATTCTTCAAATTCGTGCATTAATCCCTTCTTACGAATTAGCATTGCTCTTTTTTCATTGTCAAAACTTTTGACTTGGATGTTAATCTGAACCGCAGGTTTTCTTTAATGGGATTGATAACAAACTACTTTGGACCTCCCAGACCCGGCAAGCAAAGCTGAGATCTCAAGTTCTCGAAGTAAAGAACTCCTTTCTGTGGGGTCTTTAGGAAATTTATTGCTATTCAGTGTTTCTCTTTTCTTACTTTACGTGGTTTTTTAGTTCGCTGTATTAATGATGCTTCCTAAGACTACACCTGTTGATTTCGACAATTTCAAGTTTTGAGCTTTTAACAGTAAAGATAGATTAGTTAGGAATCTGAGTAGAGCTACACGATTAAATGCACGTGAAATTAGAAATGTGATAATATAGCCGATGGTTTAGTTATAATGTGAACAAATAATCCGGTTAGAACATCAAACTACACCCAAATCCAATTAAAAAACCTGGATATTTACAATAGGTTTTTAATCCGTCCATTTCTTCTTTTTCCTTTTCCCTCCAAATCCGATGGAGTTTTCTACTTCTGTAAACCAGTTGGTTAATTGGGTGTCCGTTTCCAAACCATCTCACTCTTAACTCTATGCTACTTGCCGTTTAGAGAAACCTTTCTGCAAGTTGGATAACTTTCACTCTCGCTTGTCGTTTGGAGTTCTGTTGAGTATCAGCTACTTCGTGACCTGTATCAGATCTGAATTAAAATTTTAACAGCTCTGTGGCGTTGCCATTGGACAATATCAGTGGAGGTGGCAAGCGATAACTTATCAACTAGGAGCTCAAAATGCATGGAGAGCGCTAACCTGTTGTTGAGGAGCTCAACAACATCGGTAACTTGTTGAGGTCATTCAACGGAGGCACATGAGCATAGTGAGCAACCTGATTAAAACTAGAGTAAATGAAAATAGTTGGCCATTATTAAAGACACCCCCCCACCTGGTAGGTACACCCCCCCATTTTGCATATTTCCCAAAATACCCCTCGTATAAAATCATCAAAATCCTTTTTTTTTTAATTCCGAACATGTTGCGCAGTCTGATTTAGGTATCTGAGTGTATATCTGAAAATTACAATTTCGATAACGTGTGTGTAAATTTATTAGCCGAAATTGCAATTTCAGTATACAATTGTATACCGTGGAAATTGCAATTTCCGACAACAAATTTATAATTTCCCATAATGCCCCTTAATAACTTAACAAAAACTCAACCTTTCCCGATCCACTCACACTCACGCTTAGAAAATTCTAAATCCTGGCGCTCTACATTCTTGCAGGAAATTCCAAATCTTGATGCGTTTTTTGTTATGCAATCATAGTTAAATTGCAATTTCGATACAATATATGTCGAAATTGCAATTTCGGTGATTTACAAAACATAGTTCTGGAAATTGCAATTTCCGGTATACAATTGCAATTTCGATGCAAATATAAAGCATCGAAATTGCAATTTACGTATACAAATTGTATCTGAAATTGCAATTCAGGTGATTTACAACATAGTTAAATTGCAATTTCCTATATCTAAATTGTATCTACGAAATTGCAATTTCCTAAGATAATATAAAGCAAAATTGCAATTTCCGGTGTACAGAAATGTAAATTGTAATTTCCGGTTTTAATTGTAAACTGAAATTGCAATTTCCTAAGATTTCTGTATCGAAATTATAATTTCCGATTATTTATTTTATGAAAATTGCAATTTTCGGTATACAATATAATCGAAATTGCAATTCATGATGCAATTATTTTATTACATTTGAATATAATTGATTTATTTGTCTTTGGATATGCCTAAGTCGAGAGAGGAAGAGTAGAGCTTCCACTCCTGGTAGTGCGCTCCCGTGAACCACGACTGTGTCTCTCAGCGTCAGAGGCGATAATTGCCAGTCCAGCGATGTAGTTGGCGACCGAGGATCCCCATTTTGTATCACGAGGATCCAGGAAGGATATAGCCTGGAGGAGACCATGGTATAGTTGGAGACTGCTCCAGTTCTTCGAGGACCTTACGATGGGTCGCTTCTTCTGATTATCGGCATCACGTTGCCTATCGATATGGCGGCGGTATATATCTCGTTGTTATTTGATCAAATGTTTATTATTTTATATGATCGATGATGTTTATTTGTGTGCGAGGATCGTGATGCGGCGAAAGTGGCCTCTCACGGCTGAAGTTGCAAAAATGGTTAAGTGGAAGAGTACCACCGCCTCATGTAAATGAGCATCTCTCCGGGGGCCTATCCTCCCCTTGTTATCGCAGCCTTCGGGATGGTTGGTTGTGAGCCTTAGCTCGGACTGCAGAGATGGCATCGAGAGGCGAAGCGAACTTATCCGCGCTTTCGGAGAGATGGCAGTCACGCTTGATGATGTGTCCGTCCTCCTAGGCCTTAAAGTGGCGGCTCTCTTTTATGTACCCCAGTGATGGATCCAGACATTTCCATATCTTATTTGACATTCTTTGGAGGTGTACATATGAAGAGGCAAACAAGGAAGCAGCAACTATGAGGCGCTCATGAGTATTGACTTCTTGATGAAGACATATGACAGCGGCATTCTACGATGGTCGGTGGGACTATGCGGCCAGGGCCATGATAATGTTGTTGTTGCTTTGTACCATTTTGGCGGAACAAAAGCCATATATACATTGACATTAAGTACCTGGACCTGATCACGTGACTTGGGGGTTGGTAGTGTGTCATGGGCTAGTCTTTGCACTAGCCTTCTTTATGATATCCGGAAGGACGCTTCCTTTGCATGACCTTAGCGATTTGGCGGATACATGACACTTCGTGCACGGCCTATTTTTTGTAAACAATTATTTATTTAAAGTACATTGTATGGCGTGTTGATTCGTTATTGTTGTCCACGAGCATGGATATATGAGTATTTCCCTCGTCTCTGCAAGAGAAGGATAACCCGCATCACCGGGCATAATCCCGAGCCATGAGGTGGTCGCCCAGGTTAAAGGGTGACGGCCAGTGGAGCCGCCCGAGAGCGCCAGATCTGCGTTAATGATCGATGGCGTTGTTTGGACCGTGAGGGCATTAGGGCGAGTTGTCATCCTACTGTTCACGGTACATCCGGTGTGCCTCATTTATTGTCTTGATACACCCGAGAGGTAGTCGGCGGATTCGGCCATCCAGACATTCTCAGCCACCACCACCGCGTCCCCGGTGCGAGAGATGATGGATGCATGGATACGCCGATTTCTATGCACTCTATCATGTCATTGTCCCCGGATTTATACAGCCTCGTATCAGTGAGTGCAGCGGTACATGGAGTGGTATCGAGATGTCGCATCCACTCTGATCAATCGAGTGCTCCTCGGTGCCGCGCTACTCGATTGTGTAGTGTTTAGATATACATTATGTATTTTTGTGTTTGTTTATTATCTCTTATGGCTCTCGATGTCTTGTTATAATTTGCCGGCCAAAGATTGTGATGATATGGTGAAGGCGGCCTCGATCACGGCATTCTCAAGCGACCTGCGAGGCTGACTATGAGATGATGGACCCGCTGCTGCCGAGTATATTTCAGGCACTACAGATACGCCTTGAGGGTGGGACGGAGGTGACTTCACATCCAAGCGTCGGCAGCGAAGAAGATAGGTTTTTATGTTTATTATCTTTTTGTTATATTTGGACATCTTTTGTTGTTATATTTACATTTTGTTATATTTGCGGCTTTTTTCCTCTGCACTACAGGTTTTTTTTTTTATTTACCGATCTAGCATACTTTTTCTTTTAAGTCTGATCTACCATACTTCCTGAGATGGCGTCTGGCGAGATCTGTCGCCTTATCGATGTCCTTATAGTAAGATTCGAACTTCGAATTTCTTTCAACTAATTTCATTAGGTCGAGGAACATCGAATCATTCTACATCACTGAGGAATAGCGACCTCGTCCATCGACTTCGGCACTTACATGTCGAAGCTCACCTCTGCAAGTGACCCCGAAGTCAATGCGCGAGAGGTGCACATCTACATCACCAAGCAAGTGCGTGCATATGTAGATTTGTCACGAGTTCAATCTTGCATAGAAGGGCGGTGATTTCAGTTCCGCGATTCACATCGTCGCGATCGTTCGACATCTATAGTTGGCTCATTTCGGCGAGAGAGTCGTTGATTACCTCGGATCTCGACATCTCTAGTTCAAAATCAGCTCGACAAGCTCACCACATGCGAACCTTGGATCTCGACATCTCTGGTTGTCTAGCTACGGCCCAGATGTCATAAGGCAAAGGCATTAGAACTTCTTGAATTGGATGTCGAGCAATGAGAACGATACTGCTACACCCAAAAGCGAGGTCCTTGATGTAGCCCACTGGTTCTTGACCTCGAGCAAACACCGCCTTGACTTGGTGATGATTTATAACATCGGCATCACGTATCATGATTACCTCGGATGGGATCTCGACATCACAATTCAACATCCGGTGCTGCGGTAACAATTACTTAACCTCTGTTGGTGCCGCAAATTCAACACTAAAAAAACTAATTACATTACATTGCATAACCAACATAATTGATGCCTTGCATCAAACCCACATTTAAAAACAATAAAGTGTACTACATATCACTACAATGTAGTCAATCGTAGTCAATCGCATAATGGTCATCCGTAATGTCTGGCTGTAGTATGACGCGAACGGAAATAATGTAAACCATTCTTGCAATCGAAAGCGACAATGTTGCCCATGAGTGAGACTCCTGGATAAGCATATTGGCGCCAACGGGAGCGGCGTTAGGCAATGGACATCAGACTTAAGAAATACACGAAAACTTATTGCAGTTAATTAAACACATTGTTTAATTTACATTAAAAAGATAAATTAAGTTAAAACATATTGCTGTAAAAAAATTTTTGCACATTGATTTTTGTTGACAAACCCAATACAAATTATGGCGTTGTTTGGTGGGTTGGGTGACACATGCCCTAAAGAGGAAAAATGTCCAACACGTTCATTTGCCTCATTCAAAGAGACTAGAACCAATTTATATTTGGTTGCTATTACGTAACCCAGTATGCAGTAAGGTCATCCACTTGTCCGCAGCAGTGCGATTACACCTATCAATGACTCCTCGATAGCTTGATATTGATCTCCAAAAGCCGCCATATAAATCATAATGCATTACGATCTCTTTTTCCAAAGTCTTGCCGGACTATAGGCCATCCGTCCTCAGTTACCAAGTAATGCTTTATGATGGAGCGATATCCGATTTCCATCATCTTCGACATCCACTATTTGCTCAATATATCGATGAAAGCGTGGAGGAAATTGGCTCAGGTAAGGCGTTTGATGTACATAAGATGGCACATCAGATCGTTTCTTTTTCCTTAGGCACATTAGATGGTAGATTAGATGCCTTTGATGTATTCCCCGGATGGTGCGTCGAGAATACATGTTGCCACTTTCGAGAATACATGTTGTCCACATGCTCAAAATATGATGGGTCGCGCTAACATCATATCCATCCATTCTTGAGGCCTTACCTTTACCCTTTTGGTGCTCGCCTTGGTTCTTCACCTTTTGAGGAGGTGGACACATTGAAGTTGTGTCTGGAAATACAAGTTCACGCACTTTGTGGCAACAAGTGTCCTCTTGCCAATAACATTAAGTGATCAAAATCGATTTACCAATGCATCCCATCAAGCATAAGCTCTTCCTCCGACACCTGCTTCCTCGTCTCAACTTTGTGTTGTTGCGATTGGTATTCACCAAAATGTAAACTCCTCCGATTACCAAGTGAAGCGCCTCGATGGAATAGTGCAAACAGTCTTATGTAACCCGCCAACTCACAAGCACAAGGTAACCCGGTAATCGTTACGATTGAGGCAGCGACAAGTAGATTTATCGATACCCACATAATTCACTCCGCCACACTCGTCGGCAATAAGTTGTAGTGCAGTCCTTGATACAAATCCATGCTGTCGATAAACAAAGCGGTTGTTGTGCACATGTGCTCCACTACGTTTATGCTTCTTTTGAATGATGCTTTTATCTCGGTGTGTTGCGGTGCAATCATATTATTCATAGTTTCCCAACAATGACATAGGTCACCCCTCTTTGTTTTGTAGATTCCTCTTCAATGTCCAGTAATGCGAACTCATTAATAACAAACAAAAATTAAACCACATCAAATACCAATGACACCATTTAAAAACAAAATTATCAACATAATTTTATCTCTTTGGTTTAAGCATACCTATTTGTTGTTGTATTTCGAAGTGCATGACTTGGTTGGTCCATGCGCAGAACAAACTTTTCCTTAAAGGGGTTCAACCATGTATTCTTGACATATTCAACAAAAATAGGAAATTACGAACATACACACTCAAAGTCATCAGCCGCGATACTCAAACTCGTCAGTCGCATCAACAACACCATCCCATGCATTCTTCACTGCCTCATGTTTGTCTTCATGAAACACCAACTTCTTGCATTTCGCATAGACATTCTTACCTATGTGCCATTGACACAAAGAAATTGGCCGGTTGGAAACAGACGCAATTGCATTCATCAGAGCAAGATCTCTATCAGTAAGAATAACTTGAGGAAATGATTCCTGTCGCACAAACAGACCTTTTAACTTTAAGAGTGCCCATTCAAAGTTATCCTGCTGCTCAGAATCCAAATAGGCAAATGCCACAGTGTATGTAAGGGATGTGCTGGTAACACCAACAATTTCAAACAGTGGCAGCCGATATCTGTTGGTTTTGTAGGTGTTGTCCATGAACAAGACAACGTGAAATGTATTCAATAAATTGACTAGATCCTGGATGTGTCCCAAAAATATCTCTAACAACGCGTCAGAACCTTCATGTCTTCTATACCAGGACACATATCGATCCGCGTTGGATTAAGTTCAACAAGTGTTGCATTTCGATTCTTGGACGCTTTTGTGTTGATCGAAACTTCGCGCTCATTATATACTTGGTGATGGTAGTGAGATTGGCCACATTGCGACTTTTCAGGTCAATAGAATGCTTCCCGACCTTCGTTGTTCTTTGTCATATCATGAACAATTTCTTTCTCATTTTGATTTAAACGACCAACAAATGGATGACCCATCATGCTTTTCGGTATCAGATGGTTGTGAATTCCAGAGGACCTTAAGTATCCAGCCTTCACCCATTGACAAAGGTCTTCCTTTAGCGCGACGGACACTCACACTTATGAGATCCAAGTTGACTTTGAAGAACTTGATGACTTTGATCTATACTTTCCACCCCTTTCCAACCCAGAATAACTTTTGTTTTTCTTCCTCTTGTATCCGTTTACGTAATACGATCGTACAATGACAACAACTATATTGTTTTCCTTCCCAACCTCTCGAGCCCAATACAAAAGGTCATCTCGTGTAGGAAATATCTACAAAAAGTATTAATCTTAATGTTTTGCAAAAAAATACGACATATTCACTGATATCAAACAATAATTAAATTACTTGTAGTGAATACATCACTACAATCGAAATGTTGGGAAAGCGTCGGTCGGATTGTCGGCCGTGAATTGAAGCCACTAAAATCACCCTTTTCCAATGAAATTAAAATAAAACAAACAATAGATAATTACGTAGGGAAAAAAAGTTTGGAAAAAAAAAACGTTCAGGAAATTTGCAATTTCCGGAAAAAGACTAAAAATATAACGTACCGAAAATTCAAAATTTCCGGTACACAATATTTTTAATCTTTCGAAATTGTACAAATTTCGACGCTTTTTGTATACCGAAATTGCAATTTCCGGTAATTTTCGATGCGTTATTTTTGTATCTGAAATTGCAATTTCCAGATTATCTTTTGTATAATTGCAATTTCCGTAATTCTCGTACGTTATTTTGTATACCGTACGAAATTGCAATTTCCCGATACAATTTGTATACTGGAAATTGCAATTCCTAACAAAATTCAAAACGAAACAAAGTGCGTCTGAAAATTCGTATTTAGATTAAGCGATGAGCGTTCTACACCAAGTCTGCGTGCAAAGCATAAACAATGAGTGTTTGACTACAAAATTCTTTAATGTATACCGGTAACATTGTGTGCAAAATTTGTTACCGGAATTTGCAATTTTCGGTATACAATTTGTATCTGAAATTGCAATTCCGGTGAACAAATTTTACACACAATGTTACTGATTTCCGGTATACAATTTGTATACCGGAAATTGCAATTGCCGGTAACATGTTCGGAATTAAAAAAAAAAAAAGGATTTTTGATGATTTTATACGAGGGGTATTTTGGGAAATATGCAAAATGGGGGGGTGTACCTACCAGGTGGGGGTGTCTTTAATAATGGCCAAATAGTTTTGGTTTCAGTGTTTGAAACCGAGTTTGTGGCCCAACTGATTTTGAAAATGAAAAACTGCTTTTGAGAGAGGAAGCTTTAAGTTTGACCAAACATAGAACTGAGGATTAGTTGCTAGTCGGTCCAAAAAATTGAAGCTGTGGAAATACCCCAAGGTTCCACCGAGTAGCCAAAAGCACCGGTTACGGTAGTTTGGCAAAATATTGGATTCTTAATGTATCTGTTGTTCTAATTGCACTATGTAAAATCAACATGAAATAGTTTATGAATGACATGAAAGGTCGAATTTAAAAAAGAATAATGAAAATAATTTAATGCACTAACTAATTGAAAAAATGAGTCCTAATAATTGAAGGGTAATTTTGGAAAAACAATACACATTGTTAACAAATTTAATGCACTAACTAATTTTCTTAATTTATGTGATTTTGTCAAAAGGATTTTATATATAGGAACGAAGGTAGTATATTTAAAAATTTAATCATATTGACCTCCATAAAATACTTGTATAAACAAGAAGTTTCAATTTTAGAAAATTTATTCTAACTTAATCTATTTCAACTGTTATGTTTCATACCCTTGGGTAGTGGTTTAGATTTTTTTTAATGGCTTATATATGCTTTTCATCCTTGTAAATATAGAGGTCTTTGGTTTTCATCCCTGCAATTTTTTTTGGTTCATCCCTGTAATTTATGCCGTTTTCATTTTAGTCCTTGTCCGTCATCTCCCGTTAAGTAATAACCGACGTGTCGTTTTTTTCCTGACATGGCTTCCACGTGTGTTAATATGTGTTAAAACATTTTAAGGAGATAAAACCCAAGCAATTCGCATGGTTATTCACAGAAGAGAGACGGGAAGAAGAAGAGAGAAAACGTTGTTGTAGAAGAAGAACTCGTTTTGGTTAGCAACAGTGAAGAAGACGATAGTTGGAGTGCGAGTGTGTTCACACGTTAAGCAGTTTCGCAAGTGAAGTATGTCATTTACTTCAGATATGGAATGTTGCCTTTTGTTAAGCAGTAGGATTCCATTTTTGGACCTTTTTCGTTGTTTTTTGCTTTATACTTCGCTATTGTACTGTGTTTGTTATTTTCTATTTGGTATCTTGCAATGAGGGACCACTATGTAATTAGGGTTTTTTTAATTGGGTTTTTTTTTTAATTGGGATAGGGGACCACTTTTTTAATTTTCATTTGGCATGTTTGCGGGGATGAGTTTGAAGTTGTATTTCACCATGGGGGTCATTTTGAGAAAGGGAATTACATTGGTGGGTCCCAACATTTGGAAAAAAAATCCCTGATGTGGATAAGTGGAGTTACTTTGAGGCAATTGGGATTGCGAAAGAACTTGGATACAATGATAGTGTGGTGTTGTGGTGGACCAAGAAGTATTTTTTTAAAATAACTTAGTTGTGACAATGATGCTGCAAATATTGCTGATTTTGCTTTGAAAAATAATATTAAAGTGCATATTTATGTTGACACTGTGGTGGATGAAGAAAATGTTGCTAACAATGAAGACAATGGTGAGTTTATCGATGAAAGTGAAGATAAAGCTGATGGGGTTCATTTTGATGATAATGAGGAGGAACAGGCATTGGGGCTTGATAGTGGTTTCACTGATGGGATTGCTACAAAAGTTCAGTCTACTATTGAAATTGGTAGTGTGAGATGTAAGCTGAAGACAAAATCTACCAAGAAATGCATGCCAACTGAAAAGCAGCAAAACTGTAGTGAGAGTAATGTTCCTCCTATGGTTAATGATGAAAGGTTTAGCCATGAGATAGAGGACGGATATGTTAGTGAAAAATTGTACAGCTCTGACTGTGAATCGGAGTTAGATTGCAACACTGTGAGGAATAGGCTTCCAATCTTTAGGAAGGAAGAGTTGGACAAGAAGTACAAATTCAGGGTGGGTTTGGAGTTCAAGGCTCTTGCACAATTTAAAGAGGCATTATTAGAGCATCAATTCTTAAATGGAAGGGAGATAAGGTTTCCCAAAAACAACAAAGTTAGAGTTACGATAGAGTGCAAGAGTAAATGTGGTTTTACTGCATTGGTAAGTAGAGAGGGAGACAACCACACGTATAGAATGAAAACCTATAAAGGTAAACTCACATGTGGTAGGATTTTTAACAAACAAAAATGCTAACTCTAAATGGTTGTCTAAACTTGTAGCTGAGAAGTTAATGTCATCTGACAATGTTAAGGTGAATGAGATTATAGCTGAGGTAAGGATGAAATATGCTACGGGTGTCACAATTGCAAGGGCTTGGAGGGCTATCAAAATGGATAGGGAAATGGTCAAAGGTGATGCAACAAGGCAATATACACTGCTATGGAATTATTCTGCAGAACTGAGGAGGGCTAATGAAGGCAATACATGTAAGATCAATGTGGACAGGGTTCCCCCAACATTGCAACCCAGGTTTGGATCATTCTATTTCTATTTAGATGGTTGCAAGAAGGGTTTCTTGGCTGCTTGCAAACCGTTTATTGGGGTTGATGGGTGCCATCTAAAGACAAAATATGGAGGTCAACTACCCATAGTTGTTGGGAGGGACCCAAACGATCAATACTTTCCTCTAGCATTTGGAGTTTGTGAAACAGATACTAAAGAGTCATGGAGGTGGTTCTCGAACCTATTGTTGGAGGATATTAGACAAGATAAAAGATGGGTTTTCATATCATACCAGCAAAAGGCATGTAACACTTGTTCTCTCTTTATTTAGCATAGGTATGAGTTTAATGTCATTGGTTCTCTCTTTATTTAGCATAGATTTGAATTTATTTGCACTTGTCCTATCTTTATTTAGCATAGATTTGAAGTTATTTGCACTTGTTCTCACTTTTATGCATACAGGGTTTGATTCGTGTTTTTGAAGAATTATTTGAAAGTCTGGAGCATAGGCTATGTCTAAGGCATCTTCATGCAAACTTCAAGAAAAAGTTTGGAGGAGGCACTGCTATGAGAGATTTGGTGATGAGTGCTGCCAAGTCCACTTATTTTAGAGGCTGGGAAGAGCAACCAAGTTATGGTGTAAGCATGTTATGATGAACAACATATCCAAAGCCTTTAATAGTACTATCTTGGTAGCTAGAGACAAGCCAATTGTCACCATGTGTGAGTGGATAAGAACATATTTGATGAGTAGGATTGCAACATTAAGAGGTAACTGGATTGCTGGAATGTCTTACAGGGCTTACAACCCTGAGGATTATGTTAATCAGTGTTACACAATGGATATGTATGAGTTGTGCTATAATTATAGTATAAGTCCTATCAATGGTCAGTCCATGTGGCCGGATGTTGAGTGTGAGGATATGCTCCCTCCCCAATATAAGAGGGGTCCTGGGAGGCCAAAGAAACTAAGAAGAAGAAAGGCCGATGAAGATGTAAATGCTTCAAAGCTGAAGATGGTCAATACACAAAACAGATGCACAAAGTGTGATAAAAGAGGTCACAATTCCAGAGGTTGTAAAAGTTCAACTGTGAATCCAGTTGCCTAATTAAGAAAGGTAAGTTGATATTTTTTTCCCAAACCCTAAACACTTATTACATACAATTCTGGTTTACTTCTTTTTGATGTAGAGAAAGCCAAAAAAAGGGAACAACCACTGTTATGGAGGAGCTGCCAAGTGGTGGAGTACAAGCAAGTCAATCAAGCCAAGTAACTGAAACACCAATTATTCCGGTCCGGCGAAGTCAATCAAGTCAAGTTACTGAAACACTAATTGTCTCATTGCAGCCAAGTCAATCAAGCCAACTAACTGAAATAAGCCAATTCTTTTCAAGTCAACCAACTGTCTCAATTTCCAAGGTATAATACTTTGTCAACTGACAATATTGTGTTCATTTGTATATACACTACTTGATAACTATGTTCTTGTTACCTGTACAGAGAAACAGAACAACTAGAGTGTCCAATATATAACAGAAGAGAAACACAACAACAACACATGATGATGTAGGGGCAGAAGGAGTATTGAGAAGATGAAGGATAACAACACAAACTGATGTACGAGCAGCAAGGAGTCTTGGAAGTTATGCTGTTGGAAGTTATTCTGCTTTTGGAAGTTATGCTAGATGTAGTGTTTTGAACTTTTTGAAGTTATGTGGGGTTTTATTTTGAATGTAATGGTTGTTTAGAACATATGTGGGGTTTTATTCTAAATGTAATGGATGATTTAGTACTACTGTGTTGGTATTTTCGAAGTTGTAATGAAAGATGTTGAACTTGTTGGTTTTAATCATTGATTGTAATGGGTGTTATGGTATTGTATTAGTAGTTTCAATGTGATTGATATTTTGGTACTACTGTGTTGAGTTTTATTATGAACTTGTTACCTAAACTGAACATTAAACACTTTTATACAACCAAAAAGAGATAAAGAAGAAGAAGATACATAGATCAAAGGAGATAAAGACAATTACATTAATAGGAAGTATGAGAGATACATCACATTAACCACAGATACATAATTATAGTACTACTGATGTTGCTAGTGTGCTGAGGAACTTCAAAACATAATGTTATATCAACAATATAAGGTACCATTACAAAATATGGGAACTCCAATTACAGATAAACCTCAGCACAAGCATATGTAAACACCTAGCTAAATTACATCCTCTTAGAATTGATACATTCATAACCCACGAAAGAGATCCAGAAAACCACAAGTCCAACACCCAGAATGAACACTTTTTTCCTCTCATTGCCCACTTTCACTTTCGGCTTCTCAATCTTCTTAGTCTCTATCTCCAATAGTATCTCTACGTAGTGACAAGCACT
This sequence comes from Calophaca sinica, assembly GCA_037113605.1. Lineage (NCBI taxonomy): Eukaryota > Viridiplantae > Streptophyta > Magnoliopsida > Fabales > Fabaceae > Calophaca > Calophaca sinica. Next base: position 106,418,066 of record CM073735.1, on the reverse strand, counting down.
ACACGGCTTAGGATCTATAGCTACAGCAACAACACCAACCTCATTTCGTGTGATTTCGTCACCCCGAAGGAAAAGGTTGCAACTTTCTCTGTTCTGAAATTCAACCACAAAGAATGAAGGGCAAGAACACAACACAACTAAAATTAAAACGAGAAGGAATAAAACGAAGCAGAGAAGGGAAGGGAAGAAAGGAAGCGATACCCACATTTCAGTTCATGCATTTCCAGTACCTACGCCGTGGATTTTCAGCGGAGTTCGACACATACAACCTTATCGGATTATGACAGCCACAATACAGTAGCAACGTTTGTTGGATAGCTCCAACCGATGACGTTTCATGAGCTCCGACCATTTCCATTCTTCCTTTTGCAGCCACAATACCTGTATTCTCTCGTCTCTGGTTTTCCCCCCATTTAGGATTTCTACATTGAATGAGAAGAGAAGGAAAGGAAGATGTTTACGTATTAACACACGTGGAAGCCACGTCAGGAAAAAAAAACGACAAGTCAGTTATTACTTAACGGGAGATGATAGACAAGGACTAAAATGAAAACGACATACAGGGATGAATTTTTAAAAAAATTGCAGGGGCTGAAAATCAAAGACCTCTATATTTGCAGAGACGAAAAACATATTTAAACCTTTTTTAATTTATAGTTTACCATGTATAAAATTTATCCTTTTAATCCTTTAATTGATTTAGACATATGTCAGATGACAAGCCTTCAAAAAGGCTAATCGACCAGATTCGACTTTCACAAAGGTCAGAGTTATTTAAGCAAGTTTTGCTCTGTCCAACTTACTTCCACCTATATTTGCTGGCATGAATACTATCTGCATAGGAAGTTGAGCTTTTAGGATGATCATAATAAGTTAAGCTAAACCAGAGTTTCAGTGTATTATTGTCATTCTGGCTCTTGGCAAGGCAGAATCTCCAGAAGTAAATCAAACGTGAATCAACTGGATATATAATGAAGCATTAACAGGAGGCAAAAATGCAATAATAGACTAAAATTTGGCCGTGCAAGCCATGCGTTATAAACAAAATAAGACTGATAAGGTACAATGTTGAAATGTATTTGAAATATCTAATGAACTTGTACAATCTTGTGTATATAAAAAAAAAAAAAAAAAGAACTTGTACGATCATATGCAATTAAAGCATTGTTCCTGAACAAATTGTACAATATTAGACCAACAATAATACAAAATAAATCGGGTGCTACTACTAGTCACTAAAAATTGAGAAACAGAAGCACAAGACAAAATTTCTGTCAGTGAATGACATCACACAGATCACTTCCTCCCCTAAACTAATTAGCCACCACTCACACCAAGGGTGCAAGAGCAACATCCTTTGAATCAAGGCCAAATGTACAGAAAAAATATTTACAGAGCATCTTCTTCCAAGTTTAAGAGCCACAGTTTTCCCCCTCCAACAAAACCACCACCTACCTAATGTACTTCCTCCTCCTCCCAAAGCATCCTTGGAGGTGTCTCAGCTGTCTGTCCTACTATGCACGTCCTTCTCCACGAGGCATTTTCTTGGAACTCGCTGCCACCAAATTTGATTCAACAATTTAGTATATAAAGAGAATAGTAGAAGTTTGATTCACTCTAATCTCAAAGGCATAAATCAACAAAATGTTCTCGTAAATTAAAAACTGATTAATACGCTATATGCTGATTGACCAAATTTCTTCTTATAGAATTAACCAACATATTTCGCTTGATAAGGTTCATTACAACTACCCTTTGTCGATTAATCATATTGGTGGAAAGTTACTAACTATACATGTTCAATGTTGTTGAAGTCATGTAGGTTTTAGATAAAGAGGGAAGAGGGGAAAAAATGATATTTTGATCAATGTTATTCAATGATATTTTGTTCTTTTTCTTAACTAGTCCACTTTTTATTTTGAGCATTTTGTTATCTTCATTCTGTTCTCATGGTTCTGCTATTTTGTCCTTTTTTCCCTCTTCAGTCCACTGGTCCTCTTTTTATCTGAGTGTTAAATTTCCTACACTTCTGTTTCTCCACTTTTTGTTCTGGCAAATTCGAGCAACTCCAATTCAAGCATGTGAAATTATGTTATTTTGTTCCTACACTTTATTCTGATTTATTTTTCCCCTACAATTCTCCAGTTCTCTTCTATTTTTCTGTTATCTCTAATATTGTTGCCATGTCATTCTCTTACATTTTGACTTATTGGTTAGTTTGAGCAGTGGTTATCCTCTAGTAATCTCTAATGGTTATCCTCTAGTAATCTCTAACAATCGAAAGTGAACAAGCTATGTCAATCTTCAAGGGCTACTAATAGGACTGATCCAGGACAAAAATAATGCCATTCATTGGAAGAAGACAATGCAAAGACCATCATATACAATTTTTTGTGGAAAAATTACAAACGGATAACGAGAGTCAAACAACTTTTAATGGGGAAGAAGGGTAGTGTTAATCCATACCCAACCCCTCACCAAGTGTTCAAAGGAAAATAAAGAAGAGCTTTGGGCATATGCAAATGAGAAAAAAAGTAAACACTGAAATTCCATTTGTGAGGGATCTTGATCTTGAAATCCAAGTATATATGGTGAAAGTGAAGATGAGCTTGACAACCGTTGAAAGTCCCCCATCAACTAAGAATATGGCCTAGCCTAGGTAGTGCTTATATGGCCTCACCTTACATGTCGGTTTTGTAGGGTTGAGCTAGGCCCTAAGCTCAAATTCTAAGATGGTATCAGAGCCTATCCTAAATATGTTCTTAGGCCAAGATCTCTATTGTTTCGAACCACCAAAATGCTCCATATGGTAGTGTTGGACAGAATATTGGTATAACATCACCTTCCACTCCATGACTAGGGCTACTCCCTTCAAGCCTGGGTACAGTCACCCTTCTCATACCATTCTTCACTACTAAGCAGGTGAAACCTTTATAGATTCAGTGGCTAAGGGGCTGGTTGATAGGAATGAGGCGCTCAAACAATTAAATTCAATTTACAGCATGCTCAACAAGTTATCACGGTCCCTCATAAGAGGGCCATATCTTTTAATCAGGAGATGGGGTGTCTGTCAAAATGTGACCACATAGACAATCCTCAATTACTATAAGAGAATACATCTCTTGTAGCCCATATTAGCTATGATAGGTCAGCAATAGGATAGCATTGCCTTGTAACTAATTAACTCAGTTAGTTAGAATTCTAGAATAATCTATCTGAATGTGACAGGCTGGTTACAGCTGTCAGAAAATCAGAGAAGCCTATATAAGGCCTCTGCATATATCGGTTGCAATTAATGAAAAAGAAAAGAAAGAGTTTTATAATTTAGTTACAACTTCTGTTACTATGTAGTTCTATAGTTCTACATTTCTAAGATGGTATCATCGAGTCCAGAGGATCCTCCGCCGCCTTCGCCGCCGCGTGCGTCGTCGTCTTCCGCAATTGTCGATTCTTCGTCAGCGACGCTACTGAAGTCTTCGTCTTCGTCTTCCTTCTCTACGATCTCTGAGAAGTTAGACAGCGACGCTACTGAAGTCTTCGTCTTCGTCTTCCTTCTCTGCGATCTCTGAGAAGTTAGATTCTGAGAATTACCTTTTATGGTGCCAACAGGTTGAGCCTGTCATCAAGGCTCACAAACTTCACCATTTCTTGGTGAATCCTACAGTTCCAGCGCGGTTTAACACCGTTGATGATAGCATAGCAAATCGTGTAGCTCCTGAGTTCGAAAAATGGGAACAACAGGATCAATTGTTGCTCGCATGGCTTCAGTCCACGATTTCCAAAGATATGCTTCGCAGAGTCATTGGATCGAAGCATGCATGGCAACTCTGGGACAAGATCCACGCCTACTTTCAGTCACATACACAGGCGAAAGCTTGTCAGCTTCGCTCTGAACTTCGCAGTACCACGCTTGACGGACTCTCGGTTTCAGAATTCCTTCTTCGTGTCCAAACGCTCATCGATTCTCTGACTGCGATCGGCGAGCCTGTTTCGTTTAGCGAACACCTGGACATTGTTCTCGAAGGTCTTCCGCAAGAGTATGAGTCTACAATTTCCCTGATTTGTGGAAAATTCGATCCAATCACCATCGAAGAGGTCACTACTCTGTTGTTAGGGCATGAATCGCATCTTGCGAGATTCAAGAAGCAGTCAATTGCTTCTGGTAATCTCACAATAACAGCGAACCCTAATTCTCAGAATCCTAATTCATCGAGTACGCCTCAAGTGCATCTTGCTGCCTCATCTCAAGACAATACCTCTGGAGCAGCTAATTCTCAGCGAAATGATCGTGATAACCAAAACTCTGGCCTTGGTGGTTTTCACGGTGGCCGTGGTGGCCGTGGCAATGGTGGTCGTGGTTCTGTTCAATGCCACATTTGTCATAAGTTTGGCCATGATGCTTCTATTTGCTTCCACCGGTTCAAGAAAGACTATGTTCCACCTAACTCTGGAAATTCCTCTGTTCCTACTGCTCTCACAGCACCATGGTCACAACAACCAAGCTTCTATCAACCAGGATTTTCTCAGCCAACAACTCCAGTGCCTCAAATGCCATGGCCAGCCATGTCATGCCCCTTGCCTTGGCCCTACTCCACATGGAACTACTATGCAAATGCTAGGCCGAATCCTCAAATGTCATCACCACAGGTGCATAATATGTTCACTGGACAGTATTCTGCACCTTTCTTCCCACAAGCAGTCCCTGCTCCTCAAGCTAGGCCACAAGCTTTTCTCACAAGTGATGATTCGGCCTCTTCTGTCAATTGGTACCCTGATTCTGGTGCTTCACACCATGTTACTTCAAATTCTCAGAATATACAGCAGCTTTCACCATTTGAAGGGCCAGACCAAATCCTAATTGGCAATGGCAAAGGTTTGTTGGTCAATTCTATGGGCTCTACTTCATTTCAATCACCTTTCAACTCTAATTCAAACCTTGTTCTTAATAATCTTTTGCATGTTCCTTCTATAACCAAAAACTTACTCAGTGTCAGTCAATTTGCAAAGGATAACTCGGTTTATTTTGAATTTTGGCCTAATCATTGTCTTATCAAATCACAGGCATCCAATGAGGTTTTACTCAAAGGAATGCTTGGCAAGGATGGCCTATATGAATTCATCAATCTACTTCAAGTCTCTCCACTCAAGTCTGCTACTTTACCATCTTTGAATTGTAATTCTGTTTCTTTACCAAATGTTCACACTGCCACTGTTAATACCAATGTTCCTATTAATACTAGTTCATATTTCCTTTGGCACTCAAGACTTGGTCATCCTAGTCTTGAGGTGCAGAAAATTTTACTCAACAATTGTAAAATACCATTTTCTAATAAGAGTGCATTAGACTTTTGTGCTTCATGCTGTCTTGGAAAAGCTCACAAGCTTCCATCCCATTCTTCCACTCATTTTTTTACTAGTCCTTTAGAACTAATATTTAGTGATTTGTGGGGACCTGCCCCTATCACTTCTTCCACTGGTTTTGACTATTATATCTCTTATGTTGATGCTTTCACCCGATTTACATGGATTTATCTCATAAAAAGGAAATCTGATGCGCTCTCGGTGTTTAAAGAGTTCAAAACTCTTGTTGAAAATCAATTTCCCCACAAAATAAAAGCTATGCAAACTGATTGGGGTGGTGCGTTTAGACCATTCACCCAATTCCTTACTCAGTTTGGAATTAATCAGAGAGTTATTTGCCCCCATAGCCATCATCAAAATGGTATGGTTGAAAGAAAACATAGGCAAATAGTAGAAGTTGGTCTTACACTTCTTTCACAAGCATCCCTTCCCTTGCAATTTTGGGATCATGCCTTTCTCACAAGTGTTTACCTCATAAATAAACTTCCCAATTCTGCTTTACAGTTTGAAATTCCCTTTACCAAACTGTTTAAAGTTCAGCCAGATTTGCACTTTCTCAAAGTGTTTGGATGTGCTTGTTTCCCTTTGTTAAGGCCCTATAACAAACACAAACTTCAGTTTAGGTCACAAGAGTGTGTGTTTGTAGGCTATTCCTCCTCTCACAAAGGGTACAAATGCCTAGCACCGAATGGTAGAATTTACATCTCTAAATATGTCTTGTTCAATGAATATAGATTTCCATATAAAGAACTGTTTTCTTCTGCCAAGTCCTCTTCTGATAGTTCTCATGTTCTTGCATCTATTCCCACAGTCAGCTTTCCTGCATCTTCTGGTTTAGCTCCTAATGCAGTGTGCTCACCTGTACCAGTGTGCTCACCTGTTCCTGCTCCTGCTTTTATAAATAGCTCAGCATCTAGTCCTACTTCTCAGTCATCTAATGCCAATTCTGCACCTCATTCTGCACTCAACTCTCTGTCAAACTCTGTTTCTGCATTTCCTAGCGCTAATTCTGCACCTAATTCCATTGGTTCTGAACATAACTCTGCTTCACTGTCACCTAATTCAGCCGCTTCATCAAGTTCCAGCTCCTCCAGTTTTCCTAGACCACAAAACCTTCATCCTATGCAAACAAGAGCTAAGTCTGGCATTGTTTGTCCCAGACTTAATCCTACTTTGTTACTAGCCCATGCTGAGCCTAAAACTACCAAACAAGCCCTTGCTAGTCCAACATGGCTAGCTGCCATGCAGGCTGAATACACTGCCCTACTCAAGAACAACACTTGGACACTTGTGTCCCTTCCTCCTAACAGGATCCCAATCGGCTGCAAATGGGTCTTTAGGGTGAAAGAAAACTCTGATGGCTCAGTCAATAAATACAAGGCAAGATTGGTTGCCAAAGGGTTCCATAAAAAATATGGTGCTGACTATACAGAGATCTTCTTACCAGTAATCAAACCGGTTACGGTTAGAACAATGCTTACTTTGGCTAATTCAGGACGTTGGCCACTCCAACAACTTGATGTCAACAATGCCTTTCTTAATGGGCTGCTTGAAGAGGAAGTCTACATGGTGCAACCTCCTGGTTTTGAAGCTTCAAATAAGTCATTGGTGTGCAAACTCAACAAGGCTCTTTATGGCCTCAAACAAGCCCCAAGGGCTTGGTTTGACAGATTGAAAACTACTCTGCTTCAGTTCGGTTTTGCAGCAAGTAGGTGTGATCCTTCTTTATTTGTCTATTCCAAGGGACCTATAACAGCCTACATGTTAGTCTATGTTGATGACATAATAGTCACTGGAAATAATCAAGTCTTTCTCAACCAACTTGTCTCCAAACTGAATGCTGTCTTTTCCTTGAAAGAGTTGGGAAATTTGGATTACTTCTTGGATATTGAAGTCAAAAAGCAACCTGATGGCTCTCTCATTTTAACCCAAAGCAAGTATCTTAGAGATTTGTTAGCCAAAACAAATCTGCAGGAAGCAAAACCACTTCCTTCTCCAATGATTTTTGGCTGCCATTTGTCAAAAGAAGGCTCTTCTGCTGTGGCAGACCCAACTTATTACATATCAGTAGTGGGTGCTCTGCAGTATGCTACCATAACTCGGCCTGATATTAGTTTTGCAGTAAAACAAAGTCTGCCAGTTCATGTCACAGCCTCTGGAGGCTCATTGGTCTGCTGTTAAAAGGATTCTAAGGTACCTAAAGGGAACAATCTCATGGGGACTGCATCTTAAGCCCATTCCAACCTTCCCTCTGTCTTTATCTGCACACTGTGATGCAGATTGGGGGTCTGGTATTGATGATCGAAGGTCAACATCTGGTGCCTGCATCTTTATTGGACAAAACCTTGTGTCTTGGTGGGCTAAAAAGCAACCTGTGGTCTCAAGATCCAGTACAGAAGCCGAGTACAGAAGCTTGGCACTTGCAACTCAAGAATTACTATGGCTTCAGTCCTTACTAACTGAGTTGGGAGTTTCCATTTCCGTTCCCACAGTGTTCTATGACAATACGAGTACAATTGCATTGGCTCATAATCCAGTTCTTCATGCCAGAACAAAACACATGGAGCTTAACCTATTTTTTCTAAGAGAAAAGGTGCTAAAGAAGCAACTTATAGTGTGTCATATTCCTAGAACAGAACAGTGTGCAGACATAATGACCAAGCCATTACCTCCTTCCAAGTTTGAGGATTGTAGGTCCAAGCTCACTGTTTGTGACTCATCCAAGATCACTCCTAGTTGAGCTTGTGGGGGAGTATAAGAGAATACATCTCTTGTAGCCCATATTAGCTATGATAGGTCATCAACAGGATAGCATTGCCTTGTAACTAACTCACTCAGTTAGTTAGAATTCTAGAATATTCTATCTGAATGTGACAGGCTGGTTACAGCTGTCAGAAAATCAGAGAAGCCTATATAAGGCCTCTGCATATATCAGTTGCAATTAATGAAAAAGAACAGAAAGAGTTTTATAATTCAGTTACAATTTCTGTTACTCTGTAGTTCTATAGTTCTACAATTCTAAGAATTACTAAGAGGATCTATCCTACGTTTTGTGCTTGTTATTATGGCCCTTGACAAAGGGTAGTTGCTTGTAAATTGCAGCTACCTCCCACTTCACATGTGCATCTAGTCTTCCATGTATCCTGTAAAAAGGTTGTATTGGAATTGATATTTGATAATTACATGAGGTACCTATATATAGTACAAGGCGTATCTACGTAATAAATACAAATGATCACTATGTGAGTCATCGTCTAGTCAGCATCTATTAGGCCACACTATTAACACGTTAAATGTGTTATTCTAACACTCCCCCTCAAGCTAGAGCATATATATCATATGATCCCAGCTTGTTACAAATGTGGTCAACTCAAGAGCCTCTAAGGGCCTTAGTGAACATATCAGCCAATTGGTCCTCAGACTTGACAAAGTTGGTGGTGATTTCTCCTGAGAGCACTTTTTCTCTTACATAGTGACAGTCTATCTCTATGTGCTTGATTCGTTCATGGAAGACCGGATTTGATGCAATGTGAAGTGCAGCTTGATTGTCACAGATAAGCTTTATATCCTGGAGGTCTCACTAATTTCAGCTGTTGGAGTAGATTCCTAAGAAGTATTTGAGATGACCCAAATCTTGTGTTAAACTGTTTGAAAAGATGGGCTTTGAGCCGCTGGATACCTTTTTGTGTCATCACCCGTAATGACGATGTCGTCCACATACACTACAAGAAAGATGCGCCAGCAAGTAGGAGAATTGATGGAGAAAACAGAATGGTCTGCTTCACATCTGGTCATGCCAAATTGTATTAAGGCAAAGCTAAACCGTCCAAACCAGGCATGAGGGGACTGTTTCAATCCATAGAGAGAACAGCGGAGCCGGCAAACAAGACAAGAGTCACCAGGAACAGTGAAACCTGAAAGTTGGTCCATATAAACTACTTCCTGCAACTCACCATGCAAGAAGGGATTTTTAATATCCAGTTGGTGAAGAAGCCAATGATGGATGGCAGCCATGGCAAGAAACAGACGAACAGAAATGATTTTGGCCACTGGGGAAAATGTGTCACCATAATCTAGGCCAAAAATCTGTGTATAACCTTTAGCCACCAAACTGGCTTTGAAACGGTCAATCTGACCATCTGGCCCAATCTTCACTGTATAAACCCATCGACAACCCACTGTTGTTTTGTCAGGAGGTAAGGGAACAGTTTCCCAAGTGCCATTTGAATGTAATGTTGCCATCTCTTCCAACATCGCCCGACGCCAATTGGGTTCAGTCATGGCTTCACCTGTAGACTTAGGAATAGACACAGAATCCAAAGCAGAAACAAAGGAAACATAAGATGTAGATAAACGATCATAATTTAAAGTACAAGCATATTGAGGATTAGGGTTGCGAGAGGACCGAATACCTTTCCTTAAAGCTATAGGAAGTTCAGGTGCAGGCGACGTAGTCAGAGGGGCGGTTGGAGCAGGAGATGAGACTGGAGGATCAATGGAAGGAGGTACCGCTAGAGGCTGTGTCCGCTGCTGGTAGGTACGTAAAGGAGGCGGAGTAGAGGCTACAATGGGTACCGGAACAACAGGTGGGATATCTGGAAGATCGTCAGTGAAATTGACATCAAGTACTGCAGAAGAGGAAAAGAATGGGCGAGTCTCAAAAAAGGTGACGTCAGCCGAGACAATGTATCGTTGTAGTTGAGGACAAAAACAACGATAACCTTTTTGCAGACTTGAGTAACCAAGAAAAATACATTTGAGAGATTTGGCAGAGAGTTTATCTTTACCTGGAATGAGGTCTTGGACAAAACATGTGCAACCAAAGACATGAAGAGGAACAGGATAGACATCCTGGTGTATGGAACCTGATCTTGAAGAATAGAGGAAGGCATGTGGTTGATAAGATAGCAAGCCGTAAGAAGTGCATCACCCCAGATGCGAAGAGGGACATTATGGCGAAGGAGAAGAGGGACATTATGTGTTATTCTAACATATCCCAAGTGAAGAAATTCCACCCAATCATTCATTGGATACTATCCTTCCTTCTGGACTGGAGGCAAATGCCTCTACTCCAGTTGAACCAGAAGCTGTCTTGGCAACTACGGAGGCAGCTTGTCACAAAATGGTTGTACTTTACCGAAATCCAAATCCACAGAAGAAGCAACTTGGGCAGAAGAGAGCAGCAGCTTCTCCGCAAGGTGATATTAATAGGAAGTCGGTTCCATCTAATCCAGTGGCCATAAGATTGGGTCTAAAACTAAAAAGCCGCTGCAAATATATTCTCGTAGGCCCATGAAAATGATGTAGGAGGGGCAGTCAATTAAAGGAGAGAGGGGACTTGTGTATTATGTCAAGTAGGAGGCGTGTATTTTCGTATTTTCAGCTTATAGCTTGAGACTTGTGGAATTGTTCCTTGGCTGTGAGCACAGCTGCCATTTCTATTTTCTGTTCTAATCTGATTCGGTAATAAAATCTCCTTTTCTGGATAGGAGTTAGAACCGTATCACTTTATGAACTTTATTACAAATAAAACTTGATTAAAAGGTTAATTCTCCATAAAAAGGACTCAATAATTTAAATCAAGTCAAGGCTCGAAGGGAAGTGTGGTTGACTCCTTGCAATATAGAATAGCAATATTAGAATTAAAGAGAAAGGGAACATACAGTCTTCAACATCCTTGAGCTGGTAAAAGTGGGGGGCTATCTCCACCAACCACTCTGGCTTTAACTCCGTGACCTGAAATTAGAGTATGCTGTTTCAGCTATTCCTAAACAACCATTGGAAAAAGTCATAAAACATTTGAATTATTTAACGGTTAGGAATACCTGTCTCATATATTCCTTGGTTGTGAGTACTAGTTCATGATATACAACCCATCTAGGAAGAATCTGTGAAATATAAACAAAGTGAAAACATAAGTAAATGAGAGAAAAACTAGATATTTGTTATAAGAACACACCAGTCACAACTTTGAAGTGTCTATGCACATTCATGCAACATAAATTGTTTGATTCTTTTCAAATTGCCTCAAACTGGACATCCACATATGTATACACACACAACTACAACAATAACCAAAGCCTTTTTCCAACTTGGTGGGGACGGCAACATATGGATCAAACAACACCATAATGTCCTATGTTCTAAATATATAAATAGCAAGTACAGACTATTTCATTCTTTCCTTTCCTTTCCTTTCCCTTCTTTTTTTTGTATATATCACCATGATAGCCCGTAATTATTAGGACTAGATTTTTTTTTTTGTTTTCTTGATCATCATTTATTAGGATCAGTCTATATATAGTATTAGTGGTTGTACCTTTATATTATCAAATAACCATACTCAATTTTTCTCTTTCAAGTTTCAAGTAGGTATTGTTGATAGTAAATATATTTTGTTTTTGTTACTTATTACGTTATTATTCTTTCCTTTTATTAGGCTTTTATAGTTTCCTTAGATAGCCTAGGCTGATTGATTTGATTCTGATATTAATGGATCATGTTTCTAGTTGCTCTCTTTTATGTGTGTGTGTGTGTAAATCCCTTGTGAATAATCAGTGAAATATTCAAATTCAAGTTCACACCAGAGCTCTTTAGTTCGTTCCTCATTTCATCTCTTTTTCCACTCATTTTTTTGTTAGGGTTTTAGTAGTTGTGAGCGCTGACCCGCTGTACACTTGGCTGGTGACTAATTGAAGGTGGGTCAGCGCTCTTGCAAATACAAGACAGCCTACAATAGACCCACAGAAGATCCGATCCTTCCCTAGACCCGTCATGGCAGGTTTTGTAGCACCGGGTAATAAACAATTAGAAGTGGAGACAGAGTAGTCAATTAAAACCACAATCACACAGTGATTATAAACAGTAAATATACAAAACCAATGTACCTGTGCCAGCCCCGAGCTAGGATGTATGTGAACGGTCTGCGGATGTTTAACTGTACGATATGATCCATTTTTTTGCAGTCGTGCAGAGTGTGGGAAAAATCCTGCAATGGTAAAAAATTTGATTCAGCAGAATAAACAAGGATTCTTACTGCAAGTGATTACTAGTTTTATAAGTTTACCAGATGTTATGGATTTCTTGATGGCATCTAAATCATTAGCATTTGCAGTTAGCTCGATCTCAACCCTCTCTAATAGACCAGCAAGTTGATCACGGATATCCCTAGCCCGCTTCATACTCCTTACCTACACATCAAAATAACACCATAAAAATATAATATTCCACCAAAACATATAGCTATACCGATGTATGAATGACTTCAAACAAAGCCATTTTAACATAGGAACGAAGACACAAGTAACAGATTTTATCACAAAACCGTGTATCATTTCATTACCATCTCACTGACACAGATAATCAGAATGAGCCATTTATAATTCTAAGGAATAGGGGCAGTTGAGGTTGCAAAAAGTTCTAAAATGCTTTTCTAAAAGAAAGGATAACATATCCTTCTTAAAGTAACCAACAGAGAGAGTGAGTGAGAGAGAGAGAAGACTAAGCAAATAAACAAAAAAACCTAGCACAAAAAATAATTACCAGAAAACACCATGCACCTGCACATTCAATAAGGATAGCATGGGAGTAGTTTTCAATGGCAAAATAAATCTTATCAGTTTTCAGTTTTTGTCCAAAATGACCACGAGTAACATTACTAAATTCAATTTTTGAACTAATAAAATTGGCTAAAATTGAATTTAAAATTAGTTAAATAAAGTAACATTTCTAAATAATCACACCACATTCTCTATATTCACTTCCCTTAATTTTTTCCACTATTATCTCCACTACTTTCACTTATTCGAGCCCAGATATGGTATACTACTTTCTAGCATTTCCACTAAATAAAGATGTGGAAAATACTAGTTTTCAAAACAAAGAAACATACCTGTATGTAATTTTCATAACACCATTGTGTTGAGTAATTGGTCTCCTTCCATGAACTGTAGACCTGAATGAAACAAAATTTAATAATGAGGTTCAACAACAATCTTGAATAAGGAAACATATCAATAATCAACAATAAATTACAACCTAACAAGAATACATATGTGCACCCCAATAATAACCTCCCCATATCCCATGATTTGAATGACAAAATGTCGCATCTAGATGATAAAGTACACAACAGACACAATAATAGATTTTGACAGAACTGAGATAAAGTAAGTTACCAAGTACTCAAGAGACTAGGCTCTCTGTCCTAATTTCCATTTTCCACTCCAAAATCCTAGCCTGATCCTTATTTTTTGCCTCCTATCCTACTATTTATATCTTGTTACTTCTCTCTATCTCTAACTAATTAACCAATGGTTGGGGGCATGCTAAGTGCTAACACACAACAAATCGTCAACGTGTAATGAGATCAACAATTGTGCCTGACATTTCACAGAATACACAAATGAAAATATGCAAGTCAATAGCCAACAAAATACAGAAAATTTCAGAAGTGACTTAACCTTTAGCAATGCAATATGGTCTCCAACATTTCCGGTGTGAAAATTCAACCTCGCATTGTCTGCATGTACTTGTTTATCCTTTGGACGGTAAAATATTGAGTTGCCAACAGAAAGCATAGCAGAAATGGAAATTATCTCGTCTGAACACTTGTACTTTTCTGAAGCCACTATCATTTTTGACAACATAGGATCAAGTGGGAACTCTGCCATCCGTCTACCAACCTTAGTTAACTCACCAAGCTTATTTAAAGCACTTAATGCAAATAGAAGCTCCAGGGCTTTCAATAGGGCCTCAGCAGGTGGAGGATCCATAAAATCAAAGTGTAACAAGTCATGAATACCAAGACTTTTTAAAGTCAAGACTACATTTGCAAGGTTAGTCCGCTGTATTTCAGGTACAGCGTTATCATCCAAATCATTGTGAAAATTGTATGCAGTATACAACCGGAAGCACTTTCCAGGACCTGTTCTTCCAGAACGGCCAGCTCTTTGCATTGCTGAGGCTTTTGAGATGGGAGTTACAAGTAAAGACTCCATTCCAGTCCTTGGGTTATAACTTTTCATCTTACAGAATCCTGGATCAATGACATACTTGATCCCATCAATTGTCAATGACGTTTCTGCAATATTGGTAGCAAGGACAACCTTTCGTGCCCCTTCAGGAGTGGGTTCAAATATTTTAGCTTGCAGTTCAGTTGGTAGGTTGGCATATATAGGGCATATCATTAATTCGGCAATTTTTGTCCCCAAGCCTCTAGTTCGATGTTTCAAGATTTCTTCAGCCGTTTCAATTTCTTCTTGACCTGTAAGGAATACCAATATATCTCCAGGAGGTTGAGTGACATGGATTTGAAGTGACGTGACAATAGCTGCATCTAAGTAGTCAGCTTCTGGTGCTTTGGTAAAGTGTATTTCAACAGGATACCGCCTCCCTGGAATTTTGAATATCGGAGCAGAATCAAAGTAGTCACTAAATTTCTCTGCATCAAGTGTAGCACTTGATATCAGCAACTTTAGATCAGGCCGGAAACGAGAAATATCCTGTCACAAAAATTATAATGTAACATCTACAAATAAGATTATTTAATCAATTAACCTGAGCATATGCTTCAAATACATCCAAATATAAGCAAAGACCATGCATTGATGAGTTACAGATCGACAGTGACCAAATAAGAATCATTGCACTACAATTTAGGACAAAAAGAATACATGTAAGCAACATCAAATCAGTAGCCAAGCAAAAAATTGCAAAAAATATGCTAAAACTGTGTTGAATATCACAATCAAGATACTAATTGTTCAAGGAACAAAATTCAATAATCTTCCATTCAACCCACTTGAATTATAAAAGCATACAAATTTTATTCAGCCCAAGAGTTTACGGCTCACCTTTACTAGTCCGAACAAAATATCTGTTGAGAGTGTTCTTTCATGAGCCTCATCCACCATCACAACACTACAATATTTGCAAACATAATAAGAGAAAAATTGTATAGCATCCAACTTAACTCTGAATCCTAATCCAATATATGCTCACCTATAACTTGCAAGATCAGGCTCACCAAGAAATTCCCTCAGTAACATTCCATCTGTCATATATTTCAGAATAGTTTTCTCTGATGTGCAATCCTCAAAACGGATGGAGTAGCCAACCTTTAAAAAGAAAACTTCGAATTAATTACAACTAAAATTTGAAAAACTGAGTTAATCGAAAAAAGGAGATATGCATAATTAAATTTCGTATTAAAGAAAAATTCATGTTTCCCATATAGTGTATATATCTGTACCCATCTTCTAGGAAATAAAAAATCTAAAAGCAAATAGACTTAATATAACCAACATAGAATCTAACATTATAATTTTTAATAATGAATGCAGCCTACCTCATGTCCTAGTTTAACACCCATTTCTTGAGAAACTCGAGCAGCGACACTCATAGCAGCAACACGCCGTGGCTGAGTACATGCAATCTGTAAAATATATAACAATTTAAACCTTCTTGTTTCCAATACCGGCATAATAACTTCGGAAGATGGGGAGAGTTACAACCATTTGCAACTGACTGACACAATCATAGAGCACCACACCATGGCAAAATATACATATAGCTAGTTGTTACACAAATGACAAACAATACTTGACGAGAAAACAGCAGAAAACAAATAGAATAAAATGAAACATCAGCGAGCAAAGTAACATTGACTCAACAATATCTGCAAACCGTAAAATAAAAGCAAATATAACAAGGACGTCAAATGGGTTTTTTAAATGACATTAACCCACTGTAATCACATAAAAAGAAATCAAACCACACCATTCCACGTTTTGTGTAGCCAGCTTCATGAAGATATTGGGGAATTTGCGTAGTCTTTCCAGAACCAGTTTCACCAACAATTACAAGTACCTATTTAAGGAGATTATTCAAGGTTAATTCACATCAACATTCAACTAAATTCAAGAAAATGCAAATAAAAAGGTAATGGAATCAAACAAAGACAAATAGCAATTCATTGACAACAAAGATGAAATTCATTCCTCAAAAGTCACAAGTCAGAACTAGTAAAATAAAAAAATGGAAAAAAGGAAGAGAGAGAGGCGACCATGCCTGATGATCATTAACAGCTTGGAGCAATTCATCCCGATAAGGGTAAATGGGTAACTTTGTCCTCTCCTCCTAAAAAAAGAAGCCATCAAAGAATGTGAATATAATATATATCAGTAGTCAGCTTTAATGAATTAATCCTGTTAGAAGATTGAAAATTTTAATCTTTAACACTCAAGTTTTAAATGGATAACTAATAGTTAACTTCAAAACTTCATTTCTTTCTCTGAGAATTAAAATTCAATAATATCATTGTTGTAATTACTTCATAAACCAATATCATAGCAGCCTCAAGTTATCTTTTCCGGTTGCAATGTTATACACAGCAATAACTTCCTAGCTTTTTCTCTTTTATTGTTTCTTGCCTCAAACAACCATTGGGCATTGGCTAAAACTAGCACAATATGGTTCTGAGTGGCACTGAGTTAAAAATTTGCCAGATCACTATTTTCATCTAATAGGGGATTGCCTCCTTCTAACTGCTTTGGTCACATTGATTTACTCATTTTGCTATTATGATTTGTCTATATTTACAATTTAACAATTGAATAACTATTCGATAGAAACAAGAGAAAAACACGGTTATGGTGAATCTACCACATTATGGTTTTCCGGATACTGATAACAGTGATATAGTGCCAAACTCTGTCCCGACAATAATAGATCTAGAATGTTCTCAGTCTGTTAGGTAGTTCAACAGACTTCGGTTTACTGTTAGGAAATTTGTTATTTTGTTAATCTGTGTAAGGCTTGCTCAGCAAGCTAGAGGGAGTACCTCTCCTGTAAGTTGTAGTTTAAAATAACAATAATAGAAACTCAGATTTTGATTCCTCTCAATTTCTGACTCTAGAACTCTAATATGGTATCTAGAGCTGGTTTGTGATCCTCAATCATGACATCAGAAAATTTGCTTGCTCCCCCTCCTTCGTCGCCTCTGGCAAACCACATCCAACCTCTGGCGAATCCAATGCTGGTGACTTTGCAGTCGCCTGCAACCAATCTTACACCTCCAAAGATTTTAGTGCCTGCTTCTAAGAGAAGCTTGATGATCAAAATTTCCTTCTTCGAAAGCAGCTGATCAAACCAGTGATAAAAGGCCAGAGACTACAAAATTTTGTCGACAATCCGAGAATTCTGTCATGGTTTCTCAACAAAGAAGATCACTATCTATGTTGCATAAATGAGGTGTACTTGGTCTGGGAGCAGCAAGATCAATAGCTGCTCTCCTGGTTACAGTCCTCTCTGTCCACTCCCATCCTCACTTGGGTGATTGAATGTGTCCACTAATGGCAGCTATGTGAAAAGATTCACAGTTACTTCCATAATCAAACTAAAGCCAAAGCAAGACTTCTTCACACTAAGCTCCTTAATTAAAAGAAGGAAAATTTCACTATTGAGTATTTGTAACGAATCAAAGCACTGGTTGATTTATTAATCTCAAATGGAGATCCAATTTCCTTGCAAGAACAGCTTGATGTTATTTTTGGAAGGCTTACCCTATGACCAACACCATGGTTGTGAAACGCGCGATCCAACTCGTGAGATCGTACGATACCACGCGTTCTTCCATGGCTGGCGAGGTGGAGCGGCGCCGAAATCGCAAAAGTAGGCGGCACAGCAGGATCAACGGGGAAGATCGGACACTCGCCGGATCGTCGCTTTGCGTCGCGACGAGATTTAGGGTTTTTTTGACCTGTTTCGCAAAATCGCCCCGTTTTGCGAAAACGACCCGATTTTGAAGACCGACCCGACTCAGTTATTAACCCAACTGATCCGATTTTTAAACCCAGAATTCCAAAAGTTTCTAACCCTGCGCTGCCTCCTTCATTAAACATCAAAAACGGGATTTTTTTTTTATGGGTACCCTCATCCTTCATTTTCATTTACTCTTGTTCATTGAATCATAACCAAGCCACTCAGAGGAGAACATAAACGATGGCTGATTCTTCTTTAAATACTGCACTCTTCTTCAACATCTTACATTCTCATCTCAGTCCTGCTTCCACTCATCTCATCTCATCTCAGAATTTCTGCACTCGAATTCTTCTTTAAATACTGCACTCTTCTTCAACATCTTGGATGCTGGTTTTGATGTTTTTAGTTTTGTGTTTGAGACTATGAGAAGTTGTGACTTATGATTAAATTAATGAAATTTTTATGTTCAGGTTATTTTGATGTTTTAAGATTATTTTTCTTAATTATGTTATTTTATATACATATATACATAAATAAATATAATTTTGTCTTTTTGGTGGGATCTTACGATCCGTGTTACGATCCCACGATTTACGATTTTTCTTCCCCCTAGCGATCCTAAGTGGGATCTCGAGTTTCACAACCATGACCAACACCTTGATTACTCTAATCGACAGCAAATTCGAACCATACCAAATTGAAGTCGAGGCATTTCTGCGGACTCAAGAAGCTAAGATTGAGAAGCATAGACAAAGTGCTCTAACTGAGAATGCTTCCATTCATCCCAGTCAAGCCAAGGCCCTTCTGCAAACAATGTCACTTCTCAAGTACATGCTGCAGCACAAGGTGCTCCGAATACTATTCCTGCCAATGCAGTCTCAATCACGGTATGCTCCCTAATTTGGTGGTAATCAAGGTCAAGTTTCGTGTGGCAGAGGTGGCCGCAATTCAATTCAATGTCAAGCCTGTTACAGATTTGGTCACAGAGCTTCAATCTACTGCCATCGTTTCAATCCTACATTTACTCAACTATAGCAACAATTTCAACGTCAACAGCACTCCTATGCTTAAATTCTTGGCAACAACCGCATCTTCCATGGCAGCAACAGCCCCTCATTCCAATCCCTCAAAACTCCACTTTACAATTACATTCCAAGTCAGTCTCCATGTATGCAACAAAGTGCATATCGTTCACATCCTCTTGTGGTTCCCATGGCTTATGTTGCTGACATCATCACAAAATTGGTATGCTGACTATGGAGCCACTCCCCAAGTCTCCTAAGACCCACAACATCTAATGGACTCAGTCAATTTGAATGCTCAGGATCAGATTTTCATGGGAAATGGTCAACGTTTGCCCATCACCTCTGTTGGCAGCCGGTTCCTTTCAATTTGCATCACCCTTCCAATCTAAGTGTCGTAAGCTCTCCAAAACCAACATCTGATTCCATCTATCCCCAAAAACGTAGTGTTAACAAATTTGCTAAAGAGAATTCCGTGTATTTTGAATTCCACCCTTCCAAGTGATATATGAGATCTTAGGATTCCATCAAATCTTTCTTGAAGGCTTCGTTGGTCGAGATGGACTTTCTGCCTTCTCACGTTTGCTATCCAATTAAGATGTCACTCATGAAGTTCAAAGTGGTTCTCCTACATTGGGTTCTGTAATTTTCAGTTTCCAATGTAAATATTGCTACAAGCAGCAACTCCATGTTAAAATCACAGCCACAAATACCACACACTCCCACCTCTTACACACTCTGGAACAATAGGTAGGGATGCTAGTAAGCATCGTACGATACAGCCGATACGTATCGCGAAACAAGACAAATCTTGGGGCTGGCGATACATATTGTTGAATGAATCGAAATCGTCACTGAATCGTGGATGAATCGCTGTGTATCTCTCTGAATCGGCTGAATCGCGAATCACTGCAGAATTGTGCGATTCCGTTCACGTGAGTTTGCAGCTCTCAACCGTGTCGGGTCGCACGGCCTGTCATTTGAAATTAAGTTTTATGCTCTTTTCAAACGAATTGTTTTTAAAAACATGGACAGAGAGCACCGACCCACTATTTTAAGTTAGTTTTAGGGTTTTTTTCAAATTTTTTATTTAGAAACTGTGATAGTGAGGGCGATACGGATTCGTGAAAAGCACCGACTCATTTTTTTTTACAAGCAGCACCGACTCATTATTTTATTGCTTATCACAGAAATATTGTTTCGTCCACTTTGGTCAATCTCTGCTAGCAATTCTCAGCTTGTTACTGTTCGAACCTCTTTGTCCCCTCGCACTGCCTTTTTAATTTTTTTTAAATTTTTATTGGTCACCACTGTTCGCATACTGTTAATATTAGTCTTTGGTCCCCTCCCACATTCCTTTTAGTGTTTTACTGTAGTTAGATTATGTTTGTTCGCAAAGTATATAGTTAGATTTTGTTTTTTATGTTACAGCAACAAAAAAAGAATTATTTTTTTTTTGGGGCTGAACAGCCCTTTTTTTATTTATAACTTACATTTTAGCTCAAATTTTGTTTTATGTTACTAATTTTTACTTAAAAATGTCATATTTTTATTGGTCTTGTATCTTACGATTTATAAAAAATACAATACACGATTCGAAAAATAGGTCCAATGATTCACGATACGTATCCCAATTTGATAACCATGGTAGGGACATATCGTTCACATCCTCTTGCGGTTCCCATGGCTCATGTTGTTGACATCATCATCACAAAATTGGTATGTTGGCTCTGGAGCCACTCCTCACATCTCCTAAGACACTCAACATATATTGGACTCAGTCAATTTTTTTTTTTATATGGGGGTGGGGGAAAAGGGATATATTATTATTTCAGTGACACTAATAGTCATATTACAACTGTACCCAAAGGGATTTAAACTATGTCACTTGGTGTTACAAGACCAAACTCTTACCACTGAGCTGGCACCCCATGGACAAAAGAGATGCAACACAAGGACTTCCTAGGAGATCACTCATCTTAGTACTACACTCGCCCAAGCACGCTTAACTGCGGAGTTCTGATGGGATCCGGATCACACCTTAAAAGACTCCCACCAGATGGGAGGATAGATGCAATCAATTTGAGTGTTCTGGATCAGATTTTCATGGGAAATGGTCAACATTTGCCCATCACCTTTGTAGCACCTGGTTCCTTTTAATTTGTATATCCCTTCCAATCTAAGTGTCGTTAGCTCTCCAACATCTACAGCCGGTTCCATCTATCTTCAAAAACAGTGTTAAAAATTTGCTAAAGACAATTCTCTGTATTTTGAATTCCACCCTTCCAAGTGTTCTATGAAATCTTAGGATTCCATCAAATCTTTCTTGAGCTCTTGGTCGAGATGGACTTTATGTCTTCTAACGTTTGCTATCCAATAAAGATGTCACTCATGAAGTTCAAAGTGGTTCTCCTAGATTAGGTTTTGTCCAATCCTGTAATTTTCTGTTTCCCAATGTAAATGTTGCTACTAGTAGCAACTCCATGTTAAATTCATAGCCACCACTACCACAAACTCCCACCTCTTACACACTCTGGCCAGGAACAATAGGTAGGGACATCCCAACTCAGCTGTAATTCATACCAGTGTTATCAAATAGCGGCCATGGCGACGCCATGACGGATTGCGGTGTCGGATTTTTTGCCAACCGCTATGCACAATTTGTGAAGCATGGCGGTGCCATGGCCTTTTATGGCGGAAATAGCGGCTAAAAATAGCGGATTTTTGGCCTTCCGCTGTGGTCCGCCATTCGCAATCGATAACACTAATCATAATGCACTCAAACTTTGTAATCTACTAATCATTAATAAACGTTACAACGAATCTTGTTAGTTCCGTCTAAGGGTATAGGTACTTTATTACTTTCATTGATGATTTCTCAAAGATGCATTTGGATCTTTCAAGTTATTTACTTTTTTTCAAAATTTTTGCAATGAGATTCAAACTTAATTTGGGTGTTCCATCCACATTTTGCATAGTGATAATGCCAAAGCATTCTTCTGCTCCCTTTAATTGTTTTATGGCTTCACGTGTTTGATGATAGGATTAGTAGGACTGATCGGCTTTTGAATAAATAGAAGTTATCTCTTCTAACTAAAGAATCCATAACAAATACAAGTGAAGCCCTAGGCCTTAGGTTTAATCATAAGTGACTTCTTGTGTTTAGCATTCTTACTGTGTTATCAACTCTTTCTTTCTTTAATTCTTATCTAAGTTGCATTTGTGTCCCACATTGTCAAGGTTCTCGGGCTGTGCAATGTATATATGTGATTGTACCCCCTCATCCTACAAGCTAGCTTTTGAGAGTGAAACCCAAACGCATTTAACATGGTATCAGAGCCGGATTTTGAAGGCATGTTGTGGGAATTGGACCTAGGCCCACGCTGCGCGTGAGGGTGGGTATTTAAGTTGCATTTGTGTCCCACATTACCAAGGTTCTCGAGCTGTGCAATGTATATATGTGATTGGACCCCCTCATCCTACAAGCTAGCTTTTGGAAGTGAAACCCAAGCCCATTTAACAATTCTCATGACTGCTTTCTTGATACCTGCTTCCTTGCACCTTTTAGTTGTCTAAATACCATAAGAGTCCCGCAAATCTGGTACTTGTTAACATATCCATGTGGAAGCGATATCTCGACTCACAATCATTTATTACTTGTATGACAACTACGAGGTACACTTGCCTTGCTCACTTGCATTAGTGTTGCACACACAACAAGGTCTACATGTACCAGCCTCCTGGAATTCAATCACATGACAAGCAGCCGATTTGTAGACTTGACAAAGCAATTTATGGCCTAAAATAGACACCTAGGTCCTCGCATGAAAGGGTAACTAAAACCATACTCAATTTTGGTTTTGTCTCAACAAATGTGATCCCTCATTATTTTTCTTCAAAGGAGCTGGTTGTTGTCATCTATATGTTCTTAATGATATAATCATATCGGAGGAAGCTCGTCATCTTTGATTCAGAGTAATGACTGACTACATGCCACCTTTGCTCTCAAACAGTTGGGCGTTGGACTAATCCTTCGGCATTGAGGTGCAACACCTGCCAAATGGTTCCCTACTGTTTTCTCGGTCCAAATATGCGAGGGATTTGCTTCAAAAAGCTGACATGGATGAGGCCAAAGGTATCTCCGCCGTAGTGCCAGGAGGAAGCAAGCTATCAAAGTTTGGGGATGATTACATGAATGACCCACAATCCAAATCAATTGTTAGGCCTCTACAGAATGCAACTGTTATTGGGCCTGACAAAGGCTATAAGTATTATCAGCCAACTTATGAGCGGGCCTTTGGACGAGCACTGAAAAACTGTTAAATGCATTTTTAATTTTTTTAATCTATACAGGTCAAACCTTCATTCCTCCCAATTCCCCTTAATGTCTAACTGGCTATCTGTTACATTGACCATTACCTCCCTGAGATGTCAATTCCCTTTGATTGCCTCTCTTGCAATCTCTTACATTAACCAGTCCCTCCCTGAGACCAGATCCTCAGCACTCCTTCCTAATATACATATTATTTATAGGCAGTTTCCTGACACCGGCATAAGTGATTGAAAATTGATCCTTATTTAATTGAACACTGCTCTTTCCATCTCTATTATCACTCATTTTTTATTTTTAAAATAACAAAAACTTAACATATTTTCTTTTGATGCATTATAACAATATTAAATATTTATTTATATATAATGAAAATAAAAAGACGGAGATTGACTGGCAATGTAGCGCCTGTCAAACCACTACACTTGATAAAGCCATTAATTAAATATTGAAATGCTACCTGAAGTGCCTCTGAAGCTGACTTTGCTCTGGACTTTTCAATTGAATCCGCCATCTCGTCATAATCAAACTGCAAAGCAAAACTGGCTCAAACACAAGAATTTCACCATTCAATCTCATGAGTCAAGACTGGCTCAAACATACCTCATCTCCATCTATCACTGATTCCTTGATAAAATCAATCTGGTCCTCAAACACAAACCTAAATACATAAATTGTGATGAAGTTTAAGATCAGAAATATGTACACTAAGAAATATACATAATGAATAGCCTGCAATGCTACACCTAAAGAATAATAAGATAACACGAACCTAAGACCTCAGTGCAATCTGTATCTAATAAGTAAAACAAAAGCAGATTACAATATAACATTGAGCAACAATTGGTTTTAAATGAACAAACTTACTGGTAATCATCAGAGACATGTTTTTTATTTTTTGAACCAAACTTCAGCGTTGCCTTTCCTGTAAGATATTATCAAGAAACCACAAGCATAATAATTCAGAAAAACAGGGATTTCTTTCTTGAAAAGGATAGATTTTATCAGGAGTATGAGAATTCAGGCACCCGAAAGGTCCCCTCAAAACCGGCTTGTGAGGGGGTGGTCTACCCAGCTATATAAGCAACGGCCAGGCTCGTTAACCACCCCATGTGGGACTCGCAACACGCCGCCTCGAGCCTGGGCTCGTCACCACAAGCGAGGGCTAGTGGCAATATCCACACCACCGGGCAGAACGTGGCTCTGATACCATATGAAAATATATCTGAATAATATATTATTGACTTAACTTTGAATACACACACTAATGTTATTATATAGACTACGCTAGACTTAACCTAATGGGCCTGAGCAATGGGCCGAATAACTAAACTAGGTTACAGTACAAAAGGTAAATATTTACTATTTACTCTAATTATTTACAATAAGGAGCATAATAACTAAGAAATGTTTACCAATTTGATGTTCCTCCCATG
This sequence comes from Calophaca sinica, assembly GCA_037113605.1. Lineage (NCBI taxonomy): Eukaryota > Viridiplantae > Streptophyta > Magnoliopsida > Fabales > Fabaceae > Calophaca > Calophaca sinica. The sequence goes on along the minus strand of CM073735.1, from coordinate 106,393,155 downwards.
CCTCTTGTTCAGCAAATGGATTCATCTTATCCTCAGCATTTGGGTCCCTATGGATTAACAAAATAAAGATGTTTGATTAGGCAAGTATTTTTTATAATTCATGCCCACTCTATTACGTGATTCCCCTTTCTTTTTCTTTTTTTATTTTTTTCAATTGTAGTGGAGATCATGTGGTAAATGAAAACCTGTAACGCTGTATAGCCACTGAAAATCTCTTTTCTTGGTTAACACCACCTTCCTCATCATAAGCGTCTGGCATTCTATACTGCAATTCCAGAAGAATTCGAGTGTTCAGAAAAGACACATATAGATGCGTATTTAACTTATCATAATCCCAGATGATCCGTTTGTCAACGATCAGATCCCAAAGGGATTAGAGGCTGTCCGCTAAAAGATCTTTCTACCAAATCCCATTGCCAAGGAGAAGGATGGTACCATATTATAAGAAGTTTCAGTCTAGGCATTAAATTAGTAATCATCAACAGAAAGTAAAACCAGAATCAAATATAACAAGAACTGGCAAACAGCTTATCTTGAATTGAATAGAAAAAGTAACTACATTTCAACAACAAGCAACCACGAGTGAACAAATAAACTGATTCCGATCTCACACTCAAGAAATACAAACTTATTGATTACCTCATTCACATTGTCAGCTTCCTCTGACCGCTTCTTCACAAGTTCATATATCTCTTTCTTGTACCTGGGGAAATAGAAAACTTAAAAACTTTCCTAGGTAAAGATACAGAAGCTATATCTTTGATATTTGTGATTAAGACTCTACAAACTCTGCATAATGATGGAAGGTCTCTAGCTCTCATGTACAAATGCAGAATACACAAGTATACCTCTTATTCTCTTAACAAACAGGTCGAACATATTACTGGCATAGTTTACTGTATTCCTATATTTAAAAAGTAATAATAAGAAATCTAAAAGTTTAAAAATAAAAGAAAGACTAGGGTACCAAAGTTGGGTAAAGCGTTTTCTTTGCATAATTTAGTTGACACTAAGTTTTATACAGAAAACAAAATTAAAGAAATAAAAATGTATGATGAAGTATCAAAAGAAGAATTGAAGGAGGAGAACACAAGAAATTAACAAGTACCTTAGCTCACGATTTTCTGCTTCTGAAAGCTTCACACCTTCAAATAGATATTGCTCATCTTCTATATCATCTCTACAATAATTATGCAAAAAATTATCAGATTCAACGAGAAGATAAAGGAAAAATAAAAATTATAACATACAAAACAGCAGCATCCAAAAAACAAATTTTAGTTTGTTCATGACGGAAAATCAGAACTGAAAATGATGTTAAAAAAACAAACGAGAAGGAAGTGGAATCATACCTCAGTTCTTCTAATTTCTTTTCCTCCCTTTTCTTCAAGTATTCTTGCCTTGAAACCTTTCTGAAACAACAGGAAAAAAAATATAAGTGATGTGACACACTGCATTTAACTTTAAGCTATACAAGAGCAATCAATAGCATATCCTCCTCAAACAAAACGAGAAAAAGTCAAAAACAACCACCAAACTTTATGTCACTATACATTGTTGGTTATTTGGGCAAACGACACCGACGGGTGATACCAAAATCCAAAATTTCAATAAGTCCATCCAAAGTCTTTTTCAATTGTTTCTCCCTAAGTTTTATTCAGTCTTCCTCTACCCATAAATCAGAAAATCTTCCATTCAAAAAAGTCAAAGGCATTAACACAAGTTAGCTCTTCAACCACTTATGGCCATATGCATATCAACCACACAAGACTACCCCAAAAGAAACCATGCGTTGAGCACCAACTAACCACCAAGAAAGCAAACCAATCCCAAACAAAGCAAGTTTAGTCACAAGGGTTTTCCTTTAAAGATAGAATCATTCCTCTTCAACCAAAGACACCATGAAATAGCAAACATAACAACTTGCTACAACACTTTAATTCTCCAGCCAAAACCATTGAACTTAATATTTGGTCTCTTGATCTTTCTTCCATATTCTATCACATCACATTCATTAAATAGAACTACTCTCCACCTTGATAAACTCCTTTGGAACTCCAAAGATCCCTCTAAGGTCAAGTCTTTTGTTTGGACAACAATGCTCAATAGAATTAGACTTTGGCTCAATGGATGAGATTGAGATAAAGTAAATGGGCGTGTGACAAATGATGTAGTAGTTAAAATATAGTAATATACTCTGTTGATTTTTAAATAAGAGCATCCATCCAGAGGAGCCAAATCAATATTAATGACATGCTTTAAGCTCATAGGCCAAATAAGGCGCATTCCCTTATATGACTTATGGGTGTCTGTGTGAACAGAAATTGTTTCCCGTGTGCTCTTACATTCATCTGCTGCTGATTCTTTATGGATTCTTTGTTTGGTTCTTCTGGCGAATGTTGTTCGTCTGAACCAGTTTTGCTTATTAACTTTAACGGTTTTGGTAGAATTAAGAGCCTAGACTATTGTGGCTGTTGAGAAGAAAGAGACAATAGATATGTGACGGAATTCATGTCTGAATTACACACTAGAAGATATGATATTGTAGATACAAAGAATCATAAATACAATATTTACAACTACCCTAGTTGCCGCAATTATATAGAATCAACCCGTAATTACCCTATTTACATTATTTCTAACACTTCCCCTCAGGCTGAAGCATGTAAATCAATACGCCAAGCTTGTTACATATATAATTGATTTAAGGATCTCTCAATGAGTTACTGAAGACATTTGTCAATTAATCATTTGTATTTACAAAGTGAGTAGTAACGTCCCGATATAAGCTCTTCTACGTAACGAAATGGCAATCTATCTCAATCTGTTTAGTCCCCTCATAGAATATTGAAGGCGATATGCAAGGCAGTGTTACTATCACAAATGAGTGTCATCCATGTAACATCCCCAAACCTCAGTTCTTTAAGCAACTATTTGATCTAGATAAGTTCACAACTGGCTCAGGCCATGGCTTGATATTCTGCTTTTGCTTTTGATCTTGCCACAATATTTTGTATCTTGCTTTACCAAGAGATCAAGTCATCACCAATAAAAATGTCATACCCAGAATTAGATCTCCTATCAGCCAAAGAGCCTATCCTATCGGCCAGATCTCTCTATGTCTCTCTCTCCTTTCTCTAGTTTCATTCTACCATGCAAATCTTATACCGCGTATATAGAAGTTTTCAAAAGACGAATTGGTATGGTAAATCCCAGATTTTTCAAATGGCAGCCTACCCATGGATCCACTGTGCTGGGGGAAAAAGAAAGCTAATGTACTTTGTCTGCCAGTTTACCATAACTAATAGCATGGCAATCTTTCTATCAGCATAATTTCCACATTTTTTCCCAAAAATCCTGACTTGTGATAAAGCATTTTACATGGTTATGGAATACACCTTGTTAGAATATAAGAAAATATCTTAATATTATGTTAGAGTATCGTAGTTTATCTCATAGGATCAGTTCTCACCTTAGAATATTTTAGAATATCTCTTGAAATTAGTTTCTAGATTACTTAGTTATTATCATAATTTGTTTCATACTATGTAGTTAATCCTGGATAGCTGCGCGGAGCACCGGACCCCAAAATTGCTATAGTGGGATAGCAGATAGCGGGATAGCCGCTATTGCAAAGACTAGAAAGCAATACATATTAATCTTATACAGTATACATAAATACTGAAAAATAGAAAAATACACAAAATTAAAGGGGTAGTCATACAGTCATACTTAATATTCACACACTCGTACACTTTTATTGTTAATGTTTTAACATTATTTTATATTTAAAATTGTATTATGAAAAAAAAAATTAGTGGGAATAAACCAGTTTATAAATCATAAAATTCATAAACCGAGATTAAAGAATTGATGTATTTATGTGGGCTATACAAAAATTAAACCCCCAACAGCCCAACCCAACAAGTTTAGAAGCTTGACCTAAAAAACAAAAGTTTGTGGTTACAACATGTGTCAAACCGACGCCGCACAGCTTCTCACTTTGTCTTTCTCCTTCGTCTTTTTTCTTTTCCTCTGTTTCTTCATGAACACCAACATCACCGCACAACCAGGGTTGTCAAACTCGCGCGCCAGATCGTAGGAGCGCACGATTCCACGATTTTTGCAAGCATCGGCGAGGTAGAGCAGCGGCAAAATCGGAAGAGGCGGCGGCACGGCGAGATCGACGGGGAAGAGTGCAAGCTCGTCGGCCGTCGCTCTCTGCGAGACACTTTCTCCCTCAGCCATCAACCCTTCGTGCGACCCATTTGCTCATTCGTGCGGCTTCTGCAAGTTGAAGACACTGTAGCGACGCTAAACCCGCTAAACATGCCGCTAAAAGCGGCCGCTAAGGCCGCTCAATCGCCCGCCTAATCTTTAGCATAGCACCACCATGCCAAATCAAGCCCGCTTAAACCGCTAAATACATTGTAGCACCGCTATTGACTACTTAGGTTTCATAGTTTTCTTTATTATATAGAATAAGGAGTCTTGTATCCTACAAATAGGGGTTAGTGTCTAGTCTTCTGTATCAAGTTACCATCAAGTTATTATTAATCATTAATCATATTACATATTTTAAAGGTAATATGTTTTATCTTCTCCTTTTCTCATCTAAATCCCGATAACTTCAACATGGTATCAAAGTGATACGATCCTCCGTGACCTGTCTCATCACTATTCCGCTGCTGAGTTCCCCTCAATATGAAGGAACTCAAATCATCTTGGAGTCTCACACACAAATTCCTGCATTATTCTCTTTCCTTCGTTGTATCATCCTTCCGACGTGTTTTGAAGCAATCCTCTGTAGTACCCTCTGACCGTCTTTTTGCTACACCATCAATCTCGTTCAACTCGCCGTCTTGTCCTTGTTGAGACCTTTTCCAACTCATGGGTTTCTCCATGAATTTGCGTCTTGGACGGTGTTCCGTCGCCGTTGCTCTTTCCACGTTTTAGACGGCGTTTCGTCCCTGTTGCTCCTCCTGCGAATCAGACAATGTTTCGTCATTGTTGATCTTCCTGCGTTTAAGACAGTGTTTTGTCACTGTTTCTCTTCCTGCGTTTTAGACGGTGTTCCATCAGTGTTGCTCTTCCTGCGTTTTAGACAGTGTCCCATTGTCATCCCTGTTGCTCTTCGCCGTTGAGATGGTGTTATGTCGTCGTCCTCATTGCTCTTCGCCGTTCAGATGGTGTTCAGTCACCATCCCCGTTGTTCTTCTCCGTCCAAATGGTGCTTGTGTTTTGTTCTTCTCCTTTTAAAGGGTATATTTGTAACAAGCTAAAGCTGACACTAAAGCTTAGTAAGCTTTAGCTTGAGGGAGTGTTAGAATATAATCTTAATATTAATTTAGAGCATCGTAGTTTATCTCATAGGATTAATTTCTCATCTTAGAATATCTCTTGAGATTAGTTTTTAGATTACTCAGTTATTATCATTATTTGTTTCATATTTTCTCTATTTATATAGAATTAGGAGTATTGAATCCTATAAATAGGAGTTAGTGCTTAGTCTTTTGTATCTATCTCGTAACAAGCTATTATCAAATATAATCATATTACAAAGGTCTATATTCTCTGTCTTCCCCTTCTTTATCTAAAACCCTTAACTTCAACACACCTAATAAAGTAATAACTATAAACACAATAATTTACAAAACTTTGTATAAAAGGAAAAAATAAACACTTCTATCCAATAGCCGAAAGTGTAAAAATTAAGGCATTAAAAAAATAAAAAAATAAAGGCTATAAAAATCCACAAAGATAATCACTTTCTTAAATCATTTGGCAAAAGTTTAATTATGTATTAAAGTAAGTTGTATGAATAGGTAATAATAATTACATAAAAACAATAATAAATATAACTTATTTTCAGAATAATTTATAAATTCTAGAATAATATTAGGCGTAATCTAAATGTATAAATCAAGAAATTCTAAAATAGTTTAGGTAATAATAATTACATAAAAACAATAATAAATATAACTTATTTTCAGAATAATTTATAAATTCTAGAATAATATTAGGCGAAATCTAAATGTATAAATCAAGAAATTCTAAAATAGTTTAAAATTGCTAGATAAACTTTCATAGTAACATTATTTATTTCAATATCATCAATAAGTGCTGAATTGTCCATATATTTATTTATAAAAATAGTTTTGTAGGTTTTCAGTTTACTCGTTTTTGTTTTCAGCGACTAATAATCAGATTTTTAAAGCTTCAGTCTACTGTCTACATGATACTTGTTAGAAAAGCTGCACAACTGTAAACTAAACTGAACAGAGAATTCTTTTCTGTGAAACTGAATTTTCATTCTTTTATTTCTTGCTTTTGATCAATTACAAGAGTTCTTTTTTTTATAGAACTTTAGTCACAGCTAGAGGCAGTTATATTTAACTGCTGTCAACAGGGGGAAGGTTAACTAACACAGTTAGTTAGTTACAAGGGAATTATCAGGGAAATATACAATGCAATCAACCCTATTTTAACTAATGTAGAGTACAAGGAATGTATCCTTTAATACTCCCCCGCAAGATCAGCTGGAGGTGAACTGAAAAGTATCACAAACAGTGAGCTTGGTTCTGAATTCGTCAAACTTTGAAGGAGGCAGAGCCTTTGTCATAATATCAGCACATTGGGCTTGGGCTGTGCCTGGAACATGAGTGACCAGTAGCTGTTTTTGGAGCACCTTCTCTCTTAGGAAAAATAGGTCTAGCTCCATATGTTTTGTTCTAGCATGCAAAACAGGATTATGTGCTAAAGAAATGGTGCTCATGTTGTCACAAAAGACCTGTGGTGTGGAGAAAGGAACTCCCAATTCGGTTAACAGAGACTGCAGCCATAACAGTTCTTGAGTTGCTAATGCCAAGCTTCTGCATTCGGCTTCTGTGCTGGATCTAGAGACAACAGGCTGCTTCTTAGCCCACCAAGAAACCAGATTTTGTCCAATAAAAATGCAGGATCCAGAGGTGGATCTCCTATCATCAGAATCCGAGCCCCAGTCAGCATCACAAAAGGCTGACAGAGACAGTGGTGAAGTAGCAATAGGTTTTAGGTGTAAACCCCATGAGATAGTTCCCTTCAAATACCTTAATATCCTCTTGACTGCTGCCCAGTGACTTTCCAAAGGTTTAGACATGAACTGACACACCTTGTTGACTGCAAAACTTATGTCAGGTCTAGTTATTGTGGCATATTGCAAAGCACCAACCACTGACCTATAATAAGTAGGGTCGGACAAAGTATCAGAGCCTTCTTTAGTAAGCTTGGAACCATAAATCATAGGTGTAGGTAAAGGTTTAGCATCCTGCAGGTTTGTTTTTGCTAGCAAATCTCTTAAGTATTTGCTTTGAGTCATGATTAAGGAACCATCCTGCTGCCTTTTGACCTCAATACCTAGAAAGTAGTCCAAGTTACCCAACTCTTTTAAGGAAAACACAGCATTAAGCTTGGAGACTAGCTGCTGAAGAAACTGCTGATTATTTCCCGTGACAATTATGTCATCCACGTATACTAGCATGTAGGCCAGCTGAGAACCTTTGGAATAAACAAAAAGAGATGGGTCACACCTGCTAGCAACAAATCCAAAATGCAGGAGAGTGCTTTTTAATCGGTCAAACCAAGCTCTTGGAGCTTGTTTGAGGCCATAGAGGGCTTTGTTTAATTTGCAAACCAAGGATTTGTCCGAGCTTTCAAAACCACGGGGTTGAACCATGTAGACCTCTTCCTCAAGCAAGCCATTGAGGAAGGCATTGTTGACATCCAGTTGTTGAAGTGACCAACCTCTTGAAATTGCTAGAGTCAGAATTGTCCTCACAGTTACTGGTTTGATAACTGGTGAGAAAGTCTCAGTATAATCAGCCCCAAACTTCTGGTGAAAGCCTTTAGCTACTAATCTTACTTTATATTTATTTACTGAGCCATCTGGATTCTCCTTGATCCTGAATACCCACTTGCAACCAATTGGAATTCTGCCAGAAGGAAGAGACACTAGATTCCAGGTGCTGTTTTTAAGTAAAAGGTATCATATTCTGCCTTCATAGCTGCTAACCAAGTAGGACTAGCAAGAGCTTGTTTGGTGTTCTTGGGTTCAGCATGTGCTAGCAGCAGAGTAGGATTTATTCTGGGACAAACTATGCCAGATTTGGCTCTAGTCTGCATGGCATGAGTATTTCTTGGCAGTGCTGGTGGTAAAGAAGAGCTGGAACCACTGGAAGAAGAAGACAATGCTGCAGTATGCACAGGCTGTGAAGAAACAGATGCAGAATCTGAGTTGTTTGATGCAGCACCAGAATCTGTGTTGTTTGATGCAGCACCAGAATTTGTGTTGTTTAATGCAGAAACAGAGTGTGTAGGTGCAATGTGCCTGGAAGAGGACTCAGAATGAGACTGTTGATGCACAGGAGAAGATATTTGAGATGAAACAGGTGAAGAGGATATTATAACAGTAGGAATAGAAGCAGAAACATTGGCAGGAGCAAAGACAGTTTTGTCAGATGAAAATAGCTCTTTATATGGGAATCTATACTCATTAAAGAGCACATCTTTAGAGATATACAAACGACCAGTGGGATCTAGGCACTTGTAACCTTTATGAGAAGGAGAATAGCCTAGAAAAACACACTCTTGAGACCTAAACTGAAGTTTGTGTTTGTTGTAAGGTCTAAGTAATGGGAAACAAGCACAACCAAATACTTTGAGAAACTGAAAATCTGGCTGAAGTTGGAACAGTTTTGTATAGGGTATTTCAAATTGCAAAGCAGAGGTAGGAAGCCTATTGATAAGATAGACACTTGTAAGGAATGCATGGTCCCAGTATTTTAGAGGTAGTGAAGCTTGAGAAAGGAGTGTGAGACCAACTTCAACAACCAGTCTATGCTTCCTTTCTACTAACCCATTTTGGTGATGAGTATGCAGGCAAATGAGCCTATGGATTATACCACACTGATTAAGAAATTGGGTGAAGGGTCTGAATTCACCCCCCCCCAAAAAATCACTTTGTAAAGCCTTAATTGTGTGAGGAAACTGATTTTCAACAAGTGACTTGAATTCTTTAAACACTGGTAGTGCATCAGATTTTCTTTTCAAAAGATAAATCCAAGTAAAACGGGTAAAAGCATCCACAAATGTGATGTAATAGTCAAAACCAGTAGTTGAAGTAATAGGAGCAGGTCCCCAAAGATCAGTATAAATGAGTTCTAAAGGTTTTGTAAACACATGATTAGAGGAATGTGATGGGAGTCTGTGTGCCTTGCCAAGACAACAAGAAAAACAGAAATCTGCCACTGTTTTATTAGAAAATGGTATTTTACACATGGTAAGAACATGTTTCTGCACATCAAGGTTGGGATGCCCGAGCCTTGAGTGCCACAAAAGAAAAGAACTAGTGGTGACAGGTGCAGTGCTGTTTACAGTGGCTGTGTGTACAGATGCAGTATGATTAATAGGAAATGAAACAGAATTACAATTCAAAGAAAACTGCTTAACCAACTTGTCAGCTGAAGGTTGTAGCAGGTTTTGAAACTCATAGAGACCGTCCTTGCCAAGCATTCCTTTGAGTAAAACCTCATTGGATGCCTGTGATTTTACAAGACAAACATTAGGCCAGAATTCAAAAAATACAGAGTTGTCTTTGGCAAATTGACTCACATTAAGTAAATTTTTGGTAATTGTGTGGGAACATGTAGAAGATTATTAAGAGTTAAGGTGGAACTAGGATTGAAAGGTGACTGAAATGAAGTAGAACCCATAGAATTGACTGACAAACCTTTGCATTACCAATTATCAATTGGTCAGGGCCTTCAAATGGTGAACACTGCTGAATGTTCTGTGAATTTGAGGTGACATGATGCAAAGCCCCAGAGTCAGGGTACCAATTTACAGATGAGGATGAATCTGCAGCTGTGAGAAACGCTTGTGGCCTAGCTTGAGGGGCTGGAAAGGCCTGTGGAATGAATGGAGCAGAGTACTGCCCTGTGTACATGTTATGCACCTGTGGTCTAGACATTTGAGGAGCTGGTCTTGCATTAGCATAGTAGTCCCATGTGGAATAGGGCCATGGTTGCGGGCAAGACATGGCAGGCCATGGCACTGGAACTGTCATAGATGAAGGTGTGAAACCTAGTTGATAGAAGCTAGGTTGCTGAGACCAGGGAGGAGTAAAAGATGATGGATTAGATGAGTTTCCAGAACCATTGGATGGAGTATAATCCTTTTTGAAGCGATGGAAACAGATTGAGGCATCATGCCCATACTTGTGACATACTTGACATTGGACAGAAGCACGGCCACCAGAACCACGGCCACGACCACGGCCATTACCACGGCCACCACTTTCAGAATTGCGCTGCGAAAGAGAGTTACCAGAGACGTCTTCTTGAGAAGAAGCAGCAAGATTTGCCTGAGGTGTAACTGAAGGATTCGAGTTCTTGAAATTAGGGTTCATGGAGGTTGCGACATTAGCAGAAGCAATTGATTGCTTCTTGAAGCGATTCAGGCGCGACTCATGGCCAAGAAGCAATGTTTGGACTTCTTCCATGGAAACCGTACCGAATTTACCACAAATCAGTGAAATCGTGGATTCGTATTCCTGCGGAAGACCTTCGAGAACCACATCAAGATGTTCACGAGAGGAAATCGGTTCGTCGATCGCATTCAACGAATCGACTAGAGATTGCACGCGAAGAAGAAACTCAGACTGAAAGAGTTTCGAGTTTCGTATCGCGAAGCTCAGAACGAAGTTGCCTTGCCTTCCCTTGGATGTGCGATTGAAAGTAAGCGTGAATCTTGTCCCATAGCTGCCAAGAATGCTTCGAACCAATCACACGACGAAGCATCTCCTTCGAGATCGTTGATTGAAGCCAGGCGAGCAACAGTTGATCTTGTTGCTCCCATTTTTCGAAGTCAGGAGAGACGCGATTCGCAGCACTGTCTTCGATTGTGTTGAACTTTGGTGGAATGGTTGGATTCACCAAGAAGTGATGGAGTTTATGTGCCTTAATCACAGGTTCAACCTGTTGGCACCATAGAAGGTAGTTTTCGGAATCTAGTTTTTCAGAAATCGCCGTAAAGGAAGACGATGAAGACGGACGAATCAGTGTAGGTGGCGACAGCGCCACAGTTGCGGAAGACGAAGTAGGAGCCGCCACCGACGGCGGCAGTGAAGGCGATGGATCTTCTGGACTCGATGATACCATGTTAGAAAAGCTACAAAACTGTAAACTGAACAGAGAATTCTTTTCTGTGAAACTGAATTTTCATTCTTTTATTTCTTGCTTTTGATCAATTACAAGAGTTCTTTTTTTTATAGAACTTTAGTCACAGCTAGAGGCAGTTATATTTAACTGCTGTCAACAGGGGGAAGGTTAACTAACACAGTTAGTTAGTTACAAGGGAATTATCAAGGAAATATACAATGCAATCAACCCTATTTTAACTAATGTAGATTACAAGGAATGTATCCTTTAATAATACTCAGTTGTCAAACTCTTACATATCCCCAAAAAATATCATATTTTTCTGAACCTTATCTTTATCCACTATCCAGCAAATGGCATCATTTTGTGGTGCTTATCACGAATAAAGAAAGAATATTTCCACACAAAACACAAATAAAAAATATAGAATAACAAACCTCAGAGTTTGAATATCATCCTGCTCTGCAGCATTGGATCTTCGAATTGCCTCTTCTGTTGGAAGAAAGATTGAACCAAGAAGATCAAACAAACATATGGATATAAAGGCATATTAACATGCTTGCACTTATATATGTACATGTATGTAAGTTTAACAATCCACCGACATACCTTCCTCCTTTCGTGTTAATTTTGGTTCAGTCAACTGACAATCAAGAAACAATTCAAATAGTTAGAATGAAGAAACAGAGAAGGTTAAAACACGGGGGAAATTATATGTAAATGTGCTTCTAAAATAAGGATCACTATATTCTTAGATAATATTAAAGAATCTAACAAGATGTAAAAAGAAAACAAGTTCTGAAAGTTATGAGCAATGCATATGATCTAACATGCATTTAAGGCCGATAATAGCAATGTCCAGAATATTTTCTGCACTAAGATACGGCCACTATCCAAGCAGCCTTAAGCCAGAATACTTGCATATTTAACAGTAGAGGGGATTGGGGGGGCACAAATAAAAATAACATTCATTGCAGTTATATAACAAGACTATTAGATGAAACATAGATAAGCCAGGTTAATACTCAGAGTTACCATGAGAATGGAAACTAATAAAGAATAATGTTCATGCACATTGTTAACTGTCTAACTCACATTTTCCCCATTTTTTCTAACAAAAATTCTTCTTTTATCCAAAAGGAAGTATTAATGTAACTACTACTTAAGACACCAACTTAAGCACAGTGGTATCAACCAAAAAAATAAATAAATAAATAAAAGAAAAATCTTCAATTACAATTGAATAAATCAATTTGAATATCAATAAGTACCTTCCGAGTTCCTGCTGCATCTCTTTCTCTTATATGTTGCACTAATTCCTCCATCTCTCTTTGATCTTTCAATCTTTCTTCTTCTGACTGTTTGCAAATAGACCAGTAATCACATCAAGAAAAGAGACAGATATTTAAAAAATAATAAGAATGTTTTTACAAAACCGAGTAATGAAAGAATCCTATAAGCAAAGGTAAAAAAATAAAAAAAAATTAATAAAGGAACTCTTTGGTATGATCAACAAAAATTGAACCAATACAAAATCTTTTTTTCTTTTTGAGAACATAAATCATATTTAAATTTATTATCCAATGAGAATGAGAATAGAGCCAGAAACTCAATGACCAATAGAGTTGAACATATTTATTAAAGCTTACTGAAATGCACCTAGCTAAAAACAGAAATCTGATGGACAGCACAACAAAACTAATCAAACAAGTGGATATAGTAGGAATTCATCATCAGTATCAGTTGCAAATCTATGTCATATATAAGCAAATCTAGACATTCAAAAAACAAAAATAAAAAGGTACCTCTGAACCATTATCTTCATCAGGGGAAGTTCTTCTCTTAACTTGTCTCTCTGTTTCCTTTCTTGAAATTACCTGCATCATTGTATTTGGTCAAAAAAAGTCACATGCTGTTAGAAGAAACATTCATCAGCAGCTTACCACGAGCAAGAAATATGAAAGTGAATCTAATAGGTTATGAGCACTTTGCCTCATCATCTTGATCATCTTGAACTTCAGTTTTCTTCCTGAAACGTTTTTTATGACTGTCTAGCTTTCTAGATGATGCAGTAGTTATAGAAGATTTATCTTCACCACCAATATGGTCATCATCACTATTGTCATCATCCTTCAAAATTGTGTAAGTCCTCTGCTTCCTCGCCAACATTGCAGCTTCTCTCTCTTGTTTTTGATATTGCTGATATAGAACAAAAGAGGATCAATAGCCAGCAGATACTAAATACTTCTACAAGAATGGATCTGCTAAATATACACTATGAAAATGGCAGAATATTTGCATTGTCCCGAGGATCAAAACCTCACATTTACGCCAGATGATCTACGAGGAACTCTTGAGAAAATTTCTTCTGCAAATGCACGAGTGTCTGTTGTTGAGAACCCAAACTCCACTAGTTTGCCTACCAAATCAGCTGGTGAAGTAGCTTGCTTGGCTGAAAAACCAAAAAGAGATTACCGAAATATGGCATATGAATCCTGACATATTCCCAAAATAAAGGTGATAAAATGATCTTAGATGAATTACATAGTCCAATCATGTACTGTACAACTGTGGGCTGAGAATATCCCAATAGTGACATCAACTTATCTGATACCCATGTCTTTAGATTGTCATCACTCCCCATTTTCACTGCAAGGAATAAAATAAAATAGAATACAAAAAATCAGCCTGCTTTTGGATTATACAGTCAGGGAGCATAAAAATAGTGGCTCTGGCCATGATGTTGAAAAGTTTATCAGCCCAAATAGAACTCAATCAGCAGAAAGAAATAGAAACAAAGAATGTAAAATATATGTAATCATTGCAATAGGTGCTAATGCCGACAACATCAAAGAAAATAGAAGATTTACGGGGGAAAAATCCATAGAAAAATAATCCAAAAAAAATTAATTCCATTAAAAAAATGTTTCCCTTGAAATTAAAGGAAAAAGATGGAAACGAGGGGGACAAAAGAAGAGATGAGAACAAAATTAAGACTCTGAATAATATCATGAATGTAAGAAATATTAACCCCAAACTCTTTGTACTTCTCCTCATATTGATGTATATTTTATCAAAGTTTGTTGTATAGCAGCCGAAATAGCAGCTGTCGCGGTGAGATAGCACCGCACCTCAGAATGAGATAAAAAAATTCCAAAACAAAACCTTATAATTTAAACGTTAGGGCTTTTTGGTTGGGGTATTTTAGGAATTTTGCAATTACAAAACACCAGAACAGCATTAGGACTTCTCCTCTCACACTGTCTCATGTCTGCTCCCTGTGTATCGCATCTCTCTGTCTCTCACACCAGAAGAAGCCCTGACAATTGTGTCTCTCTCTGGAAGTCACGCTCTCTTCAACAGTCGTTTGTCTCCTTGGCGTTGTCTGTCTCTCTCTACCATTCCCGTCTCTCTCTGGCTCGCATTTTTCTCTCTCTGCTACGTCTGGGTCTGTCTCACTCTCTCTCGCATCTGTCTCTTACTCTCTGTTGTGTCTCAAACTCTCATTCATTGGTCTTTGGCTCTCTGTTGCGTCTGTCTCACTCCTCCTGCCATTTTCCGCCCTCCTCACTGGTCAGTCACATCTAGTTGTTAAGTTTTTATTATGTATATAGTATAAATAAGTTATATAAACTGTATAGAAATTTCAGAATAACTGACATCCTGCTATCCCGCTATAGCGTTTTTGGGGTCAGCCGCTATCCGGGATTGATAACATTGAGACTAACACTAATCGCATGCAGATTTGAAGCAATGCAAACCCAACAGATTGGAATACACTGATAGGACCCCAAAGGTAACTCAAGTGTATGTAAGAAATAAAAAGGGATGCAATGTAGGGAATCATAGCCAAGAGAGAGGAAATGTAATATCATCCTTTATGTAACTAATGTTGAGTTGGCAAGGACTGGGAAGTGGGAGAGGTTTCTGTTGTAAGAGAGGTATAAGACCTAATAGTGGGAGTGGAGGGTGGCAAGCTAGGATTGACTGGTCTTAGATTTTTTGCCTAACTCAACCCCACAAAATCGACTTGTAAGGTCAGGGTTGCCCATTCTTTATAAACTCTATCTAGACCTTATCTCTAGTCAATGTGGAACTTGAGTTTTTCCCAATAAATGAGACTTTTGGGAGAATAGACTACGCACTCTAACTGTCAGTGCCTGGGTTTTTTTTTTCCTTCTTTCTTTGCAATTGTCTCTTTTCCTTCCAATTCCAGACTGTTATCACACTGATACAGGCCTGGAATTTGCACTAATACAATATATTTCCTCTCTGTTTCTTGTTATTTTTCAGGCAACTATCATATACCTACCTTTCTGCTTTCATTGAGCTCATAGCTTTTTGTCTTGCAAAACAACATTACCGCATCTATCTTTGGTTTATGATTGTGTTCCTATTTCATTAGAATTATCGCTAATGCTGAATGCTGCATTTTGATTCTTGTTATCAAACTTTTTTGAGTGAACAAGGTCTTCAACTTCTACTAAATCTCACGTTTCAATTGTGAATAGAAGCGTATGTATGACACAGTTTCAACACAACTATTTCAGCCATTTGTCATCATCACTTCACCCAATCATTCTACTCAGATCAACTCCAAGCCAAATTTCCTTCAAACTTCAAATTTAATTAATTTTCCTTTAATAAAAAAATTAGTAGCAAGACATAAACCTAAGTTATATACAAGAGATAGTCTACAAGCTAGAGCTCCTCTACCGGAAATTACATATTAGCCCCTTTACTAAGAACCTAGGAGAGAGTATTTGAATATAGCTAGCAGATTCTCCATCATCGTCATGGAATAAACCTAGAACAGCAACAACAACAACAACTATAACCTGAACAGGGCTAAACTATAAGTGTTCCTTTTTCACGGGAATACAAGCCTGGTCTTTCGAAGTCACTCACCAACTATAATGCAATGGCACAAGAAATACAATAATACACCATCGGACACACATCATCAAAAAAAAAAAATAGTGAAAATTGAGAAAAAAAAAAGAAAATCTTACAGGTGGCGGCTACGTGCCAGAGATGAACAAAACGGCAGCGTACAGAGACGAATGACACCGGCGTTTTGCTTCAGATAAACGAATGGCGAGACTCGAAGAGCGAAAAGCGTGGGTTTGGGACGAACGAGGGACCTGGCAAGGTAGGTTCCTTCGGGTTTCCTTTTGGTGGTTTCGAACGTTCGTTCTGATTTATGATTTACGATCTCTAGTAGTAGTACCTCCTTTTGGGGTTTCTTTTGGGTGGGCATTTTTCCTAAAACAAACAATTAAAAAATATCGAAAATGCTTATATATCGTAAAAAAAAATACACATATTAAAATTTTTATTTCATTATATTATATATATATATATATATATGTTCATATATATATATATAAATTTAAATTAATTTTGCAAAAATTAATGGCTAATTGGTGAATTTAAATTATGTGTCATTTATGGCTAATGGCTAATGGGTGAATTTAAATTAATTTTGCAAAAATTGGATAGTAAGTATATTATTTGGCTGCGAATGTTCGGTGAATAAATTGGATTTTTTATTGATATCAATTATTTAATTGGTGAATTTAAATTAATTTTGCAAAAATTGGATAGTAAGTATATTATTTGGTAGCGAATGTTCGGTGAATAAATTGGATTTTTGATTGATATCAATTATTTGGTGATTTAATTGACAGGGAATGGTCTGGACCCCGAAAGGAGTCCCGATTCATAGCAGTTTGAAAATATTTCTGAAACCAGCTTGCAAATTTTACTCATACCATTATGTGTGTCATTTATGGCTAATTGGCGAATGTCCACAGAATTAATTGGATTTCTGATCGATATCAATTATTTGGTGATTTGTCAGCAACGCAATATTCCATTTTCGCTTTGTTTCCTGCTTTATGAATATGACGAATATACCATTATCGGTTATATATGTTTGTCTCTTTCAAATTTGTATGATGAATATAAATTCATACCATTTTGGAATGTCAACTATAAATAGTGGCGTAGGATCTGTTTAAACCATTTTTAATTCCCTAAATATTTAAATTCAGCACGTGTGACATATTTAATGATGGCATGGTGGGAGCTTGACACGTGGCATATGTTCCATTTGTTTATTCTCAAATGTATTATTAGTGATTTCCTCACGATATGATATTGTATGTTTTAAATGAATGAAATAAATGACTCATTAACGTGTTAGCGATACCATTAACGTGTAAATTGTAATTTGTCTAACGAAATTTTATACTCATAATATCAGTTTGTGAAACAAAATTTTATACTGGTAGTATCAATTATAAATATTAGCGATACCATTAACGTGTAAATTGTAATTGTGTGATTCATATTGGATTCTATAGAAACAATCATCGAAGGATTTGATCATTTAGCTAGGTATTTGACCCTCAAATTTTTGCTGAGGATGTTTCGTTTTGATACATGCTAAATAATGTTATAGGACCGTGAATCAAACGTTGAATTTACTCAACATAAATCACGGGCTGGCGATTCGACAAAATCACACGTTCACTCAAAACCGGTAAATAATGACACAGGCCTGACATAAATGCGTTCCCTATTTATTCGTCCGATTGCTTATATGGGTTAAGTCAAACCCTTTTCAAATTATGGATTGTTATCCTAATTGAATGCAGTCATAATGCGTATTATTTCCTCACCAAACGTGTGATCTGTTTCTTCAAATTGATATATTATTTCCTCAATATATAGCAAATATATAGATCTGTTTCGGTTATCCAAATGTGTATTAGTTCCTCAAATTGATATATGTTTTACCTTCAAATAAACGTGTGTCCTAATGCGGTGATTCCGTCGATTCCTATCAAACCTTTAATATCCCACATGTGTCCCAAACGCTGTGAAGGATATAACGTGTCATTTGTGAATTACCTTAATTACCATAATTTCCTTAAATGCGGTTTAAATGCGATTCATATGAAGGTGACACGTGTCCAAGGTTTTTTCTAATGATTTTCAATTGTATAGTTAGAGATATCCTTTGATACTATTTTTTTCTTTATCTCAAACCTATAATAAAGTATAAAATAATATATAATTAATTAAGAGTGCGCTTAAAATTTACTAAACTACAATAAATATTTTTCTAGTATTTGATATTTACATATTACACATAATAAATATAATATTTTCTTGCAATATTTGAAGGTAAAACATATATCAATTTGAGGAATTAATACACATTTGGATAACTGAAACAGATCTATATTCCATTTGGATAACCGAAAATGGAATATTGCGTTGCTGACAAATCACCAAATAATTGATATCGATCAGAAATCCAATTTACTCTGTGGACATTCGCCAATTAGCCATAAATGACACACATAATGGTATGAGTAAAATTTGCAAGCTGGTTTCAGAAATATTTTCAAACTGCTAAGAATCGGGACTCCTTTCGGGGTCCAGACCATTCCCTGCCAATTAAATCACCAAATAATTGATATCAATCAAAAATCTAATTTATTCACCGAACATTCGCTGCCAAATAATATACTTACTATCCAATTTTTGCAAAATTAATTTAAATTCACCAATTAGCCATTAGCCATAAATGACACATAATGGTATGAGTAAAATTCGCAAGGTTGATTCAGAATTGTTTTCAAACTGATATGAATATGGACTCCTTTTAGGGGTTCAGATCATTCGCTGCCAATTTATTTTATATACTAGCCAATTTGGACATATTTAAATTCACCAAATCATTAATAATACAATTAGGAATCCTTAAACATGTTCAAATTCCATGTGTCGTCTTCACGGGCAATTTCAGGATCAGATTACAAATGTCAATTAATCACGCATTCTTCTTGGTTCGGATAAAAAATGTCACAAAATAATAGTTCGAAATAGCATGTTTTGTTGTCATACCAAAATAGTTAAGACACCGTAAAAATGTCATTTTTGAAATCAATATAATTAATTTATACGACCATTTATGGTAAACAATAACCGAACCTTGCTATTACAACAAATAATATTCAAATTTGGACCAAATTTGTATTTTGGGAATTACTCTCCTTCAAATTCTCACAATAATATTTCAATTGTAGTAACTGAAGTGCAATGTTGTTGCAGCTTATGTTTGAAGCATTGGGTATCTTACATATAGTTCAGATTAAATAGAAGTTTAGTCTCAGATTCTCTCCCTCTTTTCCATTCTTCAAACTTATCTTGATGTGTACTTAGGTCCATAAAAATAAAGTTGTTCTATGTGGTGACAGTGGTAGTGACTAAGTGTGGTTTGATGGAAACGACTAGTAATATTGTTTGTATTGTGTTCGAGTTATTTAATGATGCTTTTTCAACAGCTACTTTTTCAAAACTGACCAAATGGTTTTTTTACTAAACAAAATGAAAATGAAACAAAGTGAAAAGTGTTTAGTAAAGAGTTAAGTTATACCATTTTTTCTACTGTCTTCGTTTTTTTTTGGGTACATTTTTCTGTTGTCTTCTAATTGTATGCTATCTATTACTTACTATCGGTCATCTTTTGCAATAATTCAACTGTCGCGCAAAATCCAAGTCACTTTATTGTGTCTTTATGGATTTGAAGAAAGAAAACACACGTGCGGAGCAAATAAAAAATGAAGAGAAATATATGGTATGGAAGTTTTATTTGGTATGGTTATCTTATTATTGTTTGGTGTGGAAGCTGTAAGTTATTGCATTTAATTAACTCAAAAAACCAAAATTCTTGCCTATGAAATCTGGAAGCATGCACCCATCATAAAATCTAACAGTTGCACTTGCATACTTAATGAAGGTTTCCCCATGTCATGAGTAATTTTCCAGGTTATCAATATTATAATTTATGTAAGCATTGTTTCTGACCTCAAATAATGAACCTATACAAATAACAAAGTGATTTCTTTTGGGAGGTATATCACCAAGACACCGAGTTAGAATTTGCATGCCATAACTTAAAATAAAACTAGAAAACAGAATGGGAATTTTTTGCTTTCCATCCAAGTTTCACTTTATTTTTGATATGAAATCAATAGTTAAATGTAATGTTCTGCCCGTATATTTCTCTATTTGTTAGATAAATTATAGAAGAAGATGCAAACATATACCCAAAAGTAACTGGCCCCAAAGGATATTTAGAGATTTGACCAGGTCTGTAGCGACCCGTTTCTGGACCGCTACTCAACTAGAATTAAACCTATATGCGACGCATTTTTTTTAAAACGGTACTCTTGTGTCCTTCAGAAAATGCGGTACATTTTTTTTCTTAAAACAACATCATCTGCAAGCACGCATATAGTAGCTATAGCGTTTCAAAACATGGTGCAATCTAGGACACAAGACACATGCACTGGGAATACATACATGCATATATAGACAAGTCATCATATACAATACGTGCAAAATAAAACAGTGCAGGAATGTACAGAGAATACACCTATGGTATGAAGACCCTCGTAAGAGTAGTCATACCCCGGGGGTACTCCCGGCAGACACCCTCGCAGGGGACTGCTCCAAAAGTAAACCGCCAGTCTACCCTGTAGTACAAAAAAAATCTCGAGCCCGACTGGTCACCAAACTAACTGTACAACAAAGTAAATACTACAATCATCCAAAATAACATAAACAACAGTCAAACAACATGACAACTACAGATAACTACCTGAATCCTCAAATGGATCCTCCTTCTCATCCATCGAGTCCTCTCCAGTCAAGTCGATAAAAGGTAAGGGTGTTCACAAACCGATCCAATCCAACTCAAACCGCAGTCACCGATCCAAAAAACCGCAAACCGAATTAGCCGCAAACCGAAAAAACCGAAAACCGCAAAAAACCGAAATTTTGTATTGGATTGGATCGGTTTTCGGATCCTCCTAATGGAACCAATCCAATCCAAACCGATCCAAAGTATTATTACATAACATAATATTATACTTATAATTACCTTATTTTTAATATATTTTCTCACACATTATAAAATTTAATTTTTTAAATTAATCATGTATATTTTTATATAATATAGAATAATTTACTTTTTTAATATACATTTTTTTGGGTTCATTTTTAAGCTTGCAAATAATTATTTATACTTATTTTTATAATTTTAAACATATTTTTCTTAATTTGTGGATCTAGTCCTTTCTTTCCCATTTTATAATTCTTTTTCACATTAATGCAATAATGCGTGATATATCAATACAGAAAAATAATGCGTGATATGGTCGTACCGCAAGCATTCCTGGGGCCAACAATTTCTTTTCATTATTTCATAGTTCCGTTTATAAGAAGCAAAAAAAGCTGGGTCATTATTGCCTTACTGTTGGCTACTGCAATACTATTGGTTTAATGTTATGAAATGTAAGTTATCGTTATTGTCGTAATTTCACCATTTGGAAAAATATAAACCAGAAGATTAGATTATAAATAAGAAACCGAAATCCAATCCAATCCAAACCGAAGTAAATTGGATCGGATCGGATCGGATTTGATTTTAAAACCAAACCGATTGGATGATTAGAGTAAAAACCGAAAGGATTGGATCGGATGGTTTTTTCCCTTAAAACCGATCCAATCCAATCCGCGAACACCCTTAATAAAAGGTGCCGCAGCAGGCACATCCTCGGGTACATCACTAGGCACATACTCCCCGGCCATATCGTCCTCATCAGATCTCGCCCCAAGACAATCAGCCTTGCCGCACACCCTACAGACGGGAGGTGGATCCGCTAGTGAAGTGGAGGTCCTAACAACAGGAGGGGAAGTCGGCTCTATTGGAGGAGTCAGGATAGCCGCAGCTCTGGAAGTAGACGTTCCTGCAGTCCCGCGTCGAATCGAGCTCTTGCGAGCGGTCACTCTAATCCTCGGCCCTCGTCCTCGACCTCGGGAAACAAAATAGGAAGTAGTATGCCTCGGGACCTCGGGAGGTCCCTCTGGTGAAGAAGACGAAGCTGGTGCAGTCCTCTCTCTCTCTCCATAGTACGACAGGCGTCCACTATCTGCAACATCCGGATCGAAAAGCTCACAGTGCGTCGTGAAGTCTCCTATCTCACCACAACACCATCCTCTCTGAAACTCTGAACAACATCCTCGGTATATACAACGCGACGTGAGACGAGGTCGAACTCCATTGCCGCGGGTAGCTCCAAGTCTGGGAAATCAAAGAAGATCTCTGGCGACGTCCTCATCGCCGGTATCAGTACACTCTTCGCCATCACCTGGGTAACCATCATGGGTCGAAAGTACCACGGGAAAGGGTCAACTTCTCAATAAATCATGAAATAACAACACATAACAGTGAGCAAAACAAACATATGCACAGTTCTCAAGACGCAACATAAGACTCCGCTCAAGACTCAATGCTCACGACACTTTGACAATTTTCTGGAATGTAACGCCAATCCATCCACTGAACGTCAGCCGTAGCCTTGGGCTCTCCGCTCACCCTATAACATTCAGCTCAGGTTCCTTGACGCTACGACACCTAGCTAATCTCCCAAAAAACCAGCCAGAGCCGTTTAGGGGATCCTAACAACCTAGGTTAATCGGATCAAAGCTCAAAAACGTCACGACACTTGACGACTCGACTAAACTCTCGCACTCCAATGAATAAATCTCTGCATACGATAATCCAGGAAACAATTGAATAATCATTAGACCGCATATCAAATAATATTCATGCCAAGCTCAAAACAGTGCGAACAGTTCAGCAATATAAGCAATTCATCTCAACAATCATAACTCAGCAAACCACGACAGTCAAATAACTCAGTTCATCCCTCTGCAACTCAATGGAGTTAGCAGAGAGGCAATCAAACAAGTGTGGGGGGTTTGGGGACAGCTGCCAACCACTTGCAGACAAGCCCACTAAATAATCAGTATATCAAAAATCAGTAAAACGAAGGGGTACAAGACCCTCACTTCGAACCCTGAGGTTCTCAGACTTCTTCGCATAAATACTTGAAATTAAATTCCTATCAATCTCTAAAGTTGCCCTTACCACAAATGCTAGCTAGCGCAGCACCGCAAGCTTCGCGTCCATGCTGCATGATCTCCGGGTTCGAAACTCCTATCACCACAAGTGAACTTAGCATAATTCTATAAACTAACTTAGGAACCTAGGCTCTCAAACATAACCCTTTCTAACCAAACATTCACACCAAACATTTAGTCACTAACTACTCGAAAGGAATAAGGTTTTGTAATCAAAATCATTTCTTAAGAAAACCAAACATAATACATTTTCTAATGTTCTTGAAAACTTTTAAAGTAAACACAACTCATTAAACACTTTTCATAAATCTTACAAGTTTTAAAAACATACTCATTCAAGCATTTTAACCAAGTTTACAAACAAAATCTACCATTTTCACACCCCTTAGGCCTCTCGGCTACACCCCTCTTTTTTCATAAAAAAATATGCCAAACTTCCTTGTTTACAATCTAACAACCCATTTTCAAGTCATTCAATTATACTTCAAGACATCAAGACATCAAGTCATACTCAAGACATAACTCAAAGTACATTTCAAACATAATCCAAAATATTTTCAAATACTTCAAGAGCAAAGCTTCCATGAACCCTTTCAAATTTTCTTTTGATTCAACCTTTCAACCAAGATATTAACAATGCCAATAATTCAAAAACAAGACTCAAATCAATTTCATATACAACTAGTACATAAAGACAACTAAATCAAGCATTCAAAACTCATTTTCTCAATGCCCATAAACAAGAATTTTCAATAACCTTTTTACTACCTCTTGAATCCAAGTTTTTCCACCAAATCAAATTCAAACCAAAACCAACTACTAACACCATTTTAATCAATTCTTTTCCTCATCAAACCACAATTAAACACCTTGAAACAATTTTCTAACAAGTCTAGGCATGCTTTTCAACATTCCAAGAGCCTCACATTTCTAAATGAAATACTTAATCATGCTTCTAACACAAAACTTTCAACTACAACAACAAGATTAACACATAGCAAGCTAGAAACAACAATTAATCACATGTCTTAACCATCAAAACCCACATTTTCACCACTTCAAGAATAGGTTCAAGCCATAAAATAACTTAATTAGCAAGTAAATCCCAAACTATGAACAAATACAACAACAACAACAACAACATCAAAGAAGCTTATTTAACCCATTAATCACTTGATTCACCAAGGATCACACCAAGCCCTCTTCTTCTCCCTTAGGTCACGCCTAGGGTTCCAAGGAATAGAGGTTGAAGTGTTCATCTCCTCTTATGATCACAATCAAGCAAAATCAACACAACATAAAGCATGAAAGCAAGAAAGAAAAGAGAAAAGAACCACCACCTCCTCCTCCTATGAGGTCGCGGCCAAGGGGCTGTTAGAGGGGGAAAGAAATGCTTCTCCAAAAGCTTGGTGGTGAGCTAGGTAGTGATGATGTTGTAGAAGGAGAACTAGCACAAGAATGGAGGTAGAAAATGAAGTGGATCAAGGTTTTGTGAAGGAAGCATCCATGGAGGTGGAGAGCTTCTCTCTCAAGAAATGAAGAAGAAGAAGAAGAAGAAGAAGAAGAAGATATGAAGGGTAGAGAGAGGGAGAGGTCGGCCTAGGGCTGAAATAAGGGGAGGGATATTTTATTTTTTTTCAATTAAAACAATGCTTGGTTAGTAATGGTTTAGGAAAAAAAAACTAATCACACAAAATATGACACCTAGCAACTTTATGAGATGCTAATCACATCAATAAGTCCTACCCATCTAATCTCACACCTCTCATGATTATCCTCTAATTCTAGAGTCTAAGGGTTGCTAAAATACGGCGTCGAAAAAACCCACGTTACCGATAAATTCGCGAAAATTAATTTAACGAGAAATTAATTCATCACGTGATAATATTTAATTATAAATAATAAAAATCGTGTCAAACACTCAAAAATAGTCTCAACAAGTTACGTTTCGATTTTCATCGAAATCGGAGTTCGTTTAGAATTTTATCTGCGGCGAAATTGCCCGGCGATTCGAAACGCGACGAAACTTCGTTAGAATTTTTCGACGATATTTGAACCGTGAATTAATATAAAATATTAACTCTCAAATATAATTTGATCTTGATTTAATTAATTCACTTACTTAGAGAACAAGAAATTGCTTATTATAGCATAAATACGACAAAGTACAATAAATAACGCCAAATAACACATCGTAAAAATTACGAGTGTTACAAGGTCCTTATGTTTTGACTTCAAAGCTAATGCTCTTCTCACTTAAGTGCATTATGGAAAAAACTCCAAGTTGCTTTCTTCTTTGCAGCATGGCTAATAGGGTCAAAACATGTATCCAATGATGGAACAAGAAGCGCCAGTCTTCTCATATGAATTAGTACAGTCTTCAGGACCTGCCCAAGCTAGAAGACTCACTGCATCACGAAGACGTTTCATTCACAAAAAAAGATATTATATTGACATAGTATATTTTTTGCTACCTTATGTACTAGATGAGAATTTAATATCTTTAAGATCATTATTAGCAATTTCATATTTTTTTTGCTATTAGAAGAAATTACAGGACAAATCACAAAATAGAATATTTCTCGCATAAGGGCCTAAAGATGAATTGAAAAATAACATAATGGATGTACCAAAGCATCCATTTTAGACAATATTTTGAAAGGATAAATTACACTTGAAATAGAAAAAATAAGATAAAAAATTGGAATGTAAAATAATTTTGTACAGAGTTAGGTTTGAAGTAGATAAATTTTTGGGAAGAAGTATAAATTTTGGCAGGTTAAAGTATATATTACATTATATGTGTTGCCTATTATATTACATTACTTTTTTATCCTCTTAAAGTAAACTGTAAATTACATTCAAGGTATTTTTCTTAAAGTATTATACTACGTTGTTTACTTTAGTAATTCATTTTGTAAAAGAAAATTTGTCAAATTGATGAGTCAAGTTATTTACGAATTTTCTGTCATATTATTTTTTCCAATCTCATTAGATTTAACAGCCTGACATAAACAAAAGAAAATTATATTTATATTTATATATTCTCCATACAAGTTTGAGATATAAAATGTTAATATTTTTATACAAACTACTATGTCATTTTTGTTATTATCTTCTCACTTAACTAATTTATTGATGATTTTATTTTATTTGAATGTATTTGAATTATATTTTTCCTAAATACTTTGGTTTTAATTACATGATTGAGAATTAAAGTAAATTCTGATTTTGTTTTTATCTTTTCCATACAAATTTTAAATTTTAAATTCTAATAATTAAAGTAAATTAGTATTCCTTTCATATTTGTTATCCTCTCACCTAACTAATTTATTAAATATTTTCTTTTATATATGTAAATTTGGATATTTGTTTATACATTAATATCTACATATAAATTTATTTGTATTAGTATAGAAATTAAAACATAAAAGAATATTACAGGGATAACCATTTAGGATGAATGTATAGGAGAAATTACACATAAAATACAGAAATAAATATTTTACATGAAATTATATTAAAGTATCTCAACTTTCAGGTAATTAGTTTATTAAAGATTTTCTTTTACTTAAAATATTTATTTTTTTATCTAATTAGTTTATATTACACGATAGAAAATCAAATTAAATTCAAATGTTTATGTTTCATCTTCTTCTTAAAAAATAAAAAATTAAAATCTTAATATTTTTATCCAAATCATTATTTTGTTCTTATTTGGTATCTTTTAACCTAATTAATTTATTTTTTTAAGTGAACCTAATTAATTATTTGAAGAGTTTTTTTAATCTGAGTAAATTTTAGTTTTCTTTTACAAAATAGTATCTACGTATAAATTGATCAATATAAAAATTATATATAAAACATAAAACATGGGAATACACATTTTACATGAAAGCTTAGGTCAAATGAACACTACTTAACAGTTAACACATTGATGAATAATTTAGTTGAAAAAACATTAGTATTCCTGTCAACAAAAAAAAAACCATTAGTATTGAGATTATAATAAATGAATATTTTAATATAAACCATGTATATCACGAGCCATCAACTATTAATAAATATTTATATTAGTAAATATAAATTATATAAGAAAATGTATTAGTATATAGATCATAGGAGCAAATTCCATATAAAATATGGGAGTGAAGATTTTACAGGAAGATTTTTTTCTTCAAGAAAATTTTACATGAATATATGCATACATATAAATTATTCAGCAAAGTTATAATTTACTATAATTATAATTACAATTTAAGTACCCATCTGTAAATTGTTATTTTAATAGAAGCTACATTAACATAACTCTTATTTATTATCCTCTTGCATGAGTAGTCTATTGAAGATTTTCTTTTATTCAAATAAATTCGAATTTTTTTACCTAACTAATTTAATTTAATATCAATTAAATTAACTTTTTTCATGTTGTCCTCGCCAAAGCGGCTTCTCCTTAACTATGTTATTCATGAGTAGTATCAAGAGATGGTAAAACACGGGTAAAAATATAGCAAACATAAATTAATATTTCGCATGAAAACATACTACTATCTAAGTAAAAACCTATTGGTATTTAAACTTCAAAGTAAAAATATATTATAAGCATATTTCACAATAAATAACACTAATACATAAATTTCTCTAAATAAATGTTTTAATAAATAATATACATTAATATAGTCTTTTAACAAAAAATATATACTTTTAAATTGTGTTGCCTAAACCAAATATATAACCTTTGTATGGCATGACGACGCTTCCGTATGCTCATTAGTGTCGCCATCATTCATTGGCGGGATATGCGATGAAGAACCCTAACCACAAAAAGATGATGAGGTTTATGCAGAAAGGTAACAAATCGGTATAAAGTTTCAATGGTATACATTTTATTATTGAAATTATACAAAATATACAACCCATTATTTACTTATTATTCAATATAAGTAATCCACTACATGCATTATGCTATTATTAACTTACAAAATGAAACTTTATTATATAACCATTTTCAATAGCATACATGTACCCATGCATGGCACGGGTCAATTATTCTAGTAAATTATATAAAGTGAAAAAATTATCCAGGTTATAAGGCCAAAACTTAGGTGTCGTTCATTGTTTGCAGTTTTTCCTGTTCTCTAATAGCAAATCAACACATAAATTAACTATCTAGTAGTAAAAATAGGATCATCTTGATTTTAAATATAAATTTAAATAAAAATTTAATCCATGTGGCATGTTAATGTAAAAATAGGATCAATATTTTTACGTTTAAATATGTTTTTAGTTCCTACAAATATACGAGTTTCTACTTTTAGTCCCTGCAAAAGAAAATTTTCATTATTGATCCATCACATTAGTATGTCCTCTTTTAGTCCCTACCATTAATAACGGTTTGTTTTATGCTGACATGGCTAACTAGAGTACACATCCCCATTACCACATGGGATTACTAATGCCAACTATGCAATGATGTGTAGCTTGACTGAGCCCCACATCAACCGAATATGCTCCCTCACTGGCACCCTCCCTGTACAACAACGATAACCACCTCTTCAACCATACGAAACCACCCAAGCACCATGAATGCCAACCACACCCCACTATTTTGTCCATGATTTCATAAACCATCTCCACCCCTCAACCCCCACTTCTCTATTCAAAGTTACAGCAACAACAACAACAACAAAATGAAAAAAAAAAGAAGAAAAGCAACAAAACAGGGCAGAAAAAGAGATGCGGATTTCCCCTGTGCTAAGCCTTCTGCCTACATGTTGCTGCTGCACTGGGTCCAGTCTCCGTGCTTCACTGCACCCAGTGGTGCTCCACTGTTGTCGCAACTCGTGTGTATCCCTTCTCCCTGTACAAGTTCAATTTGATATTCCTTCTTCTCGGTTTGATTCACTCGTCCAGTTCGACTTGCTCGTTTGCTTCAAACTCCTTTTTTTCTCTATCTCTCACTATCTACTTCTTTCTATTTTCAGCTTTGTTCTATGTCATCAGTGAGTTCTCTTCGACGAAGAAAAACCAAACTAAAGATGGCTTGGTATGGTGTCGGTGAGGTGAGAAGAAAGACTAATCTGCAATCTGCTTATTTTCTTACAAAACTTGTTTGACCCAAACAAATTTATTTGATTATAACAACCATTATTGTTTGACAAAATATACCTTGAATTTTTGGAGACGCTACACGATTTTTTTTATTTTTCATTTGAATTGGACTATTGGAGCAATTGAGTTGGCTGGCTTTACGAAATGACAGTGGAGCAATGGATTGGGAGGCTGCGGAAAAGGGGACATGCAAGGGCGGTGGGGGAGAAAAGGAAAGAAGATGAGGTGAGTTGTATCTCTAATCCATGTTAGCTACATTTGCATAGGTGGCATTAGTAGTCTCATGTGGTAATGGTGATGTGTACTCCGGTTAGTCATGTTAGCAAAAAAACAAATCACGGTCAATGGCAAGTACTAAAAGAGTACTTTCCAAAAAATGTCATGGATCAATAAAAGAAATTTGTTTTTGTGGGTACTAAAAACAAAAGCATTTATATTTGCGGGGACAAAAAACATATTTAAACCATATTTTTATTATTTAAATTTATTTTAAATATAAAGTTTAAATTTTGGATTTTATTTTAAATAATTTTTATTTTATTAGATTCTAAGTTTTTTATATTTACACATTTTTAAAATATATAAAATGACAAAATTACAATAGTGACAAAATTACCTATAACTATATAAAATTAGTTTTTAACATTTCAAAACTTTTACGACATAAACTAGATCATAACCCGTGCGATGCATGGGTAAATAATGTTTGCATAAATATTATAGAAAATATTTTTCAATAATTTCTATCTATGTATAAAAAGTGATCAAAATTCCATATCGTTCCTTATAATTTGAAGTATACATGGTTGTCTTTCTTCTGCCATTGCCTTATAATAACTTTTCTATCTATGTATAAAAATTGATTGGAGTTGTATATCCTTGTTTCTAATTTGTAGTATATAGGTTTGTATTTGTTCTGTCAGTACCTTATAAGAACTTCACAGTTGGTTACGATTCATATATTAAATTAGGTGATACAATGATGAAAACAATAAAAGGCAATGAAAAAAGACTTAATCATATCTCCCGTTAAGTCATGAAAACATTTTATGCGGTTAAGCTGCCAATAGTTAATACACCTTTTTATTGTTTCTAAATAATGCAACCATTAAGTTGGTGTGATATAGATGGTGAAACAAAGGCATAAATTGGAGAAAATGATTTTTTTTTTCCATGAAAAATTGGAGAAAATAGTATTGGAGAGGAAGTTGAAGGTCCAAAAATGACAAAGTTACAAACTGTGAGTATAGTAGTTGTAAGTCTAATTGTAAACTAACTCAGAGAGTTAGTTATAGTGGTGTACAAGTTAAGCCATCTTGGGTGTAGGATAAATCCAACTATATAATGCTGAGATCAGTATTAGTTACTCTCAGTTGTTCAGTTAGTAAATCAGTTGTAACTGTTTCAATTCAATGAGAAACTTCTCTTTCATTTCTTCTCTGCATTCTCAACATGGTATCTAGAGCTTAGTTTCTGACCTTCAATGGCTTCCGAATTCCCTCCTCCTCCTCCTTCACCGCCACCAGCGGCGTCGTAAGCGCAACCACTGAATTCCATTCTGGCACAAACTTTCGCAGCGGCTATCGCAGCTTCCGTCTCCTTGCCTTCTCACAAGAGTTCGTCGTCTTCGTTTGGTTACAAGATTACGGAGAAACTTGCCAATAACAATTTTCTTCTGTGGCTTCAATAAGTTGAGCCAGCAATCAAAGCAAATCGCCCGCATCATTTCCTTGTTTCACCGAAAATTCCTTCTCAATTTTTTTCTGAACAAGATAGGGTTACAAATCGCGTCAATCCTGAATACCTAGATTGGGAGCATGTTAATCAAATGGTTCTGTCGTGGATTCAGTCCACTCTTTCAGATTCGGTTATGTCTCGCATTCTTGGATCTGTTCATGCGTTTGAAGCGTGGGAGAAGATTCACGCATATTTTCATCATCAAACTCGCGCCAAGGCGCATTAGCTTCGAACCAAACTGTAACACCCTGGGCCGCCACCCATATTTGGGCCGTACCACAGTGTGCCCGACCCACTGCCTCTGCGACGCATACCGGGCCCATTGACCCCTCTGCAATGCATACTACAGTGTCCGGTTCACTCACAGGACTTCACCACCCCCTTTGGATTTAATCCAAATTAATGGTGTTTTTGCCTCCCTAAGGATTCGAGCCTTGCACCTAACCTTGCGCCTTTTATTGTAACACCCCAGCTACCCGGTGCAGCCTTTGGCCCACCGAAATACTGAGCATGCTACTCACAGGACACTCCCGCAGCCGCATGCGGGGTTTTTGCCTTATATGGGACTCGAACCCGCGCCCAGTGGCTTTAAAGGCCATGGGAAGCATCCCACTAACACCAACTCAACTATATCCTGAAGTCCTGTGAGTGCTCCGGACGCTGCGGTGTGGGCCAGTGGCCCAGTCTAATAGGGTTGGGGCTGTGCTGCACAGTGTTGGTACCAGCTGTGGTGGGTCGGATGTCACACGAACTCCGCATTGTTAGTCTAGATGATCACAGTGTTTTTGAATTCCTTCAGCAAATTAAAGCACGTGTTGATTCTCTCACCTCGATTGGAGATCCGGTCTCGTGTCAAGGTCAACTTGACTCGATTCTTGAAGGCTTACCACAGGAATATGATCTGATAATCTCGCTTACTGAAAGCTGTGTTGATCCCCCCATGTCAACTGAAGAAGCAGAAGGATTGATTTTGGCTCAAGAACTCCGAATCAAGAAGTATCGCAAGAAGTCAGGTGTGGATCTTCCATCGGTGAATTTAAATCAAGCCTCTCCTTCTCAACCTAAAGTTGAATCCTCTGGCAAAGATGAAGAACAACAAGCAAATACTGCTTACACTGATACTCGTGGTGGTTATAGAGGCCGCAACGGTGCTAGTTCTGGTCGTTTTGGCCGCGGATCTACAGAGTATTTATACATCTTACAACTGAAATGAAATGAATTGAAATTACAGGGAAATGAAACTGAAATGTAATTACATTTGTAACTAACTAACAGCTAATGTTAACTGATGCTAGCTAATCAAAACTAACTAACTAGCTGGCTACTGAGTTGGCACTTGACTATCTGCTTTATTTCTGCCTTGACCATGTTCTTCTTCTACGGTTAAGAGTTTACATACTTGAACAAATACTTGATTGAACGGGACTGAATGCACCACTCAACATTAATATGAGCATTATATCACAGCAGTAGATATCTACATAATATACAATGGTGAATAGTATCAAACAGGAAAGTTTCAAGTGGCATATATTCATACAGAAAATTAAACAAACAACTAGGCGACAAGTGTCTTCACAGAATTGCAACATTTTAAAAATGCTGACATGTTTAAAAATAGTTCAAATCGATGGTTTTACACCTGTAACAATTTCAAATTCAAATCACCAACATGATAGACACAACATTAATATGGGAGAAACCAAAATTTATTACATACTAAATCAAGAAACATGTTATCATTTAATTTGCAATTCCAATTGCAATTGATTACAAATGAAAGAGTTGCTGCTAATATATGGTAACCATATCAAACACAAAGAAATTACCAAACACAGTTACAAATTAGCATTTAATTCTAAACAAATTTAATCAATCTGCTTCAATACATTAATACAATATAGCCAATCAATTCGATTCAATTATAATGGCACAAGGCTAATGGGCAATCACTATTATTTCCTGATTTGAGTACCAACCTCATTGTATCCTTCGTTTGAATGACAACTGCGATTTCAAATGGTATTAACAACGCATATCCCGTAAATGGACCGTGTATACCAAAACCAGAAAACGCGGCAACATCAGATGCATGATTTTCGTAAAATCATAGCACCAATTAGCATCAAAATATTCCACAATAAGATACTTCAGCACTCAGAGCCCTTGAAATATAACTTGACCTTCTACAATTATGTAAAGGGTCTGCATGTTTCTCTTTATGCATTGCATACTCGAATTTACAAACTAAATAATTCTTCATCACATAATTTATCTTCTGAAATGGCTGCACATCTTGCCAATGCTAACATCGCTCCTAATGGAGATTTGTTGTCTACAGTCACTGACGGTCACGGAAATTGGAGTCTTCTAGTGAGGGTCATTAGGATGTGGCGAGTTTCAAATTTAGCAACAAACAAAATATCATTCACTGCTGAAATGGTATTGTTGGACACAGAGGTAATAAAACTATAATACTATTAGCATGCGTTCATTATTTTTTCTTATTCTATATGAGATGCTAATAATTTTTCACCAAATCTACATTGACAAGGGAACTAAAATTCATGCTACTATTAGGAAACAACTCATTTACAAATTTGAAAAGGAATTGACTGAGGGTTCTATGTACTACATGTCAAAGTTTGTCGTCGCTGCCAATTTGGGAGCATATCGATCAACAAGACACACTTTCAAATTGAACTTCCAAATTCAGACAGAGTTTAAGAAGGCTGATAATTGTTTGGTTCCTGCTAATATTTACACCTTCACGCCCCCGCCTATTGTTTTCAGTCAGATTTTGATGACAACTACTTGGTTGGTGAGTATTAATTCAATAATTCTATGTGTTTAATTTATGAATACACTTTCAATAATAACGATGGACACTGATGTGAACTATTTAATATTATCAGACATCGTAGGTGTCCTAACATGAATATGTTAGGTATGGCATCAAGTCAAAGTTCATCAACATAGAACTTGATAATCGAGGGTAAGAATGTTGATTTCTACATATTTGTAATCTAATTTTTTTATTGGCATGAAAAACACAAATTTTGTTTTATTATCGTTTCAAATTTACACTTTTTGGAAATTTTGATGACGAACTGCACTCAATCCTATCATCTGGAGGGGTAGCCAATGTTGTTGTTATCATCCTCTTTCCAAAGGTCAAGACTTGGAGTGATAATATCATTTATTAGCAATTATATCTTGTTGTTTCATATGAATATTTTGACATATAACAATTTTACAAGCATTAATCATTGTTTCTTATTAATAGAGCAAACAACAATCCAAAGCACAATGCATGCCTCAAAATTTCTGTTCAATCCTGAGCTGCCTAAAGCTACTGTATTAAGAAATATGTATAATTGATCCTTTTGTTTTTTTGTTATTTAACTACGAAACAAATCGAAATAACGTCATCACTATTTTGTAAGATGCCTGAGAACTTTGACTCTCTTAACCTAGGTTTGAATCAGTTACAAGATTCCAAAGTTTTGAACATTGAAGATGACTTACTATATCAGACCCAGAGAATCACAATTGAGGCGTTGAAAGACTGTAAGGAGGCCTTAGTTTCTCTCATGAAAATCACAAATTTTATTCCATTCATTACAGTTTATTAATTTAAATGTTAATAAACAGATATTGTTTCAAATTTACACTTTTTTTGGAAATTTTGTTGACGAATTGCACTCATTTCTATCATCTAAAGAGGTAGCCAATGTTGTTGTTGTCATCCTCTTTTCAAAGGTCAAGACTTGGAGTGGTAATATCATTTATTAGCAATTATACCATGTTGTTTCATACGAATATTTTGACATATAACATTTTTACAAGCATTAATCATTGTTTCTTCTTAATAGAGCAAACAACACATCCAAAGCACAATGCATGCTTCAAAATTTCTGTTCAATCCTGAGTTGTCTGAAGCTACTGTATTAAGAAACAAGTACTACTTTACACGACAACATTAATCCTTTTGTTTTTTTATTATTTAACTATCAAACAAATCGAAATAACGTCATCACTATTTTGTAGGATGTATGAGAACTTTGACTCTCATAACCCAGGTTTGAGTCAGTTACAAGATTCCAAAGTTTTGAACATTGAAGATGACTTACTATATTAGACCCATAGAATCACAATTGAGGGATTGAAAGAATATAAGGAGGTCTTTGTTTCTCTCACGTTTTATGACATGTTATGTAATAAATGATTATAATTGTAGAATGGTAACAACGATATTGTACTTGATATTGCAACAGGAGGCAACATATGTTGTATCTACCATTGTGATCGATCTCTCTGGTGATGGTGAATGGTGGTATTTGGCCTGCAGATATACTAAAAAGGTTTATCCTTATGAGAATAAATATTTTTGTGAGAAGTGCAATAGGCATGTGGCTGATGTTGCTCCAAGGTAGTATAACTCCCTTATAATGCTTCCAGGGTTTTATTATTTTTTTAATGCTCTAATTATCTAATGTTATGCACAAAAAAATCAGGTATCTTCTAAAGTTTAGGGTGACAGATGAGACTGAAACTGCAATATTTGTCCTTTTTGAACGTGATGCAGCTGCCTTGCTTGAAAAGTCCTACATAGATCTGCTTGACGCTATGCATGCGGTTGTTTAATACTTCAGTGCATTCTTATGACAATGTTTATGTAAAAACTAATTGTGTTAATGTCTAACACACCATTGTCATCATATATTTTAGAGAGCGGAGTCAAATAAATTACCCATTGAGATTACTGATCTCTTTGGCAAGACAATCTTATTCAAGGTTCAATGTGATGGCCTATCTGACACCAGATTTGAGGAGACTTTTAGTGTGAAGAGATCTTCTGGTGATGCTGTATTGGTGCAGAAGTTTAAAGATAAATATGATTCAATCAAGGTTAGCGATAATTATATTACTTTCAAATCTTATACATAAATAAACGTAATGATGTTGTTAATCATAATTATGGTTTAATTGTTAATTACAAATGTCCAAATGCAGACACTGAGAATGTTGGGTTGGTTGGTGAAGCAACTATTGTTATTGCTCAGGTATCATTGATAAATGCCCTATTTTATAACAAGTTTTTCGATACCATTGAGTACACTTCAACACGTTTTTTCCCTTTTAGGTTACAGGATCTCATGAAGAGGTTTTCTGACACTGCTAATAGGGGTGTGCCAGACGACGATATTGTCGCTGTTGTGGATCTATGCAATGATACTCAAGAGAGCTCCTCAATGAAGAGGGCATGCCCATTTGGGGATGGAGCTGGTACTCCAAAAGTAATGATGAAGGAGAAGGACTAAAAATCGCGAATTGTATGAGTGGACTCCATTTGCGTGTTTTTTTTTGTCAGCTGAATAAGATACTGCATTTTTTGCAAGCCAATATGCAGTTTAGTAATTTCCCTTTGGTTTAGTATTTTAGTATTCCAATTCTAGGAGCCATTTGACACATAGAAAAGGTTTTCCCAGTGTGGTTTCAGTGTTTTGTGGGGAGTATTGTCTCTTTATATGGACGATTAATGAGATAATAAAGATCAATATTTCTATTTATTTCACAACTTATTGCCAACTTTATTACAATATGCCAATTTGCATTTAAGGAGACAATATCTCCACCAATTAATATTTGCACATACTATGTAGCAAATTATTGGACAATTTCAACATATTAAATTTAATCAACACTAATAAAAAAGGCTAAATTATACTTTTGGTCTCTTATGTCTATTTTCGGCTTCAATTTGGTCTCTTATGTATTAAAAGTTTCGAATTGGTCCCTTATGTGTTAATTGTGATCTTTTTTTTTTGGAAATGATCCCTTATGTTACAAAAATTATACCAATATGATCCCCCTTTTTGCCCTTATTTTGCAAAAAAATGGACCATATTGGTATAATTTTTGTAACGTAAGGGCCTACTTAGAAACAAAGGGACCACATTGGTGTAATCTTTAAACATAAGGGACCAAACTGAAACCTAAAATAACTATAAGGGACTAAAAGTATAATTTAGCCAATAAAAAACTAACTTGGATGTTTGAAAAAAAAAACAAGTTGATCAAACAATTGTCTTGCAATGCCACCAGTCGAGATGGTATGCTACATGCATATTAGGGTTAATTAACAATGAATTTAATTATTTGATCTATTTTTAAAATACTAAAAATCAAATAACCATTAGATCCTACTTTCTTAGTATATTACTTTGACTATTCGTTACATATTTGTATCAATGGGAAAAAGATGCAAATGCATTTTTTAAATGATACAAAACTGGAAATAGATTTTACTGCAAAATAAAATATATTTTTCTGTAAAATCAATTAAAACCGTAAAATATTATTTTAAAAAGGAGGATCACAAATGACTATTTCCATCACATTGATTGTACTCTACTCATAAAATCCTAATGGCAGGTGGCCTAGAGATTAAGCAAAACAAGGGACATGAATTGTGCTAGTATTGGTGCACACACTCTTAATTGATATTATTATATTTGGAATATGAAAATTATAACAATGCTAAAATAGGAAAGTTTCAAGTGCCAATTGTTTGACATTATTATGTATCTCCTCCAATGTTCTTTAATTTAATTTAATTTGATATAAAGGGGATGACTCACTACATAAATACAATTAATATTGACATTTAAACAGATTTTAATTTCTAAAAAATTAATAATATATCACTGATTGTCATTTAAATCGATTTTAATTTCTAAAACATTCCTAATATATCATTGATTGTCATTAATGTAATTAATATATATATATATATATATATATATATAAATAATTCAATGTCTAATTTGGATACAAATTTGTGTGTTATTAGTAAATAAAAATGGAAACATGCACACAATCAAGAAATCAATTAAAAATTCAATTATTATAACATGAAGAAGATATTATTTCACAGTCAAATCTCAGCTTCAATTTCAGTTAATAATTTTAAATAATGAGAAAGATTAGTGGCATGACACTATGATGGCATGACTTAAAGGATTCGTCTCTGACATTTAGAAACCAATTAACAATGTCTATAAAAGCAACGAGACTATTGTTTTCATGAGTGTCAAAGCGGTTATGCATACTTTATGAACAACTCATACAATATCTCGGATTCATAAGTATTTTCAACAAATACAAGGTAATTTCTGCAACAAATTGATTTATATTCCTTTATTATATATAAGCATTGAAAATATGAATTACTTGCATTAAGTTCTTGTCCGATAGTACGTTTCATATCCATGTCTGAATTAGCTGACTTTATGCATAACACATAAAGGCTCATCATGCACTACTTGAGAATTTGGTTAATCCTACAACAATCAGGATGTGGTTAATTCAACAACTATGCATCTGTCTGTGTCGGTACTGGTACCAGACCCTGCATGAGATGACATCTAGAATTAATAAATTCCCTTTCCACACTGATATAGGCATATACCATTGGAAAATAGACATTGCATTTTATGTATACTATATGTAATACAGTTCATCATAATGTTTATTGTAATGTTACCATATAATATGACAACGAAGTGTGACTCAGTTGGTAAGATGCTTCACCTACACCCAATGAGACGTGGGTTCGAGTCATATAGGGGAAAAGTGGGGAACCACTATTGATCCCCTTTGAAAAGAAGAAAAAAGATGTTACCATATAATATATTATTTAGTATGTCTCTAATTCCTTAAAGAGGAAAATCACTACAATTTACTGTCCTCTCAGTATATTGACTGATAATCATTTACTAACTTTGTAGTGGACAACAATGGATCAAAATTAGCAACCAAATTCACGTGCCAAAGGAATTAAGGCAAAAAGTCAGAAGACTTCCTATAAGAAAACATCTTTGACAGGTTAGACCAAATCACCTGGCTTTTGTGTTCCACAATTTCACAAATAATTGACAAACAAATATCACCGAATAGTTTGTAAGTTTTCTTAAACAATGGTCTTGCAGGAGAATCGTGTTCTAACAATCAAACCAACAAGCAACAGGGCTCACCCTCTCAAGTACTATAGTTAACACCTTTATCAAAAACATGTCCTGGTAAAGACTAACATCAACATTGATATTCATGTGTCTATTGTAACACCCCGAATTTCTTAAGCCTAAGCGTTAGAAATTATAGAGTCGTTGGGTGTTATTTGTGGGTTGAATAAGTGTTTAGTACCCATTTACATAAGGACATGTCTAGACTTAATTCTATCATTATGTTTAGTCAATCCAGTCATCGTATTCTTCATTTTCTAACCCTTTAGGGACTGAATGGGAATTACGCATCTTTATGAAAGTTATAGCTTTATCCCTTATCTTTAAATTGGCTTTGGTTTGACTCAATTTCAATACCTACAACTCTAGATATGCTCTCCCGAGTCAATATAGCGCAAATGTAGAATTGGAAACACCTGAGTCAACTTTAAATAGATTTTACACAAGTTAGAGTCCGTTTTAGGAAAAGACCGTGAAACAAGATTTTGCAGGAAATTCTCTTATCTTTCTAGTTCCACTAAGAATGCCTCAATCGAACACCTGTAACACAAGTTATATCCAAAATAGACTCTGTGAATCAATTCACACGTGCATGAATCGATTCACATCTGCTGACAGCGTTTTTTAATTAACGGGTCGCACCGTTTCGGCCCGTTTCGTCTCCAAACATGATGAGATTCATAAATCATGACACAAACCTGATACTAGACCTATTAGGACTCTAAAACCTAGTTTTAAGCAGTGGTTAAAAGCCCTCAAGAACCCTATACCTCCTTGGAGCTCTATTGTTACCATTGCCACCGTTTTCGCCATTTCTCTCTCGTTTCTCAACCAAATCGAGTCCCGTCTTCGAGGCTGTGATCGTAAGAACATTCTCTTCATTCCTCTTGGTTTCTTTTCTATTTTTATGGATCAAAATTCGTGACCCTCACTGTTCTATGGTTTTTGCTCTCTTAGAGTTTCTTCCTCTCTTTTCTAATTGTTGAACTTGGAGTTGTTGGATACCACAAGGCTTGGAGTAGCAAAGAACTTAATCCCAGATCCTGTAGGACACTTTTGGAGGCTGCGACTATCATAAGGTATGGGGGGTGGATGATCTCATGGAAAGAGTATTTGGCTTCAAATAATATGTTAGGGATGTCCCATGATCCCTATGCCTTGCGGGGTAAAGCTATTGTTGTGTAATCCTTGCAAGAGCATGGATTTGGATGTCTATGGTTTATGTTTAATTTAATTGGAGGCCCTTGTATGAGCAAGGAGCCATAATAGTTGTTAATTAACATGTTTAAATGGATTAAAGTATGCTTATCCTTTAAATGTTGATGCTTTATGCGTTGTTGTTGGAAAAGGCGTGGTTTAGTATTGTTTGGATTGTTTAATGGCATAACTCATAATATGAAGTTGTTGTTTTGAATATTGATTAGATGTCTTTATTCCTAGAATTAAATTAGAATTGATGACTAGCATATTTTAGTAGATTAATGCATGTTTAATAACAAAAG
Organism: Calophaca sinica; assembly: GCA_037113605.1. NCBI lineage: Eukaryota > Viridiplantae > Streptophyta > Magnoliopsida > Fabales > Fabaceae > Calophaca > Calophaca sinica. The sequence goes on along the minus strand of CM073735.1, from coordinate 106,352,577 downwards.
GTTGATGCTTTATGTGCTTTGGAATAACTTTGGATCATTAGCGAAAGTTGTATTGCTTAATAACATGAGTTGTGGTAAGAAGTTGCTATTTGATAATTCAAGTAAGAGTTCTCATGTTTAGAAATTAATTTAGTATTGATAAATAGCATGTTTTAGTAAATTGGTGTATGTGTAATAACAAAAGGTTTGTGCTTTATGTGTGTTTATTAGTATGAACATGATCTAGGATTATTGATTCTATTTACTTGTAAAGAAGCATGATTCATATGTTTTAATTGTGTTTTGATGCTTGACTAATAGTTATCATATTTTAAAATTAAATTGGGATTGTTAACGAGTGTTCTTATATGGCTATATGTACAATTGGTGTTAGTTGATTGTGTTGGAAGCGTTAATGTAGTAAAAGCATGATGTAAGACTCAATAATGTTGTGATGATTATGTAAAGGCATGATACATGTATTTTAGTTACTATTTTACTTGTTAAGTATGCGCTCATATGCGTAGGATTAATTTAGAGTCAATAAATATTATGTATGTAATGCTTTGATGAATGAATAGTATTATTTGATGAATTACGACTAGACGAGTCATGTTTAGTGGATATTAGTGTGGTTGAAGTTGTCTAATAATATGAATGGTGATGTATAGCTACTGTTTTCATGATTGAATGGGGGTTATATGTTTATACTAGTTGCGGTTGCTAAGATGTAATAAAACGAGTGAAATTTGTTATCTAGAATTGAAGGACTTGATTTAGGTAACTAAGAATTGTGTTACAAGGTAGAATTGTTAAATTGAATAAAGAACCTCTAATGGACTTGAGACTTGATGAATTAGATGGATTAGAATGAGTAGTTATGAATTAAGAGTTAAAAAGAGGATGAAAGATATATGTGAATCACCTTGGATAAATATGGAACCATTAATGATTAAAGTCATGAATTGAATCAAGGATAAATGAATAGAAACCTTAAGGACAACTTGGTAGTTGCCCCGGGCCTTGAATTGGACGTGGGACCACTTAGGAAGGGTCCCCAATGCGCGAATTGCAGAAAAAACTGTTACTGTAGTTCTGCAGGGCCTGTGAATCGATTCACATAGTTTTCTGGCTCTGTGAATCGAAGTTGTGAATCGATTCACAGCAGTGCAATTCAATTCACAGATTGACTTTTTGACCCTGAATCGATTCACAGGGCTCCTGAATCGATTCATACCCCTGTTTAATGATAACTTGATGTTTATAATGACTTGTAAGGGTTAGTTAAGGGTAGTAACCACCTAGGCTTATTGAATGTTGAATGCTTGACTTGTTTAAAGGGGTTAGTGGTTAGTAACCCCATGATTGATGTTGGTCGCGGGTTGCGTCCAAGTATAGTGTATGTTGATTAGTCCCATTGATTACTGTTTGTATATGTTAATTTATCTTGTTGATTGTTGCTTATTGGTCACGGGTTTGTGATCAATTAATAGGTTGGTATCCAATGGTTTTATTGGGTACCATGTGTTTGTATGACTCGTCGCTGGTTTGCGACATAGTAGGTTTCGTTGTTGTATTCAGGTTTCTATGGTGGCATTCATCGACGCTTCACTGATGGAGGGGACCCCGTGGCTCGTAAGAATTGATTTGAGGACAACGAGTTACTATGACGGCACTCAGCGACGTTTCACTGCTTGGGGGACCGCATGGCTCGTTAGTCTCTGTTGTTCGTTAGTCGTTCGGGTGTAGACTTCGAGTTACTATGGCGGTACTCGTCGACGTTTCACTAATGGGGGGATCACATGGCTCGTTGGTATTGGTTTAAAGAACATTAGGTTACTATGACGGCACTCGTCGACGTTTCACTGAGGGGGGGATCCCATGGCATGATGGCATTGTACGGATGTTGGGGACGCTCACATTCGCTCACCCGGACAAGGTAAAGGATCCTAAGGTTAAGTTGAATAGTTGTAGATTCGCGTTAGCAGGTTATCGATGTAGGATTGTGACTGGTTATGTGGTATTTGTTGGATTGTTGTATGCTTGTTGTTATACTCGTAACATGTTAAATCTAAGGTTATGTTGAATAAATTATAAGTCCGTATTAGCTAGTTGCCGACTAAGTACTGTCGGCCATTTGATGATACACGACGACTTATCGTCGAGACTTGTTTGACCGTGATTGAAATGTTGTCTGACTGTTGACACAACATATTATTTTGCCTATGCCATTGTCTTTTCATTTGAGTATGATTTCTCACCCCTTGTGTTTTGTGGCTACTTGTGCACCCCGTGTACGAGTAGACGATGAGTTTGCAGGTGATGACGTGGACGTGGACGCTGAGGAGTAGACTGTGTGCTACTGCTTAGCTTAGGAGTTATTTACGTATTAGATTGATTTTACTTACCGATGTAAAACAAAGGGTCAAGCTTCGAGATATGTGACATCGGGTTATTGGGTTTAATTCCGCAATTAGTTTTCATTCCGCACATGAGTTATGTTGATGTGAAACTTCTACTCCGTGAAAGATCTTTGTAAAAGCACATTTTTATCTTATTCGCATACGTTTCTATGCATTTCTTGTACGATGGGGTAGAAGGTGTCACATATGTAATTCAAGTGGTAAAAATAGGCTTAAATACCATTTTGGTCCCTTAACTTATTTTTGAGGTTCAATTTAGTCCTTTAACTATTTTTTGGGTCAAATAAGTCCTTTAAGTTTTAAGTTGGGCCAAATAAGTCCTTTAACTATTTTTTTGGCCAAATAAGTCCTTTAAGTTTTTAAGTTAGGCCAAATAGGTCCTACATGGCAATGACTCATTTGGCCCAACTTAAAAACTTAAAGGACCTATTAGACCTAACTTAAAAACTTAAAGGATTTATTTGGCCCAAAAAACAGTTAAAGGACTTATTTGGCCCAACTTAAAACTTAAAAGACTTATTTGACCCAAAAAATTAGTTAAAGGACCAAATTGAACCTAAAAAATAAGTTAAGGGACCAAAATGGTATTTAAGCCGTAAAAATATGTACAAATATGTAGAACTAAATTAGTTTTGCACTTCTTATTTAATACGATTAAATCATACATACGTCCAGCTGAATTTATGACATCAATAATCTTATTTTTTAGGTACAGCAGAAAAAATGCATTCTAACAAAAATCTCAGCCCGCTACATGGATTGCACTCACAAGTTGTTCAAAGAACTCCACTGTCAGACATATCTAACAGTAATTCAAGTATATTCTACTTCAGATTTATGTGCCATACACAATGTCTTAATATTCTACTTCACCTAAAGTTTGCATATAGTCCCAAATATAAAACGGATATATGTTATGTATTCATGACTAATTTATGACATTTTTCAGGCTCTTCAACTGCATGCGCTAGATGAAGAAATGTGCTGAAACAGAAATCAAATAAGAGAAAAACACATGTCATAGGTCTACAACTCATACACTTTTCAATTTTGAGTTTATTACGTGCATACTAAAACATATATGTCTCTGATTCATATTCTATATTTACTTATGTAGATGAAAATCCTTCCATGAACACAGCCACAATCAACCTCCAATCTTCACCACATATTATTCCTTATATGTCATGTCTACCATCGATGTCACCAGGTTGAACATCTATCGTTTAATTTAAATAAATGTATCTTCTCTATTATTAATTTCGATTTTAGAATACAAATGCTAAACAATTTACTTTATGTGCACACTTTGTTGTACAATCACTAACAAAATGTATCATGTTTGTAAAAGCATCAGTCCCTATTCTCACTACCAGCATATATCCAACTAATTTATCGTGCCTATTAAATGTGATCAACGTTCAGTCCTGTACAAGTGCATCCGCTATAGCTAACACAAGGACTATATTGGACACTAAAAAAGTAAAAAAACAAGGCTACTGCATCAGGTACTCTTTGACTTATCTGTTGAACTTTTTACACAATATATATGTTTTTAATGCGTATTGATATGTTGGATACAAAGTTTATCCAATATGTTTTTAAAATAACTGGAAATTAAATTGTCAGAATACAATTATATTGGTTTATCCTAATTTCTAATGTTGTTTTTCAAATTTGGTTGACAGATCAAAATGTTTCCATCAGGACTGTCACACTGAACCTGCAATCTTCACCTTATATGATTCCTCATATGCATTATCTAACATCGATATCAACAAAATTGATGTCTAGCATTCTCATTAAATACATGTTGAAAAATATATTTACGACATTGATTACAGAATTTGGAATGCAAAAATATTTCAAAAACAAGTGGATACAATGTTTTACAAAAACTAATATATATTTGAATGTTTGTAAAAGGATCGGTCCATGTGTTCAATACTTATATATATATATATATATATATATATATATATATATATATATATATATATATATATATATATATATATATATATATATATATATCCAAACAATATGTCCTTGATGTCAAATGTTACTTACGTAAAGTCCTCTCCAAGTGCGTCTGTTAGATCTACTAGAAAGACTATATTGGGCAGCAAAAGGTCGTCGACGTCATCTGGTATACTTTTACCATTTTGCTAAATAAATTGATAAATATTTTGTATTAATCTTAAATAAAAACTAAACACTCTAGATTGATCTTTTTTTTATGATTGACCATGTTTTTCATATTTTGTAGTGCATGGATATGCAAACTTACAAATCAGTGAAACTCCACTTGCAAGCAATGTGTATTCAACCCCTGCAACATGTTCAGGTTGTTACGTTATAATTTCTTATGTTACACTATACCTTACAAAGTATTAGTTTAGCTGAATAACTTATATATCGTAATCATGAAAAATGTTAATGCTATGCTTTTTGTCAACTTATGGCACTGTTGTACCACGTCTTCAAACACATACAAACATACGGTCCTCTAAGGAAATAAACCAAACTAATATGAGACGGCTAGGGAAAAGTGTTAAGCATTCAACTGATTTCATAACCACGATGCCATCTACAAGACTCAATTTTGACTTTGAGAGTGATAAAAATGTCAATGAAGACGTTGGTTCTTCCGTTGGTAACTTTAGTTTTTGATGCTATACAAATTCTAACACATGTTATTGACAATGCTATATTGTTTACTAACTGAAAATTATTTGTGTTACTTTAATGTAATTGAAGATACGTTTGATCAAAAAGATAGGCCATTGTACAAGTCACCCATATACGACAAAGCAGAGGTGCAACATGAGTTCATTTCTAAATATACCACAAAGTGCATTATATTTTTGTGTAATCCTTCATTGTTAAAAGATAAAGTGTAATTGTTTTTATTTTGTATATTTGTTCCAGAATGTCTTGATTGTGGAGATCCAATATGTTTATATAAATTTTGTAAGACACGACTATGGTTTGAAGAGAGGGCTGTTAAAGCTAACACATCGCCAATCCTAGAGTTTTTTTTGTGTGTTGTATGAAGGGACAAGTGGACTTGCCATTGATAAAAGAGTCACCGTCGTTGTTAAGACTTATAAATGGAGAAGACCCCAGAAGTAAAAAAATTTAGAGATAATATCAAAGCATAAAACAACATGTTTTCATTTACTTCTATTGGAGGGAAGATTGAAACATCAGTAAATGATGAAGGCAGTCCACCACAATTCATCCTTAGTGGTCAGAATTAGCATCATATAGGAAGTTTGAAACCAGAAAGCGGATGCACACCTAAATATGCTTAGTTGTATATATATGACACACAGAATGATATGTCCAATTGAATCAGTCATTTCAGGTAAAAATTACATGTTTGATTATGTAGTTGAGAATTATATATATGACATCATTCACTCTATACTAATACAAATTGTTTTTTATGTCAGTTCAAATCGAGGTTCACAATGCCTTGATGTTTCATTAGTAAATGACTTGACAAGGATTGTTGAAGAACACAATGAATACGCCAAGACGTTTCGACAAGCTAGAGATTATGTTGAAAAAATCCATACTCTATTTTCTATATAAGGTTGATTAGAAATCGCTCTTCAGATGCAAGAATGCACAATACACCGTCATGTGATGAAGTTGCAGCATTGATCATTGGTGATGACAACTGTGTCGAGAAAGGTCGAGATATAATTGTTAAAAATGTAAAAGGTGAGTTCGAAAGACTTCATGAGATGCACACTACATTCATTCCTCTACAATATCCACTAATTTTTGTTTACGGCGAGGATGGTTATCAAGAGGATATTCAGATCACTGAAAGAGAATGACGTACCAGAAGTCTTAAGAGACAAAGAGTTAAACTAAGAGAGTTCATTGCATTCAGGATACAAGGGAGAGATGTTGAGTACAGTAATGTGGTAAATTCAAGAAGATTATTTCAACAATTTGTTGTTGACTGCTACACAATAGTTGAGTTCCAAAGGCTCTCTTATATACGCACAAATTAGTCTGTCATCAGATATGACATTTTAAATGGTTTACAAGATGCTGTTAGTAGAGGTGAAACAGACACATCTTTTATTAGTAGACGTGTTATACTGCCAACGTCATTCACATGTAGTATGAGATACATGTTCAACAACTGTCAGGACGCAATGGTTATTTGCAAATGCTTTGGATATCCTGATCCTTTTATCACGATAACATGCAATCCAAAGTGGAGGGAAATTAATGAGTTTCTTTCAGATAGGCATCTTAAGACATGTGATAGACTGGATATAGTTTTGCGTGTGTTTAAGATTAAGTTGGATCAACTGATGGTAGATTCACTGCAACATTTTAGCCTTTTGACAACGCCTAGTTTTATAGCAGTAAAAAAAAACCGTTCTCTTATATTATAACATGCAACGGTTTCTTATTCATTTGGTATATTATTTGTGATTTTATAATTTTTATGTGCAACATTTAAAAACCGTTCTCCAAAGGTAATAGAATTTTTTTTATTTATGTTTATTTTATTTCTTTAAACAACAACTAAAGACTGTTCTTTTAGTTTTTATAAATTATGAAAACAAAGCAAACCGTACTTAAAGATTTAACATTTTCAATCCCGCAAGAATTTTATTTTGCCCTCGTTTGCGATTTTACTCGCTATCTCTCGTGATCTTTTCGAAGACTTACTCAAACCCTTATTTTTTCATTAAAAAAACCCTCAGATTCATTGAGTGCTTCTCTCGTCACTCATAATCTCTCGCAGTCACCTCTCCACCATGCCGAACGTGAAAATCCGGCAGGCCGAGGGACATTCGCATGCAGGCACACTATCACAGTCGCACGCTGGCATGTTGTCACAGTCGCACGCCGAAGTACAATCGCACGCCGTCACAGTCGCCTCTCCACCACATCTATTTGCTTATTTTCTTGTTATGCACTTGTGATTTGTAAATAAACACGCCCTAATTGACTCACGCGCGCTTTTGTCTGCAATACCTAAGGATATTAAGCAAGGCACTTGTGCGCTTCGCCGTTAACAGATTTTGCGAATAAGAGTGGGACTTGGTGAAACATTTGGCTGAGACCTACCCTCATTCTTTGCTTTGGCCTCCTTCCTCGGTTATTCACGCTTCTTCTACTTATCCAATCAATTTTGATTGTTTTTATTTATTTATTTCGGGTTTGTTGAGTTGGCCTTCTATTGAAAGCTTTTGGGCCTTATATCTCGTGGAATTGCAGGTTTATTGCATAGAGGAGTCCCAATTTGTTTCAGAATTTGAAGGATCATTTTGATTCTACACTTCTGCTGCAGTTGGAGAGGTATTTTATTTGTATTAATTGATTGGTTTTTGTATGCTTGAATTGCTTACGGTGTTTTCGTATCTAGTAAGACTATTTGCTTGAGTTAATGACCAATTGTGTCTCTGACATTTGAAAAATAATCAGTTTGGTCCCTTACTTTATCAATATTCCAAATTAGTCCCTATATTTTGAAAAAAGTGTATTAGTTACATCCCCGTCAGTTTCGCAGGGACCAAATTAATATTAAGTTATAAATCACAAAGACCTGTTTGCTAATAAGTGACTAAATTGAAAGACTATTTTGGAACTCTGTTAACAGACAGAACTGACAGAGGGATGTAATTAATACACTTTTCAAATTCCGGGACTAATTTGGAATATTGAAAAAGTAAGGGACCAAATTGATTTTTTTTTAAATTTCAGGGACTAAAATGGTTATTAACTCAAATTTGCCTGTATCCATTTAGATACTGCCTTGAGATAATAAAAAAATGGTAATTTGTTTGAGATCGAGAGAAAAGCATGCCACATGGTTTTTAACAAGGAAACTCTGGATAAAGAATTAGGCAACATCCAAATACATACATACATACACACACACACACACATATATATATATATATATTTCCTTGTTTCAAATCATGTTATGTTGTTGAATGACTTTTCAGTTCACTGGATGACTTTGGAAAGATAGCAAACTACGATTTGATTCATAAAATATTGCTAAACCACGTATTCAAGCATTTGGATTCTCATGCCATCGAAGTTTCACCAACCAAATTTCAATGGGCACTTTTGGAGTAGACATTTGAAACACCTATATTAATCTCATGAATAATGGTAAACACTAGAAATTACTTAAACCAAGGCAAGTATGAATTAATTAACAGTTCATTTCTTTTGCTTTGACTTACATTTGAAAATTCGATCATTTATGTATGATCATGATAGTTTTTTTTTTTTTTTGCTGCATAGACTTTTCAGATAAGTTGCCTATTCTTTGAGGCTTTAGGAAAGGAGTAAAAAAAAGGTTTATTAGAAGTATAACTTTTACCTTTTTTTAATGAAGAGACATGATAGGAAAAAAATAGTTCCATAAATAAATCTTTATTTGTAGCAACATGGCTATCATAGTGTGATATGATCATACTTGGGCTGGTGCTCCTGCAAGGTTCTAGCTCACCAAAGGATTCCGAGGCTACATCTTTGATTTCAGCTTCCTAACTGGTTTGTTGACAATTCTTCTGGCAAATGAATATGTGAAGGGAGAAAAAAAAAATTAAGGAAAAGTTCAAATATGGCAGTTAGCAGAGGCAATAGATATCATATTCTTATGCGTTTTTCCTCTCCTATAGAGCCCAGGCAATTGGGCAACCATATGGGAAAAAATTAATTATATCAAACTCCAGCTATGATTTATAAATACTAACTCAAACTTTGCAACCCAGGAAAATCATGACTATAGGACTAAATAATAATTAATTTTTTGCTAGAGGCTCTTCATGGACATGCAAAGAGAGGACAAGGGAGGAATTGAAAGACAGAATAAAATAGATTAAGCAAAAACTTGGTGCGTTGAAAAGGAAGAAGTACAAAGGAAACATGAAAAAAAAAATAGAACAAAGAACAAAAAGAGGCAAAGAGAGGGAATAAAATGAAACATATATTAGCAAAAGTGAAACTGATGATTGGTAATTAGCAGATATTAATGATCATTGAAAAAATTTGAGGAAATAAAATGGAAATTAAAATTAGCTTCTGTAAAAATGAATTGAAGGAGAAAAAGTTGCAGCTAAATTTAGAAGGGAGGAAAAAAGGGGAAAGGGTCTAGGGTGCACAGTTAGTTAAGCCTAACTAACTCACTGGTGCAGAATACATCTACTACGCCGGTTAAAATGGACTTTTTACGTCGGTTTTCAATCCGACGTGTATTCTCCCAGCGTAATATGATTGGACTTATTACGTTGGTTTTTCAACCGGCATAAAAAAATCACTTTTTACGTCGGTTATACACAAAAACCGCAGTAAAAAATAGTTTTAACAAAGAAAGGAAATTATTACAGATATGAGCAATTAATGTGTATCAGTAAATTGATCATGCATATCTGTCATTAGCTGGAATATATAATTAGTTGACCATGCATATCTGTAATTATTGTAATTAGTCTAAGTCAATCTTGTAGAATCAGGGATAGGAGAATTTGTAGGCAAAATTGATTTGTATAGATATGAAATAGGTTGTATATATTGACACCATCAGGTAATGGAAGAATTATATTTTCTCCTCCAATTTCTATTATGGTATCAGAGCAAAAAGATCCGAAAGATGAAAAGAAACCAGAGAAATCTGAAACCCTACACCAAGGGAAGCGACAACTTCCCCTTTTGACCTTACCTCAAATGACAACCCTGGGAATCTAATTACTCAGGTGCAACTGCGAGGCGAGAACTATGAAGAATGGGCACGTGCGATGAAAACATCCCTCTGTGCAAGAAGAAAATGGGGATTTATCGAAGGAACCATAAACAAACCGAAAGAAGGGACCTCTAAAATAGAAGACTGGTGGACTGTCCAGTCCATGCTTGTGTCATGGATCCTGAACACGGTGGAGCCGAATCTGTGTTCTACCATATCCTATATGGAGAATGCAAAAGATCTGTGGGAAGACATAAAGGAAAGATTTTCGGTTGCGAATGGATCCAAAATACATCAATTGAAAACAGATCTAGCTGCGTGTAAGCAAGCAGGAATGACTATCGCAACTTATTATATTATGGGAAGCTGAAAGTGTCATGGGATGAACTAGCAGACTATGAGCGAATACCAGTGTGTAGTTGTAATGGCTGCAGCTATGTAATAACTCCAAAACTCGAAAAGCGTAGAGAGGAGGAACGGGTGCATCAATTTCTGATGGGGCTCGACGATGCTGTCTATGGAACGATGCGTTCCAATCTTCTCGCTGCGGATCCCCTACCGTCTTTGAATAGAATATATTCTTCCATGATACAGGAGGAGCGAGTCAGAGCTATCACAGGGGCAAAGAAGAGCGAGGAGATGTTATGAGACTTACAGCGCAAGTTGGAGGAAATATTAGAGGACATGGAGATTTCAAAGACAAGTCAATGTTCTGCACCCACTGTAATAGAAGTGGGCATGATACCCCCAATTGCTTCCAGCTGATTAGATATCCCAATTGGTGGGGTGATAGGCCGAAAAATGAAGGCAAAAGTGGGGCACGAGGGAGAGGCCACCATCGAGGAGGAGCAGGTCGAGGAAAAGGAGCTGCTGTTGTGCGTGCCAATGCTGCACAAGCTAGTGTAAGTTCATTTGTAGGTGAGTCTGAGAAGGATGGGTTTCCAGGGATAACTTTTGGGCAGTGGCAGAAGCTGATGGAGATACTGAACATACCCAAATCTGATATGGGAGAGAAAATGACAGGTAAATCACAAAGCAATTCATGGATACTAGACAGTGGAGCATCGAATCACATGACAGGGACCATAAAAATCATGTGTGATCTGCATGATATACAAACATGCACTGTTGGTTTGCCAAATGGACAGAACGCACGTGCAACTAAGGAAGGAGTTGTCTTATTGGATGGAGGGTTGAAGCTCTATAATGTTCTCTATGTTCCAAATCTAAAGTGCAATCTGATATCTGTCTCCCAATTGACGGATGACTTGAATTGTACTGTTCACTTCGCTGACAAATTATGTGTTTTGTAGGACCGCACCTCGAGGATGTTGATTGGAGCGGGTGAATGGCGGGATGGGCTCTATTACTTTCGGGAAATATAAAGAGTGCGAGCATGCAGAGTTGTAGGAGTAAATCAGCTTGAGTTGTGGCGTCGGCGGCTAGGACACCCCTCTCTAAAGGTTACTCAACTAGTTTCAGGCATTAGTAAGAATAATGGGCATGTTGAGTTGAATAAAAACTGTGATGTGTGTTTGAGAGCAAAACAAACTAGCGAAAAGTTTTCTCTTAGTGATCATGTAGCCAATGATGTGTTTGAATTGATTCACTGCGATTTATGGGGCCCTTATAGAACTGCTTCATCTTGTGGTGCTTTCTATTTTATGACAATTGTGGATGACTACTCTCGTGGTGTGTGCATCTATTTAATTAGTAAAAGAGAAGTTTCACAAACACTCATGAATTTCTTCCCTTTGATCAAAAGACAATTTGATAAACAAGTAAAGATTTCTAGAAGTGACAATGGAACATAATTCACTTGCATGAAATGTTATTTTCACGAAAATGGGATTATTTTTCAAACCTCGTGTGTTGGTACACCTCAGCAAAACGGGAGAGTTGAGAGAAAACATAAAAACATTCTTAATGTAGCACAGGCTTTGCGATTCCAAGGTAATCTTCCTATTGATTTTAGGGGTGAGTGTATTCTAACTGCATGATATTTGTTGAATAGATATCCTTCTGCAGTTTTAAATGGCAAAACTCCATATGAGATGTTGCATGGACAAGCACCTTCGCTTGAACATATACGAGTGTTTGGATGTCTCTGTTATGCACACAATCAAAACAGAAAAGGAGATAAATTTTCCAGTAAGAGTAGAAAATGTGTTTTTATTGGATACCCGTATGAAAAGAAAGGATGGAGATTGTTTGATCTTGAGAGTAGAGAATAGTTTGTCTCTCGAGATATAGAATTTATCGAAACCGAGTATCCATTTACTGGTAAGTTTGATACTATACCCGATGCAAATTTAAGCCCCGTATTGGAGGATGAGGATGCTAAATTGGATGAGGAAGAGTTGGACAGGGGTACTGATCGTGGGGAGGCGACTTTAGGCTCTGACCAAGGTGAGCCCACCTTAAATGATAGGGGGTGAAGAAGTTGAAGTAGAAGATCATTTGCTTCAGAAACATTGTCAGAAAATGGGGTAGAATTGACAGGTTCCCCAATTGCAACTATAGAAACTCTTGGAAAGGGACACAGACAAAAAATGCCCTCCACTAGATTACGAGACTTTGTCACCCACACAACTCAGAAGATGAGCCCATCCAGCCACTCGCCTTCTTCGTCATCGTCCTTAGGTACGCGTTATCCAATAGCGCACTATGTTAACCTTGAGAAGTTTTCCTTGGCACATCGAGCTTTTCTTGCAGGTCTTGATCTTGACAGGGAACCTACCTCCTACGCTGAGGCGGTGAAAGATCTTAAATGGAGGAAAGCCATGAAAAGTGAGATTCAAGCGCTTGAGAAGAATGGAACATGGTTCATTACTCACTTACCTCCAGGAAAGAAGACACTTGGATGTAAATGGGTTTACAAAGTTAAACACAAATCTGATGGGACGGTAGAGAGATTTAAAGCTCGCTTGGTGATACTTGGCAATCACCAAGTTGAAGGAATAGAGTACAATGAGACTTTTGCTCCCGTTACTAAAATGGTGACTGTGCAAACCGTCCTGGCAATAGTTGTAGTGAAAAATTGGGAGTTACATCAGATGGATGTACATAATGCTTTTCTTCATGGGGATCTTCAAGAGGAAGTTTTTATGAAACCACCGCCTGGATTTCACACCATGCAGCTTGGGATGGTATGTAGACTCCATAAGTCTCTATACAGGCTTAAACAAGCTCCACGATGTTGGTTTGCCAAGTTGTTCACTGCACTAAGAGCATACGGGTTCAAACAATCACTATCTTATTACTCTTTATTTGTGCTGCAGCAACAAGATTCTATTCTTGTGGTATTAGTTTATGTTGACGGTCTCATTATTTTTGGGAATAATCACACTGTGATTTCGGCATTCAAAACCTACTTGCACACTTGTTTTCATATGAAAGATTTAGGAACTCTGAAATATTTTCTTGGCGTGGAAGTAGCAAGATCACCCATGGGAGTTCTTCTTTGTCAAAGGAAGTATGCTCTGGACATAATTTCTGAAACTGGCCTTCTTGGTTCTAAGCCTGCTTCCACTCCGCTTGAGCAGAACCATCACTTGGCTCTTGCTACTGGAGATGTCCTTGGCCAACCCGAGAAGTATCGACATTTAGTTGGCCGTCTTATCTATCTGTGCTTCACAAGGCCAGAACTTTCGTACTGTGTTCACATTTTGTCTCAGTTCATGCAACAACCAAAGCAAGAACATTGGGACGCTGCTTTGCGGGCAGTACGCTGTCTAAAAGGCAATCCTGGGCAAGGCATTTTGTTGCGCCATGACAGCTCCTTGCAACTGTATGGATGGTGTGATTCAGACTTGGCTAGTTGCCCTTTGACGCGACAATCACTCACATGGTGGTTTATTCCTCTTGGTAACTCACCCATCTCTTGGAAAACCAAGAAGCAACACACCGTTTCTCGATCTTCTGCCGAAGCTGAGTATCAATCTATGGCTACCGTCACTTATGAGCTAAAATGGCTCAAAGGTCTTCTCTCTAGTCTTGGTATTTCTCATACCCAACCAATGTGAATTTACTGTGATAGCCAAACTGCTCTTCATATTGCTAAAAATTATGTTTTTCACGAACGGACCAAACACATTGAAGTTGATTGTCATTTTATCCGGGATGAGATAGTCAAAAATCACATTCGCCCTACATATGTGTCTACTACTACACAATTGGCTGACATTTTCACTAAGACACTTGGGCGGTCTCAATTTCTCTCCTTGCTTGGCAAGTTGGGCATTCACAATCCTCCTGCTCCAACTTGAGGGGGGTAACAAGGAAAGGAAATTATTACAGATATGATCAATTAATGTGTATCAGTAAATTGATCATGCATATCTGTCATTAGCTGGAATATGTAATTAGTTGACCATGCATATCTGTAATTATTGTAATTAGTCTAAGTCAATCTCGTAGAATCAGGGATAGGAGAATTTGTAGGCAAAATTGATTTGTATAGATATGAAATAGGTTGTATATGTTGACACCATCAGGTAATGGAAGAATGATCTTTTCTCCTCTAATTTCTATTAAGTTTAAATAGGAAACAACAACACTTTTTATGGCGGTTTTTTCCTAAAACCACCATAAAAAGTTGACTTTTCACGTCGATTTTATGAAAAAACCGCCATAAAAAAGGTTCTTGGAAAAAAATTGACTTACTACCCCCGTTATCTGATAAAACCAGTATAGTAAATAGACTTTTCACGCCGGTTTTATGAAAAAACTGGCGTTAAAAGTGACATTTAATGTCAGTTTTACTAAAAACCGGCGTGAAATGTATAGTTTTTTTTTTTAAATTCCGTTACCCGCTGTATGCGTACAAAGCTTATAAACAATTCACAAACTAAATGCCACAATTCAGAAACACAACACAAGCATATTCAAAAACAACATTTTATATACAACTTTTAACATTTATTCAAAATCAATTCACAATATATTATATTATAGATATATTATAGCCTTCCCTTGTTAAATTAGTAGTATTCAATATTTATTATATGCTTTATCAGTAAAGCCATAAACTACATGGTGATAACAACTACCTAAGACACAATGGCAATCATTTGTCAGAAACAAGAGCTTTGATTTTGTTTTGAAGATGAGCTTCATGGTCCTCGAGGCGACATTTGACAGCATCATTTTCCCAACGAATCAATGTTGGAACCCCTGTGAGCTTGAACCTAGGATCCACCCTCCATGGATGTTGGGGGTTCCTCCATGTTGGTCTATCTCCAAGATAAGCTCTCAAAAGTGCAATTTCATCAGGTGAAGCCTCAAGCTTCTTGTGGATCACAGGCTCAGCTCTCACACAGTCTAACAAGGCAAAAGTAAATATCATCAAAACATAAGGACAAAACTAGTCATATTCATAAAAAAAACCAGAAATACAAACATCAATTTGTAGGAAGCTCTTCTTCCCCACTCCACACACACAAACATCATTTTTATAGATACAAATTCATTCAATACCAAATACTAAACTCATTCAATACCAAATTTATTCAAAACCAAATACCAGACTCATTCAGTACCAAATACCAGACTCATTCAATACCAAATTCATCAATACCAAATACAAAAACGAATTCATTCAAATTCAATCGCACCATGTCATTTTTGTTGTGTTGCTTTTCTTGCTCGTCGTCTTAGTAGTTCTGGGTTAAGATTTTACTCCTCAATCTTAGTCACAAAAAAGTGTGCCCAAGTTTCCGGAAGCTCGACAATTTCTTCAGCACTGTATGGTTTTATGCCACGATCATCGAATAACTAAAAGTTCAATTCAAAACATATCTAATTAACTAACTACAAATATTGTAAGGTATCAAAAAGATCGATTAACAAGTTATGAAATATTTTATTACCAAATCCCATTCAGAGGTAATACTCATCGTGACAATGGACAACATGGTCTTCATGACATAGTAGCCACATGCCCATGAGTTGTCTTGGTAAGGCCCCTACAAATGACAATATAAATTAGTAAAAATTGAAGTGGCACAAAGAGTCACAAGAAGAGGGGTTGAATTGTGACCCTTTTAAAATTTTCAACCTGAAACTTAGAGGACATGCTCTCAAGTTGATACTTGGAGATGAAACTATTAGCATAAAACATTCTTCTGAATATCTTCTTGTTGGCTTAAAACAGTTTTAGAAAACATTCTCAACTTGAGTAGGTTCCACGCAGTGAACTTACTCTAGTTGTGCAGGATGCATGTAAACATGAGTAGGTTCTGTTTTAAGCATAAATCAATGTGAGGTTTAGTGGATGATACAGTATGAGCAATATGTAAAGTATGCAAGAGATAAGGAATGAGTACCACAAAGAGGATTTTTATAGTGGTTCACCCAACAACCATGGGCTACATCCACTCCTCACCATTAGTGAGATTTTTCCACTATTTCCCAAATAGTACAAGTGTTCTTTCACCCAGCCTCTTCAAGTCAAGCACAAGTGTTCTTTCACCCAGCCTCTTCAAGCTGTTGCCTAGTATTCTTTTGCATAGCCTATACAGGCTTTCTCCTTCATCTTCTACCCATTGTTTTCCTCACCAACACTCACCCATCCTAGGTAGCTTGATAGAAAATATCTTCCCAAGACTTTTCTCATCAACACTCACCTACCCTAGGTAGCTTGGTAGAAATACATGGTAAAGAATGTTACAAAGGGGGTTTAGGATTAATTACAGCTTGGTTACACTTTGATAAGTGGATATAAACAATAAAGCAAGCTAAGCACTCTCTCTTAGATATCCAAGATGTTAAGCACATATGAACAATAGTGTGAAAGAGGAGAATAAAGGAGAGCATTGGTTGATGTTGATAAGGCTTGTGTTTAATCTCTCTTCCTCTTTGATTCTGATGCATTTCAGCTATTGGACACTCCTAGAGTGGATGAACTTTGAAGAATAAAGCTGAACATGCTTCTGCAGTAAACTTGCTTATAACTTTAGCAAGTTCGAAGCAGGGAGAGCAAGATGGGGATAAAGCAGAATCTACTTAAGCTCAGTGTAAACCCATTCTCTCTGGTTTTTTCAGCTGCCCTTTCAGATATTTATAGACTCCTTTTGAATAACTAGCCATTGCAGAGCCGTTGGGAAACTTTGGGAAGGTTTTGTGCAGTGTAATGAATAGTACTGCAAAAAGCAGATTTGCTTTTCACCTACTTTCGCCTCGCTCACATCAGCTTTTGGAGCCTTCTCTTGCTGAACTTCCTCATTTGCAGCATTAGCAGCAACTTCCTCTTGATTTCAGTGATTGTTCTTCAATAAATGACATGGTGTGCAAGTGTTTGATGCATTTAATTTATTCTTTGCTGCAGAATTTGTTTGTGTAGTAAACGAGAGTAAGTTTGAACTTGCTCACACTGAGTAAGTTTACAAACATTTGCTTTAAATCACTGCAGCTTGCATTCTTCTATTATCTTCTCCACTGTGTGACATGTAACCACTGTTTAAATAAAGGTTCAATGATGATATAGTCGTTGCTACAGTGTTTGACACTTTTCCCACTTGTTTTGATACTTTTCTGTTGAACCTTTATGTTTTTCTGCAAGCTGTCATGACACATTCTGCAGCAGAACTTACTCAAAAATATTCTGCAGCAGAACTTACTCAAAACCTTCTTAGAACCTTCTCATTTCAGCAGAACATACTCTTGTACAGTAACAGAGAGTAAGTTTGAACTTACTCACCCTGATGCATTTAATTTGTCCCTTTGCTGCAGAATCTGTTTGTGCAGCAAATGAGAGTAAGTTTGAACTTACTCACCCTGAGTAAGTTTACAAACACTTGATTTTAATTTCTAAAACTCTTCTTCTCAAGAATGATGTCCAATGCCAATTCATCATTATCACAGAGTCTTATGTTTAATCTCCATTGTCTTCTTGCTTGACATTGTGAATCCTTTTCTTCTTGATGTGAACTTCTTCATGCGGATTCTTCTTCCATGAACCTTCTCTTCTTGATTTAATTCTTCTCTCTTCTTATCATGACCTTCCTCTTCTTGCTTGAACCTTTCATACTTGCTGTGAATCTTCTTCTTCTTGCTTGAGCTTATATACTTGTTCTGAACCTTCAGGTGCTGTGATGAATAAAACTCTAGATGATAGTTTTCTCATCCTCCTCTCATGGTTCTATAGTAGCCTTCTCATATCTTCATGAAGCTTGTGATGCTACTATTGTAATCCTCTGATGCTACTCTAATTCTTCAATGGTTGAGTAGATATAACATGCACTTTGTTGATATGAGTAGCTTGTCGATTGTCCACTTCTGAGATACCTATTCTTTCAACAAAACTCAAGTGCAAACATTAGTGGATCACCATTCAGAAAACTTAACACTTAGTTCAGAAGGTTTGTTGTCATTAAAACACATATCAAACGGGTTTTGATCTCAACATTCTCCCCCTTTTTGATGATGACAAACCTTCAAAACAAAACTTAAGTTTTCTGGATGGATATAATAACAAATGCAAGAATGTTTATGGATATACAATTAAACTCCCCCTAAACATATGCAAGAGGTTAATTCTTAACATTCATCATTAATTATTTCCATCCATATTTCTTTCCTCTATTTATCTCCCCCTTTTGGCATCAATCAAAAAATGTGAGGGGAGGATCCTAAGGGCTTAGGAGGATCAGAGCCTGGCACAATATGCTTCTATTGATCACACAAGGCAAGCATATATTTAAGAGGTTTATGCACAAATCAAAGTTAGCAAGTTTGCATTTAACATTAAGAGCTTATGAAGAACATCGATTATTTCAGTAAATATTGTAATCAAGAAATAGACAATGATAGCAAAAGCAATACATCCGAATTACATCAAGCATTTCAAAATATTCAGAAATTTAACATACTCACTCCATGCTCTCTCCAATTTGGTAAAGGTGTTTTGACCTCAATTACAATGCAAGTTTTAAAGATAAGAGCATTTTCTAATTTGGAATACTCTCCCTGAGTATATGAGATGGTCATCCACTTATCAATAGAGGCAATCCTTTCCTTGTAGATATGCTCATTCTCATTGTTAGGATTTACTCGAAAGCTTTTATAATTTGGAGAAAAAACTCTTATATAATTTGGAGGAAAAACTCTTTTAATACCCATTGTATAGGGTTCAACTAATGCAAAGTTATTAACAACCTTCTTATATTTTGAAGATCTTTCTTGGGCACAAATGCGGATCAACAAATTTATCTCAAGCCTTAGAAGTGTTCAATTATGAAGTACAATTGATTTTAGCATTTAATTCACCTCAAAACTTTGCAAGGCAATACTCACTTAGAGATAACAGTTTGGGGATAATCAATTGACCATATTTAGTTATCCAAAATAATTACTGAATTAGTGATCTAATCCTATGCATGTTAATGACAATACAAAGGCAAACTGCACAGTAAAATTCTGCACAAAAATTCTGCACACACAAGTTATCATTATGCACATGCTTGAACTTACTTTCAATAGGAAATGTGTGTGAAACCTCTAGGTTGCTGCTGTCACTAGTTGCATTGTTTGAAATACATTTTGAGCACTTTTAATTCATGTATCACAACTGAATTATGCAGCAAGTAAGATTTATTATGCAGAAAAATGCATTCATATTATGCAGAAAAATGCATTCATATGCCACATTGTGACTCATATCTCCATTTTTGACTTCATACATGCAAGTACAACATGATAGTCATTAAAACAACACTTCCATGCTAAAGGTAAGTCAAATACAAGTTTAGGAACACAGTATGCAGACCTTATTCATTTCAGATCAAATTTGAAATTTATAGCACATTTAATTTCAAACATCCACAAGAAGGCAATCAATTCGGTATGGAAGACCAGTCATATCGGCTCTTTTAAAATCCTTCCAAAATTATATCCTATGTTAGAATATTCATTTAAAACATGTTGAAGAAGGATATTTTACAGAAGCCATATCAGAGTCTCAATTTTTGAAAAGCCATAGTCAAAATATTACACTTAGGCATCAAGCAAAATATAGGCTAATCAAGATATGCATACTAAGTTGGATTAATCCAAAATTTTGTAATGAGATTCATACATGAATATAAGACTTATAGAATAAGATATGACATGAAAAATGCACTACAAGTCAGACTTATGCAAGGACATCAATTGACTTAGATTAAATTACCAAAAACATGAGTTTTTGTCAATTTTCTTGTTTTAAGTCTTAGGTCTATCATGCTCTTCATACACAAGAGGATAACTTCAAAATACAAATGATCTTTTTAACATTAAGAGCATATTCATCACACAACAGAAATTACACATAGTAGAGATTGCATAGCAATACAATTAGAGCACATTTGTAAGAGTTGCTAACTTAGCCATAAAGAGGTGAACTTGCACAAAATGATGTCAATTCATTTAACATACGACAGGATAGTCTAGAAGCGAACACTGTACAACATGTAAGCCAAAATCATGCAGAGACTGATAGTTAACAAAGCAGCCCTTCATCCAATATTTCAAGAACACAAATTCAATTGATTCTTAACATGTGTTCTTAAAACCTAAAGCATCATGCAATGATTTTAATTGTCAGCCCAGATTTGCAAACTTGTTTATGGTCAATACATTAGCTTGAGAATGACTTAAATCAGAGGTTGTGCAACATATATCATGTAAGCAGGGGATTAGGCAAATGCGCATTCAAGTTTGTGACAAAATAATGATTCGTGTAATTAAGATTTAAAAGTCATGTATTTTTGCATCAATAGTTCTATCATGCATTCCTAACATCAAGACCATCCAATTAATCAAATAACATCATTGCATACCAGAATTCAGATTTATCATAGTGCAAGAGGATAAGATTTGAGTGTACCTCCCTTAATGACTTTCCTTATTTGAGGCTTATATATTGAGAGCTTGAGGACACTTGATTAATGGTTAAGAAGATGAATTTCAGCATTTTGTTGTATCCTCCTGATGTGGGCATGTGCATCCTCTTCAATGTTCACTTGAGAGGAACATCCTTTCATAGAGAGGCTTGAGGTGCTGAGAATGGAAAGGGAAGTATGTTCAGAGCAATTGACTCTTTGCACTTTAGCTGAGATAGAGTAATTGTGGCTTCATCTTTATCAAGTTTCTTATCAGAGAATTGCAGAGAAGTCTATTTGAGGAGAATATGTGTTTGAGCAAGTTGAGCTTCTGGAGGTTGGTAAACTTCAGAGTGATGTTGTTCTTGTTCCTCAGGAACATCCTCTCAGTAGGATGTTCAGTATGCTCCCCCTAAGTATATTCCATGTCCTCTTTATGAGCCTTCTCATGAATGCCCCATTGCACTTGACTTTTCTTGGCAGCCTTCTTGTGTTTTTCTTTAAACACATCATGAGGGGTCTTTTTAAGGTATGTCTCATTTTTCTTTGAGATGATAATTAGCAACTTTTCATTTTTATCCTTCAATGGATTTGCATCTCTTAAAGAGGCACTCTCTTTTGTTCATGGCATTCAACTAGTAATTCTGCAAGAGAAGATACAAATAATTTTGGTACCCAAGACTTATTGGGTCCTCACGGGTTAGTCTACCACTTCTCAAGAGATATGTTAATGTATTGACATTGTAAGGTCTCATAACCAAAATGTTACAGTGTGAACATATAGCCTTGGCCTTTTGAGCATCAACATGAAGTCATGAATAATATTTTATGCATCTAAAAGCTTTCTAAAGATATGTCCAGTTTAATATCCCTTTTAATTTGCACTCAAATTTTCTAGGCACTTGTTGTCATTTAACAAGAAATTTCAAATTCAAACACAACTTACAAAAATTTGTATTCCTCAAATAAAAGAGTTTGCCCATTTCAAAAACAAAGACCTGAGTTGAAAAACCTTAAAATCATTTCTCTTTTTATATCTTTAAGAGAGTTAGAAAAAATAATTTTATGCAAATTTATGAGCACACAAGCAAGGATTTTTGAAGGACTTACTCACAATAATATATAAGTATGAAGCAATACCACTTGACAATTATGCATTCCAATAACTGAAAACATTAGCACTTTATACACACAGAAAGACGATTTTGATGTTTGGGCAAATATGAATGAAGCACCACGTCAAAAACAACAATGAAACATGACATCTTCAAATTAGCAAAAGACAAAATATGTTCATTTTTTTGTTTTTACTATTTCTCTGTTTATTTTTTAATATATATAACAGCGAAATACGTTGGCCTTGTTCACAAATAGATTATTTCAATATAGCCCAAAAACTACAGCATGATCACATTTGTTTCTTAAGCACTTGTCCAGTACGTTAACCATGTTTTGGA
Organism: Calophaca sinica; assembly: GCA_037113605.1. Lineage (NCBI taxonomy): Eukaryota > Viridiplantae > Streptophyta > Magnoliopsida > Fabales > Fabaceae > Calophaca > Calophaca sinica. Next base: position 106,330,124 of record CM073735.1, on the reverse strand, counting down.
AAATCATGTCATTGACATTTATGATGGACACTATGTGTAGTAAATTAAATGGTGTAATGAAAAGCTGACACATGCAATATGAAATATTTTATTAAGTCACCTTAAATCATGGCATGTCCAGCACCAAGTTGCTCCCAATTTTCCATTAATCACGTGATACACTTCACTTACTGTTTCACTTTTTGTCTCATGGTTTGTACAGCTTCCACTTGTTAAAACTACTTCACGCAAATGGTCAGATATGAACTAAAATTTGACTGGACCAAAAAAAATGATTTGACCGACTTTATGCCATCTTGGGTTGCAACCTCCAACTCTTTTACTTCTACTCATCTTACCCTTTTTCTTTTTCTTTTTATCAATACCCAGTATATTTATGAGAATACCACAACACTTGGGTACTTTGATCTGGATCTGAACAGAAAACAATGATGAAAACCCAGCATTCTTTCAATCATTGTTCTATTTTCCTGGAGCGTCAAGTTGTGGCCGATATTTTTATGCGCAACAACTTAAGCTTGCATTTCTTTTGTCATTTTTCTTACATGAGATCTCTCATTCTTCTCTAATTTCCTTTTTATCTTCTTTCTCTCAACTTCTATTCATTTTTTTTAAACAGAGAGATTGACCAGATCTGAAAACAACTCAATAATTCTTTTGTAAGATAGTTCAAGAATATACCTCATCAAGTTCACAAGTGGCCTCACTAGCTTACCTTTTTGCATCATCTCCTTTGCTTTTCTTCTACATCATTTGCTGCATATTCAAGTTCTGTCATATGTACAGACTTTGTCTCTTGTAAATCATCCTTCTGAAACATGTTCTTCAGCTTCATGGTTGGTTATCATTTCTTCCAGAATCTTCATCTCTTCACACGGTTAAGTGTGTTCAACCCCAAGAGCCTATGCTCTGATACCAATTGAAGTGGCACAAAGAGTCACAAGAAGGGGGGTTGAATTGTGACCCTTTTAAAATTTTCAACCTGAAACTTAGAGGACATGCTCTCAAGTTGATACTTGGAGATGAAACCATTAGCATAAAACATTTTTCTGAATATCTTCTTGTTGGCTTAAAACAGTTTTAGAAAACATTCTCAACTTGAGTAGGTTCCACGCAGTGAACTTACTCTAGTTGTGCAGGATGCATGTAAACATGAGTAGGTTCTGTTTTAAGCATAAATCAATGTGAGGTTTAGTGGATGATGCAGTATGAGCAATATGTAAAGTATGCAAGAGATAAGGAATGGGTACCACAAAGAGGATTTTTATAGTGGTTCACCCAACAACCATGGGCTACATCCACTCCTTACCATTAGTGAGATTTTTCCACTATTTCCCAAATAGTACAAGTGTTCTTTCACCCAAACCTCTTCAAGTCAAGTTTTACAAGTGTTCTTTCACCCAGCCTCTTCAAGCTGTTGCCTAGTATTCTTTTGCATAGCCTCTACAGGCTTTCTCCTTCATCTTCTACCTATTGTTTTCCTCACCAACACTCACCCATCCTAGGTAGCTTGATAGAAAATATCTTCCCAAGACTTTTCTCATCATCACTCACCTACCCTAGGTAGCTTGGTAGAAATACATGGTAAAGATTGTTACAAAGGGGGTTTGGGATTAATTACAGCTTGGTTACACTTTGATAAGTGGATATAAACAATAAAGCAAGCTAAGCACTCTCTCTTAGATATCCAAGATGTTAAGCACATATGAACAAGAGTGTGAAAGAGGAGAATAAAGGAGAGCATTGGTTGATGTTGATAAGGCTTGTGTTTAATCTCTCTCCCTCTTTGATTCTGATGCATTTCAGCTACTGGACACTCCTAGAGTGGATGAACTTTGAAGAATAAAGCTGAACATGCTTCTGCAGTAAACTTGCTCATAACTTGAGCAAGTTCGAAGCAGGGAGAGCAAGATGGGGATATGCAGAATCTACTTAAGCTCAGTGTAAACCCATTCTCTCTGGTTTTTTCAGCTGCCCTTTCAGATATTTATAGACTCCTTTTGAATAACTAGCCGTTGCAGAGCCGTTGGGAAACTTTGGGAAGGTTTTGTGCAGTGTAATGAATAGTACTGCAAAAACCAGATTTGCTTTTCACCTACTTTCAGTTCTGCCCCCTGTCACATCAGCTTTTGGAGCCTTCTCTTGCTGAACTTCCTCATTTGCAGCATTAGCAGCAACTTCCTCTTGATTTCAGTGATTGTTCTTCAATAAATGACATGGTGTGCAAGTGTTTGATGCATTTAATTTGTTCTTTGCTGCAGAATTTGTTTGTGTAGTAAACGAGAGTAAGTTTGAACTTGCTCACACCGAGTAAGTTTACAAACATTTGATTTAAATCACTGCAGCTTGCATTATTCTATTATCTTCTCCACTGTGTGACATGTAACCACTGTTTAAATAAAGGTTCAATGATGATATAGCCGTTGCTACAGTGTTTGACACTTTTCCCACTTGTTTTGATACTTTTCTGTTGAACCTTTATGTTTTTCTGCAAGCTGTCATGACACATTCTGCAGCAGAACTTACTCAAAAATATTCTGCAGCAGAACTTACTCAAAACCTTCTTAGAACCTTCTCATTTCAGCAGAACATACTCTTGTACAGTAACAGAGAGTAAGTTTGAACTTACTCACCCTGATGCATTTAATTTGTCCCTTTCACGCAGAATCAAGTCAGGCAAAGAATGAGAGTAAGTTTGAACTTACTCACCCTGAGTAAGTTTACAAACACTTGATTTTAATTTCTAAAACTCTTCTTCTCAAGAATGATGTCCAATGCCAATTCATCATTATCACAGAGTCTTATGTTTAATCTCCATTGTCTTCTTGCTTGACATTGTGAATCCTTTTCTTCTTGATGTGAACTTCTTCATGTGGATTCTTCTTCCATGAACCTTCTCTTCTTGATTTAATTCTTCTCTCTTCTTATCATGACCTTCCTCTTCTTGCTTGAACCTTTCATACTTGCTGTGAATCTTCTTCTTCTTGCTTGAGCCTTATATACTTGTTCTGAACCTTTAGGTGCTGTGATGAATAAAACTCTGGATGATAGTTTTCTCATCCTCCTCTCATGGTTCTATAGTAGCCTTCTCATATCTTCATGAAGCTTGTGATGCTACTATTGTAATCCTCTTATGCTACTCTAATTCTTCAATGGTTGAGTAGATATAACATGCACTTTGTTGATATGAGTAGCTTGTCGATTGTCCACTTCTGAGATACCTATTCTTTCAACAAAACTCAAGTGCAAACATTAGTGGATCACCATTCAGAAAACTTAACACTTAGTTCAGAAAGTTTGTTGTCATTAAAACACATATCAAACGGGTTTTGATCTCAACAAAAATTATATATACACATAACTAATACGACTTTGAATATGTAAATATTATATAAAGATAAACTACTTACCATGAGTATGTTCCATCTAGGCTTCATTCCTTCTCCATTTTCTTTCTCACTATTATATTTCTCCATAGCTCTGATAAAATAATAGATATTATAGATCTAAGATAAATACATGTATGACATCACAAATATGACAAATAAATTAAAAGTTTACCCCTCAAGTACACGCCTAATCTGTTGGTTTGACTTATGATGAAGTGAGCATATCCAGACTATGAGATTATGCTTAGGACAAATGACAATCAACTACCAATGTTTACTAGGTAACAATAATCAAGGTGCATTAGAAGCACAGAGAGACAAACGTATGCTATGAATTTGATCAGACAATATTGAATAAAACGTACTCACTTGTGGATGTACGGTCCTAAGAAAACATATTTTTCTTGGTGAATTAGCTTATTTTGTATTTAAGTTTGAACAGATGCATTAGATTCTTTTGGGTTGGACTTGACAACCATCAACGTTGGATCCAAGAATCCATATACATCACTAGTGTTGTTCTGAATACAGATACGATGTAGATACCTAGGTGTTGAAACAAAATAGTGTTAATTATATATAATTGATACAAAGGAAATGAAAATGTACAAATATGTTAATTGATATTTACGTGGACCATAATTGCAAGTGTTGATTGGCAAGCCAGAACTCACCATCGAGTGACAGGTCCATTAAGTCCTTCACGAAAATGTAAAAAACTGGAAGATCATCATGCTCCAAGATAATCCCAACATGTCCGTCCGGAAGATCAAAAGCCACGTGACTAATGTATTTTAAAATGTCTTGTTTAGGATCCTCCCCTCCTCACTTTCTGGTGAACAACTACCCTTAGTGCTGACACGTGCAGTAGCTTTAGGAGATGGTACTAACTTCTGACTTTGTTGGGCTTCCATCTCTGACTTGAGCTGAGATTTGTAAGCTTCAAACATTTGACTAATCTCTTGCATGATCTGATGTCTCATGGCATCCATGTCCAATTGCTTTGACTGATTGCGTGAAGTTCCTCCAAAGAATTTCTTAAATCCTACACCTTGACCAGTAGTGCGAACACGACCAGGGTGCTCAGGTGTTCCAATGGCAGTAGTCAAGATATCTTGATGTCCAATTGGAATAAAAGTACCCTGAGACTCTTCTTCAACCAATGACTTCTACAACCAAATTCAATCACAAAGGTCTTTGATCAGTCGACCTAAATTGGTTACAAATCTCATAATATTGAATATGACAGATACATTTACAATTCTAGAAGCAACTGAGGCCACAGCCTCAGATGTATAAGATCCTGATGGGTTTTGTTGAGCCATAGTCCATAGCTCATACCGGTTTAGTTTTGGAGAGGGTTCCAAGGCTTCAACTCCAGCCTCTTCCTGCAAGGCTTTCCTTTTTTGTGATATTACATCCTTCTCAATTTATCATAACCCCCCACGAGACAATAGGTGGGGGTAGATATTATTTGCAGAATTTGTCTTTCCCTTTTTTTTTCTGTTACAAATAACGTAACACACCATAAATTAAAATAAGTAAAAAATTATATTAGCACGACCAAGTTAAAAAATATAATTCAAACTAACCTGAAATTCTTCTTCCATTCGGCTCCTAACAAACTCATTCCATGTGTCATCTGAAAGGTAATTATACTTCAGACAAGGATTTGTGCAACCATCTTTGTCTCCTTTCCCAAATACATATGTCCTGGAAAGTGAAGACTTAAAGTCCTTCCAACGCTCACCTGCATAGGACAACCATCGGTTCTTAAACTTTTCATCAGGGGGAACATCCCACAAATCCTACAATACACAACAAAATGGTGGTCTTAATAAATACATACACACAAAGATCGATAAAGCTAAATACAAATATGCATATAACTAGAGATAAAGGTCAATACCACGACATCTTGCCATATCAATTCTTTGGTTTTATCAGATACCTTTCTCCATTTAGGTATCAGAATGGAGACCTTGCTTCGTGCAAGGTACCCCAAATAAATGTTGAATTTGGCTGCATTACCACCTTCAGGTCGTCCAGTATATGGATTAAATTCAACAGAATACTTCAGACCAGGAGGAAGTCTATTTTTCAATTGTGCTGTAGCGGTAACACCTCTAGTCCTTTTTTTGGAGGACTCTGATGTGTATGGATCAGCCATATATGATGAATAAACAAATGTGAGAAACAATGTGAGAGACAATTATAATGGATAAATTAATAAACATGTATTGATCAATATATATATATATATATATGGATAACTTAACAAACAGATATTAACAAACAGAATCGGCCGATTGGCGAAGCTTTCCATCACATTTCCTATCATCTGCATGCCATCATTGTTCTTTGCATCATTTACATTGGCGAACGGTCGCTTAAACCTTAGAATAATTAGAAGATACCATAACACCTTCTTAGGAGGACCTTTTTTGCCCACATCATCACAACTATCATCATCGTCCTTCTTTTTATAGCGTGGTATATTACACTCGGGGCACTCTTTTTTGTCTTCATGCTATTTCCAGTACAATATGCAATCATTCAGGCATGCATGCAGTTTCTTATACTCCACACCTATCGGACATAATATCTTCCTCGCTTCATAATTACGGTTCAACAATGTGTTACCTTCCGGAAGCATGTCATTCAACAGTTTAAGCAATTCAGTGAAGCTCTTATCAGTCCACCCATTTATCTCCTTCAGATTAAACAATTTCAATGCCGCTGACAACCATGTGAAATTTTTGCAGCCCGGATACAAAGGCTCTTCCTTGTCACTGCATAGAGTTTCATACACATGTGCTCGCCGAAAAGACTCTTGTCCAATATCACGAATCATGTCTTTTAATCGATCGTACATATCTATATCAACTTCCTCTCTTTTGGACACACTTGGCTTATCTAACACTTCACCATGCTAGGTTCATGTCGTATATCTTTGGCAAATCCCATTAACACGAAGATGATTCCATATCTCCTCAACATTTGGTGTTGGCCCATTCAAACACTTAACACAAGGACAATAGAAAGTTGTTTGATTAGGAAGTTTTGCTTTGGAAAATTGTAAGAATTCTTCGACCCCGTTCTTATACTCATCACTGAAGCGATGTTTTTGGATCCAACTACGATCCATAACTGTGTTATGAAATAATATACACACACTTTTATGCTTAGATATTTAACTAACATTGACATGTTTGTATGCATAATTTAGAACAATTAATAGAAGCCCGTATGCACGCCACAAAATTAGGCAATTAAAAAGGGATCAAATTGAGATCTAATTTGGCAACGCTCTGTACACAGAAGCGGGAAGCCTCAGCAGAGGAAGCAGCACCATAGCAAAATAGGAAAAAGTAAAAATAAAAAAAGGAGTTTATTTTCTCTATATTTTTAAAGCTCTATCACAAGTGTACTATAGCATTACTAGATTTTACTTTTGAGGGGGGAAAATGACAACATGATGTCACATGAGCTTTTGCTATGAAATCCTCTCTAAAGATGACAAAAAGTAAGGAACCTACTCCCTTGTAGTTAAGAACAAGAGCTTGCAGACAATAACAACATGATGTCACATAAGCCCTAACTAGCCATAAAGTTTCATCTCATTTTTCAATTTAATGTCATAATTAGACATTTCATGACCTCCCCTCCATTCAACTTTTCAGCGGTTTCCCACTTACACTAAACAAATATGAAATTACCTCAATCAACTAACAAAAATATTACTTGCATATAGATACAAGACACCCTGCGTTCAGTTCAGCCTGAGATAAGCCTATTCCACTGCTCTGCGAAAACTTAAAGCACCAAACAATTTTCTCCATAAACAGGCAAGTTAATCAGGAGAAATAATAATAACACACAACATTCTAATATTAAGCTTCAATAATTGAGGATTATTGATTGAACCAAACACTGACGTGGCAAAGAAAATAGTATGCATGAAAAAGCTATGATTTTACCGGTCAAAAATGTACAAAAGGTATAAAAAAAAGAAACAGCAAAGAAAAGGACTAAAACAATTTCATAGAATCTGAAACATCGATATATGAATGAACAAAGGGTTACAAGAAGCATTTACCTGAATAAAAAGAAAAGTGTCAGCAACAAAATTACTGGGAAAACCAGAATCAGAAACAGAAGCTCATGTCACTACATGATTAGCAACCGGCCAAGCAGCACTCTCATTGTTCGATACATTAGACTGCACACAATCAAAACCATCACTTCCAAAGAACAAAAACCAATCCATCCCACAAACCCAACCCACATCACAAAAACAAAATTCCCAATTGAAATAAATTCTCATTGATAAGTTCATCAGAGCAAAAGCAACACTTCCCACATTATAATTCACAATACACAACACGGGTAGTAAAAAATTGAACTTAAAAAACACTAAAAAATCATGTTTTTAAAATTTTATTTCGAAAAATAACAACTTTAAGGAAGAAATTAACAGAGACATGCATATGATCAACAACACAAAACCCCAATAAAAAAAGAGAGAGACTAAACTGAACATAGAGAGAGAAGAAGAAACTTACAGATTCTATGGGTTTTAGAGAGAAAGGTGAATCACCATAGAAAAAGGGGAAGCTTCCTTAGAGTTAGGGAGGTTAGGGATTCACACCGCGCCACCTAAGACCTTCAGAGTTGGGACTGGTTGAGTTCAAGTAGTTGTAGGAGGAGAAGAACGAAATGAAGAAGAAGAAAAAGAAGAAGAAAAAAAAAAGGAAAAATAAGAAGAAGTGAGGAAGGGTGCGAGACACGAAGGAGAATAAGGCAAATTACCTCGAGAGGGAGAAGCAACGGCATCTCGCAAAGAGGGAGAAGCAACGGAGGCTCGCAAAAAAGGAGAAGCGCCAGTGGCTCGCAAAGAGGGAGAAGCAGCGGCGTGGCGTCGAGAGATCTGAGGCGAAAGAGATGCACGCGAGAGAGAAGAAAGAGTTACAGGTATCAGATCTGATTTGGAGAGAATTTATGTTTTCACTTATCACGTCGGTTTTCTCCAAAATGGCGTAAAAGCCCTGACCAAAAGATGCAACACCGGTTTTGCTAATAACCGGCGTGAAATCCCACAGCTTTAATATTACAAAAATGCCATCGCGCATACATATAACGCCGGTTATTACGCGCATATATATAATGCCGATTATTCTAATAACTGGCGTAAAAGCCCTGATCGAAAGATACAACACTGGTTTTTACAATAATTGGCGTGAAATCCCGCAGCTTTAATATTACAAAAATGCCACTGCGCATACATATAATGCCAGTTATTCCAAAATCGGCGTAAAAAGTGTCTCAATAATTTCAAAAATGCCACAGCGTCACTTCTTAAGCCAGTTATTTCAGAAACTAACGTTATAAGTCTATTTTTTAATTGTATTTTCGCACTAGTGACTTGTTGTCACATAATCCAAAAAGGTCTATGCTATGCTCTTTCTTTTTCTCTTCTCATAGAAATTGTGCTCTATACTCCTATTTGTATTTACCAGTATGGTTTTGCTTCTTTATCTTTTGTTGTAAAACACTGGCTACTACCAAAAAAAAAGTCAACCTATCTATGACCATCATCATAATGCTTGGAATTAAAGGAAAGTATTATTACTAATATTTCGGTGGCTTCTAAGTATAACAATTACAATTACAACACCAACTCTCTTGAAAAGAAATGAAGAAATTCAAAAAATGAAAAAAGAACATGCTGATGAGGTAAAACAATTCATGGATAAGATACAAGAGATAGAGGAAAAACGTGAAAGAGAAAAGGCAGAAGCAGAGGAAAAACGTCATCAGGAAACAGCAACAATGGAACAAAAAATCCAGCTTCTTCTAAAGACCTTGCTAAATCAAAACAACTCAGGATTGAATATGGAGGATTTGGCAGCTTTGTTTAATCCAGGTGATGCTAACAATGCTTTACGTTCTTCTACATCAACACATGCTCCAAGTAATAATAAAGTAAGATTGAATTATATTATATGCTTTGTGCTCAGTATTTTATGTTCTCAGAACATTGTTTTACTCAGTTTTTATGAAGTCTAAATGATTTGTGGCTTATAGATTTAAAGAATGATGAAATCTTTGGTAAGGTTGATGCAGGCAAGTTCATTTAACCATTCATTATTGTCTAATTTTTTACAAATATAATAATTTACCCCATATAATCGTTTGAAATTTTGTTTATAATGTTTTGCAGTTATGTACACCGTTGAGTTCCGAAAGAGAGGACTACCTTATGCTCATATTTTGTTATGGCTGATTAGTGCAAATAAGCTAAAGACCACATCGGACATCGACAAGGTAATATCAGATCCCAACCTATATCCTAAATTGTATGAAGCCGTATTAAGCTACATGATTCATGGGCCATGTGGGCATGCTAACGAAGATCTCCTTGCATGAAAGACGGTAAATGTTCAAAGTTTTTTCCCAAAGAAATTTCAAACTTCCACTACGATTGATGAAGATGGCTATTCGATGTACAGGCGTCGTGACAGTGGGATACATGTTGAGAAACATAGGACAAGGTTAGATAACAAAAGTGTTGTTCCATATAATCCTCATCTCCTGATTAGATATAGAGGCCATGTCAATATGGAGTATTGTAATAAGTCGAACTCCATAAAGTGTCGACAAGGGGCCTAATCGAGCAACTTTACAGATATGGCATGGTTCAGACAGTGGGGATAAAGATAAGCCAGTTGATGAAATTAAGCATTATTATGATTGTAGGTATGTTTCGCCTTGCGAAGATGTTTGGAGGATATTTGCATTTGACATTCATCACAAATGGCCTCATGTTCAAAGGTTAGCTTTTCATCTTCCTAACAACCAACCTGTATATTTTGAACGACGATGATGATATTGAACAAGTTATTCTTAGGAATGAAATATTTAACACAATGTTTTTGGCATGGTTTGAGGCTAACCGAAAGTATACTAAGGGAAAGGAATTGACATATTCAGAACTCCCAACTAGGTTTGTCTATGAAAGGCATGCCAGAATGTGGCGTTTGAGGAAAAAGGGACAAAGCATTGGCAAGCTTCACTATGTCCCACCCGGCGTTGAGGAACTATATTATATGCGCATATTGCTTACAGTTTAGAAAGGTTGTGTTGATTATGAATGTCTTAGGACCGAGAATGGGACTACTTACAAAACCTTCAAAGAAGCTTGTTATGCATTGGGACTCCTGGATGATGACAAAGAATTCATAGACGCAATCAAATAGGCAAGTGATTTGGCTTATGGAAATCAATTGCGTAGATTGTTCGTTGCATTGTTAGCAATGAATACAATGCATAAACCTGAGTTCGTATAAGAATCCACATGGAAGTTATTGTCGGATGGAATTGTCTACGATAGAAGGAAGCATTTAGATCTGCCAGGTATAAAGTTTACGGTTTTATTTAGTCCATGTTGAGTTAGATATAGTTACAAATTAACATAATATTTTTATTACAGATCTCCAAATTCGTGATGAGGGTCTGAAAAATCTCTATCTAATCGAGATGAAGAATTTGCTACGTTCAAACGGAAGATCTCTTGTTGACTATTATTCTAATTATACATTATACTATCTATTATTTACTTATTATTTAATATTAAATTACATTGTATGCATTGTGCTTATTTTGTTGTGGTATACATGCATTGTGTTTCTATTATCATACAAAATGCATATTCTTCTATATAACATTTTCAATAGTAAGTGTATACATGTGCATTGCACGGGGTAGACACTCTAGTTTATTACATCGGACAACAAATCTGTTGTCTACACAAATGTCACCTTTTTAATGAAAACACCAATGTCTCTTCTTGGATACATAGGATATCCATCGGCATCGATACTTGCCCTGTCAACAAATTTCTTAGGGAAATATTTTGAGCATTTGCCATATTGCATACAAGGAGGTTTCCTGTTTTGAGGTCCACATGGTCCGTGAATCATCAAAGATATACAATTCTAAACAACTCTGGATTAGTTCTCTCATCTGGTATCTCAGCACAAATAATCTTATCAATGTCACTTGGATTTGGACACCTCAAGTTAGGATGCAAAAATACCAAAATATGTGCATGTGGTTATCCACGTTTTTTGAAATTCTGTTGTATATATCACTGCATAATGAAACATAAAAATTTGATTAGTCTACTAAACAACAGAGAATCACATACTAAATAAAATTTTAACAAAAACAATATGAGAAAACGACATATACCTGCCCTCGTCTTGCCAAAAATGTTTGCTTTCTTTGTATCCTTTATCAGATAGCCAAGATTCATCTTGAAAAGACGACAAACTAAATATCTTCACATTTTAGTCCTCGTCAAGATAAAGCTCTTTGTAATTCTGGCCATTTATTGGTTGCATGTAAATGTAATAAACAACACCTGATATCCTGCCCATCTACAAATTGCGATAGCATCCTGATAATTTTGGAAAAGATTATATGCACCACCATTAAAAGGTTGATGGCAACACAATTCTTTTGCCCACTGTAGTTGGATTAGCTTATCCCCGTAATATTGCATACACTACAAGAAAAACGCGCATTACCGACGGGGTTACACCGACGGTCTGAGACCGTCGGTTAACGTGGGAATTACCGACGGGCAAAGCCGTCGGTAAAACAAAAAGTCCGTCGGTAAATCGAATCTGATTTACCGACGGTCAATGCTCGCTTGCATTGTACGTATTTTTCATTTTGGCGCCTATTTTTCAAATACCGACGACCTTATACCGCTTCAGAATTAACAAACCCGCTTGCAAGGTCGAGCTTTACCGACGGCCTACACCGCTTGTAAAGCCATCGGTAATGCGCGATAATAACCAGAAATCGAGCCTTCCTTTCTCCTCCATCTTCATCCCTCTTCTTTCACTTCCTCTCTTCCTCCGCCACCACCGCCACCACCACTACGCCGCCACCACCACGACCACCACCATCACCACCACCACCACGCCCACACCACCACCAGGCCGCCACCACCACCACCACTCTGTTCTCTCACTCGCCGTCCCTCTTTCTCTCCACCACCACGCCGCCGCCACCACCACGCCGCCGCCACCACCACCACGCCGCCAATCTGTTCTCTCAGCTCCTCCTAAAAGGTTAGGTTCTCATCTCCTCCTTCCATGTTTTATGCAATTATGCTGTGAATTTTGATTTCAATTGGTTCTGATTGTCTAATGGTTCTTGTTTTTTGTTCATTTTAGTACTTATGTTCAAGGTTAGAGTTTGAAGGTTGCTCTGCTCTTATTGATTTTGTAGATTGTTAGTTGTTTGATGGTTGTTCTGCTCTTATTGATTTTGTGGATTGTTAGTTGTTTGATGGTTGCTCTGCTCTTATTGATTGGTAGCTTGTTAGTTAAAATTTTCTATGTTTTTCAGTATTTTTAGTTCGAGGCCACCACATTGCTCCGAGACTGCCACTCACATCGAAGGACGTGGACACTCTCTTGTTCTGAGAATTAGGTATGCACTCTAACGAAATGTCGGTTGACTCATTGGGTGGAAAAGGGTTGGTTGTTGACCCCCACACCGACATATTTATTTGATTTGCTTCATAGTTCTCTCCAGAGAGAGAATTTTGAGGTGATGTGTGTTTTGGCTAACAAAGGATGTTTTATGTTGAAGTGATGTATAGTTCTCTCCACAGAGGGAATTTTTTCTGATGTATATTTTATGTTAGAGTAAGGTAGCATGTAGATTATTCATTTAGCAAACAACACATAAACTCAATTTCAGTAAGTGAATCTCTGATCCTATGTTCATCCATTTTTTGAATTTGTGTTGTCTTCTTCTTAAGTGAATCTGCCCACACACTATAATGGGGCTTAGGGATTTTTATTTGAAATTCCCAATAGTTAATTACGAAGTCAAATTGGTCAGCAAGAATTATGCAGAAGCTCAACTCCTAGATTTGAAACTTTATCTTGTTTTAATGGCTGGTATAGGTGTAATTGTGATCTTTTGTTGCCACATAATAAGAGTGTATGGGTTACTGCCACGTCTCACTATACTTATAGAAACTACTCTTTTCGTTGCGTCTCCATGGCAAGAATTATTTTTTACCCAGCTGTTGCCTTTTACTCATGTTGCCGGGACTTTAACTATCACATTTCTAGTGTTTGATAGGACACTGAATTGTACCAAAGCATTTGTTACTTAGATAAGTTTTGTTCTTTTTCTTCCTTTTTGTTGTGCCTTAGTGGGAAAATTCTTGATTTTTGTTGTTATTGTTGTATTCCTAAGCATATCATTTTGCACTTTATATTATCTAATTTTCTTTTCTTCTTAGGAAGTTTTTATTTATGTTATTTAGAAATGGAGATAAATTTGAAGAATCATATTCTTTCTTTTCGCTACTTTTGCTTCTCGCTTCCCTATTTTGTCTCAGAAACAATTCATTTAATACTATAAAGTTAAAAGAAAAACAAAGATATGTCAAGCACTTCGCCTTCAAGTTATGAAGCGTTCACATAATGATCTGTAAATAATGTGATGATATGTATTAAGGTCATTGGAAACAAACGACCTTGTAGTTTATTGGAATTTCCATTTATCAGGAGCTATCATTAAAATTAGCTTTGAAGGATGATAGAACCTGCTATATGAAATGATTGTTTGTCTTTGGAAATTATGATTGATCTGTGTGTGATGTTGATGTTCACCTGAATTTTTTTTGTTTACAACAATATTATGCATAACGCAGGTTATTTTACAACAGTATTATACAACAATAACAACAACAACAATCGTAAAAATATCAAATATAATAGAGGATGGCAATAGAATAGACAAGGTGGGATATAAACATCGTAGAAATATCAAACATAATAGAGGTCGCGCTCGTTAGAAAAGTTTGACCTTGTGTGACCATCAACTCGCTTTGGTTAATGTAGTAGATTCGTGCTAGGCTAGTTTTTTAACTGCAGAAACAGAAAATGATTGTTTTTTGGCCAATTAATGGATTAGGATGTATGGTAGATGTGGCCATATAGGAGCTCTAATTGCATGGCACATACCAAGTCAAACCACTATGAAAACAAAAATTGTTAAAAGGATTTATGCTTCCTTGCCGCTTCAGTATGCTTGTTTAATTCTATCCTTTAAGAGGATGTCAACTTTCAATATGTTACTTTTTAATTATTGATGAAATGGATGTTTGATTGTTGTTATTAGTATCGAGAAAAGCCTTAGCTTCCCGCTTGAGGTTCAATATATTATTGAGTGCGTGTACTCTTTTAGATACCACGTGTTCATTGTATATTGAACCTTGAATTGTCCAAGTTTGACATTGGGAAAAAACTTTTTCTTTACTTGTATAATAGTTGTTGCTTGATTCTAGTAACTTGATATTTGATGAAATTTCGGTGAGATTCATTTCCTTTGTTCTCTGGTGCATACTTGATTGCCTTGTTCCTAACTGCGATCATTTTGTGTACTCAGAGACCAATGGGAAATGCTGCCGAAATTTTGTCAAGTATAAGATATGAGAATTACGGAATGACTATTATACGAGTTCTGAAAAAGTTTTTCCTCGAATGGGATAGGGTCATACCATTTAAAGAAAGAGAGCTGTTGTAAGAATGTCGTGCTGCTGAAATTGTCTTTTTTTTTGACATGCAAAAGATGGAATTTTTTCCTTCGAATCGTAGTTGGATGTACGATTGGTTGTATCCGGGAAGAGGGGGCTTGAAACAATCTTTTTGCGATGGGATTGATCACTTCGTTCAAGTCGCAATGGCACACGAAGATTTCGAAATTAATGGAGGGATTAGGTGTCCGTGCCTTAAATGCGATTGCAGAAAGATCAAGAGCCCAGGAGAGGTCATGCTGCACCTGCAGAGAGTTGGATTTATGCCTAATTACTGGATTTGGACTAGACATGGTGAAGAGTTACCTCGGGTTGGATTAGGGGTTGGCGATAATTGCACAGGTGCTTCAAGTAATTGCGTAGATACGGGATATGGTGAGCAGATTGAATTGATGCAAAATATGGTTTGTGATGCCTTGGGGGTCAACGTATCATTCGAGGGTGTATGTTATATTACGACAATGAATTTGGTAAAAACGATAGCGCGCTGGTTGAATGCAAATTCTGTGGTGAGCCAAGGTATATGTCACATACTGATAATGGGAAGGGTAGACAAAAACCAGCCCACTAAGGCAATGTTTTATTTGCCAATTATTCCAAGGTCAGCAGAGAATGTTTGCGTCAACACGCATCGCAGACAAAATGACTTGGCACTATGAGAATAAAAGCACTTCGTATGTTGCGACATCCATGTGATGGTGAAGCTTGGAAGCACTTTGATCGTGTGAATCCCGAATTTGCAAAGCAGATCCACGTAATGTACGACTTGGCTTATGCTCCGATGGTTTTACCCCATATGTTCAATCAACGGCGAAACCTTATTCTTGCTTTGCCGCTTATTGTTACCCCATATAATCTTCCTCCGATATGTGCATATCTAAGCCCTATATGTTCTTGACTTGTATTATAACGGTCCAGATAATCCAACAGATGGTATTGACATCTACTTACACCCTCTCATCGACGATCTCAAAAGGTTGTGGAATGGCGTTGTGACTTATGATGTTGCACGAAAGAAGAACTTTACAATGAGGGCAGCTCTTATGTGGACCATTAATGACTTCCCTGCATATGGTATGTTGTCTGGTTGGGATACTCATGGTAAGATGGCATGTCCCCATTGCATGGAGCATACAAAGGCCTTTACCTTGAAATTTGGGGGGAAGAGTTCTTGGTTTGACTCACATCGCAGGTTTTTACCAGCAGATCATCCATTTAGACGGAATAAAAACGCCTTCAAGAAGGGGAAAGTTGAATTAGATGGCCCGCCCCCGAGGTTGACATCCGAGCAAATTTTTACCAGAGTTATGGATCTGCCAAAAATCACAGATTTTGGTGATATTTTGTCAGTTATTTTCATATAACTTGTTTATTTTTTGGAATTCATTTTTAATATTGTTATGTTTAAATATAATATTTCATAACTGTTATTATTGAATTGCTCTATAGACATATATCGCATGAGGAGGTTCAGTTCGACTTCCACCACCCAAAGAAGGGTCAACTAAGGGAAGGGCATCATTGTCGACCCCCCTCGTCGTCGGAGGCCGAACATTATTAGGATTGATGATGCTGGCTATGCGATGTTGTCATCCACAGAGCGTTCGCATACATCTACGCCTACACAGGCTCCAGCGAGTTCGGCCCCTACGCAGCCTACGTCACATTGGGCACCTACACAGCATGCAAGACCTTCTGCATCGACACCCATTTACATGATGCCCACCCCAGGGTTCCAGCAGACACTTGCCACTTTTTCCTCTCATTTTGTGTCTGAGACGGTGCCCGACACTCATGTGTCCGATCAGGAGTATAGTGTGGGCTACCACCGATCGACCGGGTTCAAAGAGACGAGGAGGTTGGCGGCAGCAGGATGAGCAGAGGTCGCTGATGATATTCAGATGTCGCATGATGGCCGAAGTTGCTATCGTGCCACCGGTAGAGGGTGAGTATGTAGGTTGAATACACATTTTTGCCCTTATCTTTTTTAGTTTTCAATTTAGTCCCTTATCTTTTTTTAGTTTTCATTTAAGTCCCTTAAACTTCAAAAATCACATCAATTTCGTCTTTTTCGCTTATTTATTCATATTTTCTTAGACGAATCACCATCCTGACACGCGTGCGTAAAAATAAAATAAAATAAAACAAACCGCCACGTGTAAGATGGTATTTCGCCTAAGACAAAAAAGAATAATTAAAAAGAAAGGACTAAATTGAAGTAATTTTTATAACTTAATGGACTTAAATGAAAACTAAAAAAAGGATAAGGACTAAAATTACGCTTTAACCTATATTTTTTTAACTTGTTTGGTATGTTGTTATTGTTTAGGTTCCTTCCACAAAGCCACCATGAAGGCTATCACGGAAGTAATTGAGCAAAATTACCACAGCTATTGGCCCACCTGGGGGACGCTGACGGTGGCTGAGCGGAGGCACATGTTCAATTCTTTCAGAGTAAGTTGTTTTTTTTTTTTTGTTGCGTATTATTTTTTTATTTCATGAATCTCAATTATTTTTAATAACGTATTATATTCATACAGAGAGGTTTCTTGGAAGGAAGAGCAGGAGGAGCAGAACAAGAAGAACTTCCATATGAACGCTTCCCACCGCCTATCTGATATGCTTAGAGATGCCCCCCTCAACGGGGAGCCCACTTGGATAAGAGATGAGGTCTGGCAAAGAAATACAAGCGCATTGGAACTCCCCGAGTTCAAGGCGATAGCGAGAAGGCGAAGAAGAATAGAGCCTCGAAAAGGGTGGGAGCTTGCATCTGAGGTTCGGTCACCAAAGCAACACGCAAATCGACTTGTATGTTTTATATTATTATTATTATTATTATTATTATTATTATTATTATTATTATTATTATTATTATTTAGTTAAGCTTTTTTTATTAAATAATTACAGTCTCAGCGGTTGCAAAGGGAGGTTCAGTTGCACGAGCTCCATCGTGCAACTCATATTAGGAAAGGTACCGGTGAGTTTGTCGATGAGCGGTCGAGGCGGACCCAGGTAATTATAAAACATAATGAATAGTTTTTAACAATGTTTATATTGTTTTATCACAACCTAAATTGACTAATTTGTTTATGTTTGACAGAGGAGTTTGAGGCGAGGATGTCTCAGGTTAGATCTCGACATCCTCATGTTCCCGCCTCGTGAGCCCAGAGGATCCAACGTCACCGATGGTTTGGGCGTATGTTGTTGGCGGCAAGAAGAAGGGTCGCTTATACGGTGCTAGCGACCTTGCCAAAGAACTACAAGAGCGGGCCCACGCTTCTCGCCGGAGAGTCGCCCAAATAATCGTGCTGCCGCGGATGAGCGGGAGATAGCAGAGTTGAAGCGGGCCATGGCCGAGCAGCAGCGATTGGCGGCCGAGCAGCAGCGGATCGCGGCCGTCCAGCAGGAGGAGGCCCGCCGGACTGGCTGCCATATTGGCTCAGGTGCTGCAACGACAGGAGGATCTGTACCATTTGCTAGCTTGCCAGTCGCCTCCTCCACCGCCTCCGCCTCCGCCTCATAGTACTGGTGATCATGTCGATGATGCAGATGGTGATCATGATCATGATTATCAGGACTATTAGTTATATTTGTATCGATATTTTTTTATATTTTCGGATATTTTTTATTATCGCTTTGTTTGTCGAATTTTTATTTATTTGTTACGTTTCTTTTTTTAATTTGTTTTATAGTTATGTTATCGCATTACATTTTTAAATACATGAATAAATTAATAATTAAATGTGATAACTAGTAATCGTTAATTAAGTGGATAAATAAATTAAATTTATTACAGAAATTAAAATTAAATAATTTAAAAAAATTAAATAATTTTTTAATGAAAATTTAAACAATTTTCAATTGAAAAAAAAAATTTAAAGTCCGGCTTTACCGACGGTCATGGCCGTCGGAAATGTCATCGGAATTATCGACGGGTTAAAACCGTCGGAGAAGCCGTCGGAAATTTACCGACGGGTTAAAGCCGTCGGAAATGTCATCGGAATTATCGACGGGTTAAAACCGTCAGAGAAAACCGTCGGAAATTTACCAACGGGTTAAAGCCGTCGGTACGTATTTGCGACGCTCACTTTACCGACGGACATTAGGCCGTCGGTAATCCCGCGATTTCTTGTAGTGATATGTAAGTCCTTTATAAAGCTCAACTTGTAGTTTTTTCCGATGAGTCCTGACAAATTGCAATCTTGGAGACTCAATCATGCTGTAAGCATGTACCAAAAATTGCTGAAATAACCTTTTTGAGCACATTAATATTTCCGGTTTAGATTCTCTATCCTGAATTCTATAGGCAAATAATTGTCTTATTGAAACTGTTTTTCTCTTGTTCGGTGCAGTATGTGAACTTTCATTTAATATGATCTAAAAAGCCATCTTCACCTTTTGGAAATAAGAATTGATATTAAGGAGGCAGATATGGTTCAATAAATATTGACACACGTTTCAATAATCCTGATCGAGTTTCTAAAATAATATCTCTCTAGGCATCAGCTGCATCAAAATCACCAACAATTAGTGAAGCTACTTCAGAGACATCAGGAATATTATATCTTTTTCCAAACACGCCCACTCTTGCCAATGAGTTTTAATTTCAAATTTGGTACATCCTGCTGCTGAAATCTGTCACGAATCATTCTATATAATTTGACATCTGGATTTAACTGATCCAACATTTCTTTGATGTCTTTGACAATTGATGCCCTCACTGATGCAACATCATTTTCCATTCTGTTTTTGAAACCAAAACATAAAGTTAGTACTCTTAATATGCAAACGTATGTTGACTCTAAAGACAAACACAACAGCTATAATTACGTAAATACCTGACAACGGACATTCTAATACTTATTTCATTGGCCTACATATATATATATATATATATATATAAGCCTTCCACAATTTCAGCCAATTCATTTCAAAGGAAAAGAATATACTATCTAGACATTTCTTGATCTGGGTATGTTAGATTCTTTTTGGACTAATGACTCATCTGATTTAGTTTTTGGTCCGCAAAAATTATAACTGCTTGCATAACATTTGCATGATTTAACCTTTAAGTTTTTCGTTTTTCTTTCAAGTTCTTTTACTTTTCTGGGGTTTGTTCCCCATTTGAACTTATCTTTGAGTCCGTCTCACCCTACTTCCTCATCGTAGTTCCTTTCCGCTCTTCTAACTCTTGCTTCCGACCCCCTCTTGGTATCAGAGCCTATAAAGAGGTCATGGAACTCTACTACCTGTAAAGCAGGAATGGTAGCTCTCCGACATGCCCCAACGTGTATGGTTTGCGAAAGAGTGGGTACACGCTGGCCAGCTGATAGGTGCCTTAAGGCTGCACCAGTTAGTGCTTATCCCTGCGGGACCTAACATCGTGACGGTGTCGTGGGTTGGTATCCCGACTCGTTGCCTTGACAAACCCGTAGTTGGTGGAGGTAACGGCCGGCTTACACTTAATTCTCTACTACCTGTAAAGCAGGAAGGGTAGCTCTCCGACATGACCCAGCGTGTACGGTTTGCGAAGGAGTGGGTACACGTTGGCCAGCTGATAGGTGCCTTAAGGCTGCACCGGTTAGTGCTTATCCCTGCGGGACCTAACATCGTGACGGTGTCGTGGGTTGGTATCCCGACTCGTTGCCTTGACAAACCCGTAGTTGGTGGAGGTAACGGCCGACTTACACTTAATACTCTTTGGGCAATTATCTTGTTTTCATTATGTCTTATTATTCTGATCACTCCTATGATAATGTTTCTTTTTGTTCTTATAATTCTAATCAATCTTTTCAATCTTATCAATCTTCTCAATCCTTAGCCTCCCAATTTACCAAATCAAACCAATCTAGCTCATCCAGTATGAGTCAAATATCCAATTATGGGTCTTTTGATCCATTCAATTCCACTAAAGAAAACCTTCGGGTTGCCAAGACTCTTCTCAAACAAAATCGCCAATCTCTTCTCAAGAAGAATAATTGGAATGATGAAATTCAATCTAGAATCAGAGCTATTGAAAAATCTATAGCTGATGACAATTCCAAAAATCCTGTTAAGGATACCCAAATCAATTCCTCCAAGTTTGTCGATGACAAAGAATTTTTCAAAAAAGATTTTCATTCTAAAACCTGGACCCCTCAAAGGAAATGGTTTCTTAATGAATTTTCTGAAAATCAAAAAAGAATAATTTATGAAAAATTTCATAAATTTATCAAAACAATCAATTATGATATGGTATTTTTCCAATGGTTTAATACTTGTACTATTGAAAGTAATTACGATTATCCTTTCAGTAGTCAGTCTTTACACCAAGAGACTTTAGAAATAATTTCTCAAAAATACCCAAAGCATTTTGAACAGAAAAAAGATAAGGCTTTATCTTGTCCGCATGAGAAAGATACGTCTTCATCTTTTTATGACAAAAACAATTTTCAAACCAATAATAGTAGAGATACTACTATTACCTTGTCTTCTTTTCAAGATAAGGACAAATTTGAAAAAGACAATTTTAAAAATACTTTGTCTGACAATTTTCAAACTGATAATAGTAAGGTAACAGCTGTCACCGACGTTGGTACCGACACCTCTATTATTAGTGTTCCTAGCAGTAATGCGATTGTGACTTCTGTCCTTTCTACTACTCCTAGTCAATTAGGTAATAGTGCCACGATAGTTGATTCCAACTCATCTGCTACTATGAGCCTTTCCAAACCTTTGGATATTAGTAAAGATATCGTAGTTCTTTCCACTACCGATACTAATACTCCAATCAATTCTGATATTCATTTGGACTTTAGTAAGCTTAGGATTCCTAAGATCTTATCTATTAATCCTTTCGTCAATATCCTTATCAATAATTAGGAACATGTTTCCAGCACTATGAATCAATTTTCCATTATGACTATTAGGAAAAATAGTCTTCCTACCAATAGTCTCAATTCTTGCCACAATGATGTTTGTTCCAACTGTGGGCAAAGTGGTCACAAAAAATACTACTGTCACTTTAATAGGAGTATTTACAAAGAAATTGATTATAGAATCAACAATCTCTTGGCTGAGCACTTTTGGGAAAATTGCTTAACCAATTATGTCAATCCTCAACCAGAGTTAGGTAGTGAAACCATTAGGATTAATGTTGATAGTCTTATTCAAGCTAGCCAGTTAGAATCCTTTAGTTTACCTACTGATGCTTTGCAATCTGGAGAACAGGTAGGAGAAACCCTAGAACTAGTCTTAGTTCCCCAGGAACCTTCTACTATAGAAACTCATGTAGAAACCCTTATAGGTTCTCAAGAGTTATCTTTAGTTTCTTCAACCAATATTCAATCAGGCGAAAAACCTAAGGATGATAGGTTATATCGTATCCCAATTAAGATAGAATCCGATTTTCAAAATATTAGCATGCTAGGTCAACCTTGGATAGGTCATCTTTGGTCTGCTGATAGTCAAAAATCGCTTATCAATCTTAGGCTTGATCCTCTAGATCCTCTTTCGGTGGAAATAGAAGCCAACCTTAAGTTTGATAACAAACAATTAGGTTTAACCTGTGATAGGAAGCCCAGACCCAAACCTAATTCAAAGCATAATTACTACCCTCCTAGGCCCAAACCTCAGTATAGGAAGAAAGGTATTTCTGACCTTAAGGCCCAGTCCATTAAGGAGAATAGTAATCAATCCAAGCCTAGTATCTGTCTAGATTGTGGTAAGTCCAACCATAAGACTAGATACTATTGGCAAGCCAAGAATAACCTCAAACAGTCTGTGATTAAGATTAATAATCTTATCCTTGAAAATCTTTGGGAAAAAGAATGTTTTTCTAAAAACCCTAATTTTCAACACAGCCAAAAAGGTTTTAGCCAATTTAGCCAAAATGGAGATTCTGATGAATCTTTCAATCAAATCAATTTTCTAGAACAAGATTCTGATAATACCAATTTAATTGATATTCAAAATCTTCGTTCTGAAATCAAAACTTTAAAATCTGAATTAAAAGTTTTAAAGCAATCACTCAATCTGCAGAATGATCATAGTTCTTCTGAAATTATTAACAATGTTAATAATATTCAAAAGTTCTATATCAGTATCAAGATAATCATAAGTGATTTTATTCTTGAAACACCGGCTCTTTTTGATACTGTTGCTGATTCAAATTGTATTTTGGAAAGGTTAATTCCTACCAGATACTTTGAGAAAACCTCAGAACATCTCAGTACAGCCAGTGGCTCCAAGCTTAAGATTAATTATAGATTATCTTCTGCCCCAATCATCAATCAAACCCTTAGGATTGATACGTCTTTCTTATTGGTTAAAGATTTAAAGAATAAAGTTATCCTTGGTACTCCATTTATCAGGATGCTTTTTCCTTTTCAAACTACTGATGATGGTATTATTACTCAGCATCTGGGTAATCCTATTGTTTTCAAATATCTGAAAAAACCCATCACCAGAATTATCAATCCGATCTCTTTCAAAAAGAATCAAATAGATTTTCTTAAAAAAGAAATTTCTTTTAAGTCTATTGATTTTCAATTACAACAATCTGATGTTCATAAAAAGATTAATAATCTTTTGAACCAGATTCAAAATTCAATCTGTTCCAATTTACCTAATGCTTTTTGGGAAAGGAAACAACATGTTGTTGATCTTGTTGATCTTCTTTATGAAAAGGATTTTTCTGAAAAAGAAATCCCCATAAAAGCTAGGCCAATCCAAATGAATCAAGAACTCCTTCAATTTTGCCAATCTGAGGATTCTCCCAATTCTGAAATCAATCTTTTAAAATCTGAAATATTGATTTTAAAAACAAACTCAAAATCAACATCAAATGATTTTGAACAACTCCCAGAAGTATCGGAAGCTTCGTCTTCCAAAGCAACTTCTTTAGAAACTGATGCTTCTATTCAAACAAACAAGGTTGACAATTTTATTGGCTTAACCAACCTTGTCAAAACAAAAATGTTTTTTATAAACATCAAACTAGTTATTAAGGATTTCACCCTTGATACCACAACACTCTTTGACACAGGTGCTGATTTCAACTGCATCTTAGATGGGTTAATTCCCACTAAGTATCTTGAATTTACTTCAGAACGGTTAAGCACTGCTAATGGTTCTGAATTAAAAGTCAAATTTAAGGTTTCCTCTGCAGTCGTTCAAAACCAGGAGTATAAGGTTGAAACCTCCTTTTTACTGGTGAACAACTTAAAGCACAAAGTGATTTTAGGAACTCCATTCATAAAATTACTTTGTCCTTTAACAATCACTGATGAAGGCATTTTTACCCAACATCAGAATCAATCGGTTATTTTCAAATTTTTGGAAATACCAAGTTACCGCATCAGGCAATCAATTATACTAACCCTGTGAAGAAGAATTTAATTTCGGTTTTGCAGGATCAAGAATCAATCATGGAGTTTGAACATTTTCAACTCCCAATCTATCATCGAAGGAAATTTATTCCTTTGTCAGGTATAAACCTCGATGAAACTCAACAATGTCTGATGGATAATCTTTGGATATCCTTTGACTTAAAAGATAGACTCAATTGCATGAATGCTCTTGCAGTTTATTTTTCAAAAATGAATTTTCATTTTCAAAATCAAAAAGGATCAAAATGTTTTCCTGATCCGCGATTTAAAAATGAATTGCAACCTCAATCTTCCAAACTCAAGGATAGGATCATTGATCTTCCTGAGGGAAATAAAGCCAATTTCAAAGGTAAGGATGAGTGTGAGAGTTCCGAGAGAATTCAAACATAAACCTACAATCAAACACTGTCCAGGAGAGATGAGTGTTTAACTAAAGCCAATCATGAAGATATGAAGAAGAAGTTTGTTCTGCAAACCTCTTTAATTATCAAGCAATTAACTAATCATATAGATTCTGGAATTAATTATTTAATTCAGAAGAAATTATATGATTCAATTTTTCAATCATATGTTCATGCTCAGGAATGTCTTTGGGAGATTTCTGTAGGGAACATCCAAGCTCAAGGAATCCATGTTTGCCAACCCATGGCTTACTTTAGTTTTCCTTCCAATCATCCAGAAGACGGTGAAGACATTCAACGTCCTTATACTGGAATTTTAAAGGCTAGAATAAGCCTTCCACAATTTCAGCCAATTCATTTCAAAGGAAAAGAATATACTATCTGGACATTTCTTGATCTGGGTATGTTAGATTCTTTTTGGACTAATGACTCATCTGATTTAGTTTTTGGTCCGCAAAAATTATAACTGCTTGCATAACATTTGCATGATTTAACCTTTAAGTTTTTCGTTTTTCTTTCAAGTTCTTTTACTTTTCTGGGGTTTGTTCCCCATTTGAACTTATGCTGAGTCCGTCTCAGTCCTACTTCCTACTGTAGTTCCTTTCCGCTCTTCTAACTCTTGCTTCCGACCCCCTCTTCATTAAGTGTAAGCCGGCCGTTACCTCCACCAACTACGGGTTTGTCAAGGCAACGAGTCGGGATACCAACCCACGACACCGTCACGATGTTAGGTCCCGCAGGGATAAGCACTAACCGGTGCAGCCTTAAGGCACCTATCAGCTGGCCAACGTGTACCCACTCCTTCGCAAACCGTACACGCTGGGTCATGTCGGAGAGCTACCCTTCCTGCTTTACAGGTAGTAGAGTTCCATGACCTCTTTACAGGCTCTGATACCAAGAAGTGTAAGCCGGCCGTTACCTCCACCAATATCAATAAGTCAAAAAGTTGA
Source organism: Calophaca sinica (assembly GCA_037113605.1). Taxonomy (NCBI): domain Eukaryota; kingdom Viridiplantae; phylum Streptophyta; class Magnoliopsida; order Fabales; family Fabaceae; genus Calophaca; species Calophaca sinica. Next base: position 106,304,384 of record CM073735.1, on the reverse strand, counting down.
ATAATGAACAAAGACTTTAACATAATGTTCTATTCATTTCCCATCAAGCTTTATTAAATAAAGACTTTTCACAAGCAACAAAACGTTCCAGTCTTGCAAGGGCACGCATTACGATTTTAAAGACTGATATTGGACAAAGAGGGGATCTTGTCACGTTCCAGTCTTGCAAAGACTGATACCAAGAGGGGAAGTATCAATCTCCTAATTCTGAAATCAATCTTTTAAAATCTGAAATATTAATTTTAAAAACAAGCTCAAAATCAACATCAAATGATTTTGAACAACTCCCAGAAGTATCGGAAGCTTCGTCTTCCAAAGCAACTTCTTTAGAAGCTGATGCTTCTATTCAAACAAACAAGGTTGACAATTTTATTGGCTTAACCAACCTTGTCAAAACAAAAATGTTTTTTATAAACATCAAACTAGTTATTAAGGATTTCACCCTTGATACCACATCACTCTTTGACACAGGTGCTGATTTCAACTGCATCTTAGATGGGTTAATTCCCACTAAGTATCTTGAATTTACTTCGAGCTGCTAAGCATCGCTAATGGTTCTGAATTAAAAGTCAAATTTAAGGTTTTCTCTGCAGTCGTTCAAAACCAGGAGTATAAGGTTGAAACCTCCTTTTTACTGGTGAACAACTTAAAGCACAAAGTGATTTTAGGAACTCCATTCATAAAATTACTTTGTCCTTTAACAATCACTGAAGAAGGCATTTTTACCCAACATCAGAATCAATCGGTTATTTTCAAATTTTTGGAAATACCAAGTTGCACAGATTGTGCAATCAATTATACTAACCCTGTGAAGAAGAATTTAATTTCGGTTTTGCAGGATCAAGAATCAATCATGGAGTTTGAACATTTTCAACTCCCAATCTATCATCGAAGGAAATTTATTCCTTTGTCAGGTATAAACCTCGATGAAACTCAACAATGTCTGATGGATAATCTTTGGATATCCTTTGACTTAAAAGATAGACTCAATTGCATGAATGCTCTTGCAGTTTATTTTTCAAAAATGAATTTTCATTTTCAAAATAAAAAAGGATCAAAATGTTTTCCTGATCCGCGATTTAAAAATGAATTGCAACCTCAATCTTCCAAACTCAAGGATAGGATCATTGATCTCCCTGAGGGAAATAAAGCCAATTTCAAAGGTAAGGATGAGTGTGAGAGTTCCGAGAGAATTCAAACACAAACCTACAATCAAACACTGTCCAGGAGAGATGAGTGTTTAACTAAAGCCAATCATGAAGATATGAAGAAGAAGTTTGTTCTGCAAACCTCTTTAATTATCAAGCAATTAACTAATCATATAGATTCTAGAATTAATTATTTAATTCAGAAGAAATTATATGATTCAATTTTTCAATCATATGTTCATGCTCAGGAATGCCTTTGGGAGATTCTGTAGGGAACATCCAAGCTCAAGGAATCCATGTTTGCCAACCCATGGCTTACTTCAGTTTTCCTTCCAATCATCCAGAAGACGATGAAGACATTCAGCGTCCCTTTGCTGGACTTTTAAAGGCTAGAATAAGCCTTCAACGGTATCAACCAATTCAATTTAAGGGGAACAATTACATTATCTGGACTTGGCTTGATCTAGGTATGTTAGTTTCCTTTTGGGCTAAAGACTCATCTGACTTAGTCTATGGTCCACAAAAATTATATCTGCTCACAGCAGCAATTGTTTCAAGAAGTGGAGAAGTTACTTTCAGGATAAAGTCATCTCTACAAACTAACAATAGACTACACGTAGTCCCTGCAAGACATCATTTCATTGCTAGTACTGTTGTGTATTGCTGTTTTGCTTACCAGCCAGTTCAATCAAAGGAGTTCATTAAATCTGACTGGTTAAGACAAGAGATTGCCAGACAAGAATTCCTTCCTCCAACTGGATGGTTCAATCTCAAGAAGGTAGGAGAAACATCTACCTACAATCTTTGGGCAGTTCCAGGATGTCTTCCAACAAAGATATCAATGCCCTTTTTTAACTATTACTCTTCAATGATTGAAAAACTCAACAATGAAGATCAACCTGAAGGAGACTCAGACGACGAAGACGATCTCGACGACGTCGAACTCCACAACCTAGAAGACAGAATGGAACCCTAAAATTCCTTCTCTGATCTCCGCAATCTCCGCCAAGTGCTCTCAATCTTTATAAGCCCGGCGCTTGCTCATTGTTAAGCACGCCTTGGCTACGCTTTGGCTTCGGCCTCCCTCAAGTTCTAGAGTGAGAAGTGAGAGCTCTGTGAGGTCTCTTCCCCTTCTTCCTCATCATATGTTATTGCTTTCTGTAATGTTTTGAATTGAATAAATAAAAGCGTGACCGACTCTGCTTTTATTAATCTATTTTCTTTATTTTCTGCAATCATCTCCGCCTATATGGCTGGTTAACTGCTTGCATAACATTTGCATGATTTAACCTTTAAATTTTTCGTTTTTCTTTCAAGTTCTTTTACTTTTCTGGGGTTTGTTCCCCATTTGAACTTATGCTGAGTCCGTCTCAGTCCTACTTCCTACTGTAGTTCCTTTCCGCTCTTCTACCTCTGCCTCGGACCCCCTCTTGGTATCAGAGCCTGTAAAGAGGTCATGGAACTCTACTACTATAAAGCGGGAAGGGTAGCTCTCAGCGTGACCCAGCGTGTGCGGTTTGCGAAGGAGTGGGTACGTTGGCCCGATAGGTGCCTTAAGGCTGCACGGTTAGTGCTTATCCGGCGGGACCTAACATCGTGACGGTGTCGTGGGTTGGTATCCCAGGCTTCGTTGCCTTGACAAACCGTAGTTGGTGGAGGTAACGGTAGGCTTACACTTAATGGTATCAGAGCTTAAGTGTAAGCCGGCCGTTACCTCCACCAACTACGGGTTTGTCAAGGCAACGAGTCGGGATACCAACCCACAACACCGTCACGATGTTAGGTCCCGCAGGGATAAGCACTAACCGGTGCAGCCTTAAGGCACCTATCAGCTGGCCAACGTGTACCCACTCCTTCGCAAACCGTACACGTTGGGTCATGTCGGAGAGCTACCCTTCCTGCTTTACAGGTAGTAGAGTTCCATGACCTCTTTACAGGCTCTGATACCAAGAGGGGGTCGGAAGCAGAGTTAGAAGAGTGGAAAGGAACTACAGTAGGAAGTAGGACTGAGACGGACTCAGCATAAGTTCAAATGGGGAACAAACCCCAGAAAAGTAAAAGAACTCGAAAGAAAAACGAAAAACTTAAAGGTTAAATCATGCAAATGTTATGCAAGCAGTTAACCAGCCATATAGGCGGAGATGATTGCAGAAAATAAATTCCCCTGTTGGTACGACCGCTTAATCAAGCTCTTAGCTGGATTAGGTATCCAATTCCTAACAAAAAAGATCTTTTGAATCGGCTCCACAATGCCAAGATCTTTTCCAAGTTTGATATGAAATCTGGATTCTGGCAAATCCAGGTGGATGAGAAGGACAGGTATAAGACTGCTTTTACCGTCCCTTTCGGTCAATACGAATGGAACGTTATGCCATTCGGCCTCAAAAATGCTCCTTCAGAATTCCAACGAATTATGAATGACATTTTCAATCCTTATTCCAATTTCATCATTGTTTATATCGATGATGTTTTAATTTATTCTCAATCTGTGGATCAACACTTCAAACACCTTAACACTTTTATTTCTGTTGTTAAGAGGAGTGGCTTGGCCTTATCTAAAACTAAAATCAATTTGTTTCAGACCAAGATCAGATTCCTTGGTCACAATATTCACCTAGGAACTATCATACCTATTAGTCGTGCTATTAGTTTTGCTGATAGATTTCCTAATCAATTGATTGACAAAACTCAATTGCAAAGATTTCTTGGATGTCTTAATTACGTCTCTGACTTCTTGCCTCAATTATCCAATCTGATCAAACCACTCCATGATCGTCTCAAAAAGGATCCTCCTCCTTGGACTGATGTTCATACCAATGTGGTCAAACAGGTCAAAACTCAGGTTAAAGAACTTCCGTGTCTTTACCTTCCCAATCCACAATTTCCAAAGATTGTCGAAACTGATGCCTCAGACATTGGTTATGGCGGCATTCTCAAACAGAAAACTTCTTCTGGTAAAGAGCAAGTTATTGCCTTTACTTCCAAACATTGGAATCCTGCCCAGCAGAATTACTCCACTGTCAAAAAAGAAGTTTTAGCAATTGTTTTATCAATTTCCAAGTTTCAATCTGATTTACTAAACCAGAAATTTTTAATTCGGGTTGACTGTAAGTCAGCAAAAGATATTTTGAAAAAAGATGTTAAAAATCTTGCTTCAAAACAAATTTTTGCCAGATGGCAATCAATTTTAAGTATATTTGATTTTGATATTGAATATCTCAAAGGTTCTCAAAATTCCCTTCCTGATTTTTTAACCAGGGAATATTTGCAGGGAAAAGAAGTTAACCAGATTTGTCCAATATCAACAATGCCCTCCTTCCCTACGGGGAAAGGAAAAGGTGCCAAAGGGAAAGACAAAGGTAAAACTACTCTTAACCCTTTTGATGTCCTTTCACAGGAGAAACAATCTGGGTCTTCAACCCAAAACCAAATAGCAGGTGGGTCATCTACCCAAAGTCCAACTGGGTCATTCACCCAGAAACAATTAACAATTGGGTCATCAACCCAAAATCAATTGACAACTGGGTCATCAACCCAAGGTCCAACTGGGTCTTCTACCCAAGCCCAAATTGCCGGGCCAAAAACCCGTAGCCAAACCAAACATGAGTCTAAGGAAGACTACTTCTTCCCTATTCAGACTCTCCAAGCCCTCCACCAACAGGGTTTGACTCAATTACCAACCAACACTTGGGCAGGGACCATCCAAGGAAAACCAATTGAGAGTTTAGATCTTATGATCCAAAACTCTAAAAACTCAATTTATCAAGCCAATCCAAAACCTGTTACAACTGTTGTTGCAGGAACATCCAAAACCCAATATGTTCAAAAACCAAATTTTTGGCCTATCATAGGATTAGAACCAGAATTTTGGGATACAAACATCAACAAAATTACTTCCAAAATCCTCCCTAAAGGATTCAATTTTGTGCCTTTGGCCCCAAATAAGACTCACCAATTTTATCAGTTAATATTAATTGATACCGAGTCCGTAAAAATCAAACATCATAGGGATCCCAAAGACCCCTCAAATATTACCCATTCAACCCTCCAAATCCTTGAGCTTTTAACACCTTCATTGGGACAAAATCCCAGTAATTTCAAAAATTCTCCTAAGTTTTGATCCAATTGGCTTTTACATCTTGGGATTATATCAAGGCTTGGGAGATAACCCTTTGGGACTCCAAAACAAAAATTTTAAACATTCCTGGTTTATCTATTTTAAGACAGTACTGTATCAATTTCATAATTGGTTCCTCCAATGGTGGGACTCTTTTGGGCCAATTCCTCAAATCCTTCCTCTTGATGTTATTGAAGGATTTAATTTTTCAAAACTAAGTATGATCGTGAGGTGATAGTCTTCCAATCTTACTTAACTTTTTGTTTATTTTTCTTTGTCTTGGGTATTCTCATGGCAAAGATAATCTCAATAAAAACCCTCTTCCCAATGTCCACCCGTGGCTGGTACAACAAGCCTATGTTAAATGGTGGTCTGAATTTGATGGGTCCAAAGCTTCAAAAGAAGGAGTCAAGAACTGGTTTAGGAGAAATCCTAAACTATTGAAGTATGCTGAACCTAGCACTTGTCTTCTTCAAAACCAAAAGTCTCAAATTGCGGCTGCTATAGCAGGTTCTTCCTCTGAAGAAGATATGATAAGTAGCCTCCAAAGCATAACTCAGCTTCTCCAAAAGAGAATAACTGACAACAAGAAGGATGATCAACCATCCACAAGTAAACAACCAAACATGAAGACAGCTAACAAAAAGAAGAAGCAAATTCTTCAGCCAGCTGCCCTCAAACCAACTGATGAAGGCTCAAGCACTGACATTATCTTCTACAAGTCTGAAGAAGATGATTTGATCTCTGAGCCAGCCAATTCGGAGGATGACTTTCTCCCTTCACCAGAGTAGTCAAAGATTCCTTTTGTCTGCCATTTTGCACCGAAAGTTGTAAAGCAGACTTATCAAAATATGTAACCGGTACTGTTGTAATAGTTTAGGTTTATTCACCTGTACTGTTCAAATAGTACTTTCAATTTTCTATAAAAGCCCGGCGCTTGCTCATTGTTAAGCATGCCTTGGCTATGCTTTGGCTTCGGCCTCCCTCAAGTTCTAGAGTGAGAAGTGAGAGCTCTGTGAGGTCTCTTCCCCTTCTTCCTCATCATATGTTATTGCTTTCTGTAATGTTTTGAATTGAATAAATAAAAGCGTGACCGACTCTGCTTTTATTAATCTCTTTTCTTTATTTTCTGCAATCATCTCCGCCTATATGGCTGGTTAACTGCTTGCATAACATTTGCATGATTTAACCTTTAAGTTTTTCGTTTCGCTTTCAAGTTCTTTTACTTTTCTGGGGTTTGTTCCCCATTTGAACTTATGCTGAGTCCGTCTCAGTCCTACTTCCTACTGTAGTTCCTTTCCGCTCTTCTAACTCTTGCTTCCGACCCCCTCTTGGTATCAGAGCCTGTAAAGAGGTCATGGAACTCTACTACCTGTAAAGCAGGAAGGGTAGCTCTCCGACATGACCCAGCGTGTACGGTTTGCGAAGGAGTGGGTACACGTTGGCCAGCTGATAGGTGCCTTAAGGCTGCACCGGTTAGTGCTTATCCCTGCGGGACCTAACATCGTGACGGTGTCGTGGGTTGGTATCCCGACTCGTTGCCTTGACAAACCCGTAGTTGGTGGAGGTAACGGCCGGCTTACACTTAATGGTATCAGAGCTCTCACTTCTCACTGGTGGCAGTAAGTCGGTTTTATTGCTATATATATATATATATATATATATATAGCAATAACATATTTCCTGATGGGGAAGTAGGAACGTGATATTGATCTTGAACTGTTGATGATGCATCTAACTTACTTTCTATGTTTAATCATTCTAAAGTGCGGTGGGAAGATGTTATTCTGTTTTAGAATACTTTGTTACTGTACTGATTAGCTGTTTATGATTAACCATGAAAGAGTTCATCACTGTAGCTACCTATGTTCAATGTATCAGATGATTATTTTTATTAGTCTCTTGTTAGGTAGTATGAATCTGATCTAAGTTTGAATGCGTGCCCTTGCAAGACTGGAACGTTTTGTTGCTTGTGAAAAGTCTTTATTTAATAAAGCTTGATGGGAAATGAATAGAACATTATGTTAAAGTCTTTGTTCATTATTCAACTTTTTGACTTATTTAACTTATATTTGAAAGATAGCCCAGTACAAATTTCAAAATCTGGTATCATTACATCAAGTTTTGTCTCATTAGAATGATGAAAGAGTAATAGGAGGAGCATTAAGTCCCGACGGATGTGGCAGTAAGTCTCATGACTCTGATTTACTCTGACAAAGTAATGATGGAACGACTTTTGGTGTAACTTAAGACCAACTTTTATCACATGGGTCTGTCTTTCATTTCTTGACAGGTTGGATAGGAAGAAACTTTGTTTATTAAATGAAGGTCTTTGACTGATATATATTTATTTTCTACTTTATTTAAATTCAAAGAATTTCTTCCCTTCAAAAGTTTTTTTATACAGTTGCAAGGTTTGAGGTGTTCATACTTAACGGATTCATATTCAACTAACTCGATTGATCTTTAATTAAAACTAATCTGGTATAGTAACGTTTGTGGCACAGATCTGAACATATTACACGGTTATTTCATAATCTAGCAGATCAATTAGTAACTATTTATTCTTTCTTAATAACCATAGTTCCGCTTTATCAAATATGTATGGTTAAATCCAGTTAAAGTATTTTAGTGCATGATTTGTTAGTTCTTGATCAATATCCTACTGTCCTAACGAACCAGGTGATGGCGATGGTACTTACGGGTGAGGAAGGCTTGTTAAGATTGATACTCTTTGGGCTATTATCTTGTTTTCATTATGTCTTATTATTCTGATCACTCTTATGATAATGTTTCCTTTTGTTCTTATAATTCTAATCAATCTTTTCAATCTTATCAATCTTCTCAATCCTTAGCCTCCCAATTTACCAAGTCAAACCAATCTAGCTCATCCAGTATGAGTCAAATATCCAATTATGGGTCTTTTGATCCATTCAATTCCACTGAAGAAAACCTTCGGGTTGCCAAGACTCTTCTCAAGCAAAATCGCCAATCTCTTCTCAAGAAGAATAATTGGAATGATGAAATTCAATCTAGAATCAGAGCTATTGAAAAATCTATAGCTGATGACAATTCGAAAAATCCTGTTAAGGATACCCAAATCAATTTGACCAGAAAAAAGATAAGGCTTTATCTTGTCCGCATGAGAAAGATACGTCTTCATCTTTTTATGACAAAAACAATTTTCAAACCAATAATAGTAGAGATACTACTATTACCTTGTCTTCTTTTCAAGATAAGGACAAATTTGAAAAAGACAATTTTGAAAATACTTTGTCTGACAATTTTCAAACTGATAATAGTAAGGTAACAGCTGTCACCGACGTTGGTACCGACACCTCTATTATTAGTCCTCCTAGCAGTGATAGGAATGTGACTGCTGTCCTTTCCACTACTCCTAGTCAATTAGGTAATAGTGCCAAGATAGTTGATTCCAACTCATCTGTGGACCTTGCCAAACCTTTGGATATTAGTAAAGATATCGTAGTATTTTCCACTACTGATACTAATACTCCAATCAATTCTGATATTCATTTGGATTTTAGTAAGCTTAGGATTCCCAAGATCTTAACTAATAATCCTTTTGTCAATATCCTCAACAATTCCATCATGACTATTAGGAACAATAGTCTTCCTACCAATAGTCTCAATTCCCGCCACAATAATGTTTGTTCCAATTGCGGACAAAGTGGTCACAAAAAATACTACTGTCATTTTGACAGGAGAATTTGCAAAGAAATTGACTACAGAGTCAACAATCTTTTGGCTGAGCATTTTTGGGAAAATTGCTTAACCAACACTACCAAGTTCAATTCCTTTATTCAGAATAACCGTTCCAATTCTGAATATCAATTAAACACTCTCGACTCTGAGCCTCTTAGTAAGGATATTACTATCGGTAACCTCCGTTTCGAGATTAACAATCTTAGGTCTGAAATTGAAAACCTAAAACAAATTCAGACTAAAACCAATTCTATTTCTCAAACTATTTTACAAAATGATGAAGCTTTGACTTCCAATTTCAAAGATTTTTCTGATATTAACAATCTTGTTAGTATCCAAAAGTTTTTTATAAACATCAAAATTATTATAAGAGATTTTACTCTTGAAACAATAGCCCTTTTTGATACTGGAGCTGATTCAAATTGTATTTTAGAAGGATTAATTCCTACTAAATACTTTGAAAAAACTACTGAAAAGCTCAGTACGGCTAATGGTTCAAAGTTAAAAATCAATTATAAACTCTCTTCGGTGTTTATCCAAAATCAAACCCTTAAGATTGAAACTTCTTTCTTATTGGTCAAAAATCTTAAGAACAAAGTAATTTTGGGAACTCCCTTTATAAAATTACTTTTTCCTTATCAAACAAATGAAAATGGGATTATTGCCCAACATTTGGGTAAACCAATTCTTTTCAAATTTTTGAAAACTCCAATTGTCAGAGATCTTAATCCCATCTCTCTCAAACAAAATCAAATTGATTTTCTGAAAGATGAAATTTCTTTTAGAAACATTGATTCTCAATTAAAGCAATCTGATGTTCATGAAAGGATTAACAGCCTTTTGGACCAGATTCAAAACTCTATTTGTTCTGACTTACCAAATGCTTTTTGGGAAAGAAAACAACACGTTGGTAATCTTCCCTATGAAAAGGATTTTTCTGATAGGCAAATTCCTACTAAGGCTCGTCCTATCCAAATGAGTCATGAACTCCTCCAATTCTGTCAATCTGAGATCAAAGACTTGCTTAGCAAGGGTCTCATCCGTAGAAGTAAGAGCCCATGGTCTTGCTCTGCCTTCTATGTCAACAAACCTTCTGAGATTGAGAGGGGTGCCCCTCGTCTCGTTATCAATTACAAACCGCTTAATCAAGCTCTTAGCTGGATTAGGTATCCAATTCCAAACAAAAAAGATCTTTTGAACCGGCTCCACAATGCCAAGATCTTTTCCAAGTTTGATATGAAATCTGGATTCTGGCAAATCCAGGTGGATGAGAAGGACAGGTATAAGACTGCTTTTACCGTCCCTTTCGGTCAATACGAAAGGAATGTCATGCCATTTGGCCTCAAAAATGCTCCTTCAGAATTCCAACAGATTATGAATGACATTTTCAATCCTTATTCCAAATTCATCATTGTTTATATCGATGATGTTTTAATTTATTCTCAATCTGTGGATCAACACTTCAAACACCTTAACACCTTTATTTTTGTTGTTAAGAGGAGTGGCTTGGCCCTGTCCAAAACAAAAATAAATTTGTTTCAGACCAAGATCAGATTCCTTGGTCACAATATTCACCTAGGAACTATCATACCTATTAGCCGTGGTATTAGTTTTGCTGATAGATTTCCTAATCAATTGATTGACAAAACTCAACTGCAAAGATTTCTTGGATGTCTTAATTACGTCTCTGACTTCTTGCCTCAATTATCCAATCTGATCAAACCACTCCATGATCGTCTCAAAAAGGATCCTCCTCCTTGGACTGATGTTCATACCAATGTGGTCAAACAGGTCAAAACTCAGGTTAAAGAACTTCCGTGTCTTTACCTTCCCAATCCACAATTTCCAAAGATTGTCGAAACTGATGCCTCAGACATTGGTTATGGCGGCATTCTCAAACAGAAAACTTCTTCTGGTAAAGAGCAAGTTATTGCCTTTACTTCCAAACATTGGAATCCTGCCCAGCAGAATTACTCCACTGTCAAAAAAGAAGTTTTAGCAATTGTTTTATCAATTTCCAAGTTTCAATCTGATTTACTAAACCAGAAATTTTTGGTTCGAGTTGACTGTAAATCAGCAAAAGAAATTTTGAAAAAGGATGTTAAAAATCTTGCTTCAAAACAAATTTTTGCCAGATGGCAATCAATTTTAAGCATTTTTGATTTTGATATTGAATATCTCAAAGGTTCTCAAAATTCCCTTCCTGATTTTCTGACCAGAGAATATTTGCAGGGAAAAGAGGTTAACCAGGTTTGTCCAATATCAACAATGTCTTCCTTCCCTACGGGGAAAGGAAAAGGTGCCAAGGGGAAAGACAAAGGTAAAACTACTCTTAACCCTTTTGATATCCTTTCACAGGAAAAATAATCTGGGTCTTCGACCCAAAACCAAATAGCAGGTGGGTCATCTACCCAAGGTCCAACTGGGTCATTCACCCAGAAACAATTAACAATTGGGTCTTCGACCCAAAACCAATTGACAACCGGGTCATCGACCCAAGGTCCAACTGGGTCTTCTACCCAAGCCCAAATTGCCGGGCCAAAAACCCGTAGCCAAACCAAACATGAGTCTAAGGAAGACTACTTCTTCCCTATTCAGACTCTCCAAGCCCTCCACCAACAGGGTTTGACTCAATTACCAACCAACACTTGGGCAGGGACCGTCCAAGGAAAACCAATTGAGAGTTTAGATCTTATGATCCAAAACTCTAAAAACTCAATTTATCAAGCCAATCCAAAATCTGTTACAACTGTTGTTCATAGAACATCCAAAACCCAATATGTTCAAAAACCAAATTTTTGGCCTATCATAGGATTAGAACCAGAATTTTGGGATACAAACATCAACAAAATTACTTCCAAAATCCTCCCTAAAGGATTCAATTTTGTGCCTTTGGCCCCAAATAAGACTCACCAATTTTATCAGTTAATATTAATTGATACCTTGTCCGTAAAAATCAAACATCATAGGGATCCCAAAGACCCCTCAAATATTACCCATTCAACCCTCCAAATCCTTGAGCTTTTAACACCTTCGGCTTGGGGACAAAATCCCAGTAATTTCAAAAAATTCTCCGGAAGTTTTGATCCAATTGGCTTTTGCTACTGGGATTATATCAAGGCTTGGGAGATAACCCTTTTGGGACTCCAAAACAAAAATTTTAAACATTCCTGGTTTATCTATTTTAAGACAGGTACCAGGTATCAATTTCATAATTGGTTCCTCCAATGGTGGGACTCTTTTGGGCCAATTCCTGAAATCCTTCCTCTTGATGTTATTGAAGGATTTAATTTTTTCAAAACTAAGTATGATCGTGAGGCTGATAGTCTTCCAATCTTACTTAACTTTTTTGTTTATTTTTCTCTGTCTTGGGTATTCTCATGGCAGTACAATCTCAATAAAAACCCTCTTCCCAATGTCCACCCATGGCTGGTACAACAAGCCTATGTTAAATGGTGGTCTGAATTTGATGGGTCCAAAGCTTCAAAAGAAGGAGTCAAGAACTGGTTTAGGAGAAATCCTAAACTATTGAAGTATGCTGAACCTAGCACTTGTCTTCTTCAAAACCAAAAGTCTCAAATTGCGGCTGCTATAGCAGGATCTTCCTCTGAAGAAGATATGATAAGTAGCCTCCAAAGCATAACTCAGCTTCTCCAAAAGAGAATAACTGACAACAAGAAGGATGATCAACCATCCACAAGTAAACAACCAAACATGAAGACAGCTAACAAAAAGAAGAAGCAAATTCTTCAGCCAGCTGCCCTCAAACCAACTGATGAAGGCTCAAGCACTGACATTATCTTCTACAAGTCTGAAGAAGATGATTTGATCTCTGAGCCAGCCAATTCGGATGATGACTTTCTCCCTTCACCAGAGTAGTCAAAGATTCCTTTTGTCTGCCATTTTGCACCGAAAGTTGTAAAGCAGACTTATCAAAATATGTAACCGGTACTGTTGTAATAGTTTAGGTTTATTCACCTGTACTGTTCAAATAGTACTTTCAATTTTCTATAAAAGCCCGGCGCTTGCTCATTGTTAAGCACGCCTTGGCTACGCTTTGGCTTCGGCCTCCCTCAAGTTCTAGAGTGAGAAGTGAGAGCTCTGTGAGGTCTCTTCCCCTTCTTCCTCATCATATGTTATTGCTTTCTGTAATGTTTTGAATTGAATAAATAAAAGCGTGACCGACTCTGCTTTTATTAATCTCTTTTCTTTATTTTCTGCAATCATCTCCGCCTATATGGCTGGTTAACTGCTTGCATAACATTTGCATGATTTAACCTTTAAGTTTTTCGTTTTTCTTTCAAGTTCTTTTACTTTTCTGGGGTTTGTTCCCCATTTGAACTTATGCTGAGTCCGTCTCAGTCCTATTTCCTACTGTAGTTCCTTTCCGCTCGTCCAACTCTTGCTTCCGACCCCCTCAAAGGAATATGTTATTGCTATATATATATATATATATATATATATATATATATATAGCTAAGCAAACTTTGGTTTAGATCTACGAAGTGGAAACAAACTCCCTATTTGATGATAGTTCTCAACACACATTATAAACTATGGCCGACCACGTCCATAATTGATAGAAGTACTAATTTTTCCACCCATGGATGTAAATGAGATCATCATGTTGAATGCACAAATGTGGTCCAAAAAATATTTGCTTATACCATCCCTTTTGGATAACAGATCTTTCAAAAGTTGTGGAGATTCTTTCAATTTGGCAATTTTAATTTTGCCTTGACTGCAACACAATGAGAAGTTTGGTTTTATAGGGTTTCTGTGTTTCTGAACTCTTTCATCATACCACATTCATTCCTGGATCTCTTGAAGTTCCTACAATTTTTTCAAAGAAGGTTGATATGTCTAAGCCGTTTATTTATAAGAGTAATATGAGAACACGATAAGTCTGACCAGACATTACCATCATTGTTTTCATGCATATTTGAAATATTTGGTTGTTGTTGTTGACTTTGAACAGTTGTTTGAATGTGTTGTGTTTGTTCTTGATCCCCTATGAGACTCAGAATGAAAACAAAAACAAAAAATCAACGTACAAAGTGAAATTTCTTATTTTCCTTCTACGAATGACCATAAGAATTGTTATGTATCAAAGGTACCTGGTAATGAGGTTATGTTTCCATGTTGCATTGTCATTTCATGAGTACTACATTGCAGATTGGAAAAAGTAGATGTTGTAGAGTATATTATATTTGTGGGTTGATTTTCATTGATTGGCAAATTGTTGCAGTTAGTTGATGGACCATTTACATTGCTATTCTGACCTGTGAATTTTTGACAAACAAAGATACCATAAAATATATCATAGTAAGTTGACATTACTTCCACAAAAAAGTAAATGCACGTGACTAAAATATACCACTATTATTCTCTGACAGTAGAACACTATCAAAGTCAATTCGATGGCAAAACGTTTGATCGATAGAAATCTGCGGCAAGTTCTAGGGTGGGAACATGCACAACTTCTCTCTACCCTTGGATTAAGAGTACCCCACAGTAATACCATGCACTCTCTCCACCAAATCATTTCTCTTTAGAAAATGATTTTTTTTTTGGAAAATAAAATTTGAACATCACTTTTCGCGACACCCATTTCGACACCGTATATCTGTGTACGAACAATATTTTTTTTTTTAAATTTTTTTTTTTAAAAAAATTTCTTCAGAAAAATAATTTTTTTCCAAAAAAAAATATTTATAAAAGTGGTTAACACGGTACAAATAAGTGCCCCTCTATTTTTATGTGTGCCTCTGTTAACCACTTTTATAATTATTTTTTTTGGAAAAAAGTTATCTTTCTGAAGAAATTTTTTTTTTATTTTTTGAAAAAAAAAATATTGTCCGTAAGTGTCCCTCTGTTAACCACTTTTATAATTATATTTTTTAGAAAAAAATATTTTTCTGAAATTTTTTTTTAAATTTGAAAAAAAAAATATTGTCCGTACACGTACGGATATACGGTGTCACAATGGGTGTGGCGAAAAGTGATGTTCAAATATCATTTTCCAAAAAAAAAAATATGGGACACTTATTTCAGATCAAGTTAACCACTTTTATAATTATTATTTTTTGGAAAAAAAATATATTTTTCTGAAGAAATTTTTTAAAAAAAAAATTTGAAAAAAAATATTGTTAAATACGAGATATACGGTGTCGAAATGGGTGTCGCGAAAAGTGATGTTCAAATTTTATTTTTCAAAAAAAAAAATCATTTTCTAAAGAGAAATGATTTGGTGGAGAGGATGCATGGTATTACTGTGGGGTACTCTTAATCCAAGGGTAGAGGGAAATTGTGCATGGTGGTGTTACCCACCATGCTTTCCCACCCTAGAACTTGCCAGAAATCTGCTTCTTACGACCTATATTATTGGTATAAACTATAGTAAGACATATTATAAAGAATAAGAGCAATTTAATGAGTTAAAAAAATGTGAACAAAAAATTCAAATATAATGACCAGTTATTTGGCATTTTTCGCAATAGGTAAAAAATATTAAAAACAATGTTACCTCCCAATGACATGCCAAGAATCACCAAATTTTGCAAGATGATCACTACTTTGATTGCCAACAGATTCACGACATGTAAGTTTTCCATTACTCAAAACAAACCTTCCATCCCTCTACAAAGGGCTCTTTTTGTTATTTGCAATAGAAGGTGTAAGTTTTGGATCTGGATCCTCTCCTAAGTCCTTTCCCTCCATCCCTCTACAAAAATATATCTTGGCCATTAAATTAATCAAACAGTTGAGAGAGATTAAAAATGAAAAGTATATTAAAAAAGGAAAAAGTGTGGCGTTCAATATCCCCCAAAATGGGAATTCCCCGCCGTCAATTACTAAGTGCCTGTTTGTTTTAGATTTTAGAATCTCGTTTGGACCCCAAAATCGATTCTAGCATTTTTTTAGTTACTATTCATGCGTTTGTTTTAGATTTTAGCAGATTTTAGAATCCCGTTTGCACTCCAGAATCAATTCTTGTAGAATCTACAACGTCCAAGCTTTTTCGTTCAAAATAATTGATTCTAGGTATGGGACCCACAAAATCTTTTATATTTACACTTCAAAAGTGATTCTACTTTGTCAACCAAACACAAATCAATTCTTCTGAACTCACTTTTAAACTACCATTACCAAACACAAATCAATTTTTTTAAACTCAATTTTTTTAAACAAGATTCTTCACAATCTATTCTACCAGAATCTAAAACAAACGGACCCTAAATTGCTTCTGTTCTTGCAAAGTCACACTATAATACTCGTTTCTAATATTATTCAGATTCTTTGCAGAAGGAATAGGTTGTAGTTGATGCTCAGCCCAAGTGATATGAATAGGTTGCTGCAAATAATATTAGAAAAGAAGAAGTACTAATCAAGGCTGAGAAGGGTGGTTACAGTTGCGCTACTCCCACTACCAAGCATACAAAAACCGGACCGGACCAGCCGGTCGGACCGGGAACTGGACCCCCGGCCGGTCCGAGTCATGCAATTAGACCGCCTGCGAAAAAATCGGACGGTCCGGTTTAAGAACTGGTAAAAAACCGGACCGAACCGGGAAAAAACCGGGAAAACCGGGTTCAACCCGGCCGGTTCGTAATTTTTTTTTTAAAAAAAGGTCAAAACGGCGTCGTTTAGGCTTTTTTTTTAACTTAACCTCTATTTATAGTTGTTATGGTTAAGTAAAGTATAATTTTTATGGTGTGAAGTTATAAATAGAATATCAGTTATTTTTTGTTTATTATTTATATATATATATATTGTATTAAATATTTAAAAAATAATATTTTATTCGAATCCGGTTCGACCCCGGTCCGACCCAAAAACCCTGAACCCTGACCCTCTCCGATTTAATGCCCAGTCCGGTTTTAATTATCTTGCCCGAATCGCAACTGCTATTGGGTGCCGATTTATTAGAAAAAAGCGTGAGGAAGAACTTGTGCTCACACTCTATTATTGACTTTCAATTTAATTGTACAATGTCTTTTGACTGTGCAAATTTTCTTTAAATCACAATACGATAGCCGTTCTTCACGGCTGAATATTATTTTATTTTTTCGATTCTCTTTTAAGTTAGATTCTTTTGATTCTTTTAGGTTAAAATATACTTTTTGTCCTGTATCTTTTACTGTTTAATCGTTTTCGTCCTTTATCTTTTAAAATGTTCGTTTTAGTCCTTTATCTTTTTAAAATAGTTTAAAATGGTCTTTTTAGCCTTTTTCCGTGAATAACATTGACTGAGAATCTATGTGTCATTAACGTCGTTTCCCAATCTGCTATCTGGCACATTTTATAGGAAAAAAAACATTACAAAAAACAAATTCCACGCTAGATCCATCTCCTTCTTTCCTCAATCCCTACAAATTCCACACTGCTCACATCGTTGCACAGAGAAAGTTGTGACCCCATGGCTCCACCGTGAGAGCTTCTTCTTCCTCAATATTCTACATAATAATTAAAATTTTAAAATTAAAACCCTTCTTAGATTTCTCAGTTTTGTTTTGACATTGATTTCATACATTAAATGCATGTCCGGATCCTGAACACAAGTTACCCATTTTTCAGCCTCAATTTTGTTCCTCGCTCACACCTTCAATTGACCTAAAAAATCTGAACTTTTTTTCCATTATGGGACTCTGTCATGAAAAACCAATTGAAACCTCACAAAGGGTAGAAGAAAACTCAATTTTCCCAAATAACAAAGAGGTTCTGCAACTTCCACCACCAAGTTCCCATCATCATCATCATGCAACTAAATCCTCATCAAAGTTTCCATTTTTTAGTCCAAGTCCATTGCCAAGTCTCTTCAAGAACTCACCAGTAACATTCATTTTTCGTGTCATCGGGCTTGGTGCCCGTATTCAATAGAAGGTAGATTAATAACAAACGGAACTGTGATCAAGATTATTAACATAGCGCACAAGATTTCCCCATAGTTTCGATCTGTTTTCGCTGTTGATGTTTTAACATGGCACAAAGAGTGGGAAAAAAAATCGGGCCATAAATCAGTTTTTGGATTATGTATGGCATTAATAATATCAATTTTCAAAAGGTCATGGAGGAGGAATTCATGGAGGACGATTTCAGATGCAGTGCAGAATATGAATGAAAACCCTATATTTGGGAATTTTGGGGAAGAAGAAGACATGGTGGATCCTTTATGAGCCACATGGTGGACCAACAATAAAAAATTACACAATCAACATGATTATGTGGCTACTACTGACACATCATAGTCCATCTCTTCTCTCCTAACAGCTAAATTAACGTTTCAATTAAAAATGACAATTCTAAACCACTTTGAAAAGATATAGGACTAAAACGAATATTTTAAAAGATAAAGGACGAAAACGATTAAACAGTAAAAGATAAAGGACAAAAAGTGTATTTTAGCCATTCTTTTAATTTGACTGCAATATAGCTTTGAGAAACGAATTTTAATTCAATTTCTTTTAATTCGATTTCTTTTGTTTGGTTCTCTTTTAGTTCTAAAAAAACTAGTGTCGAGTAATTAACAAACATTTCAATGAAACTGAGGTTGGGGCGGCTACAAGCTTGTCCATTACATCTTGAAGAAGTAGTGATGTAATACCTATGACTTGGAATAGAGGCTCTGACCGGACCGGCGAACAACACCTCGGACCACTACACCATCGCTGCAAACCGTCGCGGCCATCCCCTACAGCCACCCGCAACCACTTCATCGTCACAACATAGCCACTGTGCCTCTCCGTGTACTGCAAATCCCCGATCTCGCGTCTGTCCATCGTTTGTCGTTGTGCCTTTTTGAAAGAGAGAACAGACCATTTTGCAGAGAGATCATTCCTTTTTTTTTTAATTTTTTCATTTATCAGCCGCTAGACTAATCTAACTGTTGTGATGTATTTTTATTGAGGGATAGAGAGATAGAATTGTGGGAGAGGATCCAGATTCGTAAGGTTTCCACCACTGAAAACACAGGACCCCACACCAACCATATTTGTGCCCATATTTGCATTGTTAGAACAATAAGAGACCAAATCCTCAATTGCATCTTATAACAAAAAAATAAAAATAAAAAACACAATAAGAGAATTGTTGTATACGTCGTATTCATATGTTCTTGACATATATGACAAGATACATAAATTACCTGGTAATGACTCAATTCATGTATCCATAGATGTATTGTTTACAATATCTTTACATGAAAATATTCCATTCTTAACAACAAATCTTCCAGAATATAGTCTTTTATTATTGTGGCACAACTAATTATGTCTGCCATTTTGACTTCTTTTGACATTATGACCTAATAGAACATAATACAACTTTAGTCACATACTTGTCAGTTATGGCAAAAAAAAGATGATCTCAAAATTAGACACGGGGACTAAATACCAGATGACACATACTGCTGCAATTTAGTATCTTAAGCCGCTTATTTAATGGGATATAATCTTCGGCCATAGTTACTCTCAGATATCATGAATAATATACTGCAAAAAAGTTTTTAAAAAAAAAAAACATTCAAAAGTCATTTGAACAATAAAGATGAAGTTAAGAGACACATGTCGTGTTTCATATATGAGTAAATGTTGATATATACTTACCTGAATTCATGGAACAATTTTATGGAAAATAAATAGAAAAGAATAACAAATATAGTAGTAAGGCTGCAGAATGTATGGTTAGCTTTCTAATTTATAAGAGGCTAGACCTCATTCATATTTGGTTAGCTGTACTGATATCGAAGGGCTACTATTTACATTCAGTTAATTGCATTAGAAGTGACCTTCTAGCTACTAATGAAATATGCTAGAGTCTCATTCATTGTACATTTTTTTCAATAAAAGTAGAATAGTAATGCCAGACGTCATTCAAAGTGTACTTAAAATTAGAAATACGACCTTTTTTTTAATTTTTTTATTACAATACACAAAATTATAATCAGATGTCATTTCATTGCAATAAATCTTGAACTTAACCATTTGCAATCAGAGTTATAATCAGCAACTATTTATAACCATTTGCCGAATTTCTTGATTCAACAATTTTTTTTTTCCAAAGTTATCGAAATCAGAAGTTGAATTGTTTAAAAATGAACATGTTTTTGGCTATTTTTTTGGCCAGTATTTGTGCTCATTGAATCAAAATGTGCAATTGAATTAATATAAACAGATTTTGGGAGACTGCTACATATATTGTAATGATACACAATCTTGGGAAAACAAAACGTTTGTGGCATTTTACTAACAGTACACGACGCAGCAAATACTGAAAAAGTTTTGTAATGAATGACACTTAATTAGGTGTTGTTAGTATTTTTGAAATCCAAATGGCAGCAAATGTAGCAATTATTTAGTAAATGTACTAGCTACTTGTGCCTCCCTATATGTGAAATTTAGTTTATGTTTTTAATTAATTTGGTTTATTGGCCAATTTATACTAATATGTTATGTTGGTCAATTAGATGATGTCTAAGGTTTGGAAAAAGACTTAAGTAATCATGGAATCTGTTATGTGTGGTTTTCTTGCTATATTATATTGTTACCTAAATAATTAAAAGGGATAAACTATAAAGGACAGAGACATCATTGAACATCACAACTTAAAAAGAAAACACAATTCCATTGAACAACTTGTAGTTTTTGATCCAACACAATTTTGGCCCCATAGTTGGGAAACATTTGAAGACCAACAAAACAGTCAAAAAGGAAAATGATTCAAAAAACCAAAACTACCAACTTAAACTCCTCCAGGTAAATATCTAATTGACAATAAAAACTTGACATGACTTCATCTAAATGTTCCCACAACATAACATATATTCATTCAGTACGGTCCTTCTTAACTTGAACAACCTTTGGCATCTTTGTGGTTGAGGTCTAATTTTGAAGGTCCACACAATCTGACAACGACTCAAATACTTCAGCAATCCTCTTTCTAATTACTTTACTTGCACGAGTTTGTCACATCCTTCCTCTGGCACAACTATCTCAAGACCTTCTTGAGATAGTGGCATGTTTTGCATAGATGAACCATTATGAGGACCATCCTACATTCAATGAAACCATATTACGTGACTCAAGGTGTTACAACAACGGGTGTTATCCTGACCTTGAGGGACTAAGGCACAGACTCATGATCCATGGCTGGAGCGTCCATTCAACCAAACCCGACTAGCTTGGCAAACCACTGTATGTTCTCATGATTGATGAGAGTATTCGGTTATGGTCATCGATAATGATGAGTCGCCCATGTTACTATCTCGACTAACTTGATGAAGCGTGACAAATCTATCGGTTCCAAAGATAAAAATCGCCAAACAATAAAAGAGGCTAAAAAGCAAGATGACCCAAGTGAGAATGTGAAAACTCCAAAAGAGCCTTCAGACATAATTAGTTTTTCAGTTCCAGAAGAGACTAATCAGGTGCCTGAAATTTTTGAAAATGAAGAGATCTCAATAAATTATGTCATGAATGGAATAAGATGGAACCAAAGTGAAGTCAACGTTGACCATATTTTTTCATATAATATAGCGCTAAATGTGACAAATTATAATGAAGATCTCAAACCAAAGTCTATAAAGGATTTTAGACAAAGCAATGATTGGCTAAAATAGAAAGACACAATTGAAGTGGAATTAGACTTGTTTTGCAAGCGAAAAGTTTTTGGACCTGTAGTCCAAAACCTAAAGGTGTGAAGCCAGTTTGATACAAATGAGTTTTTGTGCGAAAATGAAATGAAAATGGTGAAATTGTGAGATACAAAGCTCCTTTTTTGCTTAAGGGTTTTCGCAAAGACCTCACATTGATTTTGAAGAGACATATCTACTTGTTGTGGATGCAAGTACTTTTCTATACTTAATTAGCCTAGTAGCACATGAAGAGCTCAATTTACATATGATGGATGTTGTTACGGTTTATTTGTATGTCTCACTTGATACTGACATTTATATGAAACTCCCTGGAGGATTTAATTTTTTTGAGGCATACAATTCAGACTCTCGAGAAGATTATTCAGTCAAATTAAATAAGTCTCTATGGACTAAAATAATCTAGACACATGTGATATAATCGTCTAGCGAATATTTTCTAAAGGAATGATATAAAATGGCCCCATTTGTCCATTGTATTTTTATGAAAAGATCTGGAAATGAATTTTCTATAATTGTTGTTTATGTTGACGACTTAAATATTACTGAAACTCTTAAAGAGCTTCCAAAAGTTGTAGATTACTTAAAGAAACAGTTTGAGATGAAGGACTTAGGAAGAACAAAGTTTTGTTTAGTATTGCAAATTGAGTATTTAAAGAATGGAATTCTTGTATATCAAGAAGCTTATATAGCAAAGGTGTTGAAGCGATTCTATATGGACAAATCACATCTATTGTGCACTCCAATGGTTGTAAGGTCATTAGATGTGAACGAAAAGGATGAAGAACTACTTGGTTCTGAAGTACCATATCTTATAGTGCAATTGGAGTACTATTGCACCATGCTAATTATACACGTCTTGATATATATCTTTTGCTGTTAATCTATTAACAAGATATAGTTCTTCACCTACATGAAGACAGGGGAATAGAGTCAAGCATATACTTCATTACCTTAGAGGTTCCATGAATATGAGTTTATTTTATTCAAATGTATCCAAGTCAGACTTAGTTGGTTATGCAAATGTTGGTTATTTGTCTAACCCTCATAATGGTAGATCACAAACAGGCTATTTGTTTACATGTGGTGGTACAACCATTTCATGGAGGTCTGTGAAACAAACCATAATAGCCACATCATCTAATCATGCAGAAATTTTAGCACCACATGAGGCAAGTCTAGAATGCAATTGGTTGAGGTTTGTGATTCAACACGTATAAGAGAGACTTGTCGTATGTCTTCCGAAAAAATGATCGCAACTATCCTATATGAGGATAATATTATATGCATTGCTCAGGTGAAAGAAGGGTATATTAAAGAAGATAGAACAAAATATATTTCACCAAAGTTTTCTTTTTCATTCTTGATCTTCAAAAGAGTGGTGATATAAGTATTCAATAAATCTGTTCGTGTGATAATCTAGCAGATCTTTTTACAAAGTCACCGCTAAGTAAAACCTTTAAGCAACTAGTATAAAAGATTGGTCTCCGTCGTCTCAGAGATGATTGTCAATATGAGGGGGAGATATAAATATGTTCTGCATTTTTTTTTCCTTCACCATAGTTTTGTCCCATTAAGTTTTCTTGATAAGGTTTTTAATGAGGCAGTTCCCGCACAAAGTATATTGCACTCTTTTTCCTTCATTAGGATTTCTTTCTCACTGGTTTTTTTTAGATAAAACTTATATACGGTAACCTTAGGTACTATTCTACTGTTTTCCTATTATAATCTGACACGTGGGCTAAGCATTTTTTTAGAAAACTTCATGTCTCTTACGATTCCGTTAATGCGAGAAGAAGAAAACATGTTCTTTGCATCTGGTGGGGAGCTTAACGCTATAGAGCAGCACCGTCGAAGAACATATTCTTGCCAGCGGCCCCGGTGATAGCTCCGACAAAGAGGAAGCTTTTGCAGGTTTACTGTTATCATTTTATCTCTTCTTTCCATCAAGAATAGGGCTTGATCTCACTGGTGTGCAAGTGGTGAATCGAGATTGAGCAATTTTGCAGGTGGAGGGTGTTCTGGGGAACTGCAATGGGATGAGTCTGGTGATTGTGATAAACCGTATCTCAAACCATCCAGATCCATCGCACTGAAGGGAAAATTGCACTCTGCCCTTGTTCCTTTCGGACATTGTCATTAAAAAACGACGTTCGCAGCCTCCATCCTTCTAGTTTGCCGTGCGCAGCACATCACACCATCATTCCCTATACGGCTCGTTGTCCCTCCGTCAATGTGGGTTCCTACGTGCCAATCCTCCTGCCTCAATGTCCATGTCAGACCGACCAAGCTCGTCTTCGCAGTGATTTCGTTGCCGACATTCACATTGGAAGAAATTTGCGGCCTCTTCACCATAAAGGAACAAATTTTGGTCTTAATAAATCCCCTTTTGTGGTTGTTGCAACTGTGAAATCTGATGATGCGCAGAGGGGGATTGTGTCGAGCAGTTCATGGCAAAGGCTGGTATCTGTGGATTCATGTGGGTGGGATGATGTTCGGTGGGGAGGGGGAGGTGTAGAGAGAGGGAGATGGGGCGAGGGTTGACAAATACAGCAACGTGAACTGTGAGGCGTGTGTTTTCTGCTTTCATTTACAACGTGTAGGTTAGACGTCAATGACGCGGGGTGTATCACACGTGTCAGTTGATAATAGGAGAACAATAAAAACAATATTTAGAGTATTATATCTAAGTTTTGTCCTTTTTTTCTAACAATGTTTTAATGAGTCATATCCTTAATGGACATCCAAGGGGAGTATTATGAATGTTTGGTGGATGTATTTTTTCATATTCCATAAGATGCTCCTACATGTAACTCCCATTAGTAAAATGTTTTCACTCACTATTATTGCTCTTAATTTTTATATGTTAATGACATATTATATGAGACCCTTAAAAGGTTTGTGAATTACAAGACATGTGTCCTATAAATAGGACTCATGTAACAATGTAAAATATACACCTTAAATAGTATAATACAAAGACTATATTCTTCTCTCTTCTCTACTTCACCTTTATCTCTATTTTTTTAAGACTGAATTATACTTTTGGTCTCTTATGTTTATTTTAGGTTTCAGTTTGGTCTCTTATGCATTAAAAGTTTTGAATTGGCCTCTTATGTGTAAACGTTATACTAATGCGACCGCTCTTATTTATTTGTTCCGAAATGGTCTCTTATGTTAAAAAATTATAACAATGCAGTCCGTTTTTTGCCCCTTATTTTGCATAAAAATGGACCACATTAGTATAATTTTTATAATATAAGAGACTACTTGAAACAAAGGGACTACATTGGTATAATATTTACACATAAGAGACTAATTCAGAAAAAATAATACATAACGAATAAATCGAAACATAAAATAAACATAAGCGACTAAAAATATAATTTAAGATTTTTTTTTAATATCTTATTGTTACTTTCGATGGTTTTATAATACCCAAGAATATCATTCCCTCGTTCCTACAAACAAAACAAACACACCCAGATAATTGCTGGTACCACCTCTGGGTCGCGTGCAAACGTACAAATAAAAAATGTTAATTCCGAAAAAAGGAGAAAAATAAAAAAAGATAATAGTCAAAACTCAACAGAAAATAAAAAGGGTTAATACCCCTTTTAGTCCCCCTGTAATTTGAGCAAAATTTAGTTTTGGTCTCTGTAAAATTTTTTGTTTCGATTTAGTCCCTGTAATTTAAGATTTTTTCACTTTTAGTCCCTGCCGTCAAATCCCTATTAAAAACGTTGAGTTTTTCTTTCACTTTTTATTCCTGTAATTTTAAGATTCTTCTACTTTTAGTCCCTATAATTTTAAGATTCTTCCATTTTTAATCCCTGTAATTTAATAGGGATTTGACGCAGGGACAAAAAGTGAAAGAATCTTAAATTACAGAGACTAAATCGAAACAAAAAATTTTACAGGGACTAAAACCGAATTTCGCTCAAATTATAGGGACCAAAAGGGGTATTAACCCAATAAAAACAAGGGTGGCGCTAACCATACCCCCTTGTTTCCTATTGACACCTCCTGACATATTAATCAAATTAATAATACCAAATTACCCTTCTGTTATATTTAAATTAAACTCTCAAAATCTATCACTCTCTCAACTCTCTCTTCTCCATTCTTTCACTCCTCTCTTCTCCACACCCTTCTCCACTCTCTGTATCTCATGAATATTGGGAAAAGTGACTCGAAGTGACTCAAAGGCTTTCATACTACTTCCATTAGCCTTGATAAGTGTTCGTGTTTCATTCGCTCATCTTTTTTTCTGCGTTTTCGGTTCGTACGCAAACTCAGTTCACGTACGTTATAAATTTTTTTTCAACACGTACGTGAATTCAATTCAGGTACCGCTTGTAACTCGCATGTCGACACTGTATATGTGAATTCAATTCACGTAAACGTGCGTGAACTTAATTCAAGTACGAAATCATGGATTTGAAATTTACAGTATACACATGAATTCAATTCACTGATGCTTTCACGTAGGTGCTTTGAGACCAGTTTCTGCAACATGTTTGATAATTTTTTCCTGATGCAATTTTGTCAATGTTTAACCCCAGTAAATGGTCTCTGAGCAAGAATATGATGACACACAGCTGGACGACATGGATTGTACTGCGGGCTCACAATTGGTGGATTGTACTGATGCATTTACCACTAAAGAAGTATTAAATGTGAGAAGTAAAACATTTATGATTTGTTAACATATTATTTTTTACAGTTTTGTCGTTTATGTTTTTGTAGGTGTTTGCATCTCGAAATGATCTATTGAGATGGGTCAGAGAAGTTGGCAGGTGACATGGTATTGTTATTGTCGTATTTAGGTCTGAAAATGCACAGGACGTCCAGGAACGAAGACAAAGTTAATTCTTGCTCATGAGAGAAGCAGAAAATATAGACCTTGGAAGAACTCGTAGCCTGTGAGGGGTGCCGGCACCAAGAAATGTGAGTGTCCTTTTAGATTGAGAGGGAGACTCGTGATTGACGGTCAAGGTTGGACAGTTAACGTAAAATGTGGTATTCACAACCACGAGTTGGCCGAGACATTAACCGATCATTCTTATGTTGGTCGACTATCCAGTGAAGAGAAGTCCTTAGTAGATGACATGACAAAGAATATGGTTAAGCCGAGAAACATACTGTTGACACTAAAGGATCATAATGTGGAGAGTCTTTAAGCATGTTTACAACGCGCAGCAAGCATACCGGTCGTCCATTAGAGGTAATAGAACTGAAATGCAACAATTAATGACCTTGATGGAACGCGATCAGTACATGTATCGATATAGGAAGGCAGACGATTCTGATGAGCTGAGGGACATATTCTGAGCACATACAGATGCCATCACGCTTGTTAATACCTTCCACCTTGTATTGATTATTGATAGCACTTACAAGACTTATCGATACCACTTGCCACTACTTGAGATTATCGGTGTTACGTCGACCGAAATGACATTTTCTGTGACATTTGCCTATGTACAGTCTGAGCGTGCTGATAACTTCACATGGGCACTGGAAATGTTGAGAGAACAAATTACAAGCGGTGAGGTTGGTGTCATCCTTATCGATAGAGACCTTGCCTTGATGAACGCTGTTCGACTTGTATTTCCACGTGTGACGAACTTGTTGTGTTTGTTTCATGTATGCAAGAATGTGAAGGCAAAATGCAAAACGACTGTGTTTCCAAAGGAGAAACACGAGAAGGTCATGGATGCATGGGATGCTCTTGTGAGGTCATCTGATGAGGCTGAGTACGAGCAGCAGTTGGGTGTGTTTCAGTCCATCAGCATTGATTGTTCTTACTTTTGCGCATATGTACATGAGCAGTGGTTGATTCCTCACAAAGAAAGATTTGTTGAGGCATGGACAAACCGAGTGATGCACTTGGGAAACACGACGACAAACAAGTATTGCATACTTGTAATGAATGCTAATTATTTAATCCATGCATTGCTCCTAATTTTGTGTTATTGTTTTTGTCAACAGAGTCGAGTCCGCGCATTGGAGCCTGAAGAGAATTTTGCAAGACAGTATGGGAGACATTTTTAGTGTTTGTGATGTTCTTTCTAGTCTGATCATACTACAACACACCGAGGTCAATGCGTCATTCCAGAAAAGCATAAGTGTGAAAGAACATCGCTACAGTAGCGCATTGTACAACTCATTGCGTGGACTTATGTCTAGGATTGCATTGGCTCACATTGCCAATGAGCTTGAGCATGTTAAGAGTGTCAGTATTGATAAGTCCCTTTGTGGTTGCATTCTCAGGACAACACATGGCCTACCTTGTGCTTGTGAATTTGCCATGTATAGTATGAGACCTATTGCAATTCCATTGGACACCATACATATTTTTTGGAAAAAGTTAAATTTTATAGATCAGGATTTCAGCAAGTCAGATGAGCTATCTTTGGAACCCGAGATAACTGTACTACGCAAAAGATTCAAGGAGCTTGATGTACCTTTGACAGGATTTCAACAAGTCAGATGGCTCACTTTGACGGGTTTTCTTGAAGCCATATGCGCCGATACCTCCCGCGAACAACTTGTGGAGAAAAAACTGCTATGAAGAAGCTCGCACATGGGAGGATCCATACATTCTCCGTATGGCAGCTTGGTTGCAAATGTTTCCACGCACAGAAGACCCTTATATTACTCTGGATGACTGATATTATTTTTTATTAGTGTTTGTAGTTTTACATATTAATTACGATTTTGTATAATTAAGTACGTTTCATTTTGTATAAAATAGTTTTTGCCATATGGTATAATTAAGTACGTTACATATTAATGACATTGACAAAGCAAAAAAAAAAAAATTTAACCTACGTGAACTTAGTTCACGCTCAGATGTGTCACGTTTATTTTTTTTGTTCACCTTTGTCTTATTCACTGCATAACATCAATGGACGAGAATCTGCCGACATTTTTAACGGTGATGATGTAAACCAGTTGATTTATAAATAAAACGTTGCAGTTTCACACAAATTCATAGACAACCTAAACCCTAAACAATTTCACAGTCATTCCATCGCTTGCTTCATCTTCCATGGAACTACTCAGTCAACACAATTCTCTGTGGAGTCGAACCTGGTCGTTGTGTATTACGGTGGAAGAGTTACAACAACACACAATGGCGTGAAATTTAAATGTTCTGATCCTAAAACTATGAGGATAAAGGAAGACATCACCATCGACGAATTGAAGCAGAAGATTCATGGAAACATCAGAGCTGGTTCGCGAACGATGTCTGAGGTCACTTATCGATGCCCTATGTCCGATGCGAACGGGCATGTTCGATATTTCAGTCTTAAACTTCTAACTGCTGGCGACATAGCAAGAATGTTTGCTGCATTATCCAGATATGGTCCTATAGAGCTATATATTGTCTTGGCTAGATCGACTGACGAGATTCTTGCCAACTTGCGCGGACCTAAATCCGT
Organism: Calophaca sinica; assembly: GCA_037113605.1. Classification (NCBI taxonomy): domain Eukaryota; kingdom Viridiplantae; phylum Streptophyta; class Magnoliopsida; order Fabales; family Fabaceae; genus Calophaca; species Calophaca sinica. The sequence continues at coordinate 106,275,296 of CM073735.1, read as the reverse complement.
TGACGAGATCCTCTCCAACTTGCGTCAAGGAATAAACTCAGCAAATTGATCCGATGGCTCGGCCATGCTTCACTTGTTTTTAAGTCTCCCCTTTTGATGTTGTTGAATAAGTTTGCTTGTTTTTAATTCCCCTGTCTAATATGTTATGTTGTGTTGTTTGTTTTTGAGTCCCCCATGTAATTTGTTTCCACTTTATTGAATAACATTGTTCGTTTGTGGTACGACAACACAATACATGACAAAAAACAGTAATAATAATAATAATTAAGGACATAAGTTTATACAACTAGTCCAATATCCAAAATAAGTACAATAATAACAACGATCAGTCCAGTAAAAAAAAATCCACTAAGTCTAACGAGATCTCTTCTGCTTCCTCGCGTAAGTCTGGCGAACCTGCCCACCACCACGTGTACCATCCACAGTCGTGCTAGGCTCTCCCTCAGCATGCATGCTGTGCTCCACCTCAATAGGGACACCCTGCATCCTGGCCATCAACTCTGTCGCTAGTGGCATCCCATCAGGCACAATGAACTGACAATCCAACAACGTCTACATGATCTCTATCATGCGCTCATCTACCACCTATAAACAATAAACAAGTTAATATTTATACAAGTACACGTAAATTTAATAAAAAGTTATGAAAGTTACCCTCGGAGCTGGAACTGCTGGGTCTGGTACTGGACTCCTAACAGCTCATGTAGCAGCCTCTGTAGCAACCCAGCAGCCTGATCCTTGTCAAACCCTGTGATGGTCATGAATGCCCCCGTGATGGGTATATGTAGCAGGGACGACACATCATCGAATGTGATGGTCATCTCACCAACTGGTAGATGAAAACTGTTGGTGTCCCTGTGCCATCTCTCCACAAACGCAGAAACGAGCCCCTTATCAACCAACTCGTGATTGCAGGTCAACAGTGGCTCCAATCCAGACCTCTGAACTCTCTCTCTGACCTCCTCATGTCGAATAACAAGGTCTTTCACCTTCTTTCCGTGACTGAAGAGCCTCAACTCCTCACGATCCTGTATAATAAAAAAGGATACGTTAAATTACATTTTCAAAAAAAAAAAGGAAGCAGAAAAACTTAGATACATTACCAATCCATCCCACAGTTTGGTGGCCACGTGGTCCGCATAAGTCCGCAGGACAGAGGTGTCGACAGGACCACCGGGGAATCCCTCCACCTCCGCATCATCGGCAGCCGGGATATCCTGCTCTAAAGGCTGCGGCTGCGGGTCGTGCTGGGGCTGCTCCTCCTCTGGCTGGAGCACCTGCTGGGGCTGCTCATCCTCCTGCTGGGCCTCCGGCTCAACCCGCAGTCTACTAGTGTGTCTGACCGCTCGGTTGGAAGCTGTCGGTGGAGGTCGTCCACGAGTTTTGGCCATGGCTGCTGCACACAATTCAACAATTAAGGTAATTTAATGAATAAAAAAACAAAGCATTCTAACCTACGTGAACTGAGTTTGCGTAACATATGCAAACTCAATTCGCGTACATTTACGCAATATCAGTTCACGTAAGGTCATGTGAATTGAGTTTGCGTAGGTTACACAAACTCAGTTCACGTAGGTTTGAGTGAATTCTCAAGAGTGTACGTGAATTGATCCTTGCCAATTTCACTCTAGCCTACGTGAACCGAGTTTGCATAACCTACGCAAACTCAATTCACATACGCCCCTTCCGCACAGAAAAAAAAAGTCCAAAATGTAACGCCAAATCATACGAAATCAATCCCTAAACAACCTAAATCATACAACCTAACTAAAACCTAACACAAATATGATTTATCATAACAATTTCATACAATGTAATCAAAACAAAAAAAAGCTTAAATGTGACTGAGAGGAAGAAGATGAAGGGAGGAAGAAGAGGTAGAGCATTACATGAATAGCACTGAGAAGAGAAGCTCGAACGAAGAAGCAAGAAGAAGCAGCATCGTGAGGTGAGGAAGAAGAAGCAGAGGGTCGAACGAGAGGGAGGGGGTGTGGGTCGAAGAAGAAGAAGAAGCAGAGGGTCGAGCGTGAGTGAGGGAAATGAGGGGTTGGGTTTTGTTTTAAAATTAAATAGGGTCAGGGGTATTTGGGTCATTTTGGTGGTTTAAAATCTGACGGGGGTGTGGTTAGGAAACAGGGGGTGTGGATAGTCTCAGCCTAAAAACAAACATCGAGGTACTACGTTATCAGTAGCTGGGACCCCCCCAAAAAAAATGTAAAACGCGGTTTCTGTTTCGCTGCTCTCTCTTTCTGACTCTGACTCTTCCTCCAAAACTCTCCTGCAAGAAACCTTGATCAGTTTTACGACTTCAATTAAACCATTTTGGTATTGAAAAAGAGAAGAAAAAAGAAAAGGCAAAAATACAAAAAATGGGTTGTTTCGCTAGCAAAAACGCCGAGACAAAGGCCAGTAGAACCGCGCGGTGGCGATCCACTGGCATTGTTGCTTTGCGCGATTCCAAATTGAAGGCAATTAAACTCTCTTTTTCTCTTTTCTCTTAACCTAAATTGTGCTTCTGTGTTATTTATTTATTTATTTTTTCGATTTCAGTTTTTTATTTCAATAAAAATAATCCGATTGTGTTATTTAGGCTCTTGAGTCTGTCATGTCCATTAATAAGATATAACCTGTAGTTATTTTATTTTATTTTCTTTTCTTTTATTTTTTGTTGGTTGATTAATTACATGTGGCAAATTGACAGTAGCATGGGTTAATTTGTGGCAACTTGGCAATTTGACAGTATCATGGGTTAAACTTAAACCTGCATGTAGTTATTTTTATTGGCAGATGTGGCAATTTAACAGTATCATGGATTTTGACAGTATCATTGGTTAAACCTGCATTAATAATTTAATACTAGTATCATTCTAGTGGCAATTTGAATTATGTTACTTGTAATAAATAAACTATTTGGGAGTAATTTGGGAGTCTAATTTGATTTTCGTAGAAGTAGTTTTATGTGATACTAGCATTTCCTATGTGCAAAATATTTGGAATTTATGTTGCTTTGTGTTCTAATTTTCTTTATATATTAGTATTTGTATTTGTATGGGTGTGCATGCCTATGTGCTTTATTCTCTTTTTATTTTTTGGACCTATACTTACTTACCTTGGAGCCTTTTGCTTTCCTTCTAAAATAGACATTTCCAGATGAAATTCTTGATTTAGACAGATCTGTTCGCACTCTTGACTTAACACATAATCGAATAGGTAAGCGATTTTTCTTTCGGGTTTTTTCCATTCATTTATTTTTCCTTACATTTTGTTCGTAGATATAATAATTTTGACCTCAAAGAGAAGTGCCTTTTCTCTTAAGGATTATCATTACTGTTGTTTGTTGCGGTTGTTTTATTGTTAATGAATTCATTTTCTTGACTGCAGTTGACATTCCTGTGGAAATTAGCAAATTGATTAATGTGCAACGCCTGGTAAAAACCAAACATTTACTATATGCTTACAGCATGATTACCTCTGTTGAACATTTACTATAAACTTTTTGTGTCTAAAAACATTATGGATTTTATAGAGGGACGGTAAATTAAATAAGCTGCAATAGATTTTGGAATGAAGTTTAATAGCCCTCTTTAGTGAATATCATTATTCTAGCCATTTATTATTGACTTGAGTTTGTTTCCTTGAGTATGTGCAGTTTAGTACTATAATTTGGTTAGTTTCCTTTTCAGCAAAGTATCAACAAATGATTTGTTTAAACTTTAAAGGATAGCATAAACCATGATTCATTTTCAGATGTATGTACTATTTCATGTTCAGTTTTTATGTCAGTGTCAAACAACCATCTTATATTCTGATAATTCACAAGCTGGTGGTAGAAGGCTTTCAAACCTCTGAAAATAATTGCAATAGGAGAAATTCTAGCAATCCTCTCTAACACTCTTGTCAATATACTATATTTTCATCAGATAAAATTCACATGGGTCCCACTAAATCATGTAGGTTCTGCTCCCTATTTGATAGGACCCCTCCTTAACTGATGGTACTCACATGAATTTCAGCTATTAATAAAAGCGTGTCAGAGAAAGTGTGTTAAAGAGTGTATTGTTAATGTTTCTCTTGCCACAGAAGCAAAAGAATGGAAAGTCTAGTGCTCACCAGTTACAAGACCTTCACGCAATTAGACATTATAATTATATGCTTACTTAGTAGTTAGTACAATCTTATCCAAGTTTCTGTACATACACCTCTCAAATCACTTGTCAGACTTGTCGTCAAAAGAGACAAATAACAAATTTTGAAGCCTTAGCCTGACTAAAGTTCGGCTTCATTCCCACCTTGAACCCTGTCAGTCACAATGTTGTTTTTCCTTTAGAAGTTTGGCTATGCATTGATTCTAGTAGAATCATTAAATTTTGTTTATTCATTTTGAAACTCATGCTTTTTGGTACACATGTTATGGTTCTGAACACAAGGCTATCTTTCATTTGTTTTGCCATGGTAGTGTTTTGGTAATGGTTGCTTTAACATTTTTGTAAGTGCTGCAGTTATGTTGCTAAAGCTTGATTAAAAATACTATTACTTATTGAAGTTGCATTAACATTACAGGTATTAGCGGAAAACCTCATTGAGAGACTGCCGGTGAATTTGGGCAAACTTCAATCTCTTAAACTTGTGAACCTTGACGGAAATAGAATTACTTCTTTGCCTGATGAATGTAATTCTCTTCTTTAATCCAATAAGATACTATTGTAAAGAAATCTTATTATTTTATCTGATGAAATGCTATTATCTTCCCCCCCCCCCCTCTTCTACTTAATAACTTACAGTGTATTCCTTTTCTAGTGGGCCAGTTAGTAAGGATTGAACGCTTATCCATCTCAGGAAATTTGTTAACATCCTTGCCGGAAACTATTGGCAGTCTGAGAAATGTGAGTAATTATACAGTGAAACCTGAATATCATCTAACTTTTATACTGCTTGTGCAATTTGGAATTTGTAAGATTGCATGCATAATGCATTTATGTGTAGATATGAGTATCATCACTACATGATCATAGGATTTTGAAGAGTTTGAGATTATCATTTTAAGCACAGACATTTCAGAAAGTCAGCTGTCTCCATGTCGTACACTTGTTAAGACACAACACAACATTGCTCATTACAATCAAACACTTTAAAATGTCTGTGTTGTAACCTGTTTTCTTCAAACTGCCCGTGCTTTTTGGAGAACTTTTGCTTTCTGTTGACATGCTTACCTTCAGTGTTTGAGGATGTCCTTTTAGAACTCGTGAACTCTTTGATATTCATTATTTTTTTGTTATCTTAAATGTTATATAAACAATGAAATTGAAAACTATAGAGACCTATGGGTTGGATTTGCATGAGACTTGGATCATAACCTTGCACTCAAAATTAATGAACTGAATGTGCCCTTGTAGTCTTTCCTTACATTGTTGGGCAAGTTATGATGTGAAGCATGCACCTTTTTTACTTTTAAAGTATGACACCTTGTTTGATAATGCAGCTGTTGATTTTAAACATCTCAAATAACAAGTTACAGTCTCTTCCAGAATCTGTTGGGAGTTGTTTCTCTTTGGAAGAATTGCAAGCTAATGGTACATTTCTGATTGACAGTTTGACACGATTTCTTCATGTATGCATTGCATGAACATGGTGGTAATGCTTGTGTGTTTTTCCCTTTTGTTGTTCAGGGGGTGATGTGTTCTTTAATTGTCGGAAATGGAAAGAGATTGTAGAGATTTTTTCCCCCAATTGATGTGTTATTTGTGTTATTTATTTAACTGGATTGCTTTAAGTTTGAGATAACTTTTCTGCTGGTACATCTTATCTCTAAATTGAAGCTTAGGTGTTTACACTGCCTCATGCTTTGTAGTTGCTTGGTCTAGTTTAATTTAATCAAAAGTCACAATTTGGTTATAATTTGAGCAAGTGACAACATTTCGGGTTGAAGAATGAATATGGTGATATGCATTACATAAGACCAATTCTCCTGTGTTTGGCCATTTCTATGATTATCTAATCTGGATATGCGGAACATTTTGCACCATCTTTCTTGTTATTTGGCTTGATGCTGTTTTTGAATGAAGCTAATTTCAGCCTTTTTTGCATACATTTCAGATAATCTTATTGAAGATCTTCCCTCTTCAGTGTGCAATCTCTCTCACTTGAAGTCGCTTTGCTTAGATAACAATAATGTGAAGCAGGTAGTATTTTGTTGTTTTAAAACCTTATTGATGTAATGATGACCTTGATTGAATGTTACTTGATTGTTTTATTGTTCTCTTTTATTCATTGTATTTATTTATTTATTTATTTATTTATTTTGTGAGTGCTTGTTGAATCTCCATTATGTTCTAAAAATAGTTTATTGACATCTTCCAAGGACTAATCCAGCTGCAATGTAAAACCACACATTGGCTGAACATTGAATGTATTGAGTTATAGGGTTTAGTCTTTTAGGTACTGATGGAGGAAAAGATATATAAAGATATATCGGAATAATATAAGCTTATAATGATATTAATGTGAATGATATGTTACAAAAGATAAGACACTATTTCTTATTTATATATATACCAGACTCTAAATCCTAATAAAACAAGGAAAAAAATCATGAAAATATGTGGAAACCAATTCTAAGAAATCATTAAAGATACCCGACATATTTTTATGATAGAACAATGATGTGGTGAGCTATTTTTTTGATATTCTAACACTACTCAAGCTACAAGTTATTAAGCTTTAAGCTTGTTACAAATGAACCCTTTAAAAAGAAAAATATACATGGATTTCACAAAATATGACCGGAAAGTCTATTCAAACAACATATGATTTTAGATTGCATTTGGGATAACAGTTGGGGCCAAACTATATCTTGGATAAGAATTAGGGCTAGACTGCATCTGGGACATGCTGGAGCCAAACTACAAGTGGACAATAGCCGGGACTAAAGAGTATCTAGGACAAAACCCAAGGCCAAATTGCATATGGGAGAATTGAGGCATAACTTCATTTGGCATAGTCGAGGCAAAATTATATCTAAGAATCTGAGACAAAAGCCAACAAGGTCATTCTTAGAATTTGGGCTTAGGGCCTAACTGAACCCCATTAAACTAGCTTGTAAGGTGAGGACTGCCTAAGCCTTATAAACACTATTTAGGCCATATCTTTAGTCGAAGCAGGACTTTGAACACACTCCCTCATGCTCAGGATTGGACACCTGAAGCGTGGACCAATGGGGGTGAAATAACAGAGATCTCAACACTCTCTCCTACGCTCAGAACTGGACATCTGGAGCATGGACAAATGTGGGTGAAATAACAGATTCTTGGCCTAATAATAGATCTAGGATAGGCTCTGATACTATTTTAGAATTTGGACTTGGGGCCTAACTCAACATCATAAAACCGGCTTGTAAGGTAAGGACTCCCAAGCCTTATAAGCACTACTTAGGTCATATCTCTAGTCGGTGTAGGACTCTCAGCACAAGTCCTTACGCTCAGGACTAGACATCTGAAGCGTGGACCAATACGAGTGGAATAATAGAGATCTCAATAGTCATAAAGGCTATAGTGGTTGCCGGAAGGAGGACGCGACAGTGGGATGAACTAATCTAGGTTTTTGAGGTGGGTTGTGGAAGTGGTAGGTAGAAAAACTCATTGACAAAGAGAGAGCTTGAGAGAGATACGGTGCATGGATTTTGTGAATGACTGATGAGAAAAAAAAAAGAATCATGGATATAATGACCTTATTAAAGTAGATTTTCAGATGTTAAGGAACTCAATAGTAAAATAGTGATCAGAAGATCATGAAAAATAATAAATAATAACATGTATAAGTTATAGGATAGAGGGAGGAAAGGTAATGATCAAAATAATAAATAATATTGATATTGATGTGTATATGTTACAAAAGATAAAACACTAAACCTGCTATATATTTATGGTAGACTCTTAAGCCGAATTAAATTAAATCAGGAAACAATCATGTAAATAAGGAAACTTGGAAACCAATTCTAAGAGATAATCTTATATACTCTAGCATATTTTATGATACAAAATAATGAGAGATATTTTTCAGATATTCTGACAGATTTCTTGTTGGTTTACTCATAGAATTTTGACGCTACCCATTGAAAATATTTGGAACATAACCAAGACAAGTGAGGAAGATTTTTCCTGATTATGTCAGGTTACTCTTACGTTTAGCCACCTGAATTCGTCTGGTGGAACTGATCATCATTGGGATATAAGAGACATTCTAGAGAATGGATCTTTCATCTGATGGAACTGATTGTCACTATTCTGTAGGAGTTTGTCTTGTCATGTTTTTTATGTTTAGTGAAATGTCTTGTCATGTTTTTAGCATTTATAAACTTTGCAGATTTGAACGATCAGTTGCAAATTGCTTGATTACTATTTTTGCTTCAGAAGAATCCGAGCTCAATATTTTCCGATGAAAGCATAAACTTGGAAATTACTTGAATGAATGGTTGCTTATTTATTGGAGTTTTCTCTCTTCACCAAATTAACTTCCATCACTAAGAATTGTTTTGACCTAGCTATAAGGGTGTGATGATCAATGACAAGCTGGCTTTGACCATTTTGTACAATGAGCTGTACCTGTTTCTTTTTTGCATTAGTTTGCTCCATACAAGGGGATCACATATAGATTTTCATACCAGAAGATAATGTCGCTTGAATATTAGGAATATCAAGTTTCTTTCTTACACACATGCATGGGCGATTATTCACTACAAGGATTTGCAAGAGTTGAGAATGGTGCAGCAACTGCTGAATCAATATTTACAATTGTAGTTTTGCTTTTTTTTTTTTTTTTTTTAACCATATCTCGTGATTTATGAATTGTCCGTCAATTTTAATTTATGATGCTATGTTTGTATTCTGGTGTCTGGTCTGGTAACCCATCTTAGTTTAATTATTGGTTGCTTACAGAATATTTAACATTTTATTATTGTGGTTTTCTTTACTATACCAAGTTACAATGTGGAAACACTTCTTATGCACACAGTATTAAATTGTGTTTAGATACTATGATAAATGTTTTAAGTATTATTTTTGTATTAAGTACACTCTTATGCCTTTACGAGTCGAGTCTATTGAGATTCCACGAGTTTATGACAACCTTGCGTAGCATCTTAATCTCTTATGTTTGCCTCTAGCAATTCAAACCTTGGCAGTTTACATTTGAAACCAATTTCCTTGGATTTCAAATGTTTTAGTAGTGATACCTTGGTTTTCTTGTGGGCAGATACCTCCGAATCTATTGAAAGACTGCAGAGCTCTTCAGAACATATCATTGCATGGTAATCCTATATCAATGGATCAATTTCAACAGGTATGCCCTTGTTCCCTCATTTCTTTTTTTCCTTTCAACTTGTCTACTTTTATGCTAGATCAATAGAAGTGTTCAATTTTCAATGCAATTGAACTATTGATGAATGATCCAGATGGATGGGTTTCAAGAGTTTGAGGCAAGGAGGAGAAAGAAATTTGACAAACAAATTGATTCAAATGTGATGATCAGTTCCAAAGGTCTCGATGAGGGTGTTGATCTATGAAATCGTCTCAGGCTTTCCGGGACCACTTACGATGGCGATATTCAATTGTACATTTGGATGAACTTTGGATGTAGCAGGGTATTTTATCCATGCCTTTTATTTCATATTTGAAATTAGTGTATGGAGATCCCTGTGTTACATTGCATATGATTCCTACTTGTTTTTTTTCCCTACCCCAAGTTTGCCGAATATGGTAGATTTTAGATGGAGCCATATAGCTCCAGTATTTGTCTAAAGATAGGTTAAATATGTTGTTAGTCTCTATAAAATCACGACCAATCAATTTTAGTCACTATAAAAAATTTATTCATTTTCAGTCCCTGTAAAATACAAAAACTATATGTTATTAGTCCCCGGACTAAAAACACTGTTTTTGTTAAATACAGAGTCTAAAAATAAATAAAATTTTTATAAGGAATATCGTTAAACATTCGTGATTTTATAGGGGCTAAAAACATATTTGACCCCCAAAAGATTTCTTATACAGGATTTGAAGCCATTATGTTGATAATGAAAAGGGGGTGTATATCTTGGCAGCTGTAAATTAAGACTACTTTTGATGTAATATGGAAGACACTGCATTTGTTACCCCTTAATTATGTCAAGTGAAATAGAATGCGAATAATCTTATTTGTTCCTTTGTTTCATTCTCCTGTTCTGTTACCTTGTTTGCCTGGAAATAATATACGCTGGCGTCAATGAAATACATGTCACTCCTCTGGGGATATATTTTTCAAGATAATAATGAATGTAATATTAAGCTTTTATGGAAGTTAATACAATTAAAAAGAATAAAAATTGTCATAATGACTAAGGCTTATGTTAGCATTTGCCTTGTTTATGATTTAAGAAAAATAATCTAAAGTGCGGATTGAGAAATTGATTGTCATATCTCCAGGTTTGCTTCAATGCCTTGGTGGATGAGCTTGTGTGGAGCCTAAAATTTAACATACATGGTGCTCGGTTCAACTTCAGATGCATGTTGTACATGTGGATCTTTGTAAAGATTTGTAGGTGGAAGATGTAATATTCCGGATCCTTCTTATTTATTATTCCGTTTTCTTTATCTATCTATTAGAGTTAATGGTATATGGATTAAAAATTATAATTAAGATTACACCCAAAAAAACTTAAGTTAGATGTACCAAAAAAAAAATAACATTTAAAAAAAAATATTTTTAAACTTTTTATTACTCATTAACTTTTTGATATTTTAATAGTAATTTAATGGATAAACAGTTATTTTAGTCCCTCATTATGTGAGGCGTTGTCACTATAGTACCCGAATATATCAAAATTACTAAAACATCCCAAATGTGTTTTTCGTTAGTCAACTTGGTCCTCAAATCTTCGAATGTGTTTTTCGTAGTTAGTTTAGTCATCAAATGTGTTTACCATTAGTCAGTTTGGTCTCTACTAACAGAAGACACATTTGATAATATTTTTGAAATTTTGACACATTCAGAGTATAGTAATATTATCTTACACATTTAAAGGCCAAAAATGACAATTTACCCGTAACTTAATACTTGAGAGTTGTTAGGCGAGCATAAGGTTATAATTGAAAAAAAAAATAATTAATCTACTATATTATATAAAATAAAGTTTTGTCACGTAGACTCATGTCACGTGGCAGCTACACATTTATTTTTTTTCTTGCCAAAATGCAAAATGTTTTTTATTTTATTTTTTAATTCATGATATTTCATTAATTAAGACATATCAATCAATCAATCATATTTGGACTTTTACTAATCAATCAAATTTGAACTAAATCAAATTCAAATTTAAAATGTAATAAATTAAAGCATATCAATCAATTAATTCTCATATCAGTATCATTTCCATTCAATAAAAATATTATCTAAGTTATGTGACAACATAAAAATTATTAATTTTTTTTTGTCTAAACCAATTTCAGTTTCAATTTTTTATTTTTATTTATTGTTTTATTTATAGTAATCGTTATTACCTCATGTCAAATTAAACAATAATTTTACAGTATAAATTATTAATTATTCTCTTAAATAACTTATCTGTTCTTATTTATATCAATTATTAGTATTGTTCATCAATAGTTTTTTTACAAACACTATTTATCATTATTTTACCATACTAATTTGGTTACTTTTAATTTTATAACTTTTCATGAATAAATAATTTTATTATTCACATCATAAAATGTAATTTAAAAATCCTAACTATGTAATGTTAAATTTAATTTTTTTTCATAATTTGTATATTTTATCTTACTTATTATTAAAATTTAAAAATTTTCAGTATTCAATTGGAATATAAATATTTCCAGCATTCCATTATTCACATGATTATTTATGTTTAATTATAATAAATGCTAAATCAATATGTATTTTTATTTTTTCCTTCTTAAAGCTTCGATATTATATGTGAGAAAAACTAGAATTTATTTTATTCTAGGATTAATTTGTTGTCCAACATATATAATTGATTATATTTTTTATGCTACTTATTTTGAATTTATCTTATTGTAAGATAGATAAATAATTCAATTGCGTGTTTTATATTTTTTTTGTTGAAACGCATAGTTGAGAAACCATATCTAAATGTAAAAAAAATAGAACCAATATTGTTTGTTTTATTTGTTATATTTTAAAGTTGGAGTATATGTATAAATACATATATTCTCTACTTCATAATGAATTATTTATAATATTTTTTTGGAAAATTTAAATCTGCTAATAATTTTTGTTTGAAAAAAAAACTTTAGATTTATTCTTGCACGTTGGATACTTTTACAACTCATACAGATAACTCGTGCAAACACGGGTAAATACACTAGTTATTTCTAAATAAGATAGAGAGAAGCATATAGTCTTTTTTCGGTCCTATTAGTATTTATCCGTGGAATAAGTTGTCCATTAATCTCTTGTAATTTGCCCTTGTATTTTATATGGGAGTTGCTTTTTGCACCCCCGCTTTTTTATACACCTCACCTCCCTTGACTTTATTTTCCCCCAAATTACGCCTTTGGAAAATAAGATTCTGGATTCCCTTTTCTGGAACCTTAATTTTGGACCTTTTCCCCCTTGCTCACAAGACAACAACGGCCTTTGATTTTACCACCTCTTACCATTAATTTCCACACCTCCCATATTTTTAAAAATATAATTTTACCCTTGCTTAAAATACAAATTTATCTATCTGTTGTTTCTTTCTCACCTCCCTCACATCTCTTCCTCTCAAACCTCACCTCCTCCATCTCTCACTCCCTCTCTCAATCTCTCTCGCCCTCTCTTAATCTCTCTCACTTTTAAAGGTGTTTTTCTCCCCTTGTTATCTGTCCCTATCTCTCTAGTACCATTTTGTGTTATATCTCTTCCACATCGTCACTATCTGAGGTGCGTTCGCGTATTTTTTTCTGAGATCTCTGGTTTTCCATATTCCTATTGCCATATTCATTCGTATATAAAAATATGGTAATTCAATCATCTCCAGCAATAAGAATACGGAAGTAACCGTATTTAAGAATCCAGAATTTATGTAGAATTTTTACATGTATGTTCTAGTGCAGTTTCAATGGAAGACAATTTTCCCGACAGCTCTATAAATAGGAACGTTTAGGGTAAACACCGATACTTTCAACCATGACTTATGTTCTTGTTGTTGTGTTTTTCGATGGTTAGATTAAAAGAGGTCACATTTGAGTGCGATAGTCCAAAATCCTTTTGGATAAACAGAGGCATCACCCTTAATGCCTTAAAGAAAAATGTTAGTGACATAGTGGTTCGACTAGGAGACGATCGAATGGTGTTTGATATCCATTATCGATACCTATTACTTGGGAACACCGGTGTGTTGAATATGATGTTCTGAAACTTGAAGATAACAGTGACGTGGAGACGATGTTCACCGTCTTTTCACAGTATGCTAGCCTCGGGCCGTTCGAGTTATACGCAGATCTACTGAGAAGCAATGACCAGATTATCTCTACCTATAGTAAATCAAGATCTATGGACGAAATAATCGTCATGTCGACTGATCCAGAATCGTCAAGCATCACCAGTTTGACATAGTCGTGATGTATTTTATTGATTGCATTTCGCCTTGTTTTGTTGTTGTTGTTGTATTTTGCGTTGTCATTGCATTTTGCTTTGTTTCTCAGTTGTTGTATTTTGCATTGTTATCCTATTTCGCCTTGTTTTTCAGTTATTGTATTTTGCGTTGTCATTGAATGTCGCCTTGTTTTTCAGTTGTTGTATTTTGCTTTGTCATTGCATTTACCTTGTGCTTTGTTACGAATAACATAAACTGTGTGAAAAACTAAAATACATATCTGCTCAAAATACAAATAGAAACATATGTCTGATCAAAATACATATCAACTATATTATATAAAGAGGAGTTTTGCCACGTGGGCCCATGCCACATGTCAAAATCTCATCATTCAAATTCCCGCAAAAATGCAACAATTATTTTATTTTTATTTTGATTTAATTTTAATTTAATTTATATTTTTTGATTGATTCATTAATTACTAATTAGAATGAACCAATAAATTAGATTTGTGATCCTATTTTGATTTGATCCATTAATTAATTTCGTCGATTTTTTGATTTAATTTATATATTCAGTTGATTTTTTTTTACTGGATTGATTTATTAATTTTATTGATCACATATTATATATTTCATCGATTTTTTTTGACTGGATATATTCCATCGACTGAATTCTCTAATATCCTATTACAAATTATTCATAAAAAAAATTATATAAAAGCCTATAAATGTGTTCCAAAAAAAATAGAAAACATATTTGATTCTCAAATACCCTATTACAAATTGTTCATAAAAAACAATTATATAAAAAGGTACAAACGTAATCCAAAAAAAAAAAATAGAAAACATATTTAATTTTCCTCCTCTAAACTTCTCTTGAACCTAAAACCAAAATATAATAAAAAAAATCAGCTTATTATAATATTTTTTTGACAATTTCAACCAAATATTTTTTTCTGACAAGATTTCAACCAAATATAGAATAAATTGTAAACAGATCAAATTATTAATTACCTAGATTTAAATTGGTCAAAGGTAAGATTTTAATTCATATTCAAAATTGATATACACCAAATATAAGACATAAACATTCTGATGGGTGAGACACAGATTTCAAAATATTTTGGTTGGAATTAAAATATCTAATCTGATACATTACTATTTTAGCATCATCGCTATCTCAACTATAAATCCAAGGCATTTCAATATCAAGATACGTTTCTTCATTACACAAATACACAATAATAATGCAAAACATGTCTGCCACTTTTGACACCATTGCAGATATTAACAACAAATACACTAGCAAAATATGGAAGTTGCGGGTAAGAATAATAAGGCTGTGGCGATTTCAGAATTTTAAACAATAACAAGAATCAAAATTAATAGAAATGGTTTTAATGGACGATAAGGTTTGTATAACATTCAGACAAGTTCATTTGTTCACTTAAATAGTTTTAATGGACGATATGTTTCTATTAAATTTTTTTATTTTCCTATGCATGTTGACAATATCCAATTATAATTATAAACTTTAACATTTTTTACTAAACCATGGAAATTGAAAGATAACTGATGTAATTTCTGCATATATGAGTAGATTAAGTGTCTACATATCTATTATATATGTATGTATATGAATATATTTATAAACTAATAAATTTACTTTTTCTAATTAATTTTTTGTAGAAAAATTATAACAACTGCAATAATACATATACATTTCAAACTATTTAAATATATATTGATACCTATAAGTATGTAAAAAAATATGTGCAAATATTGAATAAAAACAAAATATATGTGCAGGTATTTATATTCACGTCTATAAACACATGTATCTATGGTAAAGTCAAAAAAATAATATAAAAACACATTTATAAAAGGTATGATGAATTAAATATCAAATATATGTAATTATTTAATTAAGTCCCGTGCAAGACACGGGTAATTACTCTAGTTAAAACATTGAAAGGGTGCTACTCTTCGCGCCTAGGCCTGACCCGTCGCCGTGCATATGTCTGAAGGCCAGGGGGATGTGCTAATCTCTGGAGCTCTAGCATCAGCTCCTAACTCTCGATGTTGGGCTGGATATACCGTCTGTCCATCACTATCTGTGCAATCTCAAACACCCTAACCCATCTAGCACCCTACAACAACAAAAAAAGATATTATTTTCTAATTGATAGTTGTTTAAGAAATAAATAAATAAATAAGACTTA
This sequence comes from Calophaca sinica, assembly GCA_037113605.1. Lineage (NCBI taxonomy): Eukaryota > Viridiplantae > Streptophyta > Magnoliopsida > Fabales > Fabaceae > Calophaca > Calophaca sinica. Next base: position 106,259,484 of record CM073735.1, on the reverse strand, counting down.
TAACTATAACATACCTCTGGTAGTGGTGGTGGTGATGGTGAAGGTGATGGTGGTGGTGATCCTGGAACTGGAACTGGTACATGATCACGATAAAATGTACGAATGTGAGATACGTCAGAATCAGTCCATATATCCAGGCTCCACATTCGAAGATCCAGGCTACATCCGAGGACCAACAGTAATGACGTGCTGATCAAAATGAAGCGACCTCTCGTCCATCTCCTTTGGACTGAACAATTGCTGTCTAATGTCCTGGGGATTGTCGGGTATGCGCTGCACATGTCCAAACTGGCTCACTACCCTGTCTGGCAGGTATAGATACATCAGAGTCCCAAACCGAATGAAGCCTCTAAATAAGGATATAGGGTATAACTCTCGATGCTGCCTGTGATCTATATATGGGTCCCAAGTAACATCGCCTGCAGTCAGCCTATCCAGGGCCCGCCGGTATGGCCTCATCAGTCCTGCGCCCCTTACTAGTTCCTAACGAGAGGCACGGGGTAGTGTCTCCTAATACATAGGATCGAGCTATCTAGATCCGAAATCATCTATCTGGAAGTGCTCATAAATCCAGGCCTACATGGAAAATAAAAAGTCAGACACTTTTAAATTGTACAGTATAAGTATAAAAAATATTTAAAACAACAATATTCGTACCTGTAATAGGGTCGCAAAACCTGCCAACTGCTTCGTCCTAAACCTGCTGGCATCCTTGAGCTGGTCGTACAAATGTGTAAGTGCCATGGCACCCCATGCATAGGTATGGACACGACCCAGGTCCCTAAACATGTGCAGATATCCTATATCCGTCAACGACTGGCTCTTGTCGGTGAACAGAGTGGTGCCGACGAGGTGTAATAGGTAAGCCCTATATGCCATGTCCCACTCTCCATCTCTACAGCACCTCGGGTATACCACGATGCGCAACCACTTGAGTCGAACATAAATACCCCTGTTCTTCTCAATCTCATCATCCGCCACAGCTCTAAGGATCCTAATAGCTCAGTCACCAAAGCAGCAGCTGTCTGCCTATCCATCTGTGCCATGGTGTAGAACGTCCCCATCACTGGAATATGGAGAAGTTGTGAGACGTCATCCAGAGTGACTATCATCTCCCCGACTGGCAGGTGGAAGCTGGAAGTGTCGGGCTGCCATCGGTCAACAAAAGCACTGATCAGCCCCTTGTCAATGATCTTGTAGCAAAGCCTCCTGAGTAGATCAAGCTTCGACTCGGTCAAAAGAGCAACAATCTCCTCACAAGGGTCAAAAGCATGCACACTAGTGTCGTGGTTGATGACCCTCACCTCTCCCTGCAACTGGCATGAAAACAATATAAGTCAATTACATTTATAAATAAATGAAAATAATGTTTTTTAAACAAATATAGAGTGTTACTTACCTCGGGCTCATCCCACAACCGTGTGGCCACATGGTCTCGTCTATAACTAATGAGAACTGATCTGTTGTATAGGCCGCCAGGGAATGACTCCGGGTCCTAATCCGTGGCCCCCTGATGTGCGTGATCCTCACGGGCAGCCTCATGATGTGCGACATCCTGATGTACCGGCTCCTGTGCCGGCTCCTGAAGTACAGGCTCCTATACCGGCTCCTGATAAGCGGCCTCGACGTCACCCACAGCCTCAGGCACACCATGCAGAAGTCAACGCTGCTCGTCCTGCTGCTTGTGTGCCGACACAGTCGGCCTCCTCCTAGGTTCAACACTAGCTGATATCCGACCACCCTTAGCGGGTGCACCCCCCCTCGCGACTGCACCCCTCGTACGTGCCATACCTATGAAAAATCAATTCATAAAATTAATGTTAATATAATTATTATTATATTATTTATAAATAAAATATAAATAAATCACTATTTATATAAAATTATTTACAATTGTATTAATTAGAATAACTTCAGTATTCATGTTGTCAGAATAATCCGTAAACAAGAATACATACATATTCTTATCTACGGATGATTCCGACAACATAAATACAGAATTTTATTAAAATAATAATAAAATTAACATAAATTATTTCTAAATAATTTCTAAACCAAACAATTAAAGGCTTTCCCTAAACTATAATTATTATATAAATTAAAGTCTAAAATATGTTATTTCTAAATAATTTCTAAAAACTAAACTATAATTATTTACTCTATAATAATTAAAATTTGTTATTTACAACTATGAAATGTTAAACCTCCGGATTCTTGATTACGGATATATCCGTAAACAAGAATATGATAGTGCAAAATATACATAATAAAATCTAAACGTCCGGATTCTAAATTACGGATATATTGTAATCAAGAATCTGGACGTTTAGATTTTAATATGTATATTTTTCACTACTGTATTCTTGTTTATGGATGGATCCATAATCAAGAATATCAAATACCAGAGCACGCAAAAAAAAAAAAACAAAAAGGGAAGAAGATGACCTTGAAGACGAAGTTGCCTCTGAACAATGCGAGACGAACAAGCGTGAGAGAGAGAGAGGACAATGTGAGATTGGGACTGTGGGAGAAGGAGAGAGACGGACGCGAGAGAGAGAGAGAGCGAGCGATGTTAGAAAGGGAGGTGAGCAAGAGAGAGGGAGGTTCCATATGAGAGAGAGGGAGATGAGGAAGAGAGAAAATGAGAAAGGAGGAAGAGGAGGGTTAGGGAAATAGAAATGTGTATTTAGGGGTATTTTGGTTTTTTATGGGGTGGGGGAGGTGGTAAAATTAAAGGGGGAGGTGCTAAAATCATGGGCCAACAACAACTCATGTGTGCAACCCTCATTCCCTCACCCCAACCCCTATACAACCCCCATCCTTCTCGCTCTCGCTCCCCCTTTTCTTACCCTCTCCTTTTCCATAGAGCTTTGGAGTAGCAAAGCTTATTTAATTAGATTACAGTGAAGTTATTCCGTCATAGGGGAGCAGTAATGTTTGACCTTGGTGTTGATAGTGGTTACGTCTTCGTATACAGTGCACAAGACACGGGTGGGTCAGCCAGAGAAGGATGTTGCGGAGGTGTGGTCACCCTTCCCTTCCCTTCGTCGTTGGTGGCAAGAAAATGAGCTTGAAGAGGGTCACTCGAAGAGGGAGGGTACGGAAGCGAGAGACGTTGGGGGATATTGTGTTCGAAGAGATAGGGATGGCAATGGGCACCCTCTGATAGGGTACTATAGTACCCGTCCCCATACCCGCATTTGAAAAAAGTGCCTGTACCCGAGCCCATACCTGCGTGGGCAGCAAGTTTAATGCTCGTCCCCATACCCGTTGGGTACCTAAGTGCCCGTACCCGCACCCGCTAGTCGCACTTTAACCATGAAAAGACAATAAATAACGAAAAGAACATCATAACCTAATTAAAATACGATCCAAAAATCTTGCAAATCCACTTTAAAATATTAGAAATCATAGTATTTAGCCAAATAAAAAAATCCAAAATATGAAAAAATAAGTGCGTATTACAATAAGTAGATAGATTAATTATTTCTATTTAATTTTTTTTGGAAGAGGCAAAAGAATTATTATTAAAATAAGTGGATATAGGCTCAAGAAAAGCCCACCACAATATTACATCTATGAAGCATAAAAGGAAAAGAAAAGACTATATACATTATAATCCTTCACAATTCAATGACAGTAGTGCAACCACTCAGCACATAATTCCACCCACACCCTTACCCCAACAACATTAGAATTTATGAAATTACATCTCACGGCCCATAATCATAATGAAACACTTCCAATTTTAAACAAAACCTGCTGCATCCAATTTATATAGCACCCTCACATTTAATCCACGTATTGGACTCTCAAATTGCATAGAAGAAATCTCAGCAGAGCAATAGAAAGCATAATTTGATATAAAATTATATATATATATATATATATATATATACACACACACACACACATATACGAGGCGGGCTGGGCACTAGAGTGCCCGTATCCGCACCCATACCCTTGTGGGTAATTACCCAGGCCTAGACCCATAAAGCGGGTATTTACCCTGCCCGTTGCGGGTTTTTTTCCGGGTGCCCAGTGGGCCTGAGTCCAATTGCCATCCCTACGAAGAGACGAGATGCGAGAGAGAAATCGAGTCAATCAGAAAAACATTTATGTGCCGAAAAAACATTAACAAAGTAACAAATTTCTGGGATGTGAAAAATGTTTCAGAATACACTAGAAGAGACGAATTTTCGGACACATATTTATGTATTCCAGAATCATATTTTCATAATATATAAATAGTCTGAAAATTAATTTTCGAAACACAGATATATGTATTCCAACAATTATTTTTTGGACACATTTATGTAGGGGTGCACACGGGTTCTGGTCAACCCGATCAACCCGACGATCCAACTCAACCCAAAGAGTTTGATTCAATTTTTTTTCGTAGTCTGAGTCGAATCCAAACCAACCCGTTCAAACCCGAAGTGGGTTGGTTCGAGTAATGGGTTTATGATTTCAAATCCGTGAACCCGCAAGTCCAACCCAATAACTCGTAATCTTTTTTATTTTAAGTATACCTTGTTATCACACCGTCATGACTTATGAGATGTGAAACACTACTTGGTCTCTTAGAAATTAGTGTTTCTTTCTATTTTGTGAAAATTTTCTGGAACATAATGCCCTTTTTTAAAATTGTGGAATTTAGTTTAAGTGATGTTGAAAATTTTGTGGAATTTTAAGTGCAAAGTGACACTACGAACCCAACCCGAAACAACCTGCTCATCACTGGATTGGTTTGGTTCGGATTTGACAGAAAAACTACGAGTTTTCAACCCAATCCAAACCGAAAAAATATGATTGGTTTGGACATCGGACTTGGTCAAAACTGACCCAACCCAGCCCATGTACACCCCTACATTTATGCATTATGAAATCATACTTCCAGAATGTCTAAATATTTCAGAAATTAACTTTCAAAACACAGATTTGTGTTTCAGAAGTTAATTTTCAGATATATATTTATGCACTTCGGAATCATACTTCTAGAATGTGAATTTTGAAAAAATAAATAATTTTGCCCAAAGGGGAGTATAGAAAAAACGGGGTGCAAAAGCAACCCCTTTTTAAGGGCCTATGAAGCAACAAATTCTAATCTAATCTTGTTGTAGCTTAACTATGAAGGTGGCTGCTACATACACCTTAAATTTTTAATACATACATCCCTATCCTATAAGATATTTTTATACCCAAAATACCCTTACATATCCAGATGTTCGACTTGACAACATAACATCCGGAAACTAAGTTTCTAGATGATGAAATTGACAACAAAATGTTCGAAAACTTGGTTTCTAGAAAATTCCAGATACCAGAAAAAAAAAACACGTGTGTGGGTTTTATGAGATATGGGTCCTTTTGTAAAAGCACAGGGGAGATGAATCCATGCAACCACTAATCTTGATTAAATTTTTTCGGAGATTCATACTGTATTTGTATTCGTTAAGGTCTTTTACTCAAAATACATTAATTTCATCTGTGCGGTGGGTGACGTTAGATTACTACCTGTATTTGTCTCGTTGCTATCCCTAACTAAAGAGGCATTTGAAAAAAAAAAAACTTATTTGAACTTACCTTATGACATAAGTGTTTGGAGGGGTTTATAAAAATAATTTATGATATATTTATAAGTTGTTTTTAACCTATTTTCATAAAATTCCCCAAGATAGCTTATGATCCGACTTATACAAAGCTTATAGAATTTAGTCATATTATCTTTTTGATGGTAGAAATAACTTATATATAAATTCATATATGGTGAGCATTTATTAATAAACACTTATTTAAACAGTTTACCCAAAGGCCAAACCCTCCCTAAAAGGGTTTAAATATAACTTTTATATTAAGTTATACTAGAAACTTATTTTTATAATAAAAATATCTAAAAATAAATCCCTTTACTTCGAAACAATCCCTAAATCTGTTTTCAAAATTTTAACCTAAATCTATTTTACAAAATCAAATTAAATCATAATCAATTTTTTAAACTTTCAATCAACTTTATTATCAAACAAATAAACTTTCTTTTAAAATATCACAACCTTAAATTCTTTCAAAATTAATTATTTCAGCCTTAATTCTCTCTAAATAAATTCTACGAAAATGTAACCCTAAAATATCCTTTAAATCACGTTCACCTAGTACTAAAGATTGGATACCAATAATTGATTGTTCTGCAAATGAACATAAACAAACAATAGTAAGCAATAAAAAAATAAAAGATTGAATATCAATCTTTACCAATAATGAATGTAAAGATTGGTGAAGCAATCCGCTTAAAGGTTGCTATTAATTGAGTTAGAGAGCTTAGATTCAAAGATGTAATTTTTGAGATGGACTCAAAACTAGTAGTTGACTGTTTTAGAGCACCCTTATTGGATGTTACTGAATTTGGTGTTGTTAAACATCGTAGGGAAACACTTTTTTCTTTTTGTGAAAACTCTCGTGTCAAGTTTGTTAAGAGAAACACTAATATGATTGCTCATACATTATCTCAGGCAGCCATATACACGACTAGTTTTCAAGTTTATTTTGACATTCCAATATGTATTGTGGAATTGATTGATAATTGCAGAATTGATTTATAATGAAATAAATTAGATTTTTTTTTTTGTAAAAAAAAAAAATAAATAAAAAGTTCCTCCTGATTATTGTCCCCAGATTCCCCCGCCCACAAAAACCACCACGTTGGCCCACAAAAGGGGAAAAGTCAAGAAAACAAAAACACAAAACGACCCACTGACGTAACGCCACGTGTCAAGACACCCTTTCAGCAATGACAATCATGATTCAGAATCTACCCTCAAGCTCGTTCCCACACTGTCCCATATATACCGCACTCGCATCCCGTGCCTTCCCCTCTCTCTCATATTTCCCTCTCACACCACAAACAACACGCGGGTATTACTATATTCTATTTTTCCACACCCAACACAATACGGTGTCGTTTCATCCCTTTTTTCCTTTCTCGCACCAACCCTAAAAAAATAAAATTACAGCTAACCCTAGCTTTCCCCCCCTTTCGTCTTCGGCCGCGTTTTCCGATCTCGATTCCCTTTCTTCCTCCCTCGATTCGACCCTCAATTTTCCTGCCACCTCCCCGATCGATTCAATCTTCCGTCAGATCCTGATTTTGTCATTCGATTGACCCCAATTTTGTCCCTGTCGGTGCACGTTGTCCGTTTTTAGGTTTTGCGTCGTGCAATTTTCCCGATCTGTATTTCCTAAGAGGGATCTGAGAAAAAGAAATAGAAATTTTGTTTTCTTTGTTTTGATTTGGGTTCCAGGTCTTGTTCATATCGTCCTGTCCTCTCCGATTTTGTTTAAATTGTTAGATCTGAGTGCGAATCGTGTTAATTGTCCGTCAATTAGACGCGGTTTTATCGTTCTCTTTCGATTCGGAAAGATCTAGGGTTAGGGTTTCCTGATATTGGGGCTTTTGGTGTTAGATTAAAATTATTAGGGGAAAGTTCAATTCTTTTCTGTAATTAGGATTCTTCAGTTTGATTACTTCCAATTCGAGCCATTATTGTCCAATTCAGCAGTTTGCGATATAATTTGACGGACAATCGTTTTAATTTTAAGGTATAATAAAAAGATTATTATTGTTATTATTTTTATTATTACAATTTAATAATTTATTATATTATTATATGTGAAAATTATTTTTTTGGTGAGTGTTATATTATTATTATTTTTTGACATTAATGGGTGTTATATATTCTTTAAATTTCCTGCAATTTATTTTATCTTCATCTTCATTTATATTTAATTTTCTGGTCAAAGTTCTGGCAGTGATGTGGCCTCTGTCTTTTTAGTGCAGCTAATGTCAGTTTACTAAATTGTCCTTAGAAGGAGTAGTTGCTCTCTGGGCTCTGTTTATGCAAGGCAATGGTGCCTCAGTTAATGGGCCCACTAGCCTTTTATGATGATGATATAATAATATTAAAATGTCAGAGTTACAGTGTCTTTGTAATAGAAGATATTCCCTTAATCAGAACATAGGGGGGGTCAACATTTAGTCAACTTTTTTAAAAAAAGAAAACAATTAGTCAACTATTAACTGCCATTAGCCTATTACAATGTGGCTGTTGTGAATTATTTTCCTACTTTTGAGGATGTGTTACCTTTATCATAATAAGTATGTTTTTATGTAAAAGAGTTCTTTAATACGTTCAAGTGATTTGTTTAGTAGCAATAATGTTGGCTGGCAATTGTTTTTCATACAACTTAACTGGTGCATTAAGTTTTAAATCCTCTGTCTTTTGATAATATGTTGGAGGGTTGCAAACCAATACCAAATATTTGTTTAGCAGTTTGAGTGAGATCCTGGCAGATCTCCCCGGTTTTATGAAAATTTGGTAACAGTGATTTCAGTAGTTAGCAGACAAATGCCGTTACATTACATGCTTCATTTCTCATCCCAAAGCGTTCGCCCCTCTTAATTGCTTTCAGCTATCTATTTAGTTGTTTCAATGCATGAATACTAAACAATTACTTTGTTGCTTGTAGTGTGAGGCAAGCTTGACGTCTTATTCTTTATTGAATCCTTTCCTGCAGGTAATCATGGTGCAGAAGCGTCCTTTTGATGGTGAGGAAATACTTGATGTGTCCTTCAAACACCCAAAACATGATGGACCCAGTTATCAGCTAGTTCCATTATCAGAATCAGTTTTTCCCAATGATGATTGCCATACCCACATGCCTAAAACTTCAGGTGGGAGTCTAGTTTATGATCCTGAGCAATTCGAAAATCAAAAAAAGGGAAAATAGAAATTTCAAGGAGTTTCAAGTTTGTGATTAACTGTACTTATAATTTCTATGGTTCAACTTTGCTTTCTTAGTCAACCAATTTTATCTGGATGTTTGTGCTCCAGACTTGTTCAAAATGTTTTAATTTTGTTAGGTGACTCCATTATATTTACCTAACAGGGTTAGATGGTAGCATGACTTGTGTGTTTGTGTGTGTGTATTTTATCCCGTAACCTTTTGGCATTATTCATTTATTATTACTGCATGAACATAAAAAATACATCTGAAGATGCTATGAAGAGGCACTTGAATGCTACTGTTTGCTGACAACGGATTGTACAGACCTGGAGATGGGCAAACCAAAGGATTTTTGATGTTTTGTGATGCTTTTAAGATCTTTTTATTCTAAAAAAATTCCACAGGATGCATTTTGATCTAGTCTACATTGTAATCTGTAGAGGACAGATGTACACAAGGTAGTGGTGAAGGTGATGAGAAACTTGCAGGTGAAGTTTTTGATGAACTTCCTAGAGGAGCTGGGGATTCTGAAACAAGCTTTCCTGTAGTAGGTATTCCTGCTTCTTCTTGGGCCACCATTTGCACTACCGAAGAAGATCTCCGATCAGAACCGCCTTTTCATCTTGCTCTTTTTCCTGAGTATCTTAGTCCAGAACGACCATTAAGGACATTAGCTCGCTATGAGGACATCTATTCCATACTCCTTGAACACTCTCCTCGCAAACCTGTATCTGTTGGAGCTGATCATCAAGCTGATGTTCCCCCATGGGATTTTTTAGGTGCTACTAATGAACCAAATGCCCCTGATGCTGTCACAGATTCAAACTACACTGTTGGGGATAGGGATGAAGCTGAAAAAAGACTGATGGGGACCTGTATAATCCCTATGCCTCAGATGGACTTATCTAGCAATGATGATGAAGTTGGAAAGGGTAGAACTGACTGTAGCTGTGAAGACAGTGGATCTGTGAGATGTGTCAGAAAACATATAATGGAAGAACGAGAAAAGCTTTTAAAAATCTTTGGACATGAGAAATTCACTGAATTGGGGTTTTCTGACATGGGAGAACAAGTGGCAGAAAAATGGAGTGCAGAGGATGAACAGGTGTTCCACGAAGTTGTCTTCAATAATCCAGTATCGCTCGACAAGAATTTCTGGAACTATCTTTCTATTGTTTTCCCTTCACGAACCAAAAAGGAGATAGTGAGTTATTACTTTAATGTCTTCATGCTCCGTAAGCGGGCAGAGCAGAATAGGAACCACCTATTAAATGCTGATAGTGATAATGACGAATGGCAAGGTAGTGAAGGCCATGAAATTGCAACACAAGAGGAAGATGCAACACAAGAGGAAGATGAGGACTCTGTTGCCGAGTCCCCTGTCTGTCAAGATGATAATTGTATTAATAACGGCTGTGATAATAATTTGGAAGATTATGATGATGAGCATGCTGACGATGACACTTGCGGTGTTAATGGAACTGTAGATTTTACCAATAGGAACATTAATGATGATTCCAAATACGATCCTGTAGAGATGCATCACTCTAGTGGTTCCCCTCAGATTCAACCCCAGGATCAATCTGTTTGGCAAGATCCATATGATGAAAAAGTTAAAGATGATTCATGCTCATCATCTGACACCGGAGTTGCTTCACAGGAGACTAAGGTGATGAAGACTGGGAATGGTGATCATTGGTGTGGTAACTATAATGGGGTGAGCAATGGTTATAGCCAAGGATATGTTTTGGAGCCTTGTGATGCAGAAGTGTGGGATTCTGGATTTGTATCTTGCTCTAAAAATAAGATTGACTTTTTGCCTACATGTAGCATGATAGAAGAGGTCTTTGGAGATGGAAGAAGGAAAGACATGAGAAGAGCTTGAGCATCCTATGCTTTTATGTGGAGCAGTGAATCTCAGTTGGCATCCTTGCCAAGGGTGATGAGATTTCGACTTGTCTTCTGTATATTCGACATAATATTGGAAAAGAAACCTTCATTGTAAAAATAGTGTTTTTGGAAGGTGATTTGTTTGAGTTATGTTCCATTTATTCTTCCAAGTCCTTTTGGAACTGTAAAATTTCTTATTCCTTTATTTATGATAGTTGTTTCCACATTAGGGTGGGATCTAAGATTAGAGGGAGAAAATAGTTGGTGGAAATGAAACCATCACGGATGCAAAAGTGTCCGGTTTTATGATGTAATTTGTCATATTATTTTTTCCTTAATGGAAATTCTTACTGTTATATTTGTGTTCATTCGTTTAGTTGGAACTTAGGTGAGCAGCAACGGATGAATCGTATTGTTTATTGTTTGAAAAAAGATTTTCTTCAATTTTGAAGGGAATACCATATTAATACAAGTGAAAAATTTATTGGCATAAAAATTAATGGTTTTGGGTATTCAGTATTCACAATATAATTATTGAAGTCAACAATATTATTCAAAAATATAAAAAAGTTGATCTTAAATTATGTTATGAGAGGATTGCGAAGATAAATTTGTGAAAATATTATAATTTCTTTTACAAAAGTACTTTTTTGTTTTTGATTTTACAATTTAAAATTAAATTAACATTTGAATATTAATTTTTTGGTAACTAAATGTTCAAAAGTAATTTTTATCCACAGTATTTAAATAATATAAATTACTTCACCACAAACTAACCTCCTATTAAAATCAAATGTAGTATTCAAATCAGAATCCGAATGAGAATGAGAATCTAATACAAACAGGAACTATCATTTATGCTCCTCTGAAGTTGTTATGCAGCGCAGTATTTGATGTATAGGTGCCCATCCCCTGTTCCACATACACGAACAAAAAATGCTTTTAGCGAGTAACCATACGATTCTTAAATAACGGAGCACAGCTTTTTTAGGGGAGAAAATTGCACTCACCTCTCCTAAAACATGTCTAAATGGCACTATTTTTTTTTTTTGGTTGCTTTAGAGGCTAAGATGTGAAGTACACCTGTTGACTTGTTTGGATCACTATTTGGTATCCGCCTAATCTTGTCTTTGCCGATGATAAAATGTCGAGTGGATTGAGGATAACGCCTTTCCAGCACTCAACGAGTGGATAATTTTTCTTATACAAGGCTAAATCACTCACATTAGGTGTTTCCTAATGATCTACTAGCTCGAAATCAATGAGTGGATACTAATAATAAGAGGAGAACCTGAGAGATTTTGGCTATACTTCATAGGGACGCGTCGTGTCCTGTTATGCTACATGAGATTTGGCTTGTTTAAAACGAAGAATACAACTTGCCAAATTTCTTTTTAATTAAAGCTATCTAAAATGAAATGTTAATGAATTTCAAATTCTACTAAGTTAGAAAGACTTAAGATAAGTTGATATCAACACTATCTAATACCAATTAGTAGTACTACACATATATAGACACTTGTATGATAAAAATTAGATGTTGAAATATTAAAATGGAAGTAAGTATTACTATAAAACTAACAAGACGGATAATTTACATCATTGCAAGAAAGCATTAAAGTTCTTATTCTAAATTGAAGCAGGCTTTTCTTTGACTACCTCTTACAAAACTCTCATTTTTTGTTCCAACACATCCAGAAAGCTCAACTGGTGGTGAATGTTAATGACAGTAGCAGTCAGCTTGGTATTCCAATTTAAATTATGAAACACTAAGAAAATCACATGTTCACTTAAATGCCCTTTAGTATATTGACAGTTAGCTGAGTGTATGCATCAATACTGCATACGCACAGATAGGATTATGACCAGCTCACTTCACTTGTATGAATAAATACTGCATACTACATAGATAAAAGAAAACAGACGTAACAAACTATGTTTAACATTAGAGTGTTTAAGAGTGATGTTTGCTACAGATATAGCGACATTATGACCAGCAACTACGACAGTGTAAGCAAGAATTCTAAGAGTATGCTCATATACTATCTAAAAAACATCTATGCCAAATATTACATGATTTGAGATTAGACAATCAAATAGATACATATCTTTTAATTGATGTTACAAAAGCTTTAAGAAGCAACCAAAATAGTCTTCAAAATTCTTTACTTGAAAATTATAGCACGTTCCAAAACCACAAAAGGCACTACTAAAGCATAAAACAAACCATCTTGCAGAACTCCGTTATACACAATTCCATACCCTCCTCTAATCATGTTCCCTTCGGCAAACCCAATTCCAACTCCTTCATGCTATAACTTGCAGCATGTGATTCCTAAATCCTGTAGTAAAAAGACTAAATTGTCTTGATCAACTGAAGTCATTCTCTATTAAAATGAAATTAAAAAGATTCAAACTTGCAATATTTATCACAGTAGTAAACACATCAATGCAATATTTATACGAATATAAAGTTACAAATGTTATCTCCTAAGATAATCCAATCATATAAACTTCTTGTTATCTTTGATCTGTTCACAACTTCGTATATCCCACGGCACAACCAATTTGAATAATCCTTGGATATTGAGCCTCTATTGAATAACCATTTTGTTAATGTAAAGAGAGAGGGAAACAGAAAGAGAGAGAAATCTTCCACCTTATTTGAGAGAGTGTTTTTGTAGAGAAGGAAAAGAGAATGTTTATGACTAATATATTTTTAATTTTGAAAGTAATATAAAAATATGGAAGGGATTTGAAGAATTTTTCTAAGCCCTCCAAAGCCTTCCAAAACCCCCCTCCAATACATTTTTTGAGTTCTCCCATATTAGGGGGTTTTATTATTATGAAGAAAGTTAAATCCCTCATTCAAGATGAGAGACTATCATTTCTTCCCATTTCTTTTCCTCCTTCCTTTTTCCAAAGCCCTCCCTTCCCCTCCCCTCATCTCCTAAACTCCCAAACGGATGGGAGTTTAGGAGGGGAGGGGAGGGGAGGGGAGGGCTTTTGGGGGAAGTGAGGAGAGAGAAAGAGAGAGAAATCATCCACCTTATTTGAGAGGGTGTTTTTGTAGAGAAGGAGAAGCGAATGCTTATGACTGATATATTTTTAATTTTGAGACTAATATAAAATGATGAAAACGATTTGAAGAATTTTTCTAAGCCCTTCAAAATCTTCCTTCAATATATTTTTTGAGTTTTTCCATATTAGGAGTTTTAATATTATGAAGAAAAATAAACCCTTTATTCAAAGTGGGAGATTATCCCTCCTTCCTCTTCTCTTTTTTCCTTTCTTTTTTCAAAGCCCTCCCCTCCTCTCCTAAACTCCCAAAACGGAGCCTTAACGTTTTACGGATTACATGTATTTTTTTTTTAAGTATGCAAATTATCTCGATAAAGTTCTGCCTTTGATCTTCTACAATTTGTGTCTCATGACTTCTGTAATGATCATATTAGAAATATATATATATATTTTTTATATAGGACAATTCTTATCGTTTCGGTTGAGATCGCACATACTAAGGATGTGGTCAAAGTAGATTTTAGAGTAAATATTCAATCTGGTTCTGAAAGTGTAGAACCGTATCAATTTAGCCCTTCAAAATATCAATATTCTATAATTATCCGTAGAACTGTAAAATGCCGATTAAGTTTGTCTCTCTATTTGGATCTATTAGCAAATATATCTCTGACATTATTCACTTAATTTTAAATATGTCCCTCACATTACCAACTTAATATTATTATAGTCCTTACGAATATGAACGAAACAACAAACCTGATTAATATTTTACAATTCAAATGATTATTTTAGAATAATGATAATGTGGGGATTAAGTTAATACAATCCTATAATTTTAAGGTCAAATTGTGTATTTACTCCAGACTTTATAAGACTTGGTCATTCTAACCTCTTAGGCTAGTTTTTAAGATTGAGTTGGGGGATAAAAACCAAATTTTGATATAATATCAAGATCTATTCTGGATATGCTATTGGATCACCGTAATTCATTCACCCTGTAGAGGTCCAATTCCAGTTCTAATAATATTTTTTAAAAATACTTTCTTACACTATTCTTGAAAAATTGCCGGCACCACGCCCTTTTGCCCTCCCGTTGTGTTTGCCATGCTGGCCAAAGTGTTGCGACATTATAGCCGGTCATGAACTGAGCATGAAATTAAAACCCAATGCGACCCTGTCATCATAAAATAACAAGGCAATCACAAATCACAATGCTGGCCAGCTTGTACTTATTCTTTTTTTTTTTTTTGGCAACATGTACTTATTCTTTATTTGGCTATATCAAGGGATTTGTGATGTCTGATTTAAGAAGATAGCTTAAATTAATTAATTTATCTATTAATCATATTTTTGCCGCTAGCTATGTGTAGTACCCTAATTTTGTCCGGCCTTTTTAATTTATTATTTATTATAACTTTTTTAAATTAGTAGTAGTAGTAATAATAAATATATTTAGAATAAAAGAAGAAAGAATAAGAATGAAAAAGAAGAGAGATAGAATGAAAAAGGAAATGAAATAAAATAAAAATTATTGAAAAGGGGTTGCATATTGCAATTTTAGAGGTGTAAATAGTAATCATCAAGTGTGGGCTGGTAACCTAGCGCCCCAGCAGCATTTTACTTCGCGCACACCCTATTTCTTCTCCACATCCCCCCTGCGCACCTCTCACCCTCTGTTACTGGCTGCACCCCTTCCTTCACTCGCACACCCCAGCCCAATGCCCATATCCCATGCAGCCCAATCCTCCCCAACCCTGACTATTTAACCCTAAACCTAAAAGAACATCACACCCTCACTCGCTTTCCACCCTCCAGCCGCAGCAAGCATCCCTTTTCTCTTCCCCATTCAATTTTCTCTCCCCTATCTCGGCCATCTCTCCCCTTCCCCTTCTTGTTTCTCAACCGAATCCCTCTCATCTCGGAGCATCATCATCAAACCGAATCACATCTCATCAACCAATCCCAAGAAATCCAGTTGCGAATAAAGCCATTGAAGGTCTGGATCTCCCCCATTTCTCGAATAAGGGCCAGATGCATGCAAGGATCCGATTTCGATTCAACCAAAAGGGGAGACTTTCCTTCCTTCTTAATTTTATATCTTTGCCCTGATTTTATTTTCAATTTATTTCGGATTTGTCTTCTATTTTTCAGGAGAAGGAGGAGCAAAGATTTGAAGGCTATAAAAAGCTACATGTGCAGAAAAAAGAAAAAAGAAATGCCAGAGGAGCAAGAAGAAGACGAATCGGCTGAAGCACGAGAGAGAGAGAGAGACCAAAATGTATAAACAGTATTAGGTTTCTAGTTTTTTTTACTTGTATTTTTATTTTGACATTTCTGGAGATTCAAACAAGACCAAGGTTTCGATCTCTTCTTCTTTCTCGCATTTCTTATCCGTGTTTATCATTAGATTCGTGATTTATGATTTATGGTAAAAAAACCATAACTTCGGTTCTTCTTCTCCTCACGTGTGTTGATATGTAGATGTATTTGTTTGTATTCTGGTTATTCAGTTGTTTAGCTTCAGATTGGGTTTAGGGTTCGCTCTCAATTCAAATTGGGTTGGCTTTTTCTTTTCTTTTTATGTAGTAAACGTTTCTTAAAAAGCGGTAATTAATATGATATGAATAATTGGTTTTATGAGCTTTAAAATTGTAAACCCGAAAAGTTTCGTGATTCCAACAAATGATATAACGCAAAAAATGTAAAGTTTCCTTTTTGTTTAAAATTAGATTAGTCTTTAGGACTTTTATTTTCTTTTTCCTAAGAGTCATAAAAGGGTAAATAATAAATACTTTCGGGGAAATATAAGGTATAAAAAGGCAAACAAATCTTTTCTCAAACAATTAAAGGTACCTTTTTTTAAATGAGCGTTTTAGGGGTGCTAGTATCTTCCCTATGCGTAACCAACTCCCGGGCTCAAAATCTGATTTCAAGACCTTTTTCATTGTAAAATTCAAAAATATTCAAAAATAGGTTTCCAATGTTTCCTAGAATTAAAATATTGGTGGCGGCTCCATTTAAATTTCAGGGTGGTGTCACACTATGCTTTCTATGTGTTTGTTAAACGAGGAGGAGTGTTACTCTGCTTAATAACTATTTGTAAAGAATGAGTTTTATTAATTCAATTTTTGAATATCGTCATGTTATATTAACGATAATGCATACCAAATTTTAGATAAATTAAACATTTCTAATTATGTAATAGTATGGTTAATATTTTACTTGTATTTTAAAAATATATTCACTAGTGTAAAAAATGGATTTTACATCGGGTTTTTACATCTGTTAAATGAGCAACTGATGTAAAAGCTGACGGGGTGGCATTTTTATAATTAACGCTAACCTTTTTACATCGGTTATGGGTTTAACCGGTATGAAATTTTTTTTCGTTTAGATTTTACATCGGTTAAAGTGGTAACTGATGTAAAAAGTCATTAAAATTTGACCTTTTACACCAGTTGCTACTTCAATGGATGTGAAAAACTTTTTGCAGAACTCAAATACTAACATGCATCTCTCTCCCTCATTAAGCGTCCCTCTTCATCTTCGTCACACTCTCTTCGTCTCTGCTCCATTTCACAGCCTTAAAGCCCTTTTTTTCTCCCCATCCATTTGGGATTTCTCTCTCATGGGAACAGAAGCTGTACCGGTCAGATGAACAGAGCGTGATTTCTCTCCCTCTCCATTTTTGATTCCTCCTTCCTTCCTATCTCAAGACCGTGAAACACCTCCCTTTCCCTAGACTTTGTTTTTAACTGTCCCTGCTGCGTCTTCTTCATGTTCGCTGGAATAGAGAGCGATTTCTATCTCCACGAACTGCTTCTCAGGCACGATTCCGACCACCACAGGCCGCGGGACAGCAAACCAAAACAACCATGGAGATGCTATTGATCTACTCTACAAAACCTATGTCTATTTCATGAAGAAGAAACTGATTTCGAAAACCCTAGATCTACAAATTCTAGCCAAGATCTTGGCCACCACACGCCTCCTTCTAAGAAAGTAAACCGATGGTTGAACTCCCCTAGAGGCTCGCATCAAAACCCCTCAGCCAGAACTCCAATCGGAGCATGTTTGCTGGCAACAACCGTGTAACACCCCACCGAGACGGGGTGTCACTTTATCCCGACTCATCAACAATACATTTTCAATTCAATATCAGAGTACGCAATAGGACGTACTAGCCGTGATGCAACACTGCTTCCTAGGCTTTAAGTACTTTATTTTCTTGTCCATCTGTTATTTGTCATCATATAATAGAAACACACCAGAAAAACAAAGGGGTAAGACACTCATCAATCACTAACAAACAGGAAAACAACATAGCAGAGTAACTGTCATCAGGCTTATCATATCAACATAATCATCAACATAACTGTTACCACATATTCCACACTCAAACTCTTGAGTACATGGTCACAGACCAAATCATACTGATACGTCATACTGACAATCCTGACCACACGGTCACAGACCTCATCATACTCTGATATCACGGACTGTCACACGTCTATTACCGGACCTACTGACCCAGACCACTGGACATTTCAGGCTCAATTACCAACCCTACTGTCCCAGAGATTTCAGGCTCATTACCAGTCCCAGATCATCGCTGATTATTGCGAACCATTCGCGCCCTCCTCCCTAGACCGATCACCAGTCTCAGGGCATAGGGAATGAGACATAAGTTGGTTGTCCCGGGAACATATCCTGTTATGCTACCATCTCCAATTACCGGTTACGGCATCCGATACTACCATACCCGATTGTCGGAGTAAGGCACCGTCCCGTGCACTAAGACAGTATCCCCCATACCGGGAATGACCAAGATTGTCCACCCGTCAGACGTGGAGTCCTGGAGCTCGGTCATATACACCTACTCCACACTACTCCGTACAATCGATCATATACATCTCAGGTACACCAACCTCGGGTACACAGACCCGACTATCACCACAAACAGAGCATTGACGGTAATACTTCCTACTACTGTCTAGGGATTCACAATTCTCTAACTAGAGAGCGTCACCCTTGACTCTAAAACGATGCATCAGATTCACATGCACCATATACAGCTAACACCTAAATATCGACATAAAACAAAATATCATTAACCATCATTTATTATATTTAACAACATACAAATTACTTCTAGCGTCGCATAAGCGACTGTCTACTAATCTCATAAATTAACCAAATAAACATAACCTATGTTGGTTGATAGGTCTACGAAGACTATCCTTAGCCACCGCATACCACAACCCCTCTCCTGAGGTGTTACTACTATCAACCCCTAGTAGAGTTAAGGTCCCCTACACATGCTAGCTACTGTACTACCTATTTTCCCTAGTGATTAAGGTATCTTCCCCGTTACCTGACTTAGAAGACTATTGCTGCTCGTGTCCCGTCCCCGCGTCCCGTTGTGCCTCCAGAATATCCCCCACGGGCTCCCAAGAATGCCTTGGAAGAAGGTGAGGAGAATGGAGGGTGAAGGGTGGTATTTATAGCCATTTTGGGTCCATCGCGACGCGATGGTCCTCAGGCATAAATCTCATCGCGTCGCGACGTGGTACACGTGTCAGCAATCCCACGCTCTGATCCACTGACTTAACTCACCGACTTACGTCGCGTCGCAACCAAATTTGTACTAGTCTCATCGCGTCGCGATCGAGGCTGACCAGAAATATCTCATTTTTGACGTTCTAGAAGATTTTCAAGTGTTCTACGCCTTTCTAGGGCATTCTAGACGATTCTAAGGACTTCTATCTCCTTTCTAGGGTTTCTGGGTCTCATTTAAGCCCATTTTATCCCTAATTAAGGTTTTTAACTCCTGTTTATTACTTAATCACTGATCTAATTATTTTCTAATACTATTTTGAAAACCAGGATGCCACACACCGCACCGGAGTTTGTCTCTGCCATACCGAAAAGCCTTGTCGCGGCCAATCTATCTTCTTCCCTTTCTTGGAAGCGCTAGAGTTATGCTAAAGTCCTACTGCTACACGTATTCCATCAACAATATAGCTGGTGATGTACAAGGATTCACCCTCTCTTTTCATAAACCTAATATCTTGATTTTCAATATTCATGTAGTACAAAGATTAAGCATTTTTTTCTTGCTAGACATTAATTCGAGTAAAACTCTTTTTTGATAACTGATTCTTTTTTCCCCCTTTTTTCTACCCTGACTTTTTATGCAATAGGCACTGGCTGCATTGGGACTTAAGAGTGGCGGGACTGTTCGGCGACGTGCAGAGAGGTTCTTCCTCACAAAGGTTATTTTTACCCTTTTACCAAGTACAAGGCCACACTATCTTTGTTTTTTTGGTTTTCTATAGTCTTTTCCGTGGAAGGATAGGAATGTAGGGATTATATTTGCCACAGTACCTCAAAACAAGTTCTGCAAGAGATGTTAGTGACTTTGTTCTTACTATATCCTTCCAAGTTGATTTTCATAAGCATAAAATTGTTAGCCCAGATACTGGCATCTTCTTTTATTGGAAGAGATCTTGGTTCCCTGAATTTTGACTAAAGTTGCTTTTATGCCTGTAAGCTATACCTGCATAATCTGGCTTGACAGCTTGACTTACCAAATTTTCTTTGGTTGTGTTTTATGTAGCACACACCTCTTGAAAAGTTGGACAGGAAGCATTTTGCTAAGGGGGCACGTGGTTTAGAAAAAAAAATGGGGTTGCTGCAGTTCCACTAGAAGAAGGAAATTTAAAAGAAGTTGCATTAATAGAAGCCAAAATGAAAAAACTGTGTGAATTGTTAGATGACGTTAGTAAATGATGCTTAATTTCCTTTAGTTAGTTCCTTTGTGTTTTATAGTCAACATTTGGGCATATAATGACTTAATGTATAAAAAATTCTATCTTCTTGTATAATTTTTCTGATCTTTCTACAGACGATTGCTCGAACAAAAGACAATGTTGTAAAGAAGCAAGCCCTAACATATGAGGAAATTGAAGCAGATTGCGAAGAGGTGAGTTGAAGCAATTTACGAATCCTCCAAATTTTAAGGATTCATAATGCACTGCTATGATATTGGTATTTCGCATTACAGTTTCATTTATTTGTAAAAGAATTCACATACCTAATATCTTGGATGCCTTGTCTTAATATAACACATTTAATGCACTTTTGTTTGCTTTGAGCATCTGTTGGAATGGCTTTAATGAGGGACTAAGATCCATGGCTAATGATTGATTCTGTCATATGTAAGCAAAATGAGGAAAGAAATTTTTGTTAATGATTTCATGTGCATGGTTTATCTTGAACTTCCTGTACCTGTATTTGAAGGGGATGTTTAGCTGGTCGTGTATATTTGAAGGGATGTTCATAGTCCATATTAAGAGGAAAAAAAATGTTTTCAGCTTCCATTAGTCCCGATTCACATTACAGTTTATCTGTTTTTGGCCATTTACTTTTTTTTCCTCCCAACTATGTCTCAATTTATAGTGCCTGGTATTAAATATTTTTTGGCAGGAAGAGACACAAGAGGGCTCTGAAAGCGAAGATGAGGAGCAGCAGATTTATAATCCCTTAAAATTGTCAATGGGATGGGATGGGAAGCCTATACCTTATTAGCTGTATAAGCTACATGGTCTGGGTCAGGTATTATTTATTTGCCAATAAAATTTTGGAAACCGTAATCGTCATTTTTTTGCAAGCAAGAAAAGGAAATGTTTTGTGTTATCATTTGAACTAAAGGCCTACTGCTACACGTTTAATAGAATTTTCAACAAGTTATATTCATTATGTTTTTATTTAGTTGATGAGCTAATGTTTTGTGTTATGTCATTTAAACTTGCAGAAATTCTTCAATAAGAATCCACTCTCGAGGATCTTCACGACGCTTAGAAAAGTTGGGCAAAACTCTTGAGGTTTATCCTAGTCGTATTATTAGTTAGTGTTTAAGTCATTGTGTATTTTTTATGTTTAAGTCATTATTGTGTGTCATTGTGTGTATATTAGTGTAAGTTGAATTGTAAAACAATTAATGATCAAATTTCTGGTTTAGATAGTTTAGACTACGATGACATTGTTTTGTTTTATGGGTACATATGCCGTTTTATTGTGATCGGACTGATTTGGTTTGCCGCCAAATTTTACAGAGACGAAGGGAGGAAGGACAATAAACAAATGTAATATTAGTAAAATTACCTTTTACACCGGTTCCTTTTATAACTGATGTAAAATGTCACTTTTTACATCGATTATATCAGGAACCGATGTAAAAAATCACTTTTTACATCGGTTAGAAAAGGAACCAATGTAAAAAGTGTTCTTTAGATCAGAAATTGGCTTTTAAGAAAGACTTTTCACATCTGCTATGTTACAACCGATGTAAAAAGTGACTTTATAGAGTTGAATTGAAGTTATTTGATGAAGTATCAAATATTTCTAAAATTTTATAGAGTTGATTTACTCAATAAGATTTTTTAATTTGACGGTTCCATTGATGAGATTTTATATTAATAGAGATTTAATAAGCGGAGTAACTTTGATAATAGTTATTGCTGGAGCTTAAACAATAATCGCGATACTTTGACGGTTCCAATGTATAATCGCGATGCTTTGACGGTTCCAATGTACTCTATCTACTTGTTTAACTCTCTTGAAAGGGTTGGCTGAAGTACATTGCGCATGTACAGAGAGATAGATAGAGGGAGGGGCAAATAGGGGCTCTAGCCCTTGTCTCCCTCATGCTTTTTGCTAATAATTGATTTGTATATACATAAAATATTTACTAATTTAATTTTTAAATTTAAAAGGAAGGAAAAAAAAAAGAAATAAATGCCAACGAATGTTGATCCATGTTGGTAAGAAAACGACTTGTATCTCATAAGGACGCGAGTTCGAATCCCGCTACCGATGTGAGGACCTTGTTGGTGAGTAAGATGTAATTATCTTTGAAGCACTCTTTGAGCATTGAGGCTTTCGCTGACCCTGGTGTATCGTGGGATACAACTCACCTAAACTTTTATTTATAAAAAAAAATTAAATGTAAAAAATAATATAATGAATGACATAAAGTTGTTTTCAAAAACTTTTGGTCCCTCGTGTATCGCGATTATACGATTTTGGTCCCCCAAGTTCTAATTAAGCGAATTGGGTCCTCAAAGTATCGCAATTTTGGTCTCTTCATTCAATTGTCATTCAATTTATAACTGAAAATGTTGCAACTGTTTTTTAATTTTTAAATCAACTAACATGCCACCTAGACCAAATTATGTGTTAGGCCATACCCACACGTGTTACATCAATATTTTTTATTAAAAATTGAATGGTAAGAGGGATTAAAATCACACAATTGCAATAACTGGAGGATCAAATTCGCACAATTGAAACCCATGAGACCAAAATTGTATAATCGCAATACCCGGAGAACCCAATTCGTACAATTAAAACTTGGGGACCAAAATCGCACAATTGTGATACTTCAGTAACCAAAAGTGCAATTATACCAAAAAAAAAATTCACATATTTCTGTTATGATTCTACCACGCGGTATTAATGTGAGGGATATGAGATAAAATAGTGATGAATTATTGACAAACGTTTTTTATTTTATTTTATAGATATATAGCATAAAACACACTTTAACAAACATGGCCTATACAGAATGCTTTTCTGGATATTTTAACCACGTAAAGTCGATGTCAAGATTGAACATAACAAATAAGCCATAATATAATAATAAATCAATTGTGTTTGCGGCACAAAAGATCCATAATTAATGGTAATATGGAGAGGAGCATGTTGGAGCCTTCAGTAAAGGATTAAATCTAGAGAATTACATACTCTTCAAACCTAAATTGCAATACTCAATCGTGACTTAGAATTATCCAAAAAAACGAGATTTTTAGTGGTTTCAGGCACAACCACAAAAGATAAATTAACTTATTGGTGGTGTAAAAAATACAGTTTGAACTAGAAGACATTTCAAAGAACTGCATCGATCATTGAAAAATTGACTAAGTATTGTAGCCAAGCCAGATTAGTGCCTAAGGAATGTGTGGTTTGAAAAGAAATATAGGGGTTGTGTGAACAACATTGAAGACTTGTAGTTTGGAGTTCTTGCCCAAGATCAACAGTTCGAGGTTTATGGCAACATTAAGCCAAATTAAACAACAGTTCGTAAAGCCTTTTCCGAGGCAAGTAGAGCACAAGGCATACTGGATATCGAAGAGCAGTTGCGCGACAAATAGACATGAGTTTAGAATTGCCTGAATCTGGACTTGGGTCCTCTCCGGTCTCTCCAACCAAATTTTAGCAGTTAAATTAATCTAACGATTGAGAGATCAACACTCAGTTATTAGACTAATCCAACGGTTGAGATTGCACTACAGAGTTGGGAGAGGATGGAGAGGATTCAATTGTCTTAGATTTTTATGGAACTATTTCTTTGATTGTTTTCAAGAATTGAGGTAAGCAAAATGGATTAATTGTCCAACTGCCCATACCAGAAGCCATTGTGCATAGCCAAATTTTAAGAGTTTAATTTCTACGCATTGTCAGCGTAAATATATTTTACACAATCATTCAATAATATATTATCACGTTATTTAATAATTTTAAAAATATATGACTTGTCACACTCATTAAATGATGTGATAATACATCAGTGGATGTATGTTTTACATTATGGTATATACAAATTAAATTGTGTAAAAAAAATATACAAATTAAATTCTAATTTTAATTTGACCCTTGGTGCATTTATTTTTACAATAAAAACTATGCGTACACAATTCCAAAAGGGCATTGAAACAAGAGAGATAAAGCGTATGTTTGGCATGTGAAAGAAAAATAGAGGAAAAGAAGAGAAAGGAAAGGAAGAGAGAAAAAGAGAAAATGAGTAGAAAATAAGATGATTGTTTAGTGGTTTGGTTTTAGAGAAAATGAAAGGAAAAAGTGAGAAAAAAAGAAAGAAGCATATTTGTAAAATGACACAAATGTCCTTAAGTAAAATTGAGATATGATAAAGAGAATAAAATAAAAAAAGAAAATAAATATTTAATTAAAAATTAAGATAAATTAAAAATATTAATAAGTAATAAAAAAATAAAAAATAAGTAATAACAATATTCAATAAAAAAATAAAATAAAATAAAAAATAAAATATGAAATAATGAAACATTTTTTTATTTAAAAAATTACGAGTGATAGAAAAAATTTATGTTAACCCGTAAATTTAATTGCCTAAAGAAAATCTGTTAATTTAAAATCAATTTTTATGTATGCAAAATCAATAAAAAACTGAAAACAACTCGATAACAAAAAAAAAATTGAACACAATTGTACGGCTCATGTGGCACTATGCCACTATCAAATAAAGGATAATGTTGTTATTTTGATTATTTTTCATCTCTCTACGATCGTATCTTTCCAGATTGGGAGGAACCGATTTTACCTAGGATTATTTTCATTCCTTCATGATCTATGGCAATCCAAAGGATGGAAGGGATATAGGGAACCATGTTTTCCATCTTCCCTTTTCTTTTCTTCTTATATTACGCGCTTCCAAACAAAGGGAAAAGAGTCATGGCAGCATGGTGACACACTCTTGCATGCAAATAAATGTTGCCAGTTTTTAGTTGCATTCCTTTATGCATCATCTCAACTTGTCCCTAGTGTATGTTTTGGTGGCATGGCTCAATTCAGAAATAGGTGTCTAGTAGCGGAGTTAGCCCCTTTTTTACGAGAGGACTAAATACAAAAAATAATTTTTTATAGACAAAATGAACTACTAATTTTTTTAGTAATAAACTATTACTCCGGTCTGAAATATAAACAAAAAAAGTGTCTAAGATATAAGCAATCTGAGTATTTTTTTTTAGTGTAAATACTTTATCTGATAAACATGTTCTATTATTACACTGGGATAGCGACCTGAGTATTTTTTGGGATAACAAAATTTTATATTACTATACTGGTCTTTAGAAAAAAAAAAATTTTTTTAATAGCAATGCCTACTCCATTAATACATTACCCTCCGCCCCGTGGGTGCCAACAAAAATTAAACTTTATATCCGAGGCTAAGACCGACAATCTTTTAAAGAATAAAAAATTAAAAAATTAAAATAAGATAGCAACCAACCCCACTTGATAAAGGACCCACCGATCCAAATATTTGGGGAACTATTTGACCAAATTACCCTTCAAATGTGCCTCACACAATCGCTATGGAGAATAAAAAAACAAAACAGTGCTATGACATTGCCAGGCTTTTGTTGGAATAAGAAGCAAGCCTTTAACTATTATATTTTTTTTATAAAAATTAACTACAATAATATCACATCGCAAAAACCTATACAGCCAAACAAAACTTTTTTTTTTTGCTTTTTTTTTTCTGCCAAAAGCTCAACTCCTTCCATCACAATGTTTTTTTTTTTTTTTTAATGATTAGTGCAAAAGTAGGAGTTCACTACTACTAGTATGGGGTAAAACTCAACAAGTCGACCCCACTTAAAAAAAATCTGTTTTAAAACCCAACAAATAAATTAATAAAAAAAGAAGCAATTATTATAGTGAAAAAAGAGAAAGTGATGAAGAATAACGGCAAAGAGAAAGAGAAAAAAATGGAGAGAGAAATAGTCCATAGGATGCTGACGTGGACAAATCTATAGCCGTTGGGTTAAGTGATAACGTAGTATCCTAAGTTGAATACACGTGCTATCCTACTTATAAAAAAAAGGATTAATTGTATCCCATAATTTTCTCAATTTGACAATTTCGATCCCATTATTTTATTTTTAGCGATTTTGGCAATTTTAGTCTTCATACATTTTAAGTACCTTAAAATCATGAATTGTTTACACTTTTAGTCCCAATAATATTTGATTTTGGGAAAGCCGAGGATAAAAAATGCACAATCTACGATTTTTAGAACCAAAAATGTAATTAAGAAAAGATAGGGATTAAAATTGCTAAATTGAGAAAATTAGGGATCAAAATCACAGAAAAATAAAATATAGGAACTAAAATCACCAAATTGAAAAAATTAGGGATCCAAAATGTATGAGAGAGAGAGAGAGAGAGAGAGAGAGAGAGAGACGCTCGCTCGTTCACTCACTCTCACTCTTATTTGTTCTTTTTCTCTATTGCCTTGCTTGCTCATGAAGTCATCATAACTAACTCTCTCCTCTTTTCTCTTGAATTCTCGAATAGAAGAAGATCAAGAAGTGATCAAACACGTGTGCAAGTTCTGCAACAAGGGTTTCCCTTGTGGAAGATCATTAGGGGGTCACATGAGGTCTCATGTAACCAATGTTTCAGCTGAATCGAATGAAAAGTTTGTTGTTGTTATGAAGAAGCCTTCATCTTCTTCTCTCAGTGGTGAAGGAACAACTGGTTCTGAAAATGGTGCTTTTGGTTCTGTTGTGTATGGTTTAAGAGAAAACCCTAGGAAGACTTGGAGACTAACTGATTCAAGTGAAGACAAGGAAACTAGTTTGGGGATGGTTTTGGACAAGTTGTGTAAAGAGTGTGGTAAAGGGTTTCAATCTTGGAAAGCTTTGTTTGGTCACATGAAGTGTCATTCAGATAAAGAAAGAGTGTCCAAATTTAATAACAGTTTGGATGATCAAGATTCTTGTAGCCAGAAGAAGCTGGTTTTGGATAGCAAATCTGATGCTGACGCAACAGTTCCAAATAGAAGGAGAAGATCAAAGAGGAGAAGAACAAGGTACATGATGAATCCACTAGTAAGTTCTTCTTCTGTGTCTTTTGTTGCCAATTGTGCTCTTTCTTGTTCTTCTGTTTCTGAGGCTGAACAGGAACAAGAAGAGGTTGCTTTGACCTTGATGATGCTTAGCAGGGATGTGAGTAATTGGGGTGGTCTCAATTCTATTGATGATGATAACTCATTGCACTTTGAAGCTCCATTAACTGAGTCGGTTTCTAAGATTGAGGGCCAAAGGGTTATTTCCAATTGTTCTGAAATGGGAAAATTGGCCAAATCAAGTGACAAGAAGTGTGAGTTTGGTAATTCCAAAGGGAAAAGTTCTGAACTTTTGATCACTGAGAGTCCTGAAAATGATGGGTTCAGGATGAACAAAACAAGAGTTTCTATTGAGAATAGAAAGGATAAGAAGGCTGGGGTTGATTCTGAGCCAGCATTTGAGGTCAATGGAGCTGAATTGGTTGTATCAAAGTCTACTAGTAAGTACCCTTCAATCAAGGAAAAGTTTTTTGATTCTGAGCAGAAGTCAAGTTCTTTGAGTAATGTGGTGAACAAGGCTTCAGAAGGTGAATTGAGCAAGAAGTCTCATAAGAGAGGGAAATTTGAGTGTACTACTTGCAAAAGAATCTTCCACTCCTACCAAGCTCTAGGTGGTCACAGAGCTAGTCATAAAAGGAACAAAGGATGCTACTTTGCTTCAAGAAATGAGAGCAGTGAAAACACCGCTGAATTGGAAGAAGCTGACACAACAATAGAAAGTAGTAAGCTCATGAAGAAAACTGACAACAATGAATATGTGGAAGAAGAGCATGAATTGGAAGCAGTGAAAAGTGAAACAGTTGTGCTTCAGGAATCAGTTCCAGAAATAAGGAACTTCCTTGATCTTAATCTTCCTGCAGCTGCTGAGGAAGAAAGCAATAGCCACCTTGCTGAGCCTTACAAACCATGGTGGATAGTAGGAAGCAACCACAAGCAAGAGGCAATTGTAGGCCTCTTATCTAATTAAACCTCTTAGTTGATTCAAGCAGTGGTTCAATTCAATTCAACTTCAGAGTGAAGATTTCAAACTGTATAGGAAAAATTTTCTGCATTTATTTCATTAATTCTTTACAGGATTCATGTCTTCTTTGAGCAGTTTCTGTTCTGCTCTTATTCTTCAAGTAGTTCACAAGGAACTTTTCATCTGTTTTCTTTTATTCCAGTTTAATATTGGATTCTTTTTTTTGGGGTGATTGATATGTGACAATTACTTTGTTCATACTTCAAAGAATAAATTCCTATGCTGCAAATTTTAAGCTCCTGATTTTGGTTCTCTTTGAAAAATTAGTAATTGTGACAGATTTTTACAGTTGGCTTGTTTTCACACACTTTCCCCTTGCAAAATAGTGTATATGCAAACTTGTATGTGTTAACAAACATACAAAATCATATGAAGAGAAAGAAGAAAAGGAGAAAAGGAGAGAGCTCCCTTAGGGTTCCAATAAACATAACACAAGTTGATAGAATACAAAGCTAAAGAGAGAATATATAGTAACCTATTAAAAGACTATACTACCCTTATTAACTAATAATATCTAATACCCCTCCTCAAACTCACGATGCATTAACAGAAAGCATTGAGAGTTTGTCGATCAAAAATGAAAACGCTTAATAGAATGAGATTTGGTGAACAAGTCAAAGAATCTGCATGGAGGAAGAGACAAAAGGCAAAGAAATGGTGCCATGTTGAAGATGATGGCGAGTGAGGTGACAATCAATCTCAATGTGCTTGGTGCGTTGATGAAAACCGAGTTGTGAGCAATTTGAATAGCACTCTTGTTATCACAGTACATAGGAGTTGGTCCAGAAAGACATACACCCATATCAGAGATCAACCAACGTAACCAAACTATTTCCGAAGTGGTGTCTGCCATAGCACGATACTCAGCTTCTGTAGAAGAGCGGGAAACAACTTCTTGCTTCTTACTCCTCCAAGAAATAAGAGAATCTCCTAGAAAAATGCAAAATCCAGTGGTAGACTTGCGATCAGTGGGGTCACCAGCCCAATCAGCATCAGAGTAAGCACGCAACTCCAAAGAAGAGGATGAAGGAAAGAGAAGACTTTGAAACCGAAAGGTGCTCAAGATAACGAAGAATGCGAAGAAACGGTGCCCGATTGCAATAGTAGGAGAAACAACGAATCGATCGACAACATGTATGCATAAGCAATATCAGTCTAGTAATAGTAAGGTACACCAAACCGCCAACTAGGGTCCGATACAAATTGGGATCCTGTAGAGGAACACCATCGATTAAGACATATTTAGCATTAAGCTCAATAGGAGTGTCGCCTACTCGAGTGTCGAGAGACGAGCTTGATCAAGAATGTTGCCAATATACTTAGATTGGGAGAAGATAACCTCTAGGAGAGTAGGCAACTTCAATCCCCAAGAAATAGCGAAGAGGACCTAAATCCTTCATCTCAGCGCTTGGCCAATCAGTAATTTCAACTCGTAAATACCATCAACATCATCCCAAGAACAATCATATCATCAACATATAAGGATAGTATTACACGACCATGAGGAGTAGACTTGAGAAACAAAGCAGAATCATGATCACTAGAATGGAAGCCGAGAGAGGCAATCACAGTGGAGAACTTTTCAAACCAAGCTCTAGGAGCTTGTTTAAGACCATAAAGAGCCTTCTTTAACTTACAAATTTCTCCCTGATTATGAGAAACACCTGGTGGAAGAATCATGTAAACCTCTTCTTGAAGATCACCATTTAAGAATGCATTTTTAACATCTAACTGAGAAATATGCCATTGACGGACCGATGCAACTGCAATAAGAGTACGAATAGTAGTCATTTTGGCCACAGGAGCAAAAGTTTCTTCATAATCCATGCCATATTCTTGAGAGAATCCTTTAGCAACAAGACGGGCTTTGTAACGCTCAACTGACCCATCAGACTTAGTTTTGATCTTGTATACCCAACGAGACCCAATAGCACGTTTTCCTGGGGGAAGAGGTACTAAATCCCAAGTATCTGCTCTTGTGTAAAGCGTAAAGTTCCTCTGCCATAGCCTCGCCAAACAGGATCAAGACTAGCCTCTTTATAGGAAGAGGGCTCAGACAAACTATGAATAGTGGTTAGGAAAGAAGCAAAAGAATTGGAATAAGTGGAGTAAACATAATCTGGTAATTTAGTGGACTTACGATCACGTAGAGGATACCGAGGAGGAGGGGGAGGAGGAGTAGATGCAGGATCAACAACCACAGGAGGTTCTTGAGGGGCCGTGGGGATGGAGGGAACATCTGGAGCTGTAGAAGTACTAGTGTCATCAACCCTGCAATTCTCAAAATTAGAGTCATCAACATCCATGGAAAAAGGATCAATACATGTGAGATCAGACCTAGTGAGACCATGAGAGTTAGGAGGAATAGAGTAAAATGGTATGTGTTCAAGGAATACAACATGACGAGAAACATATAATTTTTGACTTGAAGGGTCATAGCAACGATAACCCTTCTGACCATCTCCGTAACCAAGGAAAACACATATCGTAGAACGAGAAGACAACTTACTACGTTCTACGTGAGGGCGAAGGACAAAACAAGTGGAACCAAAGACTCTCAAGGACGAGTAATCAGGAACACAACCATATAATTTTTCAAAGGGAGACAAACCTGATGTGACAGAGGATGGAATTCTATTAATGGCATGAACAACAGTAAGAACAGCCTCACCCCAAAATTCACTTGGAGCAGAGGCAGACAAAAGAAGGGACCGAGCAGTTTCAACAATATGGCGATGTTTTCTTTCAGCAACGCCATTTTGTTCTGGGGTATCAGTACACGAGGTTTGGTGCAAGGTCCCATCTGAAGCAAGTAACTCAGAGAATTTATTAGAGGTATACTCACCACCTAAATCACACCGAAAACACTTTATAACAGCTATGTTGAGTTTTAACCAAAGCACGAAACATGTGATAAATACCAAAAAACTCATAACGATGTTTCATAAGATAAACCCAACAATAACGAGTACAATCATCAATGAAAGACACATAATATCTAGATCCACCCTTGGTAGGAACCGGTGATGGACCCCATACATCAGAATGAACCAAATCAAAAGGTGCATTAGAAACTGAGATGCTTTTGCTAAAGGGCAAAGCAGAAAATTTAGCAAGTTTACAACCACAACAATCAGAAATATCATTTGTTTGTAACTTTCCTAAGGCACCAATAGAAGCTAAGTATTTTAAACGAGAAGAGGAAACATGTCCAAGACGAGAGTGCCACAAATAAAAACTAGAAGAAGATGAACTCATTCAAAAAGATGACAAATCAACGATGAGAGGTCGCAACATCCGGTACTTTCACCATCCGTAAAGTAGAGTCCCCCCGCCTACGGCTGTCCCAATCACCTCCTGATCGCGATCCCTGCACATAACAATGAGTGGGAGAAAACAAAACTAAATTACCAGAATCACATAACTGACCAACAGAGGCAAGACTCAATGTGAGATTAGGAATGTAATATACATTTGAAAGAGATAAGTTAGATGTGGAAACAGACCCAGTGCCTGCTAATGGCATAGGAGTGCCATCAGCAGTCATGACAGACATAGGTGAGACATGATTTAAAGACACAAAAGAATTATAATCATATGACATATGGTGTGCAGCTCGTAATCAAGTATCCATAAGGGTGAAGATATACCGACGGGCTAGGGAAGACAAACCTTTAAAGGAGGAGGCGACATGGCATGTGGTCAGGTGGCAAGGAACTTTTGAAACTGCCCAGCAAGATCAGATACTTGAGGGGCCTCAGAAGAGGATACATGTCCACTCCCAAGAGCATCTGGGGGAGGAGCAGCAGCAACATTCGATGAAGGGGCCTTGAAATTTCTTTGATTCGACTGATTTGAAGGGGGGCGCCATTGGGAGGACTGTGGTGATTTCCTAATTTTGGACATTGTGACTTCTAATGACCCTTCTCCTTACAATAGCTGCGAATCGTAACCAACCTTTCCATGAGGCTTGCCTTTGTGAAAAGGAGCAAGAAAGACAGATGGAGTGGAAGTGGAGAGATTGCCTTTTTCGTAATGAGAATGAGACTTAAGTCGAATTTCTTCACCAACAACTCGTTAACCACTGAATCAACACTTGGGAGAGGATTACGATGTAAGATAGTCCCACGAAGGCCCTCAAAATCATCCCTAAGAGCCATCAAAAATTGAACCAAACGCTGCTCTTCCCTTCGATTAGTATAAGGGGTGAAGGCTTGTAATTCAGCAGATTCAGTAAGAGCCAATTGATCCCACAAATTTGACATAGCAGAGTAAAATTCCTGAACACTCATATTGTTTTGCTGAAGAGCCCGAATATC
Source organism: Calophaca sinica (assembly GCA_037113605.1). Classification (NCBI taxonomy): domain Eukaryota; kingdom Viridiplantae; phylum Streptophyta; class Magnoliopsida; order Fabales; family Fabaceae; genus Calophaca; species Calophaca sinica. The sequence goes on along the minus strand of CM073735.1, from coordinate 106,226,723 downwards.
AATCTCCAACTGATATTGTTTAGCAAAATTAGACTGCATATACAAATGCCTCAAGTGATCCCAAACAAATTTTAGCAGTGTCAAATTTAGCAAGTTGCATGCCTATAGAGTGTGAAACTGAGTTATTAATCCAAGTAATGATCTTCGAATTGTTGACTTTCCAATTTTCTAAATCCTTTTCATATTTAGCAACATCTTTCTCTTTATCTTTATCTGTGGGCTTAAGAGATGTGCCTTCAACATAGCTCCACATTCTTTTTCCTTTCAGAAAATTTTTCATCACATAGCTCCAGAGGGAAAAATTTTGCCCGATCGATTGCACACTAATGGATTGAAGAGAATCATCTTTTTCGGTTGCCATCCCTACAAATCGCAGATACCCAAGAAACCAACACAACAAAGGTACAAATACGAGACCAACAGCAGACCAAATACCAGACAAACACAAGAGAAAAATCGAACAGAAGAGAGGAAAACAAAAATACCACACCACCAAAGAACAGATGCGCACCAAACGGGAAGATCCACCTGAAACAGAACCGTGCCGGGAAAAAAACCACAACAGAACCGCGACGACCCTATACCCAGAAACGATGATCAAGAGGCGGCCCTATACCCAGAAACAGCGTTCGAAAAGTCCTCGCAAAACCGGGTCGCAAAACGGTGGAACACGCTAACGTTCTTCCCAAAATCTTACTAGCTCTTTGATACCATGTTAACAAACATACAAAATCATATGAAGAGAAAGAAGAAAAGGAGAAAAGGAGAGAGCTCCCTTAGGGTTCCAATAAACATAACACAAGTTGATAGAATACAAAGCTAAAGAGAGAATATATAGTAACCTATTAAAAGACTATACTACCCTTATTAACTAATAATATCTAATAGTATGAAATTCCTAAAGTGACGTTTTCTTTATAACACACCCCTATTTTTCCAAAGTTTCTTTTCGGATGACATAAATTTGTCTTAAAATAAATTTTGAGACAGCAAAATGAGTATAAAAAATAAATTTCCGTAAAGGGGTGCGTGTTGGTAAAAACGGGGTGTTAATAGTAGTTGCTCCGCTATCAGAAATGGATGAGGTGTTGAAAAATTGGAATAGGTACCAGACGTCATAACACATGACATAGAGGAGATATATAAAAAAAGGAAAGATTTTATATAATATACACATAACATACAGAAGGCATGTGAGATGAAGGTGGTTGTTTAGTCACCTACCATAAAAGATGGTTCTTTGCATCTATCTCTTGTTTCTTTCTCTGCTTGGCACGCAGGTAGTGTGTTATTAAATCTTCCTCACTCACTAATCACTATGCGTTGAGTAGCATATATTTTTTTTCATAATAATAATGATTCACGAGGGAGGTGGCTGGACCACAACTATGTAACTCAAATAATTATAACAGCTTATAACTTGACACATAGTGCTGCTAACTATAATTCTGCTTACGTTAAGTGATCAAAGATAACATTTTTTTTCCTATTTGTTTTTTATTTTAAAAAAAAATTATAATTAGAACCTCTATTTTGTTGTACAGATGATAGATCATAGAGTGCCTTGTAAGTAAGAATTTTAATCATAGTGGGATGAATTTAATCAAGGTTGTGTTTTAGCATAGAGGAAAATTGAATCATTTTTCCTTGCGCCAAAACTCTTCCTACTAGGGTTTCTCCTAGGAGACTGTGACGGCGTATAGTGACTTTTTCTCCCATTATTGGCGTTGACTTCCCATCATTGGTGCACAAATCTTCTGCAGGTTTTCGTTTCTTTACTATTTTCATGGCTTCCACATCGAATAACTCATCTCCAAATCCAGAGGAGGAAGAGAAGATTCCAACTCATTCCGAATCAGAGAAGGAAGATGATGTTGTTCTCTTTGATGAGAAGGATGTGCAGGAGGGTGTATCAGTGTGCTTGGATAGCGTGATTGCAAAAATTATTATTGAGAAGCCCATACATAAGGCATCGCTTCAAAATGCCTTATCTAGCATCTGGTGTAATCCAAAAGGTTTTAGAGTGAAGGAAGTGGAGGAGAAGCTATATCATCTGTTTTTTGAGAATCCGGTGGATGTCACTCGGATCATAAATGGCAATCCCTGGGTTTTCAGGAACTCATGGCTTCTAGTGGTTCCCTGGGCGAGAGATGTGGAGCCTCAAGATGTGGATTTCTCTACTGCTCCTATCTGGATTCATTTGATTGGTCTTCCACCACACTGTCGCACACCTTTAATGGCTCAGAAGATAGGAGGACGGGTAGGAGAAGTGCTTGATAATGGAATTTTTGAAATGCCAGATAGAACCAAGGTGTTGAAGGTTAAGGTGCTTCTTGATATCATGAAGCCAATTAAAAAGGGAGTGAATGCTGGAAGTAAGAAGGATGGGATCTTTTGGATGGATTTTAGATATGAGAAGTTATTGGGCATGGAGAACAAGGATGTATGGCGAGCCAAAATGATCTCGAAGGGATCAAGTCAAAAAACCTTTGTCCATGGTTAAGGGTTTCTGTTTCTGGTCGTAGGCTTAAGGAGGAAAAATCCACCGATGGAGGATCGGCCATTAAACAAACAGGTCAGCAAGCTAGGAGGAGGAAAAAATTCCCAGAAGAAATTCTGGATCAATTGGCTTCTATGACTGTCAGTGGGAAAGCAACTACAAATGATATTCACGATGGTCTTGTATCAACAGGTGCAACTCCACCGAAGTCTAATTGTTCTGAGGAAAGGGCATCATATGTGGTCAAAGATAATATAGGTGTGCCAAATGTTGGTGATCAGTAACCTAATCTATCTCATAATGAGGTTAAGGAAGCTGATAACCAATCAAACCCTATTCAACAAGTTTGTGATGAGGAACAAGGTGCTGCTTCCAATTTGAAGATGAAACGTTGGAAGAGGCGGCATAATTAGAAAGCAACTACTGAGAATTCTCTAACAAATATAGTTGAGTTGGGAATAAAGAGGAAGAGTGTGGATGAATGTACTGATATGGAGATTTCTTCCCCTAAGAGACATGTCCCATCTGATTACTTTACATTGGCAGGTCCTATTGATCAGGACTGTCGGGAGCCATGAATCTACTAGCTTGGAACTGTCAGGGGCTTGGGAACCCTCACACAGTTCATGCTCTCAAAAAATTATTGAGAGATAAAGATCCCACTTTGGTATTCATTTCAGAGACTCATAAAATAGATTTTGAGATGAATACGTTCAGGAACTTTAATGGTTACTCAAATTTGATTGCTGTTAGTTGTGAAGGAGAGGGTAGAGAGAGGGCTGGAGGTGTGACTTGCCTGTGGAAGAATGATATTATTGTGAAGATTTTGTCTTTTTCCCTTAACCATATTGACATGCTCATCAAGCAGGAAGAAGGAGAGTCACTGTGGAGGTTTACTGGTATCTATGGCTTCCCCGATGCATCTTCTAAAGAGAAAACTTGTGATCTGTTGGTGAACTTGGCGTCAGCTTCCCATGTTGATAGATGGCTATTAATGGGTGATTTTAATCTGGTTCTATCTCAAGATGAGAAGATGGGTGGCAATCCAGCTAGTAACCACCTGATTGATTTATTCAAAGGGACGTTTCAAAGTCTTAATATGATGGACTTGGGGTTTGAAGGAGGCAAATTCACGTGGAGTAATAATCAAATGGGGGAAGATAATATTATCGCTCGATTGGATCGTGCAGTGGCAACATCTGATTGGTGTTTTTCTTTCCCTCGAGCTTCATTCTTACACCTTCTTCGCCATGCATCTGATCACATGCCTCTTTGGCTGAGGTTGGAACCCAGGAAAAATAATAGGAGAAGAAAATGGTAGCGGCTTAAAAGGTTTGAAGACTGTGGTATGCGAGACCCGGGTATCATAGATGAAATTCGAAGTTCATGGCAAAGTATTCAACAGCCTTTGAGTACTAAGATTCCAACACGTGTGGAAGTCCTGAATAAATGGGGGGAGGATCGGTTTGGTGACATTCCTCTCAAGATTAAGTAAACTTCTAAAAGATTGGAGGAGATGCAATCTCGGTCTAATGAGAATCGAGCCATATAAGAAATAAAGCAGTTGGAGAGGTCACTTGATGATTTTTTGGAGAGTGAAGAAATTTGGTGGGCTCAACGATCTCGTGCTTTATGGCTCAAACATGGTGATAAAAATACTAAATTCTTCCATCAAAAAGCATCGCAGAGGTAATCTAGAAATTGGGTGGATAACATTCTTGATGATCATGGAGAGAAGTTTACTGATGAGGAGGATATAGCAAATGTCATTTCTAATTTTTTCCAGAACCTTTTTAAGTCAGATGATCCAGTTAGGATATCTGAAGCTGTAGATGTGGTGAAGGATAGAGTTTCTAATGAGATGAGAAACATCCTCGATGCAGATTTTACTCCTGAAGAGGTTCATCATGCCATGAAGAATTTAAAACTAGAAGCTGCCCCTGGTCCGGATGGGATGCCTGCTTTCTTTTACAATAATTTTTGGAGTATTGTGGGAGAATAAGTCACTACTGTGGTTCTAGATGTTCTCAATAACGGTATGAGTCCAACCAGTTTGAACCATACTTTTATCTGTCTTATTCCAAAGATAAAAAGGCCCAAGCATACATGTGATTTTAGACCTATCTCGCTTTGCAATGTTATTTTTAAAATCATAACTAAAACCATTGCAAATCGTCTGAAATTAATTCTGCCTCTCATTGTTGGAAAATTTCAAAGTGCTTTTGTCCCAGGTCGTTTGATCACTAATAATGCTCTTGTAGCTTTTGATTCTTTTCATTACATGAGAAAAAAGAAAAAAGAAAAAAGGAAAAAAAGGCTATGTTGGATTGAAATTGGATATGTCAAAAGCCTATGATCGCATTGAGTGGAATTTTCTTTCAGCATTTTTGAATTCTATGGGATTCTCTCAAAAGTGGGTCTCTCTAATTCATAACTGTGTTTCCATCGTTTCTTTTTCTGTGCTTCTTAATGGTAACCTTTGCAGAAGGTTTTTGCCTGAGAGAGGACTCCGTCAAGGCGATCCATTATCACCATATTTATTCATCATGTGTGTTGAAGTATTCTCAGGACTTCTGATGAAAGCCCAGGAAAGGAGAGAGTTGCATGGCATTCAAATTGCTATAGGAGCACCGATTATAACCCACCTTTTTTTTGCAGATGATAGCCTCATCTTTTGTAGAGATACCCAGCATGAGGCTCAAAAAGTCAAGAATATTCTGGAGTTATACCAATCAGCTTCAGGCCAGCTTATCAACTTGGACAAATCAGAAATCAATTTTAGCCGAAATGTGCCTACAGACAGAAAAAATCAATTCCAATGATGGATGCAAATGAAGGCTGTAGAGTCTCACTCTAAATATCTGGGTCTTACTAATTTTATGGGTAGATCAAAGCAATAGATATTCAATTTTGTTCAAGACCGAGTGTGGAAAAAGCTGAAGGGTTGGGAAGAAAAATTCTTAATAACAGCGGGGAGAGAAGTTCTTATCAATGCAGTTGTTCAGGCCCCTACCTACTTATATCATGAGTTGTTTTCTTCTTCCTAAAGAATTATGTTATCACATAGAAAGTATGATTAGCCGATTCTGGTGGGGGAGTAAAGAGGTTGAGAAGAAAATTCATTGGATCAAATGGGATGTTTTATGCAAGGATAAAAAAAGTGGAGGAATGGGCTTTAGATGTTTCTATGATTATGTTGTTCTATTGGCCAAACAAGGGTGGAGAATTATTCATAATCTTGATTCATTGCTAGCTCAATGTTTGAAATCCCGTTATTTTCCTAGAGTTGGTTTCATGAATGCATTGTTGGATACCTCCCTAGCTACACATGGAGAAGCATCCATTACGGTAAAGAAATCTTGGAGAAAGGGAGCTTGTGGAGAGTGGGTTCGGGTAACTCCATTGATATATGGAGGGATAATTGGCTTCCATGTCAATTTGGTTATAAAGTATGGTCTCTAAAACACCCAACCACCATTGTTACTTATGTTTCAGAGCTTATTAATCACGATGATCATTGTTGGAACAATCAGCTCGTCTCATCCTTGTTCATGCCTTTTGAAGTTCAACAAATATTTCAAATCCCATTGCCTTATCAATTTCAGCAGGAACAATTGATTTGGGGGCCTAATAAAAAAGGTATTTTCTCGGTTAAGTTTGCCGACCATTTTATGCAATCACAAGCATCACTGATACAGGACCAGAACTCTATTGGATCCCAAAGTCCTGAATTCTGGACTAAATTGTGGAAGTTTAACACTATCCCTCGCCATGTTCATCTTGTATGGAGGATCCTTCATGATAAATTTCCTTCCAAATTTTCATTGTTTAAGAGGGGCATTCTATCTTCTCCAATCTGTCCATGTTGCAGTGGTATTATGGAGACTACTTCTCATATATTCATGGAGTGTGAATGGGCAAAAATGGTGTGGTTTACTAGCCCTTTGGAAATCAGATTCGATGAGCAAGTTAGTGAAGGAGTCGGGTTCAAAGAGTGGCTTTCTGATACCATTATTCGGTCAAGTGCAGATGTTTTACAATTGATCTTTGCAATCTGTCACGGATTATGGTTCGCTAGAAACAAGCTTTGTTTTGAGCAACTACTAATTCCTGTATCACAGATTATAAACAAGGCTCTGTCTTCGGTGGAGGAAGTGAGGTTATAGACTACATCTCCTAACCAAATATCACCCCCATTGGACCCTCTTTCAGATGGAATTACTGCTACTATAAGCATTTGGGAATCTCCACTGATTAATACTTTCAAGCTAAATGTCGATGCAGCCGACCCATTTAATGATAAATGGGGTATTGGTGTCATTATTAGAGATTATACAGGATTTGTTATGGCTGCAGGAAAATGGAGTATCTCTTGTTTGAATGATGCAGCAGTGGCAGAAGTTGTAGCTCTTAAAATGAGAATGCAATTCGCTCTTGACTTATTGTTTCTTCATGTTCAAGCTGAGTCGGATTCCACTACTGTTGTTTCAGCAATGAATTCTGATTCCAACATCAACAACTACATGAGCTTGGTCATTCAGGACTGTAAGAGCTTTAAGGATCACTTCTCTAGTTTTACTTGTTCTCACATTGGAAGAAATACTAATCAAGCTGCTCATGGTCTAGCAAAATCAGCTTTATCTAGTGATAATAGTGTTTGGGTGGAAGAATTCCCAAATTGTATTTCAAACGTTATTTCTTTGGATTGTGCTTCTTTTTCAGTTGAATAAATTGAATATTTCCATGTCAAATAAATTGAATATTTCACACATCTTAAAATTTTAAAAAGATAACTAATATTTTAAAAGTTAACACACGACTCACCGTTATGGACAATATATTAACAAACGGTTCGCAACCACGACATCATGGTATTGATGTCCACATGACCGTAACACAATTGCAATTGGAGTTGAATCAGCCTTATTTAACCATAATTGTCTGTAATATCAAGGACCATGACATGACTGTAGCCATGACCACAATTTAAAAGACATAATAAAATACTATAGAAATTTAAAAAAATTGAAGAAATAACTACAAAAGATAATTTGAACTATCCGTGAAATTGTTCTAAAGTAGGTATTTAATACGAGTTTGACATGATGAGGCTAAATTTTTCAAGGGTTCATTTTTCTTGGTTGGGACCTATTCCGGAGTAGAACATGGGGTACCTTCGAGGAAGGTTGTAGATGAGGGCTCTGCCGGTCTTGGAGTCCGTCGTGATGGTGCCGCCGGTGTTGGTACTTGCCAAGCAACTCTGATGCCAAAGTTAGGTCCCATTTAATATTGTGTAGTATGATTAGGGTATTAGAGTTACCTCGTGTTTGTGAGTGAGTCTCCTTATATAGTCGCTAAATGAGCCTAGTAGTAGGCCTCCTATTTGGGCCCGGAGGGATGATCAATTTGGGAACGATCGACACAAGTACAAAGACACCGGGAGTGAATGTTCACCTCCCTATTCGGTCGGTCGTATGTTTATCTCTCAACCATTAGGTACACAGTCCTTCGAGCACTGAACCTGTAAGGCGAATGTACTCAACCAAGTCCTTCTGCCTCCGGCTGGTCAATCCGGTACGATACAGGAGTGATGCTGGTTGTAAAGCCAATTTCGATATTGAGCCAGATTCTCCATAATATATGGGTCAGGCATCAGCTCCAACATGAAGAGACGGACGGTCACAAGGGAGTTGTTCACGTTCACATTGACATTGAAGTTATTCACATTATTCACATTAACATTAAAATCATTTTTACTTTTCTAAAAGAATCTCTAAATTATTTTGTATCAAAATTACTTTTTTTAATCTATAACAAACAGGTTTTAGAGCCCGTCTGTTTCAAATTATTTTATGAATGAATCGCTTTATTTAAAGAAATAATCACTTATTATAATGAAAAGCTATTTGAAATAGCTTCTAAAAAATAATCTGATTTTAATGAATTTCATAATGAGAGAGAAGATTAAAAAATAATTTTTTGTGATCTTTAACAAATACAAATTAGCTTCTACTTTACTTAAAAACCTCTTATAAATAATCTCTAAATTATTTTGTTTGAAAATTCTTTTTTTTTAATCTTAAAGAAACAGACCTTTAAATCTTGGAGAAACGTATACGAGAAATTAACGTTCGGATCCTCTCCATTTCGATTATTAATTGTTCGACGCGTGGCACTAAATGAAATCAACCGCTGAGATTTATCAGTTGTAATATCTACTTAAATTTTAAAATAAAAAAATAGAAACGTGATGCAGAACCCTGAACCGCTGAACGCAGAGTTGTGTCGTTATGTCGTCACCATCTTGCCCTACGTCGCTGCAATCCAGTTGCTGCGTCGTCGTCGTCCATCCTCTCAGAACTCCACCCAAGCCGCGTTCATCTTCCCTTCTGAGATTCATCTCCCTGCGTGAATCAGAATGGATCCTGCGTGAACTGTATCTCGTTGCCCCGCCATCACGTCGCTTCTGTTAGGAATACTGGACAAGTGTGATTGGCCAAACTGAAAAACTACTTCATTGATTGATCACTTTAATAGTGATTACAAAGCTGTTACAAAAATAAACGAACACAAAACAAACTAACTAATAACAGACTCACTACAGAGTTACAAACTCTGAACAACAGGCCCAAATTAGACCAATACAACCAAGCCCAATTACTGATGACACTAATTATACTACCAAATACACAAACAAACCCTCCCTTAAACTGAATTGTACCCTTACAATCAGTTTATTTCTGCTAAAGTACACATTCCCAACAAGCTTCTTAGATTTTAAAAAGTCTCTAGCTTCACCGATTTTGTCATTATGTCAGCAAGTTGTTGTTGTGTAGAGCAGTATTCCAATTCAATGATCCCATCATTGCAGAGGTCTCTAAGAAAATGAAACCGCACATCTATGTGCTTGGATCTACCATATAGCACAGGGTTTTTTGACAATTTAATGGTAGAGCTGTTGTCACACTTCACTGTAATGTGCTTCAGCTGATCCAATCCCAAGGCTTTCAGAATTCTCTTGAGCCAAACTCCTTGGCAGACATTGTAACATCCCATTCTTCAGATAATCCCAAATAATATTAAGTTGTTAATTAAGTGATAAACAACATTAGAAACCTTCATTAGGGAAAAATTGGGCTTAAGTAGGACCTATAACCCTTAAGAAAGGTCTAGAACATCCCTGAAAAGGCATGGAACCCCTGGAAACATCTAGAAAGGAAGGAATTAAATGTTCCTCCTCAGCCTCTGTCTCGACGCGACCAGAATAGGCCATTTGCCATCGTGACATGATGGTATAATTCCTCACACCAATTGATCTTCGCCATGTGTGCATCTGGAAGGGTCCAGAAGGCTCCAATCGCGACGCGATGCTACTATCGCGATGCGATGATGCCGAAACTCACCTATAAATACCCCTTACCCCTCAATTTTCATTCGCCCCAAATTTCCTTCTCTCTCTAGCTTTCTCACTCTAGGAATTTCTAAGGAGTGAGTATGCTCTGCACTTGCCTCCAATGAGGATCTGGTGCATCATAAAACCCTTAATAGGCAATCCTTGAGATTGAGAAGGGAATGAGACTTAGAGGGCCACTAAGGAGCAAGTATGCTCTGCACTTGCCTCAAGTGAGGATCTTGTGCATCAGAAAGCCCTTAGTAGGTAATCCTCATAGATGAGAGGAAAAGAGCTGAGAGCGGCCTAGCAGGCAAGGTAGGGGTGTCTAGAGGTAGGAGTACGAGTAGCGGGTGCGGCGAGGGTGTAGAGAGTGGCAACAGCTGTAGCGATCTTCTAACCAGGTAGGAGATCTGAACCCTATCTACTAGAGATTATGAATTAGAATAAATGTATAACAGTGGGGGGTTGCTGAGATGTTATCTATAAGGCTAAGGTGGGGCCGCTTCTGCCATCCTTAGGAGCTGTGTGGCCATGTAGGCATATAGAACCCTAGGTGCATGAGTGCAAGAGCGGTTGATGTGTTTGTGTGTGTGCTTGCCTTTTTATACATGAGTTCTAATCTTGCTTTCCCATTTAATGGTGCATATAGTGTGTCCTTATCTCTCATTTATTTCTTTGTTTTGTATATATCTGTCTACAGGTCTTAGCAGGTGCCTAACGATTTTCAGAAGTGAGATCGTTTGAGTTAAGCTACAGCCAGTGAGTCAGAGTTGGTAGATGGGGAGTCCAAGTTACTGTCCCTATACACACTGTATAGCTGGGGCCCTATAGAAGGGTGCCTTTAGGTACGTTTGTACACTTTTGCGTGCAATAATATAATATGCATAAAAATTTAACATTTGGAAAAATGTGACAGGGTCGTCTCAGGCACACAGAGCAGCAACAACATATTCTGCTTCTGTGGTGGACTAAGTCACCACTGGCTGTTTTTTTGAAGACCAGGAAATTGCCCCTGACCCTAATAGAAACACATACCCTGAAGTGCTCTTCCTATCATCCAAGTTGCCCGCATAATCACTATCCGAATATGCTACTAGCTTCACATTCTGACTTCTTCTGTACAAGATACCAAATTGTAAGGTTCCTTTCACATACCTTAGAACTCTTTTTGCTGCTAACAAGTGTTTCTCTGTTGGTTTCTCCATGAATCGGCTTACCAAACTCACTACAAAAGCAAGATCTAGTCTAGATGCAGTCAAATACATTAGGCTGCCCACAATCTTCTTATATCCAGTGGCATCAACAGGTCTGCTCTCTTCATTCTTAGATAAGTTACAATCGGGTACAATAGGATTACTTACTGGTTTACAATTTTCCATGCCAAACCTCTCAAGTATCTTCTTTGCATATTTCTGCTGACATATGAAAAGCCCTTCACTGCACTGGGTGACTTATATGCCTAGAAAGTACCTTATCCTTCTTAGGTCAGACATTTCAAATTCCCTTTTCATGGAAGCTTTGAATTCATCAAACATCTTTCTGCTACTTCCAGTATACAACAAATCATCAACATATAAGCTCACAATCAATTTATTGCCTGTGTCATAAGTCTTGACAAACAGGGTATGTTCATGAGAACATTTAACAAAACCTTCCCTGCTGAAGTAGGAGTCAATCCTGTTGTACCAAGCCCTTGGGGGCTTGTTTAAGACCATACAAGGCCCTATGAAGCTTGTAGACTTTATCTTCCTCTCTTTTCTTCACATAACCTGATGGTTGCTCTACATAGACTTCTTCATTCAACTCTCCATGAAGGAAAGCACTCTTAACATCTAGTTGGAAGACATCTCAACCATTTATGGCAGCAAAAGCCAGAATGCTCCTAATTGTATCCCACCTAGTAACTAGTGCAAATACTTCATTGTAGTCAATACCATGTTCTTGAGAGTACCCCTTTGCTACAAGCGTAGCTTTGTGCTTTTCAACTTTCCCTTCTTCATTGTACTTGGTTTTGTCGATCCACTTTACACCTATGCTTTTTGCTCCTACTGGAAGTGCTCCCAATTCCCATGTCCTGTTTTTCTCAATGGCTTCAACTTCTACATCCATTGTCTTCCTCCAAACCTCATGCTTCACTGCTTCTTCATAGATAAGTGGATCCTCACATGGTCTAAACATAGCAAGTGTGTGCAGCTCATCACTATCATATATATTCTCAGTTACATAATCATCTAGCCATCTAGGTTGTCTAATATCCCTCTTTTCCCTAACTTGAGCACTTGGTTGATCAGTAGAGGCTCTTGATGAAATAGATGGGCCAGGAGGAGTTCTGGTTGAGGCCCTTGATGCTGAGGTGTCTATATTTATGATGCCACAACTTGGTTGTTTCTTCAACTGAAACTTGAAAACAAAAGGGTGAGACTGCTGTGGCAGTAATGGTAAACAGCCGGTTAGTTGCCATTTTTGAGGTCATAATCAAACCCGTTTCATCATGGAACACTTTGCACATGTCTTCCTTATGACACCCGCTACACCTTGCTGTGAAACTAACAATAAAACATGCGGAAAAATCGTGAAGGTTTTAAAACTAAAAACGTAGTGAATATCATTCAACAGAATCCAATTAACATGTTGCAAAAAATAGATCGAAATCAAAAACCAAGACAAGGTAAAATCCAAAATCCCGATGTCACATATAATCAGAGCCTTTCCACATCTAATACATAGTCTAGTCAATAACAAAACGTAAAGACAATAACGAATTCTAAACTAATCAGCAGCATACAGACTACTCCTCGGCGCAAGCTCACCATCTACCCGTACACCGTGGTGCACAAATAGCCACAAAGGAAGAAGAGGTGAGGAATCACATTCATATAGAAATCACACGATAGGGGAAATAACAAGCATCATATGCATACAACAAACACGTGATCCTACCAGTCATCCAACGTCTTAACCATAACCAGGTAACGACATTCAAATACGTTAACAACAACAAAGCATCATCCGCTACTAACTCATAATTGTCTAAATACAAGACCCGTCTATCATCTACTCCATCAAACATACCTCATACGATACTAACAAACAAGATCCTTACAGATTTCTCAACATAAACAGTGGTGTACTCATGAACGGGCTCCTTAGAGGTTGGGTCTCATAAACGGGCTCTTCAGAGCTGGATCCCATAAATGGGCCAATCATCGACTGGGTCCATAAACGGGCCTTTCAGAGCTGAGTCCCACATAAACCTTCATCAAAGAGTACCCATAAACGGGCTCCTTAGAGCTGGGTCTCACACAAACATTCATCAAAGAGTACCCATAAATGGGCTCCTTAGAGTTGGGTCTTACACAAACATTCATCAACAAGTACCCATAATTTTTTAATTCTTATCTTGAAGGCTAAGTTACTTTACACTTAGCTTTAGGGATTCCACACTTACTTGATTTTCCACTTTTATCATCCTATCTCTTGTGAAACGTACAAAACTTTTGCCAACCTATATTCAAGTTGTAACTAACCTTAAACCAAGTAATTAAATAACCATACCAATTACCTTAACTAAATCTAATATTTTCTTTCAACCAATTTACTAGCCAATTCGCTTAGTTGCTCTAATTACCATATCTTACTTCCAAACCATAGTCCAAATATCCTAAGACTCTTAGGGACATATTGGTCTATGAGAAACAAACCTTAGGATAATAAATACACTAACAACGACAATATAGATCAACAATCTTGTACAAGGAAATATAGCCAAACCATGGGCTACAACGACCAACACTTAGCCAAAACATGATCTACAACAAGCAACACTTAGTCAAACCAATGGCTTATGCACATATATATAATTCACAGCAGCAACCTTAAATAAACATCCTTATTATCATGATTCTAATAGCATGTTCATATATAATTAACAAATTTTAAATAATCATTTAACTACCAGACTTGTAGCATACAAAATAATTCCAAAACAAGCAATTTAACGTCAACAGACATCATCATATCATTCCAACTACTTGATCAACAACTTAGTAATTTAATCCCTTGCTCCTACGAGGGTTCTAATACATAAAAACAGTAGCATAAGTAAACCATTGCTCTTACAACGGTGAGAAAGCAAGAATCAATGTCACGCGAGACTTAGGTAAAAAGATTAATAATATCAACAAGAGTGGAGAAAATTTGTCTGCAGCGACAAGTTTAGCCACCGAACGAGCGCGAAGAAAAATTATTTAACGGGTCACGGAGAAAGCGAAACGTGGCTAAAAAATATAACAATTAGTGTCAAATAATTTTTGGGAATTATTGAGTCTGAAACGAAATTAAAAGGAAGCAAAAAGAGTGACTATAAAACATCGCACCGAGACTACGGGGTTCCGAGGGGTCCGACGCCAACTTCACTAAAATGAGAAAGCGAGTAGTGATTTCCAAATGTATCGACACAAGGAATCCAAAAACGACGTTCGTTTTCCCAATCGACGACCGAGATGGTCGAAAAATCGCAAATATAGTCTTCCTGGAGAGAGAAAACACGATGAACAGCACAACTGTTGATCGAACGGATGTAGAAAACAAACTCAGGGGTTGATTTCGAGTTGGGTAGTGAAGTTTCATAACTTGCTGTGGTCAGACGAAGGAGAACAAGAGGAGAGAAGTTTGGAGCAAGGGTTTCCAATTTTTTTTTCTCTACCTCTGTCGTGTACCATACATAGGAGACGATGAACAGTTTTCTTTTAAGTGGGTAGGGGTGTATGAGTGAAAAGAAAGGGTGCAACAAGCAAAAACGTTAAAATCAAGGCATCAGCGTGGATCCTTGCACCTTTTGTGTGTGTGTGTGTGTGTGTATATATGGGGCATATCTAGTGAGAGAGGTGTTTTTTATGTGAGAGTCAGAGGATCCATAATCAGCCGTCAGATGTAAATTAATGGCCAAGATTAAAACCTCTCAGTAAGTGACTCATGTGCTTACGATCCCTACTTTCAAAACCTATTATGCATGTTTTCATCACTCGCCACAATTTATCGTCTCCCTGATACCCGCATTCCTCTTCCTTCTCCTTGTGCACCAGACTCCTCTCGCCTCTCCATTTCGTTTGCCTACCAGAGCGTTTACTTCCTCTTCTCATTCTCTGATGTTTTCATTCATCTATTCTTTATTCACTGTTCATAAAACTTGTTTTTCGGTTGTATGCGGTAAACCTTTCTTTCTTTGCCAGCACGTACAGACATTGCCCAATTTTTAAACAATTTTCACTTCTAAAAACATCATATCTATACTACTTCTAAAATAAACTATTATTCTAAAATATTCATAATAAATTCAACACTAATATTTAATAAAAATAATAAAATAATAAAATATTATTCTGATATACTACTTACTAAAACAACACATATTTAAATGCACAAATTACACACTAACATATTAAACATCTATTCAAACATAATCAAGTATCATCACGCACAATATTCTATAATAGCACACAAGAACTCATACTCATATACTAATATAATTAATCACATATCTATCTAGATAAAATCACATATTAATATAAAATGTGAGTATTATTATAGACATAATTTAAACACGAACATGGACAATCTCAAATTAATACAAAATCACGCATTAATATAGACATAATTAATATTTGTAATTTACTTTTTGTATATAAAAATCTGTAATCACCTTTTAATATAATAACACTCTTGTAACAATACCAAAAATGGAACACCTATATTATCACTTAAAACTGTTGGAATCAAGTGGATTCAGAAACAATGACCCATAATTGTTTTGATGATAAAAAATGATTAAGAGAACAATTTATTCTCTGATGTGTTTGTTAGTGTGCAGAAATCACTATTCATCAGAAGAATATATCTCAGAAGACTTAGTGAAGTCATGAATTTCACACACTTAAGTCTGGCATTGATCCTCTGTTTTGATGCTGACTTAGTCAACTCTATCTGACCAGTCAACTCTGTTGGTAAACCAAGCTCTGGCAAGAAGTGAGCAACCAAGAAGCATTTCAAGTATCTGAGATCACATTGAACAAAGCACTTAATCGTTTTTATTCTTTCAGTTTAAAAGTTATTCATTGTGCTTAAGTTTTTCATTGTATTTCCTCTCTATGAGAGTTAATTGATATTGCTTCAAAACATTTTTGAACATTGTGTTTAGCCCAATAGTGGTTGCATTCCTTAGAGGCTTGACTGTACTAAGTCGTTCTAAGAAGTTGTGAGTATAGCCAGTTTGGCAGTATTATACTCTCAAGTGTAATCAGGTTGATTATAGTGGAAAAATCCTTCAAGTGTGTGAAGGGACTAGACGTAGCTATCAGGTGATAGTGAACTAGTATAAATCACCGTGTCACTCTCTTCTCTCTTTTCTTTACTTACGTACTGCCTTATTTTATTAACGAGTTGTTTTAAAAAGGTTTTCATAAACACACAAGTTTTAAGAAAAGTTTTCTAAAACCCAATTCAAACTCCCATTTCTTGTGTTTTTGCCACGTTCAATTGGTACCAGAGCTCGGCCTCTTGGTTGAACACTTAACAGTGTAAGAGGAAAAGATCTTATTCTTTATTCATGGCAAGCAACGAAGCCGGTGGTCACATTAATCGTCCTCCTTTGTTCACTGGAACAAACTTCGACTGCTGGAAAGATAAGGTTAAATCCTTCTTCGAGTCTCAACAACTCGAACTCTGGGATATGGTTTAAAAACAATACACCGAACCAGTTGATTCCAAAGAAAACCCCATTCCTAGGGATAAATGGACAGAAGAGCATAAGAAAGCTTATCAACTACTTCAGAAAGCAAGATATTTCCTTATCTGTGCTATCTCTGAGAAGGAATACGAGAAATGCGGAAAGAATGATACTGCCAAGGAGATTTGGGACTCATTGGCCTTGGCTTATGAGGGTACTTCCCAAGTGCAAGAAACCAAAGCTAATATCTTGGTTAGACAATATGAACTCTTCAAAATGGAAGAGGGTGAAAGCATTGAAACTATGTTTGGAAGATTCCAAACACTAGTTCATGGTCTAAAGGTTCTTAAGAAAAGCTATACTATTGCTGATCACATTAAGAAAATCTTAAGAAGCCTGCCAAAGAAGTGGAGACCTAAGTTCACTGCTATTCAGGAAGCAAAGGACCTGAATGTCTTGCGACTTGAAGATCTTCTGAGTTCCTTGAGAGCTCATGAGCTTGAGCTAGATGAAGAAGAACCTCCCAAGAAATCAAAGTCTATTGCTTTGAAATCTACAAAAAGGCATCTTCCTCCAAAGCTCTACAAGCTGAACTTGAAATAGATGAAGCATCGTCTGATGAGAGCGATGGAGACACAGAGGAAAAAATTTCCTTAATATCAAAGAAAATTCAACGTATGTGGAAAAACAAAGGAAGGTTCAGAAAGCAGTTCCACAAGAAGGACTCAAGGGAAAGGCAAGATTCAAGGGATAAGAAGGACTACAAGGACAAAAGCCAAGTTACTTGCTACGAGTGCAAAAAGCCAGGACATTTCAAGTCTGAATGTCCACAACTTGAAAAACCAAGGAAAGGTGGTTTTAACAGCAAGAAGAAGAAATGTCTCATGGCAACATGGGATGATTCTGATTCATCTTCATCTGATGATGATGAGGAACACGCAAACATGGCTCTAATGGCTACCATAGGGTCAGACAGTGAAGAAGAAGATGAAGAGTTAGATTCTGATCCATCTTCTGATATTGAAATAGCTTTTGATGAACTATTAGATGAGTGTTCTAAACTCAACACTGAGTATAAAGCTTTGAAAAAGAAATTCTCAAAACTTTCAAAAGAATTTCAAATACTCAATGAGGAGAATGAGAAGCTCAAAGCTGAAAATCACCGTTTGGTGAATGATAGCTCTAAGACTGAGGAAACGGTTGAATGTAACTCTTCAAAATATGAAGAGGGATTTCAAAGATTCCTTGCTGAATGTGTTACTCGAAGCAAACAAGCATCTTTGATTTGGGGCGTAAGCCAAAATGGTAAAAAGGGTTTTGGTTACAAACCAGAGGAACCCACCTTTCAAAACACAAATTTGAAAACCAAAGATACTAACAATCATAGTGACTATCTGCTTTGTACCTTTTGCAATAAGAAAGGACACAGTAGAAGTACTTGTTATGAATTGAAAAATAAGAAGGACAAGTTTCCTTCTAGAACTAACAAAAGAAGACCCAAAAAGGCGTATGTTTCAAGAACTCCAACTTAAAGAAAGTGGAACAGGGGGTTTCGGAGGAAACCAAAAAGGTAAAATCATTGGAAGTGGAAAAGTTGGTGCAAAAATTCCTACCTTCTATTGATAATGTCTTATTGGTTGATGACCTGAAGCATAACCTACTAAGTGTAAGTCAATTATGCGATAGTGGTTATGATGTTGGCTTTAGTGATAATGCCTGTATAGTCAAAAGCAAAAAGGATGGATCCATTTTCTTTTAAGCAAAGAGAAAGAACAATATCTATAAAATAAAACTTTCTGAGTTGGCAAATCAAAATGTAAAATGCTTTTTGTCAGCTGATGAAGAGCAATGGACTTGGCATAAAAGATTGGGGCATGCCAGCTTGAGGATAATCTCAAAGCTTAACAAGAAAGAACTTGTTAGAGGCCTACTAAATCTTAGGTATCAATCTGATGCTCTTTGTGAAGCATGCCAAAAAGGGAAACAAACAAAATCTTCTTTTGAATCCAAAAATATTGTTTCCACCTCAAGGCCACTTGAGCTTTTGCATTTAGATTTATTTGGTCCAACTAGAACCACATCTTTGTCTGGAAAGAAATATGGGCTTGTTATTGTTGATGACTATACTAGATGGACATGGGTAAAATTCCTAACTCACAAGGATGAGTCATTTGCAATATTTTCTGTGTTCTGCAAACAAATGCAAAATGAAAAAGGTTCTTGTATTACAACCATTAGAAGTGATCATGGTGGAGAATTTGAAAATGAATCATTTCAAAACTTTTGTGAAGAGCATCGCATCTCTCACAATTTTTCATCCCCTAGAACACCACAACAAAATGGTGTTGTAGAAAGGAAAAATAGATCTTTACAAGAAATGGCCAGAATCATGATTCACGAAACTAATATTGCAAAACACTTTTGGGCAGAAGCAGTATACACTGCATGTTATATTCAAAATAGAATCTGTATCAAACATATCTTGAATAAGACTCCTTATGAATTGTGGAAAGGAAAAAACCCAACATTTCATACTTTCACCAATTTGGATGTGACTGCTTTGTTCTTAATACAAAGGACAGTCTTGGAAAATTTGATTCAAAATCGCACAAAGCTATCTTTTTAGGATATTCTGAACGCTCTAAAGCTTACAGAGTATACAACATAGAAATATTATTTGTAGATGAATCTATGCATGTGAGATTTGATGACAAGAAGCCTAACAATGAAACGTCAGAGCTAGATGAAATCTTTGCAGATTTACAGATAAGCAAAGAAACAGATGAAGGTGTCACAGGTGCTGACTCTGATTCTGTGTCGGGTTCTGCATCTGGTGATAAGACCCAAGAAGAACCAATAACAGACTGGAAGTTCAAACCTCATCACCCAAAAAACCAGATTATTGGTGAACTAAATGATAGAGTTAGAACAAGATCATCTCTCAGGGAACACTCTGACTTTGCATTGTTGTCTGAAATAGAACCCAAAACAGTTGATGAAGCACTAACAGACGATGGATGGATACTTGCTATGCAAGAAGAGCTCAATCAATATCAGAGGAATGATGTTTGGAAGCTTGTGCCTCCTCCAGAGGATAAGCAAGCCATTGGAACCAAGTTGGTTTTCAGAAACAAACTTGATAAAGATGGCAAAGTGGTAAGAAACAAGGCAAGACTTGTTGCTCAAGAGTACTGATAAGAAGAAGGTATTGATTATACTGAAACCTTCGCTCTTATAGCTAGACTTGAAGCAATTAGAATTTTATTATCATTTGCTGCACATCATGGCATTACTTTATATCAAATGGATGTTAAGAGTGCATTTTTAAATGGTTTTATAAGTGAGGAAGTGCTTGTAAAACTACCACCTGGATTTGAAGACATTGCTTATCCAGAATATGTTTTCAAACTTAAAAAGGCTATTTATGGTCTTAAACATGCTCCAAGATCTTGGTATAACAGATTAAGTTCCTTTTTAATGTCAAACGGTTTTGAAAGAGGACAGGTGGACACTATACTCTTTAGAAAATCATCTAAAAAGCATTTTATTATAGTTCAAATATATGTTGATGATATTATCTTTGGTGCTACTAATCAATCACTTTGTGAGGAATTCTCTAAGCTTATGCAGAATGAGTTTGAAATGAGTATGATGGGAGAATTAAAATTCTTCCTTGGTATTCAAATCAAGCAATGTCAAGATGGAACCTATATCCATCAGACTAAATATGTGAGAGAACTCCTAAAGAAGTTCAAGCTTGAGGAAACCAAACCTATGAGCACACCAATGCATCCAACATGTGCTCTCGGCAAAGATGAATCGGGTAAAAAGGTAAACCAAAAGGTATATAGAGGTATGATCGATTCACTCCTTTATCTTACTGCCTCAAGGCCTGATATTATGTCTAGTGTTATGCTTATGTGCAAGATTCCAATCTGATCCTAGAGAATCTCACTTAACTGCTGTTAAGAGAATCTTTAGGTATCTCAAAGGAACTACTAACCTTGGTTTGCTTTATAAGAACTCAGAAAATTACAAGTTAATAGGTTCCTGTGATGCTGACTTTGCTGGAGATAGAATTGAAAGAAAGAGCACAAGTGGTGGCTGCCAATTTCTTGGAGCAAACCTTATCTCTTGGTCCAGCAAAAGGCAAAGCACAATTGCACTATCAACTGCAGAAGCTAAATATATATCTACTGCAAGCAGTAGCTCACAACTACTATGGATGAAGTATCAGCTTGAGAACTTTCAGATTAAAGAGAGTAACATTCTTATATACTATG
This sequence comes from Calophaca sinica, assembly GCA_037113605.1. Lineage (NCBI taxonomy): Eukaryota > Viridiplantae > Streptophyta > Magnoliopsida > Fabales > Fabaceae > Calophaca > Calophaca sinica. The sequence continues at coordinate 106,205,823 of CM073735.1, read as the reverse complement.
ATAATACCTCTGCAATATGTTTGACTAAAAATCCTATTTTGCATTCACGTGATAAACATATTGAAATTAAACATCACTTCATTAGAGACTATGTTCAGAAAGGGATACTTGAAATTAAATTTATTGATACTGACCATCAATGGGCAGATATCTTTACAAAACCTCTTGCTGAAGATAGATTCAACTTTATAAGAAAGAATTTGAATTTTCATCTTATAAAGGATTAAATGTTTAATTTGAATATGGTTGCCTCTGTTTTGTGTGCCTCTGAAATGTCTGCATCTGATTGCTTATTTGCCTCTATTTTGATGCTGCCTCTGCTGTTGCACACGTGCCTCTGTTGGTCACGCGTGCCTCTGTTTGCATATGTGAGTCTGTCTGATATGTGCCTCTGGTTATATGTTAGCTCTGATTATTGCTTAATTATTAATCATTTGTTTATAGTTTATGATCTTATTATTATTTAATTTTTGTATCATTTGTTTTGATGATTCATATGAGTCTATTGCATTTATCACCAAGGTGCCTCTGGGAACACGTGTCTCTATGAGATTGTTGATGCGTTAGTAGCTGAGAGCTACTCTCACTGAGTCATTATTATCATTTACTACCCGAGGACAGTTTTACTGCGCCTGGTTTACTCAATGTGTGGCACGTTTCAGTTTTGAAATGACACATTATTTATTTCATTTATTTTAAAAATTGAAAAAGGCGGTTTGCCTTCTTCAACACGTTTTATTACCCACTCACTCACTCACTACACTCACTACTCACACTATCTCTCTGAGAAGCCTCACTGTTTGTAACCCTAAACCCCTTTCGTCTTCTATCTTCTCTCTGTAATTCTCTGTACCTGCAATAGCCGCTCCACAACTGTTTGCTTATGGTCCTGAGGAAGAACCTCAACCTACCTTGGTGAACGCTGAGCAACACCAACTGAAGGTGATGGTGGAACACCAAGTTAACTTCCAAGACTTAGCTGATAAAGGGTACCTCTTCCGAACTGATTTCATTGATATGGGTATATTGGATTACTTTTGTATGGAAAACTACCCAGTATATGAGGAACTGGTAAAGGAATTTTGGATGTATGCTTGGTGCAAGGACAACACCATTTACAGCTACGTTCAGAAGAAGAATATTCTGATCACTTGGGACATCATTGCTGATGTTATCAAATGCCCTAATTCTAGAGCTGTTATCAAAGAAGGCTGGGAAAAGGATTTTGGTGGCTGGGAAACAATCAACGACTCCATTTATGAGAAACCTAGTAGTTCTAAGGCTGTGGACATGAAGAACAGGTTCAGAGTGCTCTTCAAGATCATAATGCACTGCATTGTTCCAAAGTTTGGATCCGTGGACACTGTGAGCAGTGACCACAAGTTCATTATGTGGAACTATGAGACCAAGGCCAAACTCAATATGCCAAGCCTCATTTTTGATTATCTGCACAGAAACATTATGTTCTCCAGAAAAGGATAAAACTTGAACATTCCTTATGGAAGGATGCTCTCTGCTATAATGGAAACTCAAGGCTTGATTCGGCATCTTCAAGAGCTTCACACTGAAGAAGCTGGAGTTGCACTCAAAACCATGATTGTACCAGCCTTCTCAAGTGAGAACTTGAGGAGAATGAAGCTTCTATCCGAAGAGGTTATTGCTGAGATGCAAAAAGAAGAAAAAGGTGTGAGAAAACCGTAAGGAAGGGAAAGTGGAAGATAAGTGAAGTTACTACTGAGCCAACCAGGAGAGTAACTAGGAGCACTGGCATCCACATTGCTGAGCCTAATCACTTAGTTCAACCAGTGAGACCTGCATTCATGCCCTCAGTGATACCAGAAGAAATTGAGGAGAAGAAAGTTGAGGTTGATGAGATGATAGCCAAATGCAAGGAAGACAGCTATCAATATTACCTACACCTCAAAGAAGAAAGGCTAAAGGGACAAGCCTCTCATCACGCTCCTTCCTCCATCAAGCCTCTGCCTGTTGCCTCCAGACATCACTATCAGAATAACCACTTCTGCTCCTATAACCATCAACACTGCTGTTTCTGGTACTACTGTTGCACCTGCTACTTCAAAGTTGAAGCGGATAACCAAGTTAGGTGATCTCCCAGCAGCAAAGAAAACCAAGGCACTAGATGATGCAGTACGTTTGTATGGTTCTGTTTATGGTTCTGCATCTGTTGTGTCTAAATCAATCCTTTCTCCACAACCCTCTAAACCTATTCCCTCATCAAAACCTTCCCAACCCAAACCTTCAAAGAAACTCTCTCCTCCTAGAAAGCCTTTGCCTTCTTTACCCTCTGACTCATCTTCATCTGATGTAGAGGAAGCTGATTATGTCCCTCTGAGATAGAGACAGAGACCTCAATTCCAAGTTCAATTTCCTTATATTGAACCCATCTCTGTTATTCACCCTTCAACATCTATTTCTACATCACCTTCACCACAAACCACTCACATTCCATCATCTCAACCACAAACAATCAAAACACCTTCACCACAGCCTAAACCTACTACTCCTCCACTTAACCCCAAATCACCACCTAGACCTCCCTCAACTCCTTTAATTCAACCTGATCTCAACATACCTTCACAATCCGAACCAGTTACTGAAACAGAACCTGAGCCCTTTGTCCAGGAAACTTTAATCCCCTTACCTGGCTCTGATACTGTTTGTGAAGCACTACCCTTCACCATACTTCAACTCGTGCCTGACCCCACATTTAGCCTCCCTATTCTTGTCCCTTTCCTGCCTCAATCCATTTCTTCACCCCATTCACCCATATTGGCAGAACCTGCATCTAATGGAGAACCTTTGGAATCTGATGATGATGTTACCATCATTGACCCTCCAACTCTGGCTCTTCCTGCAACCCCTGGTCCAGATGCTCAGAGTGAGTGTGAACCCTCACCAAAAGTTGTGCCTGAATGCTATCCCCATTTGATTGCCAATTTTGAATCTCTTAAGGCTGAGAGATACTGAGAGTCTCGCTTCTGGAAATTCCTTAGAGAAGAGAGAGTTGATGAAGTTCTTTTTGAACTAGCTCAAGAGGACCGCTACGAAAATTGGGTAATTGTGCATAACTGGTTTGATAATCACAAACAAGATTAACTTGAAAGAAATAGGAGGTGGCACGCTGCTCTTAAATGGAAAGTTCCTCCAAAGGACACAACTCCTATTGTTTGGGAACCTGAACCTACTCCAATTCTTCTACCTCCTCCTCCTCCTCGTGTACCGCCACCTCAACAAGAACATATTACACCTTCTTCTGCCTCTACTGCAATGGTTGTTCAACCATCCTCTTCAAGGACAGCTTCTACTTCTGCTACTGAAAGCCATTCTGTGGCGGTTCCTCTGGATGTTTTCGATAAACTCGTTGAAGAAAATAAGAAGTTTACCAAGTTCATGGCAGCAACTGAGAAGCATTTTGAAGAATCTGACAGAAGGCAGGACCAGATGACAAAGTTACTGTAAGCTATTCTACCCCGATTGGACAAGCCATAGAAAACCTTAGGCCTTTTCCATTTTTTTCTGTTTCAGCCTCTTATTTTTTTTGTTTTGTTACATCTTTTGTACTTTGACTTTATATTATAATGAAATCAATTTTTGGCACTTACAGTTTTCACTTTATCTTTCTTAAACTGTCTTGACCGTGATGCTCTTTATTTCTGTCTTAACCTTTTTGACTGGTGACAAAAGGGGGAGAAGGAAATATAGATAGAGTGATTGATGAACCTAATGTTTCAACCAAATGTCATCATGCATTGCATTTCTTGCACTACTAACTCTGATACATTAACTTGGAATAAAGTTATGTGCTCTGAAAGTTGCATATATTTGTTTTGCAAGTTCTGATACTACATCAAATGCTCTGATACTGTATTGAATGTGATCTGATATCTACACTTGGAAAATAATTATATATGCTTAATTCAGGGGGAGCCTCTGAAATTATTTGAAATAAATATTTTTCTAAAGATAAATTGTTCATCAATATATGTATTTGTCATCATAAAAAAGGGAGAGATTGTTGGAATCAAGTGGATTCAGAAACAATGACCATTAATTGTTTTGATGATAACAAATGATTAAGAGAATAATTTATTCTCTGATGTGTTTGTTAGTGTGCAGAAATCACTATTCATCAGAAGAAGATATCTCAGAAGACTTAGTGAAGTCTTGAATTTCACACACCTAAGTCTGGCGTTGATCCTCTATTTTGATGCTGACATGATGTGAAAGCCTTGCTCTGAAGTTTGTTAACTCTGTTGGTGGTCAACGCTCTGGTGAGACCATACATGACTTAGTCAACTCTGTCTGACCAGTCAACTCTGTTGGTAAACTAAGCTCTGGCAAGACTAGCTCTTGACTTGGTCAACTCTGTTTGGTCAGTCAACGCTCTGGTAGACAACACTCTATTGAGACCACATTCTGTTTGGTCAACGCTCTGGTCTTCAGTCAATGCATACAACAGACTATGGTTAGACCACTCTGTGGAAGCCTTCATATAATTCTACAAGACTCTCTGTTATATGAAAGGCAAATGAATTCTACGCGGAAGAAGTTGCCTCTGTTTCAAGCTCACTCTGATGAACAGTGTAGCTCTGATAGGAAACAGACTGAAGCTTATTTAAGGCTACTTCAAGTATTTAAGAGACCTCATTGATGAAGCATTTTAATGTACGAGGTATCAAAGGCCAAAGGGAATGTCAACGAATATAATCATCAGGAAACTTGCTCTCGAAGGGTCTAATATTCAAAAAGCTCACAAGAAACAAACACTCTGATTTTGTCTGCTGTGTCAGTATGCTTTGAGCAGAGTGGAAAACGACGTGACTTGCTAAAGCCACAAAAAGGGGATCTGAAGTCTTTTGACCTAGGTGAAAAGAGCTGTTAGGTCACAACGGCACTATTCACAACCCTAGCTATATATACCTTACTTCATCCACTGAAATAGGTTAACGCTGTGATACAAAGTGAGCAACCAAGAATCATTCCAAGTATCTGAGATCACATTGAACAAAGCACTTAATCGTTTTTATTCTTTCAGTTTGAAAGTTATTCATTATGCTTAAGTTTTTCATTGTATATCCTCTCTATGAGAGTTAATTGATATTGCTTCAAAACATTTTTAAACATTGTATTTAGCCCAGTAGTGGTTGCATTCCTTAGAGGCTTGACTGTACTAGTATAGCCAGTTTGGCAGTATTATACTCTCAAGTGTAATCAGGTTGATTATAGTGGAGAAATCCTTCAAGTGTGTGAAGGGACTAGACGTAGCTATCAGGTGATAGTGAACTAGTATAAATCACTATGTCACTTTCTTCTCTCTTCTCTTTACTTACGTACTGCCTTATTTATTAACGAGTTGTTTTGAAAAAGTTTTCATAAACACACAAGTTTTAAGAAAAGTTTTCTAAAACCCAATTTAACCCCCCCCCCTTTCTTGTGTTTTTGCCACGTTCAAAAACATACATTTACATATATATCTTTATAAGGATACTGCAACATTGTAAACTAGCGCACTATCTAATTATAAAATAATAATATTAATAATATGAAAATCAGGGTGTTACATTCCTTAAAGAATACAGTTAACCCCTTCTGCTGGAGTTTTCCAATGCTGAGCAAATTGTTTTTCAATTCTGGAATAAAGTATACTCCAGTGATCACCTGTACCAGGTCTTTAACCTTAAGCTTTACATTTCCTTTTCCTTTCATAGCCATCCTCGAATTATCCCCTAACTTCACTGACTCTCTAAACCCTTCATCAATGTCAAAGAACCACTCTTTGATGCCACACATATGGTTGTTGCACCCAGAATCCAAGAACCACACCCTTTGATGAGTGTCATTCTGGATTTTGGTGCTTGCCATAAGAAGCATTTCTTCCTCTTCATCGAACTCAGCATAATTTGCAGTATCCTCTCAATTGGGACACTCATATTAGAAATGTCCCAATTTGTGACACTTGTAGCATTCCATCGAATCTTTATTCAAGGTTTGTCTTCCACGACCTCTTACACCTCTGCCACTGCCTCGAACTCTTCCTCTGCCTCCATTCCCCCCACATTTGACACTTTCAGGGCTTGCTCTTCCTCCTTATGACCCCTCATTCTTTTCTCATGAACTAACAAGCTACTTTGCAATTTATCAATTGAAAGAGTAGCAACATTGTTAGATTCTTCTATAGAACATACCACATAGTCAAACTTTGCGGTCATAGATCTCAGAATCTTCTTTACTATCTGACATTCTTCCATTCTTGATCCGTGTGTCTTCATTTTGTTGGCAATGGCAAGGGTTCTTGCGAAATAATCGTTTACCAGTTCTCCTTCTTTCATAGCAAGAACTTCAAATTCCCTCGGTAATGCCTGTAGTTGTGCTCTCTTGACTTTCGTTGGTCCCTGATACTTCTGCCTCTTCGAGTCCCAAATCTCCTTTGAGGTATCTCGCTTCAAGATTGTATCCAAGATGCCTCTTTCAATCGCCTGAACAAGTAGTTCTTTGCCTTCAAATCCTTCAGCTTCGTATCTTCCACAACTTTGATCCGATCTTGAGTTGGTTGCGCCAGTAAGGTGGGAATTCCAATTTCTATCAATCCCCAATATTCTTTGGAATGGAGAAAATTCTCCATGAGCATGGCCCAGTGGTCATGGTGACCATCAAATTTGGGAATGGCGGGTTGCACGAAATTGCTATTATCTCCCATCTCCTTCAAGCTTGTTCACTTTTCTCTCGTTTTCTTGTTCCTCACTTTCTTTCGTTTTCCTGCTTCACACGAGTTTCAGAGACTGCGGCTCTGAATCAGGCCCCCAAAAGAGCTCTGATGCGAGCTGTTAGGAATGTTGGACAAGTGTGATTGGCAAAACTGAAAACTACTTCACTGATTGATCACTTTAATAGTGATTACAAAGCTATTACAAAAATAAACGAACACAATACAAACTAACTAATAACAGACTCACTACAGAGTTATAAACTCTGAACAATATGCCCAAATTAACCCCATACAACCAAGCCCAATTACTAATGACACCAATTATACTACCAAATACACTAATAGCTTCTCTGACCTCGCCTCTCCATTGCTGAGTTGCTACTCCGACCTCGCCCATCCGCCCTCACGGCTCTGACCTCCCCCCTAACGCCCCAACTACATTGCTCTTGCTAATCGAGAGGTTGAGGTGTGGAGGTATGTGGTGTGTTTGAGTTTCGAAAAACTAATCCATGCTATTTTTTTATATATATTTTGATTTTGTTGCCTCTCGGCTAATCCTGAAATTGCTGGTGACTTTGCTGTTGGATCAATTTCCAAAATCTGGTATAATTAGTTTCAAAAACTTCCAAGTTTGAATGTAAATTTTAGGTACTTGTGAATTCTGCGAGACAAAGAAAGGAAGAGTATGAATGCTGTTAAGTTAATTTGATGCAGAGAAATTCTTGCATTTAGCTCTATTGTAAGTTTCAGTTCATTGTTATGAACTGGAAGGTGAAAGCTGCCTTTGAGAAAATTTTTATTTATGTTCATTGCCTTTCAGTTCATTGCTATTCTTATTATTGGATTTAGAGAATTAATTGATAGTATGATATTATTAGCTTGAATATTGCGCAGAAACTATGATTGAATTTAGAGAAATACTTGCTGGCATAACTAAAACCAATTCTTCTTGCATTGTTACAGCAACTGAAGAAGAAGTTGCAGAGGCATATAATGTACGTGGGAAGTATATTAAAGAATTCTCTTCTAGTTGGTGGAGCAGCAAAACGCTTAAAGCTTTCCCAAGAATCAAAGAAGAAAGCTCTCATGAGTAGTAGTCAACAACCTCACTGCACAATGTATTAGAAAAGTTTATTACCTATAATTTTCAGTTGATGTATTAGAAAAGTCATAAAGCCATAAAGCTCCTATGGGGGCTGTTTTTAAAAGAATGCTTGTATTAGTATATTTTGTTGTAGTGTTGGTGTTTTTGTAGTGTTGCTTTCTTTGTAACCCAATATTAGCACTCATTGTCATTGAATTGCATTCCCAATTTGACTTCCACTCCCGCATAGAGAAATTGAATTGCAGTCCAGTGGGTGCTGCATATTAAGAGGAAAGTTAAACAAACTTTTATAAAAGATAGTGTGAAAATTATCATGAACACATGAATGAAAAACTTGCTTACCGGTAACAATTGAGCAAAATTATGACTTGTATTAAAAGTATATGTAGCATCAGTTGCTGCTACAGATCATTCCTACATAGTTGATAATATAAGTAAAATGTCATATAAAATATGATATAGAGTACGAAAAGTTTAGTTACATGTTAACAAATTGATAATTAATTGAAAAAAGAAAGTAAGGAGTAAATTACCAAATTTTTTGGAGGCTTTCTGTTTTTCTGTGATAGATTTCTCTTTCGAACCAATTTTCAACCCAATATTTATGACCTTTTTTTACCCTTATATGAGCAATCTCGCTTCTTTATGCCTTTTGCCCCATCAAAAATCAATAGTGTTCACATTGTTGTCAATTTTGTCTTTTGCAATTGATATGGATACCTTACTCATTCCAATTGATTCTCCATCAATAGACTTTTTGGCCAACATATCGTCAATTATTTTATTGGACTATTCATAAACTTTGGACAAAAATGTATAAGTTTCATGAGATTCAGATGCCCTGTTTGTCAACTTAATCATTCGAGGACATAACTCATTGTATTGCTTCATGAAATGGGCTTTTATGTCCAACTCAATATGTTGTCCTTTCCAATCTCGATTACTTCCCAACCTTGCATCTCTTGTCCATCGCTTTAGTATATAGTGCCGAGAAATTAGCTTAATATTCATTACATCCAAAACTTTCAAAGCATGACTGCATAAGATACATGTGTCTCAAATTTACGACAATCACAAGCAACCTTTTGGTCAACAAGATTCCCCATTACTATTCACTCCTTATTGTTGCCATAATTTGTAACAATATACAACCCTTCTTTCAAATCCTTTATGCAAGTGCCTTGGTATTCCTCATATTCCTCTTGAAATTCCTCAAATAGTTATGGAGTATAAATGTTTCCGGCTTGTACAAGCATAGGGGCCTTCTTCATTTTCAATCTAGGCAACTTATGTCTTGACTCATAGGCGGCTTCTGACTCATTGTTCCATTTTACATTGACAACCCTTTCAAAGTGTGTGAAAAATTGTACCAAATTTAAACCTGACTTCAAATGGGTTTTCAAATCAGCATTAAAGCTCTCACTTAATTGAGTAGATCTCATACCTACAGTGAAATATTTTTGAACATAAGTCCATGCCCATTTTTCCTTCACTTGAAAAATCGTATGTAGCCATGAATCATCACTAACATTATGCTCAACAAGTAAAGCATTCCATGCATTCAAAATTCACCTTTCTTTTTGTGTAGATTAATGCATACTTCAAAATCTGAGCAAAATTGCGAACACTTTTGATATAGATGGTTCACATGCCTTAGAACATTTTCTCTTATATGCTAAGTGCATAATCCATGAAATGTTTCTCGCATAACCAAAGAAATAGCTTTAGCCATTGCTACATCTTGATCTTTTAGAATGGTTTTGGGCTTTTCTTCACCCATTGCTTTTAGAAAAGTTTCAAATAACCATTGAACTTATAGATTTAACAAAACTAATTTTGTTTCGCTATGCCTTGCTTAAAGAAATTGCTGAAACATATACTTCAAAAAAAATTGCAACAAAAAGGAAGAATACCCCTAAGTCCCAGCGCAATTAGGGGGTGTAAACGAGTCGAGTCGAGCCGAGCACTTAAAGCTTGAGTTTGACTTGTGAAGAAAATGTAAAGCTTAGATTTGACTCATTTATTTAATCAAGCCGAACTAAAAGCTTGAGCTTAGCTTGCTAAAAAAAAGTAGAGTTTGGCTTGGCTTGTTAAGCTCATTTATAGCTTAATTATTTTTTTATTTATGAAAAATTTCTTAAATTATTTTTAAAGTTTATTTAGTTAATAAAGATTTTAATATTAAGTGACAATCTATAAATAAAAATGTATTTAATATGTGGTATCTGAAATTCAAAAACATTAATTACCTCTTAATCAAAAGGAATAAAATATAAAAAATATTTAATTTTGATTTCCAAAAATAGTGTTCTCGTTACTAGAGAATATTTAAATTCTATTTAGTAAACACTCAAACACTACATTTTAATTGAACATATTTAAAATTCTTCTAAAAATTACATTTCCTTACTAATGTGGTGTTGATCAAGTGGAGGTGACTTAAGAATTAGGTAAGGAGGGCGAAACATTGAGAAACAAATATGCAAATACCATTGGAGATTTACAAATGGAGGGAGAGATTTGATGAAGGAAGAGACATACTCATTCCCGTCAGCGTATATATAGTTAACAAAATTTCTTTGAACCATGGTAACCATAAGGATTCTTAAACGATGTACAATGTACACAGACGAAAGTCGAAACGTGCCTCTTCACATGATACCTAGAAAAATGGTTTGAACTAAATATTGCAGCCCAAACTATAACATATTTTTAAAATTCAATGAATTACAAAATAAAAAAAGGAAAAATAAAATATAAATTGAAAAAGACAGTTATACCCTCAAACGAGCTATTTATGAGTCGTTAACGTCGAGCCTGTAAGGCTTGGCCTTTGCTCATTTAAATAGTCGAGCTCAATCTCAAGCTTGAATTTGTTTATTTAATTAAACAAACGAGTTTGACCGAGCATTTAACGAGCCGAACTCGAATAGTTCACGAATAACTCAGCTCATTTACACCCCAAGCGCAATGGAAGAAAAAAGGTAAATGAAAAACCATTTTTTTTAGTACACGAAAAACAAAATTGTTAGTTTATCATTATAAGAAACCCCACTTTTTTGCTGAAAAAGAAAAATGTAACCTCACTTTAGAAATTCCAACACTCATTTTTTTTTGAGTCATGAAGCACCACGTTGACTAATAAGTACAGTCAGAAAAAAGCGCACATGTACAAAAAAAAAAGCACATAAACCAAAAAGAGAGAAACATTAAAAAAGTATAAAACGTAAAAATCAGAAAAAAGTATAAAACGGGAAACTTTGTGCAGCTTTGCTAAAAAAAAAAAGTATAAAATAATGGATGGAGAAAAAAACAAAACAAATTAACTTTGTCCAGCTTTGAATGGGACGGTGTCAACAGACGGAACCAAGAATACCAAATTTCTTGTTTCCACGAAAACAAGATGCGCTTTCTTTAACCTTTGCGAAAGGCACGACACACAAGCTGGATTGCGGCGACGCAAGGCACGACGGTGACGACGTGACGGCACAACTCTGTGTTTAGCGGTTCAGGGTTCTGCGTGGTGGTTTTTTGTCCCTCTAAACACGTTTCTATTTTTTTATTTTAAAATTTAATCTATATCTTATTTACAAAAGTTGATAAATAATTGAGAGTTTTTCCCTCTTAATCTGTCCGTCAAAATTGAAGGTATAATAGTCTATTAGACACTTTAAACTTTGATGAGAAAAACAAATCACACCTAAATGTTGTTGGGAAATGCCGATATAAATTTCCCTCTCTGTGTAATTTAAAATGGGCAAAAAAAAAAATTAAACAGAGTAAGGCAAACGGAAACACGCGTAAAATTTTTAGCGTGGAAAACCCTTCAATGTGAAGGTAAAAATCACGGGACCCGTAGGCCACTTAAGATCTCCACTATAATAATAATGGGAATACAAAATTCACCCTTAGGTGGATCTCTCAAAATAATACAATAATTTGTACCCTCAATTTGTGGCTAAAACTCTCACAAAATTGGCTCACTATTTTTTCTCTCACTCTCACGTGAGGATCTCTTTATTTTTCTCTGCGAGGATATGTAACTCTCGTAATTTTTTTTTTCTCTGATGCCTCAAAGCCTTCTGCATGCTCCTATTTATAGGAGAGTTGCACCGAGTGCAGTTAGGTGGATGTTGAGCATTAAATGCATTGTGTGAACAATTTCAACACAATCCTGGCACCATTTGAAATTAAGCACCGCATGGAGAAAAAATGTGCACTGCTCACATTTTGCTTTTGAAAAAATGAAGCACCGCTTTTTTTTTTCTTTGGCTGGAACGTGGGTAGGTCCCACAATTCTCCCCTTCCAGTCAAAGGGAAAAATTCCTTGGATCAATTTGGGGTTGATGCTAAGCCTGCAACTCCTTTACAGACTTCCAGCTTCTCTTTAGGTAGAGCTTTGGTCATCATATCAGCCCCATTATCATCAGTGTGAATTTTCTCAATCTGCAGCAGTTTCTTTTCCAACACATCACGAATCCAATGATACCTTACATCGATGTGTTTCGACCTTGCATGGAATGTCGAGTTCTTGCTGAGATGTATTGCGCTCTGACTGTCGCAATAAAGAACATAACTTTCTTGAGTCTGGCTTAACTCTTGCAGGAACTTCTTCATCCACAATATTTCCTTACAACCTTCAGTGATTGCGATGTACTCAGCTTCTGTGGTACTCAAAGCAATGCACTTTTGTAGTCGTGATTGCCATGAGACAGCTCCCCTGCAAAAGTAATCAAATATCCTGATATAGACTTTCTTGAGTCTACATCTCCTGCCATATCTGCATCTGCATACCCAAGAAGCTTTAAATCTCCATTACCAAAACACAAACACTCCGTAGTATCCATTTCACAGCATTCCAATGCTCCTTTCCTGGATTCGATAGGAATCTACTTACAACTCCTACAACATAAGCAATATCTGGTCTTGTGCAAACCATTGCATACATAAGGCTACCCACAACAGAAGAATAGGGTACCTTGCTCATTTCTTCTTTTTCTTCTTCATTCTCTGGACATTGTGCCTTGCTGAGCTTGAAATGACCAGGTAATGGAACATGCACTGGTTTGGCATTATGCATGTTGAACCTTTGAAGAACCTTCTTGATATAGTCTTCTTGAGACATCCACAGCATTCTTCGAGAACGATCTCTGGTGATCTTCATTCCAAGAATCTTCTTTACTACACCCAGATCTTTCATGGCAAAAGATTTACTCAATGCCTTCTTGAGAGCAACTATCTTCATCTTGTCTTTCCCAACAATCAACATATCATCAACATACAACAGAAGTATGATGGACTCACCATTATCATAGTTCTTCACAAACACACAATCGTCTGCAGATGTCTTTTTGGAATTATGTTGGGTCATGAAGAGATCAAACTTCTTGTACCATTGTCTTGGAGCTTGCTTCAGACCATAGAGGCTTTTCTTCAGACGGCACACAAGATGTTCTTTGCCTGGTTCTGTGAAACCTTCAGGTTGTTCCATATATATTTCTTCCTCTAGGTTTCCATGTAAGAATGTTGTCTTAACATCGAGTTGTTGTACCTCCAAATCTAGTTTTGCAGCTAGACCAAGGATTGCTCTAACGGATGTCATCTTCACCACCGGTGAGAAAATTTCTTCATAATCTATGCCTTTCTTCTGATGGCACCCCTTCACCACAATTCGTGCTTTGTACAGGATTTGGGTGCTCTCTTCACTCTTGAGTTTGAACACCCACTTGTTTTTCAACGCTCTTCTTCCTTCCGTAATTCTACCGGATCATACGCCTGATTTTCCTTCAGGGATCGTGCATTTCTTCTTGCATGGCTTGCATCCATTTTTCTTTATCTTTCATCTCAATGGCTTCCATGAAGCTTTGAGGTTCCCCTTCATCGGTGAGAGTGACATAATCCTCCGAGGAATACCTTGTTGAGGGTTGTCGGGCTCTCATTGACCTTCTCGGTTGAGGTTCTTGTTCCGTCTCATCCGCCTCTATCATCTGCTCTATCTGGTCGTTGTTCATGCGATTTGGTGTGCCTTTTGATGGGGTTGTGTTGTCTGATTAGGCTCATCATTCTTTTGAGGAATCTCTCCCCCTGAGTTACGCACCATAATGGTCTTTGGCTTCTTGGACTGTTGAATGTCCTGGATTGTCTAGTCTTCATAAAATACCACATCTCTCGCTTGAACAATCTTCTTGTTTGAAGGATCCCATAATCTAAAGCCAAGTTCATCTCTTGGTGAACCAAAGTATATGCACTCCTTCGTCTTAGCATCAAGCTTTGCTCTCTCATCTTTGGGAACGTGGACAAATGCTCTGCATCCAAAGACTCTCAAGTGACCATAGGAGGCTTTCTTTCCAGACCATACTTCCTCTGGTATCTCTCCATTTAAAGGTCTTGAAGGAGACAAATTTATCAAATCAACCATCAACATCGCTTCACCCCAAAATGATTTGGGAAGTTTTGCATGAGAAAGCATGCTTCTAACTTTCTCTGCAATCGTTCTGTTCATCCTTTCTGCTACTCCATTCATCTGAGGAGTCTTGGGAGGTGTCTTCTCATGTCGTATTCCATGAGCTTTACAATAGGCTTCAAAAGGACCTATGTATTCTCCTCCATTGTCAGTTCTCAAGCATTTCAGCTTCCTTCCGGTTGCGCGTTCTACAGAAGCATGGAATTCCTTGAAAACTTGAAGAACTTGATCTTTCGTCTTCAATGGATACACGCACACCTTTCTAGAGTGATCGTCAATGAAAGTAACAAAATATTGAGCACCACCAATGGACATTTCAGATGTTGAGCACACATCTGAATGAACAAGATCTAGAATATGCTTTCTTCTTCTTGCATCGTCTGATCTTTTGAAAGATACTCTGTGTTGTTTCCCTGCTAGACAATCTTCACATGATTCAAGTGGCTGCCCTTTTATGTTTGGAAGATGATCTTTAGCAAGAATCTCCAAACCTTTCTCGCTCATGTGGCCTAGTCGTCTGTGCCACAATTCTTTGGTTGCGTCTTGAGCGACGTTCATCTCTTCTTTGCATATCTTTCCCTGCATGATGTACAGGGAGCCTTCCTTTTTGCCTCGAGCAACAATCATGCTTCCTTTGCTGAGTTTCCATCTACCAGCACCAAACTGGTTTATCATCCCAGCTTCATCTAACTTTCTTGTCGAGATAAGGTTTAGACGCATGTCTGGTACATGTCTCACCTCCTTCAACACGAGCTTGCTTCCATTCTCTGTAATGAGAGTTACTTCACCAATGCCAACAATCTTGCTTGTGACATGGTTGCCCATCTTCACCGTACCAAAATCTCCTTTTTGATATGATGAGAAAAATCCTTCATGAGGAGTTACATGGAAGGATGCTCCCGAGTTAATTATCCAAATGCAGTCATCAGATGCAACATTTAGATAATTTTCATCTCCGATAAAAAACACATTTTCATCTTCCGAAGCCACTGCAGTAGTGGTTCCATCTTCCTTCTTCTTCTTTGGGTCAATCTGGTCAGGATGGACTGTTCCAGCTTGTTGATCTCTCTTCAAGAATCTGCACTCGGACTTTCTGTGGCCTGGTTTGCCACAATAGTAGCAACTCAGTCTAGTGCGAGACTTGGATCTACCATGTGATTTTCTGCGACCTCCTTTTTCGCGATTCTTACTCCTTCCTCTGTTGTCAACAATGTTGGCTTCGAACTGGTTGTTCAAGCCTCTTTCCCTTCGTCTTGATTCTTCATTCAACAAACACCAGAATCAATCCATGTTGAGTTTTTCGTCTGGAGCAGAGTTGTTGAGAGTGACAACTAGAGTGTCCCAGCTCTCAGGTAGAGAACTGAGGAGTAGAAGAGTCTGCAACTCATCATCTATCTTCATTTCTGCATTCATCAATTGGTTGACAATACCTTTGAAGGTATTTAGATGCTCAATCATGTTCTGACCGTCCGAATACTCCAACTTTACCAGTCGTCTGACAAGGTGGGCTTTATTCCTGGGCGTCTTTTTTTGAATCAATGATTCAAGTTTCGTCCACAACTCATACGCATTAGTATAAGTTGATACATGCTCGAATAAACTCCGGTCAATATATTTCCGGATCATAGCTACTGCCTTTCGATTCAGGGTCTCCCATTCTTTGTCAGTCTTCCCTGTTGGTACTTCTTTCTGAGTGATTGGATCATGCAAATCTTTGCAGTATAAATGGTCTTCCATCATCGGCTTCCAGTAAGTGTAGTTGTCGGCAGTAAGCTTGAACATGTCTCCATCATGAACAGTAGAACTCTCCATCTTGAATTACACAGGATAAAAAAAAACTTCCCCGGTACAGTGGCTCTGATACCACTGTTGGGAAATACCGATATAAATTTCCCTCTCTGTGTAATTTAAAATGGGCAAAAAAAAAATTAAACAGAGTAAGGCAAACGGAAACACGCGTAAAATTTTTAGCGTGGAAAACCCTTCAATGTGAAGGTAAAAACCACGGGACCCGTAGGCCACTTAAGATCTCCACTATAATAATAATGGGAATACAAAATTCACCCTTAGGTGGATCTCTCAAAATAATACAATAATTTGTACCCTCAATTTGTGGCTAAAACTCTCACAAAATTGGCTCACTATTTTTTCTCTCACTCTCACGTGAGGATCTCTTTATTTTTCTCTGCGAGGATATGTAACTCTCGTAATTTTTTTTTCTCTGATGCCTCAAAGCCTTCTGCATGCTCCTATTTATAGGAGAGTTGCACCGAGTGCAGTTAGGTGGATGTTGAGCATTAAATGCATTGTGTGAACAATTTCAACACAATCCTGGCACCATTTGAAATTAAGCACCGCATGGAGAAAAAATGTGCACTGCTCACATTTTGCTTTTGAAAAAATGAAGCACCGCTTTTTTTTTCTTTGGCTGGAACGTGGGTAGGTCCCACAAATGTTTGCATTAAATGTAATACTTATAGTTATTATGCCAACCATTATTATACCACCTCAATTAAAAAAATAAAAAACAAATCTGAAATATATTTTCTTTCAATAACTTGTCTATTTTATATGTGCATAAATTTCAGCATTTATTTAATTATTATTTACCACTCAATTTAATTATCATTGTTGTAACATAATTATGTGTTACTTTAAAAAATATATTATAATGGCTTAAATGACCTACGCATCTTAGGCGTTGATACAAAATATTTATATTAATAAAATAATTAATGGGTCTTTTATTAATTATAATTATTATTATTGTTATTATTGTTATCAATAAAATATAATCATACAATTCAGCCGACACTTCAAATTACCCGTCATTAATCAATGTTATATTATTTTACTTTATTTTTATTAACAACACTTCACTTAAAATAATTTATGTATATCTTTTTAAAAATAAAATGTAAATATATAGTGGTGTGATAATAATAATAATAATAATAATAATAATAATAATAATAATAATAATAATAATAATAATAAACGACAATTTCTCTCACTCTATTCAACTATGAAAGCAATTGTCTTTGTTATCGGTTATTTTTACCAGTGATGTCAATACGAAGTATTACATGTATTTGCACATTGAAGCTTATATTTGGGAGACTAATTTATTAAAAAAATAATTTTTTGTCAGCACTTTTTTTTAAATGTTGATATTTGTTGCAAAGTGCTTGAGATATAGAAATCAGCTAATAAAAATATAATGCAGGTCTACTGGAATTTAATTCATAAAATCTATATTTAAATAATTTGGTACTAATATTATAAAATTTAGATCTTTTGGTAAACATGTAAAGGTTCGTCGGAAACTATGCAAAACACGGGCTATCATATATACCGTAGGTACATTTAGTGTGTGTTTTTAGTTCATTTTTTATCCATCTAAGAATTCGACAATTCCCAAAATAAAATTTTACCAATTATGAATCATTCCTTATTATATCATTGCTATTTATATACACAGTTCCTAACATATATATGTCCAAAATAAAAAATATCTTGGATAAATAAATTGGTTTCATGTTAAAATATTATTTTTTTTACTTCATTGGTAGATTTTATTTGGTTTCAACTAAAGTTTTCAATACTATATCTTTATCTTTATGTTTAAACAATCTCCATAATAGATATATGCATGTAATTAAGTTGGTATATAAAGGAATTTATTTTTCAATAAATTATTTTAAATTAGATTTTTTACTTTTAAAAAATTCTTACGTACACAAATACAAAATAAAATTAAGCGCATTAATTTTCCATTTAAGATACATGGGTCTATACACTAAAATACATAAATAGACTGTTATTTAACAACTTATTTATGTAAGTGAATATATAAATAGATATTATTTTCAATACTTGTTTTTTTTTTCGGGTTTTAGTCAATACTTGCTTTAATGATAACAAAAAGGCTAAATTATAAAATTGGTCCTGTAAGTTTATTTTAGGTTTCAATTTGGTCCTCTACGTTTTATTTGTTTCGTTTTGGTCCTCTACGTTTTATTTTAGTTTTCAATTTGGTCCTTTCCATCACTAAAAATAAATTGTCCGTAGCTAGAAATCCATTTTCCAAAATGTTATTTGGCTTTTAGCTACGGACAATTGGCTTTTAGTGACGAAAAAGACCAACATGTTGTAACTTTTAAAACGTAAGGGACCAAAATGAAACAAATAAAACATAGAGGACCAAATTGAAACCTAAAATAAATATAGAGGACCAATTTTGTAATTTAGCCTAACGAAAATAATGAATTGTAAAAAATTTTATTTTGTCATTATTGTTAAGTTTTAAATATAATCTTATCTATTAAAATATGACTCAATATATTACCTTATAAATATAATTTGTCTGTGCATCGCACGGTATATACATCAGTATTATATAAAACTGGTAAATAATACTGTTCTTGCTACAGTTTGCTACAGTGTTTGATTTCTTTTTAATATTATTTAATACTGATAAAAATATGTGAAACAATAAGGCTGCAATGTTTTCATTTTACGGAGGCTGTAGTGCTTCCTCTCAATTTATATATTTAAATATCATTGATACTCTGCAGTAACTGATTCTTGCGCGTATTTTTTTGTCAAAGTTAGAAAATCAACATTTTTTTTGTTTTCTTGAAGAATCCTGGATGGTGGGCTTTTTTTTTTCTTGTCAAACATGTTATCTCTCTTAGGGTGTAATTGGTTCACAAAAAAAATTCTGAAGAGAGAGTAAAAAATATAATAGATTTGGGGTATCAATTAGAATAAGAGAAAGAGAAGAGACAAAGAGAAGAAAAATGTGTGTTGATTATTTTTTAAAAAACATCAATTTTTTTGACTAAAAATTTAAATAATTTGAGATATAAAGAAATAATAAGGATAGAAATGGAAAAAGCAAAAAAAAATGCATCTCTCCCTATTTTCTTTGCAGTTCTGCGTAGAAAATAAAAATTGGTGAGCCCCAGCATTTTTTTTTCTCTCTCTCTCTCTTTTTCTTCAGTTTCTCTCTTCACTTTTTCCATTGCGTCCAATCAGAAGAAAGCGCTTGTTTCTTCGTGTTCTCTCTCTCCCCTTTATTGCAGGAAACAATCACACCCTTAATATAATTTCAAGGTTTAAAATGGGTGTTGATAAATAAGCACAACTTAGCAGTTACTTCGGAGTGGATCAAGAGAATTGATTTCTTTTTATTTAAAGAGAAATGAAATATTTTAGTTTTGCATATATTTTTTCTTTTAATAAACAACATTTAAATACTTTTAATATTAAATATTAAATATCAAAAATATTTTTAAAGAAATAAAATTCAATAGTGTTTTAAGTTTTAGAGGTATTTAAATTTGAGTTTAATTGATATGTACTGACAGTGAAAATTGTTGTAACACCCATACCACAATATACATTGAAAATACGACAATTACATTAAAGAACAGGAATTACTACTAAATTTACAAACTTGATTACAGTAATTCAAGT
Organism: Calophaca sinica; assembly: GCA_037113605.1. Taxonomy (NCBI): domain Eukaryota; kingdom Viridiplantae; phylum Streptophyta; class Magnoliopsida; order Fabales; family Fabaceae; genus Calophaca; species Calophaca sinica. The sequence goes on along the minus strand of CM073735.1, from coordinate 106,186,047 downwards.
CATAAATTAAAACTTAAATCCTTAATCTAATACATAGATTACAACTTATACAATACTTGGAATGACAAATTTCATTATAACATAAGACTAGTCTATGAGTCCCAAGCCTGGAGCCCCGCCTCATCAATTTCCGGTACCTGCTTATCTGAAAAACAAATAAAAGGATCGGGGTGAGATTATAAATCTCAGTGAGCCCTTCACGGACTCCTCACCATTCTCTCCTCGGAACATTCTAGCCTAAGAAGATTAACTTAGGCATTTCAAACCTAGACATACTCTCCCTGTGTATCATAAGGACTTGACTTGAAACATCTTGATCTCTCTAAGCTAAGACGCCTTAGAAAGCGCTAGCTTGAACTAAAAACTTAGTATATTATAAAATAAGGTAATCCTAGGTCCAATATAACACTTATCAACTTGTGTTTAAACTAAACATATAAATGTATAGCAAACCTGCATCAATCTTATAAACATCCATTCTTTAACCTATGCTTAGCACGGCTAACCTCAATACAATGTAAATTGCAACTTTATTAACTAACAACGTATTGTTCTTACTTACTCACTTTGTGCTTAACACATCTTTGCTTTTCTTTATGCTATTGGACTTTGCCTTATACTTTATACCACAAACCCCAATCAACCTAGCTTGCTTATCCTTTAAGTGATCAAGTCACAGCTCTCATTACTTCTATGCATTGTTACTATAGTAGTCTAGCAACTAAGGAATTACAAACCATAATATCCTTTGCTTAACTAAGCTAATTCCAATGATATACATAAGGAATTCTTCACATTCGTAAAACATTGACTTTACTTCACATATTATATCATTCACAAGAAGATAGATAATATGAGGCTATGCAATGCATCTTTTTAACTAAGGACATTTACTCCTTCTTTACTTTGTGTCATTGGGTAGTTGTCATATGCTTTGGTCCATAGACCCCACACGCTTTCGGTAAGGTGGTTAGACATCTTAACCGTCCAAGTGGCGTCCTACGAGGCTAACCAAACCGATCTTCTCCTTTAAATAGAGGAGTCTTGCCATGGACTTTATATAAATCTTTCATTCTTTAATGCATGTTTGAAAATGCAGACTTAACTAGCTAAGATTATCAATCATTATCCTCATTCAACTATTCAAGGGAATTCACAATCAATTCACTGAATCTAATTTAACAATAACAACATACATTATTGACTAACTGACTCACTTAGAGATTTAAAACATACTAGATTCATAATAAGACTTATACTAAATCATGAATATCTACTTCAAACACCCCTATCACATACTTTCCTAGGGTCCTTTCATTGACACCATTGACATACACTTAGAGCTCATTGACAAGCCTCCCAACTGACCAAATTAATGGACAACACATACATTAAACACATCCCTTGAAACTCTATGGAGTTTACAAGAGAGCAATGATCAAACATACATTCAAGTGTGGGGGGTTGGGGGCAGTCAGCCAACCTCTTGCAGTCAAACCCACTATCAAATAATAATAATAATAATAATAATAATAATAATAATAATAATAATAATAATAATAATAATAATAAACTCTACTTCATGTGGGTATTCAAAACCCCTAACTTGAACCTAGGGTTCACATATTACTTAAGGAAACAAAATTCCTATATGTGGGACTTATTGGTTGCCCATCACCTAAGGGATGAAGAACTCACCATGATTCTTCAAGACCTTGAGCTAGAGTGGTTGAACTTTGGCCTCCTTGCTCTTCTTCAAGTTTCCCCTCTTTGCTCAACTTAGGGCTTCTTCAAATAATCCTCAAATTTGAGCTACAATCTTCAATCTTCTTCTTCAGTCCAAGAATCGAGCCATCTTGGAAGGAGCTTGGTCTTCTTCCTTTTCTTCTTCTTCAATTCGTGCTTCTTCTTCCTCTTGGTTAGGGCTTCACCAAACTTCCATAAAAACCCAAATCTCAACTCTCAAACTCACTTTCAAACTAGAAATTAAGGAAATCTAGTAAGAATCCCTCAACTCCCACTTAGAATCATGAACCCTAGCACTCTTATCCCTTTTTCCCTTCTCATTTCCTTTCCCTTTTTCTTCTTTTTTGCGTTTTGTTCGCTGCTGCTGCTTTTTTAAGCATTTCTGTGCCTGTGAATCGATTCAGTGCTTAGTGTGAAGCGATTCACACAATCAGAAAAGTGCCTGCTCGAATTGAAGTGAGTGAATCGATTTCCAGGCTCTCCAACTCCCAGAGGCTTTTTCTTGCCATCGATTCACAGAGAGAGTGAATCGATTCACACAGTATAAAAATCAAGGGAACTCAATTCTAACACCAAATCTTGAGACTTTCTCCCCAAATCAACTTCAATAAACTCCTAATCAATACTTCCAATCATTTTAGGATTAAATCCAACTTGTTTCTTAACTCATACTCAACAACTTACTAATTAAAGCTTTGTGTAATCATATTCACTCAATTTGAAACCAATTAAGCTTAAATACAATCACACAACTTCTCACAACTTATACTTAACTTAGCTTAGGGAATTTGGGGCGTTACAATTGTTTACACTGTCATTCAATCATATATCACCATTTGATCACTTTGTTACATAATTACATAAAACATCTCAAAATACATTTACATGGTGATATATGATTGGATGACAGCGTAAAACCTTTTTACACTGTTAGTACATATCTTTTTTTATGAAAACACTGTCAATGCATAACAATTAAACTCTTCAAATTTTAATAGAATGAGATTTTATTATACAAACAATGCCAAGATAGAATTTATAATGATTAATGTTGTCATAAATGGTAAAAAAATGTTGTCATAAATGATATCATATTATTCATTTAATTATTTTTTATAAAATACTTCTATAATTAGAATTCTATAGAAAATGAAGTTCTAAAAAAGAGCTCTTATTGCACTAACATTATAATTGAAATTATAAAAATTATTGATCATTACCTGATAAATTTTAAAAATTAATAAAAGTTGATTTAGAAAAAATAAAAAGGAATCAATAAAATTATATTAAAAGTGAGAAATCAAAAAATTCAATATATTATTATGATAATATATGTAATTTTTTATTATTTACGTATAGGCAACATTTAAATAATTTATTATTGTATTTTATTGTATACAAAATAATATTTTAAAATAATATATTTATAAAACTCAAACTCATAACCCGTGCGTGGCACGAGCTTGACATCTAGTTAGATATTACAACTGATAAATCTCAGCGGTTGATTTCATTTAATGCCATGCATCGAACAATTAATAACCGAAATGGAGATCTCCATTTCCTTAGGAAATGGAGAGGATCCGAACGCGAGAAATTGAGAGTGAAAAAGACTTTTATTTATTTTAAAATTTGTTTTTAATTTAAAATTTAAATTCAATTTTAATTTTTAATTTCTCATCCGTTCAATTAATTTAATAGTTGTGATGATTTTTGTAAAGGGAACCAGAGATAAAATTTAGGAGTGGATAGAGAGAGGCGAAGAGAGAGAGAGAGAATTGGAGAAATAAATGGTCGCTCGGTCGTTCACTCTCACTCTTATTTGTTCTTTTTCTCTGTTGCCTTGCTTGCTCATGAAGTCATCCTAGCTCTTGTAACACCCTCACTTTTGTGCTAGGATCTTAGAATTCCCTGTGGGTTGATGATGTGTTTCACATGTGTGATTGTGTTTTAAATATGTTCTTGGTTGGTTAGAAATTCAATAGGATCGACCCGGTGCGCTTATAGGCAAGTTAGGACACAAAATGGGCCAAAGACACAGTCCCAGCGGGCACAGGGCGCCCAAACTGTGGCTCGAGGCGCTCATGTCAGGCCGAGAGCAGGCGCAGGGCACCCAAGAAGCTAGCGCCAGGCACCCACATCTGTTACGAGGCTGTGCTTTTTTTCACGTTTTAACCCATTTTGGGCAAGTTCTATGACCTTGTGTGACCCTTTCTCGACCTTTAGAAGAAAGCCACGACCCTTGGGCTTAACATAGCCACTAAACCTCAATTCTAAAACCCTAAACATGATTAGAAGCTGCTCATAAGATCAATCAAACTAGAGAAAGTTCTTTTTTTCCCTCTTTTCCCCAATTTCTGCTCTCAAGGGCTCTTAACTTGGTGGTGCACTAGGGAAACTCGACTGGGGAGTATTGCTACTGTGATTCTTGCAGCATCACTGAGGGGAATAGAAAGTGGTAAGCCTTCTAATCATAGCCTTGTTCTAAGATCATCGTTAGTGTTCCAAAAGGTTACTTGTTTAGTTGATTTTGGTTCTAACCCTTTGCATGACCTTTTCTTTCTTTTTATCCCACCTAACATTATTACCTTGGCCCCATTACAACCCATAAAAGACCCCTTTTTTCCTTTTTTGCATGATAAATGGATTGTAATAGTAGAGTTTTGGTCAATGTACAAGCCTATGGTAATGTCACTTCTTTGGGAGAATTTGACCGTTAATGACTACACCTTTAAACACTTTGAGAGTGGTGAGAAGAGTGACATATAAATCACAGACTTGGTGAACTTGTTAAACTTGCATCTCTAATTGGGTATTCTATTACTTAGTACTTCTTATGATATTACTTTGTTGTCTCGTATCTCGTTTATGCCCCTAGTCAGTAAATTCAATTTTTCTTATAATTGTCCAAGTAGTTTGCTTGAGGACAAGCAAAAGTTTAAGTGTGGGGATGTGCTAATACTCCATTTTGTCTATTATTTTGGGGTATTTTAAGTATAAAATATTATGATTTTATTCCTTATTAGATAAAATATGCTCACTATTTCCTCATTTATGCAGAAAAGTAATAAAGGCAACATGAAAAGCAAAATAATGAATTTTGGGAAGATTCTGGCGAGTTTTGGAGATTTTTAGCGTTTTTGGACAAGTGGTACGACCTGACATCTATTCAGTACAGCCGTACCTATCCGAGAGCATAAGTAGGGGCGTACCGCATGGTCAGTACGACTTGGCGCTGAAGAAAAACTCTAGTACGGCCGAACTAAAGTAAGTATGGCCGTACACAATTGCAGTCAGGCCGCATCGTAACTCAAGCCCGGTACGGCCCTGTATAATCGCAGTACAGCCGTACCCAAGCCCAGAGCGCACAGATTTGAAGCCAGTTGACCTAAATCCGCACTAGAGCCTATAAATAGGCATTCTTACCCCCTTTTTAGAACTAACTCACTCTCTAGGGGAGAATTTATTCTCTCTGAGTGAGGGTCTTTTGCTTTAGACTTTACCTATTGTTTTTTGCTCTAGACTTTGCCTCTTGTCTCTTGTCTTCTTTTCTTTTAGGATTGCATGTTAGGATTTATGTTATTCTATATTTTGTTGAGAAACAATAAGTGTAGCTAACTCCATCATTAGGAGTGATGAGGGATCTTTTATTATGTTATTGATATCTATTTAATTGCTATTTTGAATTCCCTATTTTCCTTTTGAATGTGTTGATCTTAATATGCTTAATTCCATAGGATCTGGCCAATTCTTTATAAAATTAGTTAATTGTGGTTACATGATCATAGTTAACTAGTGGAACTTTAGGATCACAGAACTCGCTTTATACGCCAGATAGGTTATTGCTTGTTTCCAATCAGTTATTAGATTGACAAACCCACCTGTACTTAATGCTCTTTCCTTTAATTATCTTCCTGGACCAAACGGAGTAATTAGTTAGGAGGAAGGCTATTGCACGCTAGGACAGCCTCTAGTAATTTAGAGTGGGTGGTTGGCTTTCAATAAGGAAATATTTCATAATAGCAAGGTAATAGATTCAGAATCTAGTATTAGTGAACTCGGCTCCCCTAGGCTTTTCCTAATTGATTTCTCTTTAGTTCTTGCGTTATTACTTTGATCTCGTTATTTACAATTCATATGTCTTGCTCTCAAAACCATTACTTTCGTTCGTCTAAATAATAAGGATCTCTATTAATTTAGTACTCGCGCATTCTCTGTGGGTTCGACATTCGAAGTCTTAAAAATACTCCACTATTATTACGAGTTACGATCAGGTGCACTTGCCTGAGCCTACAAGTTTTGGCATCGTTGTCGGGAAATGTTTTAGCGATATTAGACCAACGAGATTCTTGTTCATTTAGATATTTTTTTCATTATTATTATTGTCATTTTTATTATTGTTACTATTATTTTCGTTATTAGTGTTATTAGTTAGTCTTAATTTCCAAATATATATATTTATGTATAGTTTCTTAACTGCTCGTTGTTATTAGTAATTATTATTATTTTATTATAAAAAAATAAGTTGTTTAGTATTATTATTATTATTATTATTATTATTATTAGTTTAAAAAAATAGTAGATTGAGTGATTTGTTTTATTTTTCGTTGTTTAGATTTAAGATCTAGTTCCACATTCAAAAATCCAAAAAGATTCTCTTTTATCTTTTTATCTAGATTTTAAAATTTTGTTTGGTTGTTTATTTTATCTCTCTATCTATTTATTTAGATCTTATCATATTTTATCTTATTCTATTTTGTTTTGTTTAAATTTGATATCAAAAATCCAAAAAGATTTTTTTTTATATATCTTGATCTTTCTTTTTCTTATCTTATTTTGAATCTGAGATTAGATAATGATATAATTTGAATTTGAATTTAAGAAGAGATTTGATAAGGACTGGATTAGGATAATATTACCTTATTTTTCTTTGATTTTATTTGACTTACTTTTATTTTATTCTAACTTTTCTTATTTTGTTTGATTTTGATTTTGTTTTATTTTATTTTGACTATTAAAAAAAAGATCTCATTGATTATGTCCCTTTCTGTAAGTATTGTGGTTATTTTGTAGGACATGTAGACAAATGTTGGGTTCTTTCTCTTCTTTGTGAGCATTGCGGTGATATAGGACACGAATGGCAAGACTGTTCAGCATATTGGGCAGAGACCAACTATTGGAGAAATCAGAATCAATTAGAAGAACTTGATGAAAGATTCAAGTATTTAGAAAGAATAGTGAATCAAAATAGAGAAAAACAAGAATGTTTAAAAAGTCAGTTTTCTAATTGGGTAGTATTAATGACTCAACAAGCTCTAGAATCGCCGCCCACTCAAGTTGAGCCTAACCCCAAGGTGGAATACGAAGTCACCATCCATGAGAGTGATGAAGAGCTTAATGAAGAACTAACCATGGAGGAGATTTTGGCTAAATATGGGAAGAAGCTTGGTGACCCACTTGATGTTTTTGAAACTCCTATTGAATCTGTGGAGAGTCAAGACTCTGCTCCAACACCAAGTGTGATGACTCGGAGTGAATAAGATACTTTGCCTAGTCAAATTGAGCCTAATCTAAGAGAGAAAGATGAAGTCATCATTCTTGAGAATATTGAAGAGTTGATTGAAGAGCCCAAGTCTGAGCCTAAGTGTGAAAAACAGTCATTCCCAGAAAAGATTGAAACTCCTACTGAAGGGAGTCAAGCTAAGATTGAAGCTCCTACTGAAGGGAGCACTCATGAAGAGAACAAGGAAGACCTTACAGTTCTTGATTTTGAGAAAGAAGAGAAAGTCTTAAATTGGGGAAAATTTACCTTAGCTATTGGTGATAGTGTCATTGAGGTTCAAAAGGGAAAGATAATATTGAAGTGTGATAAGGAAGAAGATGTTTTAAAAGTTTTAAACTCTAATCCCTCTCCTTTAGTTTTTTGTTATTCTACTAAAAATCCGTCTTCTTTTACTCTTTCCTATTCTACTAATGATTTATTTGCTTTTAATAACCTTGATGATTTAAGAGTGCAGGACCCTTTAGAAGAAATTACTAACTTGTAGGATCCTAGCATATTGGTGGGTGGTGAAGAAACAAAAATTCCACAAAATTTTGAAGTCAATCCACCACTTGGCAAAAGAAAGAATAATCTAAACCACATGGTTAAAAAGTGGATGAGAGGAAATGCAATGAATGCAAAATTCACTCTTCGAGAGCTGCCTAATTGACCACTTTTAAGCAAACCGTTAGGCTCACCACGTTAAACAAGCGCTTTGCAGGAGGCAACCTGTGTTATTTAATTTAATTTTATTTATTTTATATTTTTAATAGTTTATTATGATTTACAGTTTCTCTAGAGGCATTAACAAGGCAGCAACATTAATTGAATCACTCCAGCAATTTGCTCGTGAAATTATCAGAGAGGAGTACCTTTCCACCTTAAATTATTTCTAACACTTATTTTAACTAGATAAATTTTTATTGCTTAGTTTATAACTGTTAGCAGTAAAGACACTGCTAAAAATAAGTGTGGGGAGGAAACTATGAACTATAATTACAATTACTTGGCTATGCTTATAACTATTAAATTATGAAAAATTTGATAATTTTTTTGATTTAGGGGCTATTTTAAAAAAAAAAATTGACAACTTTGTGATTAAAATGAGATTGTTGTTAATTTTAGAATTTGCTGATAATTAGCATTGAAGTTTTTATGAGTTTCAACTTGCTTGTGTAAACCACAAAATGTGAGATTTGAGCCTAAATAAGAGGTCACACTATATTTTTACCTCTTTTCATTGTTTGAGTGATATTTTTTCATGTTGTGCATTCTAGAACTTGTGCTGAGACCATTACAAAGTGAATATAAATTTACTTTCATGTGAATTTGGAAGGGGCAATTCTAGGAATTTTTCAGGCCTACTTCAATTTTGTTACAAATATTTTACCACTAGTTGCCCATTTTTGTGCTTATTATTATATTTCTTTGGTACTGTCCTGTGGAGACAGCTCCCAACCAGGACCAGGAAGGTTACATAAAATATTTAAATTAATCTTACCCTGTTTGACAAGTTGTTCCGACTTAAGGCCATTAAGTGGCAAAAGATCTTGGAAGGTCTTCCACTACTTAAGATGGTTCTAAATCGAGTCATCTTGGTAGTGACCGATTTTCATTGTTATTGATTATTATTTTTATTGTGGTAACCTTGGAAAATACCTTTATTAGAGCAATTAGTGACAAAAATCAAAAGGATAATGTTAGAAATCCCCAGGAAAGCTTTTAAAAAGAAGGCTTAGCAAATACTTTCCCCTCCTAAAATTATTAAGTTGTTAAAAAAAAGCATAAAAGGAGGAAAGAAAAGAAAAAGAAAAAAATATAAAAAAAAATGAATAGAAAAAAATGTGTTATTGCCTTTAAGGAATAAAAAGAAAAAAATGATGAATATTAGAGGGATTTTTGCCTGCTCCTTATAGTTAAAAAGAAAAAAGTTACTTGTTTGGTTGATTTGGTTCTGACTCTTTGCATGACCTTTTCTTTCTTTTTATCCCACCTAACATTATTACGTTGGCCCCATTACAGCCCTTGAAAGACCTTTTTTCCTTTTTTGCATGATAAGTGGATTTTTAATAGTAGAGTTTTGGTCAATATACAAGCCTATGGTAATGTCACTTCTTTGGGAGAATTTGACCGTTAATGACTACACATTTAAACACTTTGAGAGTGGTGAGAAGAGTGACTTATAAATCACAGACTTGGTGAACTTGTTAAACTTCATCTCTAATTGGGTATTCTATCACTTAACACTTCTTATGATATTACTTTGTTGTCTCGTATATCGTTTATGCCCCTAGTCAGTAAATTCAATTTTTCTTATAATTGTCCAAGTAGTTTGCTTGAGGACAAGCAAAAGCTTAAGTGTGGGGATGTGTTAACACTCCATTTTGTCTATTATTTTGGGTTTTTTGAGTATAAAATATTATGATTTTATTCCTTATTAGATAAAATATGCTCACTATTTCCTCATTTACACAGAAAAGTAATAAAGGCAACATGGAAAGCAAAATAATGAATTTTGGGAAGATTCTAGCGAGTTTTGGAGATTTTTAGCATTTTTGGACAAGCGGTACGGCCTGACATCTATTCAGTACGGCTTGGCGCTGAAGAAAAAGTTCAGTATGGCAGGACCAAAGTAAGTACGGTCGTACACAATTGCAGTCAGGCCGCATCCAGTGAAGAAGTACGGGTCAGCATCGCAACTCAAGCCCGGTACAGCCGTGTATAATCGCAGTACAGCCGTACCCAAGCCCAGAGGGCACATATTTGAAGCTAGTTGACCTAAATCTGCACTAGAGCCTCTAAATAGGCATTCTTACCTCCTTTTTAGAACTAACTCACTCTCTAGGGGAGAATTCATTCTCTCTGAATAAGGGTCTTTTGCTTTAGACTTTACCGATTGTCTTTTGCTCTAGACTTTGCCTCTTTGTCTCTTGTCTTCTTTTCTTTTAGGGTTGCATGTTAGGATTTATGTTATTCTATATTTTGTTGAGAAACAATATGTGTAGCTAACTCCATCACTAGGGGTGATGGAGGATCTTTTATTATGTTATTGATATCTATTTAATTGCTATTTTGAATTCCCTATTATCTTTTTGAATGTGTTGATCTTAGTCTTAATTCCATAGGATCTGGCCAATTCTTTATAAAATTAGTTAATTGTGGTAACAGGATCATAGTTAACTAGTGGAACTCTAGGATCACAGAACTCACTTTATACACCGGATAGATTATTGCTTATTTCCAATCAGTTATTAGATTGACAAACCCACCTGTACTTAATGCTCTTTCCTTTAATTATCTTCCTGGACCAAACGGAGTAATTAGTTAGGAGGAAGGCTATTGCACGCTAGGACAACCTCTAGTAATTTAGAGTGGGTGGTTGGCTTTCAATAAGGAAATATTTCATAATAGCAAGGTAATAGATTCAGGATCTAGTATTAGTGAACCCGGTTCCCCTAGGCTTTTCCTAATTGATTTCTTTTTAGTTCTTGCGTTATTACTTTGATCCCGTTATTTACAATTCAATTGTCTTGCCCTCAAAACCATTACTTTCGTTCGTCTAAATAATAAGGATCTCTGTTAATTTAGTACTCGCGCATTCTCTATGGGTTCGACATTCGGAGTCTTAAAAATACTCCACTATTATTACCAGTTACGATCAGGGGCATTTGTCTGAGTTGCAACATATCCCGGCCTCCTCACTGTTAAGGCATTACGGATATGGTATTCCGAAACGGGCATGGTATCCCAGCCTTGTTATTATTGGGGCATTACGGACATGGTATTCCGAAACGGGCATGGTATCCCGGCTTCATTAAAAATAGATCCACTTGCATTTCCTCAAGGTCTTAGGATTTGCATCGAAATACATGAGTTGAACAAGCATGATGATTAGTTGATTGTCATTTTTATGTGTCGTTGTACATCGATGATTGTTGCTAGTTAAGTTGAACATGTAGGATAATTAGTTGATTGTCGTTCCCATGTGTCGTTGTACTTCGACGATTGATGTTAGTTAAGTTGAACATGTTATGCGCATTGCTTATCCTTGCTCCTTCACTTTATGTACTATTTGGGGTTATTATGACTAACCCTATTGTGGCTATGCATATCCCATTGGGTATGTATAGATGATGGGACTGCAGGTGTTGAGAATGTGGATGCCGATGAGTGATCATGGTAGATTGTTGGAGTAGATAGAAGACTTTGTCTTATTTGATTAAATTATCGTTATTTTCCGATGTAATAATTAGGGGGGAAGCTCTGAATTATTGTGACAATATCGGGGAACCTTGGGTTTATTTCTTTAATTGTTTCCTTCCTTTTACTACATTTGATTTCCGCATGTTGAGTGTGACGACTCTATTCCACGTTTGAATGAAGTTTTAATTTGGACTAAAATTTTACTTCGTGTTATTTCTTATTTACGTTGTTAAAACGCCATGACGGGGTAGAGGGTGTCACAACTCTCATCAGCAACAAAGGTATCCTAACCCAATTTTTCATCTCTCTTTTTTTGCGGTCAACAACACTTAGGGTTTCATTTGGTTTGGTTGATTAGATACTGAGATCGATTAATTCAGCATTCTTGATCTGATCCATAACTAACCAACTAACTCTCTTTTTCTCTTGAATTCTCAAATGGAAGATCAAGAAGTGATCAAACACGTGTGCAAGTTCTGCAACAAGGGTTTCCCTTGTGGAAGATCATTAGGGGGTCACATGAGGTCTCATGTAACCAATGTTTCAGCTGAATCGAATGAAAAGTTTGTTGTTGTTGCTGCTTCAACAACAACAACAATGAAGAAGAAGCCTTCATCTTCTTCTCTCAGTGGTGAAAGAACATCTGGTTTTGAAAATGGTGTTGTTGGTTCTATTGGGTATGGTTTAAGAGAGAACCCTAAGAAGACTTGGAGACTAACTGATTCAGTGAAGCAAGGACACTGGTGTTCTCCGGCGTGTCGCGGTGTCGGACACGTGTCGGACACTGACACCCGTACGGCATGTGTCCGACACCTATTGGAGGTGTCCAGTGTAACATCCCCTCATTTCAATCGTAATTAGTTAGATATTAAATTGAAGTAGTAATAATAATAATAATAATAATAATAATAATAATAATAATAATAATAATAATAATAATAATAATAATAATAATGTATCGAAAATTTTCATCATAGTTACAGAAATTCTAAAATAAAAATAAACATGATAATATTATGTGGAAAAAAAATGGACACTATAAGAAGTAAAATACGACTGATAGTTTTATTATTATTTACGGAATTTAACGTTAGGTTTTATAAATGCATGTTTAATTTTAGAATTACCATAGTTTAAGATATAATTTGTTACTAAATAGTTTATAAATATCCAAATTAAGGACGATTAACCTTAATCTTGGGTTAGTATAGTATAAATTATAATATAGATAATCATGTAGAATTTAAGTAATTTAAATTATGATTTTTAAGAAAAGAACATGCTAGATATAAGAGGAAATAATAATATTCAACTAAGCTAGGAAATCTAACTAGATAAATTACGTATAACTAAAACCTTTTAGTTACCATAGTTAGCCAATCATATTACCTTCAAGGAAAAAATTAGTTACGGATAAAATCTGCAGTTGTAAAGGTAATTACTCCTTGCGGTCCTATTTATAAGAGACAAATGCACTTTTTAAGTTCGTATAGACTGGATACATCAATTATTCAATGAACCTAGAAAGTGTATTTGTCTCTTATATATGGGACCGGAGGGGGTATGAAATATGGATAAGGTTAACACATGAGTAGTTTTCATTTAACCACTTGTACATGTAAAAGATATTACATTCTTTGAATCAGATGTGATAGACGGCAAATTGATGTCCTAAATGGTTAACTATATCATACATGTACACATACATTAATTTCGGACCACATATATATTTGTTATGTACATATAAAATTAAAATAAATTTGATTAAGCCAAAGAAAAATATTAAAATAGAAAAGAACATTTTAGAAAGTGATGGAACATGTTGGGAAATAATATAGGTTAGGGAGGTGCTTTAATAGACTTTAATAAAGAAAATAAAATAATATTGTTAATTGGCATAGACATTAAATAAAAGTAGCTAGCATCTGGAATGACACTCACGTCATTTTGGATGATTAACTATGATCATATTGACTTCACTTGGTAAGTCATCACATTTCATTAACTTTTCTCTTACACATCATCTTGGTAATAAGTAACCTTAGTTAAATAATCTCACATTAGTTAAGGCTTTGAAACTTTCTATAAATACTAAGGCATGAACAACTAGTCCCCCACCAAATCCACACCTCACTTTCAGTCATATTTTCTCTCCAGCATGCCTTAAGCTATCCTCGTTCCTATCAACTTCCAAAAAATTCCTTTCCTTGTCTTATTTCCCTGCAACCTTTCCATATAGTTCTTACAAGGTCCTACATCTAAAAGAAAGGAAGCTAAGAGGTAGGATTATTTTCAAATGTTCTACGATGTTATGGCTTTGACAACTTTGAAACAAAATATTCACCTTGTGCTTATTTTATTTTAGGAATCTTTTACTATTACACTGCTTCATCATCAAACCGGGGGGTTGGGGGAGGATTTTATCATGAAAAGGAAATGGTTGATATGGTTTCATGACATAAACATGGGGTGGCCCTCGCCCCCGCAAACATAAAAGCAAAAAAGTACTAAAATAAATACTCTAATACCACAAATTTATTTAATTACTTTTTAAGTTGTATATTTTGTAGTTACTAATTTCTTGATCTTATGCTGTTAAGTCCTTTATCTTTAAATATTCTTAACCTATTAATCTTATGCTACTAATTTTATTTTATTTCTTTTAACCCCATTATTTTTTTCTCACTAATTTATTTATATGCTTGTTAATAACTGATTATAATTGTAAGTATATACTAACTACGGTTTTGTCATTAATTTTGTGTGTCTCCGAATAATTACTCTTTAGATTCATATCTAATTAAATCTCTGTCAATACTTGTTCATATTCTCTTTATAATGATCTTTTACATTTTAGCTATTTCTAGCCATACTACTAATACTTTCATGTGATCTTGTTATTATTTATTTAGTTATCTTTCTCTTCTTAAACATTTACGTCATTGTTATTGTGGTTATGAATGATATTGATTTTTTTATTTATATTATCGTTTAAATAATAATTCAATACGAATAAATATTGGTTTACGAAAGCACACAAAATTAGAGTATGTTATATCTAAAGTAAAAATGTCATAAAAATATCTTATGTCAACAGACAAATAAATCTTATAAAGTAAACTACAATGAATTGACAGTTAACAAGAAAGCCTACGTCGCGTCACGTAGGATGGGCGAAAGTTAAATAGTAGAGGTCAATAGGCCTTGGGGAAGTTTGAGTGCGAAATCCCACATTTGAGCAGGACTAGAGCTCCCTTGTTATCGTGGTAATCGAATTGTCACTCAACTATCCCGACTAGTTACTATGTTTTCTTAGGATTGGTGTAGAGTGTTTTGGTACAGGCTATAATTTTGAAGTAGTTAAATATGTATTTATTGGCTAGTTGATATAGAACATGTACTCCCAATCGCAACTCCAATTAAAAATAGTATTCTCTCCATGGAGTAGGACAAATTATGGATCCATAAATTAAAATTTAATTTGCAATATCTTACATCGCATAACCATCCTATATAACTAATAAAACTTAACCATATCTGCTAATTTCCTAAATATTCTCATGATAGTATATTCTTACCCCTTGTATTTTTTTTTTGTGTGTTATGATAAAAAATTATGTTTTAGATGGAGGTGAACTCAAGGGTGAGTTCATTTGCGGCGATGGTGAACATTGAGTTTTATGAAGATCGTTGGGATATTAACTATGAAGAATATTTTGTTACTTATAGAGAAAATGCTACATTTACTATTAACTCCCCCTTTGTAAATGACTCAATAGTGTGGACGGGTCTAATCGTTATGACCTTTAACCTTCCCTTTTCAGAAATATGGGGCTCCTCGTCAACCACCTCGTGTCTAAAATGGCTCTATAAAGTCTTACGCATTAGTAGTCTGTAAAATAAATAAATGGCTACTAATAGAGAGAAGTAGTAATAGTATTGTTTAAATAAACCTTTGTTCTATGAACTATGTTATGTCTGTAATGTAAGACCTTTATGATATATCTATTTATGTTGTTATCTTAACTATGTTTTCTTGAAGTTTTTACCAAATAACTAATTCTGTTTTATTTTACTTTTATGCCTTTAAAAGAAAATGGCTGCAAGAGACTTTGATTTTTACCAAGCTTATGTCCGTGTTAGACCCATGGATAGAGTGGAAATAATAGAGTTATCTATACTGGGTACATTCGCTTTTATATCAGGATTTCTGCTTGACGTTCTTTTAATCATTTGGAACTAGCTGGTCCTATGACTATGACTGTCACTTTTACACTCCCATTAGATAGGATGAGGGACCAATTTATGGGATATAATTAAAGTATTAAAAACCCTTAGGATGCAAAAAAAAAAAGTTCACCATAAATAATTAATAAATTGGCAATTAATTTTGGGTGTCACATCCGGTTTGAAAAAAAATAAAAAAAAATGTTAGACGCGGCGCAGGACACCCCTTGGGATATCATTTCAGACACCCGAAGTGGGACGGGAACCTCAAAAAAAAATGATATTTGAAAACCATTTTTGGGACACCGTATATCTGTACGGTACGGACATGTACGGAACCGTACGGACATCTGTACATGTTTTTTTTTACAAATTTTTTAATCACTTTTTACAAAATTATTATCAAAGGGGTTAATACAATTCACTAAGTGGTTAATATACTACTCTGATGTTAATTTGTCAAACTGCACTCATTAACCACTTTCAATACTGTATTAACCACTTATATCAACGAGTGCACTTGCACCCATTAACCACTTCTAACATTGTATTAACCCATTTCAATACTATATTAACCACTAATATCAATCTTGTTAACCAGTTGCGAAAGTGGTTAATGCTATGTAAGTAAGTGGTTAATGCAGTGCAAGTAAGTGGTTAACGACTACTCTGTGTCTGTATTAACCAGCTAGTAAACTGCATTAACCACTTACATGAATTGCATTAACCACTTTGGTAATAATTTTATAAAATGTGATTAAAAAAATTTACAAAAAAATGTACGAATATCTATACAATTTCTTACATATTCGTGTCGTACGAGCATACGGTGTCAATACAACGTGTCTCAAAAATGGTGCTCAAATATCATTCCTCTAAATAAAAGACTGAAACTTTCAAACTTACTAAAAAATAGGTTTTCCTTTCCCTGCTGCATCCCTTCTCACGCACGCAAGGGAAAAGAAAACACAGCGCAAGGAGAAAAGAAAACACAGGTCCGACACCTATTGACGTCTTCTCACTTTCTTCTTCTCCTCCTTCAAGATGCTCTGTTCGCGCACCGCACCGCCATTCGCGCACATCACCGCCGTTCGCTGACCGCACCGCCGTTCGTTGGTATCGTTGTTCGTCGAATCGTCGTTGCCTCTCGTTGGTGTTCACTGCGAGGTACTTAACTCTGCGTGCGTTGCCTCGTTTCTGCTCAATACTTTATTTTTATTTTTTCCTGTTTTTGCCTCGTCTCGTTGGTGGAATACGCTGAGAACAAACCGTGTGTTGAGTGTTGACTTTATACTGGTCTCAGTGGTCTGATGATTTAGTTATTTGGTTTGTAAAAATGTTACTTTATGTTTATGCTTTTTTTTGCTGTTCCTTATTTTTTATTTTTGAATATATTTGTTTGTGTTCTTGTTTGCTGTTACTTTATCCTGATTTTTGTGTCTGATAGTTTTATATGTTGTAATAAAATTTTGTAGAGATGAATCCTTCTAAAGAGCAAGATGATACCACTAAACCTTTGTGTAAAGAGTGTGGTAAAGGGTTTCAATCTTTGAAAGCTTTGTTTGGTCACATGAAGTGTCATTCAGATAAACAAAGAGTGTCCAAATTTAATAATAATAATAATAATAATAACAGTTTGGATGATCAAGATTCTTGTAGCCAGAAGAAGCTGGTTTTGGATAGCAAATCTGACACTGAAGCAACTGTTCCAAATAGAAGGAGAAGAACAAGGTACATGATGACTCCACTAGTAACTTCTTCTGTGTCTTTTGTTGCCAATTGTGCTCCTCCTTGTTCTTCTATTTCTGAGGCTGAACAGGAACAAGAAGAGGTTGCTTTGACCTTGATGATGCTTAGTAGGGATGTGAGTAATTGGGGTGGTCTCAATTCTATTCATAATGATAACTCATTGCACTTTGAAGCTCCATTATTAACCGATCCGGTTTCTAAGATTGAGGGCAAAAGGGTTATTTCCAATTGTTCTGAAATGGGAAAAGTGGCCAAATCAAGTGACAAGGAGTGTGAGTTTGGCAATTCTAAAGGGAAAAGTTCGGAACTTTTGATCACTGAGAGTCCTAAAAATGATAGGTTCAGGTTGAACAAAGCAAGAGTTTCTATTGAGAATGGAAAAGATAAGAAGGCTGGGCTTGATTCTGAGTCAGCATTTGAGGTTAATGGAGCTGAATTGGTTGTATTAAAGTATACTTCACTCAAGGGAAAGTTTTTTGATTCTGAGCAGAAGTCAAGTTCTTTGAGGAATGTGGTGAACAAGGCTTCAGAAGGTGAATTCAGCAAGAAATCTCATAAGAGAGGGAAATTTGAGTGTACTACTTGCAAAAGAATCTTCCACTCCTACCAAGCTCTTGGTGGTCACAGAGCTAGTCATAAAACGAACAAAGGATGCCTTGCTTCAAGAAATGAGAGCAGTGAAAACACCACTGAATTGAAAGAAGCAGACACAAAAATAGAAAGTAGTAAGCTCATGAAGAACACTGACAACAATGAATATGTGGAAGAAGAACATGAATTGGAAGCAGTGAAAAGTGAAACAGTTGTGCTTCAGGAATCAGTTCCAGAAATAAGGAACTTCCTTGATCTTAATCTTCCTGCAGCTGCTGAGGAAGAAAGCAACAGCCACCTTGCTGAGCCTTACAAACCATGGTGGATAGTAGGAAGCAACCAGAAGCAAGAGGCAATTGTAGGCCTCTTATCTAACTAAACCTCTTAGTTGATTCATGCAGATTTCAGAGTGAAGATTTCAAACTGTATAGGAAAAAGTTTCAGCATTCATTTCATTAATTCTTTACAGGATTCGTTGTATTCTTTGAGCAGTTTCTGTTCTGCTCTTATTCTTCAAGTAGTTCACAAGGAAATTTTTATCTGTTTTCTTTTATTCCAGTTTAATATTGGATTCTTTTCTTTTTTTTGGGGTGATTGATATATGACAATTACTTTGTTCATACTTCAAAGAATAAATTCCCATGCTGCAAATTTTAAGCTCCTGATTTTGGTTCTCTTTGAAAAATTAGTAATTGTGAGTTGTGACAGATTTTTACAGTTGGCTTGTTTTCACACACTTCCCCCTTGCAAAATAGTATATATGCACACTTGTATGAAATTCCTAGTAACATTTTTTTTGTGTGGGTAAATTGTCTTTTCCTTGCATTAATGGGTACTATTGACACCACGTTTTTTTTATAACACCCCCCTATTTATCTGAAGTTTCTTTTATTTTTATTTTTATTTTTTTTTTTGGTACAAGGGGCCATACTTATGGGCTATACAGGGAAGGGGTGCATGTTGGTAAAAACGGGGTGTTAGTAGTAGTTGCTCCGCTAGAGGTACCAGAAGTCATAACACATGACATAGAGGAGATATATAAAAAAAAGGATAGATTTTAGATAATATACACATAACATACAGAAGGCATGTTTTTTTTGGTGTATATATACAGAAGGCATGTGGGATAAAGGTGGTTGTTTAGTCACCTACCATAAAAGATGGTTCTTTGCTAAAAGATGGTTCTTTGCATCTATCCCTTTTTTCTTTCTCTGCTGGGCACACAGGTAGTGTGTTATTAAATCTTCCTCACTAACCACTATGCGTTGAGTAGCATATATTTCATAATAATAATGATAATGATGATTCACGAGGGAGGCGGCTGGACCACAACTATGTAACTCAAATAATTATAACAGCTTATAACTTGACACATAGTGCAGCTAACAATAATTCTGCTTACGTTAAGTGATCAAAGATAACATATTTTTTTTCTGTTTGTTTATTATGTTAAAAATTTTATAATTAGAATCTCTATTTTGTTATATAGATGATAGATCATAGAGTGCCTTGTAAGTAAGAATTTTAATCATAGTGGGATGAATTTAATCATAGTAGAAAATGGTAATACATAAAATTAGTATAAAATTTATATGAAATCACACATCTTAACCTGGGTGTTGCCGTTTGGACGTGTGTGTGTGTTTGTTTGTTGTTTACTATTTCTACTAGCTGACTAAAAAATATTGTCCATAGTAACAAACGGTTTGCAACCACGACATCATGGTATTGATGACCACATGACCGTAACACAATTGCAATTGGCGTTGAATCAGCCTTATTTAACCATAATTGTCTATAATATCAAGGACCATGATGTTACTGTGACCATGACCACAATTTAAAAGACATAATAAAATACAATAGAAATTTAAAAAAAATTAAAGAAAGAACTACAAAAGATCATTTGAACTTTCCGTGAAATTGTTCTATATGAGAGGAAGAATTAAAGTACATGTTTAATTACCTACGGTTAGTTTGTTGTCATCTGCTCTTCCCTATATCCAGTCATAACTGCTTACCTCTTCGTGTATAAATGCTTCATTGTAGAAGCTCACTGTAACAATGTATTTCTGATTCAGATAATAGAAACACCTTCTCTGCATTTCTATGGTTTCTTACTACTCTATTATGGTATCATAGAGCCAAATTTTTCGTCCTGCCTTCTGCGTCTTCCAGCTATGGAGTTTTTGCCTCAGGATTCTCGTTCCGCCATGTCTTCTTCGTGGCGCAACCCGTTCGATGAAGTGACGAACAATGAATCTTCCAATTCGTTGTCAAAATTGTTTACGCACAAGATTTCAATCAAATTAGTTGAAAAGAACTTTCAATTTTGGCTTCAACAAGTTGAAGGTGTCATCACTGCGAACAAGTTTCATCGCGTTGTGGTGAATCCTGTAATTCCACCTCAGTTCGCTTCGGATGCTGCTCACGAACACGGTGTTGAATCTGATGTGTATCAACACTGGCTTGTACAAGATCAATTCGTGTTCACCTAGCTTTTTTCAACCATTTCTGAATCGATGCTACCTCAAGTGCTTGGATACAAGCATGCTTTTCAGGTTTGGGATAAATTACACAAGTATTTTTCCTCGCACCTAAAAGCTAGGGTTCGTCAATTAAAGTCTGAACTGAAGAACACTAAGAAAGGCACGAAATCTATGTCTAAATATTTGCTTAAAATCAACTCAAACTGTGATTCGTTACTTGCTGCTGGTGAATCAGTTTCTGAGCAAGATCAACTTGACATAGTATTGGATGGTTTACTAGAAGAGTATAACTCTTTTGTGATGATGATTTACGGTCGCAGTGATTCACCTTCTCTCACTGATGTTGAGGCTGTGTTGCTTGTTCAAGAAGCACAGCTTGAGAAATATAAACAGGAACTCAATTCCTCTATTGCCTCAGTGAATGTAGCTAATGTCAATACTCCGGATAAGCCTCATGTTCCTTCTTCTGCTCACAACAATGGTGACTCTTACTTCTCCTCTAGGCATGGTAGAGGTCATGGCTTGTTTGGTCGTGGTCGAGGCCCTGGCCGTGGCACCAATAATAGGCCTACCTGTCAGTTATGCAACAAAGTAGGACATGATGCAGCTAAGTGTTGGCACAGATTTGATCAAAACTTTGCTCCTCCTACCAATGTCGTAGCATATGCACCATTTCAGAATAGGTACATTGCTCCTAATGTTCAACCAAGTGCTCAAATAGCTACACAGCATCCTGCACTTGTTCCCACCACTCAACAATACAATGTGCCACAAAACTTCGCTGCTGAAATGTGGTATCCAGATTCCGGAGCTTCTCACAACATTACTCCCGATCCCAGAAATTTCTCAAGTCCGGCTCCATACACTGGTTCTAATAATGTGACCATAGGCAATGGTCAAGGTCTGACTATTTCCTCTATTGGTTCTACTAGTTTCTCTTCTCCTTCTATACCTTCGGTTTCACTTAATTTATCTAATCTACTTCTTGTTCCTAGCATTGCCAAGAATCTAATGTCTGTTTCTAAGTTCTGTCTTGACAACAATGTCTTCTTTGAGTTTCATTCTCACACATGTTTTGTCAAATGTCAGGAATCTAAATAGGTTCTCTTAGAAGGCTCACTTGGTGTTGATGGTCTCTATAGTTTCAAGCACCTTCACCTACTGCAAAATGCTATTTCTTCAAGTTCCTGCAGCTCTGCCTTGCAACCAGCAGGTCACAGTTCTGTTCTGTCTTCAATTCCTTCAAATAATTTTAATAGTTTCTTAAATACTTGGCATTTTAGGCTTGGTCATGCTAATGCCAATGCTGTTAAAACTGTGTTGAACCTTTGTAATATTCATGTTCCTAATAAAAGTGTTTTAGACTTTTGTAATGCCTGCTGTCTTGGTAAATCGCATAGGATGTATGCTCCCCCATCCCACACCTCACACTCATCACCCTTTGAGCTTATTCACACAGATTTGTGGGGTCCTGCCCCTATGGAGTCTCATTCGGGTTTTTCATACTACATTACCTTTGTTGACGCTTGTACCAAATTCACTTGGATATATTTTCTTAAACAAAAGTCTGAGGCACTTCATGTATTCAAACAATTTCTTCAATTGGTTCATACTTAGTTTTCTACCACTGTTAAAAGTGTTCAATCTGATTGGGGAGGGGAGTTTCGTCCTTTCACTAAGTTTCTTAGTGACTTAGGCATTAAACATCGTCTTACATGCCCACACACTTCACATCAAAATGGCACAGTTGAACGTAAGCATCGTCAAATTGTTGAAATAGAACTTGCAATGCTTGCTCATGCTGCTGTCCCACTGCATCTTTGGGTTCACAGCTTTACAATTGTTGTGTTCTTAATCAATAGATTGCCTACTTCAGCTTATCCCTCATATTCCTCTCCATATTACACCTTATATCATACCTTACCTGATTACTCATCCATTAGGGTCTTTGGTTGTGCATGTTTTCCTCATCTCCGACCCTTCAATAAACATAAGTTGGAATTTAGATCCCAAGAATGTGTTTACTTGGGTCTCTCACCCCAACATAAAGCACACAAGTGTCTGAACGTGGCAAAAACACAAGAAAGGGGGGGTTGAATTGGGTTTTAGAAATCTTTTCGCAAAGCTTGTGTGTTTATGAAAACTTTTTCAAAACAACTCGTTAATAAAATAAGGCAGCATGTAAGTAAAGAAAAGAGATAAGAGAGTGACACATTGATTTATACTAGTTCACTATCACCTGATAGCTACGTCTAGTCCCTTCACACACTTGAAGGATTTCTCTACTATAATCAACCTGATTACACTTGAGAGTATAATACTGCCAACCTGGCTATACTCACAACTTCTTAGAACGACTTAGTGCAGTCAAGCCTCTAAGGAATACAGCCACTGCTGGGCTAAATACAATGTTCAAAAATGTTTTGAAGCAATATCAAATAACTCTCACAAAGAGGATATACAATGAAAAACTTAAGCAGAATGAATAACTTTCAAACTGAAAGAATAAAAACGATTAAGTATTTTGTTCAATTTGATCTCAGATACTTGGAATGATTTTTGGTTGCTCACTTTGTATCACAGCTTTAACATACTTCAGTGGATGAAGTAAGGTATATATAGCTAGGGTTGTGAATAGTGTCATTGTGACCTAATAGCTCTTTTCACCTAGGTCAAAAGACTTCAGATCCCCTTTTTGTGGCTTTAGCAAGTCACGTCGTTTTCCACTCTGCTTAAAGCATACTGACACTGCAGACAAAATCAGAGTGTTTGTCTCTTGTGAGCTTTTTGAATATTAGACCCTTCAGAGCAAGTTTCCTGATGATTATATTCGTTGAAATTCCCTTTGGTCTTTGATACCTCGTATATTAAAATGCTTCATCAATGAGATCTCTTAAATACGTAAAGTAGCCTTAAATAAGCTTCAGTCTGTTTCCTATCAGAGCTACACTGTTCACCAGAGTAAGTACTGTTCACCAGAGTGAGCTTGAAACAGAGGCAACTTCTTCAGCGTAGAATTCATTTGCCTTTCATATAACAGAGAGTCTTGTAGAATTGCATGAAGGCTTCCACAGAGTGGTCTAACCATAGTCTGTTGTATGCGTTGACTGAAGACCAGAGCATTGACCAAACAGAATGTGGTCTCATTAGAGTGTTGTCTGCCAGAGCGTTGACTGACCAAATAGAGTTGACCAAGTCAAGAGTTAGTCTTGCCAGAGCTTGGTTTACCAACAGAGTTGACTGGTCAAACAAAGTTGACTAAGTCATGTATAGTCTCACCAGAGCATTGACCACCAACAGAGTTGACCAACTTCAGAGCAAGGCTTTCACATCATGTCAGCATCAAAACAGAGGATCAATGCCAGACTTAGATGTGTGAAATTCAAGATTTCACTAAGTCTTCTGAGATATCTTCTTCTGATGAATAGTGATTTCTGCACACTAACAAACACATTAGAGAATAAATTGTTCTCTTAATCATTTGTTATCATCAAAACAACTAAGGGTCATTGTTTCTGAATCCACTTGATTCCAACAATCTCCCCCTTTTTGATGATGACAAATACATATATTGATGAACAATATATCTTTAGAAAAATATTTATTTCAAATAATTTCAGAGGCTCCCCCTGAATAAGCATATAGAAATATTTTCCAAGTGTAAATATCAGATCACATTCAATGCAGTATCAGAGCATTTGATGCTGTATCAGAACTTGCCAAACAAATATATACAACTTTCAGAGCACATAACTTCATTCCAAGTTAATGTATCAAAATTAATAGTGCAAGAAATGCAATGCATGATGACATTTGGTTGATAGATTAGGTTCATCAATTACTCTATCTATATTTTCTTCTCCCCCTTTTGTCATCAGACAAAAAGGTTAAGACATAAATAAATAACATCATAGTCAAAACGATTTAAGAAAGATAAAGTGAAAACTGTAAGTGCCAAAAATTGACTTCATTATAATATAAAGTCAAAGTACAAAAGATGTAACAAAAAAAAGAGGCTAAAACAAAAAAATGGGAAAGGCTTAAGGTTTTCTATGGCTTGTCTAATCGGGCTAGAATAGCCTGCAGTAACTCAGTCATCTGGTCCTGCCTTCTGTCAAATTCTTCAAAATGCTTCTCAGTTGCTTCCATGAACTTGGTGAACTTCTTGTTTTCTTCAACAAGTTTATCGAAAACATCTTGAGGAACCACCACAGACTGGCTTTCAGTAGCAGAGGTAGAAGCTGTCCCTGAAGAGGATGGTTGAGCAACCATTGCAGTAAAGGCAGAAGGAGAGGTAACAGGTTCTTGTTGAGGTGGCGGTACACGAAGAGGAGGAGGAGGTAGAAGAATTGGAGCAGGTTCAGGTTCCCAAACAACAGGAGTTGTGTCCTTTGGAGGAACTTTCCATTTAAGAGCAGCGTGCCATCTCCTATTTCTTTCTAGTTGATCTTGTTTGTGCTTATCAAACCAGTTACGCAAAATTACCCAATTTTCATAGCGGTCCTCTTGAGCTAGTTCAGACAGAACTTCATCAACTCTTTCTTCTCCAAGGAATTTCCAGAAGCGAGACTCTCGGTGTCTCTCAGCCTTAAGAGATTCAAAACTGGCAATCAAATGGGGATAGCATTCAGGAGGGTTCACACTCACTCTGAGCATCTGAACCAGGGGTTGCAAGAAGAGCCAGAGTTGGAGGATCAATGATGGTAACATCATCATCATCAGATTCCAAAACAAGATCCTGAACTATCTCAGAGGCAATTACAGCTGTAATGAGTATTTCATCTTCCTCCATAGGTTCTGCAATAGACGCAGGTTCTGCCAATATGGGTGAATGGGGTGGAGAAATGGATTGAGGTAGGAAAGGGACAAGAATAGGGAGTCTAAATGTGGGGTCAGGCACGAGTTGAAGTATGGTGAGGGGTAGTGCTTCACAAACAGTATCAGAGCCATGTAAGGGGATTAAGGTTTCCTGGACAAAGGGCTCCTGCCTGCTTTCAAGAATGTGTCTGGATTGTGAAGGTATGTTGAGGTCAGGTTGAATTAATGGAGGTGAGGGAGGCCTAGGTGGTGATTTAGGGCTAAGTGGAGGAGTAGTAGGTTTAGGTTGTGGTGAAAGTGTTTTGGTTGTTTGTGGTTGAGACGATGGAATGTGAGTGATTTGTGGTGAAGGTGATGCAGAAGTAGAGGTTGAGGGGTGAATAGCAGAGATGGGTTCAATATAAGGAAATTGAACTTGGGATTGAGGTCTCTGTCTCTGTCTCAGAGAGACATAATCAGCTTCCTCTTCATTAGATGAA
The DNA here is from genome assembly GCA_037113605.1 of Calophaca sinica. Lineage (NCBI taxonomy): Eukaryota > Viridiplantae > Streptophyta > Magnoliopsida > Fabales > Fabaceae > Calophaca > Calophaca sinica. The sequence goes on along the minus strand of CM073735.1, from coordinate 106,160,203 downwards.
GATGAGTCAGAGGGTAAAGAAGGCAAAGGCTTTTTAGGACGAGAGGGTTTCTTAGAAGGTTTGGGTTGAGAAGGTTTTGATGGAGGAATAGGTTTAATGGGTTGTGGAAGAGGGATTGGTTTAGACACAACAGGTTGTGTAGAATGTTCAGACCCAACAGATGTAGAACCATAAACAAAATCATACAAACATACTGCATCATCTAGTGCCTTGGTTTTCTTTGCTGCTGGGAGATCACCCAACTTGGTCATCCGCTTCAACTTTGAAGTAGTATGTGCAGTAATAGTAGCAGGAACATCAGTGTTGATGGTTGCAGGAGCAGAAGTGGTTGTTGTAGTAGCAATGGTCGAGGCAACAAAGAGGAGCAGTGATGGAGGAAGAAGCGAGTCAGAATGCAGGTTTGTCCCTTTAGCCTTTCTTCTTTGAGGTGTATGTAATATTGATAGATGTCTTCCTTGCATTTGGCTATCATCTCATCAACCTCAACTTTCTTCTGGCATCACTGAGGGCATGAATGCAGGTCTCACTGGTTGAACCAAGTGATTGGGCTCAGCAATGTGGATGCTAGTGCTCCTAGTTACTCTCCTGGTTGGCTCAGCAGTAACTTCACTTATCTTCCTCTTTCCCTTCCTTACAGGTTTTCTCCCACCTTCTTCTTCTTTTTGCATCTCAATAATAACCTCTTCAGATAGAAGCTCCATTCTCCTCAAGTTCTCACTGGAGAAGGTTAGTACACTCATGGCTTTGAGTGCAACTTCAGCTTCTTCAGTGTGAAGCTCTTGAAGATGTCGAATCAAGCCTTGAGTTTCCATTATAGCAGAGAGCATCCATAAAGGATGTTCAAGTTTTTTCCTTTTTTGAAGAACATAATGTTTCTGTGCAGATGATCAAAAATGAGGCTTGGCATGTTGACTTTGGCCTTAGTCTCATAGTTCCACATAATGAACTTGTGGTCACTGCTCACAGTGTCCATGGATCCAAACTTCGGAACAATGCAGTGCATTATGATCTTGAAGAGCACTCTAAACATGTTCTTCATGTCCACAGCCTTAGAACTACTAGGTTTCTCACAGATGGAGTTGTTGATTGCTTCCCAGCCACCAAAATCCTTTTCCCAACCTTCTTTGATAACAGCTCCAGAATTAGGGCATTTGATAACATCAGCAATGATGCCCCGAGTGATCAGAATATTCCTCTTCTGAACGTAGCTGTGAATGGTGTTGTCCTTGCACCGAGCATAAATCCAAAATTCCTTTACCAGTTCCTCATATACTGGGTAGTTTTCCATACAAAAGAAATCCATTATACCCATATAAATGAAATCAGTTCGGAAGGGATACCCTTTATCAACTAAGTCTTGGAAGTTAACTTGGTGTTCCACCATCACCTTTAGTTGGTGTTGCTCAGCATTCACCAAGGTAGGTTGAGGTTCTTCCTCAAGACCATAAGCAAACAGTTGTGGAGCTGCCATTGCAGGTACAGAGAATTGCAGAGATAAGATAGAAGACGAAAGGGGTTTAGGGTTACAAACAGTGAGGCTTCTCAGAGAGATAGTGTGAGTTGTGGGTGTAGTGAGTGAGTGAGTGGGTAATAAAACGTGTTGAAGAAGGCAAACCGCCTTTTTCAATTTTCAAAATATGTGAAATAAATAATTTGTCATTTCAAAACTGAAACGTGCCACACATTGAGTAAACGAGGCGCAGTAAAACTGTCCTCGGGTAGTAAAAGATAATAATGACTAAGTGAGAGTAACTCTCAGCCACTAATGCATCAACCAGTCTAATAGAGACACGTGTACACAAAGATTCCCAGAGACACCATTGTGATAAATTCAACAGACTCATATGAATAGTCATCAAAACAAATGATACAAAAATTAAATAATAATAAGATAATAAATAATAAACAAATAATTAATAATTAAGTAATAATCAGAGCTAATATATAAACAGAGGCACATATCAGACAGACTCACATATGCAAACAGAGGCACGTGTGCAACAGCAGAGGCAGCAACACAACAGAGGCAAATAAGCAATCAGACGCAGACATTTCAGAGGCACACAAAACAGAGGCAACCATATTCAAATTAAACACTTAATCCTTTATAAGATAAAAATTCAAATTCTTTCTTATAAAGTTGAATCTATCTTTAGCAAGATGTTTTGTAAAGATATCTGCCCATTGATGGTTAGTATCAATAAATTTAATTTCAAGTATCCCTTTCTGAACATAGTCTCTAATGAAGTGATGTTTAATTTCAATATGTTTAGCACGTGAAGGCAAAATAGGATTTTTAGTCAAACATATTGCAAAGGTATTATCACAGACATAGGAATGTTACTTTCTTTAATCTGATAGTCCTCAAGCTGATACTTCATCCATAGTAGTTGTGAGCTACTTCTTGCAGCAGATATATACTCAGCTTCTGCAGTTGATAGTGCAATTATGTTTTGCCTTTTGCTGGACCAGGAGATAAGGTTTGCTTCAAGAAATTGGCAGCCACCACTTGTACTCTTTCTTTCAATTCTGTCTCCAGCAAAGTCAGCATCACAGAAACCTACTAACTTGTAATTTTTTGAGTTCTTATAAAGCAAACAAAGGTTAGTAGTTCCTTTGAGATACCTAAAGATTCTCTTAACAACAGTTAAGTGAGATTCTCTAGGATTAGATTGGAATCTTGCACATAAGCAGACACTAAACATAATATCAGGCCTTGAGGCAGTAAGATAAAGGAGTGAACCGATCATACCTCTATATACTTTTGGTCTACTTTTTTACTAGATTCATCTTTGCTGAGAGCACATGTTGGATGCATTGGTGTGCTCATAGGTTTGGTTTCCTCAATTTTGAACTTCTTTAGGAGTTCTCTCACATATTTAGTCTGATGGATATAGGTTCCATCTTGACATTGCTTGATTTGAATACCAAGGAAAAATTTTAATTCTCCCATCATACTCATTTCAAACTCATTCTGCATAAGCTTAGAGAATTCCTCACAAAGTGATTGATTAGTAGCACCAAAGATAATATCATCAACATATATTTGAACTATAATAAAATGCTTTTTAGATGATTTTCTAAAGAGTGTAGTGTCCATCTGTCCTCTTTCAAAACCGTTTGACATTAAAAAGGATCTTAATCTGTCATACCAAGCTCTTGGAGCTTGTATAAGACCATAAATTGCCTTTTTAAGTTTGAAAACATGTTCTGGATAAGCAATGTCTTCAAATCAGGTGGTTGTTTTACAAGCACTTTCTCACTTATAAAACCATTTAAAAATGCACTCTTAACATCCATTTGATATAAAGTAATGTCATGATGTGCAGCAAATGATAATAAGATTCTAGTTGCTTCAAGTCTAGCTATAAGAGTGAAAGTTTCAGTATAATCAATACCTTCCTCTTGTGAGTACTCTTGAGCAACAAGTCTTGCCTTGTTTCTTACCACTTTGCCATCTTCATCAAGTTTGTTTCTGAAAACCCACTTAGTTCCAATGGCTTGCTTATCCTCTGGAAGAGGCACAAGCTTCCAAACTTCATTCCTCTGATATTGATTGATCTCTTCTTGCATAGCAAGTATCCATCCATCATCTGTTAGTGCTTCATCAACTGTTTTGGGTTCTATTTTAGACAACAATGCAAAGTCAGAGTGTTCCCTGAGAGATGATCTTGTTTTAACTCTATCACTTGGTTCACCAATAATCTGGTTTTTTGGGTGATGAGGTTTGAACTTCCAGTCTGTTATTGGTTCTTCTTGGGTCTTATCACCAAATGCAGAACCCGACACAGAATCAGAGCCATCACCTGTGACACCTTCATCTGTTTCTTAGCTTATCTGTAAATCTGCAAAGATTTCATCTAGCTCTAACGTTTCATTGTCAGGCTTCTTGTCATCAAATCTCACATGCATAGATTCATCTATAATTAATGTTTCTTTGTTATATATCCTGTAAGCTTTAGAGCGTTCAGAATATCCTAAAAAGATAGCTTTGTGCGATTTTGAATCAAATTTTCCAAGACTGTCCTTTGTATTAAGAACAAAGCAGTCACATCCAAATTGGTGAAAGTATGAAATGTTGTGTTTTCTTCCTTTCCACAATTCATAAGGAGTCTTATTCAAGATAGGTCTGATATAGATTCTATTTTGAATATAACATGCAGTGTATACTGCTTCTGGCCAAAAGTGCTTTGCAATATTAGTTTCGTGAATCATGGTTCTAGCCATTTCTTGTAAAGATCTATTTTTCCTTTCTACAATACCATTTTGCTGTGGTGTTCTAGGGGATGAAAAATTGTGAGAGATGCAATGCTCTTCACAAAAGTTTTGAAATGACTCATTTTCAAATTCTCCACCATGATCACTTCTAATGGTTGTAATACAAGAACCTTTTCCATTTTGCACTTGTTTGCAGAACACAGAAAATATTGCAAATGACTCATCCTTGTGAGCTAGGAATTTTACCCATGTCCATCTAGTATAGTCATCAATAATAACAAGCCCATATTTCTTTCCAGACAAAGATGCGGTTGTAGTTGGACCAAATAAATCTAAATGCAAAAGCTCAAGTGGCCTTGAGGTGGAAACAATATTTTTGGATTCAAAAGAAGATTTTGTTTGTTTCTCTTTTTGGCATGCTTCATAAAGAGCATCCGATTGATACCTAAGATTTGGTAGGCCTCTAACAAGTTCTTTCTTGTTAAGCTTTGAGATTAACCTCAAGTTGGCATGACCCAATCTTTTGTGCTAAGTCCATTGCTCTTCATCAACTGACAAAAAGCATTTTACATTTTGATTTGCCAACTCAGAAAGTTTTATTTTATAAATATTGTTCTTTCTCTTTGCTTTAAAAAAAATGGATCCATCCTTTTTACTTTTGACTATACAGGCATTATCACTAAAGTCAATATCATAACCACTATCGCATAATTGACTTACACTTAGTAGGTTATGCTTCAGGCCATCAACCAATAAGACATTATCAATAGAAGGTAGGAATTTCTCACCAACTTTTTCACTTCCAATGATTTTACCTTTTTGGTTTCCTCCGAAACCTACTGTTCCACTTTCTTTAAGTTGGAGTTCTTGGAACATACGCCGTTCTCCCATCATGTGACGTGAGCATCCACTGTCCAAGAACCAGGACTGGTGTTGTAACTCTATTGCTAAGCAGATCTACAACATATACAATTTTGTCCTTAGGTACCCAAATCTTTTTGGGTCTTCTTTTGTTAATTCTAGAAGGAGACTTGTCCTTCTTATTTTTCATTCATAACAAGTACTTCTAATGTGTCCTTTCTTATTACAAAAGGTACAAAGCAGACAGTCACTATGATTGTTGGTATCTTTGATTTTCAAATTTGTGTTTTGAAAGGTGGGTTCCTCTGGTTTGTAACTAAGACCCTTTTTACCATTTTGGCTTACGCCCCAAATCATAGATGCTTGTTTGCTTCGTGTAACACATTCAGCAAGGAATCTTTGAATTCCCTCTTCATATTTTGAAGAGTTACATTCAACCTTTTCCTCAGTCTTAGAGCTGTCATTCACCAAAGGTGATTTTCAGTTTTGAGCTTCTCATTCTCCTCATTGAGTATTTGAAATTCTTTTGAAAGTTTTGAGAATTTCTTTTTCAAAGCTTTATACTCAGTGTTGAGTTTAAAAGACTCATCTAATAGTTCATCAAAAGCTATTTCAATATCAGAAGATGGATTAGAATCTACCTCTTCATCTTCTTCTTCACTATCTGACCCTATGGTAGCCATTAGAGCCATGTTTGCTTGTTTCTCATCATCATCAGATGAAGATGAATCAGAATCATCCCATGTTGCCATGAGACTTTTCTTCTTCTTGCTTTTAAAACCACCTTTCTTTAGTTTCTCAAGTTGTGGACATTCAGACTTGAAATGTCCTGACTTTTTGAACTCGTAGCAAGTAACTTGGCTTTTGTCTTTGTAGTCCTTCTTATCCCTTGAGTCTTGCCTTTCTCTTGAGTCCTTCTTGTGGAACTGCTTTCTGAACCTTCCTTTGTTTTCCCACATACGTTGAATTTTCCTTGATATTAAGGAAATTTCTTCGTTTGTGTCTCCATCACTCTCATCAGACGATGATTCGTCTATTTCAAGTTCAGCTTGTAAAGCTTTGGAGGAAGATGCTTTGTTTGTAGATTTCAAAGCAATAGACTTTGATTTCTTGGGAGGTACTTCTTCATCTAGTTTCAAGCTCATGAGCTCTCAAGGAACTCAGAAGATCTTCAAGTCGCAAGACATTCAGGTCTTTTGCTTCCTGAATAGCAGTGACCTTAGGTCTCCACTTCTTTGGTAGGCTTCTTAAGATTTTCTTAACGTGATCAGCAGTGGTATAGCTTTTCTTAAGAACCTTTAGACCATGAACTAGTATTTGGAATCTTCCAAACATAGTTCCAATGCTTTCACCTTCTTCCATTTTGAAGAGTTCATATTGTCTAACCAAGATATTAGCTTTGGTTTCTTGCACTTGGGAAGTACCCTCATAAGCCATGGCCAGTGAGTCCCAAATCTCCTTGGCAGTATCATTCTTTCCGCATTTCTCGTATTCCTTCTCAGAGATAGCACAGATAAGGAAATATCTTGCTTTCTGATGTAGTTGATAAGCTTTCTTATGCTCTTCTGTCCATTTATCCCTAGGAATGAGATTTTCTTTGGAATCAACTGGTTCGGTGTATTGTTTTTGAACCATATCCCAGGGTTCGAGTTGTTGAGACTCGAAGAAGGATTTAACTTTATCTTTCCAGTAGTTGAAGTTTGTTCCAGTGAAAAAAGGAGGACGGTTAACGTGACCACCAGCTTCATTGCTTGCCATGAATAAAGAATAAGATATTTCCCTCTTACACTGTTAAGTGCTCAACCAAGAGGCTGAGCTCTGGTACCAATTGAACGTGGCAAAAACACAAAAAAGGGGGGGCTTGAATAGGGTTTTAGAAATCTTTTCGCAAAGCTTGTGTGTTTATGAAAACCTTTTCAAAACAACTCATTAATAAAATAAGGCAGTACATAAGTAAAGAGAAGAGAGAAGAGAGTGACACAGTAATTTATACTAGTTCACTATCACTTGATAGCTACGTCTAGTCCTTTCACACACTTGAAGGATTTCTCCACTATAATCAACTTGATTACACTTGAGAGTATAATACTGCCAACCTGGCTATACTCACAACTTCTTAGAACGACTTAGTACAATCAAGCCTCTAAGGAATACAGCCACTACTGGGCTAAATACAATGTTCAAAAATGTTTTGAAGCAATATCAAATAACTCTCACAAAGAGGATATACAATGAAAAACTTAAGCACAATAAATAACTTTCAAACTGAAAGAATAAAAACGATTAAATGCTTTGTTCAATGTGATCTCAGATACTTGGAATGATTTTTGGTTGCTCACTTTGTATCACAGCGTTAACCTACTTCAGTGGATGAAGTATGGTATATATAGCTAGGGTTGTGAATAGTGTCGTTGTGACCCAACAGCTCTTTTCACCTAGGTCAAAAGACTTCAGATCCCCTTTTTGTGGCTTTAGCAAGTCACGTCGTTTTTCACTCTGCTCAAAGCATACTGACACTACAGACAAAATCAAAGTGTTTGTCTCTTGTGAGCTTTTTGAATATTAGACCCTTCGATAGCAAGTTTCCTGATGATTATATTCGTTGAAATTCCCTTTGGCCTTTGATAGCTCATACATTAAAATACTTCATCAATGAGGTCTCTTAAATACGTGAAGTATCCTTAAATAAGCTTTAGTCTATTTCCTATCAGAGCTACACTGTTCACTAGAGTGAGTACTGTTCACCAGAGTGAGCTTGAAACAGAGGCAACTTCTTCAGCGTAGAATTCATTTGCCTTTCATATAACAGAGAGTCTTGTAGAATTGCATGAAGGCTTCCACAGAGTGGTCTAACTATAGTCTGTTGTATGAGTTGACTGCAGACCAGAGCGTTGACCAAACAGAATGTGGTCTCATTAGAGTGTTGTCTGCCAGAGCGTTGACTGACCAAATAGAGTTGACCAAGTCAAGAGCTAGTCTTGCCAGAGCTTGGTTTACCAATAGAGTTGACTGGTCAAACAGAGTTGACTAAGTCATGTATGGTCTCACCAGAGCGTTGACCACCAACAGAGTTAACCAACTTCAGAGCAAAGCTTTCACATCATGTCAGCATCAAAACAGAGGATCAATGCCAGACTTAGATGTGTGAAATTCAAGATTTCACTAAGTCTTATGAGATATCTTCTTCTGATAAATAGTGATTTCTACACACTAACAAACACATCAGACAATAAATTTTTCTCTTAATCATTTGTTATCATCAAAATAACTAAGGGTCATTGTTTCTGAATCCATTTGACTCCAACAGTGTCTTGCTTCTAATGGTCGAATTTACATATCCAAAGATGTCTTATTCAATGAGTTCAAATTTCCTTACTCTAATTTATTTTCTCTTCAGGAAGTTCAAATTTCTAGACCTTTTCCTGTTTCTGTTTTAATACCACATGTTCTTGTTCCTCCTTCTCAGTCACGTTCTCCACTTCCTGTGCACAATTCTAAGTCCTCATCTATTTCTCCTAGTCTTGTTCCTGCACAATCTAGTGATGTTTCTGCTCCTACATAGTCAATTCCTGCACAATCAATTCCTCGCCTCCCGCACAATTGCTCTCGCTTCGCCATTACCCTACAAAGAAGACACAATTCTACAAAGATTTTTTGTTCCCCGCTACTAATGTTCATCCTATGGTAACCAGGTCTAAGACAGGTAATTTAAAGCCTCATGTGTTCACTGCTGTAACAGAACCAAGAACTGTGAAACAAGCTCTTGCAAAACCGAATTGGCTTGCAGTAATGTAGGCTGAATATCAAGCTCTCCTAGCTAATGACACTTGGTCTCTTGTGCCTCTACCACCTCGGAGACAACCTATTGGTTGTAAATGGGTATTCCGAGTCAAGGAAAATGCTGATGGCTCCATTAATAAATACAAAGCCCGCTTAGTAGCCAAAAGATTTCATCAACAAGCTGGCTTTGACTTCAATGAAACTTTCTCTCCGGTTGTTAAACCAGTCACCATTCGAATCATTCTTACTTTGGCCTTGTACTTTAACTGGCCTATCAAACAAATTGATGTCAACAATGCCTTTCTGAATGGCTCTCTCAATGAAAAGGTATATATGACTCAACCACTGGGTTTTGAAAGTGGTGATAAAACTCTGGTTTGCAAACTCAAGAAGTCACTGTACAGATTTAAACAGGCCCCAAGGGCTTGGTATGAGAAGTTAACATCTACCTTACTCAATCTGGGATTCTTGGCTAGTAGATGTGATGCCTTATTATTCATCTACTCCAAAGGCAATGTTTGCTTATATGTGCTCATTTATGTGAATGACATTCTAATTACTGGTAATTCCTCTTCTTCCATTTCTGATTTGATTGCCAAACTCAATGCTACTTTTGCTATTGCTGATGTTGGTTATTTCTTGGGGCTGGAGGTTAAAAGGTTATCTAATGGCTCCATTGTTCTCTGTCAAGCCAAATACATAAAAGATCTCCTAAGTAAAGCTCATATGTTGGATGTTAATGGTATTGCAACTCCTATTGTCAGTTCTACTAAATTAAGCAGATATGGTTCTGCTTCTATGTCTGACCCTTCTGCTTATCGATCTATTGTGGGGGCTTTACAGTATGTGAGTTTAACTAAACCAGAAATTGCATACAATGTTAACAAAGTATGTCAGTTTATGTCACATCCCCTTGAAATTCACTGGAAAGCTGTTAAACGGATTCTGCGTTACTTGAAAGGTACTGCCCATTATGGACTTTTACTGCAGCCAGCAGATTTGAGTGCTAAATTGTCTCTCCGAGCTTATTGTGATTCGGATTGGGCGAGTGATCCTGATGATCGTCGCTCCACCTCTGGCTTCTGTATTTTCCTAGGGCCAAATCTGATTTCTTGGAGTTCCAAGAAGCAAGTTTTGGTTGCTTGGTCAAGCGCTAAAGCAGAATATCGTAGCATTGCCTAGTCTGCTGTTGAAGTTTTATGGATTCAGTCTTTGCTATTTGAGCTTAAGATATCTCATCTTACTCCTACCATTCTCTGTGACAATCTTAGTGCTGTATTGCTATCTCACAATCCAATCCTTCACTCACGAACAAAGCACATTGAATTGGATCTACATTTTATTTGAGAACGGGTTCTGTCAAAGACATTGCTGGTTCAGCATGTTGCTGGTGTTAACCAGCTAGCTGATGCTTTAACCAAGCCTTTTGGTCAAACCAAGTTTGATGCACTGCGAAGCAAGCTCAAGGTTCTTCCCTTTGGTCAACCTGCTTGAGCTTGAGGGGTGAGTATGAGAGGAAGAATTAAAGCGCATGTTTAATTACCTACAGTTAGTTTGTTGTCACCTGCTCTTCCCTGTATCCGGTCATAACCGCTTACCTCTTCGTGTATAAATGCTTCATCGTAGAAGCTCACTGTAACAATGTATTTCTGATTCAGATAATAGAAACACCTTCTCTGCATTTCTATGGCTTCTTACTACTCTATTATTCTAAAATAGGTGTTTAATATGAGTTTGACATGATAAGACTAAATTTTTCAAGGGTTCATTTTTCTTGGTTGGGACCTGTTCCCGAGTAGAACATGGGGTACCTTCGAGGAAGGTTGTAGATGATGGCTCTGCCAGTCATGGAGTCTGTCGTGGGTGCCACCGGTGTGGGTACCTGCCAAGCCACTCTGATGCCAAAGTCAAGTCTCATTTAATATAGTATAGTATGATTAGGGTATTAGAGTTACCTCGTGTTTGTGAGTGAGTCTCCTTATATAGTCGCTAAATGGGCCTAGTAGTAGGCCTCCTGTTTGGGCCCGAAGGGATGATCAATTTGGGGACAACCGATGCAAGTGCAAAGACCCCGAGAGTGAATATTCACCTCTCTATTCGATCGGTCGTATGCTTATCTCTCAACTATTAGCCTGAGTCCTTCGGCCCTGGCCGATTAATCCGATACGGTACAGGACCATTGGGATTGGATTGCTATTTAAGCACACCCAATGAAATTGCCTAAAATACAATGTGTCATTCTTGGCCAACTATAATATATTGTGCAGCTTACAAAATGACATTGGTTTGGTCACTGGCACAGTATGGGGGAGATCCAGCTTTGTCAACTAGTATAAGGAAACTAACTGCACCTACAAAAAAAGCTCTGCAGTCTGAATCCTGCATATGTTGAAAGTTGTTAGGCAATTGTTTCAAAGGGTATTCTAATAAAAAATAATAATAAAAATTTAACGATTTGTTTTTTAATGAGAAATTCCATTTTCGCGTAATTACCCGTAAATTTAGTACATTTTTTAAGAAGAAAAATTTGACATGCAAATATAGGAAAATAAATTGCAATAACGTGAGTGCAGAAACCAAAGGGGGCGGAACCAGAAGAAATTTTTTTTATAATGATTTTTGAAAAGCTTATTTAGCTAAATAAATAAGGTATTAGGTCATTTAAAATGTTTTTCAGACTTAACAAACCAACTTATTTAAATAAATATAAATAATATAATATATTTTTATTGTTATTATTATAAAAAGGTTTTTTATAGATTATAAAATTATATATTTATTTACACTTTTATAGATGTAAGCATATTGACCTACATCTTGTTAAAAAAAACATATTGACCTACATAAATAACTTAATAAACAATAGAGTCTTGATCTTTGAAAATTTATCATAACCTAGTCTATATATTTTCACTCTTATGATTCATGCCCTTTGGTAATAGTAGTTTAGATTTTTATAATTTATAGTTTATCATGCATAAAGTTGATCTTTTTAGCCTATTAATTATTTAACTTATTTAGACATAGGTCATATGATAGACTTTTGACAAGTAACAGGTCAAACTTCGGCCTTAAATTTTTGAAACAGATCATACCTATTTAAGCAAAGTCTTGATTGGCGCAACCTACTTTCCTTTTCCTCTTGTAAAGAGGGTCATGATAAAAAAAATGAATTAGCAAACACAACTTAAATTTTCACACACATACCGTATACATAAATTTAATATATAACATTTTTTGTAAGTAAAAGAAATATATAATTATATCGAGGGAAGGAATATATTGTAGACGCAATTTTTTTAAAAAAGCATAAGTGATTTTTTTTATATTTTTTAATAGAAGTTGAGGGATGATGGGGCTACAAAATAATTCTATATACCAGTGTTAATGAAGTTAAAAACTAGGGATATGTTTGGTTTTGTGGTTGCGTGACTTCTAAAGGGCTCAAACTCAATTTTGCTAATAAGCCGATGACAGCCTTCTTCATATTGAGTGCAATTTTTTTTTTTTATATTAAAAAGTTGGTTTAATTACTCTGTGGGTTCTTGAATTTTTTAACATTTTATAATTGAGTCCCTGCATGGTAAAACATTTTAAATAGTTTGTAATTAGATCCCTGAACTTTTAAGTAAGCTATAATTAGGTCCCTAAACTTTTAGATAATTTATAATTAAGTCTCTGCATTCAGAGACTCGATTACAAATTATTTAAAAGTTCAGGGACTTAATTACAAATTTTTTTGGTTCAATGACCTATTTAAATTTTTTTAAATAGTTCAGAGACCTACGGAGTAATCAAAACTTAAAAAGTTTGGGTGAGTTGAGTCATGGACTCATGGGACTCACTAGGCCTAAAAAGTCCCAATGTTCAATTAGTGCTTATAGAGATATTTATATATTACCCTCGACGAGGTCTCACACCGGCAACAAGATTTAAATCCACGTCCTTATGAGATATGAGTCGTATTCTTATCCCACCATATTGAAAGCAACTTTGAGGTGAAGTTACGGTAGAAACCGCCATCCAAACATGCTATCTTTTTTTTTTTTTTGACAAAATCCAAACATGCTATCAGTTGCCCCTCTGGAACCAACTGTATAAATTCAGTGGAGAAGTGTTGGAATAAATTGCCGAATTGCGATCCAACGAACCTGCAAAATAAAAGCTCGTGAAAATAAAACCTGAGGCGTCAGTGAGAATGCCCTTAAGGATTTATCTGCCTGCTGCGCGCAAATCCCTCAGAGTACAACAGATCCGTCCCGGAGAAACCCGAGGTATCAGAACAGCAAGAAGGAAGAAGAACATGCAATGTTCAAACCCAGGAGAGAGGAGGAGGAGCGTATTTCTGATATGTTGAATTAAAAAACCATTCGGTAGAGGTTATATAAAATCCGAAATATAGCTGTTGGGCAAAAAACGTGTAGTCAGAAAATCCGGGATTAGGATAATGCTAACGTTAGTGGACCTACAAGTCGGGATTAGTGGAAAATAGGATATTGTTACCGTTTTTGGATAAAACCGGGTAAGACTTGGTCATGAAAAAAACAAAACATGGTTTTTCGGATAAGCCTTATCAAGTCAAAAATATTTTCGAAAAAATTAATTCAAAATATAAAAGATAACACAAATCCTTATCATGCGTGCAGGGAGGCAAATTGGAAGATTTATACTGAAACCACCCACTTTGGGACATGCTCATGTGTATGAGGCTCATCTCTTTTCCTAACCACTTTTATCACCTCATGTGACATAGTAGCTTATAAATACTTTGAGTGTTTGAAAGTCATCCTATATGAAACTTCCCCACTTTTGAAATATTTCACAACTAGAAGTATATACTATTTCTCACAATTAAACTTATCCTAAAATTTTTCGCATTGTCATTACATGGAGCCGAGAAAAAGATGGTTCATCTGCTTGTTCATAACTATTTTTTTCATGTGTGTACCGAAATAACATGTATAATAAATAACTTGATAAGTACCTATACCGCCATTTCATTATAAAAAATTAAAAATAAATAGCTTGATAAGGATTTTATCTTTTTAGAATAAGATTATGCAAGTTGATGCTTTGTTCAAAAAACACAAAATTATTTATGTAGCGACCGAAAAATTCGGAGGGATTTGTTCGAGTTTAATAGAGTCGCCATCAATAATTTATTTCGAAGGAAAAAATATTGGAAAAACCTTTATTGAAGAAAATGGTCCTTGAGACCAAATTTGGGTTCGGGAGTCGATTATGCGTAGTGAAGGTATTAGCACCCCACGACATCCTTTCGAAAAAAGGTTACCTCTAATTAATTGTGCAAAATTTATATTAACTTCTAAAAAATATTTATTTCCCTTTTATTTTAAAAAATAGACAAGAATTTACAATGATGAAATAATAAAAAAAAGGGCTTAATAAATGTTGTTTATTTTTGCGCTTGACAGGAGTGTGCTCCTGCTCCTACGTATCTCCGGGTGCAGTGGAGAAATCAAAGGCTACGTAGTTCTTGGAGTAGAAAATGATTGTGTGTTGGTTGATTTTAATTGTATATTTTGGATGGAAAAAGGGTAGGTTTTGTAGGGACCAAACAAGAAGCAATCAAGAGTGGTCCTCACTAACAACCTATTTTGTTTAGAAAATTAATGGTGTTCGTAATGATAAAATGAGAAGCAATCTCGAGTGATCATTACTAGTAAAAAAACTTGATTTCATTCTTATAAAGAAGATAGATTTTCATGGGGATCAAACAAGAAGTAATCAAGAGTGGTCCTCACTAATAACCCATTTTTGTTTAGAAAATTAAGATATTTGCGATGACTAAACGGGAAGCAATCTCGAGTAATCATTACTAATAAATTAATTTTCATGATTTTTATCATGTGATTTTCAAGAAAAATAGGATCTCAAAATTTGTATGTGAAATTTAGTTGAGTGAAAATGTACTAGTTTGACTAGTTTAAAAAAAATGTCCATGTTCATTAAATAAATGATGAGAAACAAATGGGCTTAAGCCCAACATTTAACAAAAAGACTAACTACAAAAAAAAGGGGGTTTGACGTTAAGTGGGCTGAGGCCCAGAAAAAATAAAAAAAGCAGATGGATTAAAAAAAAGAAAAAGGGTGGCGTAAAAAGGGAGGATGGGCTGAAGCCCAGTCAGCAAAAAAACAAATAATAAAATAAATAAATAAAAGAGGAAGGGGGTATCACTTACGGGTTTCACTTGAAACCCTAGTTGAAGAAAAGCTACGCAGCGCAGCGAAGGGGAGACAGCGAAACTTCTATGGCGTCGAGAGAGAGAAGTGATTGGGGAGAGAGAAGAAAGGGAACGCTGGGGAAAAAGGGAAACGAGGAAGGTGAGGAGAGCGATCGCCACGAGGGAGAAGGGGACGCGGCCGTCGCGTGCCATCCCTGGTCGCGCGCGGCCGCAAGCGAGAGATCTGTGGTGAGAGAGAGATGAGTTGACACAAGGAGGAGAAAAGGGGGACGAACGCCACCGAGGGAGAAGCGCGAAGAGGAGGCGTGAGAGAAGGTGTTGGGGGAGAGGTACGGCCGATGCAAGGAGGAGAAGGAAGGGGTGGTGGCGGCGTGGGTTGACACAGGGAGGAAAAAGAGGGAAGGGGGGAAAAGGAGGACGGCGGCGGGGGTGGTTCCGGCGTGGTGGTCCGGTAAGAAGATTTTTTCTATTTTTTTTATCTGAATCGCTATTTGTGCTTCCTAACCTTCTCTTCCTGATTTCGTTTTTTATTCCTTTCTATTGTTTGTTCTGTTATTCTCTCATTTTCCTTTGTTTGATTCTATGGCTGTTTGTCTCATTCTGCAAAAACCTATGTTAACAGGCTAGGACATGGCAACACTCATTCACGGCATTTTGGGATTAAAGCAAAGCACAGAAATTTGGTTAATGGACTACCTGAGTGGATGTGGTTGATGTGGAAGGTAACGATACTGTTTTTTTTCTTCTTTCTCCTCTACTTTTGCGGTCTCCCCTACTGTGCTACTGCCTCGTTGCTCTCTCTTAATCTTTTTCTGTATTTGGGTTGAATTAAGACTCCAATGTGAAGTCCTTAATTCTTTGTTCGGTGGTAGAAGTTTCAGAAAATTTTCTCAGAAATTCCCCCCTCTTCTCTGTTTGTGTACTGATATTTATAGTAGCTGATAAGCCCTAATAGGACAATAGTGGCCTGCTGGTTGCAGGGTTGTGGGAGGGCTGAAGGATACAGGGGTGCAGAGTAGTGCCTGCAAAGCTGCTTGGTTGGAGAAAAAATGGAAAAAAGCAAAGGAACAAGAAGAAAGCACCTTGGACCCATTCTCAAAATGCTTCTGCCTCTGTTGGTTTTGTTGCTTCTGTTGCTTCTGCCTCTGTTGGTTGTCATGCGCAGGCTCTGCCTTGTTTTATTTTTTTCTTTCTTTTTTTTGTTTTGTTATTGTTATTTATTGAATTTGTAAATGGACTTTGTTTGGACTGTTTGTATTTTTCTGTAATGGACATGGTTATTATTGTTTTTTTTTTTGGGCTTATGCTTGTGATTGTAATTTATAACAAAAAAGCCATCCATTTGCACCTCTTTTTTTATTGCAATTGGGCTGAAATTAGCCCAAAGGATTAACAAAAATGAACCCAAAATGTGTTGCTAAGAAAAAAGTAAAAACAAAAATAAAAATAAATTACGAGAGGTAGGTGGACAAAATTGGGGTATAACAATTTATCAAAAAAATAAAATAAAAGACACAATTAAAATTTGAGAAATTTCATGTATCCCAAAAAAATTAGAATTTTCGTAAATTACCAAAATTCTTTACTGTTAACTCAATTTTAATAAATTTTTGTAACATACTCTTTTATTATTTCCGATTATAATGAAATTTATCTCAAAATGAGCAATACAATTAATTTTTTTCATATCTGCCTTACATCATACTCATTAGAGCTGTCAAATAGGGTTGTGGCCCGTGAGCCAACCTGGCTCATCCCGGCTTATCAGTGTGTTGGGTTGTAAAAATTACGGCTCACCATGATCCCAAGTCATCGTGAACCGACCCACTGAACCTGCAGGCTGAGGTCGGTTACCCCGAGTCGAGCCGGACCAACCCACCAACCTAACCAAACAAGAGGCGATAAAAAATATGATGTGACGTTTATCGATGATTTTTCAAGATACACTAATATTTATTTATTAAGGCATAAAGATGAAGCGTTTGATATGTACCTTTCTTATAAAGCCGAAGTAGAAAATCAATTGAATAAAAAAATAAATAAAAGAGTTAGATCCGACTGAGGTGGTGAATATTTTTCTTTTAGTGTTTTTTGTGAAAAATGAGGCATTATACATGAAATTACTCCCCTTATTCATCTAAATCAAACGACATGGCTGAAAGAAAAAATAGAATGTTAAAAGAAATGATGAATGTGATGTTGATTAGTTCTTCTGCGCTAAACAACCTTTGGGGTGAAGCGATATTAACCGCATGTTTTTTACTAAATAGAACTCTCCATAGGACTACCGGTAAAACATCCTATGAGTTATGGAAAGATTATCGACCTAACTTGAAATATTTGAAAGTGTGGAGGGTGTTTTGCTAAGGTAATGCTGCCTGGACCCAAGAGAAGGAAAATTGGTTCTAAGAGTTATGATTGCATGTTTATAGGATATGCCGAACATAGCGCTGTCTATAGGTTCCTCGTAGTAAATAGTGATGTACTTGATTGCAACATAATCATGTAAACAAAGAATGTTAATTTTTTTTTAGAACATATTTCCTTTGAAATATGCAAGTACATCTAAATAGCCATTAGAAATTGCTTATGAGGATTTACACGAGGACCTTAGAAGGAGTAAAAGACCAAGACAAGATATATCATTCGGAAATGATTTTTATACTTATCTTGTTGAAAATGATCCTGAAACTTTTTCTGAAGCTATTTCTTCTTCTGATGCAAGTTTTTGGAAACAAGCTATTAAAACCGAAATTGATTTGATTCCAAAAAAATAAAACTTGGATTTTAGTAAATTTACCTTGAGGAGCAAAACCAATTGGTTGTAAGTGGTTTTTCAAAAGAAAATATAACTCTGATGGTTCGATTGAAAAATACAAAGCTAGATTAGTAGCAAGGGGGTTTTCGCAAAAACAAAATGTTGACTATTTTGATACTTTTGCTCTGGTAACGAGAATTTCTTCAATTCGAGTTTTAATAGCTTTAGCTTCTATTTATAATCTTGTGATTCACTAAATGGATGTAAAAACTACTTTTTTGAATGGTGATTTGGAAGAAGAAATATATATGACCCAACCTGAAGGATGTGTAGTTTCTAGTCAAGAGAATAAGGTGGGCAAACTCTTGATATCTCTATATGGTTTAAAACAAACACCAAAACAATGACATGAAAAATTTAATCAAATTTTGATCAGTGATGATTTCTCCTCTATTGAAGTTGATAAGTGTGTTTACACTAAATCAGTGAATGGAGAACATGTTATTATATGTTTATATGAGGATGACATGCTCATTTTTTGTACTTGAACTGATATCGTGATTAAAACCAAATCTTTCTTTGCATCTAAGTTTGATATGAAAGATATGAGTGAGGCAAATGTAATATTGGGAGTTAGAATAATAAGGAAGGGTGATAGTATAATACTATCCCAAGAATATTACATTGAGAAACTTCTTAGAAAGTTTGGTCATTTTGACTCTAATTATGTGAGTACCCCTTATGAAGCTAACTCTCACTTATAGAAAAATAGAGGTGATCCTGTTAATCAGTCTCAGCATGCCCAAGTAATTGGGAGCTTACTGCATTTGATGAACTTTTCTCGACTAGACATTGCATACTTAGTGCGTCGATTGAGTAGATATACTCATAATCAGAGCCAAGATCATTGGGAGGCACCTTCTAAACTCATGAGATATTTAAGAGGTTTCATGAACTATGATATTGTGTTTAGTGTTTCCCACTGTACTAGAAGGGTGCATTGATGCTAACTGGATATCTGATTTAGATGAGACAAAATCCACTAATGGTTATGTATTCACGCTTGGTGGTAGTGCGATAACTTGGAGATCAGCCAAACAAAACAATAATCGTGCGATCAACTATGGAGTCATAGTTTGTAGCTTTGAAGTTGACTAGTATTGAAGTTGGGTGGTTAAGAAATCTCCTAGAAAAAATTCCATTGGGAATAAAACCAACCACATCAGTGTCAATATATTATGACAGCCAATCTGCAATAGTCGTTGCAAATAATAAGACTTACAATGGTAAATACAAACATGTACAGTTAAGACATAATGTGGTAAAACAACTGCAAAAACAAGGAACAATATCGATTAATTATGTGAAGTCAGGAGTGAACTTGGTCGATTCTCTGACAAAGCTCTTGGGGAGGAAATTAATTTGTGAAACATCGAGGGGAATGAGACTTGAGCCAATTGAAATTAACAAGTGATGGGAACCCGACCTTTGTGATTGGAGACCCCATGAAAAAGGTTCAATGTGGTAAGAATAAGTGACTTGTTAATTCTATAGCACTAAATTATTTTACTCAGTCCCTTTCCTATGGTGTGTTTGAGTAAGTGCTAGACGCTGCATTACTGAAATATTTTTTAATGATTTTCATATCCCTTATGGGTGGTATATGATTTGCAGCATACACTTGATGAAATCATCTATATGAATATCAAGTGGGGTTGCTTGCATGAAATCGTGGCGAGATCTCTAGAGCACTCATGAATACAAGACATGCGCATGACCTATTAGGGAAAAACGGTGTAATAGCATGAATTGTGAGGGTGTAGTGTGATTAATTCACCTCTAATATACATAAGAGTGTCTTGGGTTTCACAACTTGCCACACCAATTCACTGTGTGTTAAGTCTTATCAGTCTTGGCTTGGTTCTGTAGCTTGCTACCTAGGACTGATGCGTTACATCTAAGATGTTGACCCACGAAAATTCTTTTTCAAAATTTATTATTTTTACACTTTTGAAATATGTGGGAGATTTTTGTATTTTATGTGATATTTCAAAAGTGGGAAGTCTCGTATTGCCTAGTCCTTAAACCCTTTAATTGTTTATATATTACCATGTTATTTGGAGTTGTAAACAACTAGACAAAGGAAATGGGCTCACGTGCACAAGCTTGGGCCCAAATGTGTGGTTTCAGTGTAAATCTTCTGATTTGCACCCCTGCGCGCATGATATAGGCTTTTGATCCTTTTTATTTCTTTATTTTATTTTCTGCGAAAATATTTTGGACTTGAGAAGCCTGATACAAAAATCTTGATTTTTAGCCGTTTTATTTTTGACTTAGTCTCAAAATGTATTTGGACCTTATCTTGACCAAGTACATGATTACCTATATGTTACTCACTAATGCTTTATAAGGTTAATGTTTCTTTTTAATCCCGGATTTTGATGCCACTTATACTACACGTTGGTACCCACTATCTCCCCAATGGTTATATTATTTTTCTTTTTACCATTTAGTGTTAGATGATCAGAAAAACTCTACCCTATTTCTCCTCAAAATATTATTTGGGTTCCTACATTGCCTAGTTTTCTTCTTCTTACTGTTCTGATACCTCAGGCCTACACCCGGGATGAACTTGTTGTACCCCGGGGGATTTGCACACTGTGGGCGGATAAATCCTTAAGGGCAGTCTTACTGACGCCTCAAGTTTATTATCACTGGTTTTTATTTTGCAAGTTATTTTTCATCCGTTGTTCGATACTCGTGGATCGTGTTGTGCTGCTGGCCAATTTTTACAACAACAATGTAGTCGCAAAGGTTTCAAAAACCTTGAAGTGGCGATTGCAATCACGGTCACAAACCTTTATTTAAAATTAAAACCTTGAGGAGGATGCTCAATTTTTCTTGTATTCCTTAAAGATGTTTCTTCAAGTGGACTACTTGTTTTATTTCTAGTCTCTCTGTTCTGATCAAACACGCCAGGAGCATAACTAGCTGGATTATCGTTATCGGATGACCCATCACTGCAGACACACTCTTTTTCTTAACCCGATTGGTGTTAAATGATTTGTTTTGGCGTGGTCTTTTGGAAGGAATTTCAAAATCGTCATCTATAGAGGTTTCCACATATGAAAAAAATTGTTTTTTCTTGGAAGATCTTGTAACATTAAATCTTGAAGAATCAACATCTATTTCTTGATCATTGACACCTTTCATTTCATCATTATTTCGAGCATTGAAACATATTGTTCTTTCCCTATAGCTTCATAATGAGGTTATTACAAATCTTCAGTGGGAAGAAGAAGTGGGAAGAGAGAATGCAAAAATTGAAAGGAAAGTGAAAATGAATTATATTTTCATTGAATGATAATCTGATACCATTGTTAGCTATTTATAGATAATTTAGAATAACATAGAAAATGCAAACTATAGAGAATAACACAGTAACAAAACTGTAATAGAATAACTACCCAGTTGTTATACCTTCACTGACTTAAAAGTGTTAGTTAAGGCTTACAAGTTACTCACATATATAATTGATATTCCCCTCTCAATTAAGCTCATGGTGGCACGAAGTTTGTTTGATCACACCCAATAAGCTTGTTCCTTATCTCTAATTCAAATCTCTTTTGGAGACAATGCTTTCGTAATTTGGGAGTATGTAAATGAGGCATTGGTCGAGGCACATAATGGTATCACATACCATAGGAGGAAAAAGACTTGTTACTTTACCGCCACTTTTTTATTTTGTTTTGACTTATATATTGTATTTGTCGTACTTTATGTACAAAAAATACACTATTTTTTTAAAATATCTATTTTATCACACTACTTGATTGTGTATTAATTTAATGTACGAATACACTTTGATTGCGTATTAATATTTTTTTAGGGTACCTATTTTATCACACTTCAAGCATATGTGAAAAGATTAAAAAACATAAACAAATACCTTTTG
Source organism: Calophaca sinica (assembly GCA_037113605.1). NCBI lineage: Eukaryota > Viridiplantae > Streptophyta > Magnoliopsida > Fabales > Fabaceae > Calophaca > Calophaca sinica. The sequence continues at coordinate 106,138,425 of CM073735.1, read as the reverse complement.
GAAATAAACTTTCGAAAGCAAAAAATAAAATAAAATTCAGAAGCTTGACTTGAGAATGTATATAATATAACATATGTTCTGAAAATTAAGTTCTGAAAGGTTAAACACATTCAAATGCTTTCTGGAACTTAATTTTTGGAACATGTGTTATATGCATTCTAGAATGTATAAATAGTCTAGGAGTTAAATTCTGGAAAGCACTTGAAATTTAAAAAAATAAATGAGCCGAACACTAATTTAGTCCCTGAAATTGTACGACGTTGTCAATTTTGTCCATGAAATTATTAATATTCCAAAATAGTTATCGAAATTGAAAATCTTTGATTATATTAGTCATTTTGGATTGGTAAATTTAGCCTTTGAAATTGTCTGTCGACTAATGCTATCAGGAATTTTCAAATATATGCAGGGATCATTTTGAAATTTCGCTAATTGCAAGGGCTAAGTTGACAACATCCTACAATTTCAGGGACTAAATATATGATTCGCTCGAAAAAAAATCCTAATTCTTCTTCTCTTTTTTGATTTTTGAGGGGTGACTGCTACATACACCCCTATTTTTTTTATACATACACCTCATTCTCCTGCACTTATACAAAAATACATCTATCCCCATAAAACCATACATCTCCCATGCGATATTCTTTTTTCTCTGGTTTTTGCAATTTTTTGAAAACTAAGATTCCAGACTTTGTTAATATACCTTGTCAAGCTGAGCGCCCATAAACTTTGTTTCCGGATGTTGTGCAGTCAAGTTGAACGTCTGGAAACTTAATTTTCGAATGTTAAATTAACAACACACCGTCTGAAAACTTAGTTTCCGAATGTTAAAATTAGTTTGTTGGCGGGTTCTATCGTAAACAAGTGTGATAGGTAGTACCACGGTGCACAAGTAATTTTTACCATTAGATTAAGATATTTCTCACATCCTTAGGATAGACCCTCAATGCACCCTCTGCATTGAATTATTTTCTCTTTCTCTCTCTCTCTGGCCCTTCCCTGCAATCGTGGTGGCGTACACGAAGAGTGCACCCACTGCACTCTCTTTGACCCTCAAATTTGACTGCTTCAACTTCACAATCGATGTCCATTTTTTCATTTCTTCTATTTTTTTTCAAATCTAAATAATTTTTCTACTAACAAATTACAAATTTTGAGAGATTACAATAAGGAAAAAGGAAATCAGTCAAAAGGGCCATCGTCGCCAGAGTCCTTTCTGCGTCGCACTTCTCGAAGCCAGCGAGCCGGTCAACGAGCACTACAGGTGCACTGACGACCACTGTATGGTGTCGCGTTTGCTTCACTAGGCAGAGCGCGAACAAGGCCTTGATCCCAACCTTGGGTGTGCGCAGGTACGAGATCACGTTCCTGAGTATCTTGACAACGCCGTCGTAGATCCCGTCGACATTGCTCACTTGAGCGCGGATCTCTGGCGAGTGAGTCCTGGAGACAACGATCTCGATGAGTGCGACCGAGTTATCGACGCAAGAGAAAAAATTAGTCCCAAAATAAGTGTCATGTTAGGTTTTCAATATAATATTAATTACTTTTTTTTTTCATTTTTATCATCAAATTAATAATGAGTACATCACTCCCAAGTCATTATACTCTACTATGCATCTATGACAATTGTTAATACCCAAAGGTTAATAAGGATAATTTTGTAAAATTGATACACTATTTCATTCATTTATAACTTTTCCTTAATACTACCTCCGGTCCAATTTATAAGAGACAAAACTAAAATTTGGTTTATTGAATAACTCACGTATTTAATCTATAATATAGATCAAATACATGAGTTATTCAATGAACCAAATTTTAGCTTTGTCTCTTATAAATAGAACTGAAGATAGTATATGTGAAAGTTCCTAATATGACACTTATAATGGTACTGAGAGAGTATTAACAAACACATAAGTCCGAAAATTAAGTTTCCAAAAATTTACGTAACAGAGAAATATAGACGCCTGTATTTTCAAAGAACTAGGGGTATTTTGGGTATAATGTTTTATATAAGATATGTGGTGTATGTATGAAAAATTGGAGTGTAAGTAGCATTGCCCTTTTTGTAGTTATTTTTTGTTCAAATATTAGCCCGGAGAAAAAGCCCATTTCCTTTAAAAAAAAAATAAGTAGGTTTTCTTTTTTTGTGTGGCAATTACTCTCTTTCCGATTCCCCCCTCCCTCTCTCTCTCTGTCTCTCTCCCTCTCTCCCATCAACCCTCCGATAGCTGATTCCAAATGGGTGTATTGTTCTGCAAATGGTTGTTCCTATCAATAATAATCACTTGAGGGAGTGGGTATAGTAGAATGCTTCACACCAATTGCTCCAAAAAAATGTACCCTTACCAACCACAACCCTTCACCAACTTGCAGCAACAGCAACCGTACTATTCTCCAAACCCCTTCTTGTTCTCTTTCCCCGTCACTTCAGATTCTTCTCTTCATCCTCCAGGCACCAATCCTATTGGAAATTCAAACCCTTTTTCTGTTTCTGCTTCTGCTTATGGTGCCCAATCTACAGATTCTCAGAATTGGATCGTCAAACAAGCTGAACCAATCAGATATGATCTGGTCAGTCCCCCCTTTTGATTAAAGTTTTCAGATTTGGGAACAAAATCTAATTTTTCTCATGTTTTGCCATTTGGGGTTCTTTCTCCCTATCAATCAATTTATGCATTTTTTTTGTTCTTCTCTTTCATTGATGTGTTTTTTTTTTCTTTAAATTATTGTTGCATTGTTGTTTAGTTAAGAAATAATGGATAAATTCAGATTGAGTTTTTGACTTGTTGATGGAAATGTGTGTGGAGTTCCAATATATAAGTGTTGTGAGATAAAGGAGAGGCAATGGCATTATTTTCATAATGATTTGAATATTCGCCTCTACACCAACTAAAGTGTCATGATCTACCCATGTAAGTTTTCATTTTAGTGGAAAACCCAAAAGTTTTCTAGTGATGGATGGAACTAGGAAATTTTCATGGTAGTAATTAGGTGTGAGTGTCTTCGCGTGGATATCTCTTGTAGGATTGTTACTATGATTCTTTTCAAAAACCATTTGAGAAATGTGGAAGGAAGAAGATGAATGATGAAAGTGGGGTATTTTTGATGATTTATTTATGTTGATTATTGTCAAATATTTAATGTAACTAGAAATGGGAGAATTGTGATATATATTGTTAATGGGTGTAATGTGTTCAATTATATAAATCAGGGTGAAAAGTGCAATGATAGCAATAAATTAGGGAGGTAAACTGCATCTGGTCCCTTCTGTTAGGGTTTTAAATTTAATTGGAAGCTTCAGATTTTCATTGTAGTTTTGAATTCTAATGCTTCAAATATGTAGGCTGTTGGTTCATCACACGAGACTTCATCTGCATCGGCAAGTATGCCTTCCACATGGAATGCCACATGGTCACATCAATCTTTTGCTAATGATACTACGGTAATGTTTCCTAACCAAACCAGAGTCACCAAACCTTTGAGATGTGAAGTATGTAAAATTGATTGCAATAGCAAAGATGTTTATGAAAAGCACTTATCGGGAAAAAAACACGAGGAATTTGCAGGTACAGATTAATCCTACTATTGCATTATTACCAGAATCATCTCATGCAAATGTACAAAGTCACCCAAGTAGCATCCAAGGACAAGTGTTAATTGGTCCTGTAAGCAAGGAATTAGAGCCTAAGCAACATGTGGTTTTGAGTGGCGGTGCAACTGTTGATTCTGCAAAGGTTTGCTCAGTATGCAATGTTGTGTGCAATAGTCAAGACGCATATAACAAACATCTTGCTGGGAAAAAGCACGCTGCTCAGGTGAATTGTAAAGTACATTGTTCTTTTTTATACAATGCTTTTATATATTTTGCTGTTTTCTCTTCATTCTATATAATATTTAATAATTACTTAGGAGAATTGTACTAACCTCCCTTGAGGTCTCCTTAAACTACACACAGACCCCCTCTTGTTTTTAAAAGACACTTATCTCCCCTATGCTCACGCCGTTCCGTCATCGTTAGAGGGAAAAAAACATTTTACAGTTTGCTTTCGTTCTCGCATTTCTGAAACTTGAATAGTGCCCTAGTATAAATGGTGCCACAGATGCATTTGTGGTTTGTCATCCTGGAATGGAAATGTATGCTCCTGAAATGAAGTTGCCAGAACGAGAAATGAATATGCGGAAATCACGACATAGAACTGCTCCCCATTCTTCCCCGTAAAAAATAATCCATGCTGAGAAACACTTAGAAAACTGATTAGCTTGCTTGAGCAGGCAGCTACACTGTCGCCAAATGAAGTCACAGGTTCAGGTTAATAAGCTGCATCTACTATTGGCTGCATATACTCTTAATTTTGGAGGTGGTTCTTATACTAGTTTCATTCCACGCCAAATAAAGTCACGGGTTCAGCCGATTTAGTTTCATTCCCTCTTAAATTAATGGTTATCTTTATCAAATCTTGAGAAAAGATTATTGCCGTATGTTATTTCAGAGGACTTAATTCAAATGGTAATAAAGGGCAATATAGGTCATTATTTAGTCTTGTCATGAGCAAGGGCACTCACCAGATGAAATAGTTCAACATATGGGAAAAAAAAAAACCCGGTGTAGCATCTGTTTCATACATCACCATGTAGTTGATGAAATAAATAAGGGAGGTTAGTGTATATTTAAAGACTAGAGGGGGTATGTGAGTCATATAAAAAGACCTAAGGGAGGTCAGTGCAATTTCCCCTAATTTCATTGCTTATCCACACACAATGCACACCAATGGCACCCTCTTGTAGACATAATTTCTTAAACTCATTTCTTATAATAAAATTAAATTATTCTGACAGAACCAGAATATTACAAAGAGGAGAAATGGTTTTCAGTTGTTACCTATTCTCTTGGTCATGGTTCCGAAACATTGTTGTTGGAATCAATTTTTGTCTTGATTGGATACAAAAGGCAAGATAGGATTGGGTGGGAGTGAATGCATTAAAGAGGAAATCGGGTTGCAGCTATTGTATCATGACCGCAATAGTCACAATTATTCACAATTTTCTATAATTTCAAGATTCATGACATAAATGCAACCATACCTTGCTGTCAAGTTTCATATCTTAGAAAAGAAAGTTTTGGACATGTGTTGAGATCTATAAAATCCCTAGTAAAGAGACTAGATCATATAGAGGGTAGTCCAATAGCTAGAGGAAGAAAGAAACCAAAATTAAGCTCTAGGCTGAACTGTTTAAAAGGATTTAGATCTAAATGTTTATCATGAGAGATCATTTACGATACAACTTTATGGCATTATTTGATCCATATAGCTGACCATACTTGGTGAAAAAAAGACTGTTGTTGTTATTGTTATATCACTATTAAATATGACTATAATCAATAGTCTGGCGGCAGCGGCGGCTCTGGCGACTGTTTTGGGACCAAACGGTGGTATCCCTTTGACACGTAGCAACCAAATTGAAATGAGACTACGCTTAGCCTTGACGGCGACTGAACCCAAAGACTAGGAGCTAGGGTTTTGAAACCTTGCTCTGGATACCAACATGAATAATATGGAACGAATAACTTGCATTACAAAATGAGACAATACATATTTATACAACGGGGAATCTCTCAAAATAAGGAAATATTGGAAACTACGGAAACTGTGCCAACGATAATAAATAGAGAGAAAATCCTAATTGTGACTATAACCAACAATCACAAAGAAGTCATAATTTCCTATTATAAATAGAGATGTCAAGAGGGCGGGGGCGAGAAGTACTCTCCCGTCCCCCATATTGCCTCCACTCCCCGATCCCCCGCCATGGGTAGTTTTTCTCCCCCGTCCCCATCCCCCGCAGGGACCCCGTAAGCATAAAATTTAGCAAATAAACAACATAGTTTAAACAGAAAATGTAATTTTATATTATTTTGAAAATTTATTATTTAATATATGAAAATAGAACCATTATATTTTTTTATAAGCTAAGATAATTTTATTAAGTGAATATCTAAACTATGTTTTTTTTTTTAAAAAAAAAAAAGACAAAAAGAGACACATATACATATATTTAAGGGTATTCTTGTAATCTTCTTAGGAACGTGGACCCCGTGGGACGGAGAGTATGATCCCCATCTCCGAAATGCAATTCAGGGGAATATTCCTCCTCATCCCCGCGGGGATCCCCACTTATAGGTACAAATTGACATCCCTATTAGTATAAATCATGTCATAATGTCCAATTGTAAGTCATGTGTAAAGACAAACAATAATTCAGGGATAACATAAGGGAATATACATTACATATGATCTTTTTAATTTCCTTTATTTCAACTTTTTAAAACTATTTCAAAAAAAAAAAAAAAAAATATCCCAGCCAAATTCCATTTTCTAACCTTTGCAATTTTTGATTAGTTAAATATGATAAATAAATATCTTATGTTGTTTTTCTTAAAATTGCTAGGTCAATTAAGTAAAAAATTTAATCATCTGGTTTTAGAATTTTGATGAAAACAGTGGGAGCCTGATATGACCAATGACCATACAGGAAATGATGAACTCAATTTTTAAATTTTTTGTTGTCAGCTTTTACAATAGGTAAACAGTCATTTTGGTCCTTGAATGTGTGAGGCGCTATCACTATAGTCCCTGAATATATCAAAATTATAAAAACATCCCCGAATGTTTCTTTCGTTAGTCAGTTTGCTCCTCGAATGTGTCTTTCTTTAGCCAGTTTGGTCCCTAAAATGAGTAACAGAAGACACATTCGGGGATATTTTTGTAATTTCGATACATTTAGGGACTACGATGACAGCGCCTCACACATTTAGGGATCAAAATGGCTATTTACCTCTTTACAATTGATCTTTTGTTTTTTGTAGTGACCTGCTTGCAAATGGAGACTTTTTTGTTCAGCTAGATTTTATTATTATTACTACTTGTTTGCTGTCAGTTTCCTTGGTTGTATAGATTAATCAAACTGTTGTATTAATACCTACATTTTGCTAAATTGCACATTTTATTCATTGCTTTACCTGTTGAAATGCAAGAAAAGTTTAAGATGGGGAACCATTAGGGGAATGTTTCTGAGCTGATCATTGTTGGTAACTTCTTAGGTTGGCTTGATTTCTAATAATGGCATTGGTCCATATGTTGCCGAATTCAAGCGTCGCGGTATTGGTCCTTGGAAAAAAGCTGCAAAAAAAATCAAGGTTGCTCAATCTGCATGGTGTGAAGTTTGTAAGATCAATTGCAACAGCAGGGATGTGTACATTACACACTTGGCCGGGAAGAAACACCTGAAGAACTTGGAGAAACTGTCAAATCCAAAAATCGATGCCGGTACCGGTGCCACTGCAGCAAATGCTTCGCAAGGCACAGTAAAGCCGTTAATTGGACCGGAGGAAAAGCCAGGTACTAATAAACCAAAAAAACCGAAGGCACCAGAAATGGATATTGAAACAAAGAAACAAAAAGTTGTGGAAGGAGGGGCTGCGGCAGGTGCGGTTAGATTGTGCGCTTTGTGCAATGTTGTGTGCAACAGCCAAACAGTTTTTGATTCTCACATTGCTGGACATAAACATGCTGCTATGTTGAAGAAGGCAGGGTCAAGCATTGGTTGAGATGGTTGCTGTCATTGTTGTGCCATCTAATCTCAGAGAGAGTATGCAGTGGTCATTTTTCTTTGGTAATGGTTAAGTTTCGACCCTTTCATGTGACATTGGATGTCTTGTATAGCCTTTTTTACTTGTTTTGTGTTTTGGAATACAAGTGCTTTACAACACCCTTGATGCATGGAAGTTTACGAAATTTATATATTAGCATAAAAGTTTATGCAAAGCACGAATCAGTAAGAGTAATGTTACATACAAACATTTTTTTTTTATATATAAAAGTTTAGGTGAGTTAGGTCTTGGAGGTTCATCAGGGTTAGCGAAAACTTCAAGCCTCAAATAGCGCTTACAGATAGTGACGGAATTAGAAATAATTATCCAGGGGGCAAAAATATATCACGGCGGTGTGGTGCTGTTGTTTTGAAGGCGATGCAGTGTGGTCGTGGAACAAGAAGACCAATGTGATGCACATGTGTTGTGCTATTATCAACAATCAATTTGTTTTGAATTTGGGGATTAGGTTTGCCGCTAGAGTTATTATTTTTTTATTCAACTTAATGATTTGTTTTCTATATTTTTTTAAAGGAAAAAGGACTATCAAGTTGGTGTAAGACGTGTCACGTGTAGTTGACTTGCTTTTTGTTTTGAAATTAATTTATATAACAAGTATTTCTTTTTTTTTTTACAACCTTATATAAAGTATATTAATTTATAGGTGGGGGGCGAATGAAATTGATAGGTGGGGTGGGGGGCGATTAATTTTTTTCAACATGGGTATCGGTGGATTTTGTAGTTGTTGGGGGGCGATCGCCCCCTAAATTCACCTACTTGGGTCCGTCCCTGCTTACAGAGGTTCTTATATATTACCCATTAACGAAATTCTTGCATTGACAACACGATTTGAACTCACGTTCTTGTGGGATATGAGTCAAATCTTTATTAACTGAACCAACTTTTGTCAGCTATATACAAACATTTATGTGCACACCATTCAATTCGTTAGTATAAAATCAAAGACTTCATTGTTCTAAGTGAGATAATCAATGCAAAAATAGTGATATCCCACAACCATTTTCCATGAAGAAAAATCCACAAGACAAATTACAAGAGGTGCAGACCATAAATATCTAAAATGAAGATATATAACCCTAAGGGGTCGTTTTAGTAGAGCGTGACAGGGCTTATATTTGAAATGTGAGTTCAAGTCCTCACTAGTTTTTTTTGAGTGAGATAAACGTAATTCCCTTCGTAAGTGCTTATTGAATCCAGAGGTTTTCCTGTCTTTGACTGGGCCGCCATCATTTCACCCAAATTTTTATTTATAAAAAAACGCAAATATACTAATGTATTTAGCGTGGTAGGAAAAATAAGGGTGGGTCACCAATTTTAAAAAATAGGGTGTATCGGGTTGTTTATGGCGTTCTACTTAAGTTTTTTTAAAAACTATTTTTTTTTTCAGATTGGTAAAAATTCTTTAAACAATATATGCATGTATCATCTACATTACGTTGTTTTTGCAAAGTGATATAAATTATTTCTACTAATTTATTTAACAAATATTATGCAGTGGATAATGAGGTTATAAGTTACTCTAACTCTTCCACTAATGGTGTGATTGTTACGCGAGAAAAGTCGGGGAGGGGAGAGAAGAAGAAGCACACCACTTCCATTGTTTGGAACACACAAGAAATAGCGACGAGAGATAAAATCGACGTGGGACCCACATATTTTTTAATCTCCCCTAAACTGAGAAGAAGAGGAAGCGGGAGCTTGAATGTTCCATTTATTCCATTTGTGCCCTTTCTCTGTCCATGTGTTTTCTTTAACACTTTTTTTTTTATAAAAATAACGGACAGTCTTTTGTGAGAGTATATCTCGCTGCATGTTTTATTTTGATTAATTAATTCAATTTAATTAATTAAATATTAAAATAATAACTAATTTAATTAATTTAGTTAATTCTCAAACTAAATTAATTATTACAAATCATTTTAATTAATTATTTAATTAATTCATTAATCAAGATAATTTAATACTTTATTTTATCTAATGTATATTTATTTACTAAAATCAAATTAAGAAATTTAATAAATTAATTAATTGAATTTAAATAAAAAATATATTTTGATGGAAGATTTCAAGGGTATTTTGGTACTTTTTGAAACAATCACCACTTCTTTCTTCTCTATTTCTTCTCTTTTTCTCTTATACCAATCAATACCTCAAATCTACTATACTTCTCCTTTATTTCTCTCTTCTCACATTTTTCTCCCTTCTCGCTTTCTCTTCACAACCAATCACATTACAAGTGTAGAAATGAGATAATAAGGATATGAAGTTCTATTAAATCAATGCATCATGTTGAAATAGTAAAAAGGAAAGATAAATTCAGATGCTGCCACTAAGCTTCATTTTTGTTCACTACAAGTATGCGAAAGCATACAAAAAATTTTATCAAGCTGCTTTCAATTCAAAGTTTATCATTTAATATGGATGTTTGTCTCTCGATAAATTTAAAACAAACCGATAAAGATACAAATCTTGCCACTAAGCTTCATTTTTTCAATGTAAACAAGCTTTTGTTTTGCCACAAATTTTATCCTGACAAAATAAGTTGGGCTTTTTCTAACCACACCCCCTGTGAGCTTTTTTTATTGATGAAAAGACCCAAATACCTCTACCCCAAACCCAATTAACGTTGTGCATGCTATGTTTCGTCTGTCCGTGAATTGAATTCACGTAAGTTACGTAAATTAAGTTCACGGAAGGGAAAAAAAAATTTAAACTAGTTACATAAATTGAATTTACTTAAACATAAATTAAGTTCACGGAAGGGAAAAAATTTAAACTAGTTACGTAAATTGAATTTACGTAACTTACGTAAATTCAATTCACGGAAGGGAAAAAATTTTAAACTGGATACGTAAATTCGAATAACGTAAATTCATTTTACGTAACTTACGTAAATTCAATTGACAGAAGGAAAAAAATTTAAACTAGTTATGTAAATTGAATTTACGTAACGGAAGGAAAAAATTTTTAAACTGGATACGTAAATTCAAATAACGTAAGTTACGTAAATTTAATTTACGTAACTTACGTAAATTCAATTCACGGAACGAAAAAAAATTTTAAACTGGATACGTAAATTTAAATAACGTAAGTTACGTAAATTCAATTCACAGATGGAAAAAAAATTTAAACTAGTTACGTAAATTCAAATAACGTAAGTTACAATATTTTAGAATTGTTTTAAAGGTATACATAATTGAAATAAAATAATTTCAGTATGCGTAAACTTAATTCACGTATCTTACGTTATTTGAATTTACGTAACTAGTTTAAAAAATTATTTCCTTCCGTGAATTCAATTTAAGTAAGTTACGTAAATTCAATTTACGTAACTTACGTTATTTGAATTTACATAACTAGTGTAAAAAAATTTCCCCTCCGTGAATTGAATTTACGTAACTAGTTTAAAATTTTTATCCTTCCGTAAACTTAATTTACGTAACTTACGTGAACTCAATTCACGGACAGACGAAACATAGCATACGCAATGCCAATTGGGTTTGGGGTAGGGGTATTCTGGTCTTTTCATTAGTAAAAAAGCTGACAGGGGGTGTGGCTAGTCTAATGGGGGGTGTGGTTAGAAAAAGCCAATAAGTTGTTTTCAACGCAAAATTTCTCACTACCAACGGACATTCTCTCCACAAATTTAAAACAAATATGTAGAACTATTTTATAGTTATTCAATTCCTGACTCCTCGATGAATTCATCATTCAATTGAGAGATTGAAACAAAGTTTGTGGGACGAATATTTAATATTTTAATCAAACAATAGTGTATAATATCCAAGTGAATGGTCAATTTCATTTTTTTAATGGTGTAAAATGTGCCTAGGAGATATAAAAAATAAAATATATAAAAGATCATGCAGTAAAATAATGGAAGAAACATACCATGACGCATAAACAAATTATGAAAGCCACATGATTTTTTTTTTCCTGAAATGGCACCACCCACATTTGACCCATCTAGAAAGGTCCACGGTAGATTAATTCAAACGTTTCTCACAAAAAAAAAGGATTAATTCAAACTTTCCTGACTTAGCTAAGAAAAAGGGAATATATTAAAAAACTCGTCAAAAAAAATCTAAAATTAAAAATATTTCAAAAAAAAATAGAAAATTAAATACTTTAGATTTTTTTCAAAGTTTGGGTGAAGAGATGATGTTTAATTCTAAAATTGGGAGACAATATTGCAATTAAGCCCTTTTTAGTGCACGCCTTAACTTATCAATTAAGCTAAAAACCAATAGAGTTGTAAAAAAAAAAAAAGCTAATAGCCAATAGCCATGGTTTATAATTTTCATTTAAGATCATATTAATAATAATTTTCATTTAAGAAACTATAAAATAAGAATTAATTTGATTTAAAGGTTAAAACTTTTTAAAACAAAATTCTTTTTTTAGTTTAATTGTCTACAGAATAAATAAACTCAAATCTTGATTAGATTCAAATGAATCTGATTTTGCTTTTGTTTTAATAATTGAAATAGACATTTTATAAGTTAAGTTATATAACCTTATTATTGTAAGTAAAGTAATGAGATAAATTACCAATTCAAACAATCGATAGTATTAAGTTGTTTTTTTTTTAGTAAAATCAACATTATTAAGTTCAAAAAAAAAACAGTTGTGTTATTTATACACATAAAAGTCGCAACACAGTTTAAAATTATAGTTAATACAATTCAATAGGTAGTTAATGAGTGTATAATTCATTAACCATCACGTGAACCGAATTAACAATAAATTTGCACATCATTAACCATATTTGTAATGGTTTTGATGTGGTTAATGAGTATAACTTGTATCAGGATAACTATTTTTAGCTACGTCCAAATCATTGTAAATATGGTTAATAGTGTACAAATTTATTGTTAATTCGGTTGAAGGTGTCACAGCCGTCTCAAATTTGAAGGGTAGAAATAACATTTATGAAAAAACCTCTGGACCCAAAGCTCATGTTTTTTTTTATTATTATTATTATTATTATTATTATTATTAAGAGACAAGATTAAATCAACAAAAGTCCACAGTGAAGTTTCAAAATTTCAATCTTCTCTTCCCTTCGTTGCACATTCCCCCTACCTCTGCTATGACTTTTTCTTAACGCGATTTTACAGAACTTGTACAAACAAACCATCCAACCCCTCTTAAATTCATTCATGACCCTTCTCTTCCTTCAACACATGCAGTGAATTTCCCCAGGTAGGTACCCTCTATCCTTTCTCTTTGTACAATTGTCTTGTTGTTTCCGTTCTTTTATCCATCTCTCTTCTTCCTTTGTCATCATCTTCATCTTAATGATCAATTTTTCAGTTCAATTTTCAATTTTTTTATGTGGGTTTTTACTGTCCTTGTTGATCACTCGTTCCTTCTTCTACTATGATTCCGCACCTATTTTGTCCTTTTTTTTTGTCTTAACAGCAATTTCTTCATCGTTCCATCTTAGTTGTTATGAATTTAATTTCAAAATTTAATTTTTAGGGAAAAAAGGGAATAATTGTGTTCTTGATTAAGAACTTGAATTTGATTTTTTTGGTTTGGGTTTTTGCTTGTTGCTTGCTCTATGCCAACTTTGACTGAATCTCTCTCTTCTCTTGCTTTCCTTTCCAGGGATAAATTAATACACAAGATCATTGTTTCTTCAAAGTTAGAGAGAGAGAGAGAGAGAGAGAGAGAGAGAGGATGTTTGGTTCAAAGAAATCTCCTTTGAAAGTTGCAAAACCTAGCTCGTTTGACCATGTCAATAAGCATAACCCCTTTGATTCTGATGAAGAAACAAAAGATAATAAAAAGTACAATTCCTCAAGGAAGACTTCTTCTGGACATGCACTAGTTCAGGGAGAAATCAACACCAACAACCCCTTTGATGATGTTAATACACATGGACACTCTTCATTGTCTTCTTATGCCGTTTCATCCGCCAATCGAAACACGTACAAGAACGATTTCCGTGACTCGGGGGGATTGGAGAGTCAATCAGTGGAGGATTTAGAGAACTATGCTGTATACAAGTCTGAGGAGACTACAAAATCAGTGAACAATTGTCTGAAGATTGCAGAGGAAATGAGAGAGGATGCTTCCAAGACTTTAGTGATGCTTCATCAACAGGGCGACCAGATTACAAGGAGCCACGATGCTGCTGCTTACATCGATCATGATTTAAGTCGGGTATCGATCTTGTTATCCCGAAGTTAATTGATGCAATTATTTCAGATCCCCTTTTACCTTTGTGAAAACAAGGTTGCTGCTTTTGTTATGCAGCCCCCATGAAAGAGTCTTCAATTCGTATTCTGTACTTTTGTTTTGACTGTCTTATTGCTGTTTACAGGGAGAAAAGCTTTTGGGAAGTCTTGGTGGCATGTTCTCCAAAACATGGAAACCAAAGAAGACAGGCACAATAAGAGGTCCTGTAATATTTGGAGGTTAGTATTTTCTCTCAAATGTGTGCTCACCTTTTCAATTTTAATTATTTTGGGATGTATGATAGTCATATACATTATGTGCTTAATGATGCAGATGATCCAGATAGGAAAAAGGGAAACCACTTGGAGCAGCGGGAGAAGTTAGGATTGACTTCTGCTCCGAAAGGGCAGTCAAAGCCACGGAAAACACTTTCTGAGCCAAGTAATGCGTTTGAAAAAGTCGAGGTTCGTATCAGTTTAATCCTATTTAGAGTCGTTTGAAGTGCTGAACATGACAAAGGTTCTGTATCTTACTGCTTTAATATGTGACTGCTTTAATATGTGATTAATCTCTGAATAGGTGGTTTTCTACTATTGTTCTGGCCCTAATGACCTTATCATTAGTTTGAAGCCAACCAGTTTTGTTTAAAATCATTGATAATTTTGCAACTTGTCTCATATTTCTCCCGTTAACCACCGAGTGAATCACCATTTAGTCCCTGAAACTATAGGGGTCGAGCAATTTGGTCCCTGAAATTGAAAATACTCGATCACATTATTTCTTGTAAGACAATTTCTGGGACTAAAGTGATCGACCCCAAAAAGACTAACGTGATCGAAAATTTTCAATTTTAGGTACTATTTTGAAATATTAATAATTTAAGGACTAAGTTGGCATCATCCTACAATTTCAGGGACGCATTTAGTGCTTCACTCATTAACCACCTATACTTTCCTTTGTGATTTTCAACTTCACCATGTACAATGCTATACTTATTGTTAGTATTGAATTCAGCTACTGAATAGAATGTCCTGAGACAGGTTGAAAAGGGGAAGCAAGATGATGCATTGTCAAATATAAGTGATCTCTTGGGAGAACTGAAGGGGATGGCCATTGACATGGGATCTGAAATGGAGAGGTAAGTTCATTGGATTTGTTTTTGTTTTTCTCTAATTTTACCTTCCAGATATTCTTTAACACTGATTTAAATCTTTTAACCAATTGAAATCAATGTTTGCTCAGGCTGTACTAGTTGTATAATTATGCAGAACCATTTCACTTATTTCATGAGGTTATAACTAAAGTGATTTTGGTCATGTTGCAGGCATACCAATGCTATGGATGGTTTTGAAAAAGATGTTGAGAAGTTGAACACCCGCATGAATGGTGCTAATCAACGTACTCTTCATTTACTTCGAAAATAGGGTTGCAGATCATGAGATTGATTCCAGCTTTAGCTGTTGCCTTTCCTCCCTTGCACCCCTACTCGTCATTATTCAATTGAAGGAGCTTCAAATTTTATAGAAAACACTAGTTTCAATTATAGTAATGTACAATCAAATTCTGCAAATAATTTTTTTTTTCCTGAAATATGTTGTATTTTTACGATTCAGTTATCAATATCATGATTCATACACACCTATCACCCACTAAAAGGTGTCACAAAAATGTTACCCTGCCGTGTTGAGTGTTTTCAAAGTATAGTGCTCCAAACTCTATTTTCTAGGAAGATATATTACAAACGCATAAATATGTTTTTAGTTCTTAAAAATATGATAATTTTTGCTTTTGGCACCCTAATATTTTTTCATTTCATTTTGGTTCCTTATTTTTGAAAACATGTCCCTTTGGTTCATGCAGCTAATTTCATTAGTTAGAGAGCCGAAGTAAAAACTGTCTTGGTGCCATATGCAATCATCCAAGCACACGTATCCTATGACTAAGATCTGATTGCTTTTAAATAGACTCTGACTAACGGAGTTAGCTACAGAAATCAAAGTTGACACATTTTCAGAAATGAAAGATAAAAATGAGGCAAAATTTTTTGGGGGACTAAAAGCAAAAAATATTACATCATAAAAGATTAAAAACATATTTAAGCGTATTACACAACCAACAACAATGTTTTAAATTTTGATTGAGTTTACGTCACGATTCTTAAAATTGCATAAAATTGAAAACAGATGCGGTTGCATAGACCTTTAAAACCTTAATATTTTGATCGCAATTGTTGTAGATAGTTTAAAATTTTGCTTAGTATTATCAACATTGCGGTTTTGATCTATATCACCCGATGTTATGTTATATCAAGCCTTGGTTCCATACTTTGGATTCACTGTAGTCACACGCAGTCAAACGATTTCGACCATCCCATTGAGATTAGGCGGTTCATATTTCAACTTCACAAAACAAGTACAGACTTGAACAAGTGAAACATGAACTGTCTGATCTCAATCAGACGGTCGAAATCGCCGACTGCGTGTACCTATGTCCAATTTTGACTGCAGTGAATCCGGGTTCCTGGTTCTACTAGGGTCATAAGGAACAACTATGGTTAAAAATTTCAAATAATGAAGAGTCGCTGTACAGCACACGTGCACATATAACATGTGCATGATAGTTTGGGATTTGGCTATACACATCACAGGCATATACTAATTTCTTTTCATTATAACTAAAAAGTGGTGCACGTTTACATGTGAGCAACTGATGGCAAGTTGGCTGCTGAAAAAGATTGAAACGAAATCACTACTTTTGCTTGGAACTTCAAGTGAAACCAAAATAATTTGAACCAACAAACAATACATTTTTATGTTTCTTGAAAATTAAAATTATTGCAAAGGCTGTAACTTTTTCCAGTGAAGACAACAGCTCAATACTTACAATTACCAAGAGCTTGCAATTCCATAGTCCTAAAGCCTGGTTCACAAGATTATAAAAACCTTAGACTATAGTTTTTTGTGTCTAGCACAAGCTGGAGCATCAAAGTTGGGGTACACAATAAATGCAATAGACAAAGGAGTTATGTATATTGGAGACCGTACATTATTGTGCACTGGATCCAATGTTGGAATATTTCCCTCATTTGTTAACTTCAATGGAATGCCATTCAACACCATGGTTTGGCTTCTGAGGTTATCATCCTTTGGAGTTAAGTGATACTCTTCCCTGAATGTGACCTCTGATCCTTTTGTTCCAACCCAAGAAAATGTCTTCTTGAGATTGTTAAAGAATGAATTTTGTTTATGGATGGTTTTGGTCACTTCTTTTCCTTCAACACTTGCAGTCACAGGGTTTTTAACATTGAGTATGAAATGAGTCTGATTGCTTAAGTTGATCAGCAGTAAAGTTACACCTGCCTGTAGAATGAAATTGATCAGAATTTGAGGGATGTTGAAAGTAATAGTGAATTAGCCAATATATGCCTGCAAATTTCACTTTGATAAAAGGAATTTCTAGCAAATTAAGCATGATACTGAATCATCCTATATTCAATATTTTCAAACATTCATTGTCAACTAAAATTGCATATAATTTCAAAAACCATAAAGATCCCCAAATCAAAGATTTTTTATTCCCACAGTCAAATTTATATATTGTTGAGAGGAAAAACAAACGAGACATTATGACGGAATTGTTGTCTCTCAGTCACACAGCAGAGAATGTTATATATTCACAAATTTAAGAATTTACAATTACCCTAATTATCATAATTACATAATAATATACAACAAAGAATCAATCACTACTTACCATATCTGCATTATTTCTAACATTCTCCTTCAAGCTGGAGCATATAAATCATATGCATCAATATATATATATATAACCAATTTAAGGGCCTCTAAATGACTTAATGAAAATATTTGCCAATTGATCATTTGAATTGACAATGCCAGTGGTAATGTCTCTAGATAAGATCTTCTCATTTATGAATCGACAATCTATCTCAATGTCTTTGCCACCTCATGATACACTAGATTTGAGGCGATGTGCAAAGTAACCTTATTGTCAAAATTGAGTGCCATCTATAAAACTTCCCCAAACCACATTTTTTAAGAAATTGTTTCAGCCAGATAAGTTCTATGTGGCCAAATACATGGCTCGATATTTTTCTTCTATACTTGATCTTGCAACAACATTTTGTTTCTTGCTTTTTCAGGAGATTAAGTTATTGCCAATAAAAAGTAGTACATAGATGTAGATCCCCTGTTAGTATGATAACTTACCCAATCTACATCAAAACATCCAATAACTCGTGCATGACCTTTGTCTTCGTACAAGAGACCTTTACCTGGAGTTTCCCTAATATATTCCAGAATGAAAATTACTACATCCCAATGTCCTTCACAGGGGAGTCAAGAAACTAACTACACTAGGCACAAAGGAGAAAACTGGACGAGTGATAGTGTGATATTAGGTTGCCCTTTCTACATCTGAAAATGGATCCCCTTGACTTGGCAGAAGGATGACATTAGGATCATAAGAGTGTCAACAAGCTTAGCGTTCATCAACCATGATAGTGTGATATTATTGTGCCAACTCTATCCACAGAAAGTAACAAAGTCTGCTAAGATCTTTTGTTTGAAAATGGTGACAAAAATGTTGCTTTATGATGTTATGGTGATCACTACCAGTAATGATAATGTAGTTGACATACACAACAGAGTAAATACACCTTGCTGTTGAATGACAATATAAAACTAATTGGTCAGCCTCACTCCAAGCCATAGCAAACTGCTGAACCACTATATTGAATGTGCCAAACCATGCCTAGGAGATAGTTTGAGACTACATAAGGATTTGTGAGGACAGACTAGTCCTAAAGAATCCCCCTGAGGAAGAAATCCAAGAATAAGCACTACAAAAACTTTTGTGAGATCATCATGAAGGAAAGCATTCTTGATATCAAGCTGGTATAGAGGCGGCTAACTGCAGGCTTGGACAAAAATAATCTAGCTGAAATTTGTTGAAAAATCGAGAACTCAGGCCTATTTTTCATGAAAAATATCCAAGTACAATGCTAGGACCCTAAAGTTGATTCGGTATGACTAGGACTCCAAACATCATAACGGACCAAAGCAAATAGAGATTTGGCTCGACCACAAACTCTATATGGGAGCAGACTATGAGTCCCAAGTTGACACAACTAGAGGACAAAGTAGATAGTTTGGACACACACAGCACCAGTCTTTGTAAGGCTAGGATTTTAAAATGGAGCATGTATGAGGAAAGGTGAATCTGTGGCAATACAAATGCGGGGATGTCTACAGGGTTGGTAAAGATCATTAGACTCTTATCTGACACCAATCATTGGACCCCAACTCTAGTCCTACAAGAAAATAGAATCTTAGTGAAAGAGCCTAATAGAAAGCAAATTAAATGGGAAACCTAGAACATATAGCACAAAATCAACCAACAATGATGGATGGGGATGGATAGTACCTATCCCTTTCGGATTGTGTTTGGGAAAATTAGCTAAGGTAACTATGGGAAAATAACAAAAATTACAAAGTTTAGAGAATAATGATTCATCACTAGGATGTCATTTGCAGCGCCAGAAAGCATTACCGATGTGTACAACGGAGACAACCTAGGACCTACCTCTCTTTAAACCATTACAAGAAATTAACATAGGTGATTGGTGTCATAGTGGGATATGACGAACGACACACCTCCAACCACCGCAAGAAATCAGCATAGGCAGCAGCTGTTGCATCAAAACCGCTGAATAGGATTACAACAGGTCATGGAAGCCATGGATCAGAAAAGAAAAGAGAGAAATAGAACCGAACAAACAACAGAATAAATGCGGAATCATGAGGTACAAACCCCGAAAACAACAAACCATGTTTAGAGCCAGGACAAGGATGATGTTGCAAGCTAGATGCTGCTGAGATCAGACGAAGACTCGGCATAATGCATGGCAAATAGTGGCTGTGATGTCAAGTTTCAGGCAAGAAAGACCACGCAGCACATGTGGGCGCGTCAAATGCTGGAATCGGCAGAAACTTCGGGGGTGGGCCAGTCTTAGGGCTGTGAGTTGTTGATAGGAACCAGAATTTAAAGAAGAACAGAAATTATATTATTGAATGAAAATAAAATGTATTACAGAAGGTATTCCCCTGTAACCCCAGAGCAAAAGCTCCTCTCAGAGAAAGACGACTCTCTCTCTGCCCCAAACCCAAACGGTTACTAACAATCGAGATGCTGAATGCCCCTCTCTTCCTTCCCCTCTCTCCTTGTAGTCACGTTGTCTTTCCCCCAAATAACTGCCACTTTAGCCGGCACCTCTAACTTCCTTGCCAAGCCCATTTGCTAGTCTTGGGCCCAAACTCTGGGTCCTAACAGTTGTGACCTAGACCAATGGTCGCTGGTCAAATACGATGATGGTTGGTGGTGGCCGGAGGTGTAAGCAGCTGCGAGACAGGAAAACTGGCAGAAAAAAAAAAGCTGGCCAAAAAAAAAAAAAAAAAAAAAAGAAACACGACTGCAAACTTTAGTGCAGATCAGAAACTAAAGCAGAAACATGGTTTCCGGGGAAAAAATCACCAGTGAACTGTGGATCCACTGGGTATTCGCAGACTAATGTCGTCTCTCTTTAGAGTGTAGATATCTCGCCGAGAGAGAAAAGAAACAAGAGACATATGATGGAGCCTGTATGTTTCAATTACAAAACGGAGGATGTTGTATATACTAAGAGTCATAAGTACAAAGATTTACAATTATCCTAATTACCTTAATCACATGATAATATACAGCAAAGAATCAATCCATAGTTATCCTATGTACATTATTTCTAACACACGTGTTAAGCTTCGCATGATGTCATATCAGCTTTAGTTTTTCAATAACTGAAATTCTAATCAACATCATATATATAAAAATGAACACTAAACTCATGTCTCCCTAATATAATATATCCTTCCATACGAGTTGAACTAAATTAGCGCACTTACTCTGTCTTTTGAACAATGGGCATAAGTGCGTAAAAAGGATGAAGAAATATCACTTGAAATTGCAAGAACCTTCTTTCCCATCAGCCGATGCCACAAAAGTGCACTGTTTGAAGGACCAGAATCTATGATTAGGTATGTTTAACAATGATATAATAATCACTATAAATCTTCAAGCAAACCTTCAAGGGTAAATTTAACTATTCTCTATTGTTTTGTCTTTCAGCAACTTTCAATTTATACTTGCCTGAAGTAATCAGGATTGGGAGTGAAAGTGGTGGTATTGAGAAGGCCATAGTTCCCTCCAATCAAAGTCTGCCTGCAATAAACTTTAGTGTCGTAGCTGGATGCCATTCCAAGTTGATCTAAGTACCTATAAGTCATTTAAATACTTTCAATTAAACATGAGTAATTAAAATCATAATTCTTCCTTTGACACTTAAAAAAGAGGGACAGAAAATGATAGAAAGAATGGACAACCAACATTACCAAAAGCTGTTCAGAAATGTGTTAGAAACACGACGACCACCACTGTTGAATGCCCCACCTGCTTCTCCTACCCACGCAGAAGTCCAAGGACCATATTTTTGAACGGTTTCTGTAAGATTGCTGAAAATAGTTTCCACCCTGCTCAAGCGCTCGGGATCTAAAATCTTCCTTTCAAGATGCTCGTCACTACCTGAAAAAGAGAAATTAACTTAGAAATAGAATAGGAAGGACAGACATTCAGACAATAGTATTTTTCCAGCAAGTGAACAAAATATATCATCTTTGATACAAGTTTAAATATTAAATTAAATGTATCGGTTTCGAATGCATGAAAAAAGTTAGGATTTGTGGGAAAACTAAATTAAACAGAATTGCACAGTGTATTTGAGTATACGATGGGTTGGTTTTGCATGGTGGCAAGGCATAATTCCATGTTGGAATTGAATTCATATTCAAGCAAACTCTACTAGGTAGCCTTGAAAGTAATCAAGCAAGTGGAAAGAAAAGGATAAAAGGTATCTATCTCTACATAAATTAGTGTAGCCAATCTTCAATATAAATTAGCTCTCAGCATAACATGGATTTTGTCAAAAGGTCCCTTCTGTAGTTATTTTATAAATTTTTCTTTCATTTAATTGATTTTTCAGGAAAGAAAGCATTTTTGTTTTAAAGAATATAATATATAGAGAAGAAAAAACAAATCTGAAGATAAACAACAGTCATCTTCTTTATGAAAGAAAAGCAATAGTATACTAATTTAACATGTGCCTTATTCCCTCAGCTGATTGTCACTGATGCCAGTCTACTACTACTTATAAGAAATTAGAATAGAAGCAAAGAAAGGATATATAGATATTTTGGAATATTAAATATTCAGTAAAAATGATTATAGTAGAAAGAATTATGTAAGTGACAAGCAAACCTGGGCCCAAATCATATAAATGATGACTCAGGACATTGATTATGCCTGAACCTGAAACCTGAAGAAGTTTGTTGTACCATTCCTTTTCATAAAATCCCCCAGGTGCTACAAGCGATGGTTTGAACCTCGAGTTCTCGTATAATGCATCTAGAATTCGTTTAAGGTTTATCACGTCTTTCCCATATTGTGCAACACCAACACAAGCACCAATGCCCTTACCACTCAACTCATTACCTACAGCAGCATATGCAAGAATAAGATCAAATTAAACATAAATGAACATAACAAGTAACTCTGTCTGTTGTCCTACCAAGTTCCCATGAATCAATCTTGTATCCCTTTGAAATAGTGTACTTTATAAAATCATAAGCATTTGTAGGGTCCCAAGCTCCTTCCCAAACATTATGACTAATCTGGTGCTTTCCATGGAGTGCATTCAAGCCAAATGTCACAATGGCCCTGCAAAGTGTCAAATTCCAATTAAGTTACACCAAATGTAATCACCCCCCTGCTAGACACTGACATCCAAGTTCTTTGATTCTGTATTTATTTACATAAAATGAGGTTTACAAGTATGTATAGTGTTAGGATATAGGTAAAGGGAAAGTTAGTTAATAACATTTAGTAGTTAGTGGGTTAGTTAGGGGGTTCTTTTGTATAAATAGGAGGGTGTAGGCTTGTAGGGAGAGGATTCTGTTTTGTAATTCAGTTGTAAACCTTGAGCAGACTTGGGGAGATTATCCTCCTAATTTGAATACATTCTTTCTCAATTTCTTTCTCGTTCTTCTTCTTTTTCCTTCTATTTTCACATACCAATTCTCTGGGTCCTAACAAATTGGTCCAACCTGCCGGATCTTCGAGAGATGGCCAGCATGCTGGAGTTGGAGTATAGGTGGGTGGCGCTGCCAGAATTTACAGGGACCGATCCCATTGGGTAGGTCACTAAAGCTGAAAAATTGTTTGAGGTTCTTGAAATCCCTTCATTCAATAAGCTGCAGTGGGCTTTCATGAAGATGGAGGATGGTGTGGCATTGCGTTGGTTCAGTTCTTGGTGCCAAGAATACCCAGATTCAGACTGGGAAGCTTTTTCCATCGCAATGATCAGAAATTTTGGAGAAAGAGATGGTGACAGTGTAGTTGAGGGATTAATAACAGAGGAAGACAAGGTTCTTGGTGAGAGAACTTGCTGGATTTTGGATGGTCGGGCTACCTCAGAACAAGAAAACTGAAGTGAGATGGAATTACCCACCGATTACTGTAAGCATTCGATTGAGAAGATAAAGGAACCGCGAATGACAACGGGGAAGAAAGTGAGCAACCACCAAAATTTGGGTGAAATGGTAAAGGGCGACGAGAAGTGGAATTGGGGTGGTGACACGATCGGTTCTTGGTCGCAAAAGAGCCCGAACCGCGTCGTGCCGTCATCTAAATAGTCCGGAAGTAGCGAGCGACAACATTGGAGATTCAAGTGACGGGAGGATCGGTGATTAAGGAACTAGGTTTGGGGCAAAGAAGAAAGAAACAAGTGGTTTGGGCTGAGCCGCCCCCGCCGCCGATCGCCTTGCAACCGGCACTTGGCTGTTGTTGAATGAAAGACAATGGGCGCACTTCTTTGCGGGACAAACGCAGGCAAAGGAGAAAGATGGAGAAGTGAAGCGGGTTATCTGTCTATCGGGTGAGGTTCTAAACCTAATGGGCCAAGCCCAATTTTTCTGTTTCCTGTTTTGGGCTGCCTCGCACATGTCAACCGGTGTTCGTCCCACAGATGCGAATGCGGTTCTGTTGGAAAAGAGAGGATTTAGGGTTGAATGGGTGATCCGTGGGTTGGATCCAGTTCTGGACCTATTGGGCTTGACCCAATTTAAGTGTAACATCCGAGGCGGCCTAATTCCACAGCTAATGTCAATGGGCCTGAGCCCAAAGAGTCTCTTTTGGAACAAGATGAAGAGTTGCGAACAGTTTGGGCGGAGATTGATTAAATTGAAACTCAGATGGGTCTTTCACCTTCCCATCAAGCGACCCATAAGTCTGGGTACTCCCCTAGCGAGTTCATCTAACCCGCAGTTGCTGCAGTCCCCTATGCGCACGTCGCTGCCAGCTGCCTCACACATATTTCTGCTGGAGAAGAAAGAATTAAGGCTAGAATGGGTATTTTCTTTTGGGGGCAATGTATTTTGCAAATGTTATTCATCTTTTGGGATCTGAATAACTCAGCCAGGAAGTGGAGCATTGTTGTCGGTTGGATGAGTACAGGGGTGAAAGTTCTCAATGAGTGGTTTGCAGCAACAATTTACATATGGATGCTGATTTTTTTCCCCTAGTTGTTTCAGCAGTATTTCTTTTGTTTCTATTTCCAACCTTGAAGACAAGGTTGTTTTGGGGTGGGGTATATTGTTAGGATATAGGTATAGGGAAAGTTAGTTAATAACAGTTAGTAGTTAGTGGGTTAGTTAGGGGGGTCTTTTGTATAAATAGGAGGGTGTAGGCTTGGAGGGAGAGGATTCTGTTTTGTAATTCAGTTGTAAACCTTGAGCAGTGGCTCAATGGTGTGAAGGGGAATCCCTTGGGGAGATTATCCTCCTAATTTGAATACATTCTTTCTCAATTTCTTTCTCATTCTTCTTCTTTTTTCTTCTATTTTCACATACCAATTCTCTGGGTCCTAAATATAGGGTCGACAACAGGGCAATATCTCAGATACTCACTGTAAGTTAACAAAAATTGTTACTAATATTCACCAATAATGCACAATAGAAGACCATTGCTGACGAACTTCAATAACAAAAATAAATAAATTACTTAAAGTTTGTGATAATAAGGGAAAAAGGACTGAACCGAAACTATATCCTTTTATTTGCATGGTTTTATGATCA
Source organism: Calophaca sinica (assembly GCA_037113605.1). Classification (NCBI taxonomy): domain Eukaryota; kingdom Viridiplantae; phylum Streptophyta; class Magnoliopsida; order Fabales; family Fabaceae; genus Calophaca; species Calophaca sinica. Next base: position 106,113,324 of record CM073735.1, on the reverse strand, counting down.
AGAGTGACAAAATATTAAATAACTTGGTAATGCAGCCAGAGTGCCTACTATACCACTAAGGAAGGGATGTACAACTGCATTCCCTTCCGCAGCTTTCAGTGTTAAGAAAGCAGCAGCAAGTGACTCGAGCAAATGAGAACTATCACTTTGTTATAGTATCCTAATTAAATTAAAGGGCTAATACCCCTTTTGGTCCCTATAATTTGAGAAAAATTCGGTTTTAGTCCCTGTAAAATTTTTTGTTTCGATTTAGTCCCTGTAATTTAAGATTCTTCCACTTTTAGTCTCTGCCGTCAAATCCCTATTAAATTACAGGGACTAAAAGTGGAAGAAAAACTCAACGTTTTTAATAGGATTTGACGGCAGAGACTAAAAGTGGAAGAATCTTAAATTACAGGGCCTAAATCGAAACAAAAAATTTTACAGGAATTGAAACCGAATTTCGCTCAAATTACAGGGACCAAAAGGGGTATTAACCCTAAATTAAATACCTATTTTTTCATACTTTTGCTTTGGTTTAAAGGAAGAGCTGATGAGGGAGGGAGGCAGTGAAAAGATAATAACAAATATAATGTCAAAATTCTCACCCTGTCTGATTGAAAAAATGATTCAGCTCATCCCACCTTTTCATGTGTAAACATCCCTTTGAAAATCCAAACAGTCCACCTTTCATCTTTTGAAATGGATGACAAGGAGACTTCAAACTTCCTACCTCATACAGCACTTGGTCTTGCAAAGAACCTCCAAGTCTTATTCTCAAAGGCTTGAGGGCTATCAGGCAACCATTATAAAAAGAATAACACCATGCTTAATACATTGTAACTTTATGCAGCCACAATCATAAAAATAAAAAATAAAAAATAAAAACAATAACAATAATAATGTCATCAGAGTAACCGATTTTCGAATCATATGCATTTAAGTAATTCAAATATACACACCTTGGATTGCCTTGGCAAGGAAAGGATGAGACAAGTCCTGAAAAATCAATCCACATTGAATTGAACAAATGACTAAAACTGGTTGGCTGCTTTCCAGTGTTCTAAATGGGAGATTGGGGGTCGAAGCGAAATATAAATTCTCAGTGTGTTCATTTCATTTTCTAAAGAATGAAATCCAAAGTACTCACCAAATTTACAACCGACGAATATCCCCAGGGGCAATGGTCGTAGTCGCACTTATCATGAGGCCACCAATCAATAGTGGCACAAATAAAGTTATCACCTGTTTCAGCTTTTGCTTGTGCTCCATTTACTAGTAGTGAACCATGTGCAATATCTTGACTTAAAGTTACTTGAAGAGAAGACAAAAAGAGAAAAAATGCAAGGTGGAATCCCATGAGTGGATCAATTGCAGTAGCATCCAAGGCCAACACAACTAATTCAAACTGACTGCAGTAATAGATAAAAACTAATTAACAGAAAGATCTTCTGAAGCAACAGAATTGTAATTTTTTTTTCCTGACAGTTAAAGAGTACAAAATTAAGTTTTATAGTAAAACTAGTTAATGATTAGTCCATGGTCAAATTGGAAAAGAAGAGAATGAATACTATGATTACCTCATTTTCCTGAAATGGAAAGTGATGGTACTGATTACTTACAAAAGGGGGAAAAAAAAGCAATGAATATTATAATCTTCCAAATTGATTATGTCATTATAAGTTAACACTAGTAGATGGTAATGGTAAAGAGCAACACTGACATTCTATGATGGTGTGTCCTTGTCATGATCAATACTCATCACCATGACATGGTAATTGTAGTGATATCTAATGATGGTATCCTAAACAACTTTACTGTACCAAAAAGTCAACAACTTAATTGAGGGCTGCTTCACTGAATTATGAAAATAAACTTCATAGTCAGAATTTCAAATATGCCCACAATCACATGTTTATTAATAAATAAATCCAAATCAGACAGATAATATGAGCACAAAATTTGTGGAGGGCATTAATCAACCATCATTTATTTTTAATATTTTCAGTCTTGAAGACACATAAACAAGCAAAACTTAGAATAATAGGTTGAATTCAAACTATCAGTCAAAAAACCAGATTCATTTTTTTTATCATAAAAAAAGAAAATATTACAAAAAAAAATATGTGAAAGAGAGATACTGAAAGATCTGAATGAGACATGTAACAATTCATGAGTATAAAAAGGGGAAAAAGAAAAGTGGGTTTTAACCTGCCATCACTCCTTGTTGCAAAATCTAGAGCTAGCTATGAGCTAAACCACATCCTCAAGAGAGGAACCCAGAAAGCAAAAATGAAAAAACAAGAAGATGGGGTGGAGAAAGGAGCAACCTTTGATGGAGAGAATTACAATACAAGGCACATAGAAAGAGTGACCAACCTTAAAAGGCCTTGTTTGGTTCCTTCATTACCATTGATGAGTATCTGTGATGAGTCAATAATGACGGTGCTTTAACTACTGTGTCTGTGGCTGGAAAGTGCGGAAAAAAAAAAGTGCTTTTCTTTTTTCTTTGGATTTCAGTGTCGTATGTAGAGGTTTGTGTCTGAAGCAGTGAGAAAATGTAAAATTGAAGGGACACAAAATGTTTCATTTTTGTGTGAGGAATAACGTTGTATTTTATCTAGAAATTATTAAATAAAAAAAGTATTTTGAACATCGAAAATAGTCAAATACAAAAATGAATTGTTTCTATAAATACTCCTTTCGGAATGAAATATAAGAAAAAAAGTACATGTATTTAGTCCAAATACATGTATTTTTTTTCTTATATTTCATTCCAGAAGAAGGAGTATTTATTATACTAAAATGATAAATATAATATTTTTTAATAAAACGTTTGTGTTTTTATTTTTTTTAATGTCTTTAAATTATTAAAATTGAAATAGGTTGAAATTTTGTACACTCATGTCTCTCATCAACTTTGTCGGCGGTTGTCTGTCTAGGTAGGTTCCAGACTCCAGCCTTTTTTTTTTATTTTTATTTTTTATTAACAATCCAGACTCCAGCCTTTGCGCAAACGGCAAACCAAAGTTTACTCACGGACCAAGGTCAAGGTCAAGGATACCTTCCTTTTTGGTCGGTTTTTAAGAATTTTTTATTTATTTATTATTTTGATAGTTTAAGGTTAGACTCCGTACGTTACTTTTTATAAACCTCTTTAGAAAAAAAAACATATTAAGAAAAGTAGTTAGCATAATTAAAGATTTAAAGTTGTCTATAATATGTATGCTTTTTCAAATTTATCCTTCATTTATTATAAATCATATTTTTAATTAATTAATGCATGTCTTCGATTTTGTATTAATTACGGGTATTTTTGAAAAAAATAATTAATGTATCTTGTAATTTGAAAAGGGACTTATAATTAGTTATAAATTTATTTTTCCAAAAAGAGCTTATAAAAAGTAACGGAGGAAGTATTAATTACTTATTTTTTAATTATACTCTTAATTATTTATTGTAGAGAGAAATATGTGTGATAAATAATAAATAATCAAGGGTATAATAGGAAAAAAGACTAATAACTTTGTTAAAAATAACAAAATTTATTGGTTTCTTTTATTTGTGTGAAACAACTTTAAAAGACAAGTAAAAAAACTTGGAAGTAGTCATAATTTTTTTAATCTAGAAATTTTTTCGTTATTTACCCCACTAACGTAAAAAAAAAAAAATTACGCAACTTGTCAAAATTACTTGCATGGGATAAGTCGTACTCCCTATGTGGGACCTCCCACTTAAAACTCGTATTCCCATGCATGACTTCGCTTTTTAATTTTATTTTTAAAAAGTAATTGAAGTCGTATATCTATTTGGCGACTTTGCATCGAAGACGTATGTTACTTTGCATGAGAATTTGATTGAAGTCAGACATGCAATATACAATTTTTGTGTTTCTAAAAATAAAATAAAATATAGAAGTCTACAAAAAGATGTACACGTTTAGTGTGTGCTTGGATGGGGATTTTAATGAGGTTATGTAATTTTAGAGTGTGATTCAAATATCTCAAACTAAATTATCTTGTTTGGATAATAAATGTGAAGCATTCTTAAAATAAAAAGATTCTAGAAGGTATTTTACTAAGACTAAATTTAGAGAATTTAAATTACCACTTAGAAGTTAAGAATTTGAAATTCCATCGTTGCGCTCTCTTTCTTTTCGAAATATTTTTTTTTCAAAAACTTGTTTTTTCCAAAATATTTTTTTATGGAATATATTTTTAAATTTTTTTCGGAATATTATTTTTTTTAAAATTTCCCTGAAAATTTTTTCGATAAATTTGTTTTGAAAAATTATTTTTTCAACAAAAAATATTTTTCTCGAAATATTTTTTTCCAATTATTTTTCCCCAAACTTTTTTTGGAAAAAAGAAACTCCAAAAAAAAAGTGGAAAAATAATTTTGTTAAATATACATAAAAAATATGAAGTTTTTTTTTATGTTTGTACATTATCTTTATTTAATTATTATAGTCAAATAAAGAATTTTAAGAGTGAAGAAATTTAATTACTCAATCCAAATAACAAAGTTTTATAAATGAAGAGAATTCAATTGAAACAATTTAATACCCTAAAAATTTTAAATTACTTCATCCAAACACACTCTTAATTATTTTTTTAAAAAATTAAAAAGCGAAGTCACATAGGGCCGTACAACTTCTAAACAGGATATGGGGAATACAACTTACCCATGCAAGTAATTTTCATTCAAATTGTACTAGATGGGCAATTCCCCCCCCCCCCCCCACAATTACACTAGTGGTGGTCAAATTTCCTAAAATTTTACATAATAATAATAATGCAAAGTGTAATTCATATCTTTTTTCCCATAACCACTAAACAGGTGAAATTTTATTAAAATAAGGTTTTTTTTGTCTAATATAGATGGTAAGGGAAAAGGAGAGAAGTGAAACGTTGTGGGTTCGAACTCATGCTCCTAATAGCCATACAACACTTACGTATATTTTACCACTAAGTTGTGCTCTCGGGACACTCTGTCAATATATGTCGATATCATGTTAAATTTACTTTCGAATTGCCCATCTTTTTCGACTAACTGACTTTTCATAAGCACATACCATTTTGAGAAATTGAATAGGTAAGTATTGTTGATATTTTTAATTTTTTCATTTTGACTCTCCTTGTTATTTATTTTTTTACGGTAATCAAGCTTCATTCAATAATTAGAAAAAAAGATTCATACACCTAGATTGAACAGAATGTGTTGGGGCATTCCCCATCCACAATTGAAAATCAACACGAATATCTAAGTCAGCCAAGTACACAGTAATGAAACACTTAATCAGAACAGAAGCCAATATGGCATTACCAAGCCATCTTAATCCTAATAGCCGAAACAAAAGCTTCCAAGTACGGTCAATGGCCAACAAGAAATAAGGAGTCACAGTCTTTAATCTCATCCAGTTACGGGTCATTACTTTTTCATGTGCAGACTCAAATCGACTATAGGTGGTCTTGGATATGACCAATTGAACCACATGCTCAGGAGCCATTTGTAGGGAGAAAAGAATGCTGAGGTTGGTGATGACCACCATTAGCACTCCGAATCTGTAACGTTGACGCCTACGTCTTGATTGACTAATGGATCGAAGCTGATCTGCCAATCTGAACCAAACGAAACACCGCAACAAGACAAAAACCAAATAATGTCGCACCAAGATGACGAACAAAACAACGCCACACTTAGACGACGAAATCACGGAAAAACATGAAAGAAAAAATAGATCTATGTGGAAAAACCACTTATTTAGATAAAAGGAGAGAACAAACGATGTAGAGTGGTTGTTCCAGGCTAAAAAATGGCCAAAAACCACCCATCTCCGGTGGATGAGGAAGAGGGAAAAGGGGAGTAGATGGAAGGTTTAGAGAGAGAGGCGCTAGGTTTAGAGAGAGAGAGGTCCTTATTATTCTCGATTCTTAATACAAAACATTAAGTATGTATTAAAATTAATTTATATTGATGAAATATATTTTCAACTTAAGCCAATGAAGGTTGGCCGATTGGTAAGGATACAACTCATATCCTATAAGGATATGACTTTGAATCATGTTGCCGACTTGAGGACCTCGTTGGTGGGTGAGATGTAAGTATTTCTATTTCTATAAGCGATGTTTGAGCCGTGATGCTTTCCCTAACCCTGGTAAGCCCCGAGACCTAACTCACCTAAACATTTTATCTATCAAAAACAAATTATTGAAAATTTTTATAAAGGTAATATTATATTTTGTAATTAATGGGTTTTAAATATTTCTTTTATTCCTTTTTAAGTACTCCCTTCATTCCATAACTTTAGTGGTTTAAGGTTTTTAGAGCATCTTTAGTGCAAAGCAACTAAATGGGTTGCTTAAATTGCTTTTTGTGGGCCCATATTGCCACATAAGATTTAAGCAACCCATAAGCAACCCAACCACAATTTGCTCCAATGGTGGTTTCTTGGAAACAACCCATCTTGACCCCACATGTTTATATTATTTTATTTCCACTTAATTTTTTATCCAAATTTAAATATTAATTCAATTATTTTAATTAATACATATAAAAATATTAAATATTAAAAAAATAGAAATTTTGGTTTAATTAATTTTTAGCATAATAAATTTAAAACAATAAGAAATACATAATATTAAATAATAAAAAACGATGTGAAATACATAAAAATGAGAAGTACATAATATTACATTTTAACCAAAATACAAAATATTACATAAAAATTTAATTTTAGTTATTTTCATGTCCAAACTGCTCCCATATATTGAAGATGATTGGGATCCATTTGACAAAAAATAAACAAGATTGAGACTTGATAACAACAAAAGAATAGAATTTAAAGATGACAAAATGGGTGCAAAATGAAGTGAAATAACTTTACATATTTATATATTAGATAAAATTATAGCCGTTGCAATACACGAACGGCTAAATTTTATCACCAACGGATATTTTTTTGAGAGCAAGCCAAACGGATATATGGTCAAACGGCACTATTTTTATTTTTTAATCATTGAAGCTTCCAGATTGCTTCATCACTTCTTCGCTCTTCACTTCTTCGCTTCCAGATTCTTCCATTTTTCTCTGCTCAGCCTTCGCTCTTCACTCCCTCGCTCTTCAGCTTCCTCTTCTCCGCTCGCTCTTCACTCCCTCGCTCTTCAGCTTCCTCTTCTCCGCTCGCTCTCCCTCGCTTCCTCTTCACTCCCTAGCCTTCACTCCCTCGCTTCAATCGTTCCTTTCCTCAGCCTCTCTTTTTCATTTCCAGAATCTTCCACCTCTTCTCTCACTCCCTCGACTTCTCGCTCCCTCACCTCCATTCTCCAGAAGATTCCCCACACACACACTGCGGCCAGATCTTGTCTTGTCCAGAAGATTCCTCCCTCGCCCTCTCATCTTGTCTCGCCTCCCTCAACCCACTGAACCACCGCGGCCAGATCTGTCCTTGCAAGCCGATTTCACAATGTCTCGCACCACCGCGACCAGGTCTGTCCTTCTCCTTCTACTTTTGTTCTGTATTTTTTTTTCTTCGTTTTGTAATTTTTTTGTTTCAGATATGTAATTTTTTCTTTTGATTTGTATGTTTGTTTTGTAATTTTTAATTTCAGATCTGTAATTTTTTCTGCTTCTGGTTTCATCTTGAGAATCTGTTTATACATTTGTAATTTGCAATTTTGTAGTTTGAGATTTGTAATTTTTGCTTCGATTTTGCAATCGCTTTTGTTTTGCTTCGATTTGTTCTGTTTAAGCTTGATTTTGCATCGCTTTGCTTCATTAGTCCCTTTCCCTTCTTCAGAAATTCTGTTTTGTTTCCCTCTTATTTTAACAACAATTTTGATGAGATTGAGAGAGAAACAATGCTTATTTTAAGCTAAATCACGGTGAACTGCAGAGTTGCCGTCAACAAAAATTTCGACTCCCTTCCATCCACGTCAGCTTGCTGCAACGCTGATTTCTTATACCTGCCGGAAACAAAAACAAGACACGGCTTTAACTTACTGCGTTAAAGTTGCTCTTACACACTGACCAAGGAATCACTTAATTTAAGTATATTTTTGCTAAAATAGCCTTATTAATTGTTGCAGGTTCCAAAATAATCAATTAAGTATTTGTGGAGTTGTGTTAATTTTCAATGTAAATACAATAAATATATGAAGGGTATACTTGAAAAAAAAATGTGAATTATAACTTGGGTTTATAAAACACTCATTGTTTTGAAACAAAAAATAATTGTTAAAACTACCAAAGTTATGGAATGGAGGGAGTATTATTTAGAAGAAAATTTTATTTGTATTTATGTTAAGGATGACAATGGGTAGGTCTAGGTAGGTGTCCCCGTACCCGTATTTTAAAAAAATATTCTAACCGAGATACTAGCGTGGATAGCCACTTTGATACTCGTACCTTTACCTTGGGTACTTAAGTACTTGGACTCGTACCCATTACCCACACTTTAATTAACTATGAAAATTTAAAATTAAAAAACTAAATGTTGATTAAAAATACAGTCGTAACTCAATTGAAAAACTATTCAAAAATCTTTCAAATTATATATAAAATATTACAAATCCCAGAGGACATGGGGTGCTAGCTCAGTGGTAGGAGTTTGGCTTTATTGTAACACCAAGAGATATTGTTCAAATCCCTTTGGGGACGGTTGTAACATGACCATTAGTGCCACTGAAATAATAATATATCTCTTTCCCCAACCCGCTTTATATATATTATTGCCAAAAAGAAATCAGAGCCTGATGGGGAAGTAGGAATGTGATATTAAATTTAAATTATGAATTATTTATCTGAGTTACTCTTTACGATTAATCATACTAATATTTTGATCTGCTGGTAGCACATAAATTATTATTCTTAACCAAAAATTTATTGATTAATGAATTATTTAAAGGAATTAAAACCTTTCAGATCTAGCTTTTAGGCTGTACGACTGAGGATAGCAATAAGTCCCGATGGATAGGGCGATAAGGCTAAGGCCATGTCTAAGCAGGAATTGATAGATCTGAAAGAATTTTATAGTCCTTGGTTAAGAATAATATTTTTTGAGGTGGCTTTGGTCAGATCTAGAATAATTATGTATGGTTAAACATATATGGGTAAATTAGAGAATAATTGTTAATTCAAGTTTAATATTTATATTTCTAACCAACCAGGTGATGGCGAAGATACTAATGGGTGAGGAAAAATTTGTCATAAGTATGCTCCGATCTTTTTCCTCCCGCTTTTCTTTTAAGTCTTCCCAACATTCATCTTCTTCGCTCAATGAGCGTCAAACTCTAAATTTTTCAAACAAAATCTTCAAAGAAGAAATTCGTTTTGAAGATATCAATCAAGATATAGATAATTGGGAAATATCAAAGATAAATCCCAAAGATCTTTATAAACCTGAAGGATCATTCTTCAGCAAATCTGATTACATAATCAGAACAGTTGAACAAAAATACAAACTTCAAAAAGATGATGAAGAAATTCATCTGCTTTCAGAAAAAAGCATCAAAGAACATTTAGCCAAGAACTATAGCTATATGCACATAGGAAGTGTGCAAGTAGGTACGAAACCCTTTACTAGAGGATCTCTAATGTAGCAGTATTACTCTGCTTAAGGGACATAAGACACAATCATTTTCAAGATTCTCTCTTAGGAACAGTTGAATCTAGCCTAAGTCATGGACCAATTTTCTTTAATTGTTTTCCAGACTTAACCGTAAGTCTAGATGACAAGAATATCATTGATGTTCTATACCTTAATATCAAACTCCATGGGTATGATATGAAAGAAGGATCTATACCTATTACCTTGGTATATAGAGTTCAATACAAAGTTATGTACTCCATAAGATCCAATTTTCTTAAAACCAATTGTGAAAAATAAGGAGAAACAACTTTGTTTCTCGCAGATAATAGTAAGGCCAATATAATTGTGCCAAAAACCATCCAATGGAGTGATATCACATTCCCAGAAAAATGGTCCTTAGAAAAGGCAACACCAGCCTTGCCTAAAATTACACCAGAATCTCAAGATATAATCTAACATCAAACAGGTCGAGTAGACTTAGTCTTTGATAGAAGAAATTCTTTCTCTATCTCCAGATCTGTTAGATCTGATGATGATTTCAAGTCAGCCATGTCAAGGAGATCTTTTTCGGTCTCCAGATCTATCCCCAGATCCATCCCAAGAACTCAACTTGAGCCTTCTCATGAAGGATCAACAATAAATTTACAGGGATTTGAAACTACAACCCCTGTAAGAACTTCATACCAAAAGGATGAAGAAGATCAAAAATCTATTCAATCACCCACTTACTCCTCCCTTAATGAACCTTATGATGTCCTCTAAGTTCATTATAGATAAGGAATCCCTTAGGAAAGAAATCTATTCTGAGGATTGGTTTCCTCATAGAGAATGGTTCTTCCAACATTATCAGGGACACAATAGAAGGAAAATCCAAGAGAAATTTTATAAATTTCTCAACCAGGTCCAGTTCAATATTCCATTTTTTGACTGGTTCCACGCTTACACAATCAAGAAAAACATTGATTATCCTTTCCAAACAGATTTAATTAGAAGAAGAACATTAGATGTCATTACAGTATGGCATTTGAAAGATGGACAAACTGTCCAATCTGAACTTCCACCAAAAGCACCTTTTTCCCTTAAGATTAAGGAGCAAAATACCCCTGTTATGGCTTCTCCTTTTAAAACTAGAACAGAAGAAGGACCTATATCATCCAGAGATATTAGAGATCTCATGGAACAATCCAATTATACTAATAAATACCTCCAAGCCTTAGGGGAAAATAGAGGAAAAGAGAAGATTCCTTTGGAAATATCCAAAGATTTATCTCCATCATCCTCTATCCAAATAGAGAAACCTTTGTTTAATCCATATAGGATTTCAAAGCAACTCAAGAAAACCTTACAACTTTCTGATCCAAAGAGACAATTCATAAAGGAAGTTGAAGAAGCTAATGATGAACTTCTTGCCAAAATCAATGAACAATTAAAACTTTATAAGGTAGTTATACCTGAATCACCAACACCTCCACCTCCTAATAGGAATAAGTCCATTAATATGATAGGTCAGTCATCTTCTATATCCTCAAATGATATAAAATCAGATATTAATCAGAAGATTAATATCAATCATGTCATAACTGGTCCAAAACTTAATTGGAAAACCCCAACCAAACTCTATTATCCTCGTGCCACTGCTCCAGATCTTCTTTTAGAAGAAAAGGAATCCAATTTTAAGAGTTTTAGTGCCAATAATGTCTATGAATGGAATTTAGATGGAGAAAATGAATATGGCATAACCAAAACAAAACATGACAATGCTGGCTACAGCCTATGAAACCTCTAATGACTGTCCAAAAAACATGATAGTTGAATCTTAGTTGCAGGTTTTTGTGGCCAACTCAAAGGTTGGTGAGATAATTATCTCACTGAGAATGAAAAGCAATTAATTCTCACTGTTGTCAAACAAGAGTCTGATGGCACTCCAATCTTAGAAAATGGAGAACGCATCCTAGATGTAGTTAATACTTTGATATCTACAATAGTTCAACATTTTCTTGGAGATCCTTCTTTAATTAAGGATAGATTTGCAAAGTTATTATCCAATCTTAGGTGTAAATCTCTAGGTGATTTTAGATGGTATAAAGTTACCTTCTTAACCAGAGTATACACTAGAGAAGTCTGCCAACAAGCATTTTGGAAAGAAAAATTCTTAGTAGGTCTTCCTAAATCCTTTGGTGACAAAGTTAGAGAAAAACTTAGAAGCCTAAATCCCAATGGCGAAATCCTTTATGAGTAATTAAGCTACGAACAATTAATTGTCATTATCCAAAAGGTTGCTCTCAAGATTTGTCAAGATGACAAAATCCAACAACAACTTGCCAAAGAAAAAGCCCAAACTCGTAAAGATTTAGGAACTTTTTGTGAACAATTTGGTTTGCCTTGTGTTAAGAAGCCTAGATCCAAACCCAAGCCAAAACATTATTATGGTCCACCCAAACCTCAATATTACAGAAAAAAGCGTTTTGATAAATCAAAATCAAAACCCAGAGATCAATCTGCAAAAAATACTTATGAGAAGCACAATTCTCATAAAAAACCTAAAGATAAAATTGTTTGCTACAAATGTGGTAAACCTGGTCACATTAGTAGATATTGTAGGTTAAAAGGAAAAATCAAATCCCTAAACCTAAGTCAAGATATTGAAGATAAGATTAATAATTTATTAATTGAGTCCTCTCAAGAAGAAGAATCTAGCATAGAATCTTCTGTTGATCAATCTTCTGATAACTTAAACCAAATCCAGGATGATGATTTATCTGAATCATTAAGCCAAATAAATGTCCTTACCAAGGAGCAAGATCTCCTCTTTGAAGCAATAAATACTATTCCTGATCCTCAAGAAAAGAGAAAATATTTAGAAAAATTAAAATCAACCTTAGTGACTAAACCTCCTAAAAATCCTTTAGTTACTAATAAGTTTAATCTCAAGGAAATTTTCAAAAGACTAGGGAAAACTGGTGTCAAGCCAGTTACAATTCATGATCTTCAATTTGAAATCAATAATTTAAAAACTGAGATTAAAGAATTAAAACAAAAGCAATTCGATCCGCAATTGATTTTAGATCATTGGAAAAACAGCTGGTCTGAAAATGATTCATCTTCTGAAGTATCTACTTCTAAACAAGTTGAAAAAACCCCAGAAGTATCTGATATTTTTTAGGGTTAATCAATTATGTAAAAATCCAAAAGTTTTATATTAATATCAAAATTATCATAGGAGAATTTGTCCTTGAAACTATAGCTCTATTTGATACCAGAGCTGATTCAAACTGTATTTTAGAAGGTTTAATCCCCACTAAATACTTTGAGAAAACCTCATAACAACTTAGTGCTGCTAATGGTTCTAAGTTAAAAATCAATTATAAACTATCCTCTGCAATAATTGAAAATCAAAATCGCAAGATTGAAACATCTTTCCTGTTAGTCAAAAACTTGAAAAACAAAGTGATTTTGGGAACTCCCTTTAGTAGATCACTTTTCCCTTTCCAAACTACTGAAGATGGTATTATTGCCCAACAATTGGGACAACCTATCATTTTCAAATTTTTAAAAAAACCTATTATCAAAGATTTAAATCCAATTTCTTATAAAGAAAATCAAATCAATTTTCTTAAAGAAGAAATATCTTTTAAGAATGTTGAACATCAATTACAACAGCCAAACATTTAACAAAAGATTAAGAATCTTTTAGAAGAAATTCAATCGACCATTTGTTCAAATTTACCTAACACTTTTTGGGAAAGGAAACAACATATTGTTGATCTTCCTTATGATAAGGATTTTAAAGAGAAACAAATTCCAACAAAAGCTAGGCCATTTCAAATGAGTGAAGAACATCTTCTTCGCTTAGCACATAAAAATAAAACTATAAAAAGGAAATCAAAAGGGAGCCTGATGGGCAATAAAAATATCACATTCCTTTTTGGCAGTAAAACCCCTCTTGGTCTTTGATTTCTTTTTGGCAAAATTGAAGAACTTCTTCAATTTTGCCAAAAAGAATTCTTCAATTTTGCCAAAAAGAAATCAAAGACCTATTAGATAAGGGTCTAATTCGCAAAAGCAAAAGTCATTGGTCTTGTTCTGCATTTTATGTTAACAAACAAGCTGAAATTGAAAGAGGAACACATCGGTTTGTTATCAATTATAAACCACTTAATCAAACATTTTGTTGGATTAGGTACCTAATACCCAATAAAAAAGATATTTTAAACAGATTACATGATGCAAAATTCTTTTGAAAATTTGACATGAAATCTGGATTTTGGCAAATTCAGATTAAAGAAGATGATAGATACAAAACAGTTTTTACTATCCCTTGTAGTCAATATGAATGGAATGTTATGTCATTTGGATTAAAAAAAATGCCCCTTCTGAATTTCAAAGAATAATGAATAAAATTTTCAATCCTTATTCTAAATTTGTCATTGTATACATTGATGATGTATTAATATTTTCTCAATCAATTGATCAACACTTCAAACACATTAATATTTTTAGTTCCATTGTAAAAAGAAATGGTCTTGCTGTTTCAAAAACAAAAATTAATTTTCTCCAAACAAAGATCAGATTTCTTGGTCACAACATTTATCAAGGAACCATTGCTCCATTTGCTTTTAATTCTAAATACTTAATTTCTAAATCTAAATTTTTTGTTTTAATCCTTGTATCTCCTGTTTTAATATCCTAATCTCATTCTGTAAATCTTGTAATGTAATTGAAGGGACTGAAGGTTGTCTAAATCTATTTAATACTTCCTTAAATTCTACTTTATGAACTTTTTCTTTTTCTTTCTCTTCTCGATCTATAATTCCTTTAATTTGTACCATAAATTCTTCCTTTTGAGGTGACTCTGATATTCCTTCTAATACTCTTATGAGTGTATTTGTCTGATCTGAAGTAATAACATTTATACTTTTAATACAATTATCACAAGTACATAATACAGGGCCTAAACAATCTTTATCAGAACTATCAAGTTCTAATTCAGATTCTTCTAATACCTGATTAATATAATCTTCTTCTTCTTCGTAAGAACTTTCTTCAGAATACTCTTCTTCTAAACTATTGACTATCATAATATCCTTTAATATATTAATAAGACTATCATTTAATTCTGCTGATATTTCTAAATTACTAATCTCATTAATCTTTTGTTTAACTCTACAATCTTTTGCATAATGATCAAATCTACCACACTTAAAATATTTAAGGCTAAATTATACTTTTGGTCCCTTATGTTTATTTTAGGTTTCAATTTGCTCTCTTATATATTAAAAGTTCCGAATTAGTCCCTTATGTGTTAATTGTGGTCCCTCTTATTTTTTTGTTCCGAAATAGTCCCTTATGTTACAAAAATTATACAAATATGGTCCCCTTTTTTGTCCCTTATTTTGCAAAAAAAAGACCAAACTGGTATAATTTTTGTAACTTAAGGGACCACTTTGAAACAGAGGGACCACATTGGTATAATCTTTAGACATAAGGGACCAATTCGGAATAAATAATACATAAGGGACCAAACTGAAACCTAAAATAAACATAAGCGACTAAAAGTATAAAAATATAATTTAGCCAATATTTAACTTCTTTTTTACTACTGTAATTCTTCTTAACTTGTTTTTTCTTATAATTCTTTCTAGGAGGTTGTTCTTGATAATTACTATTTCTGAAGTAATTCTTTTTCTTCCTATAACCCTTATAAGGCTTATTCTGTTGTTTCTTTCTAGCTTGTTTACTAGAGTCTTTAATAGAGTCTATTCCAAATTGCTCACAAAAATTTCCTAATTCTCTTTTACTTTGCATAGCTTCTGATCTAATTTTATTTTGTAATTTATAATCAGTACACGTCTGTATTCCTGTTTCTATAACAAAACAAAATTATGTAATTCACCTATAGTTAATCCAGAATAAGGAATAATTCCCTCATATTTATTCGTAATGTTATTTTTTACCTTTTCACTAAATAATTTTGTTAATCCT
Organism: Calophaca sinica; assembly: GCA_037113605.1. Taxonomy (NCBI): domain Eukaryota; kingdom Viridiplantae; phylum Streptophyta; class Magnoliopsida; order Fabales; family Fabaceae; genus Calophaca; species Calophaca sinica. The sequence goes on along the minus strand of CM073735.1, from coordinate 106,097,774 downwards.
GCTAAAAATCTTTCTTTCCAATAATCTGCACCACCGTCAGGTCTAACATATAATTTACATAAAAACATATCTTTATACCATCTATAATCAGACATAGTTGGACAATATAAATTTACTAATTGCTCTCCAGCTCTTTGCTGTAATTGTAAAGGATGTCCAACAAAATGTTTAGTAATAACATATAATAAAATATTAAATGCATCTTCTTCACCAGTTTTTCTTTTAATAGCACCTAATATATTATTCTTATCTTGTTCAGTAACAATATTATCCCACCATCCTTTAACTGTCCTGTAAAACTACAGTTAATAACATTGCTGCTTTTCTATTACTATTTCCTGCCATTGTCATATAAGCAGTGGCTGCCATAGCCATTTGTTGAATAATATCTAATATATTTTGATCATTATGACCATCTATGTTCTATTCTACTATTGCGGTACTAGAATAAGAGGTTTCATTTTGATAATACTTTTCTTCAAACTGTAAATCAGGAAAACTTGGCCTAGGATAATAATTTCTAGTCTTACCTGTATAATTTGTCATTTTTCCATAATTCTTTAAATTATTTATACTTAATTCTTCTTGAGACAACACATTTATTTTTAATGAGGAATTATTATTACTACTAGGTAAAGTTAAATTCTTTAGCTGTTTTACTAACTTATCCATACTATTATTCTTTTGTCCTAAACTAATTCCTTTTAATTCTTTTTCAGGAACATTTATTTTATATATAGGACTATCTAGTTCTAACTTATAATTCTTATAGGAATTAACCTTTTGAGGTGTAACAGACTTAGAATTTCCTAACTGTAATTCTACTCTATCTAATTGCTGTGACATGGTATGTAATACTTGATTCGAATAATTCAACTGACTTTGTATTTTTCCTAATTCTTTTTGCTCAGAAGTAATTGGGTTTATAATGGTCTTAAAATGTGAGGCTTCTATTTTCTTTCCTTCTTTTTCTATCTTAATACTTTCTAAGGGAGGATATATTGATTCTACTATTTTATTATCTATAGTCTTCCATTTGTTATTTAATCTAACATTAACATCTATACGAAGATCTTCTATAAAAGAATTTTCTATTTTCTTATCTAAACAGTAATTATCAAACCACGTAAAAAAGTAAATATTTAATTCCAATTTTCTAAGATAACAATAAAATAATTGCAAATAAATTGAAGTTAATTCCTTACTAAAAGTACTAAAATACCAATCTCTTTTTTCTTTATTGTAATTGGCTTCAAAATCTTGTCTAATCCAAGCTTTATCTATTTCAAATGGTTCTTCTCTAGTAATGACTCCTATAATCTGAGATCTAGTAGGTGACATCCTGGGAGATTCAGATTCTAACGAGGAACATGGCTCATATATTGGTTGAGGAATATTTGGGGTAAAAATAACACATGCTAAATTCACATTAATAGTAGAGTTAGCATCTACTGAACTTCTAGAGGATTGGGGAGTAATAACTTGAGGCTCATTAATTCTTAATAACTGACTTCTATTCATTCTAATTCTAACAGTTCCACCTTCTTCTAAAACAAATTCTCTAGGTTTCCTATATTCTAATTTTTGTACTTCCATAACTTATTTTAATATCCATTCTTCAGGTAACTTAACTATTATTTCTGATGCTTCTAATTTCTTAGGAGTAGTAATATTAGATCTACTTAAATTAGCTTTAATAATAATTGTCTCATTTCTAGGTGTGCTATGTAATGCTTTAAAATTATAATTGATATTAGAAACTTTATATTTATTTCTATATATAATATCTATATTAGAAATTTTCTATATATAATATCTATATTAGAAACACCTTCATAAAATAAGTCATCCATACACTGAATATTAATAACTAATGAACTCTTTGTAAAATCATCTCCTAAATTCATAGAAAAATTAGGATAACAATTAAAATATATAGGACCATCATTCAAATTAGATTCTAATATAGCTATAATAGACTCAAGAAATCTTTTAATTCTACTATCTCTTAATATTAATAATAAAAGAGTATTTAAACCTAACTTATGTAATGGTTTAACTGCTATTTGTATTAATCCTAAGTGAATGTAATGCATATTATCCCTAATATGATTATCTATCATATCTGAATCTAATAAAGTAATAGTCTCTTGATTTTGTTTAATAGATTTAGATGATTCTATAGTATGAATAATATCTTTATTTCTAAACATATCAAAAGTACTACTTTTATATATTTCATTATATCTAATATCTGGTAATTTTTAATTTTTTAATCTATTTTCCATTTCTGCTATCTGTAATTCTCTATTTTGGTAATTATGTTGATCTCTTCTAGACTTTAATTCTTGTTGAGATAATGAGGTAGAATGAATTAATGTTCTATTTTCTCTTCGACTAGATCCTAACTGACTTAAAGTTCTAAGAAGTTGTGCCATTTTGAAAAACTTATATTAAAAACTTTGTAAGAAAATCTTGTTTGAAAAACTTTCTGTGAAAAACTTTATATGAAAACTTATGTCCTATCCACACTATCCTTTCTCTGGATCCTAACTCTCTTCAAAGTTTTGGGCTATTGGGCTATGTCTAGTTCTTATTCACTCAAATTTTATCTTCTCTATCTTTCTTTTAAATAACGGGACCACCGATCCAGGAATTTCTCCTACGGTTCCGGGACCACCTCTTACACTGCCCCTCTTGGTTCTTACATTGGGTTGACCAATGCAACCAAACCACGGCTGACAAACGTTTCAAAGAAAGAAGATTAAGAATAATAAAACTTTAGTGAATAAAGACTATAATAGCTCAACGGCTCAGAAACCTCTTACGAGACTCTGATACCAAATAGGGGGAAGTGGGATGAGGACATAATGAAAATAGTTTATTTCATAATTAATTCAGAGTAATACATTAAAGTTTGAAAACATAAAAGACATAAACGAAAACTTTAAAGAAAACATACAATATATATGTAGGGGTCATATCTAGTGAGAGGGTCTTTTTATGTGAGAGTGGGAGGAGCAAATCTAGGCCATACAAACCATACATGGATGACCAAGATTAAAAGTTAGTTAGAATTTAAAAAAGTCACATGCCACACTTAAAAAAGTCATATGATTTTTTTGTTTTAATATTGACCATTCATGATTGGATCTAAATGGCTATGATTTGCTCCTCTCACTCTCACATAAATCAGACACTCTCACTAGATATGTCTTATATATATATATGGAACATATCAAGTGAGATGAGTGTTTATATGAGAGGGTGAGAGGAGTGAATCCTAGCCACAGATCAAATCATGAATAGCTAAGATTAAAACAAAAAGTCATGTGACTTTTTTAAGTAGTCATGTGATCACTAAATAATTTTTAATCATGACTATCCATATATGGTTGTATGGTGCAGATTTACTCCTCCCACCCTCTTATATTAAACACTCATCTCACTTGATACATCTCATATATATATATATATAATAAGTTTACAAAATTAAAAACCTTAAGTATTACAAAATTAAAATTAATATAATAAGTTTATTAAATACAACTCACAGTATTATGTTTTTTTTTTTGTATTCAAGAGTGCTAAAACCCCAACTCATAATATTATGTTTTAATATTGAGTAACTACTACAATAAACTTTTAGAACAACGAATTGATAAAAACTTGTAAGTTTTGATCAGCATAGATTTAGATTAATATTACTTTTAGCTCTTACCACCCTTTGTCACATGTCATATCTCAATATCATCTCTATATCATGTCTCTGTCACAGAACCTTAAGTATTGATAACTTGAGAAACCACCATAATGCCTCTCGCACAACCTATCTCCAAGTAGCAACAGGATCAAGCCTAAAGCCTCTTCATACTAACTCGTCATACATAGAATACCGTATAGTCATATCATACTAACAATCAATAGCATCACAAATTACTCAGAGCAATCATTACAACATGTGATAGCATATGAAGATATATTAAACATGTAATAGCATCTGAAGCTTTAGGAAATTTTCGAAGGGAGTAAGAGACTTTGACCATATTTGTTTTCAAAATCTTATGGTGTCAAGTTAATGGGTCTAGCCTCTTATATACTCTTCATTTTGTTCATTACTAGGCGATGCGTGACTTCTTTATTTTACCCTTCACACTTGGATACCCAATATTTCTCCATCAAGTGTGAGTCTCCTCCACATCGGCCTTTTTGAGAGATAACTCGAGTTTTTACCATCGAACCATTTTCAGACCCCCTCGAGCGGAAGCTTTTTCATCCACATACTTGTGTACTTGCACCGCCGTTAGTTCACACATATCAATGGGACACGCCACCTAGCCTCCACATTGCTAGGTAGACTTTCGTTACAAAGAGCTGGTCATCTTTAATCAAACCATCGGCTTTGATACCATTGTTAGAATTCAAGGGTGAGTGGTTAGTCTCACATTGGCTAGGATTGGGCTAAGTGAAGGATATATAAGAGAGGTGACTAATATACCCAATGCGTTAAGGATTTGGGTGGAGATGTGGTGTCCGGATCTCTTAATAGTCATGGTCCTTAGCTTGTTGTTGCTCTCAAGTGCTCCTCGAGCTCCCCAACAGAAGCTTATATCAACATATTAAACACACAGATCATCAAGTAAGCACATTAACACACATAACACATTATCACACATTATCAATCTCACAACATTGTTGTCTATCCTAATGTCGCATGTTATCAACCATATGTGGTAGCTAGATCAATCCTATGAGTAATACCCCTATAACCCTTAACCCTAGTTAAGACTAACAATACACCATTTTGTTTTATATAAAAAGGACCGAATGTAGTATTGTTTTTGCACTGATGTAGTAAAACACAATGCGTAAACATACGAGAAAAGTGAAAGTGCCACTATATTAAGCCACCCTCTAAATAACACCATTCAATATCTTGTTACGCCCTGCATTATTGTAATTAGGGTTAAATGTGTTTTACTTCCTTATAAATATGAAAATATTCGATTTTAGTGCCTGGCACTAAAATCGAATATTTTCATATTTATAAGGAAGTAAAACACATTTAACCCTAATTACAATAATGCAGGGCGTAACAAGATATTAAGCCACCCTATAAATAACACCATTCAATATCTTGTTACGCCCTACATTATTGTAATTAGGGTTAAATGTGTTTTACTTCCTTATAAATATGAAAATATTCGATTTTAGTTCCCTATTTTCTCAAATGTATCATCTGTAGTCCTCTAGTCTGACTTAGTTAACTCAAGCGCTTGCATGTATGACAGAACCACACCTATTCACTTGCCCCATTTTAACTAAATGCACATGACATATGATGTGGCCTACACCCTCGAACTCACCACCACCAATCAAGCCATTGACATTTTTTTCTCGAGCTCAAATGTTGTCTCATATTATTGTGATTGACATATCCTATTGCATACAAGTGTTGTTTTCTGTTCATACTATTTTGAATTCTTATATATCTTTTGTTACCAAGTGACTTCAAACACAAGAGGGGGGTGAATTGTGATAGCGGTGCTTATAAAAAAAATTACAGATAAATTACTGAATTAAAAAAAAACTTGAAAGAAATAACTTGCGAAAAGATAAATAACTTGAAGAATAAATTGCAATAAATAAATGACAGAAAATAAATGACCGAAAAATAAATAAAGAACAAAAATAAATAAAGTGCTTGAATGATAAAGAGACAGAGAGCAAAGAAGAGCACGCAAAGAAATTATACGAGGTTCGCCACCAAACACCCCCTGGCCTACGCCCCGTCCCCCAAAGCAAAGCACTATGGGATTTTCACTAAATCACTAGCTTTTAAATCAGTTCACTAGAAACCTTTACAACTCTATACCAGAGCAATACGTTCAAGAGATATCACCTCTCTACGAACACCTTGGGATTCCTACCCAAAAAGAAATGATTTTCGCAAATAAAATGAGATGAGAAAGATACACTCAATAGTGCAGATATAACAAATTGAAGCTCAAATAATACAACTCAAATTATGTAGAATAAAAAAACTCTCAAAAAAATTGTGCTCAAATAAGTGTGAGTGATGGAGAATATTTGATAGAGTTTTGGCACAAAGAGTAAGTGAGTGTATTGTTTAAAAACATCCGGTGCTGTTGCTTTTATAGGCAATGGAGGAGCGTGTAGCATTAAAAAAATTTGCCCGTTGCGTTTTGATTATTAAAAGGATAATTTGTCCGTTGCAGCATTAAAAGGGAAATATGCCCGTTGCGTTTTGATTATGAAGAATTTGAAAACACGGAGACGGAAATGATTCTCGGACACACTTGGAGTTCGACATCGTATTTCCATACGACCTCTCCCTAGCTCGGCATACGACCTCCTCAGCTCGGCATACGACCTCTTCACAGCTCGGCACAGACACGACCTCCTCACAGCTCGGCACGAGACCTCAGCTCGGCACGCGACTTCCCCACAGTTCGGTACGCGACCTCAGCTCGGCACGCGACCTCCTCACAGCTCGGCATACGACCTCTCCACACAGCTCGACATACGACCTCTCCACACAGCTCGGCACGAGACCTCAGCTCGGCACGCGACTTCCCCACAGTTCGGTACGCGACCTCAGCTCGGCACACGACTTGCATGTCAAAATATCACTGCTCGACACGGAGAATATTTTCCAAAGAAAACTTGAAATATTTTCCAAACAATATTTTTAGCACAACTTAAGAATTTTTCAAAATACTTTGTGCATAAAAATAATTTAAGAAAAATTATCATAAAATCAATTTTAGAATAAAAATCATTTTGTGAGTGTGTGCTTTTATTTTAATTGAGAGCTTTTTATTACTACTTACAAATAGTCTTAATAAAAATAAATAAATACCCAAAACCCAAAGACTTGAGAAACTATCATTCTTGATACGCGTCTTGGTATTCTTTTCCACTTTTTGCACGGTTGACTATTTGCAAAGCTCCCTTTTGTCAATCATCAAAACCATCCTGTCAAGGCATGTATTCACAGACTCCCCCTTTTTGATGATGACAAACATCTCATGGAGGGAATTTAGTAAAATATAATCATGATATAGCAATGAGATATAAGCATTGTTTTTCAATAAAAGATATCAGAGTTTAAGCACAATATTTAGAAAAACTCCCCCTCACAATATGCATAATATAATTTACTCCGCCTGAATCATAAAACTCTCCCCCTTTTGTCAACATCAAAAAGCGGAAAAGATTAGAGGGAAAGGCATGTAAAACGTATGCATATACGTGTAACTAGATGGCGAAAAATAATAGAGTATCAAGGGTTCAATGAAGCATAAGAAATCCTTGGTAAAAAAATTATTCAGGGAGATAGCAAAAATAAAGCACTAGGATAAGAGTTACTAGTCCTCGTTCAACTCATTCTCATCATCAATTGTTTCCTCATCTTCACTGATATTAAGCGCATAATTGTTTGCAGTTAACATAACTTGCACAAACTTTTATTTTAACGATTACAGGAAGGACGGTTGCATTTCTCCACTTTTAGTCTTGGTAATGTAACACTGCATAAAAATGTTAGCACACTCCAACGCCCAAGTTAGAACTTATTCATAATAAAATGCACTCACACGCAGTCATTCAATGCATGATTGATCTAAAATTCCTAACTCGGTTCTTATAAAAAGAAGTTTTCTTTAGGCAAAGGTTTAGTAAAAATATCTGCGAGTTGTTTAGATGTTTCCACAAACTCAATCACACAATCTCCTTTTTGAACATGATCTCTAATAAAATGGTGCCTAATTTCTATGTGTTTGGTCCGGAGTGATAAACCGGATTTTTCGTGAGGTTTATGGCACTAGTATTGTCGCACTTAATTGGAGCAGTTTTGATTGATTCCATAATCATTCAACCGTTGTTTCATCCAAATGATCTGCAGGCACAACAACTACCTGCCGCAACGATTCCGCTTCAAAGAAGGGACAAAGCCACACCGGCTTGTTTCTTACTATGCCATGAAACCAAGGCATTCCCAAGTAAGTGACATGTCCCACTAGTGCTTTTTCGGTCCATTTTGCAACCCGCAAAATCGAATCCGAGTACCCAATAAGTGTGCGGTCGGCACCTTTGGGGTACCATAAACCCATAGTTTGTGTGCGGTGAGATATCTCATGATGCGTTTTACCGCTAAGAGATGTGATTCCTTAGGATTTGCTTGAAAACGCACACATACAAACACTAGACATAATATCCTGACGACTTGCGGTGAGATAGAGAAGAGATCCTATGATACCTCGATACTTACTTACTTGACCGACTTACCACCTTCATCTTTGTCAAGATAGCATGATGTGCTCATTGGAGTTGAGATTTCTTTGGCGTTGCTCATTCCAAATCTTTTAAGCAACTCCTTGCAATATTTGGATTGATTTATAAAAATTCCTTCTGTTGTTTGTTTGATTTGAAGACCAAGGAAGTAGTTGAGCTCTCCCATCATGGACATTTCAAACTCACTTTGCATGATTTTGGAAAAATCTTCACACAAGGACTCATTAGTAGCACCAAAGATGATATCGTCAACATAAATTTGAACAAGTAAAATGTCATGATTTTTGTGTTTAATGAAAAGAGTGGTATCAACTTTTCCTCTTTCAAAACCTTTTTCAAGTAAATATTTGCTCAACCTCTCGTACTAAGCTCTGAGCTTGTTTTAAACCATATAAAGCCTTTTTCAATTTGAAAACATGATTTGGAAATTCAAAATTTTCAAAACCGGAGGTTGATCAACATATACTTCTTCTTGAATAAAGCCATTAAGAAATGCACTTTTAACATCCATTTGAAAAAGTTTGAAATCCATGATGCATGCAAATGCAAGAAGCATGCGAATAGCTTCTAATCTAGCTACGGGTGCATAGGTTTCATCGAAATCTATGCCCTCTTGTTGGTTATAGCCTTTTGCAACAAGTCTAGCTTTATTTCTAACAATGATACCGTTTTCATCAAGCTTATTGCGAAAGACCCATTTGGTCCCAATGACTAGGTGATCTTTAGGCCTAGTGGACAAGTTCCCAAACATCATTTCTCTCAAATTGATTTAATTCCTCTTGCATAGCAAGGGTCCAATGCTCATCAAAGATGGCTTCATTGACGTCATTTGGTTCAATTTGAGAGACAAAGGCCATATGATGACATGCATGATTAAGAGAGTTTCGAGTCGTTACCCCTTTTGAGATATCACCTATTATGTTGTCAAGAGGATGGTTCTTTGAGACTCTCCATTCCTTTGGAAGATTTGAGCGAGAGAGTTCTTGAGAGGGTTGAGGCAAGGACTCTTGATCCTCCTTTTGAACTTTTGATCTCTCTTGTTCCTCTAAATAGGTATCTCCTAACACTTCTGCAAGATCATCAACACTTTCTTCTACTGAAGATTTGGGGTTAGATTCATCAAAAGAAACATGCACAGATTCTTCAACAGTTAAAGTACGTTTATTAAAAATTCGAAAGGCTTTACTAGAAGTGGAATATCCAAGAAATAAACCTTCATCAGCTTTAGCATCAAATTTACCAAGGTTATCTTTACCGTTATTTAGAACAAAGCACTTACATCCAAATACGTGAAGGTGGGAAATGTTGGGCTTCCTCCCCTTGTAAATTTCATAGGGCGTTTGTTTTAGAATAGGTCTTATGAGGACTCTATTCATTACATAACATGCGGTGCTTACCGCGTCTGCCCAGAAATACTTAGGAAGGTTGGTCTCATTGAGCATCGTCCTCGTAAGCTCTTCAAGAGACCGATTTTTCCTTTCCACCACTCCATTCTGCTGTGGTGTTCTAGGTGCGGAAAAATTATGCTCAATTCCATTTTCAGTACAAAAGGCCTCAAATGCCTCATTTTGGAATTCCCCACCGTGATCACTTCGGATGGATACTATGTTCATTCCTTTTTCATTTTGGATAACTTTAGCAAGTTTTCGAAAGGCAGCAAAAGTGTCATTTTTATGAGAAATAAATAAGGTCCATGTATAGCGAGAATAGTCGTCCACAATAACAAGAGCATAGTAATTGCCACCAAAGCTTTTAGTTCTAGAAGGGCCAAATAAATCCATATGTAAAAGTTGTAAAGGCCGATTTGTTGAAACAATATTTTTAGATTTGAAAGAAGCCTTTACTTGTTTTCCCTTTGACATGCATCGCAAAGTTTATCTTTTTCAAAGCGGAGCTTTGGTAAGCCAATTACTAAGTCCTTTCGAACCAATTTATTAAGATGATCCATGTGAATATGAGCCATTCTTCTATGCCATAGCCAAGATTCATCCTCTTTACTAATAAGACAACATGCATCATTTGAAGGTATTTTATCTAAATCAAGCATATAGATATTTCCAATTCTAGGTCCAATAACAATAACATTTTCATTTATAGAATCCATGACCATGCATTTTGAAGAATCGAAAACCACTTTGTTTCCTTTATCACAAAGTTGACTAATGCTTAGCAAATTATGCTTCAAACCATCCACATACAAAACATTTTCAATAGTGAGATTAGGACTTTTACCAATAGAACCAATCCCAAGAATTTTACCTTTGTTGTTGTCACCATACCGGACATAACCACTATTCTTAGGTACCAATGAGGAGAACTTGCTTTTGTCTCCTGTCATGTGCTTTGAACAGCCGCTATCAAGATACCAATTTAAGTCCTTGGCTTTCAAGCACACCTACAACAACAGATTAATTTTTAACCTTTGGTACCCAAACTAAGTTGGGTCCAGATGAGTTAGTTTTTGGCAAAGTACCCTTTGGAATCCATATCTTTTTGCCAACCACATTCTTGTTCTTTCAAATATTGCAAATGGAGGCAGTGTGACCATTTCTACCACAGTGAAAGCATTTAATGAAAGGGCTACTTGAAGTGTTGTTGTGATTGACAAATTTAAAGGATTTTTCATGCGTTTGTGGATTATAACCCAAACCGGCTTTTCCAAAAGTACCCTTTTGTTTTCCCAATAGAATGTTTAAGTTATCCCTTCCCATGGTAAATTTGGCAAGGGTGTTTTCCAAATCTTCAATCTTGTTTTTCAAAACATTGCATTCATCACACTTGAAAGTATCAATCTTTTGGTTTTCACAAAAGGTGCAAGTAGAAATTTCAGTCACAACAACTTGTTTTTCCTTAAAAACTTCCATCTCTTGGTTTAAGAAAATAATTTTAGATTCAAGAGAAGAGATGGTTTTCTTAGAAGAAGAAATAATTTTTCGAAGTCTAGTCGTTTCATTATTTAATTCTTCACAAGTAATAAGCAGCTCATCATAAGTTAAAGGAGATTTGAGTTCAAGAGCATTTACCTCATCCTCCTCGTGTTTTGCCATGAGACATAAGTTGGCCTCCTCATTTTCTCGATTCATCGACGAGTCCATATCATTGTCATCCCAGGCAATGTAGGCTCTTCTTCCTTTTGATTCGCTTTGTGGTCTTCTATCAAATTTTTCGCTTTTCTTCCGACCATGAGAGGCGTCGGGTTTTATATGTCCCTTTGACCACACTTGTAGCAAGTTGGATTAAAAGAAGTTCCTTCCTCATTTTTCTTTTGAGGATTTTGTACCTTGCCCGTTCTCCCCTTTTGCCTCATGAACCTTTTGAACCTTGAACCATCGGACTTATGTCTTCCTCATTCTCATCTAGACTATCATTGTTGTCGATTCCTCTTTTCATTTACGATTGCTTTGAGAGCAATTCCTTTCTTTCTTATCACTTTCTTCACTCTCGGTGAGTCGATTTAGTTCAAGTTCATGTTCCTGCAATTTTCCAAACAAGGTTGCCAATGATATAGTAGATAAATCTTTAGATTCAGATATAGCGAGAACCTTGGGTTGCTGATTTCTATTTAAACATCTAAGAACTTTATTAATTAAATCTTCATTCATCAAGACTTTCCCAAGAGCTCTGAGATGGTTTATTATATGGATGAACCTTTTTTGCATATCTTGTATGTTTTCACTTGGTTTCATCCTATACTCATGGGTTAATGTGTTCATTCGAGCCCTCTTGACCTCGGTAGTACCTTCATGGGTCAATAGAAGGGTGTCCCACATTTCTTTAGCAGTCTTGCAATTTGAGACCCTATAGAACTCATCGTAGCTTAAAGCAGAAGTGATGATGTTCTTAGCTTTCAAATTGTATTGGACCTTTTTCTTATCATCTTCGGTCCAAAGTGATCTTGGTTTGTCTACCACTGCATCATTAATTGATTGAGTGGGGACAAATGGACCATTTTCCACAAAGATCCCAAATATCAAGATCAACACCCTCAAGAAAGATTTGCATTCTATCCTTCCAATAACCATACCCTCACCATTGAAAAATGGGGGTCTGTTTCATGGAGGTTCCTCGTTATTGTTTGAAGTCATTCTCTTGAGACGGTTAAGTCCTTTATACAAGAGTCTAGCTCGATGCCACTTGTTACCAAGTGACTTCAAACACAAGAGGGGTGAATTGTGATAGCGGTGCTTATAAAAAAATTACGTATAAATTCTTGAATTAAAAAAACTTGAAAGAAATAACTTGCGTAAAAGATAAATAACTTGAAGAATAAATTGCAATAAATAAATGACAGAAAATAAATGACCAGAAAAATAAATAAAGAACAAAAATAAATAAAGTGCTTGAATGATAAAGAGACAGAGAGCAAAGAAGAGCACGCAAAAATTATACGTGTTCGCCACCAAACACCCCCTGTGGCCTACGTCCGTCCCCAAAGCAAAGCACTATGGGATTTTCACTAAATCACTAGCTTTTAAATCAGGTTCACTAGAAACCTTTACAACTCTATACTGAGCAATACGTTCAAGAGATATCACCTCTCTATGAACACCTTGGGATTCCTACCCAAAAAGAAATGATTTTCGCAAATAAAATGAGATGAGAAAGATACACTCAATAGTGCGGATATAACAAATTGAAGCTCAAATAATACAACTCAAATTATGTAGAATAAAAAACCTCTCAAAATAATTGTCCTCAAATAAGTGTGAGTGATGGAGAATTTTTGATAGAGTTTTGGCACAAAGAGTAAGTGAGTGTATTGTTTAAAAACATCCGGTCTTTGTTGCTTTTATAGGCAATGGAGGAGCGTGTAGCATTAAAAATTTGCCCGCTTGCTTGATTATTAAAAGGATAATTTGTCCGTTCTGCGGCATTAAAAGGAAATCTGCCGTTGCGTTTTGATTATGAAGAATTTGAAAACACTGAGACGGAAATGATTCTCGGACACACTTGGAGTTCGACATCGTATTTCCATACGACCTCTCCCCAGCTCGGCACAGACACGACCTCCTCATTTCGGCATACGACCTTTTCACATTTCGGAGCAGACACGACCTCCTCACACGGCCGCGAGACCTCACCAAGACGCGACTTCCCCACAGTTCGGTACGCGACCTCAGCTCGGCACGCGACCTCCTCACAGCTCGACATACGACCTCTCCACACAGCTCGACATACGACCTCTCCACACAGCTCGACACGAGACCTCACCAAGACGCGACTTCCCACGCCTTGACGCGACCTCATTTCGGCACCACGACTTGCATGTCAAAATATCACTGCTCGACACGGAGAATATTTTCCAAAGAAAACTTGAAATATTTTCCAAACAATATTTTTAGCACAACTTAAGAATTTTTCAAAATACTTTGTGCCTAAAAATAATTTAAGAAAAATTATCATAAAATCAATTTTAGAATAAAAATCATTTTGTGAGTGTGTGATTTTATTTTAATTGAGAGCTTTTTATTACTACTTACAAATAGTCTTAATAAAAATAAATAAATACCCAAAACCCAAAGACTTGAGAAACTATCATTCTTGATACGCGTCTTGGTATTCTTTTCCACTTTTTGCACGGTTGACTATTTGCAAAGCTCCCTTTTGTCAATCATCAAAACCATCCTGTCAAGGCATGTATTCACATCTTTGTTGTTTTAAAAATGTACAAGTTAAATGCTAGCCTGTCTTGATTGTAACAAGTTTTTCGATTGCAATTACAATGGCACCTCTCAGCTGCAATCTTTTTTTATCAATTTGTAGGAGGTACTTCCAGTGCCAAAGGCTTACCTGGCAAGGAATTTTGATGGTCTCTTTCTCTTCTTAAATGAAGATTGCTCGGTCCAAAGTTTCTCTCTTCTCCTACCATGTTTGTGGCTTCTCTGCAAAAATTTCTTCACTTAGGATACTTAAATTTGGAGAAAGTTGAGTCATCAGTTGAGAAGGATTGTATAGGCAACCCTAGATGTCATCAGTGTTTAGGTGAACACATGGCAAGTGATGACGTGTGACTCTGTCAGACACACAGGGACTTAAGTTAACGGAGTAAGGCTGGGGACTGTAAGGAATTCTAGAGGGGAGCACAAAGAGACTTTGACCACATTTGTTCCCAAAACCTTAAAGTGTTAGGTTAATGGGTCTAGCTTTTTATATACTCTTCATTTTGTTTATTACTACTAGGCGATGTGAGACTTCTTTATTTTACTCCTCACACTTGGATACCCAACATCTCCCCCTCAAGCGTGAGTCTTATCCACATCGGGCCTCTTCGAGAGATACACAGGTTTCTCCATTCGAGAGATACATGAGCTTCTTCATCGAGCCATTCTCGGACCGCATAAGCTGCCCTCAAGCGGAAGCTTTTTCATCCACATACTTGTGTACTTGCACAGCCATTGGCTGATACATCAACGAGACACGCCACATAGCCTCCACATTACTAGGTAGACTTTCGATACAAGGAGTTAGTCACCTTTAGTCGTACCATCGGCTCTGATACCACTGTTGGGAAAAATTCGCACACGTCACTTTGATTTACCCACATACGCCCAAGGATCTCTGATACTAGTGTTGGGGAATCTCCACACACATGCACATAAAATAATAAAGAACACAAGGATTTATGTGATTCAACACCTCTTGTCTACGTCCACGAAACACCACAAAATTATCCTCCTATCACAAATATAAGATTACAATCAGTATTTTAACCCGCACCAACATATAACAAGTTTTCTAGCACAAACTTGAAAAGTCTCCTCTAAATAGTGCCTTACAAACCCGAATATCTCACTCAAGAGTTACAAAGAATGATAACATTCACCCCACAGTGCAAGTTTTGTGGTTTGAAACTTGGAAACCCACCCTACATTATTTTTTTATCATGTGTTTGTGTTGCATGGAACCCCTCTCTCTCTCTCTCTCGAGTGCTCTCTATATTTTGCCCCACCCCTCGGGTGCCTCTTGCACCACCTTTTTCTCTCTCATATGTCATAACTTTTTATAGAAGAAGAGCAACAAATACATGCAATATATTTTGATCTGATTCTGTTGAAATATGACACTGATTTATTTTACATATATTTAGATATGTTTCCCTTTATTTCTTCTTTGTAAATATTCCATATTTCATCTTTTTATTGGAAAAACATATCTGCACCATATCTTTCACATATCTTTCGCACATTTGCACTGATTACATTCTTCAATTTTTTCCTTTTATCTTGTAGTTCCCACTTAGGAGGGAACCCACCGAACAAATCTCCCCCTTCTCGACTCAAGTAGGAAGATGTTGCTCAACCATGTCTGCTTTCTTCCTTGACATCTCCCCTGCAATAGACATAAATATTGTGTGTTTTACACCAACGTGTCTCGTCTATAAATATTGAAGTCTTCAATAATGACACTACTTGTACTTGTACCGTCGTGATTTGCTATCAACGAGACACGCCGCCTGACATCCATTGTTAGGAAGACTTTCAACACAAAGATCCACACACAGATCCACCTGTTTTTTAATATTCATCTCAGCTGGTCACCTGGTCACTCCAATGGCTTTGAGCCGGTCCCCTCTAGTTGCACCATCATTTGAACCAATTGCTATGATACCACTTTTGAGAATTCTAGAGGGGAGTACTACGAGACTTTGACCACATTTGTTTCCAAAACCTTAACGTGTTAGGTTAATAGATTTATCTTCTTATATAATCTTCATTTTGTTTATTACTAGATACCCAACAGGGACTATAGGGACTATAGGTAGTACATTTCAAAAAACGAGAGACCAAAAAACTGCATTTTAAAATTAGGGGACGAAATTCGAACATTGTCATATATAGAGGCACTAAAAATATATCTAATCCCTGTAATTATCATTTTCGTTATCTTTAAAACCTGACCCATCATTTAGCTGATAAAGACACTGGTTCCCAATTTAAAGTTCAACTGTCAAACCGATAATAGTTAAATGCATATTTCTAATATTATATAATATATTAATTAATAATATTAATATATTATTATCTTTTACATTTGCAAGATAAAAAAATAAAATGATGAACAATAAAGTTATATAGATCTTTTTTTTTTTGACGGAAAAGGAATGTAGATCTTTATAACTCGTCATTAAACATTTATTTAACTTAAAAGGTATATTTTGATTTTAGAAAAGAAACAAAACTAACATTCAAACGGGTTCTTGCCACCAATTTTGGACAATTTGGCTGGTTCTTTACCAATTCTTATCATTTGTAAAATATACCAATTTTTTAGGTTAGCAAAACTAGATACCTAACTAGTTCTCAATTCGCCCGATCCGGTTAAAACGCAAGTTTTTACACCAAATTTTAGGCATCCAA
This sequence comes from Calophaca sinica, assembly GCA_037113605.1. Classification (NCBI taxonomy): domain Eukaryota; kingdom Viridiplantae; phylum Streptophyta; class Magnoliopsida; order Fabales; family Fabaceae; genus Calophaca; species Calophaca sinica. The sequence continues at coordinate 106,081,101 of CM073735.1, read as the reverse complement.
TTTCTTTAATCACTAGAAGAATAATGAAATATGTATTTAAAAAATGCTAGAGCTAGAATTTTGTTAGAATGACGTGGCACAGTTTTTAACTCTTTAGGTGATCCGTCCTTGCCAATTCATTGCATCCAATATCTATTGTCTACTCCCTCCGTAGATAATATTATTTATCCTTTTTAAAATATTTATTTGTCTCAAATTATTTATCACTTTATAATATCGAGATAATCTAATTATATTTTTTCCACAATACCCTTATTTATATATATCTCAACTACCTTATCTCTAAATGAGTGCTATCAACACTCTCTTTAACATTCTCTTCCCAACATTCGCTCTCTTAATGGTTAAAATTCAAATGGGTCCCAACAAATCATGTGAATCCCACATAAATTTAGTAGGACCCATGTGAATTTCAACCAATAAGAGGGAGTGTGTTGGAAAGAATGTTAAGAGTGTATTCCTATCATTTCTCATCTTAAATTAATTAACTCTTTCACTTAACTCCCACTACAATAAAAATATTTTAGTCAAAATAAATTATTTTACCTTGAAAATACGTGTAATCAATAATTTTCTTAAGACATGTACATAACCTTAAATGACAAATAAGACACAGGGAGTATTAAATTATCTATTTAAAAAACACAACTACACTATGTTCTGTCATCCACATTACGTCATATGACAGAGTCTCTACTAATTATACAGAATATAGAAAAATTCTTCCCCGCGGATTTTCTCACCTTGCTGGGCACAGGTAGCTTTTTTGGTAGAAAATCTGACTTTTTTTACTGATAGCATTACTCATTACTTACGTACAATTTAATTATCATAATCAAATATACTCGTTCAATTAGGAAACTTGAATATATTTCATGAGAACAGGAATCATTACAAAAAAGAATTTGGTCATATAATTTCAAACCAACTATCGTTGCCCTAACACAATATACAAAACAATGGCTGAAAACAATTGGTTGAAATAGCTGACTCCAAGCTGTGCCACTACACTGCCAAGATTATCTTAATCTCAGGCTTATGGGCTTTCTCTAAGTTCACATGCTGACTGCTGGTTGCATTCCAATAAGAAAAGGCACCCCAAATATCTGTTCAAAAGAATTTCCACAAAGAACCTAATTGAAAGGCTGCGCAGTCAAAATGGAACTTGCTATAGCAATAAAATAAGGATGCACAGAACGACGTTCTTACGAAGTACCCCATACCATTGACGACCTCTTCCAAGCGGATTGCGATCATCTGATGCTCGTTGCAACTGCACCACGTGCAGTTCCCATCCTACAGCTAAAATTTTTTTTACAGTAAACTCGGTTGAATGGTGTAGATCTTCTGCAGTTGTTCGCGATCCTTAACAGGCTGCGTCTCCACTTTCTTGGCTGTCAGCTAGAGAATAGGCACTTCCAGGAACCTTGATCAAAATCTCATCCCCAAGCACACTTTGTTGTACCCCGAGAAGCCTGTGGTCCTGAATTTTATTCATGAAGTGATGTGAATAAAAGCTCAACAATCATCAACTTGCATCTCTACCATCTTGAGGGCTATCTTGCTAAAGGTTTTACTTGAGTAGGTGAAAAAAAAAAAAAAAAAAAAAACTTTTGCTCTTGTGCAATTTTAGCCAGCAAAGTTGAGATCAAATCAAATAATTAACTACAATTACTTCCCGAATCATGAAAAGTAATCAAAGTAACCTATGAAACTACTATCAGGCACTATACAGTATAAAATATGCTTATCGAACATATCCAAGAAATGGTGCCACAGTGCACTTTTTTGCTGCTGATACAGTCTTAATTTGAAAGTTGAGAAAAGAGAAATGAAAAGTTAGATATACAATCATTCGAGAGAAAATTGAGGTAGACTCCAGTAAAGAAGATGGTAGAATCTCATCTTAGGAAGATTAAGCATGTATAAAGAAGACCCGCAGAAGAAACAGTACAAGTGAGTAGACCAGATAGAGGATGGTCTAAATCGCTAGAGGTGGAGGAAGACAAAAAAAGACTATAGATCAAACCACTAAAAGAGATTTAGAGGTAAATGGTCCATCTTTAGACATAATACATGGCTGTCGTTGATCCATGTCACTAGCCCTACCTAGTAAGGAAAGACTTGGATGCTGTTGTATATTTGTTTATCATTCTAATTTCTACAATGCAAGAAAAGAGACATTCATCATTCAAGAGTCAACTCGTGCTGGCTTCATCTTTGGCACATGCATGAGTTCCAAACAAGCATAAAATTGACTCTATATTGGAGTTATTTATTATAAACACCCTTTTATAGTTAATACAAGATTTTACCAAAATGTAGATGCGCAAGGATATTTTCAACCTAAGTTGCATTTGACAATCTGTCAACTGAGAGATGAATAACCTTTGAAAATAAACAATATTATTCTTACAGAAATGGAAAGAATGCTTGACATAAGGGTATCATACAGATATGCCCTCCAATACATCTGGCAGACTGACAAACAGCACACCACCAGGAATGCATGTCTATGCATCAGCAAAAAAGGGAATTATGCTTACCACATACCTTAATATTAGTGCCAGCAGCCCCCTTCGTACCATTTTTCAGGCTATTCATCAATACTTTCAGTTGTTTCCGGCCATTTGCTCGTATTATGCGTCGTTCAGCACACTGTACAGCAGTAACATCATAATGGCAGGCCACACACAGAGTTCTCATATTCTCCAGTTTGCATTCACCTATTGAAACAATTAATTAAATAAGGTATAAAATTCAAACACAGTTAAATCTAACTTTTTTTCGCAAAGTAGAGGAAATACAAGGAGAGACATAGAAAAGTATCTTCCTTGAAAATTAAATAAAGTATAAAATTCAAACACTCAAAGATGAAACCTAACTTTTCTGCATATTAGAGGGAACAGAAATGGAGGGAGAGCTGTGTTGCACAGGTACGGGTACGTACCCGGTACGTGTACGGGTACAGGTACGGCGATACGATATTTTTTTAAAAACTAGGGTACGGGTACGTCAATATAATTTTTAAAAAATATATATATGTATATAAAGAAAAAAATCAAAATGTTTCATGATTAAACATGGCAAAGTAAAAAAAAAAATATCAGAATCCAATATGTGTCTATTTATTTATTATATAAAAAAAAGACTCCAATATGTGTCATGTATGTGCAAAATTTTTATACATATAAAATAAAAAAATATAAGCATCCAATATCAATTCATATTAAAATAGCGGTCATTGGGCAATTCAACACGTCACTAATGGTCTGTTTGGGAGAGAGGAAAGAAAATAGGGAGGAAGGAAAGTTTTTGGTAAAGTGTGAAAAAGATGCATTAATAAATGTGACAGATTAATAATAATATAACACATCATCAATTTTACACTTTAACCAATAAACTTTCTTTTCCCCCACTTTCTTACATACCAAACATACCATAAAAGACTGATGCGCACTGCGCAGTGCAGGTAAAAAAAACAATGATGCAGACTTGCACAAGCAGCATTTAAAATAAAAGAATTAAAAGGATATAAAATAAAAACCTGGACTGTTGAAGAACTAAACGCGACGAGCAAAATTTTTATACATATAAAATAAAAAAAATACATGCATCCAATATCAATTCATATTAAAATAGCGGTCATTGGGCAATTCAACACGTCACTAAAAGACTGATGCACACTGCACAGCGCAGGTAAAAAAACAATGATGCAGACTTGCACAAGCAGCATTTAAAATAAAAGAATTAAAAGGATATAAAATAAAAACCTGGACTGTTGAAGAACTAAACGCGACGAGAAGAACGATGAAGTCCATAAATATGAACAGCGAATGCGAACGCAGAAGAAGATGGAAGAGGAGAAGTCGAACGAGTATTGTAGTGGCCGGGTACTCATTTTTTTTTTAAATTGAAAAAGCCCTAAATTCTTCTCACTCAAATTGAAACCCATGTCTTTTTTTTTGCTCGGCACCATACCCACGCTGTATCGAGCCGAATCCGGGCTGCGTACCCAGTCACTTAACATTAAAAAAAATCCAGTACGCTTCTTGAGTGCGTGTGTACATGTGCGATGCAGCGTACCCGTATCCGATCGTGCAGATGCAGTACTTTGCCATTTTTAGCGAACCGGTGCTTCAGAGAGGGAGAGACATAGATGTAGAAGATATCGCAGGTTTAAGCCAAATCTGCTCTTATCTTTTTTCCATTATTAGGATATTTTCAATTATTACGAAGATCAGTATTTTATTTTATTTTATTTCCTTCTTTAATTCTGATCCTATCATTCCTTAATCTAAGGAATTGACATTAATTGTAATTCTCCTTTTTAAGGAGTGCTTTCCCTGCTGAATAATACACAACAGTCTTTGCCTATTACTTTCAACATGGTATCAGTAGCCCAAGGTTATGTCATCTAGGGAAACCCACCCTCTACCCATGATCCGCTCAAACAACTGGTGGCAGGCTCTCACTGGCTCATTCAATAACTCCTTCATGATAAACGGAAGCCCAACCGGTGGTGCAGGAGGCACACCAATCGGCGGCACAGGAGGGGCACCCACCGGCCCTAGTGGCACAGGAACCGCAACCACTGGTGACGTAAGAGGCATGCACACAGGAGGCGGCCCAGACAGTGTTCATACAGGGGGAGCAGGAGGCTGACCCGGCAGCCCAGGCAGCACCCATACCGGGGGCACAGGAGGCGGACCCGTCGGCAGTGAAATTGGAGCAGGCAGCGCTGGTCTTTTTGGCATAGCAGGGAGCGGTGCAGCCACTTCCCATGGTTTTTCTAATGGTAATAATGGATTTTCCAATTCTCTGCAAGTTAACGTTCCACGATTCAATAGCAAGAACTATACAGAATGGCCTCAAACTGTCCGACTGATCCTGGATGGCAAAGGAAAATATGGGTTTCTCACAGGAGCCATACCTAAACCTGCAGAAAGGATCCAACCCACAGGTTCTAGAAATCTGAATACTCCTTGATAATAGCTTGGTTAATTAATTCTATGGAACTAGCAATCGGAAAACCCTTCATGTTTTTGCCTACAACAAAATAAGTGTGGGATGTTGTGAAAGATGCCTACTCTGATATTCAAAATTCATCTCAGATTTATGACCTGAAATCAAGATTATGGAATGCTAAACCAAGTGACAGGGACGCGACTACCTATTATAATGAATTGATGACTCTATGGCAGGAGTTGGACCTCTACTATGAGGATAGTTGAAAGTGTACTCAGGACAATGTTCAATTTATTAAGAGGCAGGAAAACGGTCGTGTTTTTGTTTTTCTTGCAGGGCTCAACAAAGAATTGGATGAAGTGAGGGGCAGAAATCTTGGGAGGACTCCTCCGTCCACCATCCGTGAGACTTTTTAAGAGGTAAGGAGAGGAGTGTCTCGACAAAGGCTTACGATGAGCAAGTCAAGTACCATATCTGGTGTGGAAGGTTCTGCTCGTCATCGGAAACTACAATGAAGAGGGAAGGAAAGATGGCAAGAAACACGACAGACCATGTTGTTTGTGACCATTACAAGCTCCCATGGCATACTCGTTAAACATACTGAAAACTCCATGGAAAACCTCCAAATTGGAAGAAAGGTGAAGGTTGTGCATTCCAAGCTAGTACTTCTGATCAAGAGAAGCAGTCTCCTTCAAGTTCGTTTCCGCTCACTAAGGAACAATACAAACTCCTTGAGTATCATATCCCTTCTTATCATGCAATTTATAGAGTTGTCTTACTATTTAGAGACTTATATTACATCGTAATACCTGCATTATGGGTACAAGCTGATCAAATGAATGTGTTAGTAATAGGCCTCCAATCACAAGGACCTATGTTAGGAGGAAGCCTAGAAATATAGTTAGGCTAGAGGCAGAAGACATGTAATATTAGTAGTCAGTTTATTTTTATTATTAGTAACTGTTAGTATGTTTTTTAGTAACTGCCATATGTAACTGCTGTTTGTAGTTTGAATAAGGATAACTGTAAAATAGAGATTAGGAGGAAGAGGGAAGGCATTCAGTTATCTGGATGTTGGTTGGTTAGGAGAGACTAGGCTCTCGAACTCCTAGGGACCCCTTATTCTCCTTCTCTTTCTCTTTACAGTTTCCAAATTCTATGTACTGCATTCTCTGTTGGAGTAATTTTTCCAGAGAAATATCTATAATAAAAGAAGTATATTCAGTGTATTAATTGCTTTACCACCAGTTCTGTTAGAATGTTTCCCAGAAGTCAAAATTTCCATATTGGCCTTTCCATTGCGCTGATCAAAATCTTAGTTGAAAGCATAAGGGTATTTCAAAGTTTAATCGCGCCAAAAGTATATGCTCCAATAAAAGTCAATAATCATTTCTGGAAATAACAGGTCACTACAATTAAAAATTTCTATTATAATTCTTCCTAAAGCAACTAGGATTGAACTTCAAGAGAAATTATACCTCCTCCTTTGTATACTGGAACAATATGATCAGCATGCCATGCATTGCCTTCAATTGGATTGTTGACAAGCTTCTCAAGCCTGCAGATGATCAACTAATGTTTCAGAAGACTGTTGGTGTCCAGTTAATAAGCAAGTTTATAAACACTTTTGTACAATAAGTCTTTTTACAAGCCTGTAATGCTGTTTCTTAACATTATAACAGAATTGACTTTAGGTATTTCACTTTCATAAACTCACATGTTCCTCCGTTTTGCAATTCTTGGTGCTACTTTCTCGATGTACTCTCGCCGTCTTTCCAATGACAAAGGTCTTATATGCTCAACAAGCTTGTGACAGTCCAACTGACAATTTGTGCACACACCTTGCTCAATTTGGAAAAGTTCCTGAAGATTTTATTGCAATTACTTTTAAAGCTAGCTCAAAGACATGAAAAACTACACAATACTGTTTCTAATGAAGAACATCTAAACAACAAATGGAAATCAGTTCCAATTTGAATATGATAAATGTTCTAACCTGACGGAGGAATCTCTTGCTAGTTCTCATACGATACTCTTGATAGCAGACAAGGTTACAAAAAAGTTCTTCAAAAAATTCAGGTGTCTTGGCATTGTCACCCCTGAAAGTGGAATTGTTAATTGTATACTAATATAAAAAACAAAAGCAATATATGATTGGTATGGGACATACATGCATTGCTTTTGACAAAGCTTACAGAGTGGCTCATCTTTCAGACTCCAGCCTTGAGTGTATTCTTTTTCCTTCTTACCAAGACCACTCCGGAGATAAACCTTTTTCCAAAAAGCATCTGATGGTAAAGGATAGCTAATCTCCATTAAAGGAGTTGTGCGCCGTCTACTTCCACCATTTATTAATCCCTGTCAACCATAGACTTTTGTTACATAATTATATATACAAAGAAGCAAAATAATATTAGAGGGGATGGACAAGTTTTATGAAAATATCTTATCCACTAAAACAGTTCAAGTTCATAGTGTGCCCACCTTGTTGTTGTGGTTATTACTTTCACTCAAGTAGCACAATTCAACAGCCAAAGGAAGTTGTAATGGTTTTCCAAGTAACTTATTCCGTTCAATTGGCCTTAAACTCTTCCACTCGTTTGCAAAATCCAGAATAGCATTCCTATGAGCAGGGTTATCCTTGACAGATACAGACTCTATATGCTGTTTCTCATCAGCATCAACAGAACTTAGCAACTCAAGTTCCTCTGGTCGGAAATTTTCGTAAAGTGGCTGCGGTCTTGTATCTGTACCCAAAACACAAGTATACAAGTGGATCCTTCCGGTGTATGGGCTCACCTGGAGAGCAAACAAATGTTATTTTTGCACCCATACGAATGGTAAACTGCAATATCCAGTCTTTGCACCGAGCTTAAATAAACAGAAATTTGATTCATGAAATTTGCTTCTATTATGTAGAATAATAATCAAGGAGCAAATGACTGATTGGACCTGAACTTTCTTGTACAATGAAAACCAAAAACTTTTACAAATGAATTTTACCTCGAATCGCAAAGAATCGACTTGATTAGAGACATGTCCATCAGCTTCAACAGGATGAGCGGGCTGGTCGTCATCCGCATCTGTTGTCGAATTTGACTTCTTATCCTGCGACAAAAAAAATAAGACACTTCTATGCTCTTGCAAACACACATGAACCAAGAAAAGTCATTCTTTCCATAGGAAGCTGCAATGAAAATGCACCTCTATTACTTTATCTTTGTCCTCAAAACTCTTTTCAGAACATCTCTCCTCAGCATAAGAAATATCTTTATCAAGATTTCCATCCATAACCGAACCCTTCCATAAATCTAGGCAGGAAACATTATCAACCTATTCTACCAACAAAATAGATTAATTAGAAGGGAAAAAAAGTAACTAAAAGAGTGAATAAACCAAAACAGCAAAACAATCATGCCAAGTGAGGCAAAACAATTTAAAGTCTAAACTGTAAGTCTCACCATAATAATAGCACCCTGATTTGTGTTATTTACAAAATCAGATTTATCATCTTGATGTTCTTCTGATTCATTTGAATTCACTGCAGAGGCTTGCTTATCCAATTGTGTTCCACTTGATGCCTCTTTGCATGCAGATTGTTCTTCACAACTGTCAGCTTTCAAAGTTGCATCTAAATAAGAGACACCTTCAACCTGCCAGCCAACATCCCCAAAAGGAAACTGATGTTATACAAGAGAACAAAAAAATTAAAAAATAAACTTCTAAAACATTGCAAAATGTCAATCATTTTTGTTTCATGACAATGGCCAGAGAGGTGTATCTTATTAGGTTATCATAAGCATGGTAGTCAAAATCGAGATTTTACGCATAATCGGAAAGGAGAAGTAAAATCGTAAATCGTGGAATCGTAAAATTAATCGTAAGATTATACAAAATTCATAAAATTCATATATATATACACATAAATTCATACATATACATATTGTATAGGCAAATCATATCATGTAATTAGGAATAGGATATCTTGTAATTAATTGTTTTGATTTCTTTTTAAGCCTATATCAAGAACCTCATATATATATATATATATATCATAAGTAAGATAAAGAAAATTTTAAATCAGTCTTCAAAGTTCAAATACTTGTATAACTAAATTTTAAAATAAAAAATTTACTCTTACTTATACTTACTTTACCCTTAAACTCCACATCCTACTGTCCATACACCAATGACCCAACAGTGAACTACTCTAAAACTCTAGACACGTGAGTCACGGACACCCAACAACACTCATTATTAAGATAATACTCTCTTCTTTTTTTTATTCGCACATCTGCTTTTCCCAATGCAATTCACAGCCTTTGCCTTATTTTATTCATTTCTTTTTTCTTTTTTAATCTGTTTATTTGCTTTTCACAGTGCAAGTCAAAGAGACACAGACGTTGCCTCATCTTTATCCAATGAAAATCTGCGCATGCATCTTCCCTGTGGTCTCTTTCTCTTCTTTCCACTGACCCTCTGTTTCTCTTCCTCTCTCTGAAGCAAAATTTCGATATTCAAATCTTCTTCTCTCTCTTTTTTTTTTCATTTTTATTTTAGATATTCATCTCTCTCATTTCTTCTGGTATTCTTTCGGATCTTTCTAGCAGCGCGGCTACGAACCTACATGGGTGCTCCGTTCTGGAGAAGGGCCTGACTTTCTCTCATGGTTGCGAATCTCGAATCGATACCCAAAAAAGTGAAGACGAAAAAAAACGCCGATCTTACGTTTTTTGTGATTTTTCACTGCGATTCTACCCGATTCCACCATAAAACGATTATGCCTAGGATCTTAATCGCTGAGGACCACCAAAATCGTAAAAACGTACGATTATACGATCAAAATCGCTTTTTTTGACTACCATGATCATAAGTCATGACTCTACAAAACCTTTTACAGGAAAGGTTACACAGTATGGGAACCCAAATTAGAGCCCAACAGGTCCAAGAAGGCAAGAACTATAACGACAACTGATGAGAAATAAATTATTCAACTGAAGTACTGAACTAAATGCTTAACTTGTGACAATGTTATCACTTGGAAAGACCACCAATCTGCTTTGTTCATCCCATAAGTTGGAAAGGGAATTCATCCACATCCTATTGAAGATAAAAGTATACATATTCTCAGTGTTGTCAAATAGCAGGCATGGTGGCATGACAAGGAAATTTTTTGACAAAATGCCATTTGATGGCCACAGTGAGGTGGCTTTTACATGGGGGCCCATAGTGACCGCCATTTCCATGGTAGATATAGCAGTTCAGACAGTCATGGCAGAAGTAGTGGCTAAATCATCGAAAAATAAGAAAACAGATAGGTACCAATGACCTGTTCTTAAACCCTAATGACTCGCCAACCCCATAACGACCCAAAAAAATCCTAATGACATCAAACCCTAACACATATCCATGCATTTCTGCTCTGACTCTTGTACATGTTTGCTGTCTACTTGAACAACTCTGCTCTTACATCAAAGGCTCAAACTCAGCTGCTCCCACATCTCTGCCATCTTAAGTGAACAGCTCTCCTGTGGTGAACAAACCAAGCTCTGGCAAACTGCAGATTTCCGGTGAACGGTCCATTTTCTTCTCCTTTCCTTTTCTATATTTCCTTATTTTCTATGTCTCAATCCCTGCTCTGCATATCCTATTCTGTCCTCTATTCCTCTGTCTATCTCTCTCGATTTCCTTCTCTGTTATGTCCTATTTATTTCTTTCTCTGTGATTCTGTCCTCTTTGTCCAGTGGTTCAAGGACTGCTAATAATCATACCTTTGGTGAATTATATTTAATGTTTCTAGTTTATTGTTCTTGACATAGGTTATTAGTTCTTTTATATTTATAAGATTCTGCAGTTTTTTATTGGTATAATTTTTGTTTATATGTTATACTATAGCCCCCATGCTTCTGCCATAGGCCACAATGCCATTTACCACATTGTTATGGTGGATTTTAGGCTTGCCGCCATAAACTGCAGTCCACCATTAACCACAGTCTGCCATTAATAACATTGCATATTGTCAGAGGCCACAAATCCACCTGTTCATCGCATACACCGTAGAAGGCATTTATTTGTATTTCATAGAGCATAAAATGTATGCAATTGTCAAGGTGTATGAGGAGTATTGCAACTCTGGAGAAACTAATTGCTTAAAAGTTATAAATCTATCAATTATTTTAAACTTTTAGTCCTTTGAAATAAATCAAAACGTGCAAATTCAAGATTTAAAATGACATATTAGTATAAAGAAAGTCTGCAAACATTTGTCCGAAAACAACAAAAACCAATAATGACTAGCAAATAATAGTTTTAAAACAACTGAAGAAGTGGTACCTCTATCTCTTTCACCGCATCATATTTGCCATCTGTTGTACATGAAACACGATGCAAACTTTTGTTCAAATTTTTCCAATGCGATTCATCCAAGGTATCCTGCAGATAGATCATACAAACTGTTAGAATCAAATCAGAGAAAAGGGACATGGGAGAGGCATATCACGAGAAGCCCAAATCTTCATAATCAGTGAGAACCTTATTACCATTGCACATAATATGTATATATTAACTGCATTTGTTTGTCCCCGTCGATGAGCTCTGTCCTCGGCCTTCAAAATATGTTAACATTATTTATGTAAGACATTATTTAGATATCAAGAATACCCCCACATTTTAAACTTCATCATCAACTACAACAAGTACACTAGACCAAACAAACTCTATGTGATTGCCATAAATACAATTAAGAAAAACTTTACATGCGCCATCTCATAGCCCATAAACACTGCATATCTTTCATGGTAAAAAAAACTACATCAAGTGCAACACCAGACATGATGATGAAAATAAGTTTTATTACAGGTCTATTGGCTTAGTGTCCAACAGCCCACCATGTGTTACACTGAAGGAATCGACCCCTGTTCCAATTTCGCAATAAGATATTATGAACCATCTTTTACAGATGCAACTAATTTTCCATTCATTTTGTTCCTTTAAAGAAGATCAGCTTTAGATGTGTTTACAGTTCGTTATCATTGTAACATCCAGCACCAAATTGAGAAACACTCAATGCATGGTATTGACCTTTACTATTGTAAATCACACAACAATAGAGTAATTTATTCCTTTTGCTACACTAATCAGTCTTCTGCATTTTGGGATGTGCAATCTTCTGCAGAATCATTTGCAGCTATCTTGATATTTCATTAACCAAATGAATGTTTTTATAAGCAATTGTCATGACAAGACAAAACACAAGTCACTGGCAAACGGTACCTATCCTACAACCCAACAGTAGTTATAAACAAATTTATAAATGAAGTGATATTCCATCAAACAGAACCTGAAGCATCACAGATGGGCACTGAGGTAGCTCCAAAAACACAACATCTTGTGCTGTCGAGAAATCAAGTCCAAAACCTGCTGCTAAAATACCTATTATCGCAATTTTAACCTGACATACACAAGTAACTCACAAGTCAAAGTAAGCCTAAATGAAAAGTTAAAATACTCCAAACTTGTTTCAATGATACAGATGACACGGAACACATACCGCACACATGTGCATGCAAAAGTAGGACGCACAATGGTAGAAGGTTTCATAATAACAAAAATGTTTAATGTTGTTATCTTAAAGGAATTCATGATTCTTATTGAACAAGGTAAAATTGTTCATCTAATAATTTTAATAACAATTCATAAGCATCCATGCATTCCCACAGCTAGACAAAAAATATCCTACATCAATTCAACAGATAGAACAACAGTGAAAATGAGACTGATCATCGGAAAATACTGTTTCAAAGTTAATATTACAAAACATCAAAATATTCCAAGTTAATATTCCAAATGCAATCAACTTTCAACAAAAAAATATAAAAAAATTATAAATATGGGGGAAAAGAAAAGAGAGCAGAAAATTATCACAATAGATTCAGGAGAAAAAGGCAAAGGTTACAATACCTCCGGTGATGATCGAAATGAGATTACTGCCAATTGTCTATCTCTGGATAGAGTATTTCCATCAATTCGCACAAAACTTATTCCTTTCTCACATACAAACTCCTAAATTGTTACGAAAGATAAGCTTTTTGTTAGAAACAAATTTAAATGCTTGTGGGACATCAAAGTCATCAAAGCACCAAAGGTCAAAGTAAATATAAAGTATGATGATCACCAATTCAAATGAAAGGACAAGAAATCAAAAGGTGAACATGAGTTACTCCAGTTACTAAATTAGGTCACAAACTGTCAAATTGATTTTAAAAGTAAATAGCAACTTCTGAGTTACTTCATGACGGTAGACTGGTAGCAGGATTTACTAAATTTGACATGTGATGGTAGCCAGCCCAAAGCAAAGGAGAAAAGTCAAAAGAAGAATAGAGAACTACTGCAGTCACTACACTATATTACATGTAGCAAAAGGGATTTTTAATATTAGAGTCCTAGGGTTTTTGGAGATTGAAAGAATTTGAGAGAAAAGTGAGCGAAATATTTCTGTGACTTTATGGAATGAGAAAAACCTGATTCAGATGAATACTTAGTAATTAATATTTATAGTGATAAAGCTTGCTCAACACACTAACAACTAACAGAACTATATCAGAATTGTAACAAATAACAGACTTATTTAAATCTACTACTAACTGAATCACATACATGAGCAGCTATACAACTGCAACACACTCTTATCCTATCAGTTAATAATAGCTTCCAACTGAGAAGAAATGCACCTGTACTCCGTCAAGAACTTTGTGATGATGAGCAAAAATTATCATCTTTGAAGCATTCTCTGATCCTGCAATGAGTGGATGGAGGGAAAGCCACTCACGAAACCCAGAAAGCTTTGCAATTCCAAGTTCCTGATAAGAAAGCTTTCCTGGCAATAGATAAGATGAAGGTAAATTTTTATAATATTCTTCCAGCTTGGTAAAGTTTAATTCATGCAACACAGCTGTTTGGAGCAAAAGGATACAAGAAAAAGTAACATGGCATTCTCTTTGAACAACATAAAAAACCAAGTGACATTTTTATGGAAGTATGAACAAAACATTGAATGAGCATATGAATTTTTTCCCCTTGAATATGTGTGTTACTGTCAAAGTGGTATTATCAGATTTTATTGTTTGGAAGCTTAGAGTCAATTAGGTTCAGTATCCTATTTTTCTCACTTCAGAAGTGGGTTGCTAACGTTATCAGATCACAAAGGCTAGAATTGGACTTTTCTGAATTTTTGAGGCCCTAATCCCAATTGAACTTTCTTGTGATTTTTGGTATTTGTTAGAAATAATGTAAATAAGGTAGTTACAGTTATACAGTATCATGTAAGTAAAATAACGTCACGTAAATCTCTGTATTTATTGTGATGTGCTATCTCATTTTCCTTTTTCTCAACATGGGATCTAGAGCCTAACAAGGGATCACCCTAATCCATGAAATGTGGTGGACCCACTGTGTATTGGTGAATGAATTTTTTTTGCCGGAAATTGTGTCTCATATTCAGTTTCCAGCATCAGCTCTTTTTCTTGGTTGTGTTTCCTCTTTCCAGCCACCTTAGACTCAGTTTCCAGAAACTGTCACTGCTGCCCACTGCTACTGTAATTTCCAATCCGGTTTGCCATTCTGTTTGCAGATTCCAGCTGCTGTCTCCGCAATCTACCATTTTCTGGCCAAAAACACTCCTGTTAAACTCATTGGCCGTGCCCCAACCACCAGTCCACACGTGTCATATCTCTCTCGCTATATATTCCCCCTGCATCCACAACCAGACATGTGTGACAGTGCGTGGTTCCACCTCATACTTAGGCTAGAATCACTTGACCATATTGCATTTTGGCTGCTCCCCTTCGAGCAAAGCTACCAATTTGGAGCACTGCCTCTCAAAACCTTTGCAACCCTTGATACCTTCTCCTCAGATGCTCCAATGGTCTCAAATATTATCATCATTGATTAGCCACCAATAAGTCTCCTCTCCATCAAACGTTGAAATCATTTTCAATATGCAATATCCATAGCACCAAAAGATCTCAGATACCAGTTGGTAGAATTTTATTTTACTAGAAACAATAGGGAAATTGTCTCCTATATACATCTACAAACTTGCAAAACTTGAGGGTTTGCACACCTCCCTTGCCCGAAGACCCAAATTCTCTCACAAATTCCTAGAAAGTCACCCTCTTATCATTTCCTATTATTTATATACAGCATAGCCTACCTCTAACTATTTCATCCCAACTAATCCTAACTAACTCCCTCAACTAACAGAACTACAGATTAGGACTACAATTCAATTATTCAAATGATAAGCAATCCAAATAATGCTTCATTTTATGTAGTAATTGATTTCACACAGAATTTCAAAAGCTTCTCAGCAAAATAGCAATTTCATCCTAATCTGTGAGGCCTAAGACAATGATGAACTGAAAGCTATTATGCGAACCATTAGCTGAAACACAAACCCAGCACTTCACTACAGTAGAGGCAAAGATTCCTCGACAATACCATCAGATTCATCTAAATCTTCCAAAGACATGTCTTCCCTAGCATTTTCAGAGGCATCGATCTTCAATATCCCAACTGCAGTTTTTGCTGCAAGTATATCTGATCTCTTCAACAACAGTCTTATAATTTGCCGGCGTTTTGGAGGTAACTGTTGCAACACATGTTCCTTGAGACGCCTTATCTACAAAACAAGCAAGACATAATAAGAAAATATCTTTACAGTCAAGAAGTATCATAAAGCACTGTTATACTCAATCAAGAAGACCCAATAAAATAAAAGGAGGCACCCTACATCTAGCTTCAGAGGTAAAAAAGTAGAGATCATACCGTTACCGTATCACGAGCAACGCGTTAGTTTGGATAAACTTCTCAATAAATACTTACGAAAAAAGAATTACTAAAATAATCTTTCAACAATTATGAGTATTTTAAAACAAAGGTTTCTTGTATGAGTTGAAATTCGCTTTTGCATCTCAATTTTTTCAAAAGCTTTCTCATTTAACTTCTCCATAAACATCTATAAGCTTAGGGAAAAAAAATTCCATAAGTGAAAAACCATGTACATATTTTAATTGAGAAGCACCTATAAGCTAGAAGCTAATCCAAATTGGGGCCTAAATATCTTTGATTCATCATACAAAACGGCAGGAAAATAAAGAGGGAAGTAAACCACAGGGTTTAAGCAAGATGAAAGCAATGGAGAAATAATTTGGGTGTTACTTGTGATAGAATTTAAGATAGCATCAAAACCTATCATAAATCCATTGTTGGGCCACCTGTATTGTTCCTCCTTACAAGCCGGTTTTGTGGGGTTAAATTAGGCCCTAAGCCCAAATTCTAAGAGTAAAATTCCCATCTTTGCAACATTAGGCTTCTTCTCTTGTTGGCTCTTTAACACCCAACATTATCTCATACAACATTGTAGGTCATATAGTTGCGAAATGAAATTAAATAATGGCAACAGTCGAAAGGAAAAATGAAAAGTTGAAGTAATCATCATATGATTAATATGGGAACCGAGATCCCACCATAACAGTTTGCTTTAGCAACACATTCAACTCCTCCAAGCGAATGCCCTTTGAATAATCCTGCAATACAATCCCATCATTTGTGTCAATTCCTCTTTTAACAAAAACATGCAATCCAAAACGAAATATTGATCAAAAGATACATATTTTATCGCTTTTCCCTATTCACGGGTAATGAAAGAGTAAAAAAAATGATAATCTTGAAAAAGATGGGTACTAAACTGCACCTATATGAGGCTAAAAAAGTGAAAAGAAATGATTGACTGCTCCGACCACATAATTTAGAAAAATTAAGAACTTTGAACAGGCCTTTTCTTTTCTTTTTTTCCTAATTTCTGAAACAGAAAACAACACAATTTTACAACATTTTCATTTGCCAACCACAACAAATCCTATTCAGTGTTTTTACCAACAAAGGTATGGGAATAACATTTGTCATCTTCCTAATATAAAGCATGCAAAAGGTAATGCACTCCTGTTGTAAGAAATAACTACTTAGAAGCTAGAAGATACTCATAATAATTAACCAAATGAACACATACATACATTACAAACATGCACAGAGAGGATACTAACAGCACTTCTAACAAGATTACCGCAGAATATTTTCCTTGGACGCCCTTAATATATTTGAGATCACAATAAGTTTTTGCAAACTCATATTTAGTCCTCCCCAGCAAACCTGGCCTGTAAAATATAAGCATTTCCAAAAAAATGAATTAGCAGGCTTAGTAGAAAGAAATTTAAAAATGGAAAATGTTCAATGGTGAATATACTTGCCATAACATATTTATCTGATGAAATATGTCATACGGTCTATGAGCACCTAGGAAGAAATGCACCATAAGATATAAGAAAACATTAAAAAGTTAAATAACAAAAAGGAAGAGAGGACCAAAATTACAGCAACGAACAGAAAATTAAAAAAACATGGTGTCAAAATCAAAATCTTAAAATGAGATTTTTCATTTTCATTCCAAGAATAACTATTATCATCAAAGCATTTAAGCATATGCAGCTAGCTTGCTACGGCTTTGCTACAACCTTGATAAAGAAGGTGTCCCTGATAGCAGAATTATACGCCTGACTTTTGAAGCCACATCAAGAACAGCCTTTATCTGTTAAAACAAAACATATGATGACAAAATATAAATACCTCTTCAGGCTTTAGCCAAATAACAGATAAAGACAAAGGATAACGCAAATTACAAGACAAGACAACACAAATTAAGAACATGAATCTTCCATCTAAAAGAAGTTCTTCAAAAATGAAGAATAAACTTGAACCAAAAGGATTTGATTTCTGAGAACAAAATAGTTATTTGACTCCCAGACCCCTACCAGATCTTCTGATCCCACTAATCTAAATCCCAACTCCTCCATCCAAATTCATATCAGTCCCCAGAATTATAAATAAGCCTCACAACATAAGCCAATTCCCAAAGCTTCAATCTTGAGTGAGTCTCACACCCAGCTTACAATTACGGATTAGCCAGCTTTTGTATACACTCATTTTAATAAATTGTAAATGCCAATTCACAATTTTTTTGTTGGGGGGGAGGGGGGCGGACGAGATAACTATGCTACTAATTGTGGCGACAATAATCATAATAACATTATCATTGGTGGAAAGCTTCTATCTTTGAGTACCACAGAAGAAGAGATGCCGAAGTTAATAGAAGAGTTAATTTGTTTATTTCACAACAGTGCTGTTTCCACCCACCCATCCATATGGCCACAAAGGCAATGGAAAATCCGTGCTTTACAGAAATGAGTACATGCAATGCTACTACACATTCACAAAAATAAGGGTTCTCGTCCTAAAATCTTTTTCTCTCTACAAATGTCACATATAAGATATGCATCAAATTTAACGAAAATAATGGAATTATGTGTCTATTCATAATGCAAACTTCCTTTTTGTGTTTTAAATTTTACAAACAAGAAAATGAGATGTAAATAGAGCATACCTCTCCTGGTTCTTTTGTTTTCTTTGTACATCGTACATGATGAGACTCATCAACAATCAGAAGAGCCCACTCACGCTCAAGCATGCTCTTCCTTAGACGATGAAGCATGGTATAAGAAATAACCACAACTCTAGGGCATCTTGTTAGATATACAGGATTGTCTTGATGACCAAAAACTGGATTAGAAGAAACAAGTAATTGCTAAGGAAAGGTGAAGCTTTTGCAACAAAGCTATGAATTAAAAACCATCCAGCTAAAAGGGAAAGTAACATTCAAATTATTAAAATTAAACTTAGTCTACAAAATTACTTTAGATGAAAAATAAAAATTGAAAATCATTTTCATACTCAATTTTTTATTTATGTACATAACTAGATGATTTTTTCCATAGTCCATAGCAGCAATCCAACATGGCATAGATCTCAGAGCCAACAGGATCGAAACATTAGTAGAAAGATATGCTTAAATTTAATAGCAAACAAAATGAAGATATGATCCGGGAAAAAAAGAATCTTGCAGGGTCTCACAACAACCATTCTATTCATAGCCTTGGTGATAACTAGGCCACACTGCTGAGCTATCAACATGAGGAAGGTGTTGAGTAAATTTATTTGTCTACTGTACATTCAGTTTCAAGGGTACTTGGGTATATTGTTTTCAATATTATTGTAAAGCTGTTGGTATGTATTTGTAGGATGCAATTCATATCTCGAAAATGGGCAGTTTTATTGACAAGAAAACTGAAAAGCGATATAGGAACCAGCTATGGAGGAAAACCCTAAGGCCAAGTTCTAAGCTTAGAAAATGGAAATTCGCATCCCCTACATAAGCCACCCCTCCCTTCTTACATTAGATCCACCTCCCCTCTCCTCTCTAACTCCCTCCCTCGCATCACACCCCCAAATAAATAACACACTCATCACCCTCTAACCAGCTTTAGGCCTATGTGAAAGGGTCTTGGTTCTGGGCTTAGCTGCTTGAGGAACACTCGGGTCCTCATCCCATCAGTTTTCTTCAATATTTTACTTCCTTTAGTCTTGTTTATAAGAGAAAATCTTGAGAAAGGAGATTACAGAGGTGGAGAGAATGAGTCCTCCTATCACAGCCAAAGCACAACAAAAATCACAGACCTTATCTATAGGCCTACTAGTTTGGCAAGCTAATGGAAATTGGAATAGATCCCATGGGAAAGTAATTAGTATATAAGCTCACTTCTTCTACAGACATCAGTGTGATGTCAGTATCAGCAACACATAATTACAGAGAAAATAGCGACTGAATTAGGAAAAGTATGATGCACGGATACGATACAAGATACGTATCCGATACGGCAATACGTTGTTTCTTGAAAAATATAGGATACGATACGTGAAGGATACGTATATAAAAAATAAAAAATTATAAAATATAATAAATATATTATTGCAATTTAAAAAGTCCAAACTAAGAACATATCTCTCAATCATTTTTTTATACATAAACATTAGTAAATATTAATATAAATGAAAAACATGAATTGGATTTATTTTTCTTTACATATAAAGAATAATTATATATGTTATCAGAAATATTATATATGTTATATACTGTCCCTTTGAAAAAGGTGCATTCTATTAAAATAATTGAAATAAAGAATAATTAAATATTTAAAGAAAGTGTATTCTACTAAAATAATGAAATAAAGAATTGTTCTAGACTATTCTCCCCGCGTCTTTATCCTCGTCCCCACCTTTCCTTTCTTCCCTAACTTTCCCAATTTCTTCTCCCTCCCACCTTTCTCTCTTCCCCCAATTTCCCGATCTACTCCCACCTCACAGCAACAATGTGTCCCCATCGTCTAGCAGCATTTGCCATGCCACTTTAGAGACGCGTCCCTACAACTTGAAGCTCTTCCAGTTGGGTCTCCTATTAACGACGAAATTCGTTTACACTTCCCATCTCTCTTCCTTCCACACCGGTTCCCAACTCTCACACCAGCGTATCGACGATGCATCGCACGGCGTATTCATGGCGTACCCACAGAGTATCGAAACTTCTTTTATTTTTTATTTAAAAAAATCACCATCGATACTCCACTGATACGTATTCATGGCATATCTGAGCGTATCCGTGTCGGATACATATCGGATACGGACACGGCATGAAAAATCACGTATCGGTGCTTCATAGGAAATACAGATAACCCAAGGCCTTGGTCTTTTCCTGCAACTTTACTGCCTCTTCCCTCTCTTCCCTTCCTCTCCCCTTTTATCCTTTCTTCCTACCACTCTAAAGTAATGCATGCAAACTACTCGAGTAACTATCAACTCAACAAAAACTTCCACCCATGCACAGTTGCTTTCATGGTAGAATTCTCATACCATGTTTAAAATGTGGCTGATTCATCTAACCAATCCTTCCATGTAGTAAGAACCACATTCAAAATCATATTTTTAGAAAGGGAAAAAAAAATGAATCTCCCAATCCCAAACCAACTCTAGTATGAAGCAATAGAAGACAACTATATTTGTACCTTCTAAGAAAGGATTCAACGGTTACAAGTTCGTTACTACAATACAGCACTGCATTGTTATTGCAAACATCCTATACTCTTCTTAAGAACAACAAATTTACTTCTCAGTTCACACCAACCCTGCCAATGAATACCAACCAACAAGTAGCATGCAATACAGCATCGAACACAACACAACACAAAAGAATCAAAACGCAAAAGATTACCAAGATGGATATCAGCAGGCAAGCAGAAAGGAAGCCACCGCTCCAATTCTTCTGCCCATGAAAACCGCAAGACAGCAGGGCAAACAACAAGTATAGACCCTTCATCCAAAAAACATCCTGCGATAGCAATAGCCTAAAAAAAAAAAATATGCGCATTTTATTCATCATTCTATTTTACTTGATAAAGAACAACTCAAGCAATGTAAAAATAACAAAAGTCTTTTCCCATTAGGTAAAATAATCTCCACAGATCAAAAAACATCATAATGTCTTATCATAATATTCATAAATCATGCATAACCACAGACCATTCATGCCAAGAGCTTACAGGTAGGTCAAATGCTATTTTTATAAGTTTAACCAAACATGTGATTAACAGACATTTGGATAAACAACTTAAGTAAGCGCTTATTTAATGAGCGTTTATCATATAAAAGTTCATGTATAAGCTATTTCTACAATTAAAGAAATAAGGGTAATCTTTGTGTAAGTTCTATAGAAGCTGTTTTTGTAAGTTATCCTAGGAGCTTATGAGAATAATCATATTACAGTTTATGAACATATCATAGGCTATTTTTAAAAGCTCTTCAAAACATTTTCAGAAGTATCATATCATAATATAAGTTCAAATAAACTCTTCAAAACAAATGTCATAAGATAAGCTGGGAAAAGCTCAAAAAAAAAAAAAAAAGCAAATCTTTCAAACCGCCCCTAAATCTAGAACAATTCAGGAAAAATAAAATAACAAAGGAACTGGCACCTGGAGTGTTTTCCCAAGGCCCATTTCATCAGCAATGAGACAGCGGCCACCCCTTCTGAGGGCAAACCTTAAGCCATCCATTTGAAACGGCAACAATACATCAATAAGACTCTTAGGCAGCTTCCCAATCAAACCGTCAACCTCATCATCACTCAAGTACTCAGGCCTCATCGGCATCCACCGCCCAATCGAATGCGAGAGCCTCTCCACGACGTTGAACGTCCCCCAAGGAATCTCCTCCACCTCAATCTCCGCCGATGCAGCCTTCAACCGCTTCAAAACGGCGTGGTAGTCATCCAATTTGAACACGCATGCCTTCCCGCCAGCGCTGGTCTGCGTGAAATGCGACGCCAACACCTGAATACCGCAAAATAAAATTAGGGCACGAAAAGGGGTAAAAAAAAAGAATGAAGGAAAGAGAGAGAGAGTTTTGATTTTTGAGATTACGGACTTGGGAGAGAACGGAGTCGAGAATGTCGAAGCAGATGTTGAGAGAAGGGAAAGGGAAATTGGGGAGAGGGAGAGGGGTTATGCAGAAGGAGTCGGGGGAGCATATTTCGAGTCTGGCGAGGAATTTGTAGGGTTGGGGTTTGGGTAAAGAGGGTTGGGGATGGGAGAACTTTTGGCACTTGAAAAGATGCCAGGGGTTTCCAGGAGGTTGAGGTTGAGGAGGTGGTGGTTGTTGAGTGGTGGATTCCAAGAAGGCTTTTCGTTTTGCGATGGCCGCTGCGCGGTTTGCTTCGATTTGTTTTCTCTGTTCTTCCGTGAGTTCCATAGCCAGTGTGTGATCAGAGTGACGGAAACTGGTGTTTCAAATACGGGGAGCAGTTTTGAGTTTTGAACTGTACGCACGTGCCAACTCTAGCGCCGCATGTCTGATTACGGGAACCCACTGACACTTTTTTTTTTTGGGTGCCCCGAATTGAACACGCTGACACTTCGTTCCGTGAAGAGAAATCACTTTTTTTTCTTAGATGGGAATACAGGGATGGGAAAGGAAAGTGGAGCGTAGTAAGTTAGAAGTTAGAACTCGTGTTTTCAATATCCATCGATACTTTAGCAATCGGGTTGCCTTGTCTCAGATGTGAAGAGGAAACCTTTTTTTTACATAAAAAAAAAATACCTCTTCCCCACACTCATTCCTCTTCCTTCGGCTCCCCCACCCCATCTCTTAGCCCCAATACTTGCTTAATGCCTTCACTTTGGAGATGTTGTTGGGACAACAGACTTATCATGGTAATCTTTTACAGATGAGCTTACTGCCTAGTGGGGCATGTCTTTGTGATTGTCTATGTGACTTGGTGTGTGCCACTTTAGACATGTAGTCACAGGTGCTTGCAAGGGCGAATCTTCCTTGTGACATAGAGGAGTCGGGGCTCCTCCAAGCTTTTTGGTTATAGTTATTTTATACATATTCTAGCGCTACATATCTTAAATATTTACATTGGTGGAGTGACAAACCTTATTTTTGTAGCATACGCAACCTGAGTTCGATTCCTCTAAGAGACGTTTTTGCATTTCTATTGTAAATAATTAGAGTAAATAGTAAATAATCCCTTTTTGTACTGTAACATAGTTTATTTATCTGACTCATTACTCAGGCTCATTAGGTTTAAGTCTAGCATAGTCTATATAACATCGATTAGTGTTTGTATACTATTAACTGAGTCAATACAATATTATTCAGATATATTTTCTACATGGTATCAGAGAACTCTCGTTCTTGAGGGCCTCGCTTCCGCATAAACCCTAGCCACCTTTATTGTGGCACAACACCTTTGCTGCCTTCATTGCAGCCCCTCTCATAACACCTTTGCTGCCTTCATTACAGCCCCACTCCTTTTGTTTGGTGTGCATCAACGAAACTGAGCCAAACACCCCTATTTTTTGACCATTTGATCTCACCACCCATACCATCAGCCTCGCCCTAAAAAACCGAGCCAGGCCCAAGAAACCTCGCAGCCACCCTCAGCCGGACGCGCTCTCACGCGCCTCCATTTCCTCGGCCACCCGTCCCCTGCTCTGTTTTCCACCGTACTTTCTCAGATTGTAGATTGACACCTCCTCTTTCCGTTTTGGGGGTCCACTCTCCGATCCGAGAACTTTTATTTTTGTGGGTTATTTGACGTTTGTTCATTCGTTTTGTTTTTCTTCGGATTATTACATCTGATATGTTGTTATGGAAGACAATGGAGTTGTTCAGAATCCTCTACAGAATCCTCCACACAATCCTCAACTTCCTCCTCCTCCTCCTCTTGTGGAGTCGTCAAACTTGATGAATTCTAATGCTCTGCCAACGTTGCACCCCAGTTATCATCTCAATGGGAATAATTACTTAAATTGGGCTCAATTCATGCGCACGAATCTGAAGGGTCGTGGCAAATTGAACCATATTGAAGGGACTCCTCTTCCTGCCACTGATCCTGGATTCCCTACTTGGGACAATGAAGACTCTCTCATTATGTCATGGATGTGGAACAGTATGATTCCAGAGATCAGCGGGAATTATATATTTCTTGCTACTGCCAGGGAGATTTGGGATAGTCTCAGCAAGACTTACTCCAAAAAAAAGGATCTTTCTGCCCGCTTTGATTTGAAGAGCAGGATCTTCAATACTAAATATGGAAGTATGTCTGTCTCTGATTACTTTGCCATTACGAAAGGGTTCTGGATTGAGTTGGATCAATATCAGACTCTCAAGATGGAGACCCCCAATGACACTCTTGCTTTGAATACTTGTATTGAAACTGATCGGATTTTTGAGTTCTTGATTGGGTTGAACAGTGAGTTTGACCCTATTCGACTGCAGATTTTGGGCAAGGACTGTCTTCCTTCTCTTGATGAAATGTTCTACATTGTGCGGGGTGAAGAGAGTCGTCGGGGTGTCATGTTAGGTACCAAACCTTATGAAGGATCCGCATTAGTTGCCAGCAAGACAGGCAGACATCGATCATCCAAGCCTGGGAGAGAGGATCGCTACTGTGAACACTGCAAGAAGCCAAGGCACACAAAGGACATATGTTTTAAACTTCATGGGAAAGACAATGTCCTTACCCGTATTGGAGGTTTCAAAGGTACTCAAGCACATATGGTAGCATATACTCCCACACCTGCAGCTTCTCCATTCTGTCCAACTGCGCCTTCTCCCTTGGGTGCTGAAGACTTGGATCGATTGCAGAACCTCCTCGACTCCTTGCGTAAGCCTTCTAGTTCTAGTTCCCTGACAATGACTGGTAAGGTTCTATGTTCTCGATCGTTTACTACCTTTGGTACTATTCCTAAAGATGCATGGATTCTAGACTCTGGTGCTACTGACCATATGACCTTCGACTCTAAACTATTTTCCACTTATAGCCCTCATTCAAGCATTTCCTATATTACTGTTGCAGATGGTTCTCACACTCCTGTTGTAGGTTTTGGAGATATTAAACTCCACACCCCTTTTTATTTGAGAAGTGTGCTTCATGCTCCTAGACCCTCAAATAACTTAATTTCTATTCACAAACTTAATCAGGATCTGAACTGCACAGTAACTTTTTTTTCCTACTCATTGTTCTTTTCAGGATCTTGCCACGGGGAGGATGATTGGAGTTGCTAAGGAACAGGGAGGGTTATACTTTCTAACTGCTGAAGAAAATGGTCTGAAGGTGTTGTCTTCCTCCGTCCAGTCCCAACATACTTCCTCTCAAGTCTGGCTTCAGCATACGAGTCTAGGACATCCTCCATTTTCCTTACTTAAAACTATGTTTCCTGCTTTGTTTTTGCAAGAGTCTGTTGAGTCTTTTAAGTGTGATGTTTGTCAATTTTCCAAACACAAACGTGTGTCTTTTCCTTCTAGTTATCATAGAAGTGTTGAACCTTTTGATCTTATTCATTCTGATGTTTGGGGGCCTGCCCCTGTTTTTAATATTTCGGGTGCGCGATGGTTTGTTACTTTT
Source organism: Calophaca sinica (assembly GCA_037113605.1). NCBI lineage: Eukaryota > Viridiplantae > Streptophyta > Magnoliopsida > Fabales > Fabaceae > Calophaca > Calophaca sinica. Next base: position 106,055,222 of record CM073735.1, on the reverse strand, counting down.
ATTGATGATTGTACTTGCGTTAGTTGGCTATTCTTGATGAAAGATAAATCTGAAGTATCTCAGTTGTTCATTCAATTTTATAATATGATAAAAACTCAATTTGGCAAGTGCATTAAAAGACTACGGTCTGATAATGGTCGAGAGTATGTTAATCAATGTCTTTCTTCATTTATTAGTCAAAATGGTATTCTTCATGAACTAACGTGTGTTGATACTCCACAACAAAATGGAGTTGCAGAAAGAAAAAATCGTCACTTACTTGAGGTTGCTCGCGCCCTTCTCTTCCAAACATCAGTTCCAAACTCATATTGGGGAGAAGCGGTTTTGACTGCTGCCTATCTCATCAATCGGATTCCATCCCGAGTTCTAGGTAATTTCAGTCCTGTTCAATCTATGTCGTCTTTTTACCCATCTGCTCCTATTATGCAGAGTATAGAGTCTCGCATATTCGGTTGTGTTGCATTTGTTCATGTCTACAAGCAACACTGCAATAAGTTGGATTCTCGTGATGTCAGATGCATCTTCTTGGGTTATGCCCCTAATAAACGGGGATACAAGTATTATCATCCTTCAAGTCATAAACATTATGTCTCTATGGATGTCACTTTTCATGAACAGGTCCATTTCTTCACTCGTCCCCAGCTTCAGGGGGAGAATAGTAGTGATTTGGAATCTAATTCCGAGTTTCTTCTCCTTAGTCCTTGGCTTCCTGAGTCTCCTGATCCTCCTCAGTCTCTTGTTGTTTCTGAGCCTCCTGTTCCTGAGTCTCCTGATCCTCCTGAGTCTCCTGTTGTTTCTGAGTCTCCTGTTCCTCCTGAGTCTCCTGATCCTCCTGAGTCTCCTGTTGTTTCTGAGCCACCCGTTATTGTTCCTCCGTTACCTACTATTTTGCAGGAAACAGCAGCACCTTCAGCACTATCAAAGACAAAGGCTAGTGAGCTAACTTTGACATATCAGAGGAAAGGAAAACCCGACCTGGTCCAGAAACAACCCCAACCGTCTGAGCCAGAGGTAAGTACTGAAATTAACCCTTTTGCTTCTGATTCTTCTATTCCCGATACACTTGATCTTGATTTAGTTGACCAACCTATTGCCTTAAGGAAAGGAAAAAGGTCTTGTGCCAAATACCCTATTTCTCAATTTGTTTCATCTAATCGTGTTTCCCCGCAGCATAAGGTTTTTATGAAAGTAGTTGACTCTGTAAGAATCCATGCACCTGTTAAGGAGGCACTTAAAGATGAAAATTGGATCAAAGCTATGAATGAGGAAATGAAAGCTCTCGAAAAGAATAGACCTTGGGAGATAGTTGAGATGCCAAGAGGCAAGAAGCCAGTTGGTTGCAGGTGGATTTATACTGTCAAGCACAAATCAGATGACACTCTTGATCGATATAAGGCCAGACTAGTAGCAAAGGGGTACACCCAGGCTTATGACATTGATTATGAGGAGACATTTGCACCGGTGGCAAAGATGAACACTGTATGTATCTTACTTTCTCTTGCTACTCATTCTGGGTGGGAACTTAATCAATTTAATGTTAAAAATGCATTCTTGCATGGAAATTTAGAGGAGGAGGTGTATATGGAGATCCCACCGGGATTTGATCCAACCAATGGGAGAAATAAGGTGTATAGATTGAAAAAGGCCTTTATGGGCTAAAGCAGTCTCCCTGAGTATGGTTTGGAAGATTTACAAAGGCTATGTTGGCTCTTGGTTACAAGCAGAGTCAATGAGACCATACCTTCTTCTTCAAACATTCACAGGGAGGAAAACTAACAGTACTTCTTGTTTATGTTGATGATATTATTATTACAGGAAATGACTTGGTTGAGAGACAACTCCTCAAAAAGAAATTGTTTGTAGAATTCGAAATGAAAGATCTGGGAACTCTTAAGTATTTCCTTAGGATTGAGGTAGCTTACTCAAAACAAGGAATCTTTATCTCTCAGAGAAAATATGTTCTTGACCTTCTGCAGGAAACTGGCAAGCTTGGGTGTAAACCTGCAGGTGTTCCCATGGAGCAAAATCATAAAATGAGCACTGAAGATGAGAGTGCTAGAGTTGACAAGTCTCAATATCAGAGATTAGTGGGGAAGTTAATTTACTTGGCACACACTAGACTTGACTTAGCTTATGCAGTAAGCGTAGTCCGTCAATTTATGCATGATCCGAGGATGAGGCACTTGCAAGCGGTAGAACGAATTTTGCAATACCTTAAAGCTACTCCAGGAAGAGGTCTCTTGTTCAAAAGAAGTGAAAGACTGATGTTGGAAGCCTATACTGATACAGGTTATGCAGGCTCAATGAGTGATAGAAGGTCCACTTTTGGCTACTGCACATTCTTTTGTGATAATCTTGTTACATGGAGGAGCAAAAAGCAAAATGTAGTGGCTAGATCAAGTGCCGAGGCAGAATTCAGAGCAATAGCACATGGAATTTGTGAGCTATTGTGGATGAAGATTATACTTGATGATTTGAAGGTGAATTATGAAGGCTCAATGAAGTTGTTTTGTGACAATAAATCAGTAATCAGCATTGCTCATAATCCTGTACAACATAACAAGACTAAACACATTGAGATAGACAGACACTTTATAAAGGAGAAGTTAGATTGTGGACTGATAACAACGTCCTACATTCCTACTGGACACCAACTGGCAGATGTGCTTACAAAAGGGCTATCTACAGAACGATTTCGCCGACTTACTTGCAAGCTAGGAATGATTGATATCCACTCACCAGCTTGAGGGGGAGTATTGTAAATAATTAGAGTAAATAGTAAATATTCACTTTTTATACTGTAACCTAGTTTATTTATCTGGCCCATTACTCAGGCCTATTAGGTTTAAGTCTAGCATAGTCTATATAACATCGATTAGTGTATGTATACTATTAACTGAGTCAATACAATATTATTCAGATATATTTTCTACAATTTCAATTGTATTTCTTTTTAAAAAAATAGCCCCCAAAAAGTTCCTGAGAAGGATTCAAACACATAACATCTATGCTAAATATGGTAATCAAACCACTATGCCAACAAACAATTCCTGTTGTGTAGGTGAATTTATGTTATATAATATATAATGCTTAATAATTTGGCTCCCCCAAAACAATAAGTCAAGCTCCGCCACTAAGTGCTTGAATGTGAGAGTTAGACATAGTTGATATGTTAGGAGGCTGGTTGACTCGAGAGATGGATGGTGTGCATATATGTGATTGTGCTATCTGAACATTGTATTCTATATTTGTCTTTCCACTTTATGACCAGTAGTGTGTATTCTTATCTCCTTGTATTTCTATGTTGATTTATTTTATTGTTGAATAGACCCTGTGGACGCCGACCCTACCAAGGAAAGGATTATACTACTGAGGACTGAGACGACCCTTTTTCCCATTAAGCCAAATCATAAATAACTAGCCTTAAGAGTGTAATAAAATGGTAGCGCGTAATGATAAAATATAAATAAATTTAAACTGAGATAAAATTTAGGATAAATATGAAAGATGGAACTGAAAATACACACATAAGTTAGGCCCCATCAATAGGACCCTAAAATATGTACTAGGTATAGTAAAAATATGTACAATCATCCAAGGAAGTCAAAGTACTCAAAATATACATGTATCTCTAAATACATCTGAAAAATGGCTCCCTCACAAAATACACCAAAATGCTCTCACTAGACTCATTGGTCATATATACAAGAGAAGGTAAAAGTATATCCTAGAGACTAGTAAGGATGATAAGAAAAGCTCCCTTATAGGTTCCCTGATGCCTGCGATAAACTCTGAGAGGGCAGAGCCTTTATAGTTGGTATGATAGAACTACTAAGCATCTCATCAATCTTACGCCTAGATAAAGGAGAGTAACTGCTAGGATGACTTTTGTCACATCCCTGATTTCAGAGCTCTATATTAAACCCTGATTTCTTCGCTTGATTGTGTGATTGTGTGTTAGATGCTTTGTATGTGTGATTAGGACCTCAGATTAGGGCTTAGGGTGGGCTTTGAGTTGAAAGTGGACCGAAACCAATCATTTCGATTTTGCTTTGTTCGTTATGCGAGCTGTAATATTCACTATGCAAAAAATAACAATTTTTGCTTAGTTAACACCATTCTTCGCTAAGTTAATTTTTTATTCTTTGCTACGGGAAATGAGGGTGAGTTGCATGAGAAGCAGAAAAACGTGTGGCTCGTACATGGCGCACATCCTGAGATGTGAGGGTATCTATGTGAAGCAACATGTTCGCTATGTGAAGATCCCAACACTATAAATATGTGATGCCATTCGTGTTTTCACATACAACTCTCCCTCCTCTGCTCTAAAAACATGTTTTCCTCACCTAAGAAGTTGATGCTCTCAAATTGAGCTAGGTTATATCAAACTGGATTAAAAACCCTTATTTCGACCCTATTGTTGTGATCATAGTGTCAAAAGCTTCACAACCCTTCATTCATAGCTTCGTTTTGTAGAGAATTAGTGTGAGGGACAACTTCCTATCCATAATATCAAAATCTAGTTCCTATTATTGTGCTCATAGTTCGAGGATCAAGGCTATCTTTGGGTTCTTATTAGTAGCATACGAGTAGGAGTTACCAGTGAGGAGGATGAAATTTCAATTATCGGGAAGGCATGTGTAGGATAGAGCTTTTAACATGTGTAAGGGGCTTCAAACCCTACTCGAGGTTGATTAGTTAATGATGCCTAATGGTAGGCGTTGTCAGTTCATCAGCCATAGGATTGATCTTGTGTCGATTGAGGTTGATTATTCTCTATATGTTGTTGAATTTCTATATTTGCTATATGTGTTGTTAAATTGCTCTTTGTGATAATTTGGTAATTGTTATATTGGTGAGTTGTGCATGTTAGTTGATAGGTATCTTTGTAGTGTTAAGCCAAAAGGTTGATCAATGGTGATAGATTTGTAGGTTTTATAAACCTAGGTATTGAAGGGTGACGCCATGATAATTGAGGAATGTGAATCCCTAAGACGATAATTGTCATTATTATCATTGTTGTTGTTGTTGTTGTTGTCATTGTTATTGTTGTTGTGGTGGATAGTTGTGTCGGTGTATACAAGGTTAGTGCTCCTAAATGCAAGGTACGGAGTATAGTGGTGATGGTCTACCCTATGACCTTGGGGATAGATGAGCTTTTATATATACTAAATGTGTCCATTGGGTAGCTCCTATTGTGTCGTGAGAGTCGAAAAAGCTTGATCATCCCGACGAGGGACCGGAACTCCAAATCTTAGGTGAACGATTCTGCTACGGCCAAGATAGCCATTTTTATCGCCGTTGGGGAATGGCGATACACTCTAATCTCTATCGTTATTGGGATATGGTTATCCAAGTCGTAGGTTGGCCAATGTTTCATACATTCGGGTAGAATTCGTCGTACATGTAGAAATAGGTTAAAACATGATGTTTGCTAATTGTTGTGTGTATACGTGTTAAAACATTGTATTATACTATGTTTTCCCACTTTCAGGTAATTGACGTATTTTTAACCTCCTTATTTTTTTTGTCTTTCTATTGTATATTTTAATGAATTTGCCAGAAAAAGAAGACCGACATGTTCTTGGAGCTTACTCGTGGAAAGAAGGTTTTAGCTAAAGACGTATCTTCTAATAGTTATGGATACTTTGTGAAGTCTCCTTAAGTAGGTTAGTTGTCATAACTAGTGAGTTATATATATATATATATGTGTGTGTGTGTGTGTGTGTGTGTGTGTGTGTGTGATGCTCTACCTCGCCGGGCATTGCATTTTTATGGTATCAGGGCAGTTCGATTCTAACTGAATTGTGGGGTTGCGTTACTGGTCATCTCTATGCCACACGGGGTATTAACGATTTTGGGGAGTTGGGCAGATAGTTTGACATGATTATTCATTAGATATATGTTTGGATTATACACTTTATGAATACGAGCTAATGGTTGCTTTTATAGTAACTTACGATTGTTTTTCCAGGAACAACGTGTGTCACGACTTGCATTGCGACAAAGATAACGGTGCTCCATGCTAAAGCGTGGGAGGAGTCCACGCTAAAGCCTTAGCCCATAACCTTAAACCCGTCACCATCTGTTTTCACTCCTCTTTTTCACTTATTCTGACATGAAACTCACCCTTATCATACCAGAATACCATTACTTCACCTTTGAGGTTAGACACCTTGCTTTTATACACTTAGCCCTTATTCATATCATACTATCGAAACCACAGTGTGCTTGTCTTTTTGGTGATTCCTTCTACCTCTCATTTGGACATGGTACGACAAGACGTTATTTGTGACATTTTGTATCATTTGGTTATGTTTTGCCTTATTCCTTTTCCAATATCATTTATAATTTCGTTTTAACATTGGTTTAGGTCCTCGCAAGGTTGTACAACTACCGTGTGATCGAGGAAGTCAATCGAGGTTTTGATTTTTTGGTCTTTGTTGTGGCTGGTTGGTAAACCTTGAATTCAATTTTGTTTCCCCATGGCTATTGGTTGAAATTGAGGTTTGTTGTTGGTTCCTGATTGTGCTCTTTAATTGTTTTTTGTGTTGCTGGTGAATTTTGGAACCCGTCAATGTGATTGGTGTAATTTTGGATGCACCTTGGTGGTTATAAGTGTGAGGGCAGTAGTGACTTAGTGTGGTGGAGGTGTTCACGGCATCGACGTTAGAGTTCGTGCAGTTCGTGAGTATGTGGATCAGGGATGTTTGCGAGGAGCGGCATCAGGGGTGATATTAAGTGGGAGAAAAAAATCCTTATTCTTCAGGAAGGTTAGAGTAGAATACGAGTCTTGGATATGCATGAGGGAACCTAAACCTCACTAAAAGTTGACATGCATGATTAAGAGAGTTTCGAGTCGTTACCCCTTTTGAGATATCACCTATTATGTTGTCAAGAGGATGGTTCTTTGAGACTCTCCATTCCTTTGGAAGATTTGAGTGAGAGAGTTCTTGAGAGGGTTGAGGCAAGGACTCTTGATCCTCCTTTTGAACTTTTGATCTCTCTTGTTCCTCTAAATAGGTATCTCCTAACACTTCTGCAAGATCATCAACACTTTCTTCATCAAGATTTGGGGTTAGATTCATCAAAAGAAACATGCACAGATTCTTCAACAGCTTAAAAATCGTTTCTTAAAAATTCGAAAGGCTTTACTAGAAGTGGAATATCCAAGAAATAAACCTTCATCAGCTTTAGCATCAAATTTACCAAGGTTATCTTTACCGTTATTTAGAACAAAGCACTTACATCCAAATACGTGAAGGTGGGAAATGTTGGGCTTCCTCCTTGTAAATTTCATAGGGCGTTTGTTTTAGAATAGGTCTTATGAGGACTCTATTCATTACATAACATCTTGTGCTTACTGCGCGTCTGAAAATACTTAGGAAGGTTGGTCTCATTGAGCATCGTCCTCATAAGCTCTTCAAGAGACCGATTTTTCCTTTCCACCACTCCATTCTGTTTGTGGTGTTCTAGGTGCGGAAAAATTATGCTCAATTCCATTTTCAGTACAAAAGGCCTCAAATGCCTCATTTTGGAATTCCCCACCGTGATCACTTGGATGGATACTATGTTCATTCCTTTTTCATTTTGGATAACTTTAGCAAGTTTTGAAAGGCAGCAAAAGTGTCATTTTTATGAGAAATAAATAAGGTCCATGTATAGCGAGAATAGTCAGTCCACAATAACAAGAGCATAGTAATTGCCACCAAAGCTTTTAGTTCTAGAAGGGCCAAATAAATCCATATGTAAAAGTTGTAAAGGCCGATTTGTTGAAACAATATTTTTAGATTTGAAAGAAGCCTTTACTTGTTTTCCCTTTTGACATGCATCGCAAAGTTTATCTTTTTCAAAGCGGAGCTTTGGTAAGCCAATTACTAAGTCCTTTCGAACCAATTTATTAAGATGATCCATGTGAATATGAGCCATTCTTCTATGCCATAGCCAAGATTCATCCTCTTTACTAATAAGACAACATGCATCATTTGAAGGTATTTTATCTAAATCAAGCATATAGATATTTCCAATTCGAGGTCCAATAACAATAACATTTTCATTTATAGAATCCATGACCATGCATTTTGAAGAATCGAAAACCACTTTGTTTCCTTTATCACAAAGTTGACTAATGCTTAGTAAATTATGCTTCAAACCATCCACATACAAAACATTTTCAATAGTGAGATTAAGACTCTTACCAATAGAACCAATCCCAAGAATTTTACCTTTGTTGTTGTCACCATACCGGACATAACCACTATTCTTAGGTACCAATGAGGAGAACTTGCTTTTGTCTCCTGTCATGTGCTTTGAACAGCCGCTATCAAGATACCAATTTAAGTCATTGGCTTTCAAGCACACCTACAACAACAGATTAATTTTTAACCTTTGGTACCCAAACTAAGTTGGGTCCAGATGAGTTAGTTTTTGGCAAAGTACCCTTTGGAATCCATATCTTTTTGCCAACCACATTCTTGTTCTTTCTAATATTGCAAATGGAGGCAGTGTGACCATTTCTACCACAGTGAAAGCATTTAATGAAAGGGCTACTTGAAGTGTTGTTGTGATTGACAAATTTAAAGGATTTTTCATGCGTTTGTGGATTATAACCCAAACCGGCTTTTCCAAAAGTACCCTTTTGTTTTCCCAATAGAATGTTTAAGTTATCCCTTCCCATGGTAAATTTGGCAAGGGTGTTTTCCAAATCTTCAATCTTGTTTTTCAAAACATTGCATTCATCACACTTGAAAGTATCAATCTTTTGGTTTTCACAAAAGGTGCAAGTAGAAACTTCAGTCACAACAACTTATTTTTCCTTAAAAACTTCCATCTCTTGGTTTAAGAAAATAATTTTAGATTCAAGAGAAGAGATGGTTTTCTTAGAAGAAGAAATAATTTTTCAAAGTCTAGTCGTTTCATTATTTAATTCTTCACAAGTAATAAGCAGCTCATCATAAGTTAAAGGAGATTCGAGTTCAAGAGCATTTACCTCATCCTCCCCATGTTTTGCCATGAGACATAAGTTGGCCTCCTCATTTTCTGATTCATCAGACGAGTCCATATCATTGTCATCCCAGGCAATGTAGGCTCTTTTTCCTTTTGATTCCTTTTGTGGTCTTCTATCAAATTTTTCGTTTTTCTTCTGACCATGAGGGCAGTCGGGTTTTATATGTCCCTTTTGACCACACTTGTAGCAAGTTGGATTAAAAGAAGTTCCTTCCTCATTTTTCTTTTGAGGATTTTGTACCTTGCCCGTTCTCCCCTTTTGCCTCATGAACCTTTTGAACCTTCGAACCGAAATGCTCACCCAATGTATTTTGCCATGTTAGATAAAGTTAATCTTGTTAGTGTCCAGAGTGACAGAAAGACTAACTTGTGTTAAGGGAAACAACTTAAGAGACCAAAGTGGCATTTTTAGAAGTTAAAGAACTAAAGTCAGTGGGGGGGATCACAGGGGCTGACTGTTGACGTGGTCCCCCCGAACTTTGCTAACTTTGTTTGACATCTATCTATATATTTATAAAAGAAGGTTGTCTAGGGGCAACATTAGAAATTTTCTTTGTCCATTTATGGGTTAGTTGGTAATTTTACAATTTAATTAATAGTTTTAAAATAAAAGAAATATAATTATTTTTAATTAGTGTCTTCAATTGGTTTTTATTGCATTAAATTGTAACAAAAAATTAACAATAAAATATATGTTTTGTCAAAATAACAATAAAATATGTGTCGTTCAAACATAAGGTTGATTTTTATATACAAAACTAGGAAATAACAATACCGTCAAAAAAGAAATAACCGTAGAACAAAAAAAATGACATTACATATTAGAATATAATTTGTTAATTTAAAACGAACACCATCAAAAAACAATTACAGCTAAAAATAAAGATGAATGTATTTTAAAAAAAATTGCAACAAAAAGGGAAAATATTTAATTTATGTTAATTAAACTAGATATTTCATTAGTATTTTTTATGTAAAACTAGATATTTTATTACTAATATAATATCATATGAAAAAGTTAAGTTTTTTTCTAAAGAATATAATATCATAGGGAGAACAAAGAACACAATACATTGAAGTGAAGAAACGCATATAAACCATATATGTTTGTTTTGGTACCTTATATTTTTATTTTGGTAAAAATAAATGGCATAAAAATTCAATTTAAAACGGTAGAGCTATTATAAACATGCTACATGTGTAGAAGATGTATTTGTAGGTGTAAACACCCAATTTGGGGTATTAGTTGGTTTTAATATGTAATTTTAATTTAGTTTTATCTATATTTTTTAATTTTAGTTTCAATTTCAATTTTAAATCTTTATTTCATTTTTAGGTTCATTTATTATTTTAATTTTAATCACATTTTTATTTTATTTTTAGCTTCAATCTTTAAATTTAATTCTGTTTTTAGATTTAAGCTTTAATTTCCATTTTTGCATTTATTTAGTTCATTTACGTCCATTCTTTTTTATAAAATAAATAAAAAGTTAATGTGATTTTGGGTTATTTTTACTTCTCAATTTTAAATTCATTTTATTTTATTCTATTTTTTCAAGTTTCATTTTTGAATTTTGATTTTCTTTAGTTTTCATTTCATATTTTCATTTTATTTATTTTATTCATTAAGTTTTCAAATTTTTTTTATCAAATTAAGTTTTCAGATTTAAAAAATATATAAGTGGGTGTCAAATGTTTAGTACAAATGTGTTGGCTCAAGTAAAGAACATATATGTTTCGAAAAAATACATACATAATAAAAATTAAATTTGGCCTTTAAAATCCTTTCTTACATTATATTATGCATTTAAAAGGAAATATTTCATATTAATAAATAAAACTAGTAATTTGCCCCGTGCGATGCACGAGTCAATTATCCTAGAATTATATTAAAAGGATAGTTATATGGAAATCAAATTAAAAAGAGAGGTTATATGAGTCACATTAAAAAGAAATGTTATATGAGACCAAATTGGTCACTAACTCTTTAATATTTTGTTACATACTGAAAGAAAAAGACTTTATAATATGAATGAATACATTGGCTTTCAAATTCCAAGTAACAAATTTGTAATTGTACTTTTTATCAAAAAAAAATTGTAATTATACTTGCATAAACTCATATTTAATACTCGGTAATCTTAGAGCTTTGCAATTAAGCTTTGGCAATTAATCAATGCCTCCCTTCATAATTTGGTCCACTCAAAATAGCCCCTTATGGTGATATAGTGACACTACCCCCTGTGCATCCAACAAAATATGGTATTAGGCCCTATTTGTACATGCAAGAACATACTCTTAAGGGTTCCTCCAACAAATTAAACTGGTTTGCTAATATAATGAGGCATCCACCTTCAAGAGCAATATGGGTCATTGATGCTTGCCACACATCTCTAGCATCGACAGTAGATACACAACATACATACACACATCCCAACCAATACCTATTGCGATAGTACCTGAAATGAATAAGTAGCATAGAAGATTTTGCACAAATGATTATATTACCAACCAACAAAAAATAGAAAGCTATTTGATCATTCAAAACTGCATAGTCACTTGAGACAAATATGCATTTAACAGTCCAACAAATACATAAAAAGTAAAGACTTTAAAAAGGTCACTACAATATTTTAATAAGAATCATTTTAGATTAAGACAATACAATTGAAGTCAACAGTCATGATATAATAAAGTATCAAAAAACCAAATATAAGTATAAAATGAACACAAAGCGTGCATAAGAATATTGATTTACTTTAAAGAAAGAGCACACATCACTTTATTAGTTCTGATGCATATTCAACATGAAATCATTGAAGAGCAACTTCAACTCATGGGCATGTCAGCAAGTTCAGGGCATGTAAAAAAATTAGGTATTAAAAGTTTTTACCTTTGGCATTGGTAACTGAATATCAAACCTCGCATCCACCATAGTCAACCTTCCTATCAGAAAGGAAGACTGTATTTGAAATTGGTATATCTCTGACAGGTATTTATAGTTATGAGATTGATAGGGAAAGCAAAAGAAACAAATGAATAGAAAGTGAGATAGGGAAAGGAAAAAGGAAAGAGACAATAGAGAAAAAGTAAATCTTATAAGGGAGAGAAACATATTATTTGGCTGAATAAGTACAAATTAAAAATGACTGGAAAAGGTAAAGCCACAATAGACAAAGCCTCATAATTGGAATTGCATCCCAAGACAAAAAGGATAACAACAAAATAGATAAAGATGCAAGTCTTTCAAGGATTCGCCTCTACCAAAGAATGTAACAACAAAGGATCGCTTTCTAGAACAACCACCGCAGCCAAGAATCACAATTCTTCAATCTGTCATGGAAGGGAAAGAACAGTTAAAAAAAGGGAAACTATGAAGCTGAAATAGATAGAAAAACATACTTTCAAAAACCGCAAAAGCCAATGCCTAGAGGGAAAAAAAAGTTAATTTACCTAAAAATCGTTCAATTTCTTTCGACTTCACCAAGACCACCAAATCAGCAGATACACAAAGCAGTTATTAGCCTATTTTCTTTTGAAGCTTTTCATTTGATATCAAAATATTGAAAGACCCTGACCATTGATTGAAATTAGTATTGACATTTTTCTTTGTTCTTGAGCATGACCTCTTCAAATCTCATAATCCTTGACTTTGTAAAGTCCTTCCACCAATAACTCAGTCAACTTTGTAGGAGAGTTTTGCTTTTCCATTTTTGATGTCTTCTGAATATTCAATACAATTTTGGTTAATTCCCTCTTACATTTACATAAATAGTCTTTGTTAGAATGTGACCCTGCTTGTCTAAAAGGCAACAACTTTGTTTTTCAACTTGTAGCTAACATTCAACAAAAAAAACAACTTTGTAGCTAACATTCAGTATAAAACACTCGTAGCTAACATTCAGTAAAACATTCAATAAAAAAAGGTGAAGAAAAAAAAAGGAGCAGAAGACAAAGATGGAAGTAGGGAATACGTGAGTGAAAAACTTATATGTCGTTGTTTTATATGCTGCCATGCTGGTGGTATGGTAAATGCATCAATTTTACATCAAGTACTCAAATCCAGGAAGCAAATATTGTTGATAATCTATTCTGCCTCAATTGTGCATAATATCAATATGAGTGCAAACTAATATCAAGAGTTGTTACTAAGGTCCCCACCAATATTATTAAGTTATCGGTATAATGTGAATGACAAAATCATATTAAAGGAAATAAAGTAGAAACACCAACTCATGCAAGTAACTTACACATAGTTGAAGACATCAATTGAAGTTAAGTCTGGCAAAGGACCTGTCAAATTATTGTTTTATCTTTTAAGTTCCTGAAAGAGAACAGCACTATATGAATCTTCATTAATGATATTAATAAATCTTTTTATACATCCATATCTCAAATCTAAGTAGTCACAATTCATTGATGTTAGTAAGGCTGTTTAGATTTGATGGGACATCTCCTGTCAGGAAAAATCTATTGAGCTACGAAATAGTGGTATGTGTAAAATGATTGTGTCAATTTCTCAGTAAAAGGAGACAAACTTAGACGTCCCTGCCAGGGGTTTGTTTTTCACATGCAAGCAAAGAAACTATAACAAAAAAAAATCCTTAAGCACAACATTGGTTCACAGGCACACTTAAACTATTGATTCTGGTCAATCTTTTTGTGTTGGAATGTGCATAAGTGAGGCCTATGCAGGAAAAAAAATTCTTTAAAAGTAACATACCAAATAATGGAAACATATTAGACATGAAATAAGAAAGGTAAGCAAAAGGATTGTGCTCAAGAATAAAGGTTGTGATAAGGGGTGTGACGTGTTATTCAGCATTCAAAGATCCTCTTCCATTTTCTTTACATTTTACATTAGCAGTCAATCAGAAATCCAAAAATTTCCACATAACAGCAATTCAGCACAAGTGTGTACAACTTTAGCCAAACTGAATTGAGCGGCTACAACACTGTTATCAATTAATAGATCTTCATAAAAAGGACCCGTTTACCAAAACAAAGGGAGGGCCAGTCTTTTTCTATTGTCATTCTGGTCATATAAAATAGACGACTGATGAGTCCTTCACACTCATAAGGGGCCCAATGTTTCAATTGTTGAACATGCTCAAGTGGGAGGGATGGGGGAGACCAATCAGACCCCATCATCTCTCCATCGACATCTTCAACATACTCCTTTGTTAGCATGCATTTTTTTTTCATAAAATTTGTTAGCATCCATTTTGCAAGTACGTTTTAATGTGTTCCTTTATCTATAAAAAATAAGTTTTAATGTGGAGTTCAATAAGATAGAAAAAATATAGAACTACTGAAGCAATAAAATTTTTGAACATAGCAACATGATTGTGACACCATCTTAGCCACAACCCCTTTTCCAAATATTTGCAAAACAACACAACATTACATTCTACACTGTGAAGTTTCTACAAAGGATGAAGCATACCAGAGGGGTGAAGTAAAATGCACATTTTCAGTAAAATAAAACTAAATAAAGAGGTAGAACATGAAAAAACAAAGTATCATCCGTACTTGCTACATGTGGACAACTTTCTGAGTTGCATTGCAGCCTAAAAGTTAGAATATTGGCTAAATAGGTTTGTTTTGACCCAGTTTAAACTGAAACTTCATTTTTTCTCCTGCAAACATAAAGCAATCCTTGTTAACACAATAAAATTACTGCACTATGGCCAAAAACCAGATGAAAATACTTTTAATAAGAGAGAAAAACAACATAAAACATCTTGCAATATGGCTCAAATAGTCTCATGTCTTGCCATAAGCCAAATCACATTAAGTTTTTCCTTATATCCCAACTGCACATCAACAATTATAATTATAATAAGTTATAATAAGACAAAATTAAAACTCTCCCACTAACAGAAAAAAAGATGGAGAAATGCACAATTACACATAACAAAAACACCAAAACAAAAAGCAAGCAAAATATATAAAAGAGATGAAGCTGTGCCTGTTAGGAAAGAGATGAAGATTATAATATAGAACTGAAAAAAAATTAACAAAAAAAATCAGACACAAAAACTTTTTCAAAAACCCCATCAACCCCTTTTCTCCCATTTTTCCGGACATCGTCGTTTGCTTTAGTTGCCGGAGTCACAGCTGAAGGAATTTATTTACCAATGGATCAAATAAAAGAGCAACATTAGTTAGTAGTTAGAAGAAGAGAAAAAAAGATAGAAATCTAGCGATGGGAAAGAAAGGGAAGAGAGAAAAGGGAGACTATATACCTCATAAACAATCGCATAAACCTCTTTTCTGGGATGGAAATGAGTAGAGGGAGACTATATACCAAAGCCTCTGTTTAAACTTTAAACTAATTTTATTGCCTCTGTTTAGCACCAATTCACCATATCAGAACATGAAAAGGCATTCACAACATCATCTTCAACAAAGTACTCCATTGGATTATTCCCAAATTTAGTGTAAAGTAGCAATGAAGCCAACCCTTGTATTCACTTATAGCACATTGCTGAGAAAAACCAAAAACACGTGATATTCCACACTGACATATACACTAAAATATGCACAAAAATGACAGTAACATACCTATTAAAATTACATGTAATTTCATGGCAGGATTTGAAAAATTATTCTAGGAATCAGGTTCTCTGGAATAATCCTAACATGCTCTCCAACCATCATTAACATTGCAAGAACTGTGAACATGGTTCTAGCATTCAATGGGGCACTGCAAACACTGATCCATCAAGTAGTTGTGGCTGTTGCTCAAATCACACCTAATACCCTAACTGTTACTGATTATTCAGATTGGTGCCTTTATCAGTGGGGTATCGTCTTAATTTGCAGGCAATTAATTTAAACAAATGAATAATGCTCCTATAGTGTCTTCTTTTATATAAATTTTTATATCTGATTAAAAACAGAATATATATCATAAGAAGCTTAAAACAAACGGGGAGGGGAAAAGGTACTTACTCTGATGGGCTTTCTCCTAACAACTGCAATCACAAATCTTGGCATCATTACTACTGACCTGGTGCAACTTGTCAAACATGTTCTTGAAGTACAATGACCCATTATATTGAAAATCTTGATCCTTCAATAGAAGAAAGATAGAATTAAATGAAAAATGCTTTCTTAGTGAATTAAAAAGTATGATCATCAGCAAGGTGAAAACCAGCATATGACAATCAGCATAATAATGTGTTTTGGTTAGCGATCGATCACCTCATAAATGCCAGTCAAATTGATCACTTTTTACTAATAAAAATCAACAGAACAATATAAATTAGGCTTGTAAGTTTCTTAACCAAAAGTAGAAGAATTCTAAAGTTGCAAGCAATTCAAGAAATTACATTGTGTCAGCTGTTCCCAAGAAATTCATTGGCCATCAAAGCATTCTGCCCATACATTAAAGGTGAGATCCAGTTACCCCAAATCCACCAGCTTTTGATATCCTTTGTTTCATTAGCAATAAAATGCAAGAAGCATTAATTTACTAAGGTTCCATTTCATTATGAGATAATAAATATATTTTTTCTTTGTTGACTTACTTCTTGAGAGAATGAAGCCACTCAATGCAAGAAGTGTAAGAACTGCAAAGGACCCCTTTGAAGAAAAGTTGGATCTTCTCTTAGATAGAAGAAGAGGATTGGGTTTCAGAAACTTTAGCAAAACAAAAAAGAAATAATAATAAACAAACTGTCAGAAACATTACCTGTAGAAGATGAGAACATCAGCCAAGAATTTTACTTGGATAAGTATTTTTCTCCCTTGCTACAAGTGGTAACCTGCTCTGCCATATATTTTGTCAAAATACCAAACATAGCTTACTCATGTAAATGAAAACATTCTGAAGCACATGGTTGGATAAATCAATATTGCCACAAAAGTGAGTAAATAAACGATCCAAAATAGCATCACCAACATCATTCAACAACAAAGATAGAAATAAAAAGGAATGAAACCCAAATTTTTAAAGAGTAAAAAAACCAAATACATGAAAATGTCTGCATGCATCCCCATTTCAGATAACAAAACCCACCATTAGCAGAACACAAAATAGAGATAACGAAGAAGGGAAGATGGAAAGTGGAAGGGATTTGGGAGTGGAATGTGAATTGTGGGAGTGTTGGGAATGAGATTTGTTGCAAGAAGGCCATTACTGCTGGAATTTGGGGAATCCGAGACTAAGACATCAACTCGATCATCCCATGGAAATGACCTCTTCATCGCAACTCTTCTTCCTGCTCAACGAAGCAACTAACAGATTGAGAAACTGGGTGGGTCGTTCTTTTTTGGGGGGGTGGATGAAGTTAGAAAGCTTTAAAATAAAAATGCTTACAAAAACTGAAAACACCAACGGAATTTGCTAGCTCCATCGGTGCCGCATAAGAAGGTGAACGACGACGGAGCAGGTGGTCCTGAGTTACGAGGTACGGCGCCGTATGGAAGGCGATAGGCTGCTCCGACAACGGCAGCGCGAAATACTGCTCTCTCGCGTTGACTCCATCTTCTTCCCTCCCTCTCAGATCGCCTCGCTCTCAGATCTGTCTGTCGGATCTTATGAAGCACTCTTCATACTGGATAGTTTTTTTCCCCTTCTTCCTTATTCTCTGTCTCCCCCTCTGTGTGCATCTCTTTTCCCTTCGCCATCTTTCTTTCGACTCTCCCGGCGCGACCACCACTATACTCAGTACAAACCAGAGCCCCTCAAATCACCACCGGAGTGTTGCTCTTCACACCCTCCCTTTTCGGCTCTCTCTCAATTTCGTCTCTTTTCAGTTTTCTCCCTTCTCTTGTCATTCTCGAGGCACCGAATAATTGACCAATGCATGCTTGTGTTTGGTTGCAGAGTTTCTGTGAGTGAGCAGAATGTTTGGAGCACCTGGCAGCATAGAAGGAACACCTGGCAGCATCGCAAGAAGGAGAAGGAAACGAAGAAGGCAGAAGAGCTGAGTTCGCGGGAAAAAAAAACCCTCATACGGTACTCGCTTATTATGTATAGGATACATTGTTTATATAATTTTATTTTCTCACATTTGTAACAATTATTAATTTCATGTCATTTTTGCACAACATAGGCCAATTATGAAAAAGTATTTGTCAATTTTCTACAACCTCTATGATGCAATGCACAAGAAAACTACTAATAAACATGAATATGTGAACAAGTGTACTTTATGTGGTATTCAATTCTAACCAATGTTCACAAAAATCTATTTTATTTACCATTAAATACAATTTTTTTATAAACAACTATTCATAGCTTCCAACATCACTTTTCTAAAATTAAAATACAATAATTGTACTCCATTATACTTTTTAAGTATCTTTCATTATAAAAATAAAAAAACAAAATGCCTGTGCATCGCACAGGTCACGTTCTAGTATATATATAAAGGAATGTTATCTGGGGAAAATATTGAATTTTTTTTTGAGTCCATTTATGGGTTAGTTGGCAATCTTATATTTTAATTAATAGTTTTAGAATAAAAGCAATATGCTTATTTTCAGTTAGTGTCTTTAGTTAGTTTTTATTATTGCATTAAATTGTTTTAACTAATTTGTGTAATAAGTGTTTCAAGTAATTTATGAATTAATGGTTTTAAAGAAAAAATATTATAAATGATTGTGTAAAAAAATTTATACGATAAAGTTAATTTATTTATATTATTATATAAACCTAATGCTTATTTACATTTTTTTATTGCATCAAAAAATTTATATTTTTTACAAAATGTATGTTTATATTATATGCTATATCAAAAAAAACATTTTTAAAATTTTCAAAACATTATTTTAGTTTAATATAACAATGTAACAATTTTTAAAACATTTTTACTTTTTATTTATTTATTTCAAATTCATATGTCGAAAAAATATATAAACACAAAGCTGAAGTCCAAGTACTGGCTAAAGATGTTAGTTACGCCAATTTCTACAAAAAAAAATATAGATAAATAATAAAATGGTAAAATAAAAATATATTGGTAGTTGGATTGGTTTCATCTTCTACAACGGTTTTCTATTTAATTACTTTTTCATATATAAATTATTATAATTCATTACTCTCATAAATAAAATGTAACTGATGAAGTTGGAAAAGAAAAAGGCATTGAAATATTCAGTTATAAAAGGAAGATAATGCATAAGAGAATGAACAAAATACTATCACCAATTTCAAAGAAGTTGAAGAAAGAAGAGTATGCAAATTACAATACAGTGAAAGAGAGAGAGAGGGAGAGATTTTGAGTAAAAAGGGAAACATGGAGAACTAAACTAAAAGGGGAATCAGCACAAAAAAGTCATTAGACTATCTCCCTTAAACCCCCCACCAGTGGCTAACTTCCATCGAACCCACTCATGACCATCTCTTCCATCACTCGCCAACCGGAATACTGACCTCTTTTACTAGTTTTTCTACATTGAAACCACTGTTACATTATGTAAATAGAGGAAGAAGTACACAGAGCCCATTTGCGGTAAGTTTCCAACAAACCACTCAGTTTTCTTGCCTAAGTTGAAAAAGAATGACGAAGAAATATGAAACTTGACCCAAACACATTACCAAGACATGGGCATGACAGACTACCCAAATTTAAGATTTTTTTCTTTTTGGTATTGTTCTATTCCGGTCTTGGGTACATCTCTCCAAAAAGAGATGAAATATTACAATTAGTATTTCTTATTACATCTGTATAGCCTATGATATATTGTTCTATAAATTATCATTTACCTTTTCTTATTTTTTTTCTATTTATTCTTTAATTTTTTTCTTTATTTTGGGTATGCGAATTGGTTGATAGTAATATTACGATAGTGCATATTTTTGTATGACATATAATACACATTATTTTACTTTTTTTTGTTCATAGGTGGTGAGAGACAAAACTTTGTCCTTGAGTAAATGAGTGTGCGATTAAGTGGCGCAAGTCCCTATATGATGAGTAACGGATTGTGATGATTATTAACAAGGAAATTCATTTTTTTAATGTTTATATTTAAATATGGGTATTGTAACATGATTTGCCATATCTTTTTTCGTAAAAGTATAAAGTTTGATCGTCTTTTAATTTATGTGTAATATCGCATTTGTGGTTATATTCATCTGGCACGTGATTATCTTTTTTTGGTAAAGTGTGATTATCTTTTGGACGAGAAGATTCACTTTTTATATTTTTATAGTTTAGTTCAACAAAAAAAATAAAATTTGTTTTGATTTAAAGAAATAATAAGTTTTGCGTTGATTCTATTTTATAGTAAAAATATAGAAAACAATTTTTTTTTATTTCAATCAAGATTATTTTCTTTTAAGTAAATAGAAATTCAAATATGAGTATTTTCTTAAAATTATAGATGTTTATTCTTATGATTTAATTTGTTTAAAAAATTCTTATCTAATAATGTATCTTACGAAAAAAAGATTCTTAAGCCAATAGATACTTGACTTTTATCAACAAACGAACTATTTATTTATTAATAAGCATAATTTATATACGTTTATCTTTTTATTATATTATTATGTAGTATAAGTAAAATAAATAAGTCAATTAATCATCAAAACCATGTATTTTCAATATATTTCCGTTTATATATTACAAAAAAAGGTTTTAAAAAAATGTTTTCCAATTTACATCTTACAAATATAATTACTTCTAAGAAATGATCAAACAACACATCTATCATATTTACACTTCAACAAAATAATTGTATACTAACATTTATTATCAATTAGTGACACACTTCTAAGATACAACATTTTATATAAAAAAAAATTACTTACAATTGACAAAATATCTTTTTAAATTCTTTTAAATTATATTAATATCTTTAGTCACATCTCAAAGAAAGACCAAAAACCCGCACGAGTCACGTTGTAGCCTATGTATAATATAACTTTGTGGCCCCACCCAAACGAACATGATATATGGAGGGCTCTCACTAACTTCTGTCAGATTTAAAACACGCAAATTGACCAAAATGCCCCCAAACTCATTTCTAATTTTCAAGATATACCACCCCATCTCTCTCCCTCAAGCAGTTTTTTTTTTTTGCCTGGTTTTTTCCCCACCTCTCCATTCTATTGTTCATACTGCTCATAGTGCAAGGAATCCACCAACCGCAACTTCCCAAAATGCGCACAAGGCATGTCGTGGCAGTGAATTGATCGTTGCTTTTCACATTTTCACTGGTCTAATTAATTTGATCAGCGCGTTTCTATTATTGTGGCCAAGTGGTTTTGCTTTGCATTCATTTGATTGGCGCATTCTTTGCAAAAGAAATCTAGTGTGCATTTTGTTGTTTTTTAAAACGATACAAGCGCAAAAGCGAAATAAAAAATTCACGTTGCAGGGAATCACGCGTTTTGTTGACATACGTGAATTAAAATCACGAAAGCGTACGTGATTTGAGATTACGCAGCACCAAAAAAAGTTAATTTTTACTTATGTGATTTGAGATCACGTAGCATTCAAAAAATTAGGCTTTACCTACGTGAATTAAAATCACGTTAAGGTACATGATTTGAGATCATGTAGAACCCAAAAAAATTGATTTTTACTTACGTGATTTGAGATGACATAGCACCAAAAAAATTGTTTTTTACAAACGTGAATTAAAATCACGTAAGCGTACGTGATTTCAAATCACATAGCACCCAAAAAATTGGTTTTTACTTACGTGAATTAAAATCACATAGCAACAATTTTTTGGGTGCTACGTGATCTCAAATCACGTAAGTAAAAATCAAATTTTTGGGTTCTATGTGATCTTAAATCATGTACAACGTGATCTTAAATCATGTACACTTACGTGATTTTAAATCACGTATACCTTCTTCGAGGAGGAAAAAAAAGGCAAAAACGACACACAACTCTGGGCAAGACTGCTATTTATGCTATGTTTAAAAACTTTTTTTTTTCTATTTTAAAACCCAACTGCTTCGAGCGATTTGTTAGTCGATTATCATGGTGTCCGCCATTTGCAGGTTGTGACATTTGAGGAAGAGCGGCGTTTTCGTGGAAGAGAAGGAGCATTTTCGTGGGAAGGATATTTTTGGTATTTAGAAAAATTAGAATGTGTCAGGGAGTGTGGTTAGCAAATTGGAGAGTGTGGTTAGCGAGAGCCTATATGGACAGTGAGTGAGGAATTCGGTAAGTGCCATTAGAAAAATGTAAAAAAGGAAACAAACGAGACATATTATCAATTATCATTCACTTTTCTTCTAACTATCTCCCTATCTAGATCTGTCTTGTTTCTCTATCTATCTACCTCTATAGTGTCCATTATTATTATTAGGCAAAATTGTACTTTTGGTCCCTTAAGTTATTTTCCAGTTTTACTTTCGTCCTTTAAGTTTTTTTTTGTGTCAAATTCGTCCTTTATGTTTTCTAACGTGTACAGCGTTACCCTTTTTCCCGTTTATACCCGTTAAAGAAAAAACGACGTGGCAATTGCTGCAATTGACTTGGCCCAAACGTGGCATTTTCATTTTTGACTTGGCCCAAATGTGGCATTTTCATTTTTGATCAATAAACATGGCATTCACCTCAGCAACGAGAGAGACAAATTTCATTTCTCCAAAATTATGGGTTCTGGGTTGCTGAAAAGAAAAGAGGGAATGATACGAAAATCACAATGAAGGAGACGAAGAAAGAGCCGAAAGTTGGGCGAAAAATTAGGGTTTTTTTGCTTCAGTGAATGCGACAACGTCAAAAGTGTTGGTTTTTGAGGTAAGTTTTGTCTTCTTTTTTACATTTTTTTGGTATGAGTGTGTTAAATGTGTTGCCTCTGTTTCGGGTTTAGTCATGTTGTTTCACACAAGGGGGTTATTGTCCTTTTCTAGTAGTTTATTGGTGGTATGTGTTGATGTGTGGGGTTTAGGGTTGTGGACCACATGTTTTTATTCGATTTCCATGTGGGGTTGGTCTTTTTAGGCAAATGGACCACATGTCTTTTACTGATAGCTACTTTTGTCTGTTTGTAGTGAACTGTGGAGGAAAATGGACGAGTTTCATGTTGATATCTACCACTGTGGTCATTTTTTGGACCACACAATGAGGGTGTACGATGGGCAAGTGTCAAACTGGCTATGTGATGCTGATAGGTGGAGCTACTTTGAGGTTGTTGACATTGTTAAGGAAATGGGCTTTCCTGAAGTAATTAGCATGTGGTATGAGGTTGAAGGAGTTAAGAAGTTGCTGGAAAATGACACAGGAGCTATGGAGATGGTTAGATGGTCCAAGTCTACTGGTAAGGTGGACCTGTATTTGGTCCACCCAATGTCCCAGCCCGATCCTATAATTAAAATATGTGAGGTACAGAATGAGGCCCAAATTGAGGTTCACAATGAGGCCCAAAATGAAGTTGAGAATGAGGCCCAAACTGAGGTTCACAATGAGGCCCAAAATGAGGTTGAGAATGAGGCCCAAACTGAAGCAGGACAAAAGGCCCAAACTGAAGCACAACATGATGTCCAAACTGAGACTGGTGATGCGTATGAAGATGAAGAGGAGAACAGTGAGGACAGTGCTATGAATGTGAGGTTTGGAGACTCAGATGATGAAATACTATTGAATGATGGTTTTGATGAGGTTCAAAATGAAAATGAGGTTGAGGTTGAGGTTGATGGTCAACAAACACAAGCAAGTGGTGTGGCTGGTAGTAAGAGGAAGGGTAGGCTAGCTGGAAAAAAAAAGGAAGCTGCTAAGAACAAGAGGAGCAAGAAAGGGAGGCCTAAAAAAAAGCAGAGTGAGGGATCCAATGTTGTCCTAGTGGAGGAGGTGGACTCAAGTGATGATGATACAATTAATATTGGAGAAAGGATAGATACCAAGGCTGCCCGTACTGATAGGGGATTATCAGATGAAGAATACTATATAGAAGAATTGGAATCTAATGATTCTAAACTGGACAGTGATGAAGAGCAAACAAGGGTTAGGTATCCATCATTTGTCATGCCAAAGAAGATGGATGACTTCAAGTGGGTGTTGGGCTCTCTTTTTTCAACAAGGGAGGAATTCAAAGAGGCTATGATCACTTATGGCATACATAATGGCAGAGACATAAAGTTCATTAAAAATGACAAAACACGGGTAAGAGCTGCATGCAAGGAAGGGTGTGACTGGGTTGCTCTTTGTTCCAAGCTGCCTGATTTTTATACATGGCAATTAAGGAAATTGCATGACATTCATACTTGCAGTAGGGAGTATAGGGTTAAGTGTATGTGTTCAAATTGGTTAGGGAAGAAACTGTTTTCAGCAGTGAAACAAAACCCAAAAATTAAATTGACCGATATAATAGATAAGGCTCATGAGAAGTGGGACGCTGGAGTAAGCACATCAAAAGCTTATAGGGCTCGAAGGGCTGCAATTGACTTGGTTGATGGTTCCTTCAAAGAACAGTATTTAAGGCTGTATGATTACTGCCATGAACTCATCAAGTCTAACCCAACCGGCACTGTCAAATTGAAGGTACAACCTACCGAACATGGTGAGGGTGATGTTGAAGGATATGTGGATAGGCCACTGTTGCCTACTTTTCAGAGGCTATATATGTGTCTTGAATGATGCAGGCTTAGTTTGTTGACATGTAGACCAATTATTGGCCTTGATGGTTGCTTTCTCAAAGGTTACTATGGAGGCCAGATACTTGCAACAGTTGGTAGAGATCCAATTACCAAATGCTGCCAATTGCAGTGGCAGTGGTTGAAGGGGAGACTAAGGATTCATGGACTTGGTTTTTGGAGTTGTTGGTGAATGACCTGGGTGGCCAGCAAGTGTGCAAGTCTTACACCTTTATTTCAGATCAACAAATGGTGCGTACATTTATTCCTTTAACTTTATAGTAGGTTTAGGATATGTCTTTTAACTGTTTAGTAGGTTTCATATAGGTCCTTTAACTTTTTAGTAGGTTTCAGTTAGGTCCTTTAACCTTTTAGTAGGTTTCATTTACTGCCATGAAACATTTGATATGTAATGTATGAATGCAATATTTGTGGGGTTTGTTACCTGAAATGGATGAGCTTCTTCCAGGAGTTAAACAAAGGTTTTGTGTAAGGCATCTCTACAACTACTTCAGAAAGAAGCATCCGAAAAGATGTTAAAGGAGCTAATGTGGAAGGCTGCCAAGGCAAGTTATCCTAAAGAATGTGAGAGACTGATGCAAGAAATGAGGAAGGTGAATGAAGCAGCTATGAAGGACTTGATACAAATTCCTCCAAGGTTCTGGAGAAATTCACGGTTCTCATTTAATTCCAAGTGTGATGTGCTGGTGAATAATATGTCAGAGACATTCAACAGTGTCATAGTGGGGCTAAGGCAGAAGCCGATTATGACAATGCTAGAAGAGATCAGGGGGTATTTAATGGACAGATGGGCAACAAACAGACAAAAAATAGCAAGCTACACTGGCTCTGTTTTACCAAAAATAAAGAAAAGGCTAGAGAAAGAGCAAGAACTGTCAAGGAACTGGTTGTGTAAGTAAGTATTTCAATTACATGATGTATATTTTCCAAATTTCATAATTGAGTGACTGGTATACTAACTCACAGTTTGCATGTTTTGATTCAAGGTTTGCAGGGGATAATATATTTGAGGTTAGGCACATCAACTTCGTTGCAGACAAGTTTGTAGTGAATCTAGAACACAAAGAATGTTCATGCAGAAGATGGATGCTAACTGGAGTACCATGCTGCCATGCAGTGACATGCTGTAATCACATACACCAAAATCCTGAAGACTTGATCCCCATGTACTACAGAAGAGAGAATTATGAAGCTTGTTATCGCCCAATTATTTACCCCACAAATGGACAAAACTTATGGCCTGATACACCTTATCCTGACATCTTACCTCCTCCACTTAGAAGGCAACCAGGGAGGCCCAAAAGATCAAGGAAGAAGGATGAAGATGAGAGAAGAAAAGACTCAACAACAGTCACCAGAAAGGGTTTGCCAAATAGGTGCTCAAAATGCAAACAATTTGGTCATAACAAGGCCTCTTGCAAAGGTGCACCTACTGCAGCTGCACAAGCTGCACAGAATGTACACATTGCAGCAACACAAGCTGGACAGAATGCACACACTGCATCTGCACAATCAGCAGCAACACATGCTGCACAATCTTCTGCATCTGCACAATCTCCACATTCTGTCCCAGCTCCAACAAGAGGGAAAACTGGAAGTAAGTGTCCTTATTTTGTTGATTGTTAAATTGTTGATTGTTAATTGGAAGACCTAATTAGTTTTATGTGTCTTGTATAGGGCCACCAACCCAAATCAAGGCACCAAGTCAGTCCTAAACTGCAACTACTAGGAGCAGTCCTAAAAAAAAATCAACTCAGTCCCAAACTGGGCCTACTAGGAGCAGTCCCCGAAAAAAATCAACTCAGTCCCAAACTGGACCTGCAATGACCAAGGGAAAAACTCCAACAACTACACCATTTAGGCCACCACAGCAGCCTACATTAACACATGCTCCACCAACTAGACCATTCAGGCCAAAGTTACAAACAAGGAGGCAACAATGGAAGATATAGTAGTGTCTGTGTTTAGGAAATTGAAACTGTTTATTTTGATATACTTTGTTCATCCCTTTTGAAGTATTTAACTGTTGGAGTATTTATATTGTAACTGTTGGAGTATTTTGGGTTGTAACTTTGATCATTTTGAAGTCCATCTGTACAAACTATTACCAAATGTGAATGAATGCAGTTTTAAGTATTTTGAATTGCTGAGTTGTTGAATTGTTGGCTTGTTGTCTTTTGTAAGAGTTTGGGACTGAATGAATGTAATTGGAATATTTTGAACATCATACACAAACAGGAAGCAGCAACTCAGGTAGCACCAAACACACAAAAAAGTGCAACCTGTCCTGTGGTTTAGATTGTCAAACTTGCATTACATTTTAAGCCATTTAGCAGTTCTTCTTCTTGTACAAAATCCAAGTAGAATACATTGCCTCAAACATTCAGTTTTCAACTAATACTGCATCTAGAGCACAGGGATTGCAAAAGTAGAATACAAGTAGAATACATTGCTTCAATCATTCAGTTTTCAAGACTGCAAAAAACAAAATTCCATTACTTCAAACTAAATTCCATTACATCAAGTCTGAACTCATTACATAATTTCATTACATCACATTAATTCCAATACATCTAATTAAGCTACAACCTAAACCCTGAACCCCTGATATACAAACACACCCTTCCAGTCTTGAAGACTATGAACATTAACATTACACAAGTGACAGCCAACAAAAAACAAGTAACAGTAACTATCTTTATCAAATTCTTTGATGCTTTCCCATCCCCATGGATCTTCAATATTGTCCTTCTAAGTGACATAATCTCCATTTCCTTTTAAGCACATTCTGCACATGAGGGGGTCTCTAAGACTTGTGTCTGAGCCATTGGTTTTGAGTACCAGTCGAAGAAATTGCAGCCAGATGGAATGTCAGGAGCCTATGAACATTAACAAAAATTCTGAAAATCAAAATGGCAGAACCAAAATCGAAGAAGAAGAAACCAAAATCGAAGAACCCATCAAAATCGAAAACTAAACTCACCACAAAAAACCTACATCCCCAGAACTTCCTTCCTCTGTTGGCGCACATTTTTGTCACTGTGCGCAGCACAGCTTGCGCACTGCAACGACACTCCAGTGGCCACTGCCTCTCGCGCCTTCTACCGGAAACAAAGGAACCGGAACCGGAGTTATAGCTTTGGAAATTAGAACCATTGCTGCTAAATGAAGCCATTGATGTGAGGAATTTTCTGCCTGCAACTCTAGGGTTTGTGGGTGAAGAAGAAGAAGAAGAAAACAAAATGGGGAACATGACTTAGCTCCCAAACGGTTATAGTAGTCCACGTAATGCCACGTTTAGTGTCCATGTCAGCTTCGTTAATGCCATGTCGTTTTTTAACGGGTATGAATGGGAAATGAGAAAAAGGGTAACGTTGTACACGTTACAAAACATAAAGGACGAATTTGCCACACAAAAAAACTTAAAGGACGAAAGTGAAACTGGAAAATAACTTAAAGGACCAAAAGTATAATTTTACCTTATTATTATCATTATTATTAAAAAGGAAACAAACGAGACATGTTATCAATTATCATTCACTTTTTTTCTAACTATCTCCCTCTCTAAGTCTGTCTTATTTCTCTATCTATCTACCTCTATAGTGTCCATTATTATTATTATTATTATTATTATTATTATTATTATTATTATTATTATTATTATTATAACAATAGAGCACAATAAGCATCAAAGGAGGATACGATAAGCAACAATTAGAACTGTCAATGTGATATAATAAGCACAATAATAATAAATCCTTATCCACTTTTCTTATGATACAACTGATAAGCACTTTGGCAAGTATATCTACCAGTTACTGTAGTACAAAAATTATCGTCCATATGAATTGTATTGTTAACTACTAGCTTACTAATTTAATTTCGTTCGAGCAACAAAAAATTCAAGTAATTTGTATGTAACGCTAACCTTCAAGACTAAAAAGAGCAAAAAAATATATTTATAATTTTTTCGAGAAATAGAAACAATAAAAAAACTAGTTTTTAACAATCAAAGTAAAATTGCTAGATGATCAATTTCACTGTCTTTCCTATTGGTCCTTTACACTGGATTTTAATGCAAAAGGTTTATCTAAATCAATAAGCTGAAGTTTTTATTTTTTTGTCCCCCAATTCCTTAAATTGATAATTCTTCCTATTAAACATTAAAAATTCAATTCATATCCTTGAAAATTAACGATCTAACAAGAGCACTAAGAATACAACCACTCAATAACACTAATTCGATTGTGTTCTTATTCCTAAGATGACACACACAAATCGTTTATTCTCAACAGCAACATAAATCTCAATTTCACAATTGTGAATTTAAACCGTAAATAAACAAGAATTTCAAGAACAAACTCTTAGACTCAAATTAACCCAGAAAATTCAGATTAAAACCTAATAATAGGATCAGTCATACGAACAGTTATATCCACCTCTAACAAAAGAAAAATATTAAGCTGACATAGTAAAAAATAAAAAATCGATCAAAAGAGTGGTTGAATAATCTTTTGACATCAGCTTTAACCTCCTAGCAGGAGCTCTCCGTTAGACTCTTCCCCCTCCTCTCTTTCTCTAGTCTCACAGTCTCCCTTCTCTTTATACAATATCACAAGTTGATCATGCTTTAATTATTTATTATATTTCTGAAACGCACATCCATCTCAATAAAAAATGAATCGTTTCTCCCTCTCCATAAAACCAATTAATCATGCTTTTATTCTTCTTCTATCCACCTAATGTTAATCTCCCCTGAAGGGGGAAAAAAAAAGGAAAACGGTTAACAGTTTAGATCAAACAAAAACAAAACAAAATAAAACTAGTAAAATAAAATGAAACTAATCCAAACTGTTAACATTCCTAATAAAAACAAACTAAAATAAAATTAAACTGACCATATAAAAGTATTAATTAAAATAACAAAAATAAACTAGAAAAACAATGTAAAAATTAATCTAAAATTATAGACAAATCAAGATTCATCGACTACTACTGTTACAATCATTTCAACCTTTGACCTTCATCCTCTTTTTCCTTCCAATCGGCAAATAGAGCTTTGATCGTGGCCCCCTCATAGTAAAATCCATACCGAAATTAGATCTTTGATCATGGTCCTCTTCCAAAAAAAAAAAAATCCTGACTCCACCCTGACTAAAGGGAACCTAAAAAAAAATGATAAGTGACATAAAGGTAATTAAACCAAAAAAGACTAAGAGCCAAATGTGGATAAACAAGTTCACCAAAAAAAAAATTGTGGATAAACAAACCAGAGAAATTCGCAAAAATTGAAAGCTGACATACCATGAATATTAGAATTATACAGTAGATTATATTAAATTAGATAAAATCAATGTCCAACCCACATATGAACGTGCGATTATACCCTCCCATTTCGAGGGAAAAAGGAATAGCTGCAGAATATGGGCTAAGGTTCTGTTCTCATCACCCGCAATGCATAATTAAAATTACTAAAAAAGTGAGCCAAAGTTGTCTTTATAGATAGAAAGCCATAAAGCAATGCTTGAATCCAAAAGTTGTAACAAGTTGTCGATAGAGGTTTGTGTGCATGTGTGGGTAAGTGGCGTTGAAACAGATAGATAAAAAGATCCTTTGCCTCTTCTAGAGGCAGCTTGCAAAGCACATTTTACCTTGCTTCTTTGCATGTCCTATTCAGCCGTTATAAATATAGAGAACTACTCTTAGTACTCATCAATTTCATTCACATCCCAATCAAAGAAAATAGGAGACGTTGATCAACACATTTCAATTTCGAAAAATGGAAAATAGGCTCAACCAAAGAAGGTACCTAATCTCCAAGCTATAACATTTGGGATCTGGATTCCCTTCGTAGAATCCCACATTTGCCGAAAATCTTGCATTTGCCACGGTCAATTAATCTGGATTGCCGGATCAAGATCGGACGGTCAACATTCTGACTTAAGTAAATTGAGTTCAAGCTACAAAATTGGATGTGAGCCGTCCAATCTTTGATCTGACGGTGCAGATTACTTGACTGTGGTAACTGCGAGATGCCCTGATCGTAGGGAATCTAAATCCTAATTTTTGATGCCATTGATATTTGTTCCTCTTATTTGAGATTTTCTGCATGTCACAATATCTTTTGTGATTTCCAACTAATAATTTTTTTTTATTCTAGAGTGTCATTTTCTGATACACAATCACATAAACATTCAAGAGATGATGAGTTTGTAACAGCAGTTGCAGCTACTGCATTTTCCATTTATTCATTAGAGGAAGCAGGGTTACTTGATTTGAAGAAAATGAGAGAGAGTCCAAAGCTTTCAAGGAACCTAGCTGTGAGAGGAAAAGAGGAGAACATATCAAGGAAACCAAGTTATGGTAAGTAAAACATGTTCAAATAGCATATATTTTTGCTAAATTATTATGATTAACTGTTATGATTTATGAAGAATTATATGTTATGTGGGTCCCATGCCAGGGGAAAGTTCAGTGAAAAGGTCATTTGGACAAGAAGAAAATAGGACAAAAGAAAGTGCTTTTCCTGTTAGACGTTCAACAAGTGGTATATCCCCAGCACCAGCAGCAGGGTATCAAAATCAGAAAGGGATTCCAATGCATCACAAAAATGACAAGGCAAAAGCAGAAGCTTGGGAAAAGGCCAAGATAGAAAGGATTCAAAAGCGGTAATAGTAATACTAATTTCTTAACAGCTAGTTTTGGGTGCATTTGTTTGATATTTTTTTTTAAATTACTCTTTCTTTTGAAAAAGTAAACTTTTTAAAATTATTCACATTGTTTTTTTTTCCTAAATCAGAATTTAAAAATAAACCGGATTTATATTGTTTCGAGAAGATATAACGATTTGAACTCTTTACGATCAAGGAATCATGCGGTAGCCGTAGTCAAGAGATCGACATTAGTGGATTAAGATCAGACGACTCATGTTCCGAGTTTATATTTTGACTCCAATTTATTAAAATGGAATGTGAGTCATCCAATATTGATCCAACAATGCTGATTTTTTAACTGCCGCAACTGTGTGATTTTTTTTTTATTGCAAGAAGTCGAAGTCTAAGATATAGTGAATAGCTTCTATAAAAAAGTAGTCACTATAAATGAGAGAGACTTTTATTGAAAAAAATCAAGGGAGTTTTTTGTTGTTGTTTATAATTGTAGTAAAACGTGAATATCCATCTCACATATATTTTTTTTTTAATAAATCTTTCAATACTAAAATCACACTTTTCTCTGTAATAGTTGTTAAAGGGATATAGTAAAAGAATGTGGACTTAGTTTAGTATTGTCATTGCAAGAAAATTTCTAGGTATGAGAAGATAAAGTTCAAAATCCTTTCTTGGGAGGGTGAGAAAAGAATTCAAGCCAAACTCCAGATGGAAAGGAAGAAGGTTTGCCTCTAAATTCATGGACTTCTATTTCAAGATTTCATGAACATGATCTCATGCATTGCCGATGGAATTACAGAAGAAACTGGATCAACAAAGAGCAAATGAAATACAACATTACAAGAGAAAGATAGAAAGGATAGAAATGATAGCACAAAGAGCAATTGCACAGATGGAAGACCATAGAAGAAAAGAAGAGTCAGAGGTCAGAGAAAAAGCAAAAAAAATCCAAAAAACAGGAAGGGTCCCTGTCACATGTTTCTGCTTCAAGTCTTCATAGGATTAAGTCATGCAACTCGACTCCAAGAATCTGAAATTTAATGATTACATACATAATTAAGATTAATTATATACAGATGATATAATCATACTATGCATCTAAAATTGTTCATATTGTATTAAATTGTTCAAAATTTCATATTTAATGTTGACTCAAACTATTCTGGTTGTAAGGCATATATTGTTCAATAAATGGTACTTACTTATACCATTTTATGCTTCATATTTATAGCAGTGTCAGTCACATCAGTGTGTGGGAAAATAAAATTTATGCTTCAGCCATTTTAAAAATGTGTTCACTTACAAAATTTAAATTTAATAAATTTAACTAGTTTGGAAAATAAGAGTAAAAGAAGGCCCATTTATACCCCATCTTCCCTTTTAATTTTACCACCTCCTCTTCCCACAAAAAAAAGACTAAAATGCCCCGACCATAAAACTAACCCCTTTCCCCCCACCCCACCACCACCATCTCTCACCCCATGACCACCCTCTTCCCAACCTCCCACCTTCAGGTGCCCTCTCAACCCCACCCACATCGTCTCCAATCCCAATCACTGCCCTCTCACCCCACCTTCCACCTTCCCGTCCACTCGTGAGACCTATTTTTTTGTTGTGTTTTAAAGTTTTCCGAAAACTAAAATATGTATGTGTCTGAAATTTAGTTTCTAGAAGTGTGAAATAAATAAAAACAACTTTTTTTGCCCTCTGTAAACTAGATTCTAGATGTGTAAAAAGTGTACCACTTAGCATGTTTGAAAACTAATTTTTTAGATTCTGGGAGTAGAAAATTCATGAAAAAAGAAAGCAATTTTTTGCCATCTGGATGTGTAAAGAGTGTGTCACTTACATGTTTGGAAAATAATTTCCGAACACATTTGAAATTTAATTTTCGAAAGTTCTACAAAACAAAAAAAAAAGATTTTGTGATAGTGTTGCGAACAGGAAAGGCAAAGATGGTTGGGGGAGGGGAAGTGGGGAGAAGGGGAAGTTGGGACGGTGGTGGAGGAAAGGGGTAGTGGGATGGGGGGTGGGGGAGGGTTGTAGGGAGGAGAGAGGGTGAGTTTAAGAGGATAAGGGTATTCTATTCTTTTTAAGATGGGGATGGAGGTGGGAAAATTAAAAAAAGGAGGTGGAGATATAAAAACCCAAAAGAAGCATCCCTCGTGTAGGAAGTGTTAATGGGTCACACTTGCTGTTTCATGGCAAAAAAAAAAAGGACAAAACTTATGTCAAATTCCCTAAGTTCTATTGTTCTTTTTTTTTGAAAGAAGTTCTATTGTTCTTATTCATCTCACAAAATAGATAAAGTGTGTGTTTGGTTTGCCGTTGCCGACCTCCGAACATCAGTCTGTGTCGGAGAGCGGAATTCGCGTTTTGTTTGGCTTCTTCTTTTCGGCCGTTTCCAACATCAGTTTACCCCCAAACGCAGTTTTGAGCGGAAGGATGATGGGGCTTGCTTCTTTGTCTACCGTTTGCCGTTGGGAAAACCCTCTGACAAATTTACCCTCATCTCGAAATCTTGAGGCAGATTTGGATAGATAAAATGCAACAAAACAAAGAGAAAGAAACAAAGAAGAAGAAGAAGAAATAAGAAAAGATAATGAGAAGGAATGAAGAAGAAAAAGCATCATCAGAGAAAAGGTAAAAACAGCGACTCCAGCAGGTTTCAAAAGACCCATGGATTTTGAGTGTTCTGATGTGCTGTGATGTGCTGCTGGTGTGTTGAGTGTTCTGCTGCTTATTTTTTTAGTAAAGAGTGTTCTGCTTCTATTTTCAAAGAGTGTTCTGCTGCTTATTTTTTTGGTAAAGAGTGTTCTGCTGGTGTGTTGAGTGTTCTGCTTCTATCTATTTTTCTAAAGGAAAAAAAATGTAAAAGTGAGGCATGTATTTTGATAACTTGGCAGCTGGCAAACTTTTGATGTATCCAAAGCATCTTACGGTAATGATTTTTTTTGTGTGAATTTTTATCACTTCTTGAAACAAAAGATTATATATATATATATATATATATATATATATATATATATATATATAAATTAACTTAGTAACTTTTGAAATACTTGTTATAAAATTATATTTTAATAACAAATAATATTTAATAGTGATACCAAAAACTACTTATTATTATTTTTTCATATTATTACAATGAAATATAACAAATAATATTATTATTTTAGCAACAAAAAATAAAAATAGAAAATAATATTAATATTACATTATAAATTCATACCCTTTTTAGTAATTACAAATTCAAAAGTACATTTAATTAATATCATCCAAATAAATTTCAGTTTGTCAAACTTACGTTTGTGAAAAAAATATCCAAACATAAATCACGTTACGATAAACTTAATTTTAACCAAACGTTCGTTTACAAAATAACGTTGAATCGAACGTCCGTTTGCAAACTTTAATCCAAACGGGTCCAAATTTTTTGCCTTTAATCTACTCTCATTATCTCTAACATCTCATCACCCCCACTTGTGAGGGGAACACAAAACTTGCCCAATGTTTTATCCAAAAAAAAAAATCCACCTTAGTAAATATTGAATGCAGAAAGAATAAGAGATTGAAATCTCATCTATTCGATTGAAGTGTATGAATGAGAGATACGAACTTTATTATGTGACTGAATATTAATTATACTCAATTGAGTGACTGAATACATATCATATGTTTAAAAAAAATAAAAATAAATGAGAACTACTCATTTGTGACTTTAGATTATATATTTGTAAGAAAACGTAAATTTTATTGTTAAAAAATAAAACTAATATTAATTTTAAATGTATTAATGCACGAAATGGCAGGGCTCTCCTTCTCCTCGGAGAAGCGTCCTCTCTCCTCTGGTACGGCTGGGGGTACCTGCAAAAGGCACACCGATGCCTAAGTCAGATAGGGCTTTTGGAGAAGAGAATGTGAGCTTAAGTATTTAGGGTTTCAAAGTGTGCAAACCTGGGGGGTCAAGCCCCTTTTATATAGTGGAGTCTCGCATGAGGTTGATAACTAACGATCCGAATCCTGCGCGTGGTAACTCCTCCCCCAAGCTTCAGGGATCAGCTCATCCCTTCCTAGTATCTCGCACCTGCCAGGTTCATCACGTACTGGCTACGTGCTCCTCAATCTTCGGAGTGGCAATGGCCCCAAGTGTCGTCCCCGGGCACATCCTCTTCCAGAAGGTTCGAGAGCCACCGGTCGGCTCGACCCTGATATACTCGGTGCTCGCCCCTAGACGATTATACCTGGAGGACGGGTTTGGCCTGTTCCGGGTCGGACGTGCCTCGTCCAAGGTCGGAGTCGGTCGGATAGGGGCCAGCTTGGCTCGGCTCGGTGGATAGACGGGAGCTCGGCTCGGAGACCGGTCCGTAACAAAATGCATGTTAATTAATATAAAATACTGGCGACTTAACAGTATTAGTTTATTGTTTAAAAAAAATCAAATTTCTCGAATAAAAAAAATAAAAATTTGAGAGTGGACGGTGAAAATAAAGTATAATTTACGGATAGATTTTGACGTTAAAATATTACCCAAAAAAAAAGATTTTGACGTTAAAACGGCTAGATGAGACGCGGAAAGCGCAATAACGGCTTGTGGGTGCTGTACCCGCTCTTCTACACGAATCCTATATATAGATATAGGAGAAATGCTATAGACACTCTCTCTAACACTCTCTCTTAAACACTCTCTCAATGATTGGGCCACGTCACATTTTTTTTTTCAAAATCAACCATTGGATTGAAAGTTACTATCATATAGATCATATCTGTAAATTTTAACATTAATTTATGATCATTTGCTATGTCATCAAGATGCGTCACGATTAACGTCAACGGTGTAATTACAAATAACGTTAATCTTGACGCATCTTGATGACATAACAAATGATCATAGATTAATGTTAAAATTTACAGATATGATCTATATGATAGTAACTTTCAATCCAATGGTTGATTTTGGAAAAAGAAGTGTGACGTGGCCCAACCATTGAGAGAGTGTTTAAGAGAGAATGTCAGAGAGAATGTCCGTAACATTCCTCATAGATATAGACTACGGTAGTAGTGAGTAGTTTGTTTCACTACCCGTCTCTTTCTTTCTCTCCTAATTTTCATTTTACAGCTTTTCATTCTATCCATCGCTTTTTATATATGTATTCACGTTTCCAAGTTTCTTCTTGATCCTTCCTTTGTCACACACAGTAGCTGAAAAATATCCAAACCCAAGAAGATCATCCATCGAACAAGACAGAGAGATACAATTCATAAAGGCAATTCGTATGAATCTCTTTTTTTTCTTAATTCTTTCTTTCTTATTTTGCACATTGTTTTGTTTCCCCCTTTCTGATTCAGTTATTAGGTTATTTTTATTTTCCTGAACTTTTTTTTTTAATCATATCAGTGCCTTTTACTCTTTCTTTTTCCTGATTCTTTGAAGTACCGGTGCAAAATTTGTCTTTATGCACGAGCGCAGATTAGTCATTCGTTAAAAGCGTTGGGACACAGTATAACACCCGCACCTCAACGTAAATTGAAAGTACGACAAATTGCATTAAAGTATAGGAATTACTAAAAATTTACGGACTTGATTGCAGTAATCCCAAGTCATAAGCTTAAAACTTAAATCATAAAGCTAATAAATAGATTACAACTTATACAATTCTTGGAATATCAAAATTACATTACAACATAAAACCAAATCTATGAGTTCCAAGCCTGGAGTTTCGCCTCATCTGCCTTTGATACCTGTTTATCTGAAAAAAAAATAAAAAGGAACGGGGTGAGATTAAAAATCTCAGTGAGCCCTTCACGGACTCCTCACCATTCTCTCATCGGATCCTACTATAGTACTAAAACTATTTAAGGCATTACTGCCAACACCTACTTTTCCTCTAAATCTAACACTAGCTTCAAAACATAGTGCTTGCTAGGCATCCTAAACTTGAAGCTCTAGAATGCACTAACTTGAACTTAAACTTAGCATATTGTAGGTCGTAATTATCTCAGTCCAACATACACTTAGACACTTAGAGTTACTTAGTATATTGCTGGTCGTAATTATTCCAGTCTAATATACACTTAGATAACATAGTATATTGCCGGGCATAATAATCCACGGTCCAATACACTACGTATCACACATGAGAGAAAACTAAACATAACAATGCAAAGTAAATAACATAACTCGCATAAACATTCTTTTTCTACTTTTTACTTAGCAAGGCTAAAATGAAATGCAATGCAACTATAACTAAGAACATATAATTCTTTTTTACTTCGTGATAGTACGTCTGGACTATTCCCGTATGGTCAAATCGATATTTGACTGGGAATCTATGTTGTTGGATTTGGTCGTATGCCTTAGATCATAAACCCCACTCAACATAGCTAAC
This sequence comes from Calophaca sinica, assembly GCA_037113605.1. Classification (NCBI taxonomy): domain Eukaryota; kingdom Viridiplantae; phylum Streptophyta; class Magnoliopsida; order Fabales; family Fabaceae; genus Calophaca; species Calophaca sinica. Next base: position 106,017,591 of record CM073735.1, on the reverse strand, counting down.
GGTATGGTGGTTAGACGTCATTAACCTCCAAGTGGCGTCCCACGAGACTAAACATACCGTACATCTCATCTTATGAGGAATCTTGGTAGTGTCTTAATACTAACATATGCATTATCAATGCATGAACATAATGAAATGAATATGCAATTCAATCATTCAACTATCAAACTATCTCCAATGATATTCAAAAGAAAATCAAGGAAATTAACTTAACATGTATCTGAGTAACTCAATCTCATATCATGCATCTTTAAACTTATCTATTTCTCATGTTTTCAAACATTCTAACTTGAGTTAAACATTCCAAGTGGAGCTCCGTGGAACTCGCATTAGGGGCAACATCACACATATCATAACCCATATCTTGACTCACAAATATAGGTAAGGAATACTAAAGTACTCACTCACGTATATTCGTTAGCCAAAACACACATCACTTCAAAATCCCCTCCATGGAGAGAATAATGAAGGAAATCCAAACATATGTCGGTGTGGGGGTCAGCAGCCGACCCTTTTTCACCCAAAAGGACCCGACATTTCAAACATCAAACATAATAACATTTAACCATCAATACATTTGACACATCATGAAATTCAATCAACCTATCATCAACTCATTCTAACCCTTCAATCAACATTATTGCCATGAATTTAGGGCTCAAGGACAAGTCTCAAACTGACCAATTTAGTGGACAACACATTTATCAAACCCGTCCCCTTGGAGCTCTATGGAGCTAACAAGGGAGCAAAACATCAAACATACACACAATTGTGGAGGGTTGGGAGCAGCCATCCAACCTCTTTTTAACCAAACCCACTATAAATCATAACAATAGTAAAATTAAACTCTATTTCATATGGATATTCAAAATCCTAACTTGAACCCAGGGTTCACATATTACTAAAGGAAAGAAATTCCTATATGTGGGACTTATGATTGCCCATCACCTAAGGGATGAAGAACTCACTTTTACTCTTCAAGACCTTGAGCTAGAATGATGGAGCTTGGCCCTCCTTGCTCTTCTCCATGTTTTCCCCCTTGTTCCCAACTTAGGGCTTCTTCAATTCTTCCCAAATCTTGAGCTACAACCTTCAATCTTCTTCTTCAAGTCCAAGAACTCGAGCCATCTTGGAAGAAGCTTGATCTCATTCCTCTTCTCCTCCTTCTTCACGTTCTTCTTCTTCCTCTTGATTAGGGTTCCACCCAAACCAACACTAAATCTCAACTCTCTAGCTCTTTATTTAAGCAAGAGATTGAAGAAATCCAACAAGAATCTATTCAATCCTTCTCAAATCATGAAACACTAGCTCACCTCTTCTCTTTCTCTCTTCCCTTTTCCTTCTTTTCTTCCCCTTTTTCTCTCATTTCGCGTTCTGCTGTTTCTGCTGCGTTTTTAAACAAATTTCAGGCCGTGAATCGATTCACAGCTTATGTGTGAATCGATTCACACAGGCAAAAATGTGACAACTTGAATTTAAGTGAGTGAATCGATTCCTACAGTTCCCAATTCGACTCCCAGTGACTTGTTTTTGGGTGAATCGATTCACTGAGCCTCCAATTCGACTCCCAGAGGATTGAAATTGTGTGAATCAATTCATGGCTTGTGGGAATCGATTCCTACTGCACTAAAATCATAAAAACTGAATTTTAACACCACTCTTGAGTCTTACTCCATAAACTAACTTCAATTAACTCCAAATCAATATTTCCAATCATTTTGAGATTAAATCCAACTTATTTCTTAACTCAAAATCAACAACTTACACCTTAAAACTTTATGTAATCATATTCACTCAATTTGAAATCAAATTAAGCTTAAATATAATCACCAAACTTCTCACAATTTATTCTCGAACTGTGCTTAGGGAATTTGGGGCGTTACATTACTACCCACCTTTTAAAAAATTTTGTCCTCGAAAATTGCTATGTCTTATATTGTAACTTCAACTACAACTTCCTCTCATAGTCAATTTCCATTCATTGGCTAGAAATGATTAATTTTTACAAAACATCAATCGATTTGATTAGTTGTGATAGCGTTAACCAGTCATAGACTAGGCCCTGACCGAGGAATATAACTTAACCGGTTGGGACTGAGTGTGTGATTGGTTAAGTGGAATTACCCTAAATACTAATCGATGAAATACTTGCAATAGTTAACAACTTTAGGTCTCCGCTGGCTCGATGGCAACTTACTCCCTTACGAACTTCAAACCTTTTTGGAATTTCATCCCCAAAATTCACCTTACCTTCGCATTTCATCCTCCTATAGGATTGGTTTTTGGTGCTTCCGCCACGAACACCGATCCTACAAACTTTTCAAATAGGTCAACCTCTCTCCTACAGACGTGCCTCTTTGCGTCAAACGAGCAAATCTTTGCTCCTTGTATCTCCTTAGACACTTTGGGAGGTACTTTTCTATGAATACTCTTTGGAAGTTCGCCAAAAACAGCATTCCATACTACCGTTGGTGGTTCCATGACCTCTTCATTGGTCAACTAGCTTATCAAAGTAAGATTGTCACCTTCAGGTAACTAATACGTACCTTGAACAATTTCTATCCGCAACTTCATTCCTATGTTACAAATGGAAATCCTTTCCTCAAATACCTTTTTCCGTAACGTAGGGAATTGGTACCCATCTCTTATATTACTACACTTTGGTCTTATACCCAACTTGGCATAGGCAATTCGAAACTCTAGGGTTGCTCAGCTCCTGGAATGTGTTCGTTAGTTAGACTCTAATTTTCACTAGTTGGTTACAAACGAGGTCTCACCCGAGGACTAGGTCTCACTCGGTTGGAAACACAGTGCGTAAGTAACTAATTAGAATCACATCAAACCCAAGCCAACGAATCTTCTTGCTATAATTTCTCATCTTAGTGATCCTCCGATTAAGTCATGCCCATGATCTTACACTCTTAGCTAAACTTACTACTACTCTCTTTAACTTGAGGGACTAATTCCCCTATCTTGGTTCAATTAGAATCTAAACTAGAAGTCCACGCTGCCATATCTAATAGCAACTGGGATTTGCGTATTCGTCGCCGGGTCTAATATCTAATGGACCATCTAGTATCGAGAAAATGAATCCTTGAGATTCTTGGGAACAATCAATCTCTCTAAACCTGATCTGCTTTCATTACTCCTTCTAAATCATTGGAAACCCAGAAAAGAATTAATCTTTGCAGAGGAACTAATTGTCCTGAGAATTTGGTGATTTCATTACCCAACAATAGATTAAATCTCATTCCAAATAAGATTCTTATTTGGCTAAGATGTAGTTTATGATTGGTCAAACGAATTCACCTCATGCACTGGCCGATTAGATCGAATGCAGACATTATAACCTTGAACTTCCGCCGAATTGGCTTTTGCTTATAACTCCTATAGTTCGAAAACTATAGTCCACTCCTCTTTCTAGGCTAGTTATCCAACTAGGGTCATTATAGTTAAAATATTTAGGGTTTCTGTCTGCTCCTCTAGCGCTTGGTCACCCTCGAGGTTCCATGCTACTATTTAGGTATTGAAGTGAGTGGCCTATCCACACCTTACTTCCTATCCTGAGTACTAATCACTTAGAACACTATGGATCACTTAGGTATGATCATAGGATCTCAATCAATCTTGGATCCATTTATAATGGGTTAGGCCAAACAACTTGATAAATTAACAAGGGCTGTAACCCTAACCGATTACAAACACCAATCCGAAGTCGATTGAAACCTTACAATTAAAATCCCTTACTTGCTCGTTGTTCCTAATTCCTTGTAGAGCGTCCCGGTTGACGGTACCACTAGCACACGATTCGTCCAGTCGAACACTCGCCTCTATGGTTTCGACCACACTTAAAACATTCCATAACTCATGGTTTCGGAGAGGTGGGAACTTGTTTCCCTCTATCCGTATTTTCGAAGATTCTCACTTACTGGGAGCTCATCGTGGTTCCGGGGCACAACTTCGCTTAATTCAACCGGAGAAGTTCCTCTAACCCTCCTGCTTCTTTTTTCATTTCTAACCAAGGGTTAACCACTTGTTTTATTGTGCAAAAATATGGGATGAATTTTGGGATGTGATATCCATAATTCATTAGATGTGCATGCTCATGACTTGTTATGAATATATAGTTAGATTGTGACTTGCCAAGCTTCTTCTTGATCTGAAATACCATGCATAATATCCCCTTGAGGCATGTTTTAATAACATCTAATTGCATGACTCTTTTGTGCTTGACTTTTCCTCTCATAACTAGCCTGTGAGCACTTTGGGCCAAACATACAATTTTTCTTCTTGTGTGCTTCCATTACATATGACATTCTTCAGAACTTGAATTAGTTCTTTGATTTATTTGCTTGCATGTTCACACACATTGAGGCACAAATTTTTTATTCATAGCTAGAGCCCAAATAAACCACCTCAACAATATTATCCATTGTTAGCCCTTTTGAGCCTCCTACCTATTCTTGTGATTTAATCGCATTACAAGCTTAAAACCAGAAAAATCATTATCCCTGCTTACTTGGAGTTAGGTATGGGTCATTTTATAACATGTCTTGGCAAATTGTTTAAGTTTGGGGTTGCTTGAGAGAAAGGTTGCTTGAGGACAAACAACAATTTTAAGTTTGAGGTGGATGTACAAACTAAGTTTGGGGTTCATGTTAGAAAAGAAAAACAAACAAGAGGAGAGAAGAAAAGAAAGATAGAAAGAAAGAAAAGAAAAAGAAGAATAGAGAAATGCATATATATGAAGAAAAAAATTTAATTATAGCTGCACAGTTAGAAATCTGCCCTCTTGTTTTGTAATTCGAGTATGTTGAAATGTGTTTTGGGAAATTTTGAATTCAACAATATGGGAAATGGATTGTGCATTTTGGATTCAACGGAGGAGACAACTGCTCTATCACATCAATCTTGGCTTTGTCCATTTTTATGCCCTTAGATGAAATTTTATGACCATTGGACCATAAATCTGGTGTTGATTTGTTCTTATTTGTGTAACCTGGTTGAACTCCTTTTGTGTGTTATGTTTTTAACCTTTCTGTTGATTTTTTTGTGCGTTTCCTTTTCTATTGACAATACTATTATGCTCATATGGATACTAGTAACTCTTTTGTAGTAAGACGCATGGGACCCATCTTCCTCGCTCTTTAAATAAGCCAGTCAACCAGTCATTTTCACCTAAATTAAGTTTGTCGATGAACGCAGCCCATGTAGTATGAAATTCATCAACTGATAGAGTCATAAACTGAATTTTTCATTGTATTTTTTATACTCTTATATTCAGCTTAACCTTTCAATTTTTCAAGTATCTTTTTCATTATATGCTATGAACACCACCTGTGACCAGCACTCGATGACATTTTTATAGCACTAATCAACGACAATACTTTGTGGAGCCCTTGATGACATAAAACGAAGTCATACTTGAAACAACCATACGAAGGACTTGGTATCTTCGGCAGATAACAGACCACATCCTAGTAAAATGGATTGACCATGATGATTTACACCAACAAATGGGGCAAATGGCATGTCATATTTGTTAGTCAAGTAAGTTGTGTCAAATGACACAACATCTCTAAAGTACTCATAGACAGCCCTACTTCTTGCATCAGCCCATACAACATTCACCACATGGAAGTCGTCATCCAAATCAATTTCATAGAAAAAATTGTCATTGTATTCCCTCATGCGAGTAAAGTATATTAAAAGTGCTTTTCCATCACCTTCCTTTCCCAGTGTGCGTCTTTCCTTTCCCACAAGATTTCTTACATCTTGCTCCACAAATGAAAGGTTTTCGTAACCCCTTGCAGCACATACAAGAGAACGATAACTCTTATTCAGCCTTACACCTATCTCATCATTTATTTGGATGTTTCTTCGTACATGCATGTTAATCTTTTTATTTCCACGAAACAACCGTGATTTACCGGGGCTGAGATCATGACAATGCTCCTCATTAATCGACATAATATACCAAAGTCCATCCTTCAAACCAACTGTGATCTTAGCTGGGGCATTGAATTCTCTTCGTGGGATTTGTCTTCAAATCAGTGGGTATTGTTGAAACGTGATTACCTTCTCGTGCACATGCCAAAATGAAGTATCTAAGTTGATTATCAGCTCCTTTCTTGGAGTTTCTTATCTTTATTCCAAACCCCTGTCTTGTAGCATATTGGTGATAGAATGACTTAGCTGCTTCTAATGATTCAAAAGACATGCCAACTGCAGGAATCATTTCATCAGGTTGTTTACGCAAGCTCCCTCCCAGACCGGCAACCGAAAGCTCCATTTCATCTCCCATCACACCATGGCCGATGAGAAAGTCGTTTTGGGGAATGCTTGTTCACATGGAGCAATGCTTATTCGCGCGCAAATTTTTCCTGGACGTGGGGAAAGTATTCCAGCTAAGAGGATCAATAAAAAAACAAAATATAAATTATTTAAACTCCGATTGGAGTGCACCATTCCTGTGTTGAACGCACTTCAAGCGCATCCATCCGCGCTTGGAGCGCAATTTTTGGTTTTGTCTCTGCATCATTTGCGCTTCAAGTGCAGTAACCTCTGCCTGTGAGCTGCGTTGGGACGTCGACCACTCGCGCTTAAGCGCATGTTGTGCAATTTCATTTTTTCAATACCTCTTCTTTAAACCATCCTCCTCACCTCACTTGTACAAAATGGCTCTGAAGCATCAAGTGATAGCTTCTTTACAACATTTTCTAAGCGAGCTTTTGGGGCCAATGACAGGAAAGAAAATTTAACCAAACTTGTTACGCGATTAACCATTTTTTTGCGTGCAATTAACCACAAATGACAAATATGATTGACTTGATGTAAATTGTATCACAACTGACACAAGTATAAATATGAGTGACTTGATGTAAATTGTAAGATTGAAAATGAATGATCAATGAATCAAAGAAATTATCTCTTCTCTGTTACGTTTACATGGTATCATCAAGCCTTTGGGTTTGCTTCTACAAATAATCGTTTTCTCAACCGCTTCTCTGTTCTTCATCTTCTTCATTGCTGAGCTTCGTCTTCTTCATCGCTTAGCTATGGCAGATACTTCATCACCGCAAGATCGTGATAACCGTGCTGTGCCTTCCATTGAGTCTTGTGCCACTGCCTCTGGTGCTTCCGATGCCTCTGGTGCTTCTGGTGTCTCTGCCGGTGCCTCTGCTCCTATTTCTGCCGCACAATCCAATCAGCACCCCATGTTAACCTTTGTGGTAATCTAAAGCCTAAAACCTTTGTGGCTCTTGTAGAACCTAAATCTGTTAGGCAAGCCTTGACTGATCCTCAATGGTTGGCAGCTATGTTAGTGGAGTACAATGCTCTTATGGCAAATAATACATGGACTATGATGGGTGGCTCTTGTAGAACCTAAATCTGTTAGGCAAGCCTTGACTGATCCTCAATGGTTGGCAGCTATGTAAGTGGAGTACAATGCTCTTATGGCAAATAATACATGGACCATGATGGCTCTTCCACCTCATAGGAAAGCCAATGGATGTAAGTGGCTCTTTAGAGTCAAGAAAACCCTAACGACAGTGTTAATAAACTTAAGGCAAGGTTGGTAGCCAAGAGATTTCACCAAACCCCCAGTTTTGATTTTACCGAAACCTTCTCCCCAGTGATTAAACCTATCACTATTCGCATTATTCTAACCTTGGCTATTACAAACAAATGGGGCATTCAATAAATTGATGTCAACAAACAGACATTACATTGTTAGTCAGTCATGCCAAGATCTTCTGTAGGCAGTGATGTGCGAACACACAACTCGATCGGGGTTTGGGATGCATGCTCTACGTGGATGGTGAACATCATACCTACGTGAAAATTGTACTCTATTTTGTTGTTATGTATATAATCCTCCCTTGTGCATCAAGTCGAGGACAACTATATATTACCTTATGCACCTTTCGTTTCTCCAAGATTGAGTTTGCGGTGAATCTTTGATTTCAGCTCCTCAAGTGTGATGTCATATTGAAGCCTAAGTGGTGTTGAATGTGATGCACTGACAAACTTTACGTTGAGAGGACCGCTTGTTATTGACCCCCTGTAGTATAGAAAGGAAAAGGGCTGAGCCTAGATAAGGGACTAGCTCAAGGGCACGCTCATCGTTTGCACATAAATAAGTCATCGTGTTTAGGGAGTGGAATGAGTGATAGAAGGGTTTAGGGTTGTAGATGGTTTATTAAGAACAGTTCTATTTATAAACCATGTGTTCTACAGCTGTCATCTAAATTTGGAGGTGGTGTGACAAGCAAATCTATTTAACCACTCGTGCAATATGATTAACCATCTTTTTGTGTACAATTAATCACTATTTCAGATATAGGCAACTATACACTAACATGGTGTATAACCATAGCAATAGGCTCTGAGTGTTCAAGTACACACCATGTGATTGACACAAAGGTGTTTTCTAAAGCTGTCATCCAAATTTGGAGGTGGTGTGACAAGAAAATCCATTGAACCACACGTACACCATGATTAACCATCTTTTTGTGTACAATTAACCACTATTTCAGAGACAGGCCGCTATACACTCAGTTGGTGTATAACCATAGCAATAGGTTCTGAGTGTTCACACCATGTGACTGACACAATGGTGTTTTCTAAAGCTGTCATCCAAATTTGGAGGTGGTGTGAAAAGCAAATCCATTTAACCACACGTACAACATGATTAACTATCTTTTTGTGTACAATCAACCACTATTTTAGAGACAGGCAACTATAAACTCACATGGTATATAACCATAGCAATACAGCTGTCATGTACAATATGATTAACCATATTTTTGTGTACAATTAATCACTATTTCAGATATAGGCAACTACACACTCACTTGGTGTATAACCATAGCAATAGGTTCTGAGTGTTCACACCATGTGATTGACACAATGGTGTTTTCTAAAGCTGTCATCCAAATTTTGGAGGTGGTGTGACAAGAAAATCCATTTAATCACACTTACACCATGATTAACCATATTTTTGTATACAATTAACCACTATTTCAGAGACAAGCCGCTATACACTCACTTGGTGTATAACCATAGCAATAGGTTCTGAGTGTTAACACCATGTGATTGACACAATGGTGTTTTCTACAGCTGTCATCCAAATTTGGAGGTGGTGTGACAAGAAAATCCATTTAACCACACGTACAACATAATTAACCATCTTTTTGTGTACAATCAACCACTATTTTAGAGACAGGCAACTATAAACTCATGGTATATAACCATATCAATAGGCTCTGAGTGTTCAAGTTCACCATTCTTTTGACAAATAAGTGTTTTCTACAGCTGTCATCCAAATTTGTAAGTGTTGACAAGTGACTCCAAACACAAGAGGGGGGTGAATTGTGTGTGAACGGTGCTTTCAAAAACTTTTGGAGAAATAAGTGCTAATTATGAGTTGCGGAAATATTAATGTGAAATAGATAAATCACTTGAAGAATAAATTGCAAACGAGTTAAAAATAAAGTAAATAGTAAGATATAAATAACAATAAAATAAAGTACATAAATTTAATTGACTGAAAAGTAGAGAGATAAGGAGTAAAAAAGCACACAACAAATTATCCAGGTTCGCCACCTAACACCCCCCTGTGGCCTACGTCCCCGTCTCCCCAAAGCAAACCACTATGGGATTTTCACTAAGACACTAGCTTTTAAATCAGGTTCACTAGAAACCTTTACAACTCTAAACTGAGCAATACGTTCAAGAGATATCACCTCTCTATGAACACCTTGGGATTCCTACCCAAAAATAAATGATTTTCACAAATAAAATGAGACGAGAAAAATACACTCAATAGTGCGGATATAACAAATTGAAGCTCAAATAATACAACTCAAATAATGTAGAATAAAAAGACTCTCGTAAAATTGTGCTCAAATAAGTGTGAGTGATGAAAAATATTTGAGAGTTTTTGGCACAAAAATTAAGCAACTGCGTTGTTGTATCTTTTAAAACAAAGCTCACGAGTGTGTTTATATAGGCAATGGAGGAGCGTCGAAATGGCCAGATTCTGGGATTTGTCCGTTGCAGCATTTGCCGTTCGCGTTTTGATTTGTCCGTTGGAATTTGTCCGTTGCGTGTGAAAACACGGAGACGGCTCGGCATACGACCTCACGAAGACGGCTCGGCCAGGCGACCTCGACCGCGGCTCGGCATCGACCTCTGACGGCTCCCAAAGACCTCGGCACACGGCTCGGCATCGACCTCCTCATCATTTCGGTTCTCATGGCTCGACGCGACCTCGATGCGCGACCTCATCACCGACACGGATCATCACGGCTCGACGCGCGACAAGAGCTCATCACGCGACCTCGATGCAGCGACCTCATAAGCTTGACACGCGACCTCCTCCTCGATTCGACATACGACTTCCTCGAGCTCAACATCCGACTTCCTCCTCACTCGACATCCGACTTCCTCACTCGACATCCGACACGAGATATGCATGTCAAAATATTTTGTGCGTGTGTGATTTAATTTTAATTGAGAGCTTTTTATTACTACTTACAAATTGTCTTAATAAAGATAAATAAATACCCGTAACCCAAAGACTTGAAAAACTATCATTCTTGATACAGCGTCTTGGTATTCTTTTTCCACTTTTTGCACGGTTGACTATTTGTAAAGCTCCCTTTGTCAATCATCAAAACCATCCTGTCAAGGCATGTATTCACAGACTCCCCTTTTGATGATGACAAACATCTCATGGAGGGAATTTAGTAAAATATAATCATGATATAGCAATGAGATATAAGCATGGTTTTTCAATAAAAGATATCAGAGTTTAAGCACAATATTTAGAAAAACTCCCCCTCACAATAGGCAATACTTAAAAGATCACTCCCCCTGAATCATGCATTCATGTAACTCTCCCCCTTTGGCAACATCAAAAAGTGGGAAAGACAAATAAAGCAAGGCATATATTCAGGATTAAACAAGCATATTTTGATAGTTACGTGATACCAAGCTTGGTGTGTGACAGATGAGCTGGTTGGACATGATTAGCTAGTTGCATAAGACAAATGCGTCACCCACTCATTATTCCGTACTTAAAGAAAATGGAAGGGGAAAAAACCTGCATAAACTCGTTAGCACACTCAAACGCCCAAGTTAGAATTTATTCAAAAAGAAAATGCAATCACAGGCAGTCACTCAATGCATGATTGGTCTAAAATTCCCAATTCAGTTCTAATAAAAAAGAAAGTTTCCTTAGGCAAAGGTTTAGTAAAAATATCTGCAAGTTGTCTAGATGTTTCCACAAACTCAATCACACAATCTCCTTTTTCAACATGATCTCTAATAAAATGGTGCCTAATCTCTATGTGTTTAGTCCGAGAGTGATAAACCGGATTTTTAGTGAGGTTTATGGCACTAGTATTGTCGCACTTAATTGGAACAGTTTTCAGATTAATCCCATAATCATTCAACTGTTGTTTCATCCAAATAATGCGGCACAACAACTACCACTGCAACGTATTCGCTTCAAAGAAGGGACAAAGCCACACCGCTTGTTTCTTACTATGCCATGAAACCAAGGCATTCCCAAGTAAGTGACATGTCCCACTAGTGCTTTTTAGGTCCATTTTGCAACCCGCAAAATCCGAATCCAGTACCCAATAAGTGTGCGATCGGCACCTTTGGGGTACCATAAACCCATAGTTTGTGTGCTAATGAGGTATCTCATGATGCGTTTACCGCTAAGAGATGTGATTCCTTAGGATTTGCTTGAAAACGTGCACACATACAAACACTAGACATAATATCCTGACGACTAGCGGTGAGATAGAAGAGATCCTATCATACCTCTATACTTACTTACTTCGACCGACTTACCACCTTCATCTTTGTCAAGATAGCATGATGTGCTCATGGGAGTTGAGATTTCTTTGGCGTTGCTCATTCCAAATCTTTTAAGCAACTCCTTGCAATATTTGGATTGATTTATAAAAATTCCTTCTTTTGTTTGTTTGATTTGAAGACCAAGGAAGTAGTTGAGCTCTCCCATCATGGACATTTCAAACTCACTTTGCATGATTTTGGAAAAATCTTCACACAAAGACTCATTAGTAGCACCAAAGATGATATCGTCAACATAAATTTGAACAAGTAAAATGTCATGCTTCTTGTGTTTAATGAAAAGAGTGGTATCAACTTTTCCTCTTTCAAAACCTTTTTCAAGTAAATATTTGCTCAACCTCTCGTACCAAGCTCTCGGAGCTTGTTTTAAACCATATAAAGCCTTTTTCAATTTGAAAACATGATTTGGAAATTCAAAATTTTCAAAACCGGGGGGTTGATCAACATATACTTCTTCTTGAATAAAACCATTTAGAAATGCACTCTTAACATCCATTTGAAAAAGTTTGAAATCCATGATGCATGCAAATGCGAGAAGCATGCGAATAGCTTCTAATCTAGCCACGGGTGCATAGGTTTCATCGAAATCTATGCCCTCTTGTTGGTTGTAGCCTTTTGCAACAAGTCTAGCTTTGTTTCTAACAATAATACCGTTTTCATCAAGCTTGTTGCGAAAGACCCATTTGGTCCCAATGACTATATGATCTTTAGGTTTAGGAACTAGTTCCCAAACATTGTTTCTTTCAAATTGATTTAATTCCTCTTGCATAGCAAGGGTCCAATGTTCATCAATAATGGCTTCATTGATGTCCTTTGGTTCAACTTGAGAAACAAAAGCCATGAAAAGACATGCATGATTAAGAGAGTTTCGAGTTGTTACCCCTTTAGAGATATCGCCAATTATATTGTCAAGTGGATGATGTTTTGAGACTCTCCATTCTTTTGGAAGATTTGAGTGAGAGAGTTCTTGAGAGGGTTGAGGCAAGGACTCTTGATCCTCCTTTTGAACTTTTGATCTCTCTTGTTCCTCTAAATAGGTATCTCCAAATACTTCTGCAAGATCATCAACACTTTCTTCTCTTTGAAGATTTGGGGTTAGATTCATCAAAAGAAACATGCAGATTCTTCAATCCAAGTTCTTTTATTAAAAATTCAAAAGCTTTACTAGAAGTGGAATATCCAAGAAATAAACCTTCATCCGCTTTAGCATCAAATTTACCAAGGTTATTCTTACCATTGTTTAGGACAAAACACTTGCATCCGAAAAACGTGAAGGTGGGAAATGTTGGGCTTCCTTCCTTTGTAGAGTTCATACGGTGTTTGCTTAAGGATCGGCCTTATAAGAACTCGATTCATCACATAGCAAGCGGTGCTCACTGCGTCTGCCCAAAAGTACTTAGAAAGGTTAGTCTCATTGAGCATCGTCCTCGCTAGCTCTTCAAGAGACCGATTTTTCCTTTCAACCACTCCATTTTGTTGCGGTGTCCTTGGAGCGAAAAGTTGTGATCAATGCCATTTTACGTGCAAAATGCTTCAAATGCTTCATTCTCAAATTCCCACCATGATCACTTGAATGGAAGCAATGTTAAGTCCCTTCTCATTTTGTATAACCTTTGCAAGTTTTGAAAAGCATTAAAAGCATCATTTTTGTGAGAAATAAATAAAGTCCATGTATAGCGAGAATAGTCGTCCACAATAACAAGAGCATAGTAATTGCCACCAAAGCTTTTAGTTCTAGAAGGGCCAAATAAATCCATACGTAAAAGTTGTAAAGGCGGTTTGTAGAAACAATATTTTTAGATTTGAAAGATGTCTTTACTTGTTTTCCTTTTTGACATGCATCACAAAGTTTATCTTTTTCAAAGCGAAGCTTTGGTAAGCCAATTACTAAGTCCTTTCGAACTAACTTATTAAGATGATCCATGTGAATATGAGCCATTCTCCTATGCCATAGCCAAGATTCATCCTCTTTACTAATAAGACAACATGCTTCATTTGAAGGTATTTTATCTAAATCAAGCATATAGATATTTCCAATTCTAGGTCCAATTACAATAACATTTTCATTTATAGAATCCATGACCATGCATTTTGAAGAATCGAAAACCACTTTGTTTCCTTTATCACAAAGTTGACTAATGCTTAGCAAATTATGCTTCAAACCATCCACATACAAAACATTTTCAATAGTGGGATTAGGACTCTTACCAATAGAACCAATCCCAAGAATTTTACCTTTGTTGTTGTCACCATACCGGACATAACCACTATTCTTAGGTACCAATGAGGAGAACTTGCTTTTGTCTCCTGTCATGTGCTTTGAACAGCCGCTATCAAGATACCAATTTAAGTCCTTGGCTTTCAAGCACACCTACAACAACAAATCATATTTTAACCTTTGGTACCCAAACCATCTTGGGTCCATATGAGTTAGTCTTGGGCAAGGTGCCCTTTGGAATCCACATCTTTTTACCAATCACATTCAGGTTTTTTCTAATATTGCAAATGGAAGCAGTGTGACCTTTTCTACCACAGTGAAAACATTTAATGAAAGGACTACTTGAGGGTTTGTTGTGATTGAATAGTTTGAAAGATTTTTCATGAATTTTTGGATGATAACCTAAACCGACTTTTCCAAAAGTACCTTTTGGTTTCCTAAAATAATGTTTAGGTTATTTCTTCCCTTTGTAAATTTTGCAAGAGTGTTATTTAAATCCTCAACCTTATTTTTCAAAACACTACACTCATTGCATTTTAAAACTTCATCTTTTTATTTTCACAAGATATGGGAGGAGAAGTTTCAATCACAGCAACTTGTTTTTCTTTAAGAATCACTATCTCTTTGTTTAAAATTTCAATTTTTGATTCAAGAGAAGAGATGGTTTTCTTAGAAGAAAGAACAATTTTTCCAAGTTTAATCGTTTCATTATTTAATTCTTCACAAGCAATAAGCAGCTCATCATAAGTTAAAGGAGATTCGAGTTCAAGTGCATTTACCTCATCCTCCTCGTGTTTTGCCATGAGACATAAGTTGGCCTCGGTAGTACCTTCATGGGTCAATAGAAGGGTGTCCCACATTTCTTTAGCAGTCTTGCAATTTGAGACCCTATAGAACTCATCGTAGCTTAAAGCAGAAGTGATGATGTTCTTAGCTTTCAAATTGTATTGGACATTTTTCTTATCATCTTCGGTCCAAAGTGATCTTGGTTTGTCTACCACTGCATCATTAATTGATTGAGTGGGGACAAATGGACCATTTTCCACAGCATCCCAAATATCAAGATCAACACCCTCAAGAAAGATTTGCATTCTATCCTTCCAATAACCATACCCTCACCATTGAAAAATGGGGTGCATTCATGGAAGTTCCCTGCTATTGTTTGAAGTCATTCTCTTGAGACGGTTAAGTCCTTTATACAAGAGTCTAGCTCGATACCACTTGTTGACAAGTGACTCCAAACACAAGAGGGGGTGAATTGTGTGTGAGCAGTGCTTTCAAAAACTTTTGGAGAAATAAGTGCTAATTATGAGTTGCGGAAATATTAATGTGAAATAGATAAATCACTTGAAGAATAAATTGCAAGCGAGTTAAAAATAAAGTAAATAGTAAGATATAAATAACAATAAAATAAAGTACATAAATTTAATTGGTGAAAAGTAGAGATAAGGAGTAAAAAGCACACAACAAATTATCCAGGTTCGCCACCTAACACCCCCTGTGGCCTACGTCCCGTCCCCAAAGCAAACCACTATGGGATTTTCACTAAGACACTAGCTTTTAAATCGAGTTCACTAGAAACCTTTACAACTCTAAACTGAGCAATACGTTCAAGAGATATCACCTCTCTATGAACACCTTGGGATTCCTACCCAAAAATAAATGATTTTCACAAATAAAATGAGACGAGAAAAATACACTCAATAGTGCAGATATAACAAATTGAAGCTCAAATAATACAACTCAAATAATGTAGAATAAAAAGACTCTCAGAAAATTGTGCTCAAATAAGTGTGAGTGATGAAAAATATTTGAGAGAGTTTTTGGCACAAAAATTAAGCACTGCGTTGTTGTATCTTTTAAAACAAAGCTCACGAGCTGTGTTTATATAGGCAATGGAGGAGCGTCGAAATGACCGTTGCAGGATTTGTCCGTTGCAGCATTTGCCCGTTGCGTTTTGATTTGTCCGTTGGAATTTGTCCGTTGCGTATTGAAAACACGGAGACGGCTCGGCATACGACCTCTGAAGACAGCTCGGCAGACGACCTCGACACAGCTCGGCATACGACCTCTGAACAGCTCCCAAAAGACCTCGGCACACAGCTCGGCATACGACCTCCTCATCAGCTCGGTTCTCATAGCTCGGCACGCGACCTCGGTACGCGACCTCATCAGCTCGACACGGATCATCAGCTCGGCACGCGACAAGAGCTCATCACGCGACCTCGGTACGCGACCTCATAAGCTTGACACGCGACCTCCTCCTCAGTTCGACATACGACTTCCTCAGAGCTCAACATCCGACTTCCTCCTCAGCTCGACATCCGACTTCCTCAGCTCGACATCCGACACGAGATATGCATGTCAAAATATTTTGTGCGTGTGTGATTTAATTTTAATTGAGAGCTTTTTATTACTACTTACAAATTGTCTTAATAAAGATAAATAAATACCCAGAACCCAAAGACTTGAAAAACTATCATTCTTGATACGCGTCTTGGTATTCTTTTCCACTTTTTGCACGGTTGACTATTTGTAAAGCTCCCTTTTGTCAATCATCAAAACCATCCTGTCAAGGCATGTATTCACAGTAAGTGGTGTGATAAGAAATTAAATTTAACCACACGTACAACATAATTAACCATGTTTTCGTGAGCAATCTATTTGACTAACATAACACTAAATGAAAACATTGTGTGTAACTATAGCCATAGGCAACCTTTACCCGAGGACACAGTAGTCTATATAAACATAGACTCTTAATTCTGAAATGTGATAGATTTGGGATGCTCAAAGTGTGCACAACCTTTCTACATGAAAATAGATAAAGTCTATCTTTAGTCGAAGAACAAATAATCTTAACGACATATGAGTACTTATCATATTCCAGCTGAGAGGATCAATAAAAAAAAACAAAATATAAATTGTTTAAACTCTGCTTGGAGCGCACCATTCCTGTGTTGAACGAGCTTCAAGCGCATCCATTCGCGCTTGGAGCACATTTTTTGGTTTTGTCTCTACATCATTTGCGCTTCAAGCGCACAGGTAGAGGCTACCGCGTCCCAACACAACTCACAGGTAGAGGCTACTGTGCTAAATGCGTTTCCAGCGCATACGGGTGTGCTTCAAGCGCAAACGAGACAGAGACAAAACCAAATAATGCGCTCCAAGAGCGGATGGATACGCTTCAAATGCGTTCAACACAGAATGAAATTAACAATTTGTGCTTAAAGCACGAATAGATGTGCTTCAAGCGCCTGTAAGACAGAATCAAAATAAAAAAATGTGCCTCATAATCTGGCTTAGAAAATGTTCTAAAGAGGCTACTACTTGATGCTTCAGAGCCATTTGGTACATTAATAGTCCATGTGGTTCTGTATCCTTCAATTTTATAGCGTTGCATGTTTATGGTTAATTGCGTACAAAAAAGTGGTTAATCGCGTAACAAGTTTAGTTAAATTTTCTTTCCTGTCATAGACCTCATAATCTTGCTTAGAAAATGTTCTAAAGAGGCTACTACTTGAGGCTTCAGAGGCAATTGGTACTGTAATAGGTCATGTGGTTTTGTATCCTTGAATTTTATAGCGTTGCATGTTTGTGGTTAACTGCGTGAAAAAAGTGGTTAATCAGGTTATAAGTTTAGTTAAATTTTCTTTCCTATCATAGACCTTATAATCTTGCTTACAAAATGTTCTAAAGAGCCAACTATAAAGAAGATAAAAGGAACCACATAGATTACTCGATCTCAGGGCAACGTTAATACATAATTTGGATAACTAAGTATTTACAAGTATTTTACATTTGTAAGGTTTGCCAACTCCAACAAAATACATCAACTTCCCAAAAGACTGTTCAACAACAATCATAGCCTAAACAATTACAATTTTGTTTCATATGTCACTCAACCAACTAAAATTCATCATCAAGTCTTTGGGAAGCCCTGCAAGCTCCAATGCAACTCCTGATTCTCATTTTTGGGATCAAGGACCCATCGACAGAGAAGTTCTTGACGGATTGCAGCAACATCATCCTATGCACACAAGTATAGTATTATAATGAGTCCAATTTAAACATACAAATATATCATTATTTGTTAAAAATAATATATTTTACATATCAATAAACTATTCATCATCGGTATCCAATAAGGAATTGTGTTGTCACCCCATTTTTCACACCATCCCACATTTCTATGTATTTTAGCACATATATTTTGCAATCATCACTGTAGGACCAACATTAAATATTCAGAACCATGTATCTAAAGACAAACAATTAGTAATGAAACCTGGACAAATATAAAAAAAAATTAGTACATTCAAGTGACTAACCAATTATGCTGTTTGGGCAACACCTCGTATGTCATATCCAACATTAAACCATTTCTGTCCGCCCAACAAATCCTAAAAACGTTGCCTCTACACAATCACAGAAGATAAAATATTATTGGTTTCATAAATGAAATGTATTCAATTACTTTCATTCATAGCAAATTAAACGTGTTAAATAAATGTATACCATTGCATTATCAAGTAACATTTAACTTTCATTCCTTTCATGATATAATGAGTCCAACACAAACATCTTCTTTGGGTTTTGATCGAGCACATAACACGTCCAATGATGATCGTATAGGGCTGGTGCAAGTATTTATAACATGTATACCAAGTTATAATGTAATTTACATTAAACATTTAATTGCAACAATAATACATCAATTACAACTATATACTGACCAAATTACAAGGCCTGATCAAGAGGATTGTATCTGTCGCCCATGAAACCTGAAATGGTTCTCTTGCTCCAAGTCCTTTGTTGACCCATACGAAATGAGCCTAACTCTCCAATAACGTTGTCCTGCGATGACAAAATTGGTCAAACATTTTTTTTACCATTATCTTCAATAATCAATAATAAATGGTTAGTTATATAATCAAATAGTTTCTCACCGCAAATGCATAGCTAAATTGGAAACGGGTTATGACACCACTTCGTTCCTTCTCGTCTTCCATCAAAACCCGCGCAGCTAGTTACATTACCTACAACATGGCATCAATCAAAACAAACACTTGTTCAAAACACACCGTGCTCAAACACAAATAGAAACACATCAATTAATAGATGAGGGCGTTAGTAATAACCATGTTGCTCAACCAAGCCCTTGGTCTATCATGCTTTGAAGGTCGTCGGCAGTAATATATAGGTCAAACATTTTAACTAAAATTCTGCACATAAAAAGAAATACAATGCTTATACAACAGTTTTTTTATAATGAAATACGACACATCATGACATATTGCAAATAGTTGCACAATATTTAGTAATTACAAACTTACCGATTCGGATTTTTTATGCTCTTGCGTGTACAAAAGTTGTATAACTTTTTGAGAAGCTTTTCATTTGGTTGTTTACAGCTTCCCATAGGAGTTTTCAATGACACCTCCTTCTCTATGCCATCTCCAACTACTTTGGTTGGTGGCGATTGACCTTTGCTCCATAATCATCTTTTTCAACGAAAGAAATCCTCTTATGAAACTCCTTGTTTTGTGCTAACAGCATTTTGGTGTTCCATGAGGAAATCTTCCACATTAGGTTTGGGGTTTTCCGATTGCCGAAATCCCCCTTCAGCCTCATTGATAGCTTCAATGTGGATGGGATGTTGTCGCTCTTGTTCGGTTCCAGCCAAGACCTCAACCACCTAATCAAAGCTTTTGAAAAAGCTTAAACATGCAAATATTAGACTTGGTGAAAACTAAAATACAAAAAGCTTTTCAAACAGTAAGGTACATCATATGTGAGTACTAACCCTGTTATGTTTGAAAGCTTCTTCTAATTTCCTACTCCCTCTCTCAATTTGAGTCCACATGTTAATACGTGGAAAACAAGTTCCTGTTGAGGTGGGACGAAGAGACAAGTGTTCAACAGCGCATATCTATATCAAATTCAAGTAACATATCAACAATATAATAACAAACAATATTAACATAAATCTAAAAATGGATTATACAAAAGTGTCATACCTGTAGTACAGCTGCACACCCTGCAATGTGCAGTTGGGCACTATTGTAGTGGCTAGCTGCACGGCTTAGGCTATCCATTAAAAATTCATAAACTGCAACACCCCGGTTATATTCCCACAGAGCATCTAGGTTATCTAATAGCCTAAATGGAGCGCTGAATACAAACAGGGTTGTTCGCGGGAAATACAACACCGAGAAAGCAAGAAGGATATATACACTCTACAGAAGTCTTCAACTTCATATTCACACATTTTTCAACTATATTCTGAACAGTGATATCTTTCTTACCCTTAAACAACTCTTTGACACGGCAATCACCGTTATCGTCCAGGGACACAGGTTCACCTACTATATTGGTAAACTAATAGGAAAAACATACATCTAAGGTGGTAAAAGAAACTACTCTGCCCCTTATCCTAAGCCCTCCGCTGCGTTCGTCTCACCTACTAACTAACTCACGCATCAAAGGGCTAGACACTTTTATTGTGCTCTTCATCTCCACAACCCATTTGAAAGGAGTCGCTTCAAGTCGACTCTTTTGAGCGTCAGTGAGATTTGCATTTATTTCAACAACCGGCGTTGTTTCCAGTGCATGCCTTAATCGTATCTGAAAAAAATCAAACATTAAGACCGGCTGTTGAAATATGTCGTATTTCATTATAAAAAACTGTTGTATAACCACTGTATTTCCTTTTATGTGCAGAATTGTAGTTAAAATGTTTGACCTATACATTACTGCCAACGACCTTCAAAGCATAAGACCAAGGGCTTGGTTGAGCAACATGGTTATTACTAACACCCTCATCTATTGTGTTTGAGCACGGTGTGTTTTGAACAAGTGTTTGTTTTGATTGATGCCATGTTGTAGGTAATGTAACTAGCTGCGCGGGCTTTGATGGAAGACGAGAAGGAACGAAGTGGTGTCACAACCCGTTTCCAATTTAGCTATGCATTTGCGGTGAGAAACTATTTGATTATATAACTAACCATTTATTATTGATTATTGAAGATAATGGTAAAAAAAATGTCTGACCAATATTGTCATTGTAGGACTACGTTATTGGAGAGTTAGGCTCATTTCGTATTGGTCAACAAAGGACTTGGAGCAAGAGAACCATTTCTGGTTTCGTGGGCCCTATAATTTGGTCAGTGTATAGTTGTAATTGATGCATTATTGTTGCAATTAAATGTTTAATGCAAATTACGTTATAACTTGGTATACATGTTATAGATACTTGCACCGGCCTGATACGAGCATCATTGGACCTGTTATGTGCTAGATCAAAACCAAAAGAAGATGTTTGTGTTGGACTCATTCTATCATGAAAGGAGTGAAAGTCAAATGTTACTTGATCATGCAATATGCAATGGTATACATTTATTTAACACGTTTAATTTGCTATGAATAAAAGTAATTGAATACGTTCCATTTATGAAACCAATAATATTTTATCTTCTGTGACTGTGTAGAGGCAACGTTTTGAGGATTTGTTGGGTTTGTTTTGCCCAAGGGTGGACAGAAATGGTTTAGGGTTGGATATGACATATGAGGTGTTGCCCAAACAGCATAATTGGTTAGTCGCTTGAGCGTGCTGATTTTTTATATATTTGTCCAGGTTTCATTACTAATTGTTTGTTTTTAGATACATGGTCCTGAATATTTAATGTTGGTCCTACAGTGATGATTGCAGAATATATGTGCTAAAATACATGGAAATGTGGGATGGTGTAAAAAAATGGGGTGACAACACAATGCCTTATTGGACACCGGTAATGAATAGTTTATTGATATGTAAAATATATTATTTTTAACAAATAATTATATATTTGTATGTTTAAATTGGACTCATTATAATACTATATTTGTGTGTGTAGGATGATGTTGCCGCAATCCGTCAAGAACTTGTCTGTCGATGGGTCCTTCATCCCAAAAATGAGAATCGAGAGATTGCATTGGAGCTTGCTAGGCTTCCCAAAGACTTGATGATGAATTTTAGTTGGTTCAGTAACATATGAAATAAAATTGTAATTGTTTAGGCTATGATTGTTGTTGAACAATCTTTTGGGAAGTTGATGTATTTTGTTCGAGTTGGCGAACCTTACAAATGTAAAATACTTGTAAATACTTAGTTATCCAAATTATGTATTAACTTTGTCCTGAGATTGAGCCATCTATGTGGTTCCTTTTATTTTCTCTATAGTTGGCTCTTTAAAGTTATCCAAATTATTTATTAACTTTGTCCTGAGATTGAGCAATCTATGTGGTTCCTTTTATTTTCTCTATAGTTGGCTCTTTAGAACATTTTGTAAGCAAGATTATGAGGTTTATGACAGGAAAGAAAATTTAACCAAACTTGTTATGTGGTTAACCATTTTTTTGCATGCAATTAATCATAAACATGCAACACTGTAAAATTCAAAGATACAGAACCACATGACCTATTACAGTACCAATTGGCTCTGAAGCCTCAAGTAGTAGCCTCTTTAGAACATTTTCTAAGCAAGATTATGAGGTCTCTGACAGGAAATAAAATTTAACCAAACTTGTTACGTGATTAACCGCTTTTTTGCATGCAATTAACTACAAATATGCAATGTTGTAAAATTAAAGGATAAAAAGCCACATGACCTATTAATGTACCAAATGGCTCTGAAGCATCAAGTAGTAGCCTCTTTAGAACATTTTCTAACCAAGATTATGAGGCGCATTTTTTTATTTTGATTCATTCTTATGGGCGCTTCTTGAAGCGCATCTATCTGCTCTTGGAGTGCAAATTGTTAATTTCATTTTGTGTTAAATGCACTTCAAGTGCATCCATCGCGCTTGGAGCGCATTTTTTGGTTTTGTCTCTGTCTCATTTGCGCTTGAAGCACACTCGTATGAGCTTGAAGAACATTTAGCGCAGTAGCCTCTACCTGTGAGTTGCGCTGGTACACGATAGTTTCTTTGCTTTTTTTTTAATACCTCTCCTTTAAACCATTCTCCTCACTTGTACCTAGTCGAACGGTTCTCTCATCCCTCCCTCACAGTAATCACAGTTGGTCCCAAGGGTTTCACACTTCTCTTATCCACAAATCCCACTCAAGCACTCAAGTTTAAGGTAAGTGTCAACTTCCCCTTCCTTTTCTTCCTTGGAGTGTCATGAAAATCTCAAAGGTTTTAGTTCATCATTTTAGGGGTTGAGGGAAACCGTATTTTGAGTTGTTAGTTTTTTCTTTTTTTTTTCCTTTCTAATTTTCAGTTGTTTGTTGTATTTTGCTTTATGTTGAACAAATGGCCACAAGGTGTTTGATGATTGTTCTACGTGAAGACCGAAATTGATTGAGTGCGTGTTGTGATTTGGTTAGTCATTCCTTAAAAAAGTTAATTAGGAGGCATTCCTCAAATTGGTGAGGCATTCCTCAAATTGATTGAGTGTGTGCTGTAAATGCTTGTTGTGAATGATATTCATAAATGATATTCATGAATAGGACTCATGACAAATAGTAAGGAACCCCTAAATTATATTCATATTTCTTCATAGATGGCCATGACTAATTTGTTCTGTTGTGCAGGTATTAATGGCATCCAAACTCTTAGTCAAAAGGAAGAAAACCACATCTGGCCCTTCATCAACCTCCTATGACTCATACCTCTTCCGGTCACTGGCCAATCAAGATCGGTACTGTCAATATCCAGAGGACAAAAGGTTTGTACTTGAAAAAGCTTTTCAATTAAATAAGGATGAGTTTGAGCATATTCAAGCAAATATTAATAATCAAGAATGGGGTGACTTGACCTCCTATGCTGAACCGACTAGTAGACATCTGGCTATGGAATTCTTTGCCAATGCATATCAGCCATATGAAGACAATGAAACTGAACTTGAGGAAGGAGAGAAGGAGGAAGCCAAATACATAAGTTATGTTAGAGGGAAAAAGGTTCCCTACACTCCAGCTGTTATCAACCAACTCCTTAGGCATGAAAACATTGCCATTGTTACTTTGAGGAGAGGGATGACAGGTGGCCTAACATTGATCATGCTCAAATGGCCGCCACCTTGTGTAGGCCCGGACTAGATTGGGAGAGAAACCTTGATGGGACACCTAGGAAATTCAAAACCGCAAAACTCAATCCCACTACCAAGGCATGGGTAACTTTTGTTCTCCATACCCTATTATCATCCCCCAATGTGTCAGAGCTAAACATTTCCAGAGCAATCCTTGTGACAACCATCATGCTCGATGAACCTATCAACATTGGCCGTATTCTAGCCACTCATTTGCACGATACAACACATTGTGAGACAAAATAAACTTATCTTAATCATGCTTCACTGATTGCTCGACTATGTGAGAGGGTAAGAGTGAAATGGATAGATTGTAACTCTAATCCAGTTGATGATCATTCAGCAGCTCCACAGACCACATGGATGCGGAGCAACAACCACAGGAGCTGGACAGATTGGAGAGGATTAAGATGAGGATGCAGCAGATGGAGTTGTCTCAAAGAAAAGGGCAGGCTCGATTGGAGCGTGGGATGTGGGCTCTTTATAGGGCCTTTACATCTTCTCAGCATGGGCACACATATGATCCAGATGCATATATTTTTGCACCTTAGGCCACGGGAGAGGGGAATGGAGCTGGAGGACTTTATTATTCTTGATTGTCAGGAGCTACTGTCAAAAATGTTTAGTACTAGAGTGTTATTTGTTAGAAGAGGTAGCAATTATGCTGCTCATGGCTTAGTAGGAGTTTCCAAGAGCTTAGGTTCCAAAACTTGGGTAGGAAATGTCCCTAACCAATTAATCTCTATCATTTGTAATGATTCTCTTTCTACTGTTACGGTTATGAGATATTTGTTGAAAAAGAAAAAAGAAAAAAGAAGATGAATACCATATTTCAAAACAAAATATCCAACATAACATAAATTATGGTGCTAAAGAGTACGATTAAGGCATGGCATAAAAATGGCCTTAATCAGGATCACATGTAGGGAAATCATGCATACAAACAGATTAAACGTAGCGGAAAAAAATTAAAATTTCCCTTCCAAGGATCCTTGCGAATGATCATGATTCAGGGATTATATGAGTTACCTCTTGTAGCGCAGACCTTTGCAGACGAGAACTGGAGATGAATACGAACGTTGTACAGCCGACAACGTCTCTACGTAGTCCACACGAACAGACTCAAATGGGAGCGGCCACCGTCTATAGTGCTAGCTGACGAACAGAACCGGCAGTCTCGATGCACACATAGTCTCTCTGTACGGCAAGGGTATGAAAAATGTGTCTTGCACTTCAGCTTAAGTATTCTATTTATAGGATCACTTAAAACTGACCTAGCGCACCGTATCTTACTGTGTGCTGCATTTCTTGACTCATGCTAGTGCGTCATAAGAGCGTACCCTGAATAAAATGAGTCTTACTCATTTATCTTTAATCTCCCATTAATCTGTTCTCACGTGTGTGACCCTATAGGTTCCCGCAACGTTGACAATAATATTAAATCACTATTTAATATTATAAACAGAAAGCGGTGTCTAGCAACACATCACTGCTACCCAAGTAACGAGAATGTCAGTGATTTGACGTAACCTTTCCGTGATAATGATCATGTGCATATTGAACATAAGGCATAGTATGTGTCACTCTTGTATAGTTCAACATTATATTCCTTGATACCCAAGCAGACTCAGTAACAACAAATAATATCAATATCCCATATTGACTCATTTTAGCATGGCCATGCATTTTACAGGCATACTCTATCAAGGGGCCCATAGATATTACTCTTGCTATGTAGGAGGGGCAAATCCCATCTAGATCACTCATGTCCCTCTGCATGACTCGTGGAGTGCCCAGTAACCGACTTTATAATTATCCTCTTACAGACAATGTTTGACGACAATAAAACACTCAACTCCTCATGTAAGGACCATAGTGGTTTCAGGTCAAAGGGTAGCATACACCACTATCACTATGAGAATAACTTATGACACTTACATAACGCACTATGTAGTATTCTCATGGCGGGTCAATCCAGTACACAATTACCGTAATGTGTACCTATGCGGTGACTTGATATCTCATATCTATAACCTGTGAGATGAGATTATCAGTCCACACACATAATAGTCTTGATGCATTATTATTACCCTTAATAATAATACTCGACTACAGATGTTAAAGAGTAAAATTCTATAGTGTCTCACAACCAAGTCGTCCACTCGATGTTCTATTAAAATCGAACTTTTCCTCAAAGGCTTTATTACGTTAAAACAAACATAATAACTGAAATGTCTCATATCATAGATAAATAGCATGATACAAATTCTAAGTTCAAATGAAAACATTGGCCTCTAGGGCTTACACCAACATCACATACATTGATCTCATTGACATCCATTTAACTTTAAAAATTATCGGAATATGATAAGTACTCATCCGTCGTTAAGATTATTTCTTCTTCGACTAAAGATAGACGTTGTCTATTTGCATGTAGAAAGGTTGTGCACACTTTGAGCATCCCAAATCTATCATATTTCAGAATTAAGAGTCTATGTTTATATAGACAACTGTGTCCTTGGGTAAAGGTTACCTATGGCTATAGTTACACACAATGTTTTCATTTTGTGTTATATCAGTCAAATAGATTGTTCACAAAAACATGGTTAATTCTGTTGTACGTGTGGTTAAATTTAATTTCTTATCACACCACTTACAAATTTGGATGACAGCTGTAGAAAACACTTATTTTTCAAAAGAATGGTGTACTTGAACACTCAGAGCCTATTGCTATGGTTATACACCATGTGAGTGTATAGTTGCATGTCTCTGAAATAGTGGTTAATTGTACACAAAAAGATGGTTAATCTTGTTGTACGTGTGGTTAAATGGATTTTCTTGTCACACTACCTCCAAATTTGGATGACAGCTGTAGAAAACACCTTTGTGTCAATCACATGGTGTGTACTTGAACACTCAGAGCCTATTACAATGGTTATACACCATGTGAGTGTATAGTTTCCTGTCTCTGAAATAGTGGTTAATTGTACACAAAAAGATGTTGTACGTGTGGTTAAATGGATTTTCTTGTCACACCACCTCCAAATTTGGATGACAGCTGTAAAACACATGGTTTATAAAAAGAACCGTTCTTAATAAATCATCAACAACCCTAAACCCTTCTATCACTTATTCCACTCTCTAAACACGATGACTTCTTTCTGTGCAGATGATGAGCGTGCCCTTGAGCTAGTCCCTTAATAAACATCTACAACCCTAAACCCTTCTATCACTCATTCAACTCTCTGAAAACGATGACTTCTTTTTGTGCAGACGATGAGCATGCCCTTGAGCTAGTCCCTTATCCAGGCTCAACCCTTTCCTTTCTATACTATAGGGGGTAAATAACAAGTGGTCCTTTCGGCGTAAAGTTTGTCAGTGCATCACATTCACCACCAACACAAGATTTACCGCAAACTCAATCTTAGAGAACGAAGGGTGCGAAAGGTAATATATGGTTGTCCTCGGCTTGATGCATAAGGGAGGATTATATACCATAGCAAGGAAATAGAGAATGATTTTCACGTAGGTATAATGTTCACCATCCACGTCCTGCTTACATCCCAAATCCCGATCGAGTTGTGTGTTCGCACAGTACTACCTACAGAAGATCTTGACATGACTGACTAACGATGTAATGTCTGTTTGTTGACATCAATTGTTGAATGTCCCATTTGTTTGTAATAGCCAAGGTTAGAATAATGCGAATAGTGAGAGGTTTAATCACTAGGGAGAAGGTTTTGGTGAAATCAAAACCGGGAATTTGGTGAAATCCCTTGGCTACCAACCTTGCCTTCAGTTTAATAACACTGCCATTAGGGTTTTCATTGACTCTAAAGACCCACTTACATCCAATGGCTTTCCTATGAGGTGGAAGAGCCATCAGGGTCCATGTATTATTTAGCCATAAGAGCATTGTACTCCACTTACATAGCTTCCAACCATCAGTCAAGGCTTGCCCAACAGATTTAGGTTCTACAAGAGCCACAAAGGTTTTGGGCTTTAGATTACCAGTCTTAGCCCGAGTTAACAAGGGATGCTGATTGTATTGTGCTGCAGAAATAGGAGCAGAGGCACCGGAAGCACCAGAGGCAGAGACACCGCAGGCAAAGGCACCAGAGGCAGAGGCAACCAGACTCGATGGAAGGCACAACAGGGTTATCACGATCTAGCGGTGATGAAGAATCCGCCATAGCTAAGCGATGAAGAAGACGAACCTCAGAAACAAAGAAGATGAAGAACAGAGAAGCGATTGAGAAAACGGTTATTTGCAGAAGCAATTGGCCCAGAGGCTCGATGATAGCATGTAAACGTAATAGAGAAGATATAATTTTTTTGATTCACTGATCATTCATTTTCAATCTTACAATTTACATCAAGTCACTCATACTCGCTTAAGCGAGACTCCCTGGCTTAAGCAAAAATCGCACAACTTTGATTCTTTCTTTGTTTTGCCTTAATTCAACCTACATGAAATTAACAAGGAATAACATCTAAACGTAATAGAGAAGAGAGAATTTCTTTGATTCACTGATCATTCATTTTCAATCTTACAATTTACATCAAGTCACTCATATTTATACTTGTGTCAGTTGTGATACAATTTACATCAAGTCACTCATACTCGCTTAAGCGAGACTCCCTGGCTTAAGCGAAAATCGCACAACTTTGATTCTTTCTCTGTTTTGCCTTAATTCAACCTACATGAAATTAACAAGGAATTTTGGATGAAATCTAACATCATTAAGAACATAGTACTCTAATAAAA
This sequence comes from Calophaca sinica, assembly GCA_037113605.1. Taxonomy (NCBI): domain Eukaryota; kingdom Viridiplantae; phylum Streptophyta; class Magnoliopsida; order Fabales; family Fabaceae; genus Calophaca; species Calophaca sinica. The sequence continues at coordinate 105,988,644 of CM073735.1, read as the reverse complement.
ATATTTACAAATACTAACTTGAGGTAAGAAAGCATCTTTTAATTCAAACAAATGAGTTAATAAATGCCATAAAAAACACTAGAAATGTAAGTAAAATTGACACTTATCAACTCCCCCTAACTTAGCATTTTGCTTGTCATCAAGCAAAAGTCAACACATCAAAATAGAGTTATCATGACCCAAACTATTTACACAAAAGAGGACATGGTTTGAAAACAATCAACTGCACAGAAAGTTTCACTTCTTTGGGTGATCGATGTCGAAATTTTTGAATGATGTCTTAAAATGAAATCCATAACCAAGATACAAATGTACAATCCTATTAGCAGTCAATGAATTCACAATTTGCAGTCAATGAATCAGAGAATAACATATTTTCCTCACATCAAAGTGTTTCACTCAGTAACATGACCAAGGTGAGTGTTTCTCTCATCCATACACTGCATCCACACAAAATCAAAGTTGTTTTTCATCTCAAATATTGTCACAAAATACATAATCAAGCATGGATCACTAAGGTCTTTCAAAGGTTGTAATGTGGCACAGCTCTGAAGGAATTTGGTTTTTCTGGATAAAAACTAATCACCTTAAAAGATTAAGAGAGCATATGATATTAACTACATTCTTCCAAGATAACAACCATAACCCTCTATTCTCTTGAACAACCAAATATGTCTAATTCCTTTGTTTACATACAATTCCTTCCTTTTCTTTCTCTCTGTTTTTCTCTATTTTTTTTAAAGATATATGCATATGTACAAAATTGATATTTCAAAAACAGAGAGAAGATTTTTAATTTTTGCCCACAATCAACAACCTTAACCTTGATTTACCTTCAAATGCTTCCCTTTTACAAATGCACACCAAAATAAATTCTCAAACTTATATACAATGGAATAACAATCAATTCAGTCCATAGTAAATACCAAATGCTCTCTTCATCCTATTAGGTGTGGGTGATAATTTGGTTTTTCTTTTAAGCTCAAAAGGGAATTTGTCCTCATAAAAAACATAACTTTTTAGGCTCAAAAGGGTTATCAAAGGTTATATTCACATCATGGTTAGCTTTTTGGCTCAAAGGTTTAATCACACAAAAATTGCCTTGATTGTGATAAGTTTTCATCTTATGTTAATTTAGAGTGATTAATTGAATTAAATACATGAGGAATTGAGAGAGTTGAATATATATTGAGCTTAAACTTTGGAATTCTTTACACTTGGTTGTTTGATTGTATGTTTTAACTCTTACATTATTCTCATGTATATTGCACTTGAATTGCTAGGAATGGAAACAAAACCAAAAGAAGACACTCTCAAGAATTCAATTAAAGGCAAAGAAGATGATTCGTGAGAGCATAAGATTCAAGGCGACCAAAAATGCGAAAAAGCCAAGTTATTGAGTATGCGGCGTGGCGCATTTACAAATAAAGGAATGCGCGTGTGGCGCATTTATGTAAATTGGCTCTGTCTTCATGCGGCGTGGCGCGCTGATCGAGGAAGAATCTGCGCGCGGCGTGCATCGATTGCAAATCTGGAAGTCGCCTCGGTCTTGTGACAGCGCATTTACCTTTGCCTAAAGCTGCGCGCGGCAGCGCGCAGTCTTCTGCAGAATCTGTATAATTAGATATTTGTTCACTTTTTATTCATCTTGGACCTTGTCTAACATCTAAAACACTGAGGAAAAAGATTAGGAGTGCTAGGGTTCCATTGTTCTTCATCTTCAAGGAGGATTCATTCTTGGGAACAAGGTTTGGATCATCAATGGAGTTGTTTTCTTCCATATGTTTGTTTTCTTCTTTTACTACCATGAGTAGCTAAATACCTTAGATTAGGATGAGATGAATCATGTACAAACTCTTATGTAGTTAGTTCTCTTATATTAATACAAGTATATGTTATGTAAATTGAGTTTCTAATCTCTATACTTCATGCTTTTCAATACTTGATCACTATTGCATTGATTTTGGGTTTTTCATCTTTATTGGAAAATAGGATGAATGAACTTGAACTGAGATTAGTAATCATAATCATGAAGATTATAGGAATATAACTTGTGGTTATGTGTTCTAATGAATCATTGATCTTATTGCTTAGTCTAATCATTAATCACCTAAGGGATTAGGGATTGTGGCTAGAATAAAGGGTTTATGAGGCAAGGGATTGTCCTTAGGCTAATTCAGTTGATTCGAACTTCAATTTATATGAAATTACTTAAGTTAATGATGAACTAGCTACATAAGAGCAAGTACAAGAGGATTCAAATCCTAGTTGTTTTCTACCAACCAAGTTCAATTCTATCTTTACTTTAACTTGTTCAAAGTTACAATTACAATCAAAATATCCAAATCATTTCCGTTCAAAGTAATTACACACTTATTCTTATTGATAACCATCATAATCCCTGTGGAGACGATACTCTATTCATTACTATATTACTGGTTGCGATTGGTGCACTTGCCTTAAAAAGTAGTGTATAAAATACGCTAACAAGTTTTTGGCGCCCGTTAAGTTGTTGATTTGATTGTCAACAAGGCAAAGGAGTTACTACTTTGAACAATTTTCTGATTTTATTTCTAGTTAGTTAGTTTTTGTGGATACACTTTATCTTGTTTAAAAATACAAATTGTTGTGTGCTTAATCATCTTTCTAGTTGTTATGTATGCGAGGAAACAGACATCTGAATTGGTGTTTGATCAGGAGATAGAAAAACGACAAAAGCAAATAGGAAGAAGGCTAAGTTGGTAAGGCGTGGAAAAAACAACAACAATCTCAAGCTTACCTACTCATACTCGGGTAGAGGAAGAAATGGCGAAACCGCCACCTAGGCGTACTCTTGGTGATTTTGGTAGCGAAACAACGAGGAGAGATTGGCTATTGGATACCAACCGGTAGAGGCCAATGCATTTGAGATCCGGACTTCTCTCTTGAGTGCAATCAAGCAAAATCAGTTTTACGAGTGAGAATGAAGACCCCAACCAAAGACTTGGTGAATTTCTTTGAAATATGTGGAACTTTGAAGGCTGGACCGTGTTCTGAGGAAGCAAAAGCGAGATTATTCCACTTTTACTTTGAGGATAGAGGCAAAGGGTGGCTAAGTTTATTACCCAGGGAAGTATTACTACCTGGAATGACTTAGAAGATAAATTCATGGATCGGTTTTCCCACCGCCAAGTTTGTCAAGAGGAGAGAGGTGAAGTGAGTAGCTTTGAACAAAAAGATGGTGAAACCTCTATGATGCTTGGGAAAGATTCAAGGTGTTGTTGAAGAGATGTCCTGGTCATGGTTATGATGACTTGTGCCAAATGCAAATGTTTTGTCATGGGTTGAGGCCTAACACAAGAATGATGCTTGATGCTTCTGTGGGAGGCTCAATGAATTCAAAGGCAATTTGAAGAAGCAAGAGAACTAGTGGAGGTAATGGTCTCAAATGATTATCTAGTCCACCATGATAGAGGAGCACAAAGCAAAAAGGGCATGTTCGCGCTAGAGACAAGTGATGCTATTTTGGCTCAAAACAAATTAGTATCACAACAACTTGAAGCCCTTACCAAAGAACTTAAAGATTTAAGAGCAGGATCTTCTTCAACCGCACAAGCTAAAGCGTGGCGATGCAAAGAAGTGTGATTTACGTGGTGGAGGGCATGAAAATGGGCAATGTGAAGCCCAAGGTGAGCTTAGTGAGGAAGCCAAATACATGGCAAATTTCCAAAGGCAAGGAGGAATCCATATTCCAACACTTATAATCCAGGGTGGAAGAATCATCCCAACTTTTCTTGGAAGCAAAATGATGCCCTCAATCAAGCAAGCCTCCGCAACCAGCCAGAATCAAAAGATAAGCAATCGACTTAGAGAATGCTCTCACTCGGTTTATGAAGATGACTCAAACAAACCTCCAAAGTCATGAAGCTCATTTCAAGAATCAAGATGCATCCATCAAAAATCTTGAAAATCAGATTGACATGACCTTTCCAAGCAACTCGCGGAGCAATCCAAGGGTAAGTTTTTTGCAAATCATGTAGACAATCCAAAAATGAGTCTTGTAATCTTTGTTACTCGAGAAGTGGAAAGGTGGTAACACAATCTTGGGTGGAACCATTAGTCCCTGAATGTAATGATGAAAATAACAAGGTGATGTTGGATGAGGAGTTGAAAAATAAAAATGAGGTGATTGATGTTGAAGAAGTTGAAAAGGAGAGTGAGAAAAGAAAAATGATGATAAAAAGAGTTCTAGATTAGTGGATGAAGGTTCCATCATCGGAAGAACAAAAAGCTGAAATTTTGAAGGATGGGAACAAGCCTCAAATTCTTCCTCCATATGTGAGACTTCCTTATCCTCAAAGGGAGAACAAGAAAAAGAAAAGGAGAAGCAATATTCAAAATTTACGGACATTTTTAAGAGGTTGCAGATTAATATACCTTTTCTTTGAGGCTCTTGAGCAAATGCCTACATATGCCAAGTTCATGAAGGAAATTCTCACAAAGAAGAAAAAATTGAGAGATGAAAAAATCACCTTGGTGAGGAATGCGATTGCAATAATTCAACTAAACTTCCTCCAAAGCTCAAAGATCCCTAGTTTCACAATTCCACTGCACTATAGGGAATATAACTATTGGGAAGGCATTATGTGACTTAGGAGCAAGTATCAACCTCATGCCACTTTCTATGTTAAAGAAGTTGGGGACAGATGATGTGAAGCCTACCAGGATGTCGCTTGATTAGCGGACCGATCAATTAAATATCCTTACGGTATTATGGAGGATGTCTTGGTGAAGGTGGATAAGTTCATTTTTCCGGTGACTTTGTTATTCTGGACATGGAGGAAGATGCGAAGTTCCTCTTCTCTTGGGAAGACCACTTTCTTGCAGCAATTAGAGCTCTTGTGGATGTGCAAAAGGCCAACTAATGCTCAGTACATGATGAGAAGGTGACCTTCAATTTGTTTGAGGCAATGCAACATCCAACTGATAGAGATACCTGTAGCCGTGTAGACCTTTGTCAATTACTTGGTGGAGGAAACTTTTTCTCAGCAATATCCTTCAACTCCTCTTGAGAAAGTACTAGTACAGGCTGTTGAAAATCTTTGTGAGGAGGATGAAGAGGAAATAGCAGAATGTGTGAAACAGTTGGCAGCACTAAGTACAGAACAAGTTGTGAATTTGAAAAGAGAAGAATTGAAAAAAGAGGAGGGTCAGCTAGAAAAACAGAAAATTGAGTTGAAACCACTTCCCTCCCACTTGAAGTACAGATTCCTTGATGATGATGAAGAAAGTCCAGTTATTGTGAGCAACTCATTGTCAAACTTGGAGGAAGAAAAATTGATGAGAGGATTGAGGGGGGACAAGACAGTAATAGGTTGGTCTATTCACGACTTGAAAGGTATAAGCCCGGCATTCTGCATGCATAAAATTCTGTTGGAGAAAGAATTTAAACCGGTGGTGCAACCTCAACGGAGATTAAATCCGACAATGAAGGATGTGGTCAGAAAAGAAGTCCTGAAGCTTCTTGATGCGGGCATGATTTATCCCATTTCGGATAGTGCATGGGTGAGTCCAAAGGCAAGTTGTTCCCAAGAAAGGAGGGATGGCGGTGGTCAAAAATGAAAAGAATGAGCTCATCCCTACAAGAACGATGCGGATGGAGAATGTGCATAGATTACCGCAAGCTCAATAATGCCACGAGGAAAGACCATTTTCCATTACCTTTCATGGATCGGATGTTAGAAAGGTTAGCGAGGCCAAGCTTTTTATTGTTTTCTTGATGGCTATTCGGGTATAACCAAATTGCGATTAATCAGGAGGACCAAGAAAAACTGACTTTTACTTGTCCTTTTGGTGTGTTTGCGTCGACGGATGCCATTTGGATTATGCAATGCTCCTGCAACTTTTCGAGGTGCATGCTCTCCATATTCTCGACATGATTGAAAGCTCAATTGAAGTGTTCATGGATGATTTCTGTTTTTGGCTCATGTTATGATCTGTGTCTATCCAATCTAGCTTCTGTTCTTAAGAGGTGCGTGGACACCAATTTAGTGTTAAATTGGGAGAAATGCCACTTTATGGTTAAAGAAGGGATTGTTTTAGGACATAAAATTTCAGCAAAGGGAATTGAAGTGGACCAAGCAAAAATTGAGGTAATTGAGAAGTTACCACCTCCTGTGAATGTCAAAGGAGTGAGGAGTTTCTTAGGTCATGCGGGCTTTTATCGAAGATTTATTAAGGACTTCTCAAAGATTGCAAAGCCAATGTGCAATCTCCTAGTTAAAGATTCTGATTTTAAGTTTGATCAAGACTGTTTGAATGCTTTTAATGTGTTGAAAGGAAAGCTGGTTTCCTCTCCGATTATAGTAGCTCCCGACTGGAGTTTACCATTTGAACTCATGTGCTATGCAAGTGATTATGCACGATCGAAATTTGTTTTGGGACAAAACAGAAAAATTCTTTCATGCTATCTATTATGCTAGCAAGGTCTTGAATGAAAATCGGTGAATTATGCCACCAGAAAAAGAATTGCTAGCTATAGTATTTGCTTTGGAGAAATTTCGATCTTACTTGATTGGATCGAAAGTCATTGTCTATCTTGATCATTCTGCAATCAAATACACCTTTACTAAAGTTGATTCTAAGCCTCGTCTGCCTTAGATGGATATTATTCTTTGCAGGAGTTTGATTTGGAAATAAAAGACAAGAAAGGGAGTGAGAATGTGGTAGTGACCACTTATCAAGGCTGGAAAATTACGAAATGTAGTCGAGGAGAAAGAGATTAACGAAGAATTTCCTGATGAGCACTTGTTGATGGTATCTGAGAGGCCATGGTTTCTGATATGGCTAACTTTAAGGCAACAAGTGTGATACCAGGAGGATTATACTTGGCGTGAGAAGAAGAAACTCTTTAAAGATGCAAATTTCTACATTTGGGATGATCCATTTTTGTTTAAAGCTGGCGATGGGTTATTGAGAAGGTGTGTCACATCAGGAGGCACAAAGTATCATGAAACATTGTCATGATTCACCGTATGGAGGTCATTATGGTGGAGAAAGAAGCTGCTGCGACCAAGGTGCTACAAAGTGGGTTCTTTTGGCCAACGCTTTTCAAAGATTGTCATGAATATGTCAAGCGATGTGATAAGTGCCGCCGCCAGAAGCATTTCCAGGAAAAATGAGATGCCCTCAATAGCATTCTGGAAATTGAACCATTTGATTGTTGGGGTATTGATTTCATGGGGCCTTTCCCATCATCTTATTCCAATTTATACATTTTGGTGTGTGTTGACTATGTCACCAAATGGGTTGAGGCATGTGCAGCTGTAGCCAATGATTCCCAAACAGTGGTCAATTTTTGAAGAAAAACATATTTTCCAGATTTGGAGTGCCTAGAGTGCTCATAAGTGATGGGGGCACGCATTTTTGCAACAAGTACTTGGAGACATTGCTGAACAAGTATGATGTAAAGCATAAGGTTGCCACTCCCTATCACCCACAAACTAGTGGGCAAGTGAAGTTTCAATAGGGAGATAAAGAAGATTTTGGAGAAAGCAGTTGGTGCTTGAGGAAGGATTGGTCAAAGAAGCTTGACGATGCTTTGTGGGCCCTCTGGACTGACATTCAAAAGCGCCATTAGGGTCCTCTCCTTATCAATTTGGTTTATGGGAAGTCATGCCACTTACCATTGGAGTTGGAACACAAGGCATTTTGGGCCATAAAATTTCTGAATTTTGATTCCAAATTGGTGGACAAAAGCGGTTCTTTGAAATTGAATGAGTTTGGGCGAAATGAGGTTGATGGCTTATGAGAATGCAACCATTTACAAACAAAGAACCAAGGCTTATCATGACAAGCATTTGGTGAGAAGAGATTTCCAGCCAGGCCAACAAGTTCTACTCTTCAATTCAAGGCTGAAACTTTTCCCAGGCAAGTTGAAGTCCAAGTGGTCGGGACCATTTATAATCAGAGAAGTTTTTCCAAATGGAGTAGTGGAATTAGAAGATCCCGGCTCCACAAGAACTTTCAAAGTTAATGGGCAAAGATTGAAGCCATTCTTTGGAGGAGAAGTCTCCAGGGCAAGAGTAGCCCTCGTTTTGCAGGATCCATAAAATGACCAAGCGTCAAGCTAGTGACGTTAAAGAAGCACCCATGGCAACAAGTTTGCCCTAAAAAAATTGCTGCGGGTGATGCGGCGTGGCCAGCGCAAGTAGTGCGCATGACGCCGCATTTTTGAATTTTGCCTCTGTGACCCATGCGGCGTGGCGCATTTACCTTTACTGATCTGCGGCGTGATGCGCATAGCACTGATGAGTGAACTTGGAGCAGGCGGGCGGTGATCGCGCGACCTTGACAACCTTAGCGCATGTGGCGCATTTTTAATTTTGCCTCATTAGTAGTGCGGCGTGTGGCGTTTACACTTGAATTTTTGCGCGCGACGCGCATTTTTTAATTTTGCCTCTGTGACCCGTGCGCATGACGCGCAACTACACATGAATTGTTGCGTGCGACGCACAATCTGGCTTACTAAAGGGAGATGCTCGCGCAGCTCCTCATTTCACTCACTCAAAAATCATTTCTTAACCAACCCTAACTCTAAAAACTTCACCACCACTCAAGCTCAACTTGCATAGAGAGATTAATCTTCACATTTTCTTCACTTCATACATCATTCATCCTCAAGTAAGTGATTTCATGACTTCCTTTTTCTAATTTTTCGTTTGCCTTCATCTCCATGAAGAAAGTTGTCGAAAATATGAAGTTCTTGCTTGAAATTTGATGTTGTTGTTGTGAGCTGTTTATTTCTTATGTGATTGAGCTGTGAAACCTTGAATTTTTCTTATTTTGGGAAGTTTTGCATGATGAAGCCATTGTTGGTTTGTTAGATGCTTTTGTGTGCACACAATGTGTTTGATAAAATGCTTATTAGAGTATAGGGAATAGAACTTGATAATGAGCTAAGCCATACTTCATGTTTATGCCATACATTGTTTCAAATGACAAAATTTGGTTGTCCTCAATCAAATAATTGTGTAAATTATTAGATGACCAAAGGTTTGTCTAATTGCAATTTAGTGCATAAGGATTTTTTTTTTGTATCAAAAACCATTGAGATTGTCAACTTTTGCAAGAGTTTTAATATGAAAATATGAATTGCATTGGTAATCTCTTTGTTTGAAAACCATAGTGGTGAAGTGATAATGCTCATAGAATTTTTAGATGTTTGTGTTGGTACTAACATAGAAAACAATTTTTGCACAAATCTTCGTTCTATGTGCAGGGAACTATGGCTCGTAATCCAGAGAAACGCAAGAAGACAACTGTCTCTTCTGCTTGTGGAAGTGTTGATTCCCACTTGTTCAGATCTTTGGCGTGCCAAGACCGTTATGCCTCAATTCCTACAAAAAAAGAATTTGTGAGGGAGAAGGCATTTCAGTTAAGTGCCAATGATTTCATGGACATCCAACATAACATTGGGGAAAGACATTGGGAAGCTTTTACCTCTTTTCCCAGACGGTAGCAAAAAGCTAGCAATGGAATTTTGCAAATGCTTATCGAGTGGAGATGGTGACATCCTGTGGCGATGCTAGATATGTGAGTTATGTAAGGGGAAGACAATTCCATATGATCCCCACACAATCAACCAATTTGTTTGATTTGCACGATGTTGAAAATTGTGGCTATCGAGCGAAATGTCTTGAGCGGAGGTGATCAACGAGCCATTCGGCATTTATTAATCGGCAGGACAAGATTGGGTGAGGAACCAAGATGGGTCGCCCGAGAAAAATAGAAGTGGCGGACTGACTCCCACCGCAAAGGCATGGGGCGATTTGTACTTCATACTTTCCTCCCTTGCGCCAATGTGTCAGAGTTGACTTCATATAGGGCTACCCTGGTATATGCCATCATGAATGGTGAGCCGGTAAATGTGGGCCAAATTTTAGCTCACAATTTACACAATGCGGCTCATGAAAAGGTAACCAGATCTTGGCTGAGCCACGCCTCTCTCATTCAGCTCCTATGTGAAAGGGCCCGTGTGAAGATCCCAAGTAAGGAAATTAAAGAAAATCCAATACATCCTGGGACCCTCATAACGGGTGATTGGATTCGGAGGAATTCAATCCCACTTGACCACCCACCTCAACATCCTCAGCAGCATAACCAAGAACCGGAGGAAATGGGGGAGGCCCAGAATATGTTTGTAGATCCTCCGGTTCCAAATTACCCTACGATGGCTGATTTTGAGAGATTATCGGCTGATGTCCAGAGGATTGGGAGTCAGGTAGAGAGTATGGCCTTAGAGCAATGGGAAGAAGCACGAGCTCAAAGGCGAGGGATGCAGGCTATTTACAGAGCCATTGGTGCTTACCAAAGTGGCCAGTTCGTCAATATGGACGCCGACATTTTCCAGGAGCCTTACTCTGGTGATGGTGAAGGGCCTTCAGAGCCAGCTTCCTAGTTCTTTCAGCGGCCCGCCCCATCATTTTACTCAACGGTTGAGTCCCATGGCTCACCGTTTTGGTTTTCTACTTTTATCTTTTGTTTTCTTTTATTTTTCTGTTTAAATATCAATATTCAATGTATTTTGTACTGATTGTTTTTTGGGGAACTCTAATTTCCTTTTCTTGTACCTTGTGTTAAATGAATTTTTGAGTTGAGATGTTGATTTGATAAGTGGAATTTTGGTTTGTTATTTTCATAATCCCCATGATATGCATGCTTATGAATTGTAATGGATACACAATTGGATTGTGACTTTGCATGCCTCTTTTTGATCAAAAAGTTCACAAATAACCCTTTGAAGCATGTTAAGTAAAATTTAACTGCAAGAGTTGTTTGTGCTTAATTTCCTCTCTAACCAGTGAGCATTTTGTGCCAAACAGAACTTTTTCTTCTTGTGTGCTTCCGTTATATGTGACAATCTTCAGAATTTGACCTCGTTCTTAGGGTTTTGTACTTGCATGTTTACACATATTGAGGCAATATTTTTTCTAATACCTAGAGCCTAAATTCACCACCTAATTCATTCAATCCTTTGTTAGCCCGTTTGAGCCTAATTGTCCATTATTTGCGATCTACCTTCATTGCAAGCCTAAGACCAGAATCTCAATTGTCCCTACTTACTTGGAGTTCAGTAGGCCATATTACAACATGTCTTAGCATTTGATTAAGTTTGGGGTTGCTTGAGGGCAAGCAAAGATTCTAAGTTTGGGGTGGATGTACAAGGACTTAAATTGTTCAATTTTGTTTAGAATTTGGACTTGTTCATTGTTATGTTAAAAAAAAAAAATTATTAAAAAAAAAAAGAAAAAAAAAGTCATTAATGTGTAAATATTACCTATTGTTCTTAATCAATTGTGTTGGGGGAGATTTGTGTGAATGAATACAAGGGTTTGATATCAATGTCGTGAAGTGGTTTATTTCTTACTCCAAGATTCTAAACAAATAATTCCTGCCCTTACCTATGCCCCATTACAACCTTAAAGGCCTTTTAAATGTGTATTACATTGCATTGTATTTAATTCTTTAGAACTTGGTCAAGCCTATGGTAGAGTGTTGCGTATGATGTGATTGAGAGAACGATCCTAATGACACCTGAGTGAAAGTGAAATATCATTTGTGAGGAAAGTCTGATAAGTTGAGCATAATTGATAATTGTACGTTATGTTGCTTGATTTGTTCATTTGGGAGAATTTGGAATTGAGAAAGCAAGTGATATAAGAAGGCATGAATTGTCACTTTTGACAAGTGTGATTAAAAAGAAAGTTGAAAATGCGCGTCACGCGCATACTCAATAACTTGGCTTTTTTTCGCATTTTTGGCTGCCTTCGAATCTTATGCTCTCACGAATCATCTTCTTTGCCTTTAATTGAATTCTTGAGAGTGTCTTCTTTTGGTTTTGTTTCCATTCCTAGCAATTCAAGTGCAATATACATGAGAATAATGTAAGAGTTAAAACATACAATCAAACAACCAAGTGTAAAGAATTCCAAAGTTTAAGCTCAATATATATTCAACTCTCTCAATTCCTCATGTATTTAATTCAATTAATCACTCTAAATTAACATAAGATGAAAACTTATCACAACCCCAAACTTGGCAATTTGCTTGTCCTCAAGCAAAAATTAAATTAAAAACATGGGTCAAAAAATGAAATTAATGGATGTATTTTCAATCTCCACCATAAACACATGCTCAATCAACTTTCTTTTTAATCACACTTGTCAAAGGTGACAATTCATGCCTTCTTATATCACTTGCTTTCTCAATTCCAAATTCTCCCAAATGAACAAATCAAGCAACATAACGTACAATTATCAATTATGCTCAACTTATCAGACTTTTCTCAAAAATGATATTTCACTTTCACTCAGGTGTCATTAGGATCGTTCTCTCAATCACATCATACGCAACACTCTACCATAGGCTTGACCAAGTTCCAAAGAATTAAATACAATGCAATGTAATACACATTTAAAAGGCCTTTAAGGTTGTAATGGGGGTTAGGTAAGGGCAGAAATTAGTTGGATAGTAGGCTCATAATCTTGGAGTAAGAAATAAACCACTTCACGACATTGATATCAAACCCTTGTATTCATTCACACAAATCTCCCCCAACACAATTGATTAAGAACAATATGTAATATTTACACATTAATGACTTTTTTTTTAATAATTTTTTTTTAACATAACAATGAACAAGTCCAAATTCTAAACAAAATTGAACAATTTAAGTCCTTGTACATCCACCCCAAACTTAGAATCTTTGCTTGCCCTCAAGCAACCCCAAACTTAATCAAATGCTAAGACATGTTGTAATATGGCCTACTGAACTCCAAGTAAGTAGGGACAATTGAGATTCTGGTCTTAGGCTTGCAATGAAGGTAGATCGCAAATAATGGACAATTAGGCTCAAACGGGCTAACAAAGGATTAAATGAATTAGGTGGTGAATTTAGGCTCTAGGTATTAGAAAAAATATTGCCTCAATATGTGTAAACATGCAAGTACAAAACCCTAAGAACGAGGTCAAATTCTGAAGACTGTCACATATAACGGAAGCATACAAGAAGAAAAAGTTCTGTTTGGCACAAAATGCTCACTGGTTAGAGAGGAAATTAAGCACAAACAACTCTTGCAGTTAAATTTTACTTAACATGCTTGAAAGGGTTATTTGTGAACTTTTTGATCAAAAAGAGGCATGCAAAGTCACAATCCAATTGTGTATCCATTACAATTCATAAGCATGCATATCATGGGGATTATGAAAATAACAAACCAAAATTCCACTTATCAAATCAACATCTCAACTCAAAAATTCATTTAACACAAGGTACAAGAAAAGGAAATTAGAGTTCCCCAAAAAACAATCAGTACAAAATACATTGAATATTGATATTTAAACATTGAATATTGATATTTAAACAGAAAAATAAAAGAAAACAAAAGATAAAAGTAGAAAACCAAAACGGTGAGCCATGGGACTCAACTGCTGAGTGAAATGATGGGGCGGGCCGCCCGACGCCACCGCTGAAAGTACTAGGAAGCTGGCTCTGAAGGCCCTTCACCATCACCAGAGTAAGGCTCTTGGAAAATGTCGGCGTCCATATTGACGAACTGGCCACTTTGGTAAGCACCAATGGCTCTGTAAATAGCCTGCATCCCTCGCCTTTGAGCTCGTGCTTCTTCCCGTTGCTCTAAGGCCATACTCTCTACCTGACTCCCAATCCTCTGGACATCAGCCGATAATCTCTCAAAATCAGCCATCGTAGGGTAATTTGGAACCGGAGGATCTACAAACATATTCTGGGCATCCCCCATTTCCTCCGGTTCTTGGTGATCTTCTTTGAGGATGTTGAGGTGGTGGTCAGTGGGATTGAATTCCTCGAATCCAATCACCGTTATGAGGTCCCAGGATGTATTGGATTTTCTTTAATTTTCTTACTTGGGATCTTCACACGGGCCCTTTCACATAGGAGCCGAATGAGAGGCGTGGCTCGACAAGATCTGGTTACCTTTTCATGAGCCGCATTGTGTAAATTGTGAGCTAAAATTTGGCCCACATTCTGGCTCACCATTCATGATGGCATATACCAGGTAGCCCTATATGAAGTCAACTCGACACATTAGCGCAAGGAGGAAAGTATGAAGTACAAATCGCCCCATGCCTTTGCGGTGGGAGTCAAATTCGCCCTTCTATTTTTACGACCCGTCTTGGTTCCTCACCCAATCTTGTCGGCCTGATTAATAAATGTCGAATGGCACGTTGATCGACTCAGATTCAAGACATTTCTGGCTTGATAGCCACAATTTTCAACATCAGGCAAATCAAACAGCTGGTTGATTGTATGGGGATCATATGGAATTGTCTTCCCCCTTACATAACTCACATATCTAGCATCGCCAGCAGGGATGTCACCATCTCCACTCTGATAAGCATTTGCAAAAAATTCCATTGCTAGCTTTTTGCTAGCTGTCTTGGGAAAAGAGGTAAAAGCTTCCCAATGTCTTTCCCCAATGTTATGTTGGATCTCCATGAAATCATTGGCACTTAACTGAAATGCCTTCTCCCTCACAAATTCTTTTTTTGTAGGAATTGAGGCATAACGGTCTTGGCACGACAAAGATCTGAACAAGTGGGAATCAACACTAAAGCTTCCCAATGTCTTTCCCCAATGTTATGTTGGATCTCCATGAAATCATTGGCACTTAACTGAAATGCCTTCTCCCTCACAAATTCTTTTTTTGAAGGAATTGAGGCATAACGGTCATGGCACGCCAAAGATCTGAACAAGTGGGAATCAACACTTCCACAAGCAGAAGAGACAGTTGTCTTCTTGCGTTTCTCTGGATTACGAGCCATAGTTCCCTGCACATAGAACGAAGATTTGTGCAAAAATTGTTTTCTATGTTAGTACCAACACAAACATCTTAAAATTCTATGAGCATTATCACTTCACCACTATGGTTTTCCAACAAAGAGATTACCAATGCAATTCATATTTTCATATTAAAACTCTTGCAAAAGTTGACAATCTCAATGGTTTTTTGATACAAAAAAAAAAATTTCCTTATGCACTAAATTGCAATTAGACAAACCTTTGGTCATCTAATAATTTTCACAATTATTTGATTGAGGACAACCAAATTTTGTCATTTGAAACAATGTATGGCATAAACATGAAGTATGGCTTAGCTCATTATCAAGTTCTATTCCCTATACTCTCATAAGCATTTTATCAAACACATTGTGTGCACACAAAAGCATCTAACAAACCAACAATGGCTTCATCATGCAAAACTTCCCAAAATAAGAGAAAATCAAGGTTTCACAAATTTCAATCACATAAGAAATAAACAGCTCACAACAACAACATCAAATTTCAAGCTAGAACTTCATATTTTCGACAACTTTCTTCATGGAGATGAAGGCAAACGAAAAATTAGAAAAAGGAAGTCATGAAATCACTTACTTGAGGATGAATGATGTATGAAGTGAAGAAAATGTGAAGATTAATCTCTCTATGCAAGTTGAGCTTGAGTGGTGGTGAAGTTTTTAGAGTTAGGGTTGGTTAAGAAATGATTTTTGAGTGAGTGAAATGAGGAGCTGCGCGAGCATCTCCCTTTACAAGAGTTTTAATATGAAAATATGAATTGTATTGGTAATCTCTTTGTTTGAAAACCATAGTGGTGAAGTGATAATGCTCATAGAATTTTAAGATGTTTGTGTTGGTACTAACATAGAAAACAATTTTTGCACAAATCTTCGTTCTATGTGCAGGGAACTATGGCTCGTAATCTAGAGAAACGCAAGAAGACAACTGTCTCTTCTGCTTGTGGAAGTGTTGATTCCCACTTGTTCAGATCTTTGGCGTGCCAAGACCGTTATGCCTCAATTCCTACAAAAAAAGAATTTGTGAGGGAGAAGGCATTTCAGTTAAGTGCCAATGATTTCATGGAGATCCAACATAACATTGGGGAAAGACATTGGGAAGCTTTTACCTCTTTTCCCAAGACAATAGCAAAAAGCTAGCAATGGAATTTTGCAAATGCTTATCGAGTGGAGATGGTGACATCCCTGCTGGCGATGCTAGATATGTGAGTTATGTAAGGGGGAAGACAATTCCATATGATCCCCATACAATTAACCAGCTGTTTGATTTGCCTGATGTTGAAAATTGTGGCTATCAAGCCAGAAATGTCTTGAACGGAGCTGATCAACAGGCCATTCGGCATTTATTAATCGGCCGGACAAGATTGGGTGAGGAACCAAGATGGGTCGCCCAGAAAAATAGAAGGGCGGAATTTGACTCCCACCGCAAAGGCATGGGGCGTATTTGTACTTCATACTTTCCTCCCTTGCGCCAATGTGTCAGAGTTGACTTCATATAGGGCTACCCTGGTATATGCCATCATGAATGGTGGCCAGAATGTGGGCCAAATTTTAGCTCACAATTTACACAATGCGGCTCATGAAAAGGTAACCAGATCTTGGTCGAGCCACGCCTCTCATTCACTCCTATGTGAAAGGGCCCGTGTGAAGATCCCAAGTAAGGAAATTAAAGAAAATCCAATACATCCCGAGACCTCATAACGGGTGATTGGATTCGAGGAATTCAATCCCACTGACCACCCACCTCAACATCCTCAAGAAGATCACCAAGAACCTGAGGAAATGGGGAGGCCCGAATATGTTTGTAGATCCTCCGGTTCCAAATTACCCTACGATGGTCTGATTTTGAGAGATTATCTACCGATATCCGGCAGGATCGGGAGTCGTAGAGAGTATGGCCTTAGAGCAACCCGGGAAGAAGCACGAGCTCAAAGGCGAGGATGGGCTATTCTACGAGCCATTGGTGCTTACCAAAGTGGCGATTCGTCAATATGGACGCCGACATTTTCCAGAGCCTTACTGGTGATGGTGAAGGGCCTTCAGAGCCGACTTCCTAGTTCTTTCGGCCGGTGGCGTCGGGCGGCCCGCCCATCATTTCACTCACGGTTGAGTCCCATGGCTCACCGCTTTGGTTTTCTACTTTTATCTTTTGTTTTCTTTTATTTTTCTGTTTAAATATAAATATTCAATGTTTAAATATCAATATTCAATGTATTTTGTATCTTGATTGTTTTTGGGAACTCTAATTTCCTTTTCTTGTACCTTGTGTTAAATGAATTTTTGAGTTGAGATGTTGATTTGATAAGTGGAATTTTGGTTTGTTATTTTCATAATCCCCATGATATGCATGCTTATGAATTGTAATGGATACACAATTGGATTGTGACTTTGCATGCCTCTTTTTGATCAAAAAGTTCACAAATAACCCTTTGAAGCATGTTAAGTAAAATTTAACCGCAAGAGTTGTTTGTGCTTAATTTCCTCTCTAACCAAAGTGAGCATTTTGTGCCAAATGTAACTTTTTCTTCTTGTGTGCTTAGTTATGTGATGATCTTAATTTGACCTCGTTCTTAGGGTTTTGTACTTGCATGTTTACACATATTGAGGCAATATTTTTTCTAATACCTAGAGCCTAAATTCACCACCTAATTCATTCAATCCTTTGTTAGCCCGCTTGAGCCTAATTGTCCATTATTTGCGATCTACCTTCATTGCAAGCCTAAGACCATTATTTGATTGTATGTTTTAACTCTTACATTATTCTCATGTATATTGCACTTGAATTGCTAGGAATGGAAACAAATCCAAAAGAAGACACTCTCAAGAATTCAATTAAAGGCAAAGAAGATGATTCGTGAGAGCATAAGATTCGAAGGCAGCCAAAAATGCGAAAAAAAGCCAAGTTATTGAGTATGCGCGTGACGCGCATTTACAAGTAAAGGAATGCGCGTGACGCGCATTTATGTAAATTGGCTCTGTCTTCATGCGTGGCGCGCCTTGATCGAGGAAGAATCTGCGGCCAGCGCATCGGATTACAAATCTGGAAGCCGCCTCGGTCTTGCGCGCGATGCGCATTTGCTTTGCCTAAAGCTGCGCGCGGCAGCGCCGCGGTCTTCTTGAATCTGTATAATTAGATATTTGTTCACTTTTTATTCATCTTGGACCTTGTCTAACATCTAAAACACTGAGGAAAAAGATTAGGAGTGCTAGGGTTCCATTGTTCTTCATCTTCAAGGAGGATTCATTCTTGGGAACAAGGTTTGGATCATCAATGGAGTTGTTTTCTTCCATATGTTTGTTTTCTTCTTTTACTACCATGAGTAGCTAAATACCTTAGATTAGGATGAGATGAATCATGTACAAACTCTTATGTAGTTAGTTCTCTTATATTAATACAAGTATATGTTATGTAAATTGAGTTTCTAATCTCTATACTTCATGCTTTTCAATACTTGATCACTATTGCATTGATTTTGGGTTTTTCATCTTTATTGGAAAATAGGATGAATGAACTTGAACTGAGATTAGTAATCATAATCAAGAAGATTATAGGAATATAACTTGTGGTTATGTGTTCTAATGAATCATTGATCTTATTGCTTAGTCTAATCATTAATCACCTAAGGGATTAGGGATTGTGGCTAGAATAAAGGGTTTATGAGGCAAGGGATTATCCTTAGGCTAATTCAGTTGATTCGAACTTCAATTTATATGAAATTACTTAAGTTAATGATGAACTAGCTACATAAGAGCAAGTACAAGAGGATTCAAATCCTAGTTGTTTTCTACCAACCAAGTTCAATTCTATCTTTACTTTAACTTGTTCAAAGTTACAATTACAATCAAAATATCCAAATCATTTCCGTTCAAAGTAATTACACACTTATTCTTATTGATAACCATCATAATCCCTGTGGAGACGATACTCTATTCATTACTATATTACTGGTTGCGATTGGTGCACTTGCCTTAAAAAGTAGTGTATAAAATACGCTAACATCCTTTCCATGCATCATATATACAAAGTGACAATCAGAGAATCAAACAAAATCAACTAGTATGAACAACAGTGATGACTCTCAATGCATTTAATTCTGGATGCTCACAACTCACAAGCTTAAGGCTCATGCATTCCCTGATTGATGACTGTTTCATGTTACTTTCTATGACTAACCATTGGACTATGCAACATGTATCAAGGCTATGCTATTCATGCATACCACCATTTTTCTTTTTCAGTCATTCAGTCCAGACTGAATTCATCATCATGCATCAGTTTTGACAATTGATTTTTTCCAAACCATACTCACACAAAATTTGGGTCAACAAACAAAGTACCAAAACATGTACCAAAAGTTTCCACAAGTGTTCTAGGAACAAACAAAATTTACAACACAGAAATTCAAAACAAACACAAAAACTATAACTACGAAAAGCAATAAAAGATAAGGGATGAGAAATTATCAATCTCCGAGGATGTCATTCATGAAGTCCTCCTCATTCAGCTCCTCTCCACCATCATCTCCAACTTGTCCTTCATTTCCAGCTTCAGCACCTTCCCCTTCATTTCCAGCTTCTTCCTCATTTTCTGCCCCCTCCGGAAAAATTGGCCTGTCCCCAGGCCATGCAACATGTGCAGCAAACATATCTGGTGTGGGCCATGGAAACATGTTAGCATCTCCTTGATGCTGATGCAAAGTGAACCGGTATAAGGAGTCGTTCAAGCTTGTGTATGCCCTATGGTTGGCAGCCTGTTGGTGCTCTAAATGAGTGAGATGAGCAGTGAGGCGAGACTCCATGGGAGTCATTGGAATCATTGGCGACTGCCTAACAGGTGCAGGTTGGGTAGAGCTTTCTCCAAGTTCTTGCTCTGCTGGATTAAGACAGTAGTTCCTGATAAAACTGGCATTGATTGGCATCCTCGGTTTGGTTTTTGGATGGCTCGGGACATCAACACCATGAGCCAAACACAATGCAGTTATCAATGCGGGGAAGCCCAATGGTTTCTTAGGCTGGTCGGAAAGAACAAAGTTATGTATTTCCGCCGAAATTATTGTAGCAACATCCGTATTCTTTTTTTTTCATGATGGCATAAATGAGGAAAGCTCGTAGGATTGGGATGTCAGAGGTATGAGAATTAGGAACTATGTTGGAAAGCATGAAGCTAGTCCAAATTTGGGTAAGTGTTCTCATATTAGCTCTTTTAATTCTCAATGGCTGGCCTTGCGCATTAACCTCATAAGTCTTACCGGGAAGACACACAAACTTAGCCACATTCGTTGCTGTCAATCCTCGTAGAGTATGTCTCTTGTCCATTTGGATCTGATATGAACACTTCTCTCCCTCTTTTAAAGGAAGCGGATTCCCCAAAAGATCACTGATAGCATTTCGATCATAAGGAACCCACTTAGTCCTCACCCAAGATTTTCTGGTCTTGGATCCCCTTTTTACTGGCTAGGCATTGGCATAGAATTCTTTGACAATTTCTTCATTGATTGACTCCACAGGTGTGGCCAGCTTCTCCCACTTTCTCCTTTTGATGTCATTCAAAAATTCATCATATTCCCCCTCATCTAACTCAACCTTCCGTTCACACAATAAGTCTCGTGTCTCAAGCATCAAATGCCTTTGTTGTGTAGAACGGCTTATGAATCTTCGTCTGTTAAGTGGCTCCATAGGCACTTGCGGAAGGCCATTCTAAACTGGTGTGTGGAGACCAATCTGGTTCTGAATTGGGAGAAATGTCACTTTATGGTGACAGAAGGCATTGTGTTAGGCCACAAGATCTCCTCAAGAGGTATTGAAGTTGACAAAGCCAAGATAGAAGTCATTGAAAAGCTTCCTCCACCAACAAATGTCAAAGGAATCAGAAGCTTCTTGGGACATGCAGGATTCTACAGGCGCTTCATCAAAGATTTCTCCAAGATTGCTAAACCATTGAGCAATCTCCTCAATAAGGACACTTATTTTAAATTTGATAATGCATGCCTTATTGCTTTTGAGCTTTTGAAACAAAAACTGATTTCTGCACCCATAATCACAGCTCCTGATTGGAAATTTGATTTTGAATTAATGTGTGATGCTAGTGATTATGCGGTAGGAGCAGTTCTTGGTCAGAGAAAAATAAGGTTTTTCATCTTTGTGCATTATGCAAGTAAAGTGTTGAATGAAACTCAAGTTAATTATGCAACAATCGAAAAGAATTGCTTGCAATTGTGTATGCTTTGGAAAAATTCAGGTCTTATCTTATTGGTTCCAAAGTCATTGTATATACTGATCATGCTGCTATTAAATATTTGTTAACCAAATCTGATTCTAAGCCAAGACTTATTAGATGGATTTTCTTGCTGCAGGAATTTGATTTGGAGATCAAAGATAAAAAAGGAAGTGAGAATTTAGTGGCTGATCATTTGTCTATATTGGTGAATAATGAGGTGACCACAAAAGAATTGGAGGTCTTGGAAGAATTTCCTGATGAAAAACTTTTGTCGATGCAAGAAAGACCTTGGTTTGCAGATATGGTGAACTTTAAGGCTGCTGGTGTAATTCCTGAAGATTTTAACTGGCACCAGAAAAAGAAATTCTTTCGAGACGCCAATTATTTCGTGTGGGATGATCCTTACTTATTCAAATTTGGGGCTGATAACTTGCTAAGGAGGTGTGTAACAACAGAGGAGTCAAGGGATATTCTGTGGTACTGTCATAACTCTCCTTATGGAGGGCATTATAATGGTGAAAGGACTGCAGCAAAGGTCCTTCAATCAGGTTTTTATTAGCCCAATCTATTTAAGGATGATCATGTGCAAAGATGTGACAATTGTCAGAGGTCTGGGAGCATTTCAAGAAGACATGAAATGCCACTTCAGAATATTCTTGAAGTAGAAGTTTTTGATTGTTGGGGAATTGACTTTGTTGGACCCTTGCCATCCTATTACTCAAATGAATACATTCTGGTGGCAGTAGACTATGTTACCAAGTGGGTTGAAGCAATGGCTGCACCCAGTCGATGCCAAAGCGTGATCGATTTTTAAAGAAAAATATCTTTACCAGGTTTAGCACTCAGAGTTTTGATAAGTGATGGAGGATCTCACTTTGCAATCAACAATTAAAGAAAGTCTTGGAGCATTACGATTGTAAAGCACAAGGTAGCATCTCCATATCATCCTCAAACCAATGGCCAAGCCGAGGTTTCAAACCGAAATTAAGAGAATCTTGCAGAAAAAGCTTTGCTTCAAGAAAAGATTGGGCCATGAAGTTGGATGATGCCTTGTGGGCTTATAGGACAGCTTTCAAAACTCCTATTGGCCTTTCTCCTTTTCTGATGGTGTACGGGAAAGCATGTCATCTCCCGGTTGAATTAGAGCACAAAGCATTTTGGGCTCTAAAGTTCTTGAATTTTGATCCTAAGGCAGCTAGTAAAAAAAGAAAATTACAACTTCATGAACTTGAAGAAATAAGGTTACAAGCTTATGAATCCTCCAAGCATTATAAGCAAAAGGTCAAAGCCTATCATGACAAGAAAATCTTGAAGAGGGAATTTAGGCCAGGCCAACAAGTCTTATTGTTTAATTCCAGGTTGAGATTATTTCCTGGAAAGCTGAAATCAAAATGGTCAGGGCCGTTTATTGTCAAAGAGGTAAGACCATATGGTGCAATTGAATTGGAGGATCCATCATTAAAGAGAAGTTGGACTGTGAATGGGCAAAGGCTCAAGCTCTACTTAGGTGGTGAAGTTGAAAGGCTCACCACGGTGATTCACCTAGCTGACCCTTGAGGACACATGCAACGTCAAGCTAATGACGTTAAAGAAGCGCTTATTGGGAGGCAACCCAATTTTCTATCCCTTTTTAATCTTTTAGCTTGTGTGTTTTGATTTTTAGTTTGTGTTTTCTTAGTGATTTTGGTGGATGAGTTGTTTAAATCCAATGCTTTAATGTGTTAGTGTTCATTTGGTGTCATGAGTCTTGAAGTGGTTGTGTGAAAATTGGAAGAAAATTTTTAAGGTTTTGGAAAGGGTGTAATTATGTCCCATATTCACTCAAGCCACTCAGTTAAACAGCGAATTATGCAGAAATTCAGTTGAAAATTTTTGTCTGCTATTTTAAAAGCGATAGTCATTCGCTCGGCCACGAAGCAAAGCCTGGAAAGCACTTATTCGAGCTAATTTCGCTTGCGAAACTCACTCGCTTAAGCGCATGAAACAATTTTTGAGAGCTCAAGTCTGAGCCATTCTCGCTTAAGCGAAACCCGGTCGCTTAGCGCCAAGTCCGAATTTTTGGACAAATCACTTGAGTGAATCTCGCTTAGCGGCGAGATGAGCTAAGCAAGAGTCTTTAATTTTGTGTCTTAAAAGAAAAAGCCCAATGCACGAGCAGGCACTCCTTCCACACCCATTTTCTCATTCGCACAAACCCTTACCCATTTCTCTCACTCTCACCCGCCCCTCTTCATTTCTCTCGTGTCTCATCATCTCACATCGCACTCGTCTCTCTCAAAGACCTCACGACCCATCATTTTCCTTTGCATTTCATCATTCTCATCACTGTTTCAGTTTTTCAAGTAAGTCGGTTTCGTTCGTTCTGATTTTTGTTCGTTCTTTGCCTAAGTTGTGAATAATGTTGGATTGTTTAGATGAATGCTTGGATTTTTCTTGTTTCACTATGTTCATGCTTCAATCTTTGTTTGGATTCCCACAACCCACATGAAGCCTGGAAAGCACTTATTCTGAGCTAATTTCGCTTAAGTGAAACTTACTCGCTTAGCGCATGAAACAATTTTTTGAGAGCTCAAGTCTGAGCCATTCTCGCTTAAGCGAAACCCAGTCGCTTAGCGCAAGTCTGAATTTTTGGACAAATCACTTCTGAGTGAATCTCGCTTAAGCGAGCGAGATGAGCTAAGCAAGAGTCTTTAATTTTTGTGTCTTAAAAGAAAAAGCCCAATGCACGAACAGGGCACTCCTTCCACACTCATTTTCTCATTCGCACAAACCCTTACCCATTTCTCTCACTCTCACCCGCCCCTCTTCATTTCTCTCGTCTCTCATCATCTCACATCGCACTCGTCTCTCTCAGCACCTCACGCAACCCATCATTTTCCTTTGCATTTCATCATTCTCATCACTGTTTCAGTTTTTCAAGTAAGTCGGTTTCGTTCGTTCTGATTTTTGTTTGTTCTTTGCCTAAGTTGTGAATAATGTTGGATTGTTTAGATGAATGCTTGGATTTTTCTTGTTTCACTATGTTCATGCTTCAATCTTTGTTTGGATTCCCACAACCCACATGCATGTCTTTGCAATTTCTGAAATTAGGTTGGGTTTGGGGCAAAATTGTGGAATAATTAGGGATTTATTTTCTGAAAATGGAAATTGGGAATAGTGTTGTAAGAATGTTGGTGTTTTTATTAACCAAATCAACTCAAGTGTTGGTTAAAAAGCTTTGAAATGGTGTTCTGTTGATTTTATTTGAAAAGCTTTGGTTCTGTTGGTTCTGCTTGAAAAGTTTTCATAGAAAATTTTGGCAATGTTGTTTGAAAAGATGCTTTGAAAGTGTTTGTTTGAAATGGTGGCACAATGCCGAAAACTCTGAAATGTCGAATGTAGTTAAGCAAATTGTCTGGCAGCATTGTTAACTGAAATTACAATTGGTCTGATGGGTCAAATGTTCATTGTGCTTAATGTTTGATTACAAGTTCTAATGGGGAAAGCATGGTTTGCATTGGTTCTAATTATTTCAGGATGCCTCCAAAGAAAGCAGTTCACCAAATACCACCAAGCAAGAAAAGAAAGGGCAAAGCATCTGAAGCGACTTCTCATGATGATGAACCAGTGGAAGAACCAATGGACCTTCCGCAAGTGCCTATGGAGCCACTTAACAGACGAAGATTCATAAGCCGTTCTACACAACAAAGGCATTTGATGCTTGAGTCACGAGACTTATTGTGTGAACGGAAAGTTGAGTTAGATGAGGGGGAATATGATGAATTTTTGAATGAGATCAAAAGGAGAAAGTGGGAGAAGCTGGCCACACCTGTGGAGTCAATCAATGAAGAAATTGTCAAAGAATTCTATGCCAATGCCTGGCCAGTAAAAAGGGGATCCAAGACCAAAAAATCTTGGGTGAGGACCAAGTGGGTTCCTTATGATCGAAATGCTATCAGTGATCTTTTGGGGAATCCCCTTCCTTTAAAAGAGGGAGAGAAGTGTTCATATCAGATCCAAATGGACAAGAGACATACTCTACGAGGATTGACAGCAATGGATGTGGCTAAGTTTGTGTGTCTTCCCGGTAAGACTTATGAGGTTAATGCGCAAGGCCAGCCATTGAGAATTAAAAGAGCTAATATGAGAACACTTACCCAAATTTGGACTAGCTTCATGCTTTCCAACATAGTTCCTAATTCTCATACCTCTGACATCCCAATCCTACGAGCTTTCCTCATTTATGCCATCATGAAAAAAAAGAATACGGATGTTGCTACAATAATTTCGGCGGAAATACATAACCCATCCAAAAACCAAACTGAGGATGCCAATCAATGCCAGTTTTATCAGGAACTACTGTCTTAATCCAGCAGAGCAAGAACTTGGAGAAAGCTCTACCCAACCTGCACCTGTTAGGCAGTCGCCAATGATTCCAATGACTCCCATGGAGACTCGCCTCACTGCTCATCTCACTCATTTAGAGCACCAACAGGCTGCCAACCATAGGGCATACACAAGCTTGAACGACTCCTTATACCGGTTCACTTTGCATCAGCATCAAGGAGATGCTAACATGTTTCCATGGCCCACACCAGATATGTTTGCTGCACATGTTGCATGGCACGGGGACAGCCAATTTTTCCGGAGGCGTAAAATGTGGAAGAAGCTGGAAATGAAGGGGAAGCTGCTGAAGTTGGAAATGAAGGACAAGTTGGAGATGATGGTGGAGAGGAGCTGAATGAGGAGGACTTCATGAATGACGTCCTCGGAGATTGATAATTTCTCATCCCTTGTCTTTTATTGCTTTTGGTAGTTGTAGTTTTTGTGTTTGTTTTGAATTTCTGTGTTGTAAATTTTGTTTGTTCCTAGAACACTTGTGGAAACTTTTGGTACTTGTTTTGGTACTTGTTTGTTGACCCAAATTTTGTGTGAGTATGGTTTGGAAAAAATCAATTGTCAAAACTGATGCATGATGATGAATTGAGTCTAGACTGAATGACTGAAAAAGAAAAATGGTGGTATGCATGAATAGCATAGCCTTGATACATGTTGCATAGTCCAATGGTTAGTCATAGAAAGTAACATGAAACAGTCATCAATCAGGGAATACATGAGCCTTAAGCTTGTGAGTTGTGAGCATCCAGAATTAAATGCATTGAGAGTCATCACTGTTGTTCATACTAGTTGATTTTGTTTGATTCTCTGATTGTCACTTTGTATATATGATGCATGGAAAGGATTAAGGCAATTTTTTGTGTGATTAAACCTTTGAGCCAAAAAGCTAACCATGATGTGAATATAACCTTTGATAACCCTTTTGAGCCTAAAAAGTTATGTTTTTCATGAGGACAAATTCCCTTTTGAGCTTAAAAGAAAAACCAAATTCTCACCCACACCTAATATGATGAAGAAAGCATTTGGTATTTACTATGGACTAAATTGATTGTTATTCCATTGTATATAAGTTTGAGAATTTATTTTGGTTTGCATTTGTAAAGGGGAAGCATTTGAAGGTAAATCAAGGTTATGGTTGGTGATTGTGGGCTAAAATTAAAAATCTTCTCTCTGTTTTTGAAATATCAATTTTGTACATATGCATATATCTTAAAAAAAATAGAGAAAAACAGAGAAAAAGAAAAAGAAGGAATTGTATGTAAACAAAGTAATTAGGCATATTTGGTTGTTCAAGAGAATAGAGGGTTATGGTTGTTATCTTGGAAGAATGTAGTTAATATCATATGCTCTCTTAATCTTTTATGGTGATTAGTTTTTATCCAGAAAAACCAAATTCCTTTGTAGCCAGGCCACATTACAACCTTTGAAAGACCTTAGTGATCCATGCTTGATTATGTATTTTGTGACAATATTTGAGATGAAAAACAACTTTGATTTTGTGTGGATGTAGTGTATGGATGAGAGAAACACTCACCTTGGTCATGTTATTGAGTGAAACACTTTGATGTGAGGAAAATATGTTATTCTCTGATTGATTGACTGCAAATTGTGAATTCATTGACTGCTAATAGGATTGTACATTTGTATCTTGGTTATGGATTTCATTTTAAGACATCATTTAAAAATTCTGATACTGATCAGTCTAGCAGTGAAACTTTCTATGCAGTTGATTGTTTTCAAACCTTGTCCTCTTTTGTGTAAATAGTTTGGGTCATGATAACTCTATTTTGATGTGTTGACTTTTGCTTGAGGACAAGCAAAATGCTAAGTTGGGGGGAGTTGATAAGTGCCAATTTTACTTACATTTCTAGAGCTTTTTATGGCATTTATTAACTCATTTGTTTAAATTAAAAGATGTTTTCTTACCTCAAGTTTGTATTTGTAAATATTTTTATTAGAGTACTATGTTCTTAATGATGTTAGATTTCATCTAAAATTCCTTGTTAATTTCATGTAGGTTGAATTAAGGCAAAACAGAGAAAGAATCAAAGTTGTGCGATTTTCGCTTAAGCCAGGGAGTCTCGCTTAAGCGAGTATGGCTCAGATTTGTCTACAGACTTACACAGATTCGCTAGCGAGCCACGTTTCTCCAGCATGAAGAATGCTATGCAGCTGAGCAAAATTCTTGGAGCTAAGCGAATTCTAAAGTGGTTAAAAGCTATGTTTTACTGAAATTGAAGGGTATAAAATGATATCTTTCATTTTAACCCATGGATATACCTTTTGGAGAGAGGATCGAAGTTGGAGAAAGGAAGAGAACCTTTGGAGAACCTTTGGGGAATCAAAGGAACACTGAATTTCATCTTTCATCTCTCAATTCTCATGGTATTTTTGTATGGCTCTCATGTCAATGGGTAGCTAAGTCTTTTGTAGTTGGGATTTGGATGTAATCAACCAAACTTTGATGTAATTTCTTTACAATTATATGCTATCTCTTCTTATCAATGATAGTGATTTCATTCTATGCTTAATGCTTTATATGATTTGATTACTCATATTTAGATTTGTGAGTTAGATTGTGATTGGAAAATACTTTCTAATTCTAGATTTGAATGAAATCACCTAATGGGTTTTGTTACTAGGAATAGAGCTTGATTCATTAGTTACTTTTGAATGCTAATCTTAATGCAAGTATTCTCTTTGAATAATCAAGGAATTGTTATTTAAAGGGAAGAGCTTAGAATCTCCTTTACTAAGGAATTAGTAATTGAGTAAACTTCATTCGTAATATCATTGGTAAGGAAAATAGTCGTATATGAGTATCAAATTCATAAGTGGTGAGGTTGATGAATTCCAATCCCAACTCGTTTCCAAGACTGTTATTGTTCCGGACTGGGCCGAGGCCCAATCCGACGATTCACGCTTCAGGCCCATTTTCGCGTTCAGCTCCCTCCGCCTTGCCTCGAGACCATGTCGACGTGGCCGATCCAACGGCCCTCAGCATTCCACCCCAGCTCATCACAGGCTGGCAACGATCTGACGGTGCCCCGGATCCCACGGAAGCGGTTATTCCTCAATAACCGTCCTCAACTCGTATAAAAGGAGGATCACCTCAAACGATCTAGGTAATCGTTCATTCCCCCTTGTTCACTCACCTCTTACACACGCTGACTTGAGCGTCAGAGTGTTTGCAGGTACACCACCATCAAGACGCCATCGCCGTCGCCGCTAACGCCGCCGTCTTCTTTCTCCGATCGTCCTCAAGTTACGTTGAACATTGGTCTTTGAAATCGGTGAGATTGACATCTGCAGCCCCTTTGTAGGATCAGCTTCTTAGTTGACGGAGGTTACTTCTCTCTTGGCTCTTCTACTTCAAAGATAAGAGATAGCATCTCCTTGCAGCCTTGGTCGGCCGATGGTGACGACTTTGTCTTCGCCATCATGAAAACGCATTTTCAGGTGAACTGCCGAGGTCACAGCTCAAAGCTCACCCAGTCCGCGTCCGACGATGCGATTGTAAATGTACTTGCATGGTAATACAATAAATTGGACCTTCACAGTTTTGGAGATTGGTTGTTCTCCAAAAGTCACCATCAATTCCACATAGCCCAGTGGCTTTGTTTTCGAACCGTTGAAACCCGGTCGGATCGGACCGGATGCAGACGAGATCTTTTTCTGGCAGTTTCAAGGTTTTAAACAACTCGTGGAACATGATATCCGTCGAGCTCCCCTAGTCTATCAAGATTCTTCTGACATCAAAGTTAGCCATATAGGCTTTGACCAACAGGGGAATCAAGTAGTTCGGCCTTCCATTCACCAAGTCTTCGCCGAAAAAGGCTAGGGTGGTCTTCCTCAGGCTCGCTTGATGAAGGAAAACAAGAGAGACGGTCATCGCTTTCTCAACTTTCGTTTTGCTCTCGCCCCTCCCTTATCGGAAAACCCTCCTGAAATGACCATGGCGACTGGAGGGGGACGAGATTGGTCCTCGGAGGCACGAGCTCGCCGTCTTTGCGTCACGTGGCCGATTCTTTCTTTTGAGGTCGAGGTGATCTAGACCTAGACCTTCTATCTCTGGATCTTGGTTTTCCTTTCACGTATTTGGTCAACTTCCCCTTCTGGAACAGTTGTTCTATGACGTCCTTCAGGTGAAAACATTCATCGGTCTCATGCCCTACACACTTGTGGAAGTGGCAGTACTTCGACTTATCAGCGTTCGGCTTCTCTTTCCCCTTCTGGGGAAATTTGATTCCGGCATCACGGAATTTGGTGTTCGCGCACTCATTCAGTATGCGCTTGGGTGTAGTGTTCAAAGGGGTGTATTTGTCATACCTCTTTGCTGGACCACGGCTTTCTTTCTCCCTACGCGACTTGTTTCATCTTTCTTTGTCGAAGTTTTCCTTCTTCGCTCGATGATGACTGGATCGAAGCGTCAAATCGCGACTCGCAGTTCCAACCGTGCGAACGCAGATCTCAGACAACCGAATCCGCCGATAGCCCCGGCGGAACCACCTCACAATGAACCTGTTAATTTCACCGTTGAATATGAGAGACAGAGGAGTAACATTCCGCCTCTACCTCAGAACGACGATGCTTCGATCATTGCCGCTCAAACCGCTACAGGAGCAGAGATCGCCACCTTCCTCATCCATGAGTTCCGTGAATTCATTCGGAGCCATGCCGAAGCGATGCACGCTCAGAATCAACGCCTTGATCGAATGGAGAATCAGCAGAAGGAAATCTCCGTTCGCGTTGCCACACAGATTGAAAACAGAGTAGATCGAGTTTCTCATTCTCCTCAGAGATCGAAGGAATCTGAAAATCTCAGATCTGTTCATCACCGCCACCGTGGCACAACTCCACACCGCTTTGTGCACAATGCACACCGCTGTAACCATTCTTTGGATCGTAGTCCACCACGCCGCCACAGATCTGAGATCTGTTTGCTTCAAAGCAGAAGAAGAAATGAGAAAACACACCGCGGAAGAGTTTCTTCCAGAAGTCTTTCTTCTGAACCTGATATGCCACACTCTCCGCCGCGCCGTCGCCGCTCCCCGACACACGTGTCTCATCGTGAAGGTACGACCGCAAGTAGTGACACTCCTCCTAGAAGAGCCGCCTCAGCCTCTAGGCGGCGAGTCAAATCTCCAGGGCGCACTTCTCATCGCCGCCATGCTCATTCTGTTTCATCAACTCCTTCTCAGAGCGATGACACGGGTGACACGTGCGAGACCTTTGGTCCTTTCACTTCCAAGATCATGAAATTCCCAATTTCGAAGCATCTTCAGAAACCACCCGCTTTGGACTCATACGACGGAACCACCGACCCCGACGAGCATGTTGGTCGCTGATATCGCCATGGACTATCGAGGCGCCAAGGCCGGTGAAGTCGCGCATCTTTCCTCACTGAAGAAGGCGACATTGTCTTGGTTCCGCACTCTTAAGAAAAATTCCATTGGTTCGTGGATCGAGTTCGCCGACCATTCTCCGCGCATTTCATCGCGTCTTCAAAGTCCAACCCAGTCGACGCAGACCGGGCCGCAATTCAAAGAGGTTATAGATGAGTCTATCGGAGACTACGTCGAGCGTTTCAACAAAGAAGCCATTCTCGTAAAGAAATGCTCGACGAGATGAAGCTGTACTTGCTAGAGCAAGGCCTGATCGAAGGAAGTTTATTCAGCGTCGACATTGGTGTCGACAAACCGAAGACCCTGAACGAGTTCCTGAAGCGAGCTCAGAAATTTATGAATTACGAAGAAAAGTTGATGGCATCAAAAGCCAAAGGTAAAACCCAGGAGAAAGCTGGTGGACAACACGAGGACAAGTCGCGTAGGGAGAAAGAAAGCCGTGGTCCAGCAAAGAGGTATGACGAATACACCCCTTTGAACACTACACCCAAGCGCATACTGAATGAGTGCGCGAACACCGAATTCCGTGATGCCGGAATCAAATTTCCCCAGAAGGGGAAAGAGAAGCCGAATGCTGATAAGTCGAAGTACTGCCACTTCCACAAGTGTGTAGGGCATGAAACCGATGAATGTTTTCACCTGAAGGACGTCATAGAACAACTGATCCAGAAGGGGAAGTTGACCAAATACGTGAAAGGGAAACCAAGATCCAGAGATAGAAGGTCTAGGTCTAGATCACCTCGACCTCAAAAGAAAGAATCAGCTTTTGTGACGCAGCACGAAGGAGCAGCTCATGCATCCGAGGAGCAATCTCGTCCTCCTCCAGTCGCCATGGTCATTTCCGGAGGGTTTTCCGATAAGGGAGGGGCGAGCATCAGTTCAGCAAAACGGAAGTTGAGAGAAACGATGACCGTCTCTACTGTTTTTCCTTCATCAAGCAGGCACAAGGGAAGACCACCCCTAGCCTTTTCTGACGAAGACTTGGTGAATGGAAGGCCGAACTACTTGATTCCCCTGTTGGTCAAAGCCTATATGGCTAACTTTGATGTCAGAAGAATCTTGATAGACTAGGGGAGCTCGGCGGATATCATGTTCCACGAGTTGTTTAAAACCTTGAAAGCGCCAGTAAAAGATCTCGTGATCGCACTGGTCCGATCCGACCGTTTCAATAGCTCAAAACAAAGCCGGCTATGTGGAATTGATGGTGACTTTTGGAGAACAACCAATCTCCAAAACCGTGAAGGTCCAATTTATCGTATTACCATGCAAGTCTCATTTACAATCGCATCGCTTGACGCCCGACGCGGTGAGCT
Organism: Calophaca sinica; assembly: GCA_037113605.1. Taxonomy (NCBI): domain Eukaryota; kingdom Viridiplantae; phylum Streptophyta; class Magnoliopsida; order Fabales; family Fabaceae; genus Calophaca; species Calophaca sinica. Next base: position 105,956,461 of record CM073735.1, on the reverse strand, counting down.
TCGGGCTGTGACCTCGGCAGTTCACCTGAAAATGCGCTTTCATGATGACGAAGACAAAGTCGTCACCATCGGCCGACCAAGAGGCTGCGAGGAGATGCTATCTCTTATCTTTGAAGGCCAAGAGCCAAGAGAGGAGAAGCAACCTCCGTTAACTAAGAAGCCCTGATCCCGCAAAGGTCGCTGCAGATGTCAATCTCACCGATTTCGACGCCAGGATTGAGCTCGAAGATGAAATCTGAGGAGGGCGACCCCCACAGCCCGAGCTCCGGCAAAGATTAAAAGACCAGTACCTGATGGAGAATTCATCCGAGTTCAGCTGGGAGAAGACCCTGGGAAAACAGTGAAGCTTGGTGCTGACCTCCCTGAATAGGTCAGATTGCAACTGACAGAGTGCTTGAAGTCCAATGCAGACCTCTTCGCTTGGACTGCTGCTGACATGCCAGGTATCTCTCCTGACATTGCTTGCCACCAACTCGCTCTCGACCCCACGGCTCATTTGGGTGGCTCGTAGACGCCGTAAGCAAGCTCTGAAAAAGTGAAGCCAAAGCTGTTGAAGACCGATTAAATTTGAATTCATTAGGGAGGTCAAATATACTACTTGGCTTTCTAATGTTGTATTGGTTAAGAAATCTAATGGAAAGTGGCGCATGTGTGTTGATTACACCGATCTTAACAAGGCGTGTCCCAAAGACGCCTACCCCCTCCCTAATATCGACAAACTCATCGATAATTCCTCCGGTTTTCAATTGTTGTCTTTCATGGATGCATACTCTGGTTACAACCAGATTCCGATGCACCCTACTGATCAAGAAAAAACCGCGTTCATGACGGACAAAGGCAATTACTGCTATAACGTAATGCCTTTTGGCCTCAAGAATGCTGGAGCGACATATCAGCGCATGATGAATAAAGTCTTTGCCAATCAGATCGGTAGAATGCTGGAGGTATATCAGCGCATGATGAATAAAGTCTTTGCCAATCAGATCGGTAGAATGCTGGAGGTATATATGGATGATATGATAGTAAAAACAACGAAAGAAGTCGACCACGTCGTCGATCTTAGAAGTCTTTCTTTGAAATGCGAAGACATAATATGAGGCTCAATTCAAAAGTGCACTTTCGAGTACGAGCCGAAAATTTCTAGGTTTTTACCTAACCGAGAGGAATCGAGGCCAACCCCGACAAATGTCGTCTTTGTCCGCAGAGATCGCAGACCATCATCAAAGAAAAACATTCAAGACTCATCGGAATGCTCGCCTCCCTGACGAGGTTTATCTCAAAGTCTGCAGAACATGCGTTGCCTTTCTTCCGCTTGCTCAAGAAGGAAATTCAGTTCGAATGGTCCCCCGAGTGCGAAGAAGCCGTAACACAGGTAAAACGCATACTGTCTCAACCGTCAGTCTTGACGAGACCGTCCCCAGGGGAGGTCATTTATCTCTACTTGGCAGTGTCGAACGAAGCTCTGAGTGCCATCCTCATTCGCGAAACAGATGAGGGCCAGAAACCGGTCTACTTTGTAAGCAAAGCATTTCAAGCCCCAGAGCTGAGATACCAGAAAATCGAGAAAGTTGCACTCGCGCTGATAGTCGTAGCTCGACGCTTGAGACAATACTTCTTGGCACATCCCATAGTGGTTCGAACTGACCAACCAATCAAACAGATCCTACACAGGCCTGACCTGGCAGGGCGTATGATTAAGTGGTCGGTTGAGTTGTCCGAATTCGGAGTTACTTTCGAGGCGAGACAAGCTATCAAAGCCTAGTGCTTGGCAGATTTCATTGCCGAGATGACTCCTAGGGCTACAGAACCTTGTTCCAGATGGACGGTCCATGTCGACGGATCGTCGAACTCCAAGCGGCGCGGGCGCTGGTTGTTGCTGGAGACCGACGACGGACTGATCGTCGAGTTTTCATTGGGATTCTCCTTTCCCACCTCCAACAACTAGGCAGAGTACGAAGCATGCTTAGCTGGCCTCACACTGGCTCGAGACTTCGGTGCTGAAGAGGTAAAACTCAGAACTGATTCTCAGCTAGTTGTATCCCAGATTAGTGGAGAATACCAGGCTAAAGATCCACTTCTTCAAAAATACCTCGCCCTGGTTAAGAAGAAAATGAGCGATTTCTCCTCAGTTGAGATCGTACCACGTTAGAGAACAAAACGCCAGAGCCGACATTCTCGCCCAAGCTTGCCAAAGACGAAGCTCTGGGAACAACAGATCAGTGATACAAGAAACGCTGGCCGAGCCTAGCATTACTTCAGTGGTTGATACCACTTATGACGAAGTACTGAGAAAACTTCCGAAATTCTGCTTTGCATTTTCCCAGGCAAGTGTCGATGATTTGCCCGGTGAGCCCGACAGTTGGATAACACCGATTCAAGAGTTTATTCAACTTGGCCAACTCCCTGATGATGAGAAGGAGGCCGCCAAAATCCGAAAGAAAGCATCTTCGTACTCCATGATCGACGATATCTTATACCGAAGAGGGTTTTCCACCCCCCTGTTGAAATGCCTCGACGATACCCGAGCGCAATATGCACTTGCTGAAGTGCATGAAGGCATATGTGGGCAACACCTTGGAGGACATTCCTTGGCAAAGAAAATCCTCCGCGCAGGATATTATTGGCCAACTCTGAACGCGGACGCGAGATCGTTCGTGAAGAAATGTGACAAATGCCAGAGACATGGCGATCTACACTTGGCTCTTCCTACAGAGTTAACATCCCTGACATCGCCATGGCCCTTCGCCTGGTGGGGGATTGATATACTTGGTCCTTTTCCAATGGCTCCCGGACAGGTGAAGTACCTAGCCGTCGCAGTGGATTACTTTACCAAGTGGGTTGGGCAGAGCCCCTGGCAAAGATAACTGCAAAGAACTTGATTAAGTTCTTCAAAAGATATATTCTGACAAGGTTCGGGATTCCCAAGGTGGTCGTCACTGACAACAGAACACAATTCGCAGATCGCGGATTCCGAAAGACCTTGGAAGACCTCGACATCAAACAACACTTCACCTCTGTAGAACACCCTCAGACAAACGGTCAAGCTGAGGCCACAAACAGGGTTATTTTACGAGGTTTGAAACGAAGATTAGATGAGGCCAAGGGCAATCAAGCGTAAGAACTTCCCCGAGTGCTCTGGGCGTATCGGACTACTCCACATTCAACGACAGGAGAATCCCCTTTTCGTCTCACATACGGGACTGAGGCCGTTATTCCTGTCGAGATTGGGGAACTTAGTTGGAGAACTTCGCATCCCCAGAGTAGCATTGACAACTGTCAGAGCCTACGAGAAGAACTCGACCTCCTCGACGAATCGCAGAGCTTGCCGACTCAATGAGGTCGCAGCGGAAACAGTAAAATCGCAACAAGATACAAGTGTTGTGCCCAGGGAATTCATGCCTGGGGATCTCGTTCTTCGACGAGCTAATGTTGGCCTCAAGAACGCCCCACAAGCGGAAACTTGCACCCAATCGGGAAGGCCCGCATGTAATCGTCGTAAAGACTGCACCGCGCCTACACCCTCGAGACACTACAAGGACAAAGAAATTCCAAGAACTTGGAACGCAGCAAAGATGAAGAAGTATTATAGTTGAAACAAATGTGTCCGAAACATACAAATGTGAAGCAATAAAGTATGGTTGAAGAAATACGCAACCAGCATTTACTCATTTACTGTCAAAAAAAAAAAGCCTCGTGTCGAGAACACGAGCACTAACACCCAAAGCCTTGTGCCTTGCACAAGCACCTGTGATCGAGCCTCGTGCCGAGACCGCGTGCACGAGCTCGTGATAAAGCCTTGTGCCTTGCACAAGTACCTGTGATCGAGCCTCGTGCCGAGACCGCGTGCATGAGCTCGTGATAAAGCCTTGTGTCTTGCACAAGCACCTGTGATCGAGCCCCGTGCCGAGACTGCGTGCACGAGCTCGTGATAAAGCCTTGTCCTACACAAGCACATCAAGCCTCGTGTCGAGAACGCGAGCACGACCTCGTGATAAAGCCTTGTGCCTTGCACAAGCACATCAAGCCTCGTGTCGAGAACTGCCTCAGCAGAGGTGGAACACGAAGGTCCCGAACGAATGACAAGTAAGCTAAAGAAGTATGATTCTCATGAACAAAAAGAAATTATCATTACGAACAAATTATTCTTTACAAGTTACAAAGAAAAAGCAGAATAAAACCCTAAGACTTGGGAGGCACAAACGCCCAAGTCGGCAATCGCCTCAACAGAGGTGGAAGGAGGAGGAACATCAGAAGCTTGAGGAATGACCGTTTTCGAAGACGGACCGGGCCCACTGAGGAGAACCTCTTTGGTCTCAGCATCCACGAGCTTGTCGCCCTCGACGACAGCATCGGGGTTCATTCCTGCAGTGTTGAATACAAGACCAGGATTAAGAAATCGAATCTGAGCAACAGCGTTGGTGAACAAATCGTCGCCAGCCTTCAAGAACATCTCAGCATCCACGAGCTTGTCGCCCTCGACGACAGCATCGGGGTTCATTCCTGCAGTGTTGAATACAAGACCAGGATTAAGAAATCGAATCTGAGCAACAGCGTTGGTGAACAAATCGTCGCCAGCTTCAAGAACATCTCCACAATCGATTTCTTCTCCTCCTCCAACTTTGTAACCTTCTCATTCAAATGGGCGGAGCTGCTGATTGTCTTCGCAGCGAGCTCGACCTCCGAGCTCAACCCTTCAACCTTGCGTTGATACTCGAGAGCCTCCAAACTTCATACTTTCTTCCAATTTACGGAAGTCCTGAATCTTTTGTGAGAGTGGGCACGCTCCTCGACCAACTTATTCTTCTCGAGAGGAGAGAGTCTTGACCGCCGACGGCGCTTGTCACTTCGCCATTGGCGTTGAGGTCTCCGAGCAGGTGACTTCAATTGATCTTCGAGAGATTTGATCTTCATCTCAAAAGACCGAATCTTCTCGTCGGACTTAGACTTACTTTGCGAAGTGTGGCGAACTCGGCCTCCATTTGCTCGAACTTCGGCGTATTGGCGAATGTTGGCAAGCTCGACCTCCGGATGTCTGTTCTTCTCGAACATCCACTTTGAGATCACCACGTGGCGCATCATGGATGTCGTGGTCTCATAAAATTTGTCCGCTGACGCCTCTCGAGAGCTCGTTGAAGAAAGCTTCATCGAGGGTGGAACCAATCTGGCGACTTGGTCCGCATCCAACACTTGGTCTTGGACCATCTTGGTGGAACCTCGCCAGGAGACTCCACGACCTCCTTACCCTTGCTCGGTTTCCCACCCGCTTTGATTGTCAGCGAGGGAGCCGATGTCTTGGACGGAGAAGGAGGCTTCCTCGATTTCTTAGCAGCAGGTTCCTCTTGGATCTGAACTGAAGGTCGCTTACTCCCCTGAGAAGCTCCTTCAACTTCCTTGGTGGTTTGGATCTTGGCGGGGACTCCTTGAGCCCGACTCGACACGACCTCAGGGCCGACACCCTGAACAGGGGAAGCCGAAGGAGGAGTTTGAATTGGAGCAGACTGGCTCGAACCCTCTCCAACTACCGGAGAAGGAGCCTTCTCCGCTTGCATCTTTTTCCTAGGTGGCCATCGAATCTGCAAGAAAACAATGAGTTAGAACGATAAAAGGGAACTGAAATCGAGTAGCTTCTCGTGCAAAGTTACCTAAACACGCGTTGGCAGTCTCTTGAGAATTGCATTTGAGAAGACGCCGAGTGTAGACGTAGCCTATTTCGGTGACTAGTTCCCCCTTTTTATTCGTATACTGCCATTTTTTGAGTCCGGGCACAAGTTTACGAATTTGCCTGAGACTGTAGCGAGCATTGTCATCGAGATCCTCAACTTTAAACGAGAATCCACTCTTCTCATATTGAAAATGCTTGTCGTTCCAGCACAATGGGAATCTCTCGTGCCAGTCGGTCACTACCTGCCCCTTTTTGTCGAGTGCTTCCACTGGCACACAGACGTTCTTCAGAGCAGCTGAACTGATGGCCTCAACGAGGATATACCTCGACTTGAATCCGCGATGAGACTCCGCGAACAGCTCGAACACTTTCCCATTTTGCTTCAAGGAGACCCATCCTTGACGTTTCTGGGGGTCAGCGTTCGTCCACAACGGAGAAAAGATCGCGAAAAAGGTTTCGAGGAGGAGGTCGACACCAAGATAAGCACACACAATTTGAAAACCCCTGCTAAACGCCCACGCGTTTGGATGAAGTTGTGAGGGGGCAAGCTCCAGATGCTGCAAAACTGAGACTTCGAAATCCGAAAAGGGCAACCGGAAACCCATTTCTTTGAAAAAACCTCATACATAAACATCACTATCAGGTCCGATTGCGAACAAATTCGATCATCAATGTGAGGACGACGTATTTTCCAGTTCTCGAACTTGCGGACTCCATCCGCGATGTCCATGGAATCCAACATTAAAGAAAAATTCTCTGACGATGAGAAAACAGAACGAGTGCTAAGAGCATCCAATGCCACCCATTGGAAATCATCTGCAGTTGGGGGCATGATGAGGTCGTCCCTCTGAAGTAATTTCTTCCCCATCTTCGACCTCGACAAAGCACTGTCATGAAAAAAAGGTCGGTGTTTATCTATCTCTACTAACCACCTTTCTACCTCCCTCTCCGTGAAGGCCCGTCCGAACGTCTTCTCTAAGTTTACAGAAAGATTTTCAAGTTCGACCGGGTCTACAGGGGACACTTTCTTACCTTCATAATATCCTACGAAGAGCCCTGGGAAATAGACTACAGGGGAAGAACTTTCCTCCCCAGAATTCACCGAAACGACACTACCATCCGGTGATGAGAAACCGTTTCCGGCATCACCGTCATTTGGTCCCCCAGAAGGGCCATTCGAGGAAGACGAACTAGAAAAACCAGATAACGAACTAGAAAAACCAGATATGGAAGAAGACGAGGAGGAATCCCTCAAAATAGCCCTAATATTGCTACCCATTCTGGAAACTACGAAAGCGAAAACAGATAAGAAGGGAGGGAATTTACCTGAAACAATGAAATTTGCGGAGGAATTCCCTGGGAATGAAACGCGAACAACCACGAACGTTCAGAAACGAACCACCGGAGAAAATCAACCAACCATACATTCGAAGATCGCCGGAGAAGGAAGAGGAAAGAAGACAAACACTTCTCAAGAATTGGGAAAGATATTGCAAAAACGAAGGAAACAAAAGGGAAGGGCGCAATGAATATTTATAGCCCTAGCTCTGGTTGGAGCGACGTGACCTTTCCTCTTCCCCGCCGTTGATCTGATCCGGGTGATGTGACATCCCCTCTCCCCATGCCGTTGATCAACGACATGTTGCACTCTTACTAAAGAAGCAATCATCACGCCTCGAAACAATGCGTCTCCCCGAATCCCAAAGGCGGCTGACGGAACATTTTTGAAATTTGAAATTAACCCTCACACGCCTAGGGTTCGAGAACATTTCAACTCTCATTTCGCAAAGCAGCCGACGACATTTGCACTTCCTTACGAACAAGGACGTCAAACGTCGACATCAACGAACCTCGACAACAAGTCACCACCTTGACATTCGAGCTAGCGACTTGGGGGGCAATTGTTCCGGACTGGGCCGAGGCCCAATCCGACGATTCACACTTTAGGCCCATTTCCGCGTTCAGCTCCCTCCGCCTTGCCTCGAGACCATGTCGACGTGGCCGATCCAACGGCCCTCAGCATTCCACCCCAGCTCATCACAGGCTGGCAACGATCTGACGGTGTCCCGGATCCCACGGAAGCGGTTATTCCTCAATAACTGTCCTCAACTCGTATAAAAGGAGGATCACCTCAAACGATCCAGGTAATCGTTCATTTCCACCTCTTCACTCACCTCTTACACACGCTGACTTGAGCGTCGGAGTGTTTGCAGGTACACCACCACCGCACGCCATCGCCGTCCGTCGCGAACGCCGCCGTGCTGCTTCTCTCCTGTCGTCCTCTGAAGTTCTGTTCAGAACAGTTATCAATCCGCTTTACTCATTAGTGTTTATTTTCTTTAAAACTTAGAATTTGTATGTTTGAAACTCTTATTTCAAAAACATGGGATATTTTGTGAATACAAATGTACATAGATCTTTTTGGACTTAATTAGTATAAGTGTGAATTAATCAAGTATCGCACGATTCCCTATGGATACGACAACCCTATTTATCACTGTAAACTTCGGTATTTTGGTATGCTTGCCAAAATCCTAACAATGCGCTTAAGTGCGAGTGGACCGCGTCCTAGCGCAACTCATATGGGTGCACTTGAAGCGCAAATGAGACAGAGACAAAACCAAAAAATGCGCTCCAAGCGCAGATGGATGTGCTTGAAGCGCGTTCAACACAGGAATGGTGCGCTCCAAGCGGAGTTTAAATAATTTATATTTTTTTCATTGATCCTCTTAGCTGGATTACTTTCCCCACGTCCAGGAAAAATTTGCGCGCGAACAAGCATTGCTCCACACGAACAAGAACGGGTATCATCAACATCATCTCATCAACATCATCTTCCCTAAAAAGGCTTTCTCATCAGCCATGGTGTGATGGGAGATGAAATGGAGCTTTCGGTTGTCGGTCTAGGCTGGAGCTTGGGTAAACAACCTGATGAAATGATTCCTGCAATTGGTATGTCTTTTGAGCCATTAGAAGCAGCTGAGTCATTCTATCGCCAATATGCTATAAGACATGGGTTTGGAATAACGAAAATTATACATGGACACCCCACTTTGACTCTACACCCCTCCCACACCTGCCAAGCTGGCATTTTTAATTTAACTAAATTTTTTTAATCACAGTCAACAAGAGAGATCCCGCCCAAACCTCTCGCACGCTCTCTTCTTTGCTTTCATGCTCGCTTCTCTGCGCTAAACTCTCGCACACTCTCTGCTCACGCTTTTTGCTCTCTTCCTCGCTTGCTCTCTACTCTCTTCTCTGCGTCCCACGGTCGCTTCTCTGCGTCCCATCTCTTCTCTCCGTCTCATGCTCTGTTCTCTGCTCCCACAGTCGCTTCTCTGCGTCCCATCGCTTCTCATCTATCTGTTATACAATAAATGTTGACAAGTCTCAGAGTCTCAGTGTTCAATGGTACGTAGGAAGTGAAGCGGCACAAGAAGTTGTTCCCGAATACGAAGAAGAATCCCCTAAGGTGGCCACAACGGCATACTTATATCGCCAATTCGTGGATATCGACAATTCGTGGATGTCGCCAATTCTAAAGTTCCTCTAACTGGGAAAACTACCTTTCGATCCGAAAGAAGCTGCAACGGGAAGAAGAGAGTGTTCTTTCTCCATCATCAAGGGCAGAATGTACTGGAGAGGCTTCTCAATGCCCTTCCTGAAGTGCCTGGACAACTTTGAGGCCCAATATGTTATAGAAGAAGCCCACGAAGGCATCAGCGGCTAACATTTAGGTGGGTGAGCCTTATCAAAGAAGGCCTTAAGGGCCAGATATTATTGGCCGACCATGGAGGCCGAAGCGATGGAGTACGTCAAAAAGTGTGACAAAATCCAGAGACATGTCGACGTCTACGTCGCCCCCTCTGGTCGAACCCTATCATCCTCGTGGTCTTTCACCTAGTGGGGTATTAACATCCTTGGTCCTTTACCCTTGGCCCCGGGGCAGATCAAGTTCTTGGTAGTGGTGGTCGACTATTTCACTAAATGGGTGGAAAGCTAACCCTTTGCAAAAATCACAACGAAGAATTTGGTCAAGTTCTTTAATCAGAATATCTTAACAAGGTTCAGCATTCCCAAAGTCGTTATCACCGACAACGGGAGTCAGTTCATTGACCAACAATTTCACTAGAACTTGGAGGACCTCGGAGTCAAACACCACTTCACTTCAGTAGAGCACCCTCAAACCAATGGCCAGGCAGAAGCCGCGAACAGGGTCATCTTATGCAGACTCAAAAGAAGACTAGACGAAGCCAAAGGCAAGTGGGTTGACGAACTCCCTCAAGTCCTTTGGGCTGACCGAACAACCCCGCACACTTCGGCCGACAAGATGCCTTTCTGCCTAACTTATGGATCGGAGGCGGTAATTCCCATCAAAGTAGGAGAACTAAGTTGAAGGACTCCACACCCACCTGAACCAAGACTCAACTATCAATACCTCCGAGAAGAGTTTGACCCTTTAGAAGAGAATCAGGAGATTTCCGCCCTCAATGAGGCTGCGGTTAAAAAAGCGCATCGCTATGAGGTACAACAAACGCGTGGTTCCCCACGAATTCTCCATAGGATAACTCGTACTCCGGAGAGCTGATGTTGGACTGAAGAATGCTTCCCAAGGGAAACTTGCCCCAAATTGGGAAGGTCGAAACCGGCGCCTACACTTAACTTGCAAGGGAAGCCAATTTCCAAGACATGGAATGCAATGAAACTCAGGAAATACTATTATCTGATATCTGATATCACCCCTTCTATTATCTTTCCCTTTTTTTAATGAAGTTATAAATCAACATTGTTAATGAATGCTCGCTACTTCTCTGATCCTTTCAATTACATTCTGTTTTGTTAGGGAATTGATCTGTTCGAAGATCTGAAGTGGTCGGAGCTGCTGGAGAACCGTCATCAAATGGAATTCCGATGGTGGAGTACGATGGTGGTGGTACCTGCAAAGTCACTCTAACGCTCAAGTTAGTGAGTGAAGCAGGTGAGAATATCTTTTCAACAGGTTTTGGGCCTTGCGAAGGCGGTTTATTGGCTCCATTCCACGTGGCAAGCTTATCGTCGTCGACTTGATCCAACGGTTCTACTTCAGTCGCGTACGGCCTACGCGGAATAGGGGCCGGGGCCGTTGATGAGATCGGACGGTTCAAATCAGATTACTATTCCATGGCCACGATCTTCTGGTGCTGGCTTTGATGTGTTAGAGGCCCGTTCCGAACTCGACCCACTGTTGATGCGGATTGGGCTTAAGCCCAGTCCGGAACAGTTGCCCACCAAGTCGATGTCCTTTGTGTAAGGACTTCGACTTAAGAGTCAATTAGAAAGACGACTTTGGTAGATGTATTCGGGCATAAGACTTTATGCGGCTTCGTTTCTCTTCTAAGGAAGAGTTCGGTGAAGTGCACGTACGTCGAGATGTGAAAGGAGACTTCGAGATGTGAAAGGAGACTTCGGAGATATACGGTATCTGTTTGTCAGAAACCCTAGTCGACGTGTCTCTTTAGTCACTTCAAATTTGAAAAGGGCGACGCCTCATTTCGCGCACTAACGGCATAGCAGTTATTTTCCAAGGCGACACATCGATTAGCGCTCTAATTAATGCGCATAATCATTGCGCATGATGGGTTTTTTCCCTATAAATTGCTTGGATGAGGAGCCATTTTCTCACTTTTGCTCTCAAAGGTTTGAAGCTTCTTCATACGAGTTCTCTGCAACCTCTCCCTTCTGCAACTTTTCCCTAATCGAAGTCGCTGTTGATTGTCATCTGTTGAAGCGTCGCTGCCAAATGCACCCTCACATGCTTATTTGAGTTTATCTAGTAGCATAAGCAATTGTCAGAATGTTTGTGAGAGCTTATGAAAACAACTTATGGCATGTCCATAAGCTGTTTTCAGGTTATTTCAATAAGCTCTCTAGGATTGACTATATTTTCTCTTTAATTATAGACATAGTTTTTACATAAGCACTTATATGGTAAACATTTATCCTATAAGCACTTAATTAAGTTGTTTATCTAAACAGAACCTATGTCATATAAGAAAAATGATAATGGCATAAACCTATGTCATATAAGAAAAATGATAATGGCATAACTTTAAAAAAAAGTACCCATATAACTTTAGTGCAATATCTTCTTCACAATGTGAGAACTTGGAACCACTACTGTTGTATGCTAATCCATGTTTAGTCCATCTACTTCAGGTGAACCTCTTCTGTATGAAGAGCATAACCAATCAATAAAAGAAACTTGAGCTTACCAGGGATCTGCAAGGCAAATATTAAAAACAAAACAATCAAATAGATGACACAGAACCTATGTCATATAAGAAAAATGATAATGGCATAACTTTAAAAAAAAGTACCCATATAACTTTAGTGCAATATCTTCTTCACAATGTGAGAACTTGGAACCACTACTGTTGTATGCTAATCCATGTTTAGTCCATCTACTTCAGGTGAACCTCTTCTGTATGAAGAGCATAACCAATCAATAAAAGAAACTTGAGCTTACCAGGGATCTGCAAGGCAAATATTAAAAACAAAACAATCAAATAGATGACACATCATTTCTTCAAGTCATAATGAAATGTAATATAACATGCATATGCATATATCGGTATGTGCTCATACATATATACTTACTGTGATAGGTTTTGATAGGAACTGAACTAAAGTTTGGGAAAAATGAAATAAAACTTGTATTAATCACTGAAAAATAGGGAAATGATTCCCCAATACAAGCAATGGAACAATACAAAATATGGATGGAGAGAATTCTCCTTGGAGGAAATGGAAAATAACAAAGAAACTAAGGTAATTCCAAAAGAGAAATACCCCCTGCTAATGACGTGATAGAGATCTCACTGCTCAATCCATTTCTCTGACCTCACACTTTTCATGCCCCTCTCATTCTGTTAGACCCCTTTATATAATCTGTTTGCTAATCATCTCCCCCATTCCCCAAATGCTACGTGTCCTATTCTATTACAATTCAATCCTCTCCTATTTTCTACTTGGTCCAGCATAGAGGTCTATACATACTTCACCCCAAAAGATTCACCTTGTCCTCAAGGTGAAGAATTATGTAAGCATCTTGGAGCAGCTATAAGCAACCTCCACCTGGGTCCCATACTTTGAAGTATATCGGTATGTGCTCATACATATATACTTACTGTGATAGGTTTTGATAGGAACTGAACTAAAGTTTGGAAAAAATGAAATAAAACTTGTATTAATCACTGAAAAATAGGGAAATAATTCCCCAATACAAGCAATGGAACAGTACAAACTATGGATGGAGAGAATTCTCCTTGGAGGAAATGGAAAATAACAAAGAAACTAAGGTAATTCCAAAAGAGGAATACCCCCTGCTAATGACGTGATAGAGATCTCACTGCTCAGTCCATTTCTCTGACCTCACACTTTTCATGCCCCTCTCATTCTGTTAGACCCCTTTATATAATTTGTTTGCTAATCATCTCCCCCATTCCCCAAATGCTACGTGTCCTATTCTGTTACAATTCAATCCTCTCCTATTTTCTACTTGGTCCAGCATAGAGGTCTATACATACTTCCCCCCAAAAGATTCACCTTGTCCTCAAGGTGAAGAATTATGTAAGCATCTTGGAGCAGCTATAAGCAACCTCCACCTGGGTCCCATACTTTGAAGTATAATGACCAAGTTATGCCTGGATTTGAACCTGAATTTGAAGAGCTTCCTCCTGAATCAAATGCTCTGTTTTGGGTGGTATTTTTGGCCAAAAAACAGTGTATCTCTGCTGCATTTACATGGAAGCACCTTCTTTTCAATGCATGACGCTATCAACAAATGCAAAATCACAAAACACTTTGGATGACTACCTGTGTAGCTAATGTAATCCAAAGTATAAGTATTTGGTGGGCTAAATACAGTGTGTCCCATGTGCTCAGCTAGGGCCCTTCCAGAGATTGCAAGGGATGGTGGCCCATTCTCTAATTTTGATTCAATTAGGAAAATAGGTTGTAGCCCGCTAAATCTGGCGGTTCAGGCGGAGTTGGTAACGGCACAGACGAATCCGGTAGTGGTTCAAGCAGCGGCTCCGGCGGCGGATCTGAAAGTGGTTCTAGTGGTTTCGGAGGTTTGGGTCGTGGAAACTTGTTCGATATTTCAAAAATCCCAAACTCCATGGCAATCGAGCATTGTGTATGCAAACATGAATCCAGCGGCTTAGGAGGAGACTCATGCGGCGACTGCATGTGCGAAGGCTTCGGTGGATCTGGCGGTGGTGGTGCCGACGGGTTTGACGGTGGCAGTTTGGTCGGCGTTTGTGAGAACCGGAACTCAGCCCCTGTAGCTTCGTCTTCCACCTCTGTCTCCGTCACATGTTTAACTAGCAATTTCTCCAACCCTGAGTAATTACTGGTTTCTGTTTTCACCTCGTGGGTCTCATCTCTACCTTTGTTCTCTTGATCCTCATTTTCTGAAACTTGAAGACAAGCCCATAGATCTGGTATGAATTTCTTGATCACAGCCTTCTCAAAGATTTTCCATGTTGCCTTCTAATTGCTTTGCTTCCATGAAGACCACCATTCAAAAGCTTCACCACTCAAAGCAAACATCGTAACCCACATTACCTTCATCTCCTCAAGTATTTTGTTGTCTTCAAAATACTGATCAAGCTGGATCAGCCACCAATAAGCCTCTCTCCCATCAAATTTTGGAATCAATTTTCTCGGACTGCTACTTACTCTCATCTCTTCCAATCTTCTCATTCATGGCTCCATTTTTTGTTGATACCAAAAGCTCCAAGGATCTGAACTTTAATACCAATTTGATAGGAACTGAACTAAAGTTTGGGAAAAATGAAATAAAACTTGTATTAATCATTGGAAAACAGGGAAATGATTCCCCAATACAAGCAATGGAACAGTACAAACTATGGATGGAGAGAATTCTCCTTGGAGGAAATGGAAAATAACAAAGAAACTAAGGTAATTCCAAAAGAGGAATACCCCCTGCTATTGACGTGAGAGAGATCTCACTGCTCAGTCCCTTTCTCTGACCTCACACTTTTCATGCCCCTCTCATTCTGTTAGACCCCTTTATATAATCTGTTTGCTAATCATCTCCCCCATTCCCCAAATGCCACGTGTCCTATTCTGTTACAATTCAATCCTCTCCTATTTTCTACTTGGTCCAGCATAGAGGTCTATCAGGTTTGAAGGTCTCTCCCAAAACAATTTAGGAAGACTTGATTCCTGGAATATAAACAAGAATTGTTTAACTTTCTTTGACACTTGGCACTTGTATTCCTAACCATTTGCAATACGAACAACCAATAATAGTAAAAAAAAAAAAAAAAAAACTGACTCTTAGACTAAATTAAAAAGGAAAAATGTCATGCAAGGCTATTTCTTATTTCTTAGAGAGACACGAAATCAGTGAAAACATAAAGGAAAGGAAGCCTTTCTGAACAGACATCATTGTCACAAATTTCCTTCTCCCAGGTCTTTTTAGTTCCATTTATTTGAGGACATTGGCATTGAGAAAATCAATAACACTATCAGAATACTCAATAAGAAATATCATCAGCAAGCAAGCAAATTGTGATTATTAGATTATCTAATCTTTATCGAGAATGACCAATTGTCATGTATTATGTGAGATTGATGAATAAATAAATAAAATTTAGGCTGAAACTAAATAAAAACATAAATCTAGTGGGTGTAGGTTTGAAAATGCCTCTTTGCACAAGACACACAATTGGCATAATCTGGATGTTTTCTTTTGATGCAGATTAGAGAGAAATGCAGAGAAGTGGTGGTCAATGCAACAGCGAAATCAGTATTGGGAACCAGAAGCAGATGACTGAGTAAACAATATTTGAATTGCCTTATTGATGTTTGAAGTAAACAATATTGCCTCAGATTGATCAAATACTTTGCTTACAGAAGAAACATTATAAACAAATTAGAGGTACTAAACTCATTCCTATATCCATTTTAGTTGATGCAAGAGGACATGGTAATCAGTTTGGATCATTATTCTCAGGTGCAGAAACATTTGCAAATTCGAATTGAAGCTCAAGGGAAGTACTTACAATCAATACTAATGAAGGCCGAGGAAACACTTGCTGGATAAAGCATTGAATGGAAGGCAATATCAGAAATTGAGCAGCAGCAAATAGGAGAAAGACATTGTCTCGAGTTTCTCAGAAATGGATTTAAATTGGAGTTCAAGCTTTTAGGTACAAGGAAGATGGTTTCTTGTTATATTTATATATGCAACAAAATCACCTACTTTCAGAAAGGAAGATGGTCTATAAACTATGTATATTTTATAATGAAAAAAGAAAGAACAATTGAGTACTTAATTCTGTTGCTGATTTATGAGGAACTGTGTTTTCTAGAATGTTCTCTGACATCATCTAAATGTATCTATAGAACTTCTTATTTCTGAAGAAAAACGGAAGTTATAACAACAGAAAATGGGGACAATTAGAAGTTGATTGGGGGTATTATATAGGCATGAACCTCTAAAAGATGCTGCATCCATCCACTACATGAAAACTATGGCGCAAGAAACTGTTTTGTTGATTTCCCAGAAAACGAACAACAAAAAACCAAAAGTAAAAGATGCAGGTAGAGTTGACTAGTTCTGAGTAAACCAATTCATTAATCATGTGTACTACCGAACCAACAATGAGTCAAGAGCATCCATAAAAGGTAAAAGTAAAAAAGCAATAACCTTTAAATGCAAACCTGATTTTTGAATAGAATTCAAGAAAATTGAGATCTGGGTATCTCAAAATAGCGTAGTCTGCAATATAAAATGAGCAAGTAATGTTAGTTACACAATAAAAATTAAAGACTTAAAATGTTAATGGTAATGTTAGTTGCACAATAAGAACTAAAGACTTCCAATCGTTAAAGCAGAGAACCCACAAAAGTGCAATAATATTTCAGTTGAATTGCCATTCACCCAAGTGATAAAAGCACCGAAGGCAATATCAGAATAGAAATGCTTGACTTGAACAGAAAATATGAGAGAGACTTTAACTCAACTTCCTCAGAAAAATTTATTTTTAAATAGCAGTTCAAGGTTTTGGCGACAATGAAGAAGGTTTCTTGTTTACAATTACATACGCAACAAAGCCACTTGCTCTCAGAAAAAAAAATAATTTCCCCTTTAAATGCTTCTCAAAAGAATATTGCTTGGTGACATCAAACCAGGCATGATTATGATATGAACAACAGGGAATTAGGTTCATTGCAGTGTAGAAGATAACCGATATGACACAAACATACCCATTCTAATCTTATCCAAGGTAAACAAATCATGAATGTTCTGAGCCACACACGTCTTACTCTTAGACCTTCAAAAGAATCAGAAAAAAGAAGGCACTGATGTTAATTTTTAATCAGAAAGGGAAAAAAAAAAGAAAAACAAAAGGAAAACAAGAAACCAGCAAACACAATGAAACAGAAGAAAAAAAAAATCAATAGTTGTTAATTGTTCAATTTAGGATTAATTAATAATACAAAGAATTTAGGGATTAATGTCTTTCCTTGCAACTGGTATGACAAAGAAGAAAAGAAGGTTCAGTCAAACAAGAAAGAAGGGGCAAACAAAACAATATGCAAAAATAAGAATGAAAGAAAGAAAGAAAGTAGAGATTCATACAAATTGCCTTTGTGAATTGTTCAAGAAACACGGAGACACCTGCGATGGATAGTCTTCTTCGGTTTCGTTCTTTTTCAGCTACTACTGTGTGTGAGGGACGACGGATCAAACACAGAGACAGAGGCAAAAGATCAAACCAAACCTTCGGGAATTTAACTCGAATATCACATGAGATGATAATAACACGCGAGGAGAGAAATTAAGAGGCACACAAGTGAATGAAAGACACAAGTGTATATATAGGATGAGATGAGATGCGTTTCTCAAATATTGAATCTAGCCCCTTTCCTTCCATCAACGGAAAATCTAGCCGTTGTAACGTCAAATATTATTATTTCTTAAAATTAGTTTTTTTTCCCCTTTAAAAATAAAAATAGTTTTTTTTTGAAGAATTAATATTAGTTATTCTACGTTACTTAAAGTTTTGTTTAGTTTTATATTTCATACTAAATTATATTATTTTCATTTTAAACAATAAATTAATACTGTGAAGTCATATATATATATAGGGTTAATAGTGCTTTTGTTCTCTGTAATTTCAGGAAAATTCAGTTTTAGTCCCTGTAAAATTATTTTTTTTAAAATAGTCCCTGTAATTTAAGATTCTTTCACTTTTAGTTCCTGTAATTTTAAAATTATTTCACTTTTAGTCCCTAAATAAGTGGAAAAATCTTAAAATTATAGGGACTAAAAGTGGAAGAATCTTAAAATTACAGAGGCTAAATCTAAACAAAAAATTTTACAGGGACTAAAAGTAAAAGAATCTTAAATTACAGAGACCATTTTAAAAAAAAAATTATTTTTACAAAGAATGAAACTGAATTTTCCTGAAATTACAGGGACCAAAAGCACTATTAACTCTCTCTCTCTCTCCCCCCCCTCTCTCTCTCTCTCTCTCTATATATATATATATATATGGGAGGGATCAAATTACACTCGAAGGGTTACACCAACAGTTACACCAATTCAATAACTGAATAACATCCTACCGGATAAATATTTTTCAAAATCAACCGTTGGATTGAAAGTTGCTATCATATAGATCGTATCTGTAAATTCTAACATTAATCAATAATCATTTGCTATGTCATCAAAATGTGTCGAGATTAACGTTAATGGTGTAATTGCAAATAAAGTTAATATTGACGCATCTTGATAACATAGCAAATGATTACAAGGTAGCTCGGTTGGTGAGCTAAGGGACACTGAAGGAGTGTGTAACATCCTAATTTTTAAGAAAAATTGTTTTAGCAATAATATCCCGAATACTTGAAGGTAAGTCGTATAGACTGATCACCTCAATGATTTACTGAGGATACGGAGAATTGTTTTGATTTATTTGAAATAATTATTATTTATGATGTCAATTCAAATTAATAGACAGCGTAGACGTATGCTGCTTTTAATATGAATTCATCGACAAAGTCTTTTTGTAAATGTATTGTTTGATGCGTTGACATGTATTTTTGTTGACTGAGAAAATGATTGAATTAAATCAAGATAAAATTAAATTTGAGAATTAATATTTAATATTAATTCATGGTTCAAAATTCGTTGGAAAATTCTGAATAGATTTCACAATATTTTGAACTGTCACGTAGTTTTCTATCTGCAATAAAAATTTCTAATGAATTCTGATTTCGATGAAAATCGAATCGTGACTTGCTGTGACATTTTGTGACTGTATTAAATTAGATTTATAATTTATTGGTTCAGAAATTATTTGCGAATAATTTCTTAGTTACGCGGTAAATTAGTTTCTCGGTAAATTAATTTGCGTGACGAAGTAAAAATGTGACACTTAGAATTTTGCTATTGGAACACATTTTATGGGAGATAATCATGACTTAGGTGAGTCATAATAAGATTATGTGGTTAGAATCTCATTAGATTAGTGAATCATGAGTTAGGAGGAAAAATGTTAAAATGTGATTGGTTAATACCTTGACTTAACTTCATCTTTATCTTTTAAATTCTTGTTGGCCAAGTAAAATTTTAAAGTGATAATTCCCTTCAAGTCCCACCCTTGGCCGACCAATATAGGAGATAAAAGGGGAGATTCAATTCATTTTTCTTTCACTTGTTCATGTGTTAAGTTTTAGAAAGGGGGGAAAAAAGAGAGAGAGAAAGTTTTCACATTCTATTCTTGTCTCCAAAACCGTGGGTTACTAACTCCTAAACCCCACCTTTTCTTCAATTTTTCTCCTCTATTTTCATAATAGGAACCTTGATCATGTATGTGGAGACATAAATTAAGAGCTTTCCTTTGTTGAATAATCCTAAAACCTTGAACCTTTTGGAGAAATTTTGGGTAAGTAATTCTTGATTCTACTTCTAATTTTTAGTTTAGTATTAATAATGATTTCTAGTGATTAAGTGGTGGAATCTTTCTTCTCCTTTGAGCCTTTGATAGGCCATGACATAGAGGAGAACTTTGAGGAAGATTGAGTTTGAATCACTTAGTTGTTTTGTGGTTATTTTGATACAGTTTTGTTGTTCTTGTTAATATTTTGATCAAGAAAAGAATTAAGAATTTCTTCTCCTTGAGCTTGTATAAGCTATGACCTAGAAGAGAGTTTTTGGAAATTTTTACTTGAAGATTTAAGTTTGATTCTTAGGATTTTGGTGTTGTTTTAGTGGTGGTGGTGTTGTTGTTTTGATTTAGAATAAAATTGAAGATTTTCCCCCAATTTTTACTCTAGAGGCTGAGAGCCCTAGAAGGAGAAAGGAGAGAATTTTTTAGTTTAAATCCTAAATTTCTTTAGGGGTTTTGTTGTTGTAGTAGTTTAGAAGCTTTTGGAAAAGTTTGGAATTAATTTAAATTGTTTAAGAGTTGTTTTAATATTTGAAGACCATGAAACACCAAAATCTTAGAGAAATTTTGTGTTTCTCAAAGATGGTGGAGTCTTAGAATTTTTAGTAACAAAATCTGTGGTTTTGATGTTGAAAAAGATTTTGGAAATGGAATAATTTTGGTTGTTGTTTTAATTAGAGAAACTGTGTGGTTTCTAAGTTTTTAGAAAATTATTTTTATACTTTTAATTGATTTTAATGTTGCTAGTTTGGTATTTATACATTTTAGAAGTTAAATCCTTAATTTGGTGTTAAAAGAATGGGTTTGGTTAATTTAAAAATTAAAAGTTTTGATAAATTAAAGTTGTGGAAAGTTTTGAGTAAGTTGTTAATTTTAAAGTGTTGTTTTAAACCTTATTTTAATACTTTAAGTGTGAATTTTAAATTAAAAGAACTTTAGAATTTTGTATCCTAAGGGTTGGTTATGAAATCATGGCCTAAGTATAGTTTTAAAGGTTCAAGAATTTATTCTAAAGCCTAGTGTGTTATTTTAGGATTATGGAGATCGTAAGTATGTTCGTAGACAAACTGTGACTGTGTCTCTGACGAATTACTTGGAATTAAAGTTTTAAGTGTAAGGGCATCTATAATCTTTCTTCTTTATTCTTATAGTTGTTGTTGTTGATATGCTTGGATCTTGTTTTCTTTGCTTTAAAAACCGAGTTTTTATGTGTATGTGAGCTAAGATGATTTTGAGAAGTTGGATCTTGTGTGACTTTGGTGTGAGTTTCAAAGGATGGATTTTAAATCTATTTTCTTGCAATATGCATGATTTTGATCTCTGTAAGGGCATCTTCCATTATTTAATTTAACTAAGTGTGGATTTGTTATGAATTGTTTGTACTTGATGATTATTGAGCTGTTGAAGTGATGCTGTGATTTGATGATTTATGCTTAAGTATGCTTAAGAATATTGGTGAGTATGTGTAAGAATTTTGTGGAGCTATGATTCATTGTTGTTTCACTTGTTATGAAAAGTTGAAATATCATATGTGTTGGTATGTTTAATTAAATATGATGATGCATTGACATGCATATATGATGAAGTTGACCTGAATAAAATCCTATATGTGGATTGGTCCTGTTTGTGGAGTTCAGTGTCAATAATTTCTTTGGAGATGCCGGTCTGTAACATCCTATGATGAGATGGTTCCTATAAGAGGAGCAGAACCGATGAGCCCATTGGTATGGGTATTATGGTGATATTCCGGAATCATGTGCACTGACATATAGAGTGCATCAATAGGATTTGTATGCACTCCTTAAATATGTTGATTATTGATTATTGAATAATACGATATTTGGTATATGTATATGCATTTGTTGTTTTATAAGTTTTGTCGTGTAAGATGACCCTTGCCCGTGGTTCTTTCAATTAATGAATGTAACCCAGATAATGGAGACTACAGACTATTTGACGAGTGTGGCTGAGAAGAGCTCTACGTGGCTGTCTGCTTTGTGTGGCTGTTTTGTAAGCTTACTAGAAGATCTAGTAAGTGTCGTAGTGTGTCGACCAGCTATGAGAGTTTATTGTATAAATTTCAAGTTGTATTAAGTTATTTATGTTTCCAAGACTTGGGTCTTTTGTGTGAAATGATTAATTAAAGTTATTTGTATGATTGCTGCAATTTGATTATGGTGTCTTTATTTATTCACTACCTTTCGAAAATGCTGCAATACTCTGATTGCTATTTTAAAAAAAAGTTTGAAAAAAAAAATTTAGACTCATATTTTTTGAAAACCATGCAAGCAGAGTATTTTATTTTCAAAAGTATTTAAACTTTTAAAGGAAATATTTGATCAGTAGTGCTCAGAAATTGGGGTGTTACAGAACGCAAGTTGGAGGTCCTGGGTTCAAATCTAGGAAACTAACAATTCTAACAAATACTAATAACTAACATTTGTCTATTAAAAAAAATTGTAATTTGATCTCTCCTCATATATATATATGTAGGGGGCATATCTAGTGAGAGGACCTTATTTATGTGAGAGTGAGAGGAGCAAATCATAACCATTAGATTCAATCATGAATGGTCAATATCAAAACAAAAAAGTCATGTGACTTTTTTAAGTTGACATGTGACTTTTTTAAATTCTAACTAACTTTTAATCTTGGCCATCCATGTATGGTTTGTATGGCCTAGATTTGCTCCTCTCACTCTCACGTAAAAAAGAAACCACTCACTAGTTATGACCCCTATATATATATATATGTACGTATCGAGTGAGAGGAGTGTTTAATATGAGAGGGTGGGAGGAGTAAATCTGGACCATACAACCATACATACATGGATGATCATGATTAAAAGTTATTTAGTGATCACATGACCACTTAAAAAGTCACATGACTTTTTTAAGTTGGCATGTGACTTTTTTAAATTCTAACTAACTTTTAATCTTGGCCATCCATGTATGGTTTGTATGGCCTAGATTTGCTCCTCTCACTCTCACTTAAAAAAGAAACCACTCACTAGTTATGACCCCTATATATATATATATATATGTGTGTGTGTGTGTGTACGTATTGAGTGAGATGAGTGTTTATATGAGAGGGTGAGAGGAGTGAATCCTAGCCATAGATCAAATCATGAATGGCTAATATTAAAACAAAAAGTCATGTGACTTTTTAAGTGGTCATGTGATCACTAAATAACTTTTAATCATGATCATCCATGTATATATGGTTGTATGGTCCAGATTTACTCCTCTCACTCTCTCATATTAAACACTTCTCTCACTTGATACATCCATATATATATATATATATATATATATATATATATATATATATATATATTTTAAAAATCGAACTGAAGATTAAACCGACGAGTCCTCTGGGTCATGGTTCAATTGGTTCATCTAGTTCAACCCACAGTTGAACCAGGTGACTAATAAATAAATAAATAAGTACTATATATATATGTCAATATTTTAAAAATCGAACCGAAGATTAAACCGACGAGACCTCTGGGTCATGGTTCAATTGGTTCATCCAGTTCAACCCACAGTTGAACCAGACGACTAATAAATAAATAAATAAATATGTACTAAATTAGGGGAAAGTAACAAAAAAAATTATTTCAAGCGATTCAACCCGGTCCAATTCACGGTTCAACCGGTTTTTGGACGGTTCAATTAGACCATGGTTCAAAAAGACTGGACTGAACCGCTAACCTGACCAGTTCAATCAGCTTATGGTTCAAAACAACTAGACCAAACCGCCGACCCAGCCGATTCTGATCAGTTGAACCGGTTGTTTCGGTTTGGTTTTAAAAAACTCATATATCTTCTAATTAACAAAGAAAATTGCTCAAACTTCTGTCTTCTGAGTAACTTAAACATAGGGTAAGCGGTGTATTCTTATGTAAAGTAATTGTTATGAGATTGCAAATTTTGTTCATCTCTCAACCATGGTCTTACAATAAAGTGATAGCCTTACACACTCATTCCACAAAGCGATCTCACTTAAACCCATACTTTTGTGCAAGAAAACCAAAAAAAAAAAGTAGAGATTCCAAAAAAAAAAAGTAGATCTCAACAAGTGATCAAGAACTATCTTGAACATTTTTACAATGTTGTCTTGCCCTTTTTAATCTATACATATTATAAAGAAAGTTACTCCCGAAAACTGCCTCCATGGTGTATCACTTTTTTGTCCCGTTGTTAAGCAAAATCGCAAGTGTACGATTTCGTCGTCAAGTAATAAAAGATCGAATCCACAGGAATTGCGATTGATTATTTAACTCAACAAAGTTCGTAACAATTTTGAACGAGAACCAAATCTTGATGTTTGAATAACGAGAACAAAGTAGTTGAAATTTAGTAAATAAAAAAACGACTATGGGTTGAATCCTCTTGTTTCCACTCTTATGCATTCAATCTACAACCAACACAAGTTATTCCATACAAATTGAAGTTCGAATCAACTAAATTAGTTTAAGGACAATCCCTTGGCTCATAAACCCTTTACTCTAACTAAAACCCTTTATCCTTTAGGTGATTTATAGTTAGGTTAAGCATTAAGAATAATGATTCATAAGAACACATAATCACAAAGTTATATTTCTATACTCATCATGACTATGGTTAACAATCTCAGTTCAAGTTTTTCACCTAATTTCCCAATCATCATGAAAATCCCCAAATCGATTCAATAGCGGCCAAGTATCGAAAAACATTAAGTGCGAAGAATTGAAAGCTCAATTGAAATAAAATAAACTTGCTTTAATATAATAGAATTAACTGCATAAGAGTTTCATCAAGATTCATCTAACCCTAGTCTAAAAAGCTTAGTTACTCATAGAGAAAGAAAAGCCAAACCAGAAATTCATGAGAGAATTAATGAAGATATCGTTCCCAATCCTCCACCGTGCCTCCAAATAACAAAGTTCGAACCCTAGACAAGTCTCTAAAGTGTCTATTTATAGTCTAGGTGAAAAGGAGTAAAAATCAAGTCCAAAACATGTAAAAACGTAAAATTCTGCGTCCAAGGTGCTGTCATAGCACGGCCGTGGCGTGAGGCACGGCTAGGCCGTGCTTCATTCTGTTTCTCGCGCTGTTCAGGTGCTCTCGCAACATGGCCGTGCTTCCTGACACGGCTAGGTTGTGCTTCATGTTGTTTTGTATTTTTCACCTCTTTAACGTCCGAATTAGCTCAAGGTGTCTTCATAAAAGTTGAAACTATGGATCTTAGCTTTCCAATGGAACCAGTTTCATCTCATTTGGACACCTAAAACTCCAGATATGATTAAAACATTGAACAGGTGTCAGGCTGAGACAACATTACATTATCAACTTATAGCACAAATTACCCCAACTTATTCCAAGTGATTTTTCTCCTTTTTCCTAGGACAAATACCTTCCTTTAAGCACAATTGAACCAAAACCAAGTGCATTATTCAAATCAAGCCAAATGCATAAATAACATGGATTAAAATGACTAAAATGACTAAGATGCGATGCAAAACTAACACTAAACTATATGCTATTTCGAACGCATCAAATTACCCCAAGCTTAGAATTTTGCTTGTCCTCAAGCAATTACTATGGCCAACGACGACATGGAAAATACGAGATGCAACCGATAAGAAACTCGAGATAGAAGCAAGATCAAGTAATAGGCTAAAGGACTATCAAACACAATAGAAACAATCAAAATCAAGTCCAATTAGAAGTTTAGGCTCTCTGAAATCATGTCTGTCACTAATAAGGGCACTATTCTTATCACTCTCCAAGTGTTTTAAAGGTTAAGACAATTCGCTCATATCCATCAATGAAAGTGCTCTTCCATAGGCTTGACTATTAACCAAATCTCAGCAAATAATTAATGAAAACACACAAGAATCAAAAGGTTTTTCAAAAGGTTGTAACGTGGCCATGAGATTTAACTTTTAAGGTGGGATAAAACACAAGAAAAGGGAAAATTCAAGGGCTAACAACATGAACAATTAAAGCAACCCTTTTAAGCAGAATAAGTGGAGCAATACATTTTCCCTTTTTGCTTTCAAAACCTTTTTATTTTGCTCCTCTTCTGTTGTTTTTTTTTCCTTTTGTATTTTTTTATTTTATTTTTATTTTTATTTATTCTTTTTTTATTATTATTTATTCTCCCTTCTTTTGAGATTTTGCAATAATTATTGGGGAGAAATCAAACAACAGAAGAGATCCCAATTTCAAGCATCAAAACAATTCACAGATTAAACATCTAATTGCTCCCTTAAACATGCTCTAAAAGGTACCATAAACATTTGACAATGACATGGGTACCAAGAAAATTTATTTCAGTTAAGGCTCAAAAGGAGCAACTAGAGGAAGCTTTCATTCAAAAATCAGAGGCTTGAAAACATGCCTAAAATGCCTTAATCATATTCAAGTGTGTAATAAAAAAAATTCAAGTTTTGAAACGGTTTCAAGTCAAGTTCTAGAGAGCACAATCAAGAGGAACACACTCATACAAGGAGAAGGGGCATAAGAACATGATGAAGTACAAGCCCCAATAAAAGCTCAGGTTTCACATTTAGAAGTTAAAATCAGTGAAAGACATCAAATCAGAGTGCCACATGCTAATCATCAACTTATCAAAAGATTATCCCTATGTACATTAAGAACACTACCTTTAAGCCCATCACAAGAGAAAATAATTGGGTTCCAAATCATTGCAATCTCAAATTTCAACAAAAATGTGGCACACATAGAAAAATTAGGAGGGCAACAAAGCAATTGGGGATAAAATGATGCAAACAAAAACAAAAATTAACACAAAAAGCAAAAACTAAAATGAGATGCAAATCTAAATGCAAAAATGCAAACCCCTTACCCCAAGCTTAAAAACTTACATTGTCCCCAATGTAAAAATTTAAGTTGAAGCAGGGATAAGGAGGAAAGAACTCACCGAAAAACTTGGGTTGCCTCCCAAGAAGCGCTTCTTTAACGTCATTAGCTTGACACTTCAACACCCCTATTAGGGTGGATAATATGTCAGGAAGAAGATTTCTTCCTTCCGCTTCCTTCTTTTTGAGAGAATTCCCATGTACTTGGCATAGGGAAGTAAGTGTTCCCATGCCTCAACAATTATACATTTGGGATATTGTTTCCCCGACTCCTTATCTTGAAGCACATCAAATTCAACTTGCAGATGACCATTCTCTTCAATGACCAAGGGTTGAGCTGTCACATAAATCTCTCTATGCCTCACCCTTGGGTCCTCTTCTATGTCACTATTTTTGTTTTTGAATTCTTCTTCCAATGCCACAATGAAGTTATGTTCAATCTCTATCTCCACTTGCTTCTGCTCAAATTGAGTAATTGCTCTGATAACCTCTCACATTGAACCTCATATCTATCAAATGAATCTTGGTTGGCTCTCATGAATTCAACCAGAACATTTTTGAGGTAAGAGTCTCTGTCATGTGATTCTTCGAATTGAGTTTGAGGATGTGAATCTTCTTCTCCTAAGATACTTTCCATGCAATAATCCCCTTTTTCTTCCACCATGACTAAGAAATCCTCACAATAACCATTTCTATGCTTTCCTTCACAAAAATCACATCTAAGAGGATGCATGCTACAAAAGCAGATATCATCCACCATGACTAATAGATCCTCATCTTCTGGTGATATAACCAAGAAATCCTCACAAGTGCCATTTCTATGAAAAATCCACAAAAATCACATCTAAGAGGCAGCATGCTACAAAAGCTAAGAGAATTATGAGCAACACAACAACTTTATAAGAAGAGAAAAGAAATTTTAATTTTTTTTTTTGGTTTTTTTATTTATAAACAGAAAATAAAAAAAAATAATAATTGTAAAAAGTACTCGTTTGCCTTGTTAAAAATCAATTCAACAAGTAATAAAAGATCGAATCCACAGGGATTGCGATTGATTATTTAACTCAACAAAGTTCGTAACAATTTTGAACGAGAACCAAATCTTGATGTTTGAATAACGAGAACAAAGTATTTGAAATTTAGTAAATAAAAAAATGACTATGGGTTGAATCCTCTTGTTTTCACTCTTATGCATTCAATCTACAACCACCGCAAGTTATTCTATACAAATTGAAGTTCGAATCAACTAAATTAGTTTAAGGACAATCCATTGGCTCATAAACCCTTTACTCTAACTAAAATCCCTTATCCCTTAGGTGATTTATAGTTAGGTTAAGCATTAAGAATAGTGATTCATAAGAACACATAATCACAAAGTTATATTCCTATACTCATCATGACTATGGCTAACAATCTCAGTTCAAGTCTTTCACCTAATTTCCCAATCATCATGAAAAACTCCAAATCGATTCAATAGCGGCCAAGTATCGAAAAACATTAAGCACGGAGAATTGAAAGCTCAATTGAAATGAAATAACTTGCTTTAATATAATAGAATTAACTACATAAGAGTTTCATTAAGATTCATCTAACCCTAGTCTAAAAAGCTTAGTTACTCATAGAGAAAGAAAAGCCAAACCAGAAATTCATGAGAGAATTAATGAAGTGATCGTTCCCAATCCTCCACCGTGCCTCTAAATAACAAAGTTCGAACCCTAGACAAGTCTCTAAAGTGTCTATTTATAGTCTAGGTGAAAAAGAGTAAAAAAAAAGTCCAAAACATGTAAAAACGTAAAATTCTGCGTCCAGGGTGCTGTCGTAGCACGGCTGTGGCGTGAGGCATGGCTAGGCCGTGCTTCATTCTGTTTCTCGCGCTGTTCAGGTGCTGTCGCAACACGATCCTGCTTCCTGACACGGCTAGGTCGTGCTTCATGTTGTTTTGTATTTTTCATCTCTTTAACGTCCGAATTAGCTCAAGGTGTTTTCATGAAAGTTGAAGCTATGGATCTTAGCTTTCCAATGGCACCGACTTTATCTCATTTGGACACCTAAAACTCCAGATATAATTAAAACATTGAACAGTTGTCAGGCTGAGACAACATTATATTATCAACTTGTAGCACAAATTACCCCAACTTATTCCAAGTGATTTTTCTCCTTTTTCCTTAGGACAAATACCTTCCTTTAAGCACAATTGAACCAAAACCAAGTGCATTATTCAAATTAAGCCAAATGCATAAATAACATGGATTAAAATGACTAAAATGACTAAGATGCGATGCAAAACTAACACTAAACTATATACTATTTCGAACGCATCACCCGTTATGCCCTTTGGCAATTTTAACTGCCTCATCTTTTCGATTCCTAGGACAACAGACTAACCGTCATATAGCCGAAATGCACAAAACTCTGAGAATGATATTATCTGTAACAAGATGAATGTTAAGGTTGTGACAACTCACTATAGATATTTGGGATTACCTGTGGTGTTTAGTAGATCCAAGAAAGATGTCTTCTCCTTTGTCGAAGATCGAGTGTGAAAAAGTTAAAGGGTTGGAAAGAGAAGTGTCTTTCTAGAGCTGGGAAAGAGACTCTTATGAAATCTGTGGCCCAAACAATTCTGAATTACATTATGAGTTGCTACAAGATCCCAAAAGGTAGATACAAACAAATTGAGTCTATGCTAGAAATATTGTGGCGGGGCTCCACAGATTCAAGCAGAAAAATCTATTGGCTTAGCTGGAGCAGATTGGGGAGAGCCAAAGGTAGAGTTGGTATGGGCTTTAGGGGATTTACTGATTTCAACAAGGCTCATCTTGGAAAACAATGTTGGAGGCTGATACAAAATGACGATTCTCTTTTGACAAAAATATTCAAGAGTAGATACTTTCCTAGGAGTGAATTTTTGGAAGCGAAAATTGGTCATCAACCAAGCTATGCTTGGAGGAGATTTCTGAGTGCAAAAGAGGTTATCAATGGAGGAGCTAGATGGATTATAGGTGATGGAAACATAGTCAAGATGTGAACTGACAGCTGGTGATCAATGCATTTTAATGCATCTTTTATAGCTTTGCACTTGGTGTTCTTAATTGTGTGTTTTGCCCAACAACTACTTTTTAACATGGTTTTATATCTTTGGGTCATGATTGGGCTTTAGTGGAATTATTTGCTAATTTTCGGATTTTGTTACATCCTGACCCATGTCGCTTCTACAGGCCATAACTTGGGCTATACTTGTCCGATTTCAGTGCTCTTTGTGGCGTCGGAAAGCTAAGAAGCAGAGCTACAATTCTTATGTTGGTACCGAAGCCCAGTTCTGCAGTTTTTAAGGTCGAAAATTCACTTTACTGCTGCAGGCGAGGTTCACTGCGAGTTTTGGATCAATTACTCATGTGATTAGTTGTTATTGGGCTAATTAATCTCTTTTGGGCCCTTCTCTTTGGTCATAAACTTCAGGTTACCTAGGTTAACCTAAGGAGACATTATAAATAGGATTTTTAGAGTCATAGGATTTACCTTTTGATTACTTTAAATCTTTTACCGTTTTAGCAATCTTCTCTCGTTCTCCCCTTCTTAATTTCGTTTCTGTTAATCCTTCCATGGAAGGCTAAGACCATAGATTAATTCACTGGTTAGGGAGTTTTGTTAAGGATCTTGAGGTTTGGATTTTATTATTAATTTCGATTTCTGATTCTAATTCTTTTTCTTTTTAATCCATTGTTTCCTTTGATCATTGTTAGCAATTACGCTTTATTTGTGTTGATGCTTAATCACCCAAATCTCGTTTTTGCCTTCTATTCTTATTATACAATTCGATTTGATCTATTCAAAGTATGTTAAACGCTTGTTTTAATCTGCTGCGAGTAGGGATTAAGAAGAATCTACAACGCTTAGTTATAGGTTTGATTAAATTCGGTTATTAGATTAATTGTGTTCTTGTGAAGCTTGTTCCTTGTTCATAATTAGTCGAATTCTGTGATGTTTAATCCAGTAGGAATTCTTATAGAATTAATTAACGCTTGATTGGTTAATTTTATGTTCAAACAAGACTAGAATCACGAAATAGAATAATCATTTGAAACCCGTGATAGATCCAAATATTAATTACCTTGAACCAGTGGATTAGTCGTTTTTATATATTGATATTTACATCTTTTATAACCTGTTTCTTGAATCAAAATCCCCCCAATTTTATTTCTTTGCGTGTTCTTGTTATTGGTTATTGTTAATTAGAGATCCTTGTGAGACGACCAATGTTAACTGCCTTGTTACTACATTCTTATTTTATTTATTTTGACCCGTGCGCGATAGCGGATCAAATTGGCGCCGTTGCCGGGGATCTTTGATCAATAGTTGCCAATTCAAGGACTCTACTAACGTCTCTAACAATTGGTTTTGTGTTTTTGGTTGTGTTTCAGGTCTTAACATCGGATTTGACATTGATTAGTAAAAAAATCGGTTTTCGATCAACTTGCTCGGATTGCTCCGAAATTTGGCTGGAAAATCCGGAAAAAAATCAAGGATCCAAAGTCCCATATCAGTCATCAGTGACTGATATAGGGAGTAGAGGCTAAAAATCCGAAATTCCATCGTTTAGACCACTTTTTTATTTTTTCGTTTTTTTAAAAAAATCCAAAAAAATTAGCGTAATCTTTATTTGATTTTTAGAGATTTTTGGTGCTATTTTTAGATTTTTTTAGATTTTATTTGATAGGGTTTCTCGATTTCTTTAGTGTTTTAGCAATTAGGACATTGTTGGTATTTTCTTATTTGTTAATTTATGATGCATGACTAGTAATAACATAGGTAGTGATCATATAAGTGATAGTGATAGTGATAGTTATAGCTTATTTAGTCAAATCTTTGATTCTAATTTTGATTCTGATTTTGATTCTGATACAATGGCTGCTAGAACATTAAGGGAACTTGCTGCACCTGATGTCACTTATAATGATTTATGCATTGAATACCCTGATGTTGAGGTGCCTTTTGAGCTTAAATCTGACTTAATACATTTGCTTCCTAAGTTTCATGGTCTTGTAGGTGAAGATCCTCACAAACATCTTAAGGAGTTCCATATTGTATGCTCCACCATGAAACCTCAAGGTGTCCCAGAAGACCACATCAAGCTGAGGGCTTTCCCATTCTCATTGCAAGACACTGCTAAGGACTGGTTGTACTACTTTCAACCAGGTTCTGTGACAAGCTGGAATGAATTGAAGAAGTTGTTTCTGGAGAAATTCTTCCCTGCCTCTAGAGCTGCTTCAATCAGAAAGGAAATATGTGGCATCGTGCGGTGCGAATGAATCTTTGCATGAATACTTGGGAGAGATTCAAAAAGTTGTGTGCAAGTCGCCTCACCATCGATTACGAGCAATTGCTCCTCCGATTTTTATGAAGGCTTGCTGCCTATGGACCGAAACATCATGGATGCTGCTAGCGGAGGAGCACTTGTGGATAAAACCCCAGCAGATGCAAGAAGCCTGATTGAGAACATGTTCATTAATTCTCAGCAATTCACTACCAGAAACAATTCAGTGATGCTGACAAAAGGAGTCAATGAGATACAGGCTGCTGAACACAAGAACTTAGAGACCAGGCTTGATAAACTTGTTTCATTGGTGGAAAAGTTAGCTGTAACTAAAACTTCGAGCAATGAGAGTTTGTGGTATTTGCACCTCTGTAGAGCACCCTACAGATGCATGTCCTACATTGCAGGAGAGTGACAATGCTAATACTCCTCAGGCCTATGCAGCAAATATATTCAATGACAGGCCCCAGCCCAACTATGACCTGTCTTCCAACAGGTACAACCCCAATTGGAGAAACCATCCAAACCTGAGATGGGGTGATGCCTCTACACAGCAGCCCAGGCCACAACCTGCCCCACTGCTAGCCCAGCAGAAATCTGAACCTTCATTGGAAGACCTTGTTAAGCAAATGGCAGTCCAAAATCTCCAATTTCAGCAGAGAACAGATTCAACCATTCAGAATTTAGAGACAAAAATTGGACAGCTAGCAACTTCCATTAATCAGATGCAGTCTCAGGGGTCGGGAAATTTGCCTGCTCAACCAGTAGTGAATCCAAATGTTAGTGCAAATGTCAGTGCAATCACTCAGATCCGAAAAGTCTGTTGACACTCCGTAACCTCCTCCAGCAGAAAATGCAAGTGGCAGCAGCATAAAAAAAGATAAGCCACCTTCTGCACCTACCTCTGCTGATGATGATGATGCACAGCCTATACCACTTCCCTTTCCCCAAAGGGCTGTGATAACTAAGAAGATGATAAGGAAATCTTGGACACGTTTAGGAAGGTTGAAGTTAATATACCTCTCCTTGAGGCGATTAAGCAGATTCCAAGATATGCAAAGTTCCTCAAAGAGCTGTGCACACACAAAAGGAGGAGGAGGCTGAAGGGAAATGAAAAGGTCAACATGAGTCGTAATGTTTCTGCACTCATACAACCCATGATGCCCAAAAAGTGCAAGGATCCAGGAATTTTTACTATTCCATGTACCATAGGCGAAAGTAAATTTGAAAATGCCATGCTGGATTTAGGTGCTTCCATTAATGTGATGCCTACATCTATTTTTAACTCTCTGGCTCTTGGACCTTTGCAGAATACAAGTGTTGTTATTCAGTTGGCAAACAGGAGCAATGCTCACCCTACTGGACTTGTGGAGGACGTACTTGTTAAGGTTAATGACTTGGTTTTTCCTACAGATTTTTACATTCTGGACATGGAGGGAGAGACACAATCCAGCAGGGCACCTATCATCCTAGGCAGACCATTCCTAAAAACAGTAAGAACCAAGATTGATGTCCATGCTGGAACACTCTCCATGGAATTTGGGGATAGCATAGTTAAATTTAACATCTTTAATGCTACTATGAAGCATCCCATGGAAGAGCCTTCTCTTTTTCAAATAGAAGTACTTGTTGACTTAGTTGAAGATACTCATTCTGATGTTACAAATTGCATGGTTGTGCCTGTTAATGTTACAAATGATATTGCTACACTGCAAGCTTCTGATGTAACTCCATCCACCAAGATACTTCCCTCCATTGAGCAGAAGAAGGATGTTGTGAAGAAGAAGAAAATCAAACACTTCCATGTTTTCCATTCTCGCCTTAAAATCATGGCAGGTAAGCTTCGATCCAAGTGGATTGGCCCTTTTGTTGCAACTAGCACTTTTCCTTATGATGCAAAGGGAATAAAAAGTGAAGCCACCAGTAAAGTCTTCAAAGACAATGGACACCGCCTCAAGCTTTTCCATGAGAGCCCTGCACTTGAAGAGGAGACTGTAGAAGAGCTCCACTTGAAAAAGCCACCTTGAAGAGGGAGTTTTCTTTCCTTACTCCTTACTCTTATTTTATACTTGTTGCTTACATTGAGGACAATGTGTGATTTAAGTGTGGGGGAGATCTTTTAGCGTAGTTTTGTTTTTGTTTTTTGTTTTGAGTTTTTTGTTATTATAAAAAAAAAATTGCATGCATTTTCATTGGATTTCTTGGTTTATATGAGTGGGGAGTGATTTCACTATTCTAGGACTACATGTCTTGTGGCATGATATGGATGACTTCCTTGCATTCTTAGTGTGATAAGTTGGATTGGAATACTAAATTGTGCATCATTTGTGATAGATCATTGTCCTTGGTGAGATTTGGGCCTTATAATGGATGGAATACATTTTGTCATTCTCTTTCTTTCTTGTGTGATTTCACTCATGATTGTTGGTTACTCTAGAACTTGACTTGACTCTTGTTAAAACTCTTGTTCACATGCATGCATTGAAATGATCTAGGCAATTTTTGTTCTTTTTAGCCACTAGCCAAATAAGCCTACCTTGCAATTATCCCTTTGTTTAGCCCCTTTGAGCCTATTTATCCCATTCTTTGTTATATAGCTCATTACAAGCCTAAAAGTGTAAAACCATGATATGACTCAATCTTAGGGGATAAATGAGCTTTGTTGTTTTGGAATTATCTTAATAATAAATATTGCATAAGTGTGGGGGGCTCAAGAATGTGGTTGTGTTAGAATATCTAATGTTGTGCTCTATTGGAAATTTGGCAAGTGCAAAAAAAAATACAGAAAAATAATAAAAATAAAATAGTGGGCACAACATTTGGTTTAAAAAAAAGAAAAGGAAAAAAATGAAAAGTGTGAAAGTAGAAAAATGGATTGAAATTTGGTTGAATTGCCCCCATGATTATTTGGCAATTGTTTTTCATTGCTCCTCTATCCTCTTTGATTTTATAGCCTAGTTACCCCTTTCAATTATCTCACCTTGACCTTGGCCCCATTATAACCTTAATAAAGACTTTTTGATCTTTGTGTGCATGTGTTTCAAGTGTGGATGTTAGAGTCTTGTCAAGCCTATGGTAGTGCTAGCTTTCATGATGTGCTTTGAGTATAAACACTAGCCAAGATACTTGAGAGTTTGAGAGAACTTTATTTCTTGTGAGAATTCTATTACTTTTGATGCACTCTTTGGTTATTCTATCCTCTTGTTTGCTTTGAAAGTAATAAGATGTTGTTCATGATTGCCATGAGTCCTTGAAACCTTGAATGAGCATTTTGCTAGCCACTATGCATCCTTGGGATTCATTGGAAATGCATCTTTGCTTTGTTTTTTACCATGAGTTTTGCTCGAAGTGCAAAAGCTTAAGTGTGGGGGAATTTGATCAATGCATTTTAATGTATCTTTTATAGCTTTGCACTTGGTGTTCTTAATTGTGTGTTTTGCCCAACAATTAATTTTTAACATGGTTTTATATCTTTGGGTCTTGATTGGGCTTTAGTGGAATTATTTGCTAATTTTCGGATTTTGTTACATCCTGACTCATGTCGCTTATACAGGCCATAACTTGGGCTATACTTGTCCGATTTCAGTGCTCTTTTCGGCGTCGGAAAGCTAAGAAGCAGAGCTACAATTCTTATGTTGGCACCGAAGCCCAGTTCTGCCGTTTTGAAGGTCGAAAATCCACTTTACTGCTACAGGCGAGGTTCACTGCGAGTTTTGGATCAATTACTCATGTGATTAGTTGTTATTGGGCTAATTAATCTCTTTTGGGCCCTTCTCTTTGGTCATAAACTTCAGGTTACCTAGGTTAACCTAAGGAGACATTATAAATAAGATTTTTATAGTCTTAGGATTTACCTTTTGATTACTTTAAATCTTTTGCCGTTTTAGCAATCTTTTCTCGTTCTCCCCTTCTTAATTTCGTTTCTGTTAATCCTTCCATGGAAGGCTAAGACCATAGATTAATTCACTGGTTAGGGAGTTTTGTTAAGGATCTTGAGGTTTGGATTTTATTATTAATTTCGATTTCTGATTCTAATTCTTTTTCTTTTTAATCCATTGTCTCCTTTGATCATTGTTAGCAATTACGCTTTATTTGTGTTGATGCTTAATCACCCAAATCTCGTTTTTGCCTTCTATTCTTATTATACAATTCGATTTGATCTATTCAAAGTATGTTAAACGCTTGTTTTAATCTGCTGCGAGTAGGGATTAAGAAGAATCTACAACGCTTAGTTATAGGTTTGATTAAATTCGGTTATTAGATTAATTGTGTTCTTGTGACGCTTGTTCCTTGTTCATAATTAGTCGAATTCTGTTATGCTTAATCCAGTAGGAATTCTTATAGAATTAATTGACGCTTGATTGGTTAATTTTATGTTCAAACAAGAATAGAATTACGAAATAGAATAATCATTTGAAACCCGTGATAGATCCAAATATTAATTACCTTGAACCAGTGGATTAGTCGTTTTTATATATTGATATTTACATCTTTTATAACCTGTTTCTTGAATCAAAATCCCCCCAATTTTATTTCTTTGCGTGTTCTTGTTATTGGTTATTGTTAATTAGAGATCCTTGTGAGACGACCAAGGTTAACTGCCTTGTTACTACATTCTTATTTTATTTATTTTGACCCGTGCTCGACAGCGGATCACTGGCTGCCAGAATAAGCTTCCTTCAAAGTTTGTAGCCCAGTTAACTCCCTCTGCGAAGATGCAAGAGTGTGTGAACTCATTGATGAAGATACAAAGCAATGGAGGAGAGACCTTGTCTTCAATGTTTTCAACCAATATGAAGCAAGGCAAATCTTGAACATTCCCATTTCAATTAGGCTCCCAGCAGATAAATTAATTTGGCATTGGAAGAGACATGGACACTACATTGTGCGTTCTGCATATCATCTGCTGAGTGAAGGTAAAATCTTGCAAATTCCTGAACCCTCAAATGATAGGAATCAAGATATATAGAAAGCTATTTGGAAGATGCAATTGCCAAATTGTATCCGCAATTTTCTGTGGAGACTAGCTAGGAATATCCTACCAACTAGAAGCAATTTGGGGAAAAAAGGAATGCACATAGAGATGTTATGCCCACTGTGTTATGCAGAGAATGAATGCCAACATAATCTATTTATGCACTATTATTTCACTCAACTGGTTTGGTTCACTTTGAGGACCTGATCATTGAATCTGATGCAGAGGTTGTTGTGAACATGGTTATCAAATCGGGATACGTATCGTGAATCGTTGGCCCTATTTTTTGAATCATGTATCGTATCGTTTTATGAATCGTAAGATACATGAACATTAAGAATATGTTATTTTAAAGTAAATATAAGTAACATAAACAAAAAACATTGATATATGAAGTTCAAAATAATCCAAAATTCAAGTGAAATATCACGTAGGCAGTAGGAGTGAAACAATTTAAGAAGGAAGTAATAATAATATTTCCTCTACACTACGGGTTACACACATATGGGGACCAAAGTTTGACAAAACAGAGATACAAATAGAGAATACCAAAGAAAGAACTCAAAAATATAAAAAGAGACTAAAATAAATCAAAAAAAGTTTATTAATATTTTTTATTTATATACATATATTTAAATATTAATATAAATATTTTATATTATAAAACAGGTTGAATAATATAAAATAAGAGAGGTATGTAGGAGAGGTTGATTAACATAAAATAAGAGAGGTTTGTTAGTTACTGTACATACTACATAGTAGTACTACGGAAGTAGGAGAGCCATTTTATAAAATAAAAAATCAAAAGAAAAGAAAGAAGATAAAGAGAGTCAAAAAGGTGCCTGGAAAGTCTAAACTCTTTGTGACTACGCGTGAGAGGAACCCCATAGGCCCACACTCCATCCAGTCAAAGTCTTATCTCTCTTAACCATTGCTACTGTTTTTGCGTCTTCCCCAACGTGAGCTTCTCGAACAATCTCATCCTTTCGGCTTTGTAATCTTCACCAGAGAGGCAGAGAATAGTGGTCGTCGGGAAGAGAAGCCCCCTTTTGGACCCTGATTCGGGTCGGGTCGCATGCACAAGTCCCTTTTTACTTCGCGTTTCATGCGCTTTCCTTTGCGTTTCGACAGTGTCCGGAATCGGACGATTCATCTCTGTCTCGCGATTCAGCGATTCACGGCGCGATTCATGCGATTCAGCCACCGATTCATGACCAAAACGATTGTTCATGCGATTTGCATCGCCAGCTACCTTTTCTATCGCGTATCGCGAGTCGTATCGCACGATACAGACGATACTAACTACACTGGTTGTGAATTGCTTTTATGATAAGAACAAGCTAATTGAGATAGACAACATCATTCTGGACTGCCAAGAATTGGTCTCAGCTACGCAGAATGCTAGAATCCATGCCATCCGTAGGTGCAAAAATTCTATTGCACATGGACTTGTGAAGGTTGCAAAGGAGCTAACAACAAATGTTTGGACTGAATCTGTCCCTTGTCAAATTGATTCTGAACTCTTTTATGATCAATGAATGAATTTCTCCTTGTCAAAAAAAGGACAACCGACTAAACAACACAAAAAATTTAAAACATCCAAATGCACATAAGAGACTGGGCATAGCCCAATAAAAAATGCGGACAGATGGGCGCGGGTTGTGCTCGTCAGTTCACTAGTAATTTAATAAAAAAATTATCTAGTCACATCAAAGCCTGATTTCAAGTGACAAATGTCAAAACGTAAATTTCTTTTATTTAGCATTTTATTAATTACTTTCTATTTTACACAAGATATATAATATTTCCATTGAGCCCATAGTTGAGCAAATGAATCATCAACCAATGTCGTTATAAAGTGACTAAAGGGTATAAGAAGAATGAATCCATAAAGAATTAGGCACACTAAGCTTAAGATAGGAGTAAAACTAGATGAATTAAGTGACTAATAATCAAGAACTCGTGAATTTGTTGCTGGCTTAGTTCTAATTTATCACAATTTTAGCTAAATAGCAAAAACTATCTCGGTCAGAATCCGAATAATATTCTTTTGGGATACTTTTCATTAACTTAAGAATAGATTCTCGTTAATAATAGATTTTGGGATACTTTTCATTAATAATAGATTCTCGTTTTATAAATAATTTTTTAATAATTTATAAATTGAATATATTAATAAACTAGTAAAAGACCCGTGCATACGCACGGATTCGCGGTGTTGATAGATAAAAATTTACTTGTAGGTTAACTAAAGGTGATGACCATTTTGTGTGTAAAAATCAGTCCAAAAATCATTATGGAATGACACTATAATTGTTAATATAGGGCACTGCAATTTTTGTCCAAAATGTAATTTATAACAATGTGCTCTAATATAATTAACCATAATTTTGGTTCACTGGTCAACAAAATGTAATTTATAACGATGAATATATTTAAATTAAAAGTATTACAATAAGAGCTGATTCTGATACATTTCAAATAGCAGTAGGTAACAAAATATATGCAAAGTGACCGTAGAAACAAAATATCCAAGTAACTGAAGCCAATAGCCCTACTGACAACCCTATAAAAATAACAGATATGGAATGCATTAAATTCTGTATGTATGATAGAATCCATTAATTTTATTGCAATTATCAAATTACTATAATAATAATATTCATACCTCTGGAAACTCATAAAGAGGTTATAGATGGAGTAGCTTTAAGGCCTGCAAAATAATCCTGTAGATACGATCATAATTCATGTTAGAACAGCTCAGTAACAATTCTTCAAAGATGTAAACATGCTTAATAATAATGGATATAGCAAGCCATTGTGGAAACATGTCATTTTGAAAGGTACCACAAAAAGGCAGTAGAAAGACTTGAATCTAGTGACTTTGAAACTATACTGCACTGCTACACAAAACCTGTTAAATAAAAAAAATTAATGAGCAGAAAGAATTTATTATCATTCTCAATTTGGTTGATAGTTGAATGTAGAGATACTAACTTGCTAGAGGTTTTGGAAAACCTCTTTGAAGACAACATTTGTGGTTGTGCTCAGCGGATTTTTTTCTTTATCATGTATTAATATCTTCAATCAAGAGTTCTGTCGACTGTTGAGAAATACTCCAAGAATTCTGTCGAGATCAACACCAAGAGTTCTGTCGAGAACTTCAACACCAAGAGTTCTGTCGAGATCAACACCGGGTGTTCTGTCGAGATCAACATCAACTTCAACACCAAGAGTTATGTCGAGTTTTGTCGAGATCAACACCGGGTGTTCTGTCGACATCAACATGAAGAGTTCTGTCGAGAACTTCAACACCAAGAGTTCTGTCGAGAACTCTTGATGTTGATGTCGACAGAACACCCGGTGTTGATCTCGACAGAACTCGACAGAACTCTTGGTGTTGAAGTTCTCGACAGTACTCTTGATGTTGATCTCGACAGAACACTCGGTGTTGATCTCGATAGAACTGTTATATATGTAGGAGATCAACACCAAGAGTTCTGTTGAGAACTTCAACACCAAGAGTTTTGTCGAGATCAACACCGGGTGTTCTGTCGAGATCAACATCAACTTCAACACCAAGAGTTCTGTCGAGTTTTGTCGAGATCAACACCGGGTGTTCTGTCGACATCAACATGAAGAGTTCTGTCGAGAACTTCAACACCAAGAGTTCTGTCGAGAACTCTTGATGTTGATGTCGACGTAACACCCTGTTGATCTCGGCGTAACTCGGCGTAACTCTTGGTGTTGAAGTTGTCGGCGTAACTCTTGATCTCGACGTAACACTCGGTGTTGATCTCGTAGGCTGTTGGTGTTGAAGTTCTCGACAGAACTCTTGGTGTTGATCTCGACAGACATTTTTTTTTTTACCTAAGTCGAGATTGACATTCGCGACACCTACATATATATTTTTTTTTTAATTTTTTACCTAAGTCGAGATTGACATTCTCGACTCCTACATATATATATATATATATATATATATATATATATATATATATATATATATATATATTTTTTATTTTTTTTTATTTTTTTTGTTGCCTAAGTCGAGATTGACATTCCCGACTCCTACATATATATATATATTTTGCCTAAGTCGAGATAGACATTCTCGACACCTACATATATATTTTTTTTAATTTTTTGCCTAAGTCTAGATTGACATTCTCGACTCCTACATATATATATATATATAATTTTTTTTTTGCCTAAGTCGAGATTGACATTCTCGACTCCTACATATATATATATATATTTAATGTTACAAGCCATTTACACCGGGTGTTATGTCGAGATCAACATCAACTTCAACACCAAGAGTTCTGTCGAGTTCTGTCGAGATCAACAGCGGGTGTTCTGTCGACATCAACTTCAAGAGTTCTGTCGAGAACTTCAACACCAAGAGTTTTGTCGAGAACTCTTGATGTTGATGTCGACAGAACACCCGGTGTTGATCTAGACAGAACTCGACAGAACTCTTGGTGTTGAAGTTCTCGACAGAACTCTTGATGTTGATCTCGACAGAACACTCGGTGTATTCTATCCAGATTAAACAAATCTATTACCTTCTTTAACATCAAAGAATTCCTAAAATCCTTGTCCCAAAAAAACTATATTGGAATCCCAATCTATAAACATAATAAAGCCAGCTCCTATATGCCCTGCACAACAAAAGCAAAACACCACATTTAATGTTGGGCCTGTGTGGCACTATGCTTGGCCCATTTGTTCTATGCGTTTCAGTCTGGCCCATGTTGGTTTGTTCCTCTTTTCTTTTCCCTCGGGTAGTGCTTTGGTTAAAAAACAGTTTGTTAAATTCTGTTTTTCTGTTGCTTTAGCTGTTATGTTAGTTAGTTATCTGGCTGTTATATAAAGCCTCATTAGGTCTTTGTGTAGAGAGAGTCTTTTGATTAATTCACTGTATTTTCTGAGAGGAAAGAAAGAGAGGCTGAGAGCTAAACACTTGTGAGAGTGCAGGGAGGGGAAAATCGCTGAGAGTAGAACAAGGTTCTGTTGTGATGGCTCCTTGCATGTACATTCTCCACTGATAGTGATCTTTGAGCTCGGATTCAGTCCCCCAGACGTAGGAGTTGTTTGCTCCGAACTGGGTTACCAATCTTGGTGTTAATTCTTCTTTAACTCTTCTCTGTTTTACAATTGCTTTCAATCTTGCAGTGCCATAACAGTGCCATATCATCTCGCTATACTAAGATCTGATTGTTTTATCGCATTCATTTTGATTTGTGCACATGCTTAAGGATCTTGTTATTTCATCGATTGCATTGGTACTGTTTCTATTGTTGTTCTTTGTTTTGCAGACAACAAGTCCATTATTCGATCTTGGTAACAACAACTGTATCGAGCGATTCTGCACCTTGAAGGAGATGGCATCAACCAAGTATGATGTGGAGAAATTCACAGGCAAGAATGACTTTGGGTTATGGAGGCTCAAGATGAAAGCCTTGTTAGTGCAACAAGGGCTCGGTGAGGCACTTGCTGGTGAAGATAAATTGCCAGCAACTCTAACAGCAAGTGAGAAGAAGGAACTCATGGAGAAAGCCCACAGCTTCTTGATTCTCAGCCTTGGTGACAAGCCTCTGTGAGAAGTGTCAAAGGAGAAGACAGCAGCAACTATTTGGCTCAAGCTTGAGACCTTGTACATGACCAAATCATTAGCCAACCGGTTATACCTTAAGCAAAGGCTTTACACCTTCAAGATGCAATCTGGCAGATCTGTGGAAGAACATATAGATGACTTCAACAAGATCATTCTTGATCTTGAGAACATTGATGTCAAGATCGATGATGAAGACCAAGCTTTACTCCTGGTTAGTTCTCTGCCCAGTCATTATGAAAACCTAAGTGATACTCTTGTCTATGGGAAGGACACTTTGTCTTTAGATGATGTGCAATCTGCACTTATATCTAAAGAACTGAAAAGAAAGTCAGAAGCAAGTGGTGATCAAAATGGAGAAGGGTTGTTCATAAAGGGGAAATCTGAGAAGAAAGGAAACAAGCAGAAGAACAAGTTCAAGGCTAAAGACAAGTCAAAGCTGAAATGTTTTCAATGCAAGAAAGAAGGCCATTTCAAAAGGGATTGTCCTGAGTTGAAGAATGTTAAGAAGAAATCTGGAAAAGGTGAAGATGCTGGAACAGTTTCTGTTGCAGAGGAATGCTACCATGATGCTGATGTGTTAATGGCCACTACATCCATTAATAAAGACCATTGGGTGCTTGATTCGGGTTGCTCATTTCATATGACCCCTAACAAGGAATGGTTGTTTGGATATAGAGATATCAATGGAGGGAAAGTGGTTATGGGAAATGACACTGTGTGCAAGATTGTTGGCATGGGTTCCATTAGGCTCAAGATTGAAGATGGGACAGAGAAAGTTCTTGGCTGTGTGAGATTTGTTCCTGGTTTAAAGAGAAATCTGATTTCTCTTGGTATGCTAGAAGAATCTGGTTGCTGTTATAATGCTGAGAATGGAATGCTCAAGGTTACAAGAGGTTCATGTGTTGTGATGAAAGGTTACAGGGAGCATGGAATATACATTCTAAAAGGGCATGCAATCACTGGGAATGCTGCCTCGGTTACTGCCAGCACTGATCAAACCAGTTTGTGGCATCAAAGGCTTGGTCATATAAGCCTAAGAGGATTGAAACTGCTTGGTAAAAGTGGGGTGCTTGGTGAAGACAGCATTGGTGACCTGAAATTTTGTGAACATTGCATATATGGCAAGATGCATAGGGTCAAATTCTCCATGGGACAGCATACCACAGAAGGACCACTCGATTACATTCACAGTGACCTTTGGGGGCCTGCCAAGGTTCCATCTCATGGAGGTAACATGTATTTCATATCCTTTCTTGATGATTATAGTAGGAAAGTGTGGATTTATCTTTTAAAAACAAAAGATGAAGCTTTTAAAACTTTTAAGGAATGGAAAATACTTGTTGAAACTCAAACTAGTAGGAAAGTTAAAAACCTAAGAACTG
Source organism: Calophaca sinica (assembly GCA_037113605.1). NCBI lineage: Eukaryota > Viridiplantae > Streptophyta > Magnoliopsida > Fabales > Fabaceae > Calophaca > Calophaca sinica. The sequence continues at coordinate 105,912,670 of CM073735.1, read as the reverse complement.
ATAATGGGCTTGAATTTTGTGGAAATGAGTTCACTAACTTTTGTAAGACTAATGGCATTAATAGGCACAAGACTGTTAGGCATACACCACAACAAAATGGTTTAGCTGAAAGAATGAATAGAACTTTGCTTGAAAGAATGAGATGCCTTTTGTCTAATGCTGGTATGCCTATTAAGTTTTGGGGGGAGGCTATGAATACTGCATGTTATTTGATTAACTTGTCCCCTTCTACTGCTATTAATCTTAAAACACCTCAAGAAATGTGGTCTGGAAAATTGGCTAATTACCATCATTTAAAGGTGTTTGGTTGTGTTGCTTATTTTCATGTTAATGAGGGTAAACTTGTCCCAAGGGCAAAGAAAGGTTTCTTTGTTGGCTACCCTGCAGGTATTAAAGGTGTCAAGATATGGTGTCCACAAGAAGGAAAATGCATCATCAGTAGAGATGTCAAATTCCAAGAAGATGAATTGTTCAAGGCTCATAGGACTCCTGAAGATCTATCTAAAGATCTGAGAGACTTGGAGAGATTTGAACTTGAGGTGGAGCACCAGAGGACAGGTACTACTGCAGCACCAGAACCAAATGTTGTTGTGCCAGAAACAGATGCCATGGCACCTGAAGATGCAGATCCTGCAGAAGAATCAGAAACAGAACAGGCAGAACAGCCACCTGGGCATCATGATTTGTAGGGTTACATGCTATCAAGGGATAGGGAAAGAAGAGACATAAGAGAACCTCAAAGATTTGGCTATGCTGACATGATCAGCTATGCTTTTCAAGCTGCAGAACAGTTGGACAGTGATGAGCCAGTTAACTTTCAAGATGCTGTCAAATGCAAGGACAACCAGAAATGGATGCTTGCGATGACTGAAGAACTGCAATCCGTAGAGAAAAACAGAACCTGGGTTCTAGTTCCTAAGCCTAAAGGGACTAGAATTGTTGGAAGCAAATGGATTTATAAGAAGAAGGAAGGTGCTACACCTAGTGAACCACCTAGATTCAAAGCTAGGCTAGTAGCTAAGGGATTCACTCAAAAGGAGGGAATAGACTACAATGAAATATTCAGCCCTGTGGTCAAGCACACATCTATTTGGATTCTTTTATCCATTGTTGCTCATTATGACTTGGAACTTGAGCAAATGGATGTGAAGACTGCCTTCCTCCACGGAGATCTTGAGGAGTCAATATACATGAGACAACCGACTGGTTTTGAAGTTCCAGGCAAGGAAGATTGGGTTTGCCATTTGAAGAAATCTCTTTATGGTCTCAAGCAATCCCCTAGGCAGTGGTATCTTAGATTTGACTCATTTATGTTAAAGCACAATTATGTGAGGAGCACCTATGATTGTTGTGTATACTTCAAACAATTGCAAAACAGCACATATATCTATTTGTTGTTATATGTAGATGATATGTTGCTTGCTTGCAAGGAAATGAGTCAAATAAGGCTGCTCAAGGATCAGCTCAAACAGGATTTTGAGATGAAAGATTTGGGGGCAGCAAGGAAAATTCTGGGTATGGAGATTGTTAGAGACAGAGGCAGTAGAAAACTAATTGTTACTCAGAAGAATTACCTTGAGAAGGTAGTGAAGAGGTTCAATATGAATGAGGCAAGGTCAACTAGTACACCATTGGCAGCTCATTTCAAATTGTCTTCTGATCTGTCTCCAAAAACTAAGGAAGACAGAAACTCAATGCAGAAAATTCCTTATGCAAGTGCCATAGGCAGCATCATGTATGCTATGGTATGTTGCAGGCCAGACATAGCTCAAGCAGTGAGTGTAACCAGCAGGTTTATGGGTAATCCGGGCAAGGTTCATTGGGAGGCAGTTAAATGGGTGCTCAGGTACATCAAGGGAAGCAAAAACACTGGTTTAGTGTATGCAGCAAAGAAGGAAATGTAATCAGCAGGTGCAAGGTTTTGTGGACTCGACTATGCAGAGATCTAGATAAAAGAAGGTCACTTATCTTGGTTATGTGTTCACCCTCTTTGGAAACACTGTCAGTTGGAGATCATGTCTGCAGCACATTGTGGCTCTCTCAACCACAGAAGCAGAGTATGTGTCCCTAACCGAGGCAGTCAAAGAGGCACTGTGGCTGAATGGTATTGTATCTGAATTGGGCATAAATCAAGACTGTGAGCATCAATTGTGATAGTCAAAGTGCTATACATTTGAGTAAAAATCAAATGTATCATGAGAGGACAAAACACATAGATGTGAGGTACCACTTCATTAGAGACATTGTTGATAAAGGCAAGGTGGAGGTTGTGAAGGTTCACACCACTGAGAACCCAGCTGACATGCTCACTAAAGTTGTTCCTCTTAGCAAGTTCAAGCATTGCTTGGACTTGCTAAATGTCAAGGTTGATTGATGACTGATTTTGGACTGTGAAATCCGGCTTGAGAAGATCATGGTTTTTTGGCCAATCATTTGAGTGCCAAGGTGGAGATTTGTTGGGCCTGTGTGGCACTATGCTTGGCCCATTTGTTCTATGCGTTTCAGTCTGGCCCATGTGGGTTTGTTCCTCTTTTCTTTTCCCTCGGGTAGTGCTTTGGTTAAAAAAAACAGTTTGTTAAATTCTATTTTTCTGTTGCTTTAGCTGTTATGTTAGTTAGTTATCTGGCTGTTATATAAAGCCTCACTAGGTCTTTGTGTAGAGAGAGTCTTTTGATTAATTCACTGTATTTTCTGAGAGGAAAGAAAGAGAGGCTGAGAGCTAAACACTTGTGAGAGTGCAGGGAGGGGAAAATCGCTGAGAGTAGAACAAGGTTCTGTTGTGATGGCTCCTTGCATGTACATTCTCCACTGATAGTGATCTTTGAGCTCGGATTCAGTCCCCCAGACGTAGGAGTTGTTTGCTCCGAACTGGGTTACCAATCTTGGTGTTAATTCTTCTTTAACTCTTCTCTGTTTTACAATTACTTTCAATCTTGCAGGTGCCATAACAGGTGCCATATCATCTGCTATACGGCACTGATTGTTTTACTGCATTCATTTTGATTTGTGCACATGCTTAAGGATCTTGTTATTTCATCGATTGCATTGGTACTGTTCTATTGTTGTTCTTTGTTTTGCAGATTAACAAGTCCATTATTCGATCTTGGTAACAACAACTGGTATCAAAGCCAGTTGCAGACCTTGAAGGAGATGGCATCAACCAAGTATGATGTGGAGAAATTCACAGGCAAGAATGACTTTGGGTTATGGAGGCTCAAGATGAAAGCCTTGTTAGTGCAACAAGGGCTCGGTGAGGCACTTGCTGGTGAAGATAAATTGCCAGCAACTCTAACAGCAAGTGAGAAGAAGGAACTCATGGAGAAAGCCCACAGCTTCTTGATTCTCAGCCTTGGTGACAAGCCTCTGTGAGAAGTGTCAAAGGAGAAGACAGCAGCAACTATTTGGCTCAAGCTTGAGACCTTGTACATGACCAAATCATTAGCCAACCGGTTATACCTTAAGCAAAGGCTTTACACCTTCAAGATGCAATCCGCGGATCTGTGAAAGAACATATAGATGACTTCAACAAGATCATTCTTGATCTTGAGAACATTGATGTCAAGATCGATGATGAAGACCAAGCTTTACTCCTGGTTAGTTCTTCGCCTACCATTATGAAAACCTAAGTGATACTCTTGTCTATGGGAAGGACACTTTGTCTTTAGATGATGTGCAATCTGCACTTATATCTAAAGAACTGAAAAGAAAGTCAGAAGCAAGTGGTGATCAAAATGGAGAAGGGTTGTTCATAAAGGGGAAATCTGAGAAGAAAGGAAACAAGCAGAAGAACAAGTTCAAGGCTAAAGACAAGTCAAAGCTGAAATGTTTTCAATGCAAGAAAGAAGGCCATTTCAAAAGGGATTGTCCTGAGTTGAAGAATGTTAAGAAGAAATCTGGAAAAGGTGAAGATGCTGGAACAGTTTCTGTTGCAGAGGAATGCTACCATGATGCTGATGTGTTAATGGCCACTACATCCATTAATAAAGACCATTGGGTGCTTGATTCGGGTTGCTCATTTCATATGACCCCTAACAAGGAATGGTTGTTTGGATATAGAGATATCAATGGAGGGAAAGTGGTTATGGGAAATGACACTGTGTGCAAGATTGTTGGCATGGGTTCCATTAGGCTCAAGATTGAAGATGGGACAGAGAAAGTTCTTGGCTGTGTGAGATTTGTTCCTGGTTTAAAGAGAAATCTGATTTCTCTTGGTATGCTAGAAGAATCTGTTCTTTGTTATAATCTTTGAGAATGGAATGCTCAAGGTTACAAGAGGTTCATGTGTTGTGATGAAAGGTTACAGGGAGCATGGAATATACATTCTAAAAGGGCATGCAATCACTGGGAATGCTGCCTCGGTTACTGCCAGCACTGATCAAACCAGTTTGTGGCATCAAAGGCTTGGTCATATAAGCCTAAGAGGATTGAAACTGCTTGGTAAAAGTGGGGTGCTTGGTGAAGACAACATTGGTGACCTGAAATTTTGTGAACATTGCATATATGGCAAGATGCGTAGGGTCAAATTCTCCATGGGACAAAGATACCACGTAGGACCACTCGATTACATTCACGGTGACCTTTGGGGGCCTGCCAAGGTTCCATCTCATGGAGGTAATGTATTTCATAACCTTTCTTGATGATTATAGTAGGAAAGTGTGGATTTATCTTTTAAAAACAAAAGATGAAGCTTTTAAAACTTTTAAGGAATGGAAAATACTTGTTGAAACTCAAACTAGTAGGAAAGTTAAAAACCTAAGAACCGATAATGGGCTTGAATTTTGTGGAAATGAGTTCACTAACTTTTGTAAGACTAATGGCATTAATAGGCACAAGATCATAGGCATACACCACAACAAAATGGTTTAGTGAAAGAATGAATAGAACTTTGCTTGAAAGAATGAGATGCCTTTTGTCTAATCTTTGGTATGCCTATTAAGTTTTGGGGGAGGCTATGAATCTTGCATGTTATTTGATTAACTTGTCCCCTTCATCGCTATTAATCTTAAAACACCTCAAGAAATGTGGTCTGGAAAATTGGCTAATTACCATCATTTAAAGGTGTTTGGTTGTGTTGCTTATTTTCATGTTAATGAGGGTAAACTTGTCCCAAGGGCAAAGAAAGGTTTCTTTGTTGGCTACCCTGCAGGTATTAAAGGTGTCAAGATATGGTGTCCACAAGAAGGAAAATGCATCATCAGTAGAGATGTCAAATTCCAAGAAGATGAATTGTTCAAGGCTCATAGGACTCCTGAAGATCTATCTAAAGATCTGAGAGACTTGGAGAGATTTGAACTTGAGGTGGAGCACCAGAGGACAGGTACTACTGCAGCACCAGAACCAAATGTTGTTGTGCCAGAAACAGATGCCATGGCACCTGAAGATGCAGATCCTGCAGAAGAATCAGAAACAGAACAGGCAGAACAGCCACCTGGGCATCATGATTTGTAGGGTTACATGCTATCAAGGGATAGGGAAAGAAGAGACATAAGAGAACCTCAAAGATTTGGCTATGCTGACATGATCAGCTATGCTTTTCAAGTCTGAAACAGTTGGGCGATGATGAGCCGCTTAACTTTCAAGATCTTTGTCAAATGCAAGGACAACCGAGAAATGGATGCTTGCGATGATCAAGAACTGCAATCCTTAGAGAAAAAGCAGAACCTGGTTCTAGTTCCTAAGCCTAAAGGGACTAGAATTGTTGGAAGCAAATGGATTTATAAGAAGAAGGAAGGTGCTACACCTAGTGAACCACCTAGATTCAAAGCTAGGCTAGTAGCTAAGGGATTCACTTAAAAGGAGGAATAGACTACAATGAAATATTCAGCCGTGGTCAAGCACACATCTATTTGGATTCTTTTATCCATTGTTGCTCATTATGACTTGGAACTTGAGCAAATGGATGTGAAGACCGCTTCCTCCACGGAGATCTTGAGGAGTCAATATACATGAGACAACCGACTGGTTTTGAAGTTCCGTGCAAGGAAGATTGGGTTTGCCATTTGAAGAAATCTCTTTATGGTCTCAAGCAATCCCTAAGCGTTGGTATCTTAGATTTGACTCATTTATGTTAAAGCACAATTATGTGAGGAGCACCTATGATTGTTGTGTATACTTCAAACAATTGCAAAACAAAGACATATATCTATTTGTTGTTATATGTAGATGATATGTTGCTTGCTTGCAAGGAAATGAGTCAAATAAGGCTGCTCAAGGATCAGCTCAAACAGGATTTTGAGATGAAAGATTTGGGGGCAAAGAAGGAAAATTCAGGTATGGAGATTGTTAGAGAGGCGAGCGAGAAAACTAATTGTTACTCAGAAGAATTACCTTGAGAAGGTAGTGAAGAGGTTCAATATGAATGAGGCAAGGTCAACTAGTACACCATTGGCAGCTCATTTCAAATTGTCTTTTGATCTGTCTCCAAAAACTAAGGAAGACAGAAACTCAATGCAGAAAATTCCTTATGCAAGTGCCATAGGCAGCATCATGTATGCTATGGTATGTTGCAGGCCAGACATAGCTCAAGCAGTGAGTGTAACCAGCAGGTTTATGGGTAATCCGGCAAGGTTCATTGGGAGGCGATTAAATGGGTGCTCAGTACATCAAGGGAAGCAAAACACCTGGTTTAGTGTATGCAGCAAAGAAGGAACGTAATCGGCAGTGCAAGGTTTTGTGGACTCGACTATGCAGGAGATCTAGATAAAAGAAGGTCACTTATCGGTTATGTGTTCACCCTCTTTGGAAACACTTGTCGATTGGAGATCATGTCTGCACATTGTGGCTCTCTCAACCACGTAAGGCAGTATGTGTCCCTAACCGAGGCGATCAAAGAGGCACTGGGTGAATGGTATTGTATCTGAATTGGGCATAAATCAAGACTGTGTGAGCATCAATTGTGATAGTCAAAGTGCTATACATTTGAGTAAAAATCAAATGTATCATGAGAGGACAAAACACATAGATGTGAGGTACCACTTCATTAGAGACATTGTTGATAAAGGCAAGGTGGAGGTTGTGAAGGTTCACACCACTGAGAACCCAGCTGACATGCTCACTAAAGTTGTTCCTCTTAGCAAGTTCAAGCATTGCTTGGACTTGCTAAATGTCAAGGTTGATTGATGACTGATTTTGGACTGTGAAATCCGGCTTGAGAAGATCATGGTTTTTTGGCCAATCATTTGAGTGCCAAGGTGGAGATTTGTTGGGCCTGTGTGGCACTATGCTTGGCCCATTTGTTCTATGCGTTTCAGTCTGGCCCATGTTGGTTTGTTCCTCTTTTCTTTTCCCTCGGGTAGTGCTTTGGTTAAAAAACAGTTTGTTAAATTCTGTTTTTCTGTTGCTTTAGCTGTTATGTTAGTTAGTTATCTGGCTGTTATATAAAGCCTCATTAGGTCTTTGTGTAGAGAGAGTCTTTTGATTAATTCACTGTATTTTCTGAGAGGAAAGAAAGAGAGGCTGAGAGCTAAACACTTGTGAAAGTGCAGGGAGGGGAAAATCGCTGAGAGTAGAACAAGGTTCTGTTGTGATGGCTCCTTGCATGTACATTCTCCACTGATAGTGATCTTTGAGCTCGGATTCAGTCCCCCAGACGTAGGAGTTGTTTGCTCCGAACTGGGTTACCAATCTTGGTGTTAATTCTTCTTTAACTCTTCTCTGTTTTACAATTCTGTTTCAATCTTGCAGGTGCCATAACAGGTGCCATATCATCTGCTATACGGCACTGATTGTTTTACTGCATTCATTTTGATTTGTGCACATGCTTAAGGATCTTGTTATTTCATCGATTGCATTGGTACTGTTCTATTGTTGTTCTTTGTTTTGCAGATTAACAAGTCCATTATTCGATCTTGGTAACAACATTTAACATACCAATCAAAGAGCTCTATGCAAATATTAGTAGTTAGTGCATTTGGGACTAAATATGCATCAATAACATGCCAGTCAAAAAACTCTAAAATACATTTTTTTTTCTATTCATTATTTAGAAAAGTCTAATACTTATTAAGGGTTCCACCACACTTACAGAGCCTTCAATCGATTTTTTAAAAATAACCACAACACAAAGATATGAAGAATACAACAATGGAAATTGGTGATATATATATATATATATATATATATATATATATATATATATATATATATATATATATAGCACATAAAACACCCTATTATATATATATATATATATACACACAAAAAGTAATCCAAACATAATACATAGAACACCCCAGTTCTCAATTTCTTCAGGTCAAGAACACACTTTCAAAAAACAATACCAAGGAAGTTTTAAAAATTTCTTTAGCTCTTCTTGCTTGCTTCTACGATGAAGAAAATTTTGAAAAAGGAACAAACTTCGGCATGAGTGATGCATTTACAACTTGATATCTTTGTGCAGTTCGCTTTGCTTAGCTATTCTTTCTTTAGCTCTTCTTGCTTTGCTTGTTTCGAAGCTTAAAAAAAACAATGAAAGATGCATTTACAATCGAAGCCACAGAAACCAAAATAAGCTGAAGTGGTCAAATTGAATTGGGGAGACAGTAATCTTACCTCCAAGTTACTGCTGCGTTGAGTTGAATGAGGGAGAAGATCGATTTTAAAAAACCATAACCTTTTCTTGGATGAGGGAGACATATGAGTAGGAGTCACAGAGAGGGAGTGATAGAAATTGTTAAATGGGTGAGAGGGAAAATTGATCGGTGGGTTTTGTTGCCATGGAGCTCGGGGAAGAAGGAAGTGGATGTGGTGGGAGAAGGAGGGAGATCCTAAGAAAGGAGGAGGAGGAGATTGAGATCGAGAGGTCAGAAAAAGGAGGAGGAGGAGGAGGAAATGGGTGGAGGGAGGTGGGAGATCGTGAGAAGAATAGGGAGGAGGAAGAAGAATATGATGAAATGAGAGGAGAAACAGAGAGAGGGAGCAGGATGAGAAAAAAATGGAGATCGGGAAGGACAGTGAAACAAGGAGAGGGTGAGAAAGAGAGGCTGAGCAATATAGTTTGAGAGAGAATGGAAAAAGATAAGAAATAGTAAATTTAGGAGTTTGAAATTTGAAAAGTGGGAGGGAATAAATAAAATTATAGTGACAATTTTACCCTCAAATATGGTGATGTGTCAATTTTTTAGGAATGGGTAGTTTAGTATTCTCAATATGTATCAAAATTCTTATGTTAAAAGTAGATTATGCTGAAAGCAAATCATAGTATTAGTATTTTATTATGATCAATTTTAACTGGTTCTACTTGTATATTCAGGTTTATTATATTAATATATATTTCAATTTTAAGAATTTTTCTACAAATGTGACTATGAGTGATTCCAGTTAGTATAATTAAACGTATTTGATATTGATTAACATGGCATCCGCAGTAGCTCTCTTGGTTAAATTCACAGATTGAATTTCCGGGTTCGACTCCCGGCTGTGGAATTTTATATCCGATCTTTTTTTTTTGACAAATCTACGTTCTCTTTTGATTTAGGCAAGGATTTGTTAAGACGAAAATGCCGCTGTGAAAGTGCCGAGGTTGATTCAACATGTTGGTGGAAATAATTTCTTCGCTGAAATACAGAGATTGATTTGATTTTGATGTTCAAGAAACTTTTTGTTGAAAAATTTGGCGATGCTTGAACATGAAACCGTTCCCATGGGAATCCATTTCCTCCATTCCCTCGACATTCTTAGGGTCCATTTGGTTTAGATTCTGGTAAAATAGATTGTGTAGAATCTTGTTTAGAAAACTGAGTTTTAAAAAATGGAGTTTAAAAAAATGATTTGTGTTTGGTAATGATATTTTAAAACTGAGTTTAGAAGAATTGATTTGTGTTTGGTTGACAAAGTAGAATCACTTTTAAAGTGTTAAAATACCCAAACAGAGTTTTGCAAACGGAAAAGCATACTCAGACTACCGGCAACAAAACAACGTTTCAACACTTTCAAACTAGATTTTGGCCACCACCAAAATTTACCAAACGGCCAAATATAAAAGCAAACCACCGGAAATAATGTTGCAAACGGCCGTCTGGTTTGTAAACCAAACAGACACTTAATTCAATCAAACAGATGTTATACCTTAGGAGACCATCCAAAAAAAAAAAGATGTTATACCTTACCTTGGGGAGGTAATGGCATGGGTTGAGGCTAGTACACACAAAGCAAGTAAGACCTTCATCTTAATATTTTTTATTTTTATTTTCTTTATATCAATAATTGCTTCCCACTTGTATAATGTTTTATCTTCTTGATTGTCTATTAAGGGTGTATGAACTATAATTGCACACAATCACAGATGAATTTGGTATAACATATTTCCATTGATATCTTATGATAAGTCTTGTCCTTCCATTTCGGTTTCCTAATCTTTTTTTTTTTTTTTTACTCTTTTGGTCATGCATGCGTATGAAATTTTAGAAGCTTTTGAAGATATAAGGGTTGTCACAAAGGAAACTGCCGAGACCGCGCGCACGAGCTCGTGATAAAGCCTTGTGCGTTGGCACAAGCACCTGATGAAGAGATCGACCTCGTGCCGAGACCGCGTGCACGAGCTCGTGAAAGAAGAGATCGACCTCGTGCCGAGACCGCGTGCACGAGCTCGTGATAAAGCCTTGTGCGTTGGCACAAGCACCTGAGATCGACCTCGTGCCGAGACCGCGTGCACGAGCTCGTGATAAAGCCTTGTGCGTTGGCACAAGCACCTGAGATCGACCTCGTGCCGAGACCGCGTGCACGAGCTCGTGATAAAGCCTTGTGCGTTGGCACAAGCACCTGATGAATGAAGAGATCGACCTCGTGCCGAGAACTGCCTCAGCAGACGTGGAACACGAAGGTCCCGAACGAACTATGAACAAGCACGACATGACGACACTTGCAGTTCCTTACGAACAAGGACGTCGAACGTCGACATCAACGAACTTCGACATCAAGTCACCACCTCGACATTCGAGCTAGCGACTTGGGGGGCAACTGTTCCGGACTGGGCCGAGGCCCAATCCGGAGATCCAGCATTCACAGGCCCAACGGCTTCCCTCAATGCCACGTCGTCCGCATGCCTCTCTGCCTTCCCTCAACGTGGCCGACCCAACGGCTTTGTGCATTAATGGAATTTAATGCCGACTTCCGGGTTTCACGGGACGGTTACACATCGACAGTAACCGTCCTCGACTCATATTTAAAGAAGACCGCCGAATCTGGCCGAGGGAATCTTCTTTCTACCACCTCTTACTCACCTCGACACACACTGACTTGAGCGTCGGAGTGTTTGCAGGTACACCACCCAACACGCCGTCGTCCTCCGTCGCGAGCACAACCGCACCGCTTCCCTCCGGTCATCCTCTGAAGTTCTGTTCAGAACATTGGCGCCGTCTGTGGGGATCGTTCGATTCCATCTTCTTTGTCAAGTCTCCTTCTTCACTCGGCGATGATCGGATCGAGCGTCGGTCGCGACTAGCGCTCCACTCATGCGAACGCAGATCTTGAACAACCAAACCAGCCGATAGCTCCGGAACCACTTCTCCGGATGACGCCGTTCCGATCGTTCTTTGCTCCAAACCGATGCCGAACGGAGACCACCGCCATCCTCATTCGCGAAGTTCCGCGAATTCATCCGGCCATGCCGGCGATGCATGCTCGTAATCAACGCCTCGATCGAATGGAGGATCGCCAGAAGGAACTCTCGCTCGCGTTGCCACCCAAATCGGAAAGCGAAAGATCGAGCCTCTCATTCTCCTCGGAGATCGAAGAGTCCGAAAATCTCAGATCTGTTCATCACCACCACCGTGGCACGACTCCACGCCGCTCGTGCATAGAGCACTCCGCGTGCTCATTCTGTTTCATCAACTCCTCGGAGCGATGACACGAGTGACTCGAGCGGGACCTTTGGTCCTTTTACATCCGAGATCATGAAATTCCCGATTCCGAAGCATCTTCAGAAACCACCCGCTTTGGACTCATACGACGGCACCACCGACCCCGACGAGCATGTTGGTTGCTTTGATACTGTCATGGGCTATCGAGGCGCCCAAGGGCCGGTGAAGTGCAGAATCTTTCCCCTTACTCTGAAGAAGGCAGCGTTGTCTTGGTTCCAGACTCTTAAGAAAAATTCCATTGGTTCGTGGACTGAGCTCGTCGACCAGTTCTCCGCGCATTTCACTGCGTCTAAAGTCCAACCCAAGTCGACAGCGGCACTGGCCGCAATTCAGCAGAAGAAAGATGAGTCTATCAGAGACTACGTCGAGCGCTTCAACAAAGAAGCCATTTTGGTGAAGAAATGCTCTGACGAGATGAAGCTGTACTTGCTAGAGCAAGGCCTGGTCGAAGGAAGCCTATTCAGTGTCGACATTGGTGTCGACAAACCGAGGTCCCTGACCGAGTTCCTGAAGCGAGCTCAGAAATTTATGAATTACGAAGAGAAGTTGATAGCCTCAAAAGCCAAAGACAAATCCCCAGAGTAACACTGACAAGCAAAGATGAAGAAATATAATTAAGTTGAAATAAATGTATCCTAAACACATAAGTGTGAAGCAGTGAAGTATGATTGAAGAAATACACAATCAGCATTTATTTACTATCAAAACCTTGCACCTCTGATGGAACCTCGTGCCGAGACCGCATGCACGAGATCGTGATAAAGCCTTGTGCCTTGCACAAGCACCTGATGAAGAGATCGAGCCTCGTGCTGAGACCGTGTGCACGAGGTAGTGATAAAGCCTTGTGCGCTTGCACAAGCACCTCTGCAACAGGTGGATACACAGTCCAGTATTCGAGCGACCTACCAGGCCCACCTCTGCAATTGCAAAATTCAGACGACCTTAAACTCGGCTACGTCATGGACCTTGATTATTTGATGACCCCGACCTTGCCGCTTGGACAGCCAGATCAATTACTCCCACAGGGAAGTATAAAACTCGACTACGAGCACTTTACTCAGCATAAAATTAACGCTAACTTAATTACATCAAGTTGCTGCAAATTGTCTATACTTTGGCAGAATAAAGATCGACCTCGTCTGAGACCGCGCGCACGAGCTCGTGATAAAGCCTTGCGGCGCTGGCACAAGCACTGATGAATCGACCTCGTCTCGAGACCGCCGCGCCGAGCTCGTGATAAAGCCTTGTGCGCTGGGCACAAGCACCGATGAATGAAGAGATCGACCTCGTCTGAGACCGCGTGCACGAGCTCGTGATAAAGCCTTGTGCGTTAGCACAAGCACTGATGAATCGACCTCGTCTGCGAGACCAGCGCCGCAGGCTCGTGATAAAGCCTTGTGCGTTGGCACAAGCACCTGATGAAGAGATCGACCTCGTGCCGAGACCGCGTGCACGAGCTCGTGAAAGAAGAGATCGACCTCGTGCCGAGACCGCGTGCACGAGCTCGTGATAAAGCCTTGTGCGTTGGCACAAGCACCTGAGATCGACCTCGTGCCGAGACCGCGTGCACGAGCTCGTGATAAAGCCTTGTGCGTTGGCACAAGCACCTGAGATCGACCTCGTGCCGAGACCGCGTGCACGAGCTCGTGATAAAGCCTTGTGCGTTGGCACAAGCACCTGTGGTCGACCTCGTGCCGAGACCGCGTTCACGAGCTCGTGATAAAGCCTTGTGCGTGGGCACAAGCACCTGATGAATGAAGAGATCGACCTCGTGCCGAGAACTGCCTCAGCAGACGTGGAACACGAAGGTCCCGAACGAACTAATGAACAAGCACGACATGACGACACTTGCAGTTCCTTACGAACAAGGACGTCGAACGTCGACATCAACGAACTTCGACATCAAGTCACCACCTCGACATTCGAGCTAGCGACTTGGGGGGCAACTGTTCCGGACTGGGCCGAGGCCCAATCCGGAGATCCAGCATTCACAGGCCCAACGGCTTCCCTCAATGCCACGTCGTCCGCATGCCTCTCCGCCTTCCCTCAACGTGGCCGACCCAACGGCTTTGTGCATTAATGGAATTTAATGCCGACTTCCGGGTTTCACGGGACGGTTACACATCGACAGTAACCGTCCTCGACTCATATTTAAAGAAGACCGCGTCGAACGGTCGAGGTAATCTTCTTTCTACCACCTCTTACTCACCTCGACACACACTGACTTGAGCGTCGGAGTGTTTGCAGGTACACCACCCAACACGCCGTCGTCCTCCGTGGCGAGCACAACCGCACTGCTTCCCTCCGGTCATCCTCTGAAGTTTTGTTCAGAACAGAAACTAACTCAGGGAAGATATAAGCTTTAAATTTTAGAAGCTTATAAGATGCTGTACATGAAAGTATTTAATGATTTGAATTTGTTAAGATGGATCTAGGCTTTGTATTGATAACTTCATGTTGAATTGTATGTCAAATGTGAATGCTTTCATGAAAATCAGCATAATGTGAAGATAGCTACTGCTATGTAGAAATTAATTTCTGATGTGAATTGCTTTGTTTGGTTGACTACTTGATGCTTGAATGTTTACGTAAGTGCTAAGAAAAGTATAGGTGCTAATTGATGGCATTTTGGATTTAATTATGTAGTATAAGGATTAACATCTGTTACATTAATTAGTTTATGTTTTAGCAAGGTTAGTCATTTCGAAATGGCAAAGCGGCTAAGGTCATTATAGAGGAATTTTAGTGCTTAATTAAAGAACCAATGTGGTAAGATTCAGTATAACATATTTTCAAGATTTTATGCACTTACATGGTATCTCCTTGGGTTGCTACTCGTTTTCTGCATAATTATGCAGAGAAATGTAGCTAAACAGGTTGTTTATCAACTTAAGCACATATAGGATCAATAGGAAATGAAAGGGAGCAAAGGTATTATGAAATTGTCCTAATTAAACTTAGACATACCGACTAAAAGTGATACACCAAGTCTCATGGTCCAATTATGAGTATAACCTGAACTGAGCATCTAGAGCACAACACATGTAACAAATTACTATTCCAAACCCAACTTTAGATTGACATAACTACCAAATGAAAATAGACATTGACATGGGGTTTCTTCCAAAACTTCTCATATGTACCAAACCTTTGGTGCACACAAAAAATTAGCCCAATTGGACAACCAGAACTAAGAATTGACCCTAGAATTAAATTCACGCCTTTAGGGCTAAAATGAGTGACTTAGGAGTCAACTTTGAAATTTGAAGCTGAAATTCCATAAACCCTTCGCCAATAGGTAAAAAAAGATTTGGATGCAAAGGGAGAAACTAATCTAAGCATTAGAACCCAGAATTGCCTCATCGGTTTCAAAATAAAGCTAGTTTAAGCCTTAAAAGAGGTATACTACTGGTACATATCTCAAACCAGAAAACACTTATGAATGAGAATTTTTCCTACAGTTTTGTATGACTAAATTAGTCTTGGATACTAAATACAAGTCAAGTGGTTTAGTGTAACTCAAAATTTCCCCAAAAGTGCAAAATATACAAGTAATGGCCTAAAATCGGAATGTCGGTAAAAAAGTATAGATAGGAATTGAATCTGACTTTGAAATTTGGCACACTATATCCCTGTGGTATAATGATTTGCTATGCCAAAAATTAGGTTGAATGGGCTTCGGAAACTTGATTTGAGCTTAGGAGTCCAAATTTGAAGGTTTTATCGGAATTAAGAGACCTAAATGAACTGATTAGGATGAGATTTCGATTCCACCCCATTTCTATAAGTTTGAGGTGTAGTTGGCGAAACTAGAAGCAAAAAAAGCCAATCAGAAGCTACTATTAGGGCAAATGATGGAACTATTAGAAACTAGAGTTATAATTATTTTCCCTCAAGTTTGTCAAACCTAAATCAAAGTTGAATCATGGATATATAGCTGAACTTAAATAATATATTATTTTGATCCCCTTTAACGTAGAGCAGTTACCAAGAACCGCAGTAACATGCTCACTAAGCAAGAGAGTTGGGAATCTCTCATGGTTGTGTTTGGTTTGACTAATTATAAACTGATTTCTATTGTATAAATGACATTTCAGAATATATACGTGATGAGAACAACATGTTTTAAGCGGTTTCGACCCCTTAAAGCGCGTTTCCTTGATGTGATGAGAAATATGTGTTGTTTTAACCGGATTTGACCCTTAAAGCATCAACTGGGGCTTTTTGCAAGGCTGGAATGCTTGGAATTGGACCCTCTAATTGCTTGTATTATTATATATCAACAATTGCCAAGCCTAACATCTCACCATAGCTGAAGGGAATGACACCAGAAAGATTATAATGTGAGAGTGAGAGATTCAATGTTTCTAATTAAGTATTTCAGCTGTCTAAGCATGGATGGTATGTTTCTACAGGAACTTCACCTGAAATATGATTGCCACTTATCAAGAGTTGGATTAGTGAAGTCAATTAAGTTGCCTAACTCCTTTGGAATTCTTCTTGTAAGTTGGTTCGAAGACAAGTCATGGATTTTCCTTGTTTTAACCGGCTTTGATGAACATGGATTTTCCTTCTCAAGCTTGAGCTTGTGTTTATATAACCGAGGTGCTAACTTACAGCGGTGCTACTGCTAACTTTAGGTGAAGGTTTAATTCCTTCTGTAGTATGGCAGTCTTGTTTATGTCTTATAAGGGTATAAGAGCTTATTATAACCTACCTTATGATTCTTGTTTAACCTGAAATATAATGGATGCTCCTGTTGAGAAAGGAGTTGATATAGTGGAATCTGTAATAGTTCACAAAAATCTTACTTTTCTACTTTCTAGTTCATTGAACGAGAAAAATAAATAAATTAAAGGACTACAATGCCAACAAATTGATTTATTTTTAAGATAAGCATAAAAGATTTTAGCATATCAATTTAGAGTATGAGAAGTAAGAAGAACTAATATTGATCGTGATCAAGATTAGATTTAAATAAAAACAAAGCCTTGCCATCCATGTTTAAAAATAGCCTAAATACTCGAATAGTTTACTGTGCTGTGCTATCTTTCTTTAGCGAAAATATGTAATTAGCTTTTTTTTTTTTTTTTACAAAAAACATGTAACTAACTTGATAAGCTATTGTTTACACAAAAAAATAGTTGGCTAGATCATGTATTAGCCACACAGATAAAAGTGCAAGTATTTGTCTAACAGCTGAGTTTTAATCAACTGCAACTATATCAGCTGAATCATGATCGGCTAACTCAAGATCGGCTAAGGTAAGATTGGCTAAATCCAAGGTCAGTCGCCTGGGATGAGGGGAACCAAACAAAATTACTCAGCTAAGATAGGCAGCGGAGGAGCAACAACTGAGCAGAATCAACTAACGCAGACTCAGCTGACGCAGAATCAGCTGACACAGTATCAACTGATGCAGCAACTGACACAGAATTAGCTGCACGTGGCTGCTAGTCTAAATGGGCTTGTCGACTGTTAAATGGGTCTTATGGGCTTGTGTGAATGTTAATTAAGGGCTCAAGAGACTACGAATATATTTAAAAAGAAAGAAATGACCAAGTCAAAGCGCGACAACTACTTTCCTAAATTTTTGGGAAGAAGATTAGAGGTGGTTTCAGAGAGAGAATATGAAGATCAGAAGGTAACCACCTGGAATCAAGGGATAAACAATTCAAAAACGTGCACCCACTTCCTTGAAAATATAGGAAAATGGAGAACATGGTCAAGTGGTGGATAAATTTGCCATTATAGTGGATTTTTTGTCCATATCTTAGCTGATTGAGAAGATATGTGGATCAACTTTGGAGTACCACAACAAGAGCAACCACATGTTCAAGCAGAATCTTTACCACAGGTTCAGCCGGATGCTGTTCAGACAGAATATTTACCATAAGTTCAGCCGAATTTTATTCAGGCAGGACCTTTACCACATGGCTAGCCGAATACTTTTGCTACTATTAACCCAGGGGGCAAATAGTGGTAAATGATATGGTTGATGATGCAGTAGGACAGATTGGAAGGTCATTTGTTATGCCAAATGCTCCGGCTCATGACACGACTTTACAGGCTTCCAATCGAGGACTTGCTGCTTATCAAGCTATGGGCTCTGGAATGCAAACGCAGCTATCTGGTGATTATACGAGGCAGTAGCCATTAAATAATATTCCACCTACCTTGGCTAATCAGCCATTCTATCAGTCTGTCCCAGAAATGCCTCCCTATGGCGAAGTGGGTTCAAATCCTTGTAGGATTTTGTATAGAACATCTGGGGATTATAATGGAGAGCAGCCATGGAATACTGTTCCACCTTTCTTGACTAGTCACTCAGCCGTTCACAGGGCTCAACATGAGAATCTTGGTGATTATGCAGCAGAGCAGCAATGGATAGCAACTCCACCTACTGTGGCTAATCAAACAATGATTCCAAACATGCCGAAACAAATATACCAAATGTCGCTTCAAGAGGCAGCAGTGCCAACGATGCAACTTGGTCCAAGTACAACCTTCGTACTAAATTTTGTCCAATCGATAATGGTTGAGAGTAGACCAGTTGTCCCTCAATCAGTTGATCCCAACATGATAGCTGAGGTTATGCGAAGACACTACAACGTACAACTAAGCCATTAGGTAGGCCTGTGTATGGAAAGCCATATCCAGGATGGGTAGACAAAATGATGCCATTACCAAGTGGGTTTGAGACCCCAAATTTCACAACTTTTTTAGGAGAAGATGGCATGTCTACTATTGAACATATTGGCAGATTTACTGCTCAGTGTGGAGAGGCGAATCAGAATGAATACTATAAGTTACAGTTATTTCCTTTGTCATTGACAGGGAGAGCCTTTGGTTGGTATTCCTCATTGCCTCCCAATTCTGTTGTAAACTGGGCAGACATGGAAATGTGCCTCCATGATAGGTTTTATAAACCTCAACTTAAAGTTACAGCAGCCGACTTGATAAATTTGAAACAACAAGAGGATGAGACGGTTGCTGACTGTTACCAAGTGACTTCAAACACAAGAGGGGGTGAATTGTGTGTGAATAGTGCTTTTGAAAATCTTTTGCAAATAAGGTGCTATAATATAACTTGCTAGAATTTAATTGCGAAAAGATAAGTGACCTGAAATATAAATTGCAAAATTTAAATAACAATGAAATAAATAGCATAAAATAAATTGTTCAAATTAAATTGTTGAATTTAAATGACGGAAAATAGAGAGCAATAAAATAAATAGCTGAAATATAAATTGCTAAAAAAATAAAGGAGATAAAGAGCAAAGAGAAGCACGCAACAATTTATATAGGTTCGACCACCAAACACCCCTGTGGCCTACGTCTTGTCCCCAAAGCAAAGCACTAAGGGATTTCACTGAAACACTAGCTTTTAAATCAGGTTCAGCTAGAAACCTTTACAACTCTAAACCAGAGTAATACGTTCAAGAGATATTACCTCTCTATGAACACCTTGGGATTCCCACCCAAAAAGGTTCAGCTAGAAACCTTTACAACTCTAAACCAGAGTAAATGATTATAGTGAATGCCATAAACAATTATGAGTATTCTGTTTGTCACTCAAAATAAGTACCAAAAATAAAATATTTTTTCAAGATAAAGGATAGGTATTTTTGGACACTATTAAAACATTTTTCAAAATATTTTGTGACTGAAATAATTTAGGTAAAAAATGTCATAAAATTAATTTTAGATAAAATATTGTGAGTGTGTGATTTTATTTAATTGAGAGCATTTTATTACTACTTACAAATAGTCCTAAGAAATAAGTAAATACCTAAAACTCAAAGAGTTGAAGTCCTCCAATCCTTGGTGTGTGTCTTGGTATGCTTTTTCGCTTTTTGCACAGTTGACTATTTACATAACTCTCTTTTGTCAATCGTCAAAACAATCCTGTCAAGACATGTATTCACAGACTCTCCCTTTTTGATGATGACAAACATCTCAGGGAGAGAATTTAGTAAAGAATAATCACGATATAGCAATGAGATATAAACATGATTTTTCATAAAAAGATATCAGAGTTTAAGCACATATTTTTAGAAAAACTCTCCCTCACAATATGCATAATATAATTCACTCTCCCTGAATCATATAACTCTCCACCTTTTGACAACATCAAAAAGCGGGAAAGACAAAGGGAAATGCATGTAAAACATATGCATATAAGTGTGACTAGATGTGACGAAAAATAACCAAAATAGAGTGTCATAGGTTCAATAGAAATCCATAGTCAACAAAATATTCAGTAAAAGAGATAGCAAAATAAAGCACTAGGATGATGGTTACTAGTTCTCATCCAACTCATTCTCGTCACAGTTGTTTCCTTATCTTCGCTGATATTGAACACATAATTGTTTACAGTAACGTGACCTGTGTGACAACCACCCTGAAATTTAAATGGAGCCGCCACCTATGTTTATTAAGAAAAACGATAGGAAAAACCTTTTTCAAAAATAATTAAAAAAATATGGTCTTTGGACTAGATTTGAGCTCGGGAGTTTGGTTACGTATAGGGAAGGTGTTAGCACCCCTAACACGCCAAAAATGGTACCTTTGATAGTTTGAAAAGGTTTGTTTGCCGTCAAGAATTAATTCCCAAAATAGAAACTATTTACTATACCTGTTTCTCTCTACCTTTTTAACTATATTAAAATAAATGACACAGTTAGCACCAAAAAAATAAAAATAAATGACACTAATATTTTTTAGCCATGGCAGCGGCTAGGACCTCACCCGCCATCACTGCTATCGCCAAGGGAAAACCTTGAGCTCCCTAACCCGAAAACAGTAAGTGAACGCAAAAAGAATAAGAACAAAAACAAAAGGATACAAAGAAAAGAAAAAGCAAGAAGCTACATCATATATTTCTTTTCAGAATCAGTCCCTTACAATTTCATGAAATAAAACTGAAATAGCAAATTCAACAATGGAAAAGAAGAAGACTGAACCTGATTATTGATCTCAGATAGGAAAGAAACCGAATCAAAAATTACAGGGAAAAAGAAGAAACAAAAGGAACCTAAAAAAAAACCTAGAGTGTTTATTTTCTACTCTCTCTCACTCCTCCATGCTTCGGTCGATTCCTCTTCTTGCTCCTCTAGCCTCTCTTTGTTCCTCTTTTGATCCGAATCACTCTCCTCTTCGATTTGGATCCCGAAAACTCTCCCACTTTTTCTATTCAGCTTGCATCTCCTTTTATAGGCTTCAATCTTTGTTATCATCTGCGAAATAGAAGGGGCATCAAGTCAGTTAAATGAAACAAATAATAATAATAATAATAATAATAATAATAATAATAATAATAATAATAATAATAATAATAAAAAGAGACAAATCTTCCCTTGTAATCCGGAATCAAGCTTGAATAATGAGGGAACACTCGCATCTTTCCTTCTTCTTCTGTAAGATGAGGTTAGGGTTTGGTTTGTTAGAAGGGAAGGAGATAAGGAACGGGCAGAGGCGAGATTGATGGATAGATAAGATTGAGGCCGAGAAAAGGGGAGGGGCGCTGCGGCTGAAACTTCAAGCTTTAGGGTTTGAGAAGGTGAAGGAAATGAGTGGCTGAGAGAGACGCAGGGATGAGGGAGAGATTGGGGCGAAAATGGTGGAGAGGTGATGATGAGAGAGAAATTGAGAGAGGGAAGTCAAGGGAGGAGCGACGCCTCTGATTGAAGTGGAAGAGGGAGCGAAATTGAGATTAGGAGAATTAGGGTTGTTAGTTAGGGTTAAAAAGGTGTGGGCTTATGTGGTGTATGCTGTTGGGCCACGGGTGTAATAAGAAAAAGAAGGGGTGTGCTTGAGGAAAGGAAAGGGAGAGGCGCAGGGCGTTGTCAAAAATAAAAGGGGTGCAGATGGATGGAGGAAGCAAGTCGGGTCAAGCTATTCATAACCCTTCTCTTCTTTTTCCTTTCTTTCTTTTATTCTTTTTTCCTCTTTTTTTTCTTTCATTCTCTTTCTTTTCTTCTTTCACTTTATTCATTCTTCCCATTTTTATTATTCTAAGACCAAAATTATTATAATTATTTAATATTATTACTACTAATTAAATAAGCAAAAATAAAAAAAAAGAAGCCGGACAAAATTAGGGTACGACAACCTGCATAAACTTGTTAGCACACTTTAAAAAAATAACCACCCTTTTTGGGAGACAATAAGGAGAACTTGCTTTTGTCTCCTATCATGTGCTTGGAACAACCATTTTCAAGATACCACATTTTGCTCTTGGCTTTCAAGCACATCTATAAAACACAGTCAAGTTTTAACTTTTGGTACCCAAGCCATGTTGGGTCCAGGTGAGTTAGTCTTGAGCAAAGCATTCTTAGGAATCCACATCTTTTTACCAATCACATTTTTGTTCTTTCTAATGTTGCAAATAGAGGCAGTGTGGCCTTTCCTACCACAATGAAAACACTTAATGAAAGGACTACTTGAAGTGTTGTTGTGATTGACAAGTTTAAAAGATTTTTCATGCGTTTTTGGATCATAACCCAAACCAGCTTTTCCAAAAGTACCTTTTTATTTTCCCAAAAGAATATTTAAGTTATCCCTTCTCATGGTAAATTTGGCAAGGGTGTTTTGCAAATCTTCAATCTTGTTTTTCAAAACATTGCATTCATCACACTTGAAAATTTTGTTCTTTTGGGTTTCGCAAAAAGTGCAAGTGGAAACTTCAGTCACAATAACTTGTTTTTCTTTAAGAACTTCCATCTCTTGGTTTAAAGTAAGGATTTTTGATTCAAGAGAAGAGATGATTTTCTTAGAAAAAGAAACAATTTTTCGAAGTCTAATCGTTTCATTATTGAATTCTTCACAAGCAATGAGTAGCTCATCATAAGTTAAAGGAGATTTATGTTCAAGAGCATTTACCTCATCTATCTCGTGATTTGCCATGAGACATAAGTTGGCCTCTTCATTTTCTGATTCATCAGATGATTCCATGTCACTGTCATCCCAGGCAATGTAAGCTCTTCTTTCTTTTGGATCCTTTTGTGGTCTTTTACCCAATCTTTCATTTTTCTTCTGACTTTGAGGACAATTGGGTTTTATGTGACCCTTTTTACCACATTTATAACAAGTTGGATTGAAGGAAGTTCCTTCCTCATTTTTCTTTTGAGGATTTTGTAACTTGCTTGTTTTCCGTTTTTTCCTCATGAACCTTTTAAATCTTTGAACCATCGAGCTCATGTCTTCCTCATCCTCATCAAGACTATCATAGTCATCAGAGTCTCCTTTTTCATTGACTCTTGCTTTGAGAGCAATTCCCTTCTTTTTCTTTTCACTTTCCCAACTCTCAATTAGTCGATTTAATTCAAGTTCATGTTCCTGCAATTTACCAAACAAGGTTGCCAAAGACATAGTAGATAAATCTCTAGATTCAGATATAGCGGTAACCTTGGGTTGGCAGTTTCTATTTAAACATATAAGGACTTTATTAACTAAATCTTCATTGTTGAAGACATTCCCAAGAGCTCTGAGATGGTTTATTATATGGATGAATCGCTTTTGCATATCTTGTATGTTTTTACCCGGTTTCATCCTAAATAGCTTATACTCATGGGTTAATGTGTTCATTCGAGCCCTTTTGACCTCGATAGTACCTTCATGGGTCAACTTGAGTCCCTATAGAACTCATCGTAGCTTAAAGCTGAAGTGATGATGTTCCTAGCTCTCAAATTGTATTAAACCTTTCTCTTTTCATCTTCGGTCCAAAGAGATCTTGGTTTGTCCACTATTTTCTCATTAATTGAGTGAGTGGGGACAAACAAACCATTTTCCACAGCATCCCAAATATCAAGGTCAACACCCTCAAGAAAAATTTGCATTCTATCCTTCCAATAACCATACCCCTCACCATTGAAAAATGGGGGTCTGTACATGGAGCTTCCCTCGTTATTATTTGAAGTCATTCTCTTGAGACGATTAAGTCCTTTAAACAAGAGTCTAGCCCTGATACTACTTGTTACCAAGTGACTTCAAACACAAGAGGGGGGTGAATTGTGTGTGAATAGTGCTTTTGAAAATCTTTTGCAAATAAAGTTATATAATATAACTTGCAAGAATTTAATTGAGAAAAGATAAGTGACCTGAAATATAAATTGTAGAATTTAAATAACAATGAAATAAATAGCATAAAATAAATTGCTCAAATTAAATTGCTGAATTTAAATGACGAAAAATTGAGAGCAATAAAATAAATAGCTGAAATATAAATTGCAAAAAAAATAAAGGAGATAAAGATCAAGGAGAATCACGCATCAATTTATACAGGTTCGGCCACCAAACACCCCTGTGGCCTACGTCCTGTCCCCAAAGCAAAGCACTAATGGATTTCACTGAAACACTAGCTTTTAAATCAGGTTCAACTAGAAACCTTTACAACTCTAAACCAGAGTAATACGTTCAAGAGATATCACCTCTCTATGAACACCTTAGGATTCCCACCCAAAAAATAATTTTTACAAATAAAATGAGATAGAGGAAGATATACTTAAAAGTGCAAATTTAACAAATTGAAGCTCAGAAAAATACAAGTGAAACTATATAGTATAAAAGGCTCTCAAATAAAATATTGTGCTTAAATAAGTGTGAGTGATAAAATATTTTGACAAAATTTTGGCACAAAAAATAAGCAAGTGTCTCGTTTGTGTAGCACTCAGACCTGCTCCTTATATAGGCAAGACGAGGAGCGTGTGACATTAATAAAGTTTTGACCGTTGCGCCTGTTAAGGAAGATTTGATCTTTTGGTGTAATCGTTTATCAAACAATGATATAATCGATTATAAATGGAAAAAAATTGAGATACTGGGTGTTAGAAAAGCCATAAAGGTTGATGAACTTGTGTAATGGATTATTGTAACAATCATAATCGATTATCCAATCTAAAATGCGGAGATGCCATTTGAAATAAAATAATCGATTATACATAATCCTATAATCGATTATGTAAAGTTTGTAACACACGGAAAGATGAAGTGAAGCCGTAAACGATTATAGTGAGTGCCATAAACGATTATGAGTATTCTGTTTATCACTCAAAATAAGTACAAAAAATAAAACAATTTTTCAAGATAAAGGATAGGTATTTTTGTACACTATTAAAACATTTTTCAAAATATTTTGTGACTGAAATAATTTGGGAAAAAATGTCATAAAATTAATTTTAGATAAAATATTGTCAATGTGTGATTTTATTTAATTGAGAGTATTTTATTACTACTTACAAATAGTCCTAAGAAATAAGTAAATACCCAAAACCCAAAGAGTTGAAGTCCTCCAATCCTTGGTGTGTGTCAAGGTATACTTTTCTGCTTTTTGCACAGTTGACTATTTGCATAACTCCATTTTGTCAATCATCAAAACAATCCTTTCAAGGTATATATTCACATTGACTTCATAGAAAGATTCTGGAAGCTGAGTAGTAGGTGTACAAGGCAGCTTTTGGAGGCAGAATATACTGCAATAGTGGTGGATAACATGCTCCCACATATGAAAGAAGAGTGGATCTCCTGTGAATTTTCAGATTTGAGTCAGCTGACGACCAAAGCTTCGATGGTTGAACGATTCATTCTTGAGAAGAAGAAGGGGGGATCTAACTGGGAGATAGTCCCTATGGACGATTATGATGTGCTTGAGGATGCATCCGATTACCATAGTGATTAGGTAGCTAATAACATGGCAGCCGAGATCTTGAGGAAAATGCTAGCTGACAAGGGTGTAGCTAAAATGACGACTGATGTAGAATTATTCCTAGCTACATTCTCTAATATGGTTTTGATGTTTGGCTTACCATTTCCTACATCAAAGGATAAATGGAAATAGTTGATGCATAAGTAATGGAAACAAAAGGGCAGACCAATTGAATGAAGAAAATGGGGGGGGGGCATTTAGCTGTGCCAAATTGGCAACATCAGACTACTATCTGCAAACTCAATGTCTTTGTAATGTTAAGTTTCACAGATTGACTGGATCATATAAAGCTGGGGGGCATTTAGCAGTGTCATTTTGACATCGTGAGTCTACTATCTACGAACCTAGTTATTCTAGAAGATTAAGTTTCCGTATGCAACAAAGTCGTATTAGTCAAAAGTCAGAGCGGCATGCGAAAAGAAATTCGGCTGACATAATACATCTTTCAGCTTCCTCTTATTATCATCAGCTAAAAGATGCAAGGGCATATGTTTACACCAAAAAATAGTTAGCCAGATCATGTATTAGCCATTCAGATAAAAGTGCAAGTATTTACCTAATAGCTGAGTTTTAATCTGCTGCAACCATATCAGCTGAATCATGATCGGCTAACTCAAGATCGGCTAAGGCAAGATCGGCTAAATCCAAGGCCAATCGCCTGAGATGAGGGGAACCAAACAAAACTACTCCGCTGAGATAGGCAGCGGAGGAGCAACAATCGAAAGCGAATCACCGACACAATATCACCGATGCAAGAATGACACAGAATTAGCTGCACGTGGCTGCTAAGTCTAAATGGGCTTGGAGGCTGTTAAATGGGTCTTATGGGCTTGTGTGAATTTTGATTAAGGGCACAAAAGACTACGAATATATTTAAAAACATAAATGACCAATTCAAAGCGAGGCAACCACTTTCATAGATTTTTGGGAAGAAGATTGGAGGTGGTTTCAGAGAGAGAATGTGAAGATCAGAAGGTAACCACCTAGAATCAAGGGATAAGCAATTCAAAAACGTGCACCCACTTCCTTGAAAATAGGAAAATGGAGAACATAGTCAAGTGGTGGATAAATTAGCCGTTATAGTGGATTTTTGCCCATATCTTAGCTGATTGAGAAGATATGTGGATTCTATGAGTTGACCAAGTCAAAAACATGCATGAAGACCTATTTTCTTAAAAATAGGATTATGGAGAAAATGGTTATCTGATGGGCAGTTAGCCGTTTGGCCCATAACTTAGCCGGCTGAAGAGATATGCGAATTATATGAGCTGGCCAAATCAAGGACGTGATGGAAGGCCTATTTCCTTAAATATAGGATTGTGGAGGACGTGATCAGGTGATATGACTGCCAATACTTTAGCTGACTAAGCGCTTTTGGGCCATAACTTAGCTGACGGGGTAGTTACTCATATTTATGTTATTAGCCATAATCTTATATGATGTAATATCTAAGTTAATGGGTTAAGAACGTGGCAAATAGGGTAAGTATAGGTTTCTTAGGTAAAATATAATCATGATATAGCAATGAGATATAAGCATTGTTTTTCAATAAAAGATATCAGAGTTTAAGCACAATATTTAGAAAAAAAAAAAAGATATCAGAGTTTAAGCGCAATTAAGAACTCCCCCTTACTATAGGCAATACTTAAAAGATCACTCCCCCTGAATCATGCATTCATGTAACTCTCCCCCTTTTGGCAACATCAAAAAGCGGGAAAGACAAATAAAGCAAGGCATATATTCAGGATTAAACAAGCATATTTTGATAGTTACGTGATACCAAGCTTGGTGTGTGACAGATGAGCTGGTTGGACATGATTAGCTAGTTGCATAAGACAAATGCGTCACCCACTCATTATTCTCAGACTTAAAGAAAATGGAAGGGGAAAAGACTGCATAAACTCGTTAGCACACTCAAACGCCAAGTTAGAATTTATTCAAAAGAAAATGCAATCACAAAAATACTCAATGCATGATTGGTCTAAAATTCCCAATTCAGTTCTAATAAAAAAGAAAGTTTCCTTAGGCAAAGGTTTAATAAAAATATCTGCAAGTTGTCTAGATGTTTCCACAAACTCAATCATGCAATCACCTTTTTGAACATGATCTCTAATAAAATGGTGCCTAATCTCTATGTGTTTAGTCCGAGAGTGATAAACCGGATTTTTAGTGAGGTTTATGGCACTAGTATTGTCACACTTTATTGGAACAGTTTTCAAATTAATCCCATAATCATTCAACTGTTGTTTCATCCAAATAATCTGTGCGCAACAACTACCTGCCGCAACATATTCCGCTTCGGCAGTGGACAAAGCCACACTGGCTTGTTTCTTACTATGCCATGAAACCAAAGCATTCCCAAGTAAGTGACATGTCCCACTAGTGCTTTTTCGGTCCAATTTACAACCCGCAAAATCAGAATCCGAGTACCCAATCAAAGTGCATTCGGCACCTTTGGGGTACCATAAACCCGTGTTTTGTGTGCCAATGAGGTATCTCATAATGCGTTTTACAGCAGAGAGATGTGATTCCTTAGGACTAGCTTGAAAACGTGCACACATACAAACACTAAACATAATATCAGGACGACTAGCAGTGAGATAGAGAAGAGATCCTATCATACTTCTATACTTACTTACTTCGCCCGACTTACCACCTTCATCTTTGTCAAGATAGCATGAAGTGCTCATTGGAGTTGAGATTTCTTTTGCATCGGTCATTCCAAATTTCTTGAGTAAATCCTTGCAATATTTGGATTGATTGATGAATATTCCTTCCTTTGTTTGTTTGATTTGAAGTCCAAGGAAGTAATTTAGCTCTCCCATCATTGACATTTCAAATTCACTTTGCATGATATCGGAAAATTCCTTACACAAGGATTCATTAGTAGCACCAAATATTATATCATCGACATAAATTTGAACAAGTAAAATGTCATGCTTCTTATGTTTGATGAAAAGAGTAGTATCAACTTTTCCTCTTTCAAAACCTTTTTCAAGTAAGTATTTGCTCAACCTATCATACCAAGCTCTAGGAGCTTGTTTTAAACCATACAGAGCCTTTTTCAATTTAAAAACATGATTTGGAAATTCAAAATTTTCAAAACCAGGAGGTTGATCAACAAATACTTCTTCTTGAATATAACCATTTAGAAAAGCACTCTTTACATCCATTTGAAAAAGTTTAAAATCCATGACACATGCAAATGCTAGAAGCATACGAATGGCTTCTAATCTAGCCACGGGTCCATAGGTTTCATCGAAATCTATGCCCTCTTGTTGGTTGTAGCCTTTTGCAACAAGTCTAGCTTTGTTTCTAACAATAATACCGTTTTCATCAAGCTTGTTGCGAAAGACCCATTTGGTCCCAATGACTATATGATCTTTAGGTTTAGGAACTAGTTCCCAAACATTGTTTCTTTCAAATTGATTTAATTCCTCTTGCATAGCAAGGGTCCAATGTTCATCAATAATGGCTTCATTGATGTCCTTTGGTTCAACTTGAGAAACAAAAGCCATGAAAAGACATGCATGATTAAGAGAGTTTCGAGTTGTTACTCCTTTAGAGATATCGCCAATTATATTGTCAAGTGGATGATGTTTTGAGACTCTCCATTCTTTTGGTAAATTTGAATGAGGGGATTCCTTAGAAGATTGTGGCAAAGGATTTTCATCTTCATCTTTGGACTCGTTTGAATCTTCTAAGTGACTATTTCCCAATATTTCTGCAAGATCATCAACACTATCTTCTACCAAAGATTTTGGGTTAGACTCATCAAAGGTAACATGCACAGATTCTTCAATAGTCAAAGTTCTCTTATTATAAATTCGAAAAGCTTTACTAGAAATAGAATATCCAAGAAATGTACCTTCATCCGCTTTGGCATCAAATTTTCCAAGGTTATTCTTACCATTGTTTAGACAAAACACTTGCATCCAAAACGTGAAGGTGGGAAATGTTGGGCTTCCTTCCTTTGTAGAGTTCATACGGTGTTTGTTTAAGGATCGGCCTTATAAGAACTCGATTCATCACATAGCAAGAGGTGCTCACGACGTGCGCCAAAAGTACTTAGGAAGGTTAGTCTCATTGAGCATCGTCTCGCTAGCTCTTCAAGAGACCGATTTTTCCTTTCCACCACTCCATTTTGTTATGTGTCCTTGGAGCGTAAAAGTTGTGATCGATGCCATTTTCTGTGCAAAATGCTTCAAATGCTTCATTCTCAAATTCCCACCATGATCACTTGAATGGAAGCAATGTTAAGTCCCTTCTCATTTTGTATAACCTTTGCAAGTTTTCGAAAAGCATTAAAAGCATCATTTTTGTGAGAAATAAATAAAGTCCATGTATAGCGAGAATAGTCATCCACAATAACAAGAGCATAGTAATTGCCACCAAAGCTCATGGTTCTAGAAGGGCCAAATAAATCCATATGTAAAAGTTGTAAAGGCCGGTTTGTAGAAACAATATTTTTAGATTTGAAAGATGTCTTTACTTGTTTTCCTTTTTGACACGCATTACAAAGATTATCTTTTTCAAAACGAATCTTTGGCAAACCAATTACTAAGTCTTTACGAACCAATTTATTAAGATGATCCATGTGAATATGAGCCATTCTTCTATGCCATAGCCAAGATTCATCCTCTTTACTAAAAAGACAGCATGCATCATTTGAAGGTAGTTCATTCAAATCAAACATATAGATATTTCCAATTCTAGATCCAACAAAAACAATACTTTTATTAAGAGAATTTATGACCATGCATTTTGAAGAATCAAATACAACATTATTGCCTTTGTCACAAAGTTGACTAATACTTAGCAAGTTATGTTTCAAACCTTTCACATACAAGACATTCTCTATAATGGGATTAGGACTCTTACCAATAGTACCAATCCCAAGAATTTTACCTTTATTATTATCACCATAACAAACATAACCTTTATTTTTGGGTTCCAAAGAGGAGAACTTGCTTTTGTCTCTGTCATGTGCTTTGAACATTACCGCCAAGATACCAATTTGAATCTTTGGCTTTCAAGCACACCTGCAAAATAAAATTAGGTTTTAACTTTTGGTACCCATGCCATCTTGGGTCCAGTGAGTTAGTTTTGGGCAAGGTTCCTTTGGAATCCACATCTTTTTACCAATCACATTCAGGTTTTTCCTAATATTGCAAATGGAAGCAAGTGTGACCTTGTCTACCACAAAGTGAAAACATTTAATGAAAGGACTACTTGAGGGTTTGTTGTGATTGAAGAGTTTGAAAGATTTTTCATGAATTTTTGGATGATAACCTAAACCACTTTTCTAAAAGTACCTTTTGGTTTCCTAAAATAATGTTTAGATTATCTCTTCCCATTGTAAATTTTGCAAGAGTGTTATTTAAATCCTCAACCTTATTTTTCAAAACACTACACTCATTGCATTTTAAAACTTCATCTTTTTATTTTCACAAGATATGGGAGGAGAAGTTTCAATCACAAAGAACTTGTTTTTCTTTAAGAATCACTATCTCTTTGTTTAAAATTTCAATTTTTGATTCAAGAGAAGAGATGGTTTTCTTAGAAGAACGAACAATTTTTCCAAGTTTAATCGTTTCATTATTGAATTCTTCACAAGCAGCAAGGAATTCATCATAAGCTAAAGGAGAGTCGGATCATAAAACTTTACTTCATCTTCATCATGATTTGCCATTAGACTAAGGTGAGCCTCTTCATTTTCAGATTCATCAGAAGAATCCATATCATTATCATCCCAGGCAATGTAAGCTCTTCTTCCCTTCGAATCCTTTGGTGGTTTCTTTTGAAATTTCTCATTCCTCGTTTGGTTTTGAGGACAATCGGGTTTTATGTGACCTTTCTTTCCACACTTGTAGCAGGTAGGATTAAAAGAAGTTGTTTCATCACTTTTCTTTTGAGAGCTTGGGAACTTACCTTTGTTTCTGAGTCTCATGAACCTCTTGAATTTGCAAACCATTAGACTCATGTTTTCCTCATTATTTTCATCTTCAAGGAAATCACACTCGTCATTGTCAGTTTCCTCAATGCTTGCTTTGAGGGCGAGCCCTTTCTTTTTCTTATCAGCTTCTTCGCTTTCCATGAGACGATTTAGTTCAAGTTCATGTTCCTGCAATTTTCCAAATAAAGTAGCCAAGGTCATAGAAGATAAGTCTCTAGATTCAGCTATAGCAGTGACCTTGGGTTGCCAATTCTGTTTAGACATCTAAGAACTTTGTTAATCAAATCTTCATTAGTAAAGGATTTCCCAAGAGTTCGAGATGATTTATTATATGAGTAAATCGTTTTTGCATATCTTGTATGCTTTCACCTGGGTTCATCCTAAATAACTCATACTCATGGGTTAATGTGTTCATTCGAGCCCTCTTGACCTCGGTAGTACCTTCATGGGTCACTTGGAGGGTGTCCCACATTTCCTTAGCGGACTCACAATTTGAGACCCTATAGAACTCATCGTAGCTTAAAGCAGAGGTGATGATGTTTTTGGCTTTTAAATTGTGTTGGACCTTTTTCTTTTCCTCATCGGTCCAAAGGGTTCTTGGTTTGTTCACCATCTCATTATTGACTGAATGAGTGGGAACAAACGGACCGTTTTCCACTGCATCCCAAACATCAAGGTCTACAGCTTCAAGGAAAATTTTCATTCTTTCTTTCCAATAACCATACCCTGCACCATTGAAAGATGGGGGTCTGTTCATGGAATGTCCCTCATTACAAAAACTGTTTGAAGTCATCCTCTTGAGACGGTTTGGTCCTTTAAACAAGAGCCTAGCTCTGATACCACTTGTTGCCAAGTGACTCCAAACACAAGAGGGGGGTGAATTGTGTGTGAACGGTGCTTTCAAAAACTTTTGGAGAAATAAGCGCTAATTATGAGTTGCGGAAATATTAATGTGAAATAGATAAATCACTTGAAGAATAAATTGCAAACGAGTTAAAAATAAAGTAAATAGTAAGATATAAATAACAATAAAATAAAGTGCAGAAATTTAATTGACTGAAAAGTAGAGAGATAAGGAGTAAAAAAGCACACAACAAATTATCCAGGTTCGGCCACCTAACACCCCTGTGGCCTACGTCCTGTCCCCAAAGCAAACTACTATGGGATTTTCACTAAGACACTAGCTTTTAAATCAGGTTCAATAGAAACCTTTACAACTCTAAACCAGAGCAATACGCTCAAAAGATATCACCTCTCTATGAACCCCTTGGGATTCCTACCAAAAAAGAAATGATTTTGGCAAATAAAATGAGACGAGAAAGATACACTCAATAGTGCAGATATAACAAATTGAAGCTCAAATAATACAACTCAAATTATGTAGAATAAAAGGCTCTCGTAAAATTGTGCTCAAATAAGTGTGAGTGATGAAAAATATTTGATGAGTTTTTGGCACAAAAATTAAGCACTGCGTTGTTGTATTTTTACAAAGCTCACGAAATGTGTTTATATAGGCAATGGAGGAGCGTCATATTAAAAAGATTTGTCCGCTGAAGATTTGCCCGTATGCTTTGATTATTAAAAGGATTTGTCGTTGTAGCATTTAAAAGGAAAATCGCCTGCTATGCTCAATCCGAATTTGATTTTCATAGTTTGAAAACACGAGTCGGGCTTCGCAAGACGCGACCATAGCTCGACGCGACCTCATTTCGGCCGCGCGACCTCGATTCGGCCGCGCGACTTCCTCAAAGGCATATGACCTCAAAGACACGACCTCGGCTCGACATCGCGACCTCATTTCGACGCGACAAGAGCTCGACACGCGACCTCCTCACCGACACGGAACCTCACTCGTCATTTATGAATATCATAAAATCACTTTTAGAATAAAATTCATTTTGTGTGTGTGTGATTTAATTTTAATTGAGAGCTTTTTATTACTACTTACAAATAGTCTTAATAAAAATAAATAAATACCCAAAAACCAAAGACTTGAGAAACTATCATTCTTGATAAGCATCTTGGTATTCTTTTCCACTTTTTGCACGGTTGACTATTTGCAAAGCTCCCTTTTGTCAATCATCAAAACCATCCTGTCAAGGCATGTATTCACACTTAGTGAGAGCAGACACATGATGCTTGATCCTGCTTTGATAATGTTTGGTCTTCAACCAGACTGATAGTCATTTCTTTGGTGACTTCAAGAAATTCCTGTTAAGATAACGTTCTGCACACTTGAAAACACTTGATTAAATATATCAAGATGAATTGCTCACTCAAGATAGTTATTGTTATCATAAAAATTATTGAGGTTCCAGATTTATCAATTGTCTGGGTTCCAACACAAAAGTTTTTCAAAAGAAACGTACACTCAACTTAGAAATTCTAAACTTGAATAAGCTAACAACTAGATCGCCAAATGAGTTGCCAAATAAGTTCTTTTAATACAACTAAATCATTGTCCTCACGGAAACACATTTTTAGCATTTTGCCCTTACTAGAAGACTATATATTGATATCCAAAACTAGAAGACTAAAATAATAATTTTTAAATTTGAGAGACTAAAAACGGATTTTCGCTAAATTATAGGGACTAAAAACATATTTTACCAAATAAAAAATAACTATCAAAATCTAAAGGGTAAAATATGTTTTTAGTCCCTATAAATATCTTGATACATGTGGCACTTGCCACGTGGACGCCGTCGCCACGTCAATTAGAAGGCCACGTGGCTAGTGAGTCACCTCATCTAATATAAAAATATTTTAATTTTTTTTATTTTTCTTTTATTAGAAAAAACGTTTTATAAGGTTTTGTCTGTAACGACTAGGGTACAACCGGACTTGTCCGACCTATTACTCATAGGACTTTCCCCTCTCTAAGGGTGTTTTTGCCTTCCCCACGGCTCGAACCCATGACCAGAGGGCTTAAGTACACGGGGAACACCTTCCCTTATGAATTTTTTTTTTTTTTTAGCAAAAGAGAGGTAGGGAGCCTCGTTAAAACCTACTGATGCAAAACCCTCCTTAGGGAAAAAAACACCAAGCAGGAAAAAGAGTACTCCCTCCTATATTTTATTATAAAAAGGGAAAAAAAACAACAAAACAAAATGGGGGGACTAGGCCAAGACCCATGGGAAAAGACAAGATGAGTAGCATAAATTAAACGACATCTACAACTACCGAAAGCAGTATGCAAAAGCATCACTATACTGTCTCCCATCCCAACGAGGTTGGCACCAAAGACAATAACAATCATTTGCAGCATACTACCAAAGGACCTAGACCAAAATGAAACCATAAATAAAACCAACAGCATTATCTGAAACGATAACAAGGCAAACCAGCTCTGTTGCGAGAGAACTCCGCCACTACGAAAGAAGGGATAGTGTTCCACCAAGTAAGACCATGAGAGTAGAGACCTTTGGAAGCCAATTTATCTGCACAGGAATTACCTTCTCTATATATATGAGAATAGTTGAACCACATATTCTTAGTCAGGTGTAAGCAGTTTACCCACCGATTGCGGAGATTAGAGGACAATATCATGATTGGAAAAAGCCGTAACCACCAAAGATAGAATCACATTCCAACCACAATTTGTTCCACCCATTGCGGCTGGCCAACTCAATAGCTATAATCGCACCCATCAACTCAGCATAAAAAGCATTGGCTATACCAATATGGAAGCTGAAACAACCTAATGTAGCTGCTCTGCTATCTCTAAAAATACCTCCGCAGGCTGCAATACCCGGGGAACCCTTAGCCGCACCATCAGTGTTGACTTTGATCCAGGAGGAAATGGGGGGATGCCAGTTAACTTCTATAATTTTTGGGGCCGTACTCAGCTTACCCTTAATAAAGAAATTTTTAAGAAGAACAAACTCATGAATATTTCCGGTTGTCGTACCAGCAGAGAGATTACCTGTGAGACTCACATTGGCAATAATATTGTTGATGGCAGCTGCTAACAGAATGTTTTTGTTCTCAAAGCGAATTTGGTTTCTGCAAAACCAAATAGCCCCAATAGAGTTAGCAATCGCAGCAACAATGGTATCCTTGGCTTGAGAACTCCAACCACGATCACAAATCGTAAGGACAGAACCTATAGAAGTAGTATCCAACACCATATCAAGGCACTGACCCAACCAACTCCAAATTTGTGAAGCAAACGAGCATTGAAGGAACAGATGCTCGGTGGTTTCATAATGACAACCATAAAGACTACACATAGAAACCATGTTACAACCCCTCCTGCGTAACTGGTCATCTGTAGGGAATCTATTATGAATGAAACGCTAGATGAGGAAGGCCTTGGAAGGAGGTAAACAGCGCTTCCAAATTAACTTGGTCCAAGAGAGATTCTGAGTTGAGGGCGATTGGACTGCGTAAGCCTCTTTGAGAGAGAGAACTCCTGAAGCATTATCTTTCCAGAGCCGAGTGTCAGAACTGAGAAATCTGGGGATAGAAATTTTCTGAATCTCCGTGATCAGGATAGGATAGTGCTGTAACAGAGCTTCAGGAATGGACCATTCATAATTAACAATGAAGTCGCTGACTGTAGCTCTAAGCGAATCATGCATAGCCTCTGGAATGTTTAACAACTCCACAATAGGCTTTGAAAGCCAGCAATCCAACCAAAAATTGATTTGAGTACCATCACCAAGCCGCCAAGATGAGTGAGAGACAACAGTAGTAACAAAGTGCTTCAGACCCGTCCAGATCGAAGAATTAATATGATAGCTAATTGAGGCCCTGTTTTTGAAGACTCTAGCTCTAAGGAGACTAGCCCATTGAGTATTAGAAGAATGAAGCTCCCAACAACGCTTCAACATGGCGGCCTTATTGGTAGCCTTTAACGATCTCAGCCTAAGACCACCAGCCTCCAACGGACTGCACACCTTATACCAAGCAACAGTAACCACTTTAGAGTTGTGAATGTTTCCGGACCATATAAAATTACGAATATACCTGTCAAGCACATTGAGAAGAGAAACCGGCCAAGCATAGACCTGGAAAGAGTAAGTCATCATACCAAAAATCACAGACTTAACTAGCTGGACTCTCCCCATAATAGATAGCATAGAGCCTTTCCAACTGGCCAGCTTAAGAGTAATCCTATCTGCAATAGGTTGAAGATGGTCATTCTTAGGCTTACCTCTGAACAACGGCACTCCAAGATAGGTGAAGGGGAGACGCCCACTACCAAACCCCAAGATGCCAGAAATAGAGTTAAGCCGAGAGTTAGGGATACAACCCGCATAGAATTTGGACTTATCCAAGTTAATGTTTTGGCCAGACGCCTGACTGTAACGATGGAAGAGATGCATGATATGCTCAATGTTATTCTTGGTACCTTTTCCGAAGATCAGTATGTCATCCGCATAAAGCACATGACTGGGCACTTTGTAACCCCTAGGACTGGCCATCGAATGAAACTTGCCTTGCTGAACCAACTGCAAATTGCCTCTGCTTAGAACCTCTTCCGCCAGACAGAATAGAAGAGGAGAAAGAGGGTCCCCCTGTCTAACTCCCCTGCGGCATTCAAAATAACCAGCAGATTTACCATTAACAGATATTAAAAGCTTGGCCGATTTGAGAATGACCTCAACCCAATTACAAAAGATATTGTCAAAACCAAATTGTTTCAGCGTCTTGATAAGGAAAGTCCAGTCAATAGTATCAAAAGCCTTCTGAATATCAATTTTAAGAGCTATGTTACCACCAAAGCTTTTTTTATGGAGTAAATTCACCGCTTCAGAGGCCACCCCAATACAATCAAAAATTTGACGCCCTTGAATGAAGCCTCTTTGATTTGGAGAGACAATTCTGGAGGCCACTCTAGCAAGCCTATCCGCCAGAACTTTGGTGATGATCTTAAATTTAAAGTTAGCCAAAGCAATAGGTCTGTACTGGCCAATAGAATCAGCTTCCGGGGTCTTGGGAATGAGAGCTACCACGCTAGAGTTATAATTAGGCAGAATCCAACCATGTTTGAAGAACTGTAGAACAACATTAAAAACATCGAGACCAATAACATCCCAGTATTTCTGGAAGAAGAACCCACCAAAACCATCCGGGCCGGGGGCACTGTTGGCATTCATAGCAAATACAGCATTTTTAACCTCGTCCATAGAAGGCAAATTAGTCAGCATAATATTATCCTCAGAAGTAACTTCAGGAGAAATAATAGAATTAATCAAATCATTGTCAACAGTATTATTATCCACAGCAAAAAGAGAAGTGTAATAGTCTAGGACATGTGCCTCAATATCAATAGGATCAGTAAGGATTGCGTCACCTGATTTCAGTAAGGACATGGTTTTGGTGGTGTTGTGAATTTTTGTAATCTTGTGGAAAAAAGAAGTGCATCTGTCCCCATAATTGTGCCAATTCAGTCTAGATTTCTCTTTCCAAAAAGCCTCCTGAAATTGCAGTGTCTGATTAAGATTAACCTGAGCGTGTTTTTCTTGCTCCATCAACTCTTCTGAGTACCCCTGTAAGTCAAGCTGTTCCTGAATGGTAGTTACTAACTTCATAGCCTCCTGAACCTTATGATTAATGTCACCAAAGCAGTCTTTATTCCATTGCTTGAGTTTGTCTTTCACAGACTTCAGTTTTTGGCTGAGCACTGCCATCGGACAACCAGAGAAAGACCCATTCCAAGCATCTTTTATAATGCCTAAGCAATCATCATGATCAACCCACATTTGCAAGAATTTAAAAGACGAAGGGAAGGGACCCTCATGCTTGTTAAACTCTACTAGGAGAGGGTGATGGTCCGAGCGTGATTTGAGTAAAGTACAGCACGTAACGTTACTCCAAGAAGATATCCACTCTTGGTTGCAAACGGCACGGTCTAGCCTTTTCTCTGTGAGATTACAACCTTTACGACCATTAGACCAAGTGTAAAAAGCTCCCCTGGTGGTAATATGCACCAAGCTGTTATGGTCAGACCAGTTTCTGAAATCTGTGCAGGCTATTTGAGTAGGTCTACCTTTGCCTCTGTACTCATGGGAGCCTAAAACAGTGTTGAAGTCACCAAGAAAACACCAAGGCCCATGATGCAAAGCCTGGGCATCAGTAAGATCCTGCCAAAGTTGTCTGCGAGTAATATAAGAGTTGGAGGCATAGATTGCCGCCATGTGAAATAACTGGTGTTGCCACTCCAAAGAGAAAGCTACAAACTGGTTAGTAACAGAAATAATAGTAGGAGATAGAGAAACCTGACAGATGCACCATAAATTAGGCGAGAGAGGCTGTCTCATGTTTACCTCAAAGACCTTGTAATTTAAATTAGACCAAAAACGTTTAGGGAATTGATCTAACCTAATCCAAGGCTCCGAAATAAATAATAGATGAGGTCTATTATCTACGATGAGCTGTTTGATAACCAATCTCATAGCAGGATTGGCTACCCCCTAGTATTCCAATAGATAGCTTTCATTGGGAAACAGGATTAGCGACTGCCCTTGAACGGGTGTTGTAATCCTTCTTAGCATCTGCTTTGGCTTTATTCCTAATCTTTTTCTTTTGAGATTTAGTGAGTACCTTGTTGAAGTCAGAGCGTTGACCAGCATCCACCTCTTGATTTACAATCAGATACTTAGAAAAGGCACTAGGATGGTCCTCAGTATCTTCCACATGTCCATGTTCCTCGTCCTCATCTTGTTGATCACTCCATAATCTGCCCATCATTGCCATGTCATTCCTAACATTAGCGTTAGGTGTTGCGGAGATGTGGATTAGAGTTTTCAACAAACTCTCATTGACTTCATTATTGGGAGCATCATCATGAAAAACTTGTACCTGACCTGCATCACAAACAGAATCGGGAACCACAGAAATATTGAGATCGGAAGAGGTGTTAACCTGCATAGTATGTGCTGGATCTTCTCCATGGATCGGTTGACTAGGATGCTGTTCCATTTCAGTGTTAGTATCATTGGCCGAGGTATCACCCGTATTGGGTACAAAACCCAGGAGCGGATTGTAGCCACAATTCAACAATTCAGCCGCAGATAAAGGAACATTATTGTTACCTTTGAAAGCCATAGGGTTATCAATTTTCTCCACCTCATAATCGACAGCCATGCCCTTAGTAATAAGAACTTGCTGCTCGTCAAGTGAATCCTTGATACTGTGAGTACTCACTGCTGCCACAGAACTTTGTGCATTGTGATCAAAAATAGCATGGGCTTCACCTTGTTTAGGAGCACCATTATTAGTGCTAGATCCATCATCCGGGAGGACAGGTCCATTACTTTGAACCTGGTTTGCCGCATTAACATTCTCAGGAGGAGATAATCTATGTGTGTGCTGCAGAAAGTTACGATTGCCAGCCATATTTTCTGCTAAATCATGCAGTTGGTCGTTGTCTGGGGTTGTTTCATTGTCTACGACATTATTAGCAGGATTATCAACCAATGCTACATGTTCAGCTCCCTTACCAGTATTTGGCTTATTGTTATAGGATTTTCTAATTATTTTAGGACCATCATGGTTTGCCTCCTTGTCCCTTATTAATTCCTTTTCTTTTTTCCTGCAGCTAGCAATCGAATGACCCAACATCTTGCAAGAAGAACAAAAAAGAGGAAGGTTTTCATATTCAAGAGAAACGAAAAAAGCATAGCCTAACCTTTCTACCAGCAGCTTGCTTCGAAGATCCGAGTTTAAGTCAATATCTATAAGGATGCGTGCAAAGTGACCAAACAATCGCTTATTAGTGGCTTCATCGAGGCATATGGGGATACCTATGCTGCCTGTTATGGCGAATAAACTTCTAGGATCCCAGTACTCTTGAGGCAGGCCGACAAACCGAACCCAACACTGAGCATTCGATTGCTTGAGTTTTCTGATATCGAAATCCGGAACCCATGCAAACAACCTGAGATAACCCGGTTTGAGTTGCCACGAGGAGATGGATCGGACGCTTCGAAGGTCCTCAACCAATGAGAATTCAAACTCGTAATACCCTTTGCCTAATGGGATCATATGCGATTGTCCAATAGGTTTCCACAGAGCCTGTAGCTTGGACCGCAAGGCAACAGTTTTCATGGGGCGTCACCCTTAGAAAGGAAGAGACGACCGTGGAGGTGATTTTTGCACCTTTCCAGACCTGCAAGGTAAGCTTCTTCAGGTATTTGGATGGAGAGCTCGTCCCCTTTGAGACAAGGTTTGGGAAGCTGGCTATATGGAACATCACATACATTGCCGAGAGCTTGAGCAAAGGACTTAGTTTGTGGCGTGAGAGAGACTGGTTCTGGACGAACTTGAGAAGGTTTATGTATGGACGAGAAGTCCGCCATGAAAGGCCATGGGCACACCGGTTGGGGGCCGGCAGCCATGACGGCAACGGCCGCAAGGAGTCCACGAAACCTAGCAGCCGCGAAACCTAGTAGCCG
This sequence comes from Calophaca sinica, assembly GCA_037113605.1. Lineage (NCBI taxonomy): Eukaryota > Viridiplantae > Streptophyta > Magnoliopsida > Fabales > Fabaceae > Calophaca > Calophaca sinica. Next base: position 105,871,747 of record CM073735.1, on the reverse strand, counting down.
AGTCTTTCTATTCGCAGCCTAATATCACATAGCATTTACTATCCTTCCGATCCATTACTTATGAAATTTAGATTCATAAGGGAAGGTACAATTTTGATAAGATTCTGAATTATATTACTTGACAATTTTCATCAAAAAATTGTACCTTCTCTCTCAAAATTGTATGTTTTAATAAGGTTCTGTCTATAGTAACGCACTGCCAAGTGAATATGAACACCTTGCTATTGAATCTTAAATGCTTGTGCGTTTTAACAATAATATTTCAAATTTTTATCACAATTGCCAAGTAATTGTCTACAGTAACACACTGATTACAAGTGCCAAAAGCACGCCGATGTCCACGTTGCGCCTCCTACTGAACTGACTACCCTATCATCTCCATGGCCATTCGCCTGGTGGGGGATCGACATCCTGGGCAAATCAAGTTTTTAGCAGTGGCAGTAGATTACTTTACGAAGTAGGTAGAAGCCCTACCTCTTGCAAAAATAACCGCAAAAAACTTGACTAAATTATTCAATTCCCAAAATAAGACTTGATCCCAGTCGATCCACCACCACGAGCTATGAAAACCCTTTTATAAGCAAAGAAACACCACCTAGGAGTATAACCAACCAACACCGACTGAGCTTTTCTCAATTTTGTGAGCTCGGCCCCTTTTGATGACATGTCGCCTCCGTCATGCGTCATTATGGTCTCCTCACTGCCATAGTACCGCTGCAAGCTATATCCTAGCGTTCTCCATTGATGATCAAAATAATAACACCATTCTCAATCCCCTTCTTCTTCTTAGGGACCAAATCGAACAGGAAAAGTTTCTTCGATCCTGTCACATTTGGTTTTCTAAATTCTTTTTCCACTGTAGGCTTACGAAAATTTTGTGATAAAAAAATAAGACTTAATCCCAGTCGATCCACCACCACGAGCTATGGAAACCCTTTTAGAAGCAAGGAAACACCACCTAAGAGTATAACCAACCAACACCGACTGAGCTTTTCTCAATTTTATGAGCTCTTTCCCTTTGGCTCCTGTGCAAATCAAGTTTTTAGCAGTGGCAGTAGATTACTTTACGAAGTAGGTAGAAGCCCTACCTCTTACAAAAATAACCGCAAAAAACTTGACTAAATTCTTCAATTCCCAAATTCTAACCAGGTTTGGGATCCCCGAGGTCATGGTGACCGACAACGGCACACAGTTCATCGACCAACAGTTTCGGAAGACACTCGCCGATCTCAATGTGAAACATCACTTCACTTCGGTCGAACACCCTTAGACAAACGGGCAGACAGAAGTAGCATACCGTGTAATCTTACGAGGTACCCGACGATGCCTCGACGAACCAAAGGGCAGATGGGTCGACGAACTGCCTCAGGTCCTGTGGGCTTACAGGACAACTTTGCATTCATTGATAGGATAAATACTGTTCTGGCTAACCTATGCGTCGGAAGCGGTAATTCTAGTTGAAGTCAGTGAGTTGAGCTGGAGAACCCTACACCCACCAGAGCCGAGACTGAATTACCAATATCTCTGAGAAGAGTTGGACCTCTTGGAGGAAAATCGCGATATAGCATCATTGAATGAAGCCGCTGTTAAACAGCGCATAGCTGTGAGGTACAACCACCATGTGGTTCCGTGAGATTTCGCAATAAGGGACCTCATTCTTCAAAGAGCTTACGTTGGTTTAAAAAATGCCACACAAGGGAAGCTTGCTCCGAATTGGGAAGGACCTTACCGAGTCACTCAAAGACCGGGATAGGAGCCTATTACCACGAAGATCTCCAAGGGAGGACTATCGTCCGAACCTAGAATGCGACGAAGCTTTGGAAGTACTACAATTGAGTCCGGTTTCTACAACCAGGACCAATCATTGATAATATCCCACCATGTCCACTCGTTTGTGTCTCGAACAACATTGAACTGTCCCGTGTCGAAGTTTGATTTAATCATTTACAGTTTTCCTTCAAGTTGTAATTTGATATCAATTTCTAATGCAAATTATGTACAAGTTACACTCCTAATGTTTTTTTTTACGTTAGGGGGAGAGAAACGAGGGCCGGTTAATACACCTACTAATGCCAAACACTACACCTCGACACGCGCTTCGAAGGAACTCAGGACGTAAAAAACACTCCCAAAAGTCCTCAAAAGCGGCGTCCGAGGAACACTTGGTAGACCGCCTGATTGACCTAGCCAGTCTTTCCAGGACAGGTCACGCCGAAATAGCGTTCTCCCATCTAAGGGAACGAACTCCCTAAGATCGGGGCAGAGGGTGACCATTCTTTGGCCAGAATGGACCCTCCGAGAAACCAAATCGGAACCAACTTCGAATCAACTAAATCGGAACCAACTCCGATGTAAACAAGAATCGGAACCAACTACGATAATACGCGATCGGAACCAACTCTGATAAACAAGCACAAGCATAAAGAATTGTAATATTGCAGGAAAACTTAGTATGGATAAACAAAAAGTAAACTGTTGATTACAAGATAAGCATCCGAAGAGGTCTGAATCACAAATTGTTCAAAATTTATACAAGTTACAAAGAACCCTAGCATCCCAGGTCTTCACGCCATCTCCTCGACAGTCTTCTCCATTGTCTCCGTAGTAGGCGCCGCCTCATAAAGGACTTCCATGGTCTTGGGGTCGACGATCAAATTCTCATCAACGAACCTCTACTGAACAGTTGGGAAACATCGACATCGATGCTCGGATGCATCAGCCGAATTTGGTCGACGACATTCTCGAATTGCTGGTTCCCGAACTCACCAGTGATCTTCATCCACTTTTTTTTTTCTCCGCGACGATCGAAATAAGAGATGTCCTAGCCTCTTCCAGGTCTTTCTGAAACTTCTCTTCTGCCTCATCCTTTGTAGTTTGGAGAGTCTTCTTGTCGGAGAGGAGTTGATCACGTTCTTTTGCAAGGTCCAGGACCTTCTGCTTCAGTTCTGCGACCTCGTTACTTGCATTATTCAACTTGTCTGTCCTATCAAGGAGGTTATTATGAAGATCAGTCATCTTGGCTTCCCTCTTCTGCAACTCTTCAGCATGAGCTTTCAACTTTTTCGATGCACTTTTAAACTCTGTGTTCTCCCTCTCCAGCACGGTGTTGCGCTCCGCAGGAACACTCTAGCACCGAGTCCTCGCGAGCCGAACTGGATAAGTTCGACAAGTAAATCTTATTCGCGGCTAAAGTGTAATGACGCAGTTTCTCCGAAGACAGAGCATTATTGTGCATCCACACTTCGGGGCCATCGCTGCCAGATAAGTCACACTCCCAGTAACCCTCTCCAACCTAGTCTGCTTCTTCCCAGTATCCTTCCTTTGCTGTTTAGGAGACCGGACACGCTGTTCGGTGTCGGCATCCGCCCCTTTCTCACCCTGGGAAGCGGAAACTTGAACTTCTTCAACATCCAAGTCTTCGACATGCTCGGAGGTCGGCGTTGGTGCATGGTGAGAAGCAGGAAATGAGATCATCGCAGCTGACGAAGGTGAACCCGCCGAGGAACTGCCCAAAGGTCCTACTGACGAAGTGCTCCCAGAGATAGCCTTTTTCTTCTTGTTAAGAAACACGTTTAAAGCTTCAATATCTGCCATTGCACCTGAAACAAAAAGAAGACAGAGAGATCAGAAATCATGCACAAGGAAAAGAGAATTTGCGCACATATATACGTATATACCTAAGCACTCTTTGGCTACTTTTGCCGAAGAACAACTTAATTGTTGGAACCTAAATGATTGAGAAGTTTAGACCCTCATTAATTTTGATGATAACAAAGTAATTCTCAAGAGAATAATTTATCTTCTAACATATCTTTGAGTGTACAGGTATCAAAGATTCATATATATGTACAAATCACTCAAGGAAGAAGAAGAAATTTACAAAAGAATTGAATACAATCCACTAGTGTCAACATTCGAACTCACTTCAGCGTCTTGTTAATAGCAAGCGTCCAGCAGTGTTACTTCTTGACACGTGGAACACTCAATTGCTGCGAGCGTCCGTCCTCTGTTTTGAGCGAGCGTCTGATCTCTTTAATGAAGCACGTGATGATCACGTTTTTGCTCTTAGCCTCGCATCGCTCGAACTAATTCGAATTTGATTTTGTGCGCTCATTTTGATGTACGAGAAAGCAAAGGTGAAACCTTTAGCATAAGACAAAAATCGTACAAGGTAATTGCAAATAGCAGATAGTACGAAAACGATAATGTGTACTATTCTGATATTCTCTGGAAAGGAAGAAAATGACTACATTTCAAATTACCTCACTCAATGGAAAGGAGACATTTTTACTGCAACGGTAATACCCTTGAAGACTCCTATAAATACCCCAAGGTATTCATTGAAGAGATGTTGGAAAAACTATGAAGAAACTTCATTCTGAAAGCAATTCTACTCAAGTGAACAATAAAGTTTCGTGCCAAGTTTCTGGTCTACATAGAACTGAACTCAGCGTCTTATACTTTCTTTTAGAAAGCTATTCTATTTTGAGCTTAATCTTTTCATCCTCTCTGTGAGAGTTATTTTGATTGTTATCAAAAGCATAATCTCTTTTGTAAACTGTATTTGGCCTAATTAAGGCTCTGTTCCTCAAAGGCTCGACTGTACTGAGTCGTTTTAAGAAGTTGAGAGTATAGTCAAGTTTGTGACAGAAGAATACTCTTGAGGAAATTGTAATCATTTGATTATAGCGAAAAATCCTTCAGGAACGAAGGGACTAGACGTAGCTACCAGTTGGTGGTGAACTAGTATAAATCTCTGCGTCTCATCCTTTACTGCTTTATATTTATCTTTACCTTGCTCAGTAAAACAAGTTTTTATAAACTGTTTAATTTCTGTATCCGGTTTAATCTGCATCTGATATACAAACAGTTTTTAAAAACCTGTGTTGAAGTTTTTACGTATAGTTTACGAAAAGTTTTTAACACAATTCAACCCCCCTTATTGTGTTCACGTTCAGTTGGTACCAGAGCTCGACCTCTTGGTTGAGCACTTAACAGTGTTAAGAGAAAAGATCCTATACTGTGAACATGTCTACTGAAGGTGGTCATATGAACCGTCCTCCTCTATTCGATGGAGAAAAATTTGATTACTGGAAAGATAAGATAAAAGCTTTCTTTGAGACACAACAACTTGAGTTGTGGGATATAGTTCAAAGTGGTTACATTCCTCCCACTAATCCTCGTGGTGTTGCTATAGCCAGAGAAGATTGGAATGATGAACAGAAAAAGAGATATCAAATCAATCAAAAGGCTAGATTCATTCTTATCTGTGCTATGACAAAAAAGGAATATAATAAATGTGGCAAATTTGATACTGCCAAAGAAATCTGGGACTCACTTGTTTTATCTTACGAAGGCTCTGCCCAAGTAAGAGAAACCAAAGCTAGCATGTTGGTTCACCAATACGAGTTGTTCAAAATGGAAGATGGTGAAAGCATTGAAACCATGTTTGGAAGATTTCAAACACTTGTTCATGGGTTACAGACCCTTGGAAAAAGTTACACTACACCTGACCATGTTAGAAAGATCTTAAGAAGCTTGACTAAGCAGTGGAGACCCAAGGTCACTGCTATTCAGGAAGCAAAAGATCTAAATGTCCTACGACTTAAAGATCTTATGAGTTCATTGAAAGCTCATGAACTTGAGCTAAATGAAGAAGAACCTGTCAAAAAGGGCAAGTCTATTGCTTTGAAAGTCGCTCAACATAAAGTCAGTTCTTCCAAAGCCCTTCAGGCTGAAGAAGAAGAAGAATCAGAAGATGAAGCTTCAGAAGGAGATGTTGACACATCAGAAGATGAGCTCGCGTTTATATCTAGGAAGATACAAAGAATGTGGAAGAAGAAAAACTTCAAGAGGAAGTTTCAGAAGAAAGATACTAAGGACAAGAAAGAAAGCAAGGACAAGGCTCAAGTCATTTGCTATGAATGTAAAAAGCCTGGACATTTCAAGTCCGAATGTCCTAATCTTAAGGAGAAGTCCACAAGAAGTTCTTTCAAGAAAAAGAAGAAGAGTCTCATGGCTACATGGGAAGATCTAGACTTATCCTCATCTGAGGAAGATAATGAAGTAGAAGCAAATCTCGCTCTCATGGCAGACACTGACCTTGATTCAGAAGAAGAAGTTGAAGAGGTAATAGTATATGATTCCTACTCTGAACTTCAACTTGCATTTGATGATCTTCTTAAGGACTCGGCCACTCTCTCTGTTGAGTATAAGAATTTGAAAAAGAAATTTTCAAAATTATCACAAGATTTTCAAGCTTTAAACAAAGAAAAATTTGCACTCAATAAAGAAAATCAGAAGCTGAAAACTGAAAATCAGCATTTGATGGATAACCAGCGTCTGACCGCTAACAAGCAACCAGAAGCTGAGAGCTCTCAAGCTGAAATCTCTAAAGTTACAAGTAATCCTAAATACAAATCAAATGATTATGAATATGCTTTTCAAAAGTTTCTTGCAGAGAGTGTAACTCGTAGCAAGCAAGCTTCAATGATTTGGTGTGTCAGTAAAACGACAACTCATGGTCTTGGTTATATATCAGATGAACCTCTTTTAGAAAATGATTCAGCATCTGATAAATCCAATAATCATAGTAAATGCTTGCATTGTACTTACTGCAATAAACCTGGTCATTTGAAAAGTGCATGTACTGTTTTTAAAACTGTGAAGGATAAGCCTCCTTCAAGGACCAACAAGAAAGGACCCAAAAAGATATAGGTACCTAAAGATAAAATAGTCTATGTTACAGACATGCTTAGCAACAAAGTCAACACACCTATCTTGGTACTTAGACAGTGGATGCTCGCGTGACATGACGGGAGAAAAGCATATGTTCCAAGAACTAAGGCCTAAAGAAGCTGGATTCGTTGGCTTCGGAGGAAACCAGAAAGGTAAAATAGTTGGAATTGGTCGCATTGGTAAAGGCTCTCTTCCCTCTATTGATAATGCACTATATGTTGAAGGACTTAAACATAACTTATTGAGCATAAGTCAATTATGTGACAATGGTTATGAAGTCATCTTTACAGAAACTGGATGTCAAGTAAAAAGCAAGAAAGACGGCACTACTTTCTTTACTGCTAAGAGGAAATAAAATATTTACAAAATTGATCTCTCTGAGCTTGCAAAACAAGATGTCAAGTGTCTCATGTCTGTTAACGAAGAACAATGGATTTGGCACAAGAGATTGGTTCATGCCAATTTGAGATTAATCTCAAAATTAAACAAGCACAGTCTTGCCAGATGCTTACCTAATCTTAAGTATCAATCCGATGCTCTCTGTGAGGCATGTCAAAGAGGAAAACAAGTTAAAACTTCTTTTCATTCAAAAAATGTTGTTTCAACCTCTAGACCACTTGAGCTTTTGCATCTTGATCTTTTTGGTCCAACAAGGACAACCTCTTTAACAGGAAAGAAATATGGGTTAGTCATTGTTGATGATTTTACTAGATGGACATGGGTTAGATTCCTTGCTCACAAAGATGAGTCATACAAGGTATTTACTGTATTCTGCAAAACAGTTCAAAACGAAAAAAGAATTTGTATTTCTTCTATTAGAAGTGATCATGGGGGAGAATTTGAAAATGAAAGCTTTCAAAAATTTTGCGATGATAACGGCATCTCCCACAATTTCTCCTCTCCTAGAACACCTCAACAAAATGGTGTTGTAGAAAGGAAAAATAGGTCCCTCCAAGAAATGGCCAAGACCATGATCAATGAGGTCAATATTGCAAAATATTTTTGGGCAGAAGCAGTAAACACAGCTTGTTACATTCAAAATAGAATTTCTATTAGACCTATTTTGAAGAAGACTCCATATGAACTGTGGAAAGGAAGGAAACCAAACATATCATATTTTCATTCATTTGGTTGTACGTATTACATTTTAAATACTAAGGATCAGCTTGGTAAGTTTGATTCAAAAGCTGACAAAGGAATCTTTTTGGGATATTCTGAAAGATCTAAAGCTTTTAGAATATACAATAAAGAAACTATGACAGTGGAAGAATCCATTCATGTCAAATTTGATGACAAGAAGCCTGACACAACCATGTCAGAGCTAGATGAATTATTTTCAGAATTAAATATAGGTAATACTACAAATAGTGAACCTACATCTTCATCGTCCGGTGGTGACCAGACACAAGAATCTTCAGAAGCTGAATTCAGAAAGAGCTGGAAGTACAAAGCCAATCATCCTAAAGAACAAATCATAGGAAAACCTGGAGATAGAGTAAGAACCAGATCCTCTTTTAAAGAGCATGCAGATATGGCACTACTCTCAGAAATGGAACCTAAAACGATTGATCAAGCATTGAAAGATGAAGGTTGGATTCTGGCCATGCAAGAAGAGTTGAATCAGTTCCAAAGAAACGATGTATGGAAACTGGTTACCTTACCAGAAGATAAGCAAGCTATTGGTACTAAAATGTCCCATGCAGCCTTTGAATTTGTAGCCACATCAATTTTCTCAAACACTTTTGCATCTACACACTGGTGGATAAGAAAGAGGGCTTTGCAATCCCTTTTCTTTGCCTCCTTATGCATGTTTCTTTGAGCTTCGGTTGGGTTTGCAGGGAGAGCCTCCATTCCCGTATTCATCACTTCAACCACCTCTTGAACACCAATAATCACCTTCGTTTGAATGACCCATCTTTCCCAATTCTTTCCATCAAGAACTGGTAGATTTGCAAAGAAATGCCCATTGCCCGCCATAGATTGTTTTTGACCAAAAACTTTGCTTTTGCACGCAAGATCTCACACTCTCCAGAATCGTATATAGCTCTATGATACCAATTTGTTGGGGAACACACTCAAATACTCACTGTGTATTGTGTTTGCACTCTTAAGGAATGAACCAGTAAACAAGCAAAGTAAAAGCAGAATGCAGAATGCAGAGAATAGAGGAAAATGGAAAGTATCGAATACTGAATTGAGAAAATGCATTGAATGAATACTCTAATGGTTTTACACAATGGACACACCATTTATACACTTGTACATCAATGCTGTATATAGCTCAGCAAAGCTAGCAAAACTAACTAATCTCATTTAACAGCATCACAAACTGATTAACAGAAAACTAACGCTTAAAACCAATGTAACAGTAATTGGTTACAACTAACAACTAACACACTAGTTTGAATTACAACTCAACAAGCTGTACGCATATAATGAATAACTTACCTGAGAATCTCTCGTCCAACAGCATCCATCTCAGCCAAAACAACTGCCCTTGCTCTTGGATCATTGCAAAGTTGTGCTAAATCATTATGCTGCACCCATGCCCACAAAAAGACAGAAAATAAGTTGTTATAGCAGATGACTTTCATTTATCAACACCAACACATTGCAGCAAAATAAAATAATTAGAGTAAATTTCATAACGTACATGATTCGACCTTCTTTAGTTCAAAATTACACAGGCTACCTTATTTTCAAGTTTTGGCTTAATCTAAAGTCATCATGTTTTACACAAGAAACACAATGATACGACTCAGATTATAGCTGGATCACCAATTGAAATGGATGATACAACTCCCTGCATAAGGCTCAAATGAGAGGGCCGAGAGAGGCAACTGATGAAACAAATTTACCTTTCAGTTTTAATAATTTCAGTAATATAATTGATATATTAGGGACAGGTGTCACTTGATGTTTTTTTGCATGTAACCACATTGGTCCTCTATGTTTATTTTAAGTTTCAATTTGGTCCTCTATGTTTTATTTATTTCGTTTTGGTCCCTTACGTTTTAAAAGTTACAACAGGTTGGTCCTTTTTATCACTAAAAGCCAATTGTCTGTAGCTAAAAGTCAAATAACATTTTGAAAAATGGACTTCTAGCTACGGACAATTGACTTTTAGTAATAAAAGGACCAAATTGAAAACTAAAATAAAACGTAGAGGACCAAAACGAAATAAATAAAACATAGAGGACCAAATTGAAACTTAAAATAAACTTAGAGGACCAATTTTATAATTTAGCCTATTTTATTATAAGGAGGTGCTAACCAAATGGAAGAGGCAAGCAATGAATGGATTAGACTGACACAACTGAAAAAAAGAGAGAAAGAATAACAAAAAAACAAAATGATACACAGCTAGAAGTATGAAAAGGACTGACTTACTACCTGATAAAAAGGAGGGGAAGAAATAAGAGAATAAAAAAAGGCATGAGAAAAGGGTAGAGCGCAAAGGCTCCGTTCCCGTCTGGGAGCGTGAGATGCAGAAAAGGGAATGTTCTGTTTTGGAATTTAATTTCTTTCTTCATTTTTTGATTCATGGGCTATTTATCGTACTAAGATGCAGATTTGTGTCAGGTTTGTTTTACAAATTCATTAAATCATTACATTTAATTATTTTAAATGAAATTTTTGAATTCAAAATGGATGCAATTATTACCGTGTTAAAATTGATATCGACACATTAATTTCATTCCATTTTTACACTTTCGATGGTTTATGCTTATTTTTTTTTTAACAACTTTGACATCTCAATGTCATTTCATAACTCCATGTCACTGGTTTTTTTCCACATTATCGATTTTTTTTAATATAGATGACACATAATTATTATTAAATATTAATTCTCTTAGAAGATGTCATTTGAAGAATAATCAATGAGATTATTCTCATTTGTATATAATAGAGATAAAGATTTGTATATAATAGAGATTACCAGAAGAGAAATCTAGCACTGAAATTGCTCCGAAACGAATTTATAGTATTCCGTGTTGAACATATAAAACAACATAGCAGTTTTAAAATGAGTTTGTAAAATATTTTTATTTTTTCAATAATATATTGACAAGTTAAAATTATTTTCGTAAGGTTAGCTTGTTAATATATTTGTTTAAACATGAATGAAAGTACATCAATAGCATACATGTTTTTATTTGTTAATATATTTTCAAATGTATAACTTATTAATATATTTTTATAGATAATCAAATAAAAACATATTAATAACACTCTTTCAAGATAAGTATTACCACAAGGAATAGGATCATAAAAAAACTACTACTGGTGAAGAATGTTCTTCTAATCCTTGATAATCCAACATGTCGTATATCTTAAGGATAGAGAACATATTGTTCTTGTTGAGTATGCTTGTATGTCTTTATAGCTTCCGCCTAAGGTATTTTTTTTATGAAATTTGAGCATGTGTTGTTCTTGTTATTGTTATTAATAAAGAATTAATTCCTACAAGTGGTATTAAAGTGATCTTCTATATTTGGTTATTAGGATTAAATTATTTTGATATGCCTGGATGGGTTTTACTAAATGTTTGATTTTTTCCCAATTTTTCACGAACCCTAGACTATAGAATTTGGGACCTTTTTTTTTGGATTGAATGGGACTTTTTTTTGTATGTGTACTGGTCTAAAAATACGTAACCGGTAATGTTGGTTTTGGGCTTAAACCATCGCTTCCATTACGACTTCGGTGTGCCGCCTGGTCTCTTCTCTGCATACCAAATACCTGTCTCATCCGGCCTACCCTGGTCTCTTTCTCTCGCATACCAGTCTGGTCTCTCTCCTCGCATACCAAATACCTGGTCTCTCCTTTGCATACCGTCTAGTTGATGGGCGTCGATCTCACTTCATTTGTTGGGCTTTGTTTATGAGCCTTAGTTTAGTTCGATTACTTTACTATTTGTTGTTACGGTGAAATGCACTGCTTCCTCTATTTGTTATATATAGAGAGGATGATAAGCAATTGAGTAACACACTCTTGTAATCTGAATTCATAGTGAATTTCTCTCTTCTCCTGCCCGTGGACGTAATCCTCACACTGAGGGTGAACCACGTATATGCTTGTGTTGTTTTCTCTATCTCTTTCTCTGTGTGTTCTTGTGAGTTTGAGTGTGAATTTCCCAACAAACTGGTATCAAGAGCGAGACTCGATCCAAGCCTCCCTGTCCGTCTTCCGCTGCGCTCTCGGTGGATGTTCAAGATCCACATTGCATTCTGTTAATCTTGTGACTCAGTGTTTGTTCAGTTTGTGGTGCTTCTCGGTGCAGGGCATCACTCCCAGTTCTTTCTTTCTTCTATTTTTTACAGTGGAGTTTCTCCACCGTCTGTCCAAGAAAGATGTCAAACACAATCAAGATCGAGAAGTTTAATGGGAGGAACAGTTTCAATCTCTGGCGCATTAAGATGCGTGCACTTCTCAAAGAACAAGGGGTTTGGGCCCCTCTATCGGGCCAAACTGGAAAGGCTGCCAAAGATTCGTCAACACAACATGAGGAGAAAGCTCACTCGTTGATTCTCCTATCCCTATCCGATGAGGTCCTCTATGAAGTTGCTGAAGAGGATACTGCTGCCAAGTTATGGCTCAAATTGGAGAACCTATACATGACCAAATCCTTGAGCAACAAGTTGTTGCTTAAGAGGAGGTTATTCAGTCTTCAAATGAAAGAAGGGTCAAAACTGAAAGAGCATCTTGATGAATTGAATTCAATCCTGCTTGAATTGCGGGACATTGATGTCAAGATGGAGGATGAAGACATTGCCATGGTTCTTTTAGCTTCTTTGCCACCATCTTATGAAAACTTTGTAAGTTCTATTAGTGTTGGTAAAGAGAGCATCACTCTAGAAGAAGTCAAGACAAGCTTGTATTCTAGAGAGCTTCGATTGAAGGCATCTGGAACAGGTGATGATTCTGCCTCGGGTCTGTTTGTCAAGAACTCAGCAAATTCAGCAAACAATCAAAACAAGAAGAAGGGAAAGGGGAAGAATTCCAAAGGAAAGGTTAATCCAAAAGATATATGCAACTATTGCAAAGAACCTGGACATTGGAAGAAAGACTGTCCTAAGAAGAAGAAGAAGGAATCTGTTGCTGCTACTGCTCAAGAAGACTGCTCATCGGATTCTGAGTATGCTCTCACTGTTAATGATGATCAAACTCAGTCAGAACAGTGGGTGCTAGACTCAGGATGTTCTCATCATATGTGTCCTCACAAAGATTGGTTTGTGACCTATGATGAGAAGCTTGGAGGAAATGTGCTCATGGGAAACAATGAACCGTGCAAGACAATTGGTATAGGTTCTATTCAAATCAAAATGCATGATGATGTGATTAGAACCTTAACCAATGTCAAGCATGTTCTGGATTAAAAAGAAACCTCATCTCTGTTGGTGCTTTGGATTCAAAGGGCTTCATATGCAGTGTTCAAGGAGGGATTATGCGGTCGAAGCAGGAAAGGGACCGTAGTGTTACAGGGCTCAAAACACGTAAATCTATACATTCTTCAAGGGACAACTCGATTAATGCGTATAATCGCTTCGTGGCGTAAAAATGTAAACTCGACATCGCCGGTGTGGCACATGAGATTGGGGCACATGAGTGAAAAGGGCTGAAAGTTCTCATTGATCAAGGGTCATTACAAGGTCGAGAAAGGAGGAGCATTGGAATTTTGTGAACATTGTGTTTTTGGTAAGCATCACAGATCCAAATTTCGTAAGGCTTCACACACAACCAAGGCTACTCGACAAAGATACACTCAGATTGTTGGGGTCCATCAAAGGTTCCATCTATAGGTGGAGCTAGATACTTTCTTTCCATTATTGATGACTACTCTCGCATGACTTGGGTTTATATGATGAAACACAAGTCTGAGGCTTTCCAATGTTTCAAGAATTGGAAAACTTTGATAGAAAATCAAGTGGGAAGAAAGATTAAAAGACTAAGAACCGATAATGGTTTAGAGTTTTGTTCTGAAGAGTTCAATAAATTCTGCACAGCTGAAGGTATTGCCAGGCAATATCTGATGAGGAACACACCTCAACGTAATGGCATAGCGAGAGAGAATGAACCTGACTTTATTGGATAAGGCTAGATGTATGCTATCCAATTCAGGGTGGAAGAAACATTTACGGGCTCAAGTGTTGCTACAGCATGCTACATTGTCAACAGGTCACCCTCCTCACCCATTGACAATAAAACTCCAGTTGAGGTATGGTCTTTCAAACCTGCTGATTATTCTAGGCTTAAAGTTTTTGGTTGTCCTGCTTATTACCATGTTAGTGAGGGCAAACTTGAACCTAGAGCTAGAAAGGGAATTTTTGTTGGATATGGTGAGGGTGTCAAGGGATATAGGATTTGGTCACAATCTGAGAAAAGGGTGATTTTGAGTAGAGATGTAAACTTTGATGAGAGGTCTCTACTGCATAACAAAGCTGAAATTACACAATCACCAAGCTGTGACAAAACCTATAAGAAGGTGGAGTTTGAAGAAATTGAAGGGCATAATGATCAAGCTGAGAAAAGCACTGATCAAGCAGAATCGGGTAGTCAAGCAGACAAATCAGAATCTGTCACAGAATTGCAAATTCCTGCAGAAAGCGAAAGCAAGCAGTCAGGCATCAGAAAGTCTCAAAGGAATAGAAAGGCTCCAGAGAGGTATGGTTATGAAGATATGCTCTCATATGCATTTCAAGTTGCTAAAGATGTTGATGCACAAGAGCCAGCAAATTTCCAGGAGGCTATTACTTGTTCAGAAGCAGAAAAATGGCTCACAGCCATGCATGATGAAATGCGATCTGCACAAAACAATACATGGCGACTTGTGAAGTTGCCTCAAGGCGAAAAAGTGGTGGGAAGCAAGTGGATTTTTAAGAAGAAACCTGGAATCTCCAAAGTAGATGGAATCAAATTCAAGGCCAGATTAGTTGCAAAAGGTTTTAGCCAAAAGGAAGGTGTGGACTACAATGAAATTTTCTCTCCAGTTGTAAGACACACTTCCATTCGGGTTCTCCTTGCCTTAGTAACTAATATGGACTTGGAATTACAACAACTTGATGTAAAAACAACTTTTCTACATGGGGATTTAGAGGAAGACATTTATATGAAGCAACCAGAGGGCTTTGTAGAATGTAACACCTGAGGACGAGATCGACCTCGTATTAGGACATCGTATCGAGACCTCGTACCAAGACCTCGTGTCGAGATCCCGTGCCAAGATCGCGTGCCGAGGTCATATGTCGAGCTGATGAGGTCGCATGTCGAACTGAGGAGGCCGCGTGCACGAACTCGTGTTAGAGCCTTGTGCGCTTGCACAAGCACCCTGATCGACATCGTGTCGAGATGATAACACTCGTATTTTTACGAATATTATTTAGCGTTAATTAGTATATCTTGTTGTTTGGATTAATATCTTACTTTAAAATCTAGGTGTCGCTTATTTGTGGTTTTATGAAAGATAAATTTATTTAAGATGGTTTTCTTGTAATTAGTTATTGTTTAAGAGATATTTAAGGGAGATAAGACCAAACTGTTTCTTTCCTCCAGCTGTAGATAAATATCATGATTAGTTTCCTCCACCTCCATAAATATCACGCTTAGCCGCCTTAAAACACTCACTTTCCAGTTTCTTCTTTTTTCTTCTTCTCTAAATTTCCTCTTCTCCAAACCTCCATTGAAGAACCTCGAGTTTCATTGAGCTTCTGCATAAACTTTCTTCAGCAACCTTGTTTCTTATCATCTTCTCGACATATATCACCATCTCGACCATCATTTGAGGTATGAAAAAAACAGAATTTTCTCTTCCTTCATGCTACTGTTTAGCGCCACTTCTTCCCTCCATTTTAGTTAGGTTCTATGCTTCCAAATCAGGTCATATTGATAGGTTTTCTTTTTCATGACATGACCTACCTTTCTAACCAATTATTTGAGCTTGTAAAACAAATTGCTTTCTCTGTTTTCTGCAATAGGCAGTGCCCAAAACCCTCCCTATTTGGTTTGTTTTGATTTCTTGTTTAAGTTTGGTGTTAGATTAGTTTTTGTGCAAAAATGGATTTGTGAGGGATTATGAAATTGATTTCTTTTTGAGTTTTAAATTTTAACAAAATTGGTTATGGTCTTATTTTAGTTGCTGGACCCTGATGAAAGAAGTTTTTAATAAAATTTTAGAGAAAATGAGTTATTTTGTAATTTTTGAATTCTGGTTGTATTTGTTTAAGTTTTTGAGTTTTAATGTTTACTTGGGTTGTGGTTAAGATTGGGATAATGAGAGCTAAGTGTTATTAGAACCCATAGATAGAACTAAGTTGTACTCGTATTAGGCAGTGTGATTTAGAGATCATCTTTGCAAGGAGATCGTGTGTCTGAGAACACGAAACCGAGGTTGGTAGAGGCCGTCCGTGTCGAGATCGAGTGAGAGAAGTCGTTGTCGAGCTCGTTTGAAGACAGCCGTGTTGAGGTCGTTGTCGAGCAGCGTTAGCTTGGAGTTCGGTAAGGGCACTTCTAGACATTCTAGGATTTTTATTGTTATATTCCTATGTATGGATTCCTTGATTTGTGTCGAGCCTGAAGTGTTGTGATATGATTGAATATATGTTGTGAATTGTGTATTGCCTGTTGAATTGCGTTTCTTCATGTTGAGCCTGCTCGTTTTATTTGACATGCGTTTGAATATCTTGTGTATAACTCTTTGAATATCGTATGCAGCGAATTGTTCATTGAGTGAGAGAGCTTAGCGAGTCGTTGGCGTTTGAAGTTGCGACCCGGATAGCGGAGAGGGTGCTAGGTCCCCTTTTCCATTTATGGGGACTTCTAAGCGTTGCCACGCTATGGGACCTGAGTTGACTGTCCTAGGGAGAGCGAAGATCCCAAGGCTTCGGCTGGACTTTTCCAGCATACGGTACGGCGTGTGCATTCCGGAAAAGTGTCGAGTCGAGAGAAAATGGATAGCGAGTTGAGTCGAGTCTAGAGTGAGATGGTTGAGTCACGTTTGGTGAATGTTATACTTCGTTGTTTACTTATTTTCTTTATGCCTGGATTATCTTGATTTGTTGAGAAGTTGACCCTTTCCCGTGGTGCCTTCAATCCATGATGGTTACCCAGGCGATGTCGAGGGTGCAGGGAACTCGACAGCAGATGATGGCGAGAAGGAGCTCGACGAGGATCAGGGCGACGACCTATATTTGTCGTGATTGATTATGTTTGTTGGATGTTTTTTTGGGATGACTGTACTTTGTTTTTTTGTGTGTTCAGAGGTCGTGACCAGTTTGGGCTAGATGTCATTTTGAGCACAGGGTAGACTGGTGGTTTTACTTTTGGAGCAGCCCCCTGCGTGGGTGTCTGCCGGAAGTACCCCCAGGGTATGATTGCTCTCTTGAAGTCGTCATACCTTAGGTGTATTTTCTTTGTACATTATTACTGTCTTTTTGTATGCACTTTTTATATCTTGTATATATATATAAGTATGTACTTGTTATACCTGCGTGATGTTAATTAGGACTTAAGTCTTGTGTCTTAGTTGCACCATATTTCGAAAAGCTGTAAATACTCTGATGTGCACGAGCTGGTCTTATAAAAATAAATAATAATAGACCGTACTTTTCTAAAGGGCACAAGAGTATCGTTTTAAAACACATCGCATACAGGGTAACTTGAGCTCGGTGTGTTGAGCTCGGTAACTCGAGCTCAGTATGTTGAGCTCGGTAGCGGTCCGAAAACGGGTCGTTACATAGAACAAGGAAAGGATAAATTAGTTTGCAAGTTGAAGAAATCATTGTATGGCTTGAAGCAATCTCCAAGGCAATGGTATAGGAGATTTGATCAGTTTATGATTCACCATGGATTCAAAAGAAGTCCTTATGATTCATGTGTGTACCTCAGTAAATTGAAAAATGATTCCTATGTCTACCTATTGCTCTATGTTGATGACATGCTCATTGCATCTCAAAACATGACTGATATTAATAGGCTCAAGTCTCTTCTCAGTTCTGAATTCGACATGAAAGACCTTGGTGCTGCAGAGAGGATTTTGGGAATGGAAATCTACAGGGACAGAGATAAGAAGAAGCTTTTCTTGTGTCAGAAGTCTTACATTCAGAAAGTGTTAAACAGATTTGGCATGACTACAGCAAAACCTGTTACCACTCCGCTTACTGCAACCATCAGAATCAGTGAAGTGTTTGAGACTCAGTCAGAAGCTGAAAGGGACTACATGGAGAGAGTTCCATATGCTAGTGCGATTGGCGACATCATGTATGCCATGGTTTGCACTAGACCCGATCTTGCACAAGTCGTAAGTGTCATAAGCGGATACATGAGCGGGCCAGGGAAGCAACACCTGGATTCTTTGTCAAGAGAGTTTTCGGATATCTCAAAGGAACAAGTGATGTTGGTCTTGTGTATGGGAATGATTCTACTTGTTCTCTTCTTGGTTTCTCGATTCGACTATCTTTGGGGATCTTGATGGTAGAAGGTCCATTCGGGTTATGCTTTTACGGTTGGCAAGTGTTTAGTAAGTTGGAAAGCTACATTGCACCACGATGGCGTTATCAACCACGTAAGAGTACATGGCCCTGAGGCGGCAAAGAAGGCATTTGGCTTAAAGGCCTTATCGGTGACTTAGGCTTTCCACAAGATAAAGCCATCATATTTTGTGATGTACTAAGTGCCATTTGTTTGGCGAAAGATCAAGTGCACCATGAGAGAACCAAACACATAGATGTTAGGTATCACTTCATTCGGACTGAAAACAGAATCAAGGTGCTCAAGGTTGATACGAAGGACAATCCAGCTGATATCATGACCAAACCGGTTCCCAAGAGCAAGTTCATGCATTGTTTGGACATGCTCAATTGATAGCTGGAAATAACAGTTTTGAATGGCAGTTCAAGGGAAGATGAGAATTTTGCTAAATGTCTCTGATAGTGGTTTGACCCCAAGGTGGAGATTTGTTGGTTTTGGGCTTAAACCACTGCTCCATTACTTACGGTGTGCGGCGTCGTCTCTTCGCATACCATGCAGGTCTCATCCGGTCTACCAGCGTCTGGTCTCTTCTGCATACCAGCGTCTGGTCTCTCCTCTGCATACCAGCGTCTGGTCTCTCCTTTGCATACCAGCGTCTGGTTGATGGGCGTCGATCTCACTTCCGCTGTTGGGCTTTGTTTATGAGCCTTAGTTTAGTTCGATTACTTTCATTATTTGTTGTTACGGTGAAATGTAATTGCTTCCTCTATTTGTTATATATAGAGGATGATAAGCAATTGAGTAACACACTCTTGTAATCTGAATTCATAGTGAATTTCTCTCTTCTCCTGCCCGTGGACGTAATCCTCACACTGAGGGTGACGTATATGCTTGTGTTGTTTTCTCTATCTCTTTCTCTGTGTGTTCTTGTGAGTTTGAGTGCGAATTTCCTAACAGGTAATTTGGTAATAAAAAAAATGAAAAGGTCCAGAACCTTTTTTTTGGCATTTGAAATCATTTGACGTGAATGCTTTGTTTGGTCGAGAAGGTTTCATTAATCCAGTGCGTAAATTTTTCTTTTTCAAATAAAGTCTGTATTCTCTATTGATTATTATATTTATTTTACATATAATGTAGAAACGTGAAGGCAAGAATCCGCTTCCTTCAATTTTGTCTTTTTGTGATTATTTCGGAATGAAAAGAGATGAATTTGGTTCTTTTTCTTTTTTTGTTACAAAAGATAAAAGAAGACCAAAAAGGGCAAAAAAAAAAAGCAAGCCTAATGCCCGACAAAACCCACCCCCATGGCATCAGCCATTAACAAAGTATTTGGTTCTTTTTCTTGTGGCACGTTTAGTTGAAGTATTTTTTTTTCTCTTCACATGTATAACACATATTTTATTTTATATGGATGCTGTTTTAGGTTTTGATAAATAAATATTTTGTTTTTTTATATATTACATAAAAATGAAACTAAGAAAGTTTTGCCATTTTCTCACTACAAAAAAGGGATAAATTACAGCGATTTTAATAGGGCGGTTGCTCAAAACCGCCATTATTTACGGTATATTAGGACAGTGATTTGAACTGCCATAATATAAAGTAAAATACGGCGGGTTTGACCGCCAGTATTTACATTTTCCTTTACTTACCAACACGCTCTGTTTTTTAGGGATTTGGATTCTCTCCCACAACACTATCTCTCAATCCCTCTACAAAACTACATTTCAACCATTAAATTGATCAAATAGCTGATAGGTTTAAAGCGAAAAGTGTATTAAAAAAGGAAACAAAATAGTCGTTCATATCCACGAAAAATCATAATCTGCGCCCTAAAAAATCGTTATCCTCGGCGCCGTTCTTGCACCAACACATATGATAGGATGCAGCTTTTAAGTTTTTGACGGTGCAACATTATTATTATTTTTTTGTATTAAAACATTATTTATTTTAAGAATTGGTTACTTGCAATCCCTTTTTTAATTAACATCATGTTCATACTTTATTTTTGGGTACCAGTGCAGCATTATTTCTTTCTTTTTTTTTCGATTACAATTGCAGCATTATTTTTTTTCTTCGACTACAAGTGCAACATTTTTTCTTTCAACAACATAAGAAAAATAAGACACATTATGGTAAAAATGTTATAATAGAAAAGAATTATTTCCAAACCAAAAAGAAAAAAGAAGAATTATTTCATCACTTATACCACAATCCTTGATGTCGTCCTCATGGTTCTGGTGCAAGGAATCAGACAAATCACTTCCTAATTTTTTTTTCCTACCCCCAACTCTTCCATCTTCTTGCCTTTGTGTTAGAAACAGTTAATAGAAATATAGTACCACTAAAAAAATCCTAATTGTGAACTCTGTGTGTGTTAGTGAAAGAGAGAGTCTGACGATGGGTGCAGTGGAGTTGCGCATAGAGTGAGGCGTTGTGAGACTGTGAGCTGGGCTTGGAAGATAAATGGACGTGTCACCCCTCACACTCAATCTCAGCCACTGCGTGAGTGAGAACATGAATTTTTTGTTTTGTAAATTTTAAATTGTCAGCCATTTGATCAATTTAATGGTTGGGATGTAGTTTTGTAGAGCGATTGAGAGATAAGATTGTGGGAAATGATCCAAATCTGTTTTTTCAGATCACCCACCTTTGTTATTTTCACTTACACTTTGACCTAATATTTCACTTTGTCTCTCCCTCCCATTCGCTATTCTCTTCACTTTGTCGCTTTGTACATTCGATTTCTCTTACTCTCACTCCCTTTCCCTATTCTCTTCCCTTTCCCCTCCGCTGAGTCACCCACCGCAATGGCCGACCCTCTGCAAATACGCCATCACGGAGCACGACAACGACCAAACCCTAACCCTCCCGATGTACATAGTTCTCCAACCGCAACAGCACAAACAAAGAAAATGGAAGACCACTGCGCATAGATGAGAAACCACTCACGGCCGCTGTCCAGCAGCAAGAGGCCGGAAGCCCAAGATCATAATGTCGCACGTTAAGACACGAGGTAGGGTGCCAAACGGCGCTGAAACGCGGATCACCATGAGATCTACCAATCACCGCCGCATAGCTCTTTCCCTTCTTCCTACTTCATATCCTAAACTTTTGGATGGTGTTTTTACCCATCCGAACCGAGACAGCTTCAAAGAGTCATGAATCGTCGCACAACTCGCTAGAGACGTCACCGAAGCAAGGCACCACCGCCCCTCTCCTTCTCTCAAGGTTGAGTGGAATTTCATCCCCTCCCCTCCCTGACTTAGAAACCCCCAATTTTTTTCCAAAATCCTAACCCCAAATCTCTTCATAATCCAAAATTTCATCCATTTAAATTCATTTACTGATTTTGGCTACTGGCTGATCCAATTAGAGAGGAATAGTTTCTGTCCCTAGTTGCTTGCGCTTTTAACATGAAAACAAAAGGGGGAAAAGCTGTTTCAGGGTGTTCATCTCTTTTGCAATGCACATGTCAAAATATATGAGTATGTTCATCTTCATCGTTGTGCTTCAATCTGTCTTTGTTCAATTCCCTGTAACAGCATGTTCATTTGTTTATGCCCTCATGGGTTTTATTTTTGTTCTTCAACAGGTATTTTTAGGGATTCTATGCACAAGAAGGTGTGCTACTGGTGGCAAGGATAAGGCCAGGAGATGAGAAAGTAATGCCTTTTTTCTTATTTTATCAACTCAATTTAAAATTTGATGCATTTCTATTTTTTAAAATTTGATGTATGTTTAATGTTGCTCTAATTTATTGATGCATCAGTGGTATGTGATTTAATTTGCAGGTGGTTCAACACTGTGTGATCTTCTGCAGGCTCTTGAAGATTACTTACCAGTTCTTCTAGGATTAGTTGAAGATGGTAAACTTGTGTTAGTCCATTAGTACACTTGTGTTAGTCCATTAGTACATGATGTATGCTCTCTGTAAGACAAAATATTGATTATCACAGCCTAACTTATATTGAGTTTGTAGCGATACATTAGCTAATGGGTCTTGTTATTTGATGGAGCTGGTTGGTGTTAGGTCTTCAGAACCAGGAGCTGCAACACGTGGATACTCAGGCTTCAAATTCTAGTGGCTCTATGCTTTTACAGTAGGGAGTTATATGTGATAGTTAAGGGTATGTTTGTGTATAGAATTATATATTTAAATTTCATTCTTACCATTATATGAAAAAATGACATTACTATAACGTGTTTCTGATTTATTGTCATTTTAGTTAGAAATTGGATTTTAGTCAAAATATTGCAACATGTCTTTTGCACTCATGTCAACAAACACAATACTAGTGGCAAGGTAAACCCGTGGCCACCCTCATCTCTCTAACTTTCTCTCCCTCACTTCTCTTCCCCTCCCCTTCTTTGTTGCTAACTCTTAAGGCATTTTTGTTCTTATAGATCCAATGATTCTAGCTTGGGCATGGACTCTCTATTATCTGTCAGCGATTTAAGAAGAAAAAGACAACATAAAGGCCATCTCAACATAGATCCTTGCCGGTTGATGGTACGAACTTGACACTACTTTTGTTGGAATATGCTTGATGGTTAGATATTTGATTTTCTTCTTTTTAACTATTCTTTCAGTTTTCTTGTATACAAATGCAACATATTGTTCATTCTGTAACTCATAATATGATCCAGCAACTTGTGTCCTTTTCCATTTTCTTCAATTTTAATGTGTGCAGTGATATAGTAATTGCTTTTAGGTGTTGATATCTCACTGGTCATGACTCAAAACAAGGATGCCTATGTTTATTTTTTTTTTAAGTAACATGTTTTACTGGTCATCTCTTCTTGCAGGTGAAAGAATTCTTTACTCATGCTATACATCTAGGAGACTTGTTGTGGGTGGTTTGGCAGTTCTTTTATGGCAGATAACTTATGTATAGATTTATTTGTTACTAGTTGTTTGGCAAGTGAATTTGGTGATACTTTATATTATTAGGAAGCTTATTTTAGCAGTGGCCCTGACCTGAAAGGTGTTAGTGTTAGGTATACGTGTTTTTGAATAAAAAAAAGTAGGAATATTGTAGGATACGTGGTTTTCTTTTTTAAAGAAAGCAATGTACATTGTGGCTGTTCAAACCGCCATTATTTGCATTTTTTTTTTGTAGAACAAGTGAAAATTATGGCGGTTGAAACCGCCATAATTTGCTATTTTTGAGAAAAATTACATGAAAATTGTGGCGGGCATAACCGCCATTTTTTACCAATGTATATTACGGCGGTCAACGTGGCGGTCGACTGCAGACCGCCGTTTTATACTGAATGGCAGCCGCAATTCATTCTATACATTTAATTTGGACGAAAATATTTGAGCAAGATGTTATATGTGATTTGTATCATGAGGATTTCACGATTTTCTAGGCCTTTGCATTAAGTGTATTTGTGGTGAATCTTCAATAATATTTAGTATATATATATTGTTGATTTAAGCCATCGTGAAATAAGGCATACAAATCTTTGGTTGAATATCTCTTCATTGTGATAATAAGATTTGATTATGTTTGATTATTGCATATTTCATGGTTTCGTCTACCTTGAGAATGAATCAAATTATTATCGTGATATTGTTTTAAGATTTGGATTTTGAATTTAATAATAATTCATGAGATATTATTATAATTCAAATTTGAGGTGTATGGTTATGGCCTTAGAATTTTTTGGTGTTGTTTATTCATTTTAAATTCGACCTGCGTGTCGTGATTTAATTCAAATACGGCCTGCGTGTCGTGATTTTCTCTTTATTTCATTTTATTGTGTTTTTTTGTTAAATATTATAAATCATCAAGAAACACGAAAAAGGAGACAACGCCGTATAGACGCCGGTTGGAGCAACTGGCTTGTGGGCCAAAAAATTGTAATAATTAGTTATTTAATTCTTTTCCGTTTAGGAGGCCATAACCATACCACTGTAAATTTTATGCATTATGTATGAAGTGTATCCATGTATGTTTTTTCATGCTAAACGTTGCACATAGTAAGAACTTCGTCTCCCAATCGCTGGGCAATAAAGGGCACTACTGGGCAGTAGTGCCAATTTCAGCAGACCACTGGGCGGCCAACAACACCACTAGGTGGTGATGCACGAGATACTTATCTCACTTTAGGACTGCTAAGCGGTCTTTTGACTGATGTATGGTGTTGTAAACATACAGTTATGGATATTCCTATACCTAGGTGTGGAATTTATGTAAACTAAGGCCCTCCCATTTTTTAATTAATAATTGTCTAGTATATTTAATTGGGTCGATTGAAATAACATGTTGCCAAAGTAACCTCTGCTGCGTAGATTAGTTCAATTAAATTTACAAAAGATATAGCGTTGAGTTATTCATGCGAGTTGTTGTCGGCCCAAAAGAAGGCGCAACTTGGCCGCATAATTCCAAGCGTGCGATGATAAATGTATGGTGATTATAAAGATAATTTATCCATGTGAGTAATTGAGATGCCCAAAGGCAACCATTGCTTGACAGGACTTATTGATGAGATTTCGTCAAGTATACCAAATCGAACAAGTAATAAAGTGATAAATAAGATCGATTCCACGAGGATTATGATCGGTTAATTAACTTAACAAAGTTTGTATCAATTTTGAACGAGAACGAATCTTGGTATTTGAAATTAAGGATATTTGTAGTAATCAACAATAACAAATTCAAGAACAAACTATTTGTATTTCAATGAATTAAAAATGACTAGGGATAGAATCATTTTGTTTCCACATTTATGCTATTGAATTCAAAGCCAATGCAAGCGATACTCATGAATAACTGAAGTTTAAATCCTCTAAATTAGATTAACGAAATTTCTTTCCTCTTAATCCCTTTGATTCAACTAACAAGCCCTAATCCTTTTGGTTCAGATTAATTAAATCAAGCATAATGAATAAGGATTCATACAAACTCATACCAATAGAATTATATTCCTATAACCCTATAGATATGTCCAACAATCTCAATGCTAGTTAAAAACCCTAATTTCCCAATTGTGATCATAACCCAAATTCAGTTTAATAGTGATCAATTATCAAAAAGTGTTAAGAACGGAGACGTAGGATCAATTAACATAAATAAACTTGCATTGAAATAATAGAATCCAACTACATAAAAGTTTTCACAAAAATCATCTTACTCTAGTCTAAGAGGTTTAGTTACTCATGAAGGAGGAGAAACTAATCCATAAAGATGAGAAGGTTGAATAAGACTCCATTGATTCTTTGATTCTTGTTCCCAAGCTTGAATCCTCTTTTGAGATGGAGAAGAGTCAACCCTAGCACTCCTTGACCAAGCCAATTGTGTTTTAGGGTTTTCCCAATGTCCAAAAGTGAGCAATCAGTGAAAAACACGACTTTTTAAATATTCCAACGTGCCAGATGCGCTCCATGCGCGCTCTACACGCGCACAAACAGAACTGCACAATCAATCCGCGCTTGGGCCGCACTTCGCGCGCAAATCCGTGCTTGGGGACGTGCTTCACGCGCATAGGGACAACAACACAAAAACTTGTAGCAAGCGCTTGGGGTGCACTTCACGCGCGCTTTAAGCGCACAGACTCTAGCCATTTTTGCCTGTGATCACTCTACAATTCTTCATCCCTTGCCTTTCTTCACCTTCTAAGTTCATTCCTTTGACTTTGCTCTCATTCTTGTGCACTTAGAGATAAAAAATCATAGCAAACACTAATGCACAAAAGTTACAACGAAACCAAATGAACACACTGAATCACACAATTTAAGCATAGAATGACTTTAAATTCTCTTCATTCACAAAGCAACTCTCCAATTTAGCTTTATAAATCTACATGTGATGAAGATTTATCACAACCCCAAACTTAGCTCTTTGCTTGTCCTCAAGCAAACTCAATCAAAAACACGGGTTGAATTTCAAATTATTCCAATTCATCTAGGTGAACTTTTCATATAATTTGCAACAATCCATGCACAATCAATTCACCTACTCTTTTGAATTCATGCTTTCCAATCATCACAACTCAAGTAACCAAAATTAATTGATCTTCTCAGAGCAACAAATCAATTCCCATTACACCTTTCCAGATAATGTGTTTCACTCCACTTAAGTGTCCGAGGGGTACTGTTTATACTCAATTCACACCAAATGCAATCATCTATCATAGGCTTGACAAAATTTTAGGAAAGCAAATACACACAAATGCCACACACATTATAAGATCTTTTCAAAGGGTGAAATGGGACTTACGTAAGGGAAGATATTTCTCTTAATCTAGGCTACCTTAATTGGAGTCTAGAGATGCCTCTATTAGTACTTATCCATACCTTGTATCAATTCACAGACTTCCCCTAATTACCTACAACTTTGTATACCAACAAGTCCAATGAGAACTTTTTCTTTGCTTTCTCACTTTGATTTTTCTTTTCTTTTTTTTCATTTTCTTTCTTTCTTTCTGTTATTGTTCTCCTCTGGCCTGTTCATTTTTTTTGAAATAAACTACAGACTTTGTATAACCACCCCAAACTTAAGATTGTTGTCTGCCCTTAAGCAACCCAAAACTTAATTTACAACCAAAGAACCAATTTTTTAGATAACATTCTCTCAACTCCAATTTTATGGGACAATTGGTTTTTCCGATTATTGGCTTGTATACTGCTTTAGATTTAACAAAAAGGCTTAAGACTGAAAAGGTCTAGCAAATGATAATATCAAAAGTGTAGACAATCAAAGGCTCTAGCTATTCAAGCAACAATAAAAATCTCAATCATCTGTGTGTGTGTTCATATGCAATGCAAAAGCAATCAAGAACTGAGCAAGTTCTGAAGAATTCTACAAGTGGTGGAGCACTCAGGAATAATGAAATTTCTGTTTAGGCTCAAATACTCACAGGTTTTGCTTTTGTAATGAGAAAAGATTTATGGCCACTAAAGTTTTCAAAAGTTAAGGCTACAAAGAGCTCCTTAAAAAGGTTCACGTCAACAAAAGGCTCAGCTCCTTGATCATACACATCAGGCACATATTAAGATGACAGTTCACACACAAATATTCTCAGATGAAATGAAATGCTATAGAGTAACCAAATGACTCAGTCAGACATAGGGTGTACAGTACCAGCATCACAAAACATAAACAAATTAAAATTAAGAATAAACAGCAAAAATAAAAGAAAGAAAGAAAGAAAGAAAGGTGAAACCATTGCGGTGAGCCGCCCGACTCAACCGCTAACTGAAGTGAGAAATGTGTGCCGCTAGACGCCACTGCTGAACTCGCACCATTGGGGACTGAGGATGCTATCCCGCAGGTCCAGGTCCTGGATACTGCAATTAAAAGGAAAAGAAATGGGATAGAAACTTGGGTTGCCTACCAAGAATCGCTTCTTTAACGTCACTAGCTTGACGCATGAAGAAGTTGATCATGGCTCCTTGAATGAAGAGAAGAAGATTGAAGCACACCCTTCCTTGGGAAGATGCACACCCATAGTCTTGAGTGCTTGCATAGAAATCACCTCCCTTTCCTTCATCAGTCTTCTTTTTCTCCTCTTGAATTTATGTGGGTCGAAATTGTCGACCCTCACATGTTGGGCACACTCTTCATAGGTATGAGTAGGTTCTGCATGTGCATTCTTTGGTATTTTGCAAATTGAGATTTGTTTCTCATGGTCCATGTGCAGACTACTCTTTCCTTTTCGCTCCATTGTCTTCATCTTCATTCCTTTTGGTTTTTTTGGATTTCTCCTCACTTCCTTTTTCTTGCACTGACAATTTTTCAAGGGGCATAGAAGTATGTTGCATACTGAAGGCACCATCAACCATGTCATCAACTCTATCCATGCGATAGCATTGTTCTTCATCATTTGCAGGATGCGTAGCCTCAAATACACTAAATGTTACCTTCTCATCTTGCCCTTGTTGTACATCAATGAGAGCTCTACCAGTTGCTAGAAATGGTCTTCCCAATATAAGAGGGACCTTAGCATCTTCCTCCTTGTCAAGAACAACAAAGTCAGCTGGAAAAATGAATTTATCCACCTTCGCCATGACATCTTCTATGATACCATAGGGTATTTGACTGATCGGTTCGCCTGCTGCAAAGACATTCTTGTAGGCTTGACTCACCTCTTCCCAACCTCTTCAACATAGATAATGACATCAAATTAATGCTAGCTCCCAATTCACAAAGAGCTTTGTCAATACTCAAATTCCCAATGGTGCAAGGAATTGTGAAGCTTCCAGGATCCTTCATCTTTAGAGGAAGCTTTCTTTGAATGATAGCACTACACTCTTCTGTCATAGCTACAGTCTCATCTTCTTTAATTCTCCTCTTCTTGGTCAACAATTCCTTCATGAATTTGGCATATGTGGGCATTTGCTCAAGAGCTTCTATGAAAGGAATGTTGCTCTGTAGGCACTTAAAGATATCCATGAACTTAGCAAATTGTTCATCCTTCTCCTTCTTCTTGTTCAAATGAGGGTAAGGAAGCTTGACATATGATGGAATAACTTGAGGCTTATTTCCATCTTTTAAAATTTGACTTTTTGTTCTTCCCAAAATAGATCCCTCATCAACTAACTTAGAGCTTCTTTTATCATTATCTTTCTTCATCTCAATGTCCTTTTCATCTTTCTCAACATCAACAACATCATTCTTTTTATTCATTATTTCATCCACCACGTTCTCTTCATCATCTTCTACATCTTTTGAGACTAATTGCTCCATCACGGTTGGTGTTACCTCCCGACCACTTCTCAAATAAATTGCATTACAAGACTCATTCTTAGGATTATCCATCATATTTGCAGAAAAACCACTGTTGAACTTTTCAGCAAGTTGCTTTGAAAGTTGTCCAATTTGATTTTCAAGGTTCTTGATGGATGCATCTTGATTCTTGAAATGAGCCTCATGACTTTGGAAGTTTGTTTGAGTCATCTTCATGAATTGAGTGAGAGCTTCTTCTAAGGCACTTGGCTTCTCTTGCTGTTGAGGTTGAGGAGGTTTGCTTGATGATGGGTTATCTTGCTGCTTCCAAGAGAAGTTGGGATTATTCTTCCGCCCTGGATTATAAGTGTTAGAATAAGGATTCCCTCCTTGCTTTTGAAAATTGCCCATGCAGTTGGCTTGCTCATTCGGATTTACCTTTGCATCACAGTCTCCATTCTCATGAGGCCCTTGACTAAAATCACATCTCAAGTTCTGATTCAACTGGTTCACTTGAGTGGGAATAGAGGCTCCAGTTTTCATCGCCTTAAGCTCCTTTGTAAGTGCTTCCAATTATTGAGAGACAATTTATTTTGAGCCAAGAGTGCATCTTATGTTTCTAGCTCAAGGCCACCTCTTCTCCCTTGTATTCCTCTATCGTTCTGACACAACTGCTCATTTGAAGCCATTTGCTCCACTAAATTTCTTGCTTTTTTAGCTATCTTACTGCTAATTTTACCTCCAACTAAGGCATCCAACATCATTTTTGTATTTGGCCTCAATCTATGACAAAACATCTGCATTTGATCAAAGTCATCATACCCATGGTCAGGAGACATCTTCAGAAGAAGCTTGAATCTCTCCCATGCCTCATACAGATTTTCGCTTTAGTTCTGCTAGAACCCATAAATTTCACCTCTTCTTTTGATGAACTTGGAGGGTGGAAAAAAATTTGTTCATGAATTTATCCTCCAAATCATCCCAAGAAGTGATGCTTCCTTGAGGCAAAGTGTGCAGCTAATCTTTTGCTCTATCCCGCAGCGTGAAAGGAAAGAGCCTCAGTTTTTTGGCCTCTTCTCCTTTCAGCTTCAAGGTGCCACAGATTTTATAGAAATTCACCAAGTGCTGATTTTGGTCTTTAACTTCAGCCCCAGTGAATTGATTATACTTGACAGTATTCAAGAGAGATGTTCTGATCTCAAAAGCATTTGCCTCCACCTGTTGATAAGCTATGATGGTCCTCTAACGGTTGTTTCTTCTCCCAAAATCACCCAAGGTGCGCGGTGGTGGTGGTTGGTCTCCCATCACTTCTTGAGTTATAACGGGAGAAGTAGAAGCAGAGGCTTGTTTTTGTCATTGTCTTGCTTCCTTTGTCTTCTTCCTATTAGCTTTTGCTAACTTTTCTATTTTTGGGTCAAACAACAGCTCACATGTTTGTTTACCTCGCATGCACAACAACTAAAGCCAGAGGTAAGTTGCAAAGCAACAATTATATATATAAATATTTTTTTTATAAACAAAAAATAAAATTGTTCAAAAAGTACTCCTTTTCCCTGTTAAAAATCAATTCAGCAATCCTCGGCAACGGCGCCAAAAACTTGATGAGACTTCGGCAAGTATACCGAATTGCACAAGCAATAAAGTGATAAGTAAGATCGTTTCCACGAGGATTGTGATCGATTAATTAACTTAACAAAGTTTGTATCAATTTTGAACGAGAACGAATCTTGGTATTTGAAATTAAGAATATTTGTAGTAATCAACAATAACAAATTCAAGAACAAACTATTTGTATTTCAATGAATTAAAAAAATGACTAGGGATAGAATCCTTTTGTTTCCACATTTATGCGATTGAATTCAAAGCCAATGCAAGCGATACTCATGAACAATTGAAGTTTAAATCCTAGAAATTAGATTAACGAAAATTCCTTTCCTCTTAATCCCTTTGATTCAACTAACAAGCTCTAATCGCTTAGGTTCAGATTAATTAAATCAAGCATAATGAATAAGGATTCATACAAACTCATACCAATAGAATTATATTCCCATAACCCTATAGATATGTCCAACAATCTCAATGCTAGTTAAAAACCCCAATTTCCTAATTGTGATCATAACCCAAATTTAGTTTAATAGTGATCAATTATCAAAAAGCGTTAAGAACGGAGACGTAGGATCAATTAACATAAATAAACTTGCATTGAAATAATAGAATCCAACTACATAAAAGTTTCCACAAAAATCATCTTACTCTAGTCTAAGAGGTTTAGTTACTCATGAAGGAGGAGAAACTAATCCGTAGAGATGAGAAGGTTGAATAAGACTCCATTGATTCTTCAATTCTTGTTCCCAAGCTTGAATCCTCTTTTGAGATGGAGAAGATTCAACCCTAGCACTCCTTAACTAAGCCAATTGTGTTTTAGGGTTTTCCCAATGTCCAAAAGTGAGCCAACCAGTGAAAAACATGTGTTTTTAAATATTCCAGCGTGCCAGATGCGCTCCCCGCGCGCTCTACGCACGCACAAACAGAACTGCACGATCAATCCGCACTTGTGCCGCGTGTCACGCGCACATGGACAACAACACAAAAACTTGTAGAAAGCGCTTAGGGTGTGCTTCAGGTGCGCTTCAGGCGCACAGACTCCAGTTTTCAGCCTTTTTTGCCTGTGATCACTCTATAATTCTTCATCCCTTGCCTTTCTTCACCTTCTAAGTTCATTCCTTTGACTTTGCTCTCATTCCTATGCACTTAGAGATAAAAAATCATAGCAAACACTAATGCACAAAAGTTAGAACGAGACCAAATGAACACACTGAATCACACAATTTAAGCATAAAATCACTTTAAATTCTCTTCATTCACAAAGCAACTCTCCAATTTAGCTCTATAAATCTACATGTGATGAAGATTTATCACTTATCGCCAACGTTTGATCGTTGCGTTGAGAGTACCGCTTTAGTTAGTCCTTACCATCCAAAGATTGGGGATTAATGGTGCACTTAGTATCTTGTTTGGGTATTTAATTTATAGATAAATAATAATTGAGCATGTCTTATTAATTATTTTAATTTGACCAGTCAACTAATGTTGTATGGCTGCGTGTCCATGCGAATATTAATCTGCCCAAAGGAAGGTTAATATTTGGCCGGGTTGTATTCACACCTGTGATGGTAAACATGTGGCGATTATAAGGATAATTTCTCCATGTGAGCAATGGGATGTCCAAAGACAACCATTGTTTAATAGAACTTATCGACAGTGTTTGATCATTACAACAAAATACCACCAGCAATTAATATCATTGTCCAAAGACTTGGTATTAATGTTACATTGGGTATTTTGATAAGTATATTTTAGTACTTTTGTTCTCTTTGAACTATAATAATTTGTGTATCTGCGGTTTTGAGTTTAATATAGTCCTTAAAAGTTTAGAGTTTTTGGATTAAAGGCAGAACATTAAAGAAAGTTTGGATCTAGACTTAGCATAAGAATGAAGAAATCCGCTTTCTCTCACTCAATTCGGTATCTATAAAGTGAGAATCAAGTATGAGAAGTAGGACTGCTCCAGTCGTATAAGTCTGATGATCATAAAGTACAATATTTCAGTGACCTTTAGGGGTGTTATTTTGTATGACATAATTCATGTCGTAAATTTTCTTGCTGAAATTAAAAGTACTTATAAAAGGCAGTGAGATGAAAATGAGCACTCGTTGAAAAGCTTAATTTTCATAAGTATGAAAGTAAAAGGAAAGTAAAGGGAATATGAGGAGCACATTAAGGGAATGTTCAAATATTGTCTTCAAATTTAAGGCACTAAAACTTTAGCAGTCTAATGACTTGTTCAAACATTTAGCATTGGTATTCTTTCCTGCACAATTTGATCAGATGTCAGTTTACAATTGTCAAAGGAAGAAATAATCTTTAATAAGATTATTTCATAAGGTGTGCAAGAAAAGAAATGGTGAAGAAAGACGAAAATAAAATAGTGCTCATTTGGCAAATACCTCAAAAGATAAGGGCAAATAAAGAAAACTAAGGATGAATCTACTAAAGGTCTATTCAAAGAAACAACTAAGGTTGTCTGAACTGACAAAGGCCAAGAGATGCTGAAAAATGCGTCCATATAGGAGTTGGCAAAGTTGGTGAAGATTGAGACTTTAGGCATTTTAGATTTGTAACACCCCAAAGTCCTATTCATGCTTTATCCTAATAATTAGCTTAACTCGCGTAATCAACGGGTATAAAAATATGAAGGATTTAAAATCGCAATACAAATAAGACTACGACGTGCTACGGTGAAGTAATACTAAGTATGTCGCATGTAGGTATATAGATAAGTACATACTATCAGAGTGCAAAGTGCGTAGTGTAGATAGTAATGATACAGTCATCCCAAAAGAAGTAAACCTGTGAGCTAACCTGCTGCCTTAACTAAACAAAACAGCAAAACACAAACATAACATAAGCATCAAGACTCCTGGCCAATATATAACCAAACGCCTCAGCGAGGGGGAAACTGAGAGCTCCCACTCTGAGATCCCGAACACCTCGGAAAAAACCGTCTGTAATCGTGAGCTGTCATGTGGTGAGAGGGACCAGATGTCGCTCCTCTCCCACGTCTCTGTTGTCCACGGTGGCTAGACTCGCTATAATGGCCAACACTGGCATCGGCTGAGGAGGCATCGGTGGATAACCTCCATAACCAAAACCTGGTGGAAACCCTGCGCCTGCCACATCTGCTAAAAATATAGTCTCTGACATATCCTGAAGTCTCTGAAAAAGCTAGCTATAGGAAGACCTGAAACCCTGAAATAGATGGAGATGGTACCTGTATAGATCACTGCCTGACGCACATGGTCAATCTCCTACCCCATGTCGTCGAAATCATGGTACTGAATCTCAAAATTACCCCACACGGGGATCCGAGGGGGAAGGAGCATCGACAGGTGCATCAGTATAAACTGCTCCATCGAGTGCTCCTGCGGTTGCATCCTCCTCTTCAACAAAGTCTAACATACAATAATACATATACACACAAGCATACAAACACAGGGAGGTAAGAATAACACAATCATCAAAAAGCGGGAAATGCATAAGTAGAATGAATGATTTGGCAATCCGAACAAACCAGCACATAAAAATAAATATGACCTAGCTACCTATTTCCACTTATCCCATGTCTCTCAATGAATCAATGTGTTGTGCGCTTTGGCATCTTTTCTTTCTATTGTCACTGTACTCCCCATTTCTGTTAGGAATACTTATTAGCGAACCCCCTTTCCGTTAGGTTGTCGTCCCCCTTTTCCGTTAGGTTGTCGTCCCCCTTTTCCGTTAAGGACTCTCCTCTCCCTTTTCCGATGGAGCACGGGGCGACTCTAGCCTAGTCCACAAGGTATTCTCCTTTTCCGTTAGGAATCCTACTCCCCCTTTTTCGATAGGGACGTCCGTTTCCCCCTTTTCCGATAGGGAATAAAGTGGATCAAACCTATTAGGCGAGATATCCCCCATTTTCGTTAGGGATTCTCTTCACATCACATTCTTGTCAAGAACGGAATGGTTACTAATGCAATATCATATGCATGCATCCAACACCTCATAATCATATGCCTCACATCGTATTATGCACACATTCCCCAAATATCCCACAATCAGGTTCATGCATGTTAACAGGCTACACTTAATCATTTAAGCATGCTAGGACAACAGGCAATACATTTCCACATAATACACATTTAATCATGTTACCCTAAGCATGTTACTACTCACATAGAGCACATATGTTACATCTCACAGTTAAGCATATTATCAGGTAATCACATTTAATAATAAAATAATCTTATGTTAGTTGATGGGTCTACCACGCCTATCCTTAAATGCGGCACACCGTAACCCCTATCATTAGGTGTTATTGACATCAACCCCTAGTAGGGTTTAGATACCCTACACAAGCCAAACAGTCATATCTACTATACAAAACCCAATAAAAGTGCATTCTTTCCCCCCACCTGGTAATAGAAGCACTCCGAAGCAAACTGGACACCGAGATGTAAACATGAACTCACCAACAATCACACCAACACTCCTGCACTATGTTCTAGTTTAGCCAACAATAAGGAATAAGTCCATAGTTACCAACAGTATCACCGAACAGTCCAGAATAGTCCACAATTAACCGAAAACACACTAATGCACTCGGATTAGAGTTAGGGCAACTAATAAACTAACTAAAACACAAAAAGAGGCCACGGCCAGGGGGCTGGCCTTCCAGTTCCAGAACTCCAACTTACCCAAAAATAACTCCAAACAAGCTTCCACAGTCAATCAGCACCCATACTATCGCCAAAACCCTAAAATACTAAGAACAGGTAATGAGGAACATTCCAAACAACCAAGGAATCCACGAAATCAGATTTGGGACATGAAGAACAGAGACTCCAGTCTCAATTTCGTGACATATGGAATCTCCTCTGGGAGTTCTGGCAAAACCCTAGCTTGTTCGGTACTCGCACGGTCAAACTGGGGTCCAAAACACAGTCTGATTAGGGTTAAGAACTAGAATCAATTCCAGATTAAGAAATTGCTAACTGAAACAGAGATGAATAGTACATGGGATTAGAATTTACCTCGATGAAACGGCGATCGGAGATAAGCCCTAACAAGCTCGAACGGTAACAGACAAGTTAACACCGTCGGTTTGAAGAACGGGTGATCAAAGTAGCTTTGGATGAGATCACAAAGCTTGGAACATGCAAGAATGGTGGAAAGCTGATCCAAGGGATGTTCTGGTCAAGTTTTATGAAGAGAAGGTGAAAAAAAAAGTATCAGATGGATTAATGGCCTTAAATAGGCAAAAATCCTAACACTGGGCGCGCGCCACGCGTTGCCCGTAGTGCACCGAACGCGCGCTACGCACATCCCTATAATACATTGCGTGCACCACGCGCGACCCTAAGCGCACCACGCGCATTGTTACGTACTGGTTCTATCTCCATGCGCGTCACGTGCGCTTGAGCGGGCGCCACGTGCACCGCTCTGCTGAGATAACTTCGTCTAGAAGTTGTTTGCTGCATACGTGCCACGTGTCGTATTCCCATTGGCTCACACGCCACGTGTCTAAGATGACTCAAGCTGCTGGCACATCATGCACCAGCGCGCGTCATGTGCAACCATAGCCACAGCAGGCGCGTGCCACGCCCTCCTGCGTATACTTACCCATTTTTTGCGCGATTTCTTCGATTCCAACTTCTGTTCGATCCAGAACTCAAACCCTAACACCTAAACATGATTCCTAACATAGGAGGGCATCAAATGGACATAAGAACAAAGGTTCTAAGCCTCATATACTCGTCCAAAAGCTCTCACTCGCTCAAAGGTACGAACACACACAAAAAGAACCCTAAACTCAACTCCGATCGTTCTCAAACTCTATCAGGCTTCCAAGACTCATACCAAAACATTACCAAACACTATTCCTACCTCAAATAACCTACCAAATCTCAAAACATGCTTTCACACAAACACTAAAAGCGAGCACACCGCCAAGAGGTCAAGCATGCAGTCAAAACATACAAATCCCCATCTAGGGCAGATAAATACACTTAGTCACACATAAACACACATTAAGCAAGATTAAAAAAAATGAGGATGTTACAAGATTGTTGTTACTGGCTTATATTTGAAATTAAAAGACAATTTGATTGAATCAGTTTTTGGGATAAAGTTTGGTTTTTTGTTTCTCTTTGAATAAATTAAGATGATTTTGGGTTTATTTTTAAACAATGGATTCTATTTGTCTTTTAAATTCAAATATTGTTGGAGCCAATTGAGCTATGACTTATAACAATCTATAATTTCTAAAGGATTGAGAGGTATAAATTTTGGTCCCAAGTTAAAGAATATTTTGAGATGGGAACTGCAAGATTCTTTGAGGATATTGAGTTTGGGGGAGAGACAAGGTTACAGAACAAAATTAAGTGAGGAAGAAGCGGTTATAATTCTTGAACCAATTCATACCGGTACTATTAGTGTAGCAAATTTGAATCCTCGTGAGGACATTATTGTTTTTCCTCCCAATCAAGTTCAGGAAATTATTCATGAAGATGAAACTCAACACCCTCAAGAACTAGAGCATCGGGAGCCATAAAAGAAATGATTGACTGTAAAGAGTCATTCTATTTGGTTTTATTGAAAGACTCTTTTCGGGAGCCATACAACTTTAGAGCTACATAAGATGGATGTCAAAACGGTGTTTCTTAATGGAAATATTAATGAAACAAATGTATATGGTGCAATTGAGATACTTTGTGTCGATAGACCCAAAGATGATTTGCGAACTGACAGAATCCACCCATTAGCTAAAGAAGTTGTCTCGTTAGTGATACCACAAAGTCTCATCAGGTAATTGTCTATTTGGTCTCAAGATGAGTACTGTGGATGACTGTCTGTATTACAAGGCAGTGGGAGTAATTTTGTATTACTGCTACTATATGTCGATGATATTTTATCTAGTGAATAGCAATATAGTCTAGTTGAGCAAAACCGAGAAATCTCTAACAAAATTTAGAAATGAAGGATCTTGGGGACTTCTCTTTTGTATTAGGAATCCATGATACTTAGAGATCACTTTCGAGATGACCTTGGGGTATACCTCAATTACTAAGGGAAACAATTTTAGTCTCAATTTTGCCCAAAAGATAATCTAGAAATTCAGGAAATACTGGGAGTTCCCTATGCTCTAGCTATAGGAAGTCTGATACATGATCTTATCTGTACGCATCAGGAAACGACATGGGATCATGCGGCAGATACTTGAGCAATTCTAGTTTGAATTATTACAAAAGGCAACAATAAGGATCATTAAGGAGAACAAAAGTCTATATGCCCACATATTAGAGATCTGAAAGATTAGATATCATCAAGAACGTCACTACAACATAAAACGAAATAGATAGCGCTTATTTTTTGCCTTCGCTAGCGCTTAAAAGCGCTACCTATTCAGCCGCTAGTGATCCAGGTTCTTAAAGACATCGTTTTAAGAGCGCTAGTGAAAACTGAAATCGCTAGCGCTTCTTTGAGGAAGCACTATCTATTATCAGTATAGTAAATAACGCTTCATTGAAAAAGTGCTATCTATTATAAAGCGCTAGCTATTCTCTCTTTTTTTTTTTTACAGTTGCAGAATTTTAAAATGATGCCAACCAAAATAAACAATACTACAATGCCAACTAACAATACAACAATTTCCTAAAAAAAAAAACCAACAATACAACAAACAATGCCAACCAAAATTAATGCCTCACATGGGCCAACAACATACATCTAACTACTACTATAATGTGTATACACAATGATCATAATCTTAAAACAAACTTCTCAACCACATAACGACACCACTCTTCCTTGATTTGAGCAATTTGAACATCAGAAAACGAATCGTATTTACATTTAGGAATATACTGCGAAATGATAAATAAATCACATTAAAGTTTAAGTACGCAAATGGTCAAATAAAAGAGTAATTATTTTATATAAATTAGAACAAAAATTATACCTCCTTTAGGATTTGTATTTGGTTATGAATAACAATATTCTTTATGAACTTCATAACGTAATAGCCAATAATATCCTTTATGAACTTCATAACGTAATAGCCACAATCATTGGAGTTTGGTTTGCGGGGGCACTAAAAAACCAAAAATATTAGAAATAAATAATTTTAGTTTTTTAAACTAAATAATTGCATAACAATTTTGATAATACCTGATCTATAGTTATCCACTTAGTCGTTGTCTTGGATGATTTAGAAAATCGGGACTTGTTTAGTGTCCGATGTCCTTGATGAATCGCTAAAGCCCTGAGTCATAACATACAATTAGATATATTAATTAATGCAGAAATTTTCAACCTCAATTTCACATTCAGAACTCATTCCAACACATGCATATACATACTTACTGATTGAACGTATCCCTCATTTCTTTACGGTAGCTCAAAGGAGTCTTCAAAGAACACAAATAGTACACCATGTCTTCCCGGGGATTGATCGCTAATAATACCCAATGGGCCCTGAAAAATGTTGAATAAGGAAATCCTAACTAGCACGTAATCACATTTCACAAAATTTAGTATCGTTAATTAAGTCATATATATATATATATGATTAAATTAAATAAATGACTCACCCTAGGTTAATCGGTGACAAAAACAATGTGTCAATACCTGGCTTAGCTAATGTTAAGCGTTCAGATATATAGTCCACTATATTCCCAGATTTAAATTGAAAATTTGTTTTCTCTGGGCATAAAAACACAAACCTCTCGGTCCGTTCTTTTTAGATCAGTATCTCAGTATACAAGTACTTTGAATATAATTAAAACGTATACAAATTAATGGATTAACAATAACTTCAATATTAGGTGAAAGAATTTAAAAAAACGTATACTTTAAAGTTGGATATTGTACCTGATATATACACTAACTACAGTTTGACTGACCCATGCTCCATGAGTAAAAACTTCTACCAGTTCATCCTTAGCACTGAGAAATAATGCAGACTCATAACCGAAAATATTTTTATCCATTAGTATTTGGATTTGTTCTCTGGTCAATGTCACCCTTGTTTCAGCATGAACTTTAAGATAATTAAAGAATTTTGCTTCAAGAGGGGAATGCTGAGATTTGTCCACAGGTTTTACTGGGGATGTACAAGACCCAACTGTTTGTTGCTTACCCTTTTCCTTGTCCTTGTCATTGGCTTTGGATTTTGTGGGTTTCTATGTATTTTGCATTAGTTAGTGACCACGTAATTTTATAAATATATTATGATTATGATAATGAATCATGTTTATTAAAAATAGCACGTCACTTACAACGAGTTTTAACGGCCATGCCGCATAAGTACCTATTGCCTGTCCCATTGTCAAGATATCTGCCCCCTCAAGTGGTACAGGCAATGGTGCATCCTCTTCAGTTGCAAAGCCAAATCTAACCTTACAATGATGGATAGGTAATGGACGATTGTGCAATGTAGCACTTAAATCAGTGAAGCAAATCCCCTAACTAACCACTCGAGACGGGACTGACAAATATAGCGTACACTCTTTGAAGTCCTAAACCAATGATAAATAAAATATTAATATGATAAACCATTGATGCAATACATACAAGTAACGACAATTTCTAATGATTTATTACCTTGGATAACTTAAGAGTGCATCCATCCATGGGTAAACTAGGCTCGTGCACCTCCATCGGTTCCATTACCTCCACCGGTTCCTTAAGTAATCAAGATCCACAATAATATTAAATTAGAATATTTGAATACTAACAATTCACAAATACTAATTAATCTACCAAACTCTGATTTTGAAGTAATTTGATTTATTACCCTGTGTGACTTTAGAGTGCAGCTATCTTTGGCGCTACCATGCTGTTGCTCCCCTACCGATCCCCTATCCTGATGCTCCCCTACCAGACCCCTGTCCTGATGATGCACCTTTTTCAATTCCTCGACCTCCAGATAGAGTTTGGCTGCCATCTGTCTCAAGTCTTCATTTTCATCTTTTCTTGTGCGCTTCGGTGGACGAAAGATAGTTTTTTGTGAGACCCCAAATCCCACACCTCTTACACGTCCTAGATACTCTTTAATGGGGATGGCTTGGGAAAGGATGTCCATGTCAACCCCCTGTGACATAACCTCCTGTGATAGGGCATCCAAAGACACAAATATTATTCACAAAGATTGTTAAGTATTATCAGTTTCATGAGAAAATTGCAAATGAAAATGTTATTTAATATATCATACTTACAATTCTTTCATACACTTCTGCAGTAGGGGGTCTTCAATCACACCTTCCTTGTTTCGGCGGGCTTCTATCCACAAGATATGGCGATCGATTGATTTTGAGGATGCATAGTCATTTTCTCCTGCTTGCTTCATCTATACATATTTAAAAAAAGTGAAATTCATCAGTGTTAATTAGGTTACTCTAAAAACATGCTCCAATTCACATTTGTACATATAATTTAAGGTTACTCTGCATACCAGATCTTGCTCAATGCCCGAATACCCCTTAACCCCTCCTCTGTATGGGTAAGGAGGATTTGATGCCTTCTGCCGATTTGCGTTACTTATTCTCTATATAGACAAACATATAAATGTACTTAGGAATGACAAAAATTAAATATACAAGTATAGACATACATATACAGGTATACAAGTAGGGACATGTATAAGTATACCAGAAATTCAGGATCTCCGGTGTGTTTTGCTACAAAATCAGTCCAGACGTCCACTCCTATGACTGATGCATACAATGATGGAGGATTAGGTCTAATATTCCCTTTTTTATCTCTCACCCACACAGACAACCATGCTCAGAATATCCGATGAGCTTTTCCGGCAATCTTCATTATGATGTCCTTACGGCTGTCGTCAATATCAAATGTTTTCTGCAAATACATTATAAATAAAATAGTAGGGTAAGTATATTTACACAACTGAGAAGAAATATAAATTATCAATGTTAATTAATTTATACACCTTTATCTCAGCCTAAAGCTCCTCTTTGCATCTATCCAAAACTACATTATTTTTCTTTAACCAACGACTAAACGTACATGAAACTGTCATTCGCACTTGAGTTCCTGTGAAACTTACCAAATCTCTGCCACCTTCGCCTATGGGTTGACCTTTAGCATTCCATGAAACCTAAAAAAAATTAAGTGTACAACATTAGATAATAAATAGATAAAAACAACTAATTATATTAATTAGTAACTATCTTACCGCTTGTATCTCTCCTCTACTCCTAGCTCGGATG
The DNA here is from genome assembly GCA_037113605.1 of Calophaca sinica. NCBI lineage: Eukaryota > Viridiplantae > Streptophyta > Magnoliopsida > Fabales > Fabaceae > Calophaca > Calophaca sinica. The sequence goes on along the minus strand of CM073735.1, from coordinate 105,830,043 downwards.
ATACTCTTTTTGTATGTCGGTCCACGGGGACAGCGTGTAACACCCGCATTTTTTTATGATACGTTATTTAGCACTATTGTAGTATATTTCTGTCGTATTTATGCTATAATAAGCAATTTCTTGTTCGCTAAGTAAGTGATTTGGTTAATTAAGAGATTTCTGGGGTTTTGATAGCCTAAGGTATTAAAGTTAGTTTATGCCTAGGTTTGTGCTAAATTTATTTAGTGACGTTACGATTGGTAACATCCGGAGATCGTGCGACGTGGACGCGAGACTTGCGGTACCATGCTAGCAACCAACTGTGGTAAGGGCAACTCTTAGACATGGATAAGTTCTATTATTTATTTTCAATTCTTAAAGCGAAGAAGTCTGAGAACCTTAGGGTTCGAAGTGAGGGTCTCGTACCCCTTCGACTTTTTAGTTCTTAAAACTTTATTTATGATTATTTAGTGAGCTTGTCTGCAAGTGGTTGGTAGCTGTCCCTAACCCCCCACACTTGTTTGATTACCTTTTTGCCAACTCCACTGAGTTGCAGAGGGATGAACTGAGTCGTCAAAGTCGTTGCTTGATGAAATATGATTAACTGTGATGGATTGCTTATACTGTTGAACTGAGTTGCATTGTATTATGCTTTTCACGAATATTTATTTGATATGCGATTGAATAATTATTCGAGTTGTTTCTTGAATTATCGTATACGGCGATTTATTCATTGTTATGAGAGGTGTCGTGTGGTGACGTTTTTGAGCTTCGATCCGGATAACTTAGGGTGCTAGGGCCCCTTCTTTTTTTGGCAGCCTAGCTAGACATTGTAGCGTTAAGGAACCGGAGCTGAATGTCCTAGGGTGGTCGTGGAGCCCAAGCCTAATGGCTGGAATTCGACAGCTTAGTTAGGCGTCGTGTCGTTGGGAGTCGTCGTGACGTTTTTGGAGTTTCGATCTGAACACCAAGGGCGGTGTAGAAGTCCGAAGCTACAGCTGGGTGGTGAAGAAGCCCGAAGCCAAAGCTGGTGTTCAGTGGTCCGAACAACCAAGGGTAGTGTGGAAGCCCGATGCCACGGCTGAGGTGGTGTAGAAGCCCGAAGCCACGACTGGTGTTCAAATTGCACAGCGGGGGTCTGTGTTGTCAAGGAACTTAACCTAAATAACCCGGGTGGTGAAGAGGCCCAAGGCTACGGCTGGTATTCAGTGGATGGATCAGCGTTGCTTTCCAGAATTGTCAAGAGTGTCTCAAGGGAGAGTTTTGAGTGGCGTTCTGAGAAATCGTGCATCTTGTTGTCTTTTGCTTTGTGATTTGCTATTTCTATGATTATTTGAGAAGTTGACCCTTTCCCGTGGTGCCTTCAATCAATGATGGTTACCCAGGCGATGGCGAGGACGCGAAGGACCCGTTGGCGGACGACGACGAGGAGGACCCCTTCGAGGATCCGGGCAACGACTTTTATTTGTCGTGATTGGCTGTTGCACGCTTGCATTTTGGATAGTTGTAGGATTTTGTTTATAGTGTACAGTTGTTGTGGTGACCAGCCAAGCTTTTAGTGTTGTTCTATGTGAACTGCAGGGTGACCAGCCAAGCTTTTAGTGTTGTTCTATGGGTGTCTGCTGGGAGTACCCCCGGGGTGTGATTGTCCTCACAAGGATTCTCATACTTTAGGTGTATTTCTTGAACATAGTTATGTACCGTTTTTATTTTGTACGCACTGCTTATGTTTTTTATATACTGATAGGGATGTCGTGCTTGTATATATTATGTATATGTGTTTCCAGTGCATAGTCTTATGTCTTAACATTGCATCATGTTTCTAAACGCTGTGGCGACTCTGTGTGTGCTTTGCGGGCGCAGTTGTTGTTTTAGAAAAAAAATAGACCGCATTTTCCCAAAGGACACAAGAGTACTATTTTAAAAGTATGTCGCATATAGAGTTGGTTCTAGTTTAGTAGCGGTTCGAAAACGGGTCGTTACACAGCGCTTCACATTTTGGGCCACTGCAGCATCACTATCATGATGAGCATCACTATCATGTACAGAATTAGCCATCTATCTGCAATTAATACAACATCACAACAAAACATATTCAAAACTTTTTTTCAAAACTTTTTACATATTTTATCAAAATTTTGCCATGACCTATTTGTATTTGTATTCTCAATAATTACCCACTTTAATTAGAAAAAATGTAGGATTTTGGAGGGTGCTCAAGATTTCAAGATTCTAACTCTTATCTAATCCATAAGGAACCTCCAAAGTTGTTGTCATCTCCAATAAAACAGAACACAATGTATGAAGCACTATGGACACAAGGTAGCAAAACACATAGTGGCATTGCTTTAAGCACTAACCAACCAACACATATGCATTCTATAGCTCATATATCTTGAAGCAAACTCATTCACATGGCTAGAGTGCATGAAAACAGAGTCCTATATTCACATGACAACACTTACATTTTCTAGGACACATAAATCAAATCCAAACTAAACATATTGACATGCATTCTCAAATATTCACCAAATATACTGATATACATGCAGTAAATACATAGCAAACGCATAAACATTTGCACCAGTACTAACACTATATTAATAGAGGATAAACCATTTTACAATGTAACAACATGCACTGCAATATAGGCGTGTAAGCAAGAAAATGAGAGAGTGAAAAAATTCATTACCTGAGTCGCAAGTTTGCTAGAGAAGAAAACAAGGTTCACAGCAGTGGGAAGCCCCTATATGGAGAGTAACAGGGTACACAACAATGGGAAGAAAACAGGGTTTACAGTGATTGTTCTTATGCAATATACAAAACCTACCCATGGGTCCCTAAAAAATGGGAAGCCCCAAACTGAAACAAACTATCAGGTAGAGAATGAGACAGGAAATCGAAAGGAGGGAGAAAGAGATATACCTAAGAGAGATAGAGAGGAGGAGGAGGAACGGCGCGGTGGAGAGGAGGATGAAGATGAACTTACGCGACGGGTCGAGCGGGAGAGAGCGGCGACACTGAGCAACTGAGAAGGAGGTGTGACACAGCGACGGAGGCTAGACAGAGACGGAGGTGAGACAGAGACTAAGGAGGTGTTGTTCTTTAGACAAAACAAAGGGAAGACAAATCGCGCGTAAGAGAAATGAATATTGTAATGGGAAGGATAGATGATTTAATTTTCCCGAGTATAGGTAGCGCTTTTTTGGAAAAGCACTAGCAATTAAGAAACAAAGACATCGCTTTCCTGGAAAAGTGCTAGCGAAGAATAAACAAAGACAGTGCTTTTCTGGAGAAGCGCTAGTGAAGATACCATCACATAATCATCAGTGCTTTCTCAAGAAAGCACTAGCTATTTAATTGACTAAAGCTAGCATTTTTCCAAAGAAGCACTAGCGATGAAAATGGAAGCCAAGTTTTATTCTTCTCCTTTTTCTTTCAATTTTAGGCCATAGCCCTCCTTCACATTCCCTTCATTTATTTTTTTTAGTTCCATAGGTGGGTGAAAGAAAGACCAAGTGAGTTCCTTCTTGTTTTGTCTAGGTGTGGGTGATTAGAAGAACGCAACATCTTCTCCTCCTCTTCTTCATTTTCCAGCCGTAGTACCCCCATTTTTTTAGGCCATATCCATTTCTATTTTTTTCTCTCCTTTATTTTAAGTGTTGGTGATGGAGGAAAAAAAAAAGAAAGCCAAGTTTCCCTTTTCCTCTTTTGTTCTCCAAACCGTGAGCTTATCACCAAGGATCATCACCATCTCCTTCAACTACCTTCTCTATTTTAGTGCTAGTTCATGATCTAGTGAGTAAGAGCTTGAGCCAAAATCTTTCCTTCCTTTTTATTCCCAAAAACCGTGGCCCTTTTAGGAGGATTAGGAGTTGATTTCTTTGATTTATTCTTGTTTAATGCTTCTATTATATCTTGATTATGATCATGAAGCAAAAGGATCAATTGTTCCCTTGAATTTTAAAACCCTAGGCCGATTGCCCTAAGGGAAAGGGGAAATGTGATTGCTCATGTGAATCTTGAAATTGGGTTAGGGTTATTGTTATTTGTCACTTGAATTTTGTTGTGTTGTTGTTGATTGGTGATTGATCAAAGAAAAATTATGTTTTGGACCCCTTGATGCTTGAACAAGCTATGATAGGGGCAAAGTATTTGAATTAGTAGTTTTGATTTGGAATCTTGAAGGTTTTCGAAAAGAAACTAGGTGTTTGTGTTAAAGTTTACTTGATTAGGAAGTTTTACAATCTTTTTTCCCTAACTTGTGTGTGTAGCCGTGAGCCCTGGGTGGGTTGGAAAGGAAATTTTTGTGTTCTTGGACTTGAATCATGTGTCTTTAATTGTTGTAAAGCTTTGGAAAAACTTGGAAAGAGTTGTATTAAGCTTGAGTAGTTGTTTTGGCTTTAAGGCAATGAAACACTTGGGTAAAGTGGGATCCTTGTATTCCTAAACCAAAGTGGAGTCTTGATAACTTAGTATAAAAAGTATTTGATTTTAGTATTGATTTCATGTTTCAAGATTAAAAGAAAATGAATTTTTAGTCTTTAAAATATTTATTTTTCAACTTTGCTTATTATTTTAAGTGTGTGTATTACTAAAAGGAATTTTGGTTTGAGTAACCTAGGGGTTTAGGATTAAACCATAACCTAGGGGATTATTTTGGGTGAACTAGAATCGTTCTAAGTTTTGGTGTGTGCTGTTTAGGATCTTTGAGGACTTGAGTACGTGCTGATTAGGGCTGTGACGTGCTTTGGACACACGGATTGTAGATTTTGGTAAGGGCACTTCACATTCAATATTTGATAATTGTATGTTTGTGTAAGGGCTACTTTTAGACGTATCTAGAGTTCTGATATTTAAATGTTGAGATATGGGTTTTGTTTTGTATGTTTGTGTGTAATGACACTTCACATTCAATACTTGTTATTGTATGCTAGTGTAAGGACTACTTCAAGATATTGTTAGTGAAGAATACCTGATATTGTTTTAGTGATGTGTATGAGCTATTGTATGCTTATGTCTGATGATTATCAATATGTGATTGCGAACTGTTGTGAGTCTGAAATTGTTGTGAATCTGAAATTAATATATGATATGCTTGCATCTATGCTTAAACTATGTTGAGATATATGTTGTTGGGATTGGTGCTGGATAATTAAATGTTATTTAATTATGCCATAATTGAAATCTCATATGCATTGATATGTTCATTGGAGTAGCATTGTGGTAACTTCGACCTGAATCCTGAGAAGAGGGGATGGTATCATAAGGGATTTTAGGGGCATCGTTAATTTGACCCATCGCATGGAAAAGTATTAGATTTGGTATGTACAAAACGATTGATCATGGCGTAGGTTATTCTGGAATCATAGACACTGGCATGTAGTCACATTAACAGGGCATTTATGCATTCTTATTGAGTTGTATATTATGTTGTGCTATTTATCTGTTTTTATTTAAGAAGTTGACACTTGCCCATGATTCTTTCAACCAATGAATGCAACCCAGATAATGAAGACTATAGAGTGTTCGAGGCTGCTGACAAGCGTAGCTGAGGATAGTCCTATCTGGCTATCTGCCTTGTGCGTTTGTTTAAAACTTACTATAGGTCTAGTAAGTGTTGTAGTGTTCCGACCAGCTATAGGGTGTTTATTGTAACAATTACAATGTTGTAGTAAGTGTACTATCTTTTCAAGACTTGGATTGTCTTGTGTGAAATATTTAGGCAAATCTATTTGCATGGTTATTGTAGTTTTATTTTAGTGTCTTTAATTATTCACCACCTTTCAAAAATGCTGCAATACTCTGACTGCCACTTTTTTTAAAAAGAAGTTTTTAAAAGAAAAAAAATAGACTCATATTTTTTAAAACCATGCAAACAGAGTATTTCATTTTCAAAAGCTTTAGAACTTTGAAGAGTTACAGTTAGTTTCGTAGCGCTCCGGGAACGAGGTGTTACACATATAGTAAAAGGTATTAAAATATCACTTAAGTTACAGTGTGACAGATAAGTCAGGCGTATCATACTTCAACAACAATAAAGAATTTTAGAATGTCTATTGACATAAAGATGTTCGTTGTTGAAATAAAGAATTCAGGATAAAAGAATTTCTATAGAACATATAGAGGCAGATTCCATGCTAGCTATCCACTTACTAAGGGCTTGACACCTAAGGCTTTTCATGAGCATGTTGCTTATATGGATGCGTTGTCATTAAGGTTTTCTTAGCTTAGTGGGAGTCTTTATTTGTGTTCTATGTTTTAGATACAAACTTTATGTTATGTTGGATTTTATGCAGAAATAAAGATTATGTTTATGAATACATTATAAACATGTTTGTATCTTGTGTGCAAAATTAATTTTCACATTAAGGATTTTGTTTTGCAGAATTAAATTTGGCAAAATTGATCTCACCAAAGATTTAAGTAGGACCAGTTAGAAATAGGCATGATTGAGATCACATTCCATGTAATTTCCATGCTACTCATCCATATTGATCTATGTCATCAAGTGTGTTGGTGTGGTGATCATCGGGGTTTAGTCGCAATTTACGAAAACGACAAAAGCCGCGGTGGTTTCATTATTGATACATGAGGTAGATCAGATTGTAAGGAGGAAGCCTAAAGATAAATAGCATTCGGATATGCGCACTAAGGAATTCTGATATAATTATTATGATATGCAGCCCAAGTAGGAGATCGTTGGAATTTTATATTCCAATAATTAATATGGGCTGATATCATTAATAATTATATTAGCTATTTATCATAAAGGAGCTATATTTTATGTGATCATATAAAGTTAAAATAAGGTAAGCTCATTGGACTCCTAATTTAATTGATATGGGTCATATATCAGTAGATGTAAGTGTGGCCCGATAAAGGGATAATGGGTACCCTGTTAGGTTTAACACACTATAAAGAAGGCTATGGTTTCCAATACACCGAATCGCCGTCCTCCATTCTCTTCTCCCCATCTGAAGAAAACCTAAAGTCTCGTGAGAGAGCTCAAGAAGATTCGGTTAAGGAAGAACCATAAAGTCACCGCTAACGTGCTCGTTGTTTGTTGCTATGAATCCAATTGCTCGTTATTTATTCGTGATCATTCATTTGGTATTCCGTTTCAGGTGATTGATTACTATATGTTATAGATCCTAAGGGTAGAGACCATATTGTTCTTGTTGAGCATGCTTGTATGTCTTTATAGCTTCCACTTAAGGTATTTCTTCTATGAGATTTGAACATGCTTGTTCTTGTTGTTGTTATTAATAAGGAATTATTTCCAACAAAGAAATCTAAAAATATATTTGAAGCAATGAAGAAATCTAAAGATCCAAATTTTTTGACAGTATAAATGTGTAATCTTTTGACCGTAGCTAGGGGTTACTTTGCTTAAATAGATCTGACCTATTTCAAAAGTTCAACGTCCAAACCTGACTAATTATCTGTCATTCAGAGCAAGTTAGAAACCCATCTGCTTGTTCCAAATCAGTGTGCTTCCCTCTACTGACCATGGTTCATGTCTTTCAGTGTAACAATTTGAAATGCCTTTTTTCTCATTCATTGGCTTCTCCGTTTCCTGGGCTAGAATTTATTACAGTGGAGGAGTGTTCTAAAATAGAACAGGTTTTCTATTTTAATGAAGATGATAGAGGTCGAGAAGTAGGACGGGTGCCTGATGAAAACAAACTGCAGTTACTGCTTCCAAAACTGAGAGAGGTGAAACTAGTATGTTTGCCAAACTTCACTGAATTTTGCCAAGGGCCTTATAAGCTGCAGCAGATCAGAAGCACTACAGTGAGGCACTTGCCCGGATATACTTGTTCATGGTCATAGATCGATAATCAGGTACTTATACATCGCATTTCTTATGTCTTATGATGTATATACAAAATTTATTATTTTTTTATATTTAATGTATGCCTGGCTTGGTATTTATTTTTGTAAACAAAAGCATTTATATTGTTGGTGGCATGGCATACATGGCTATATCAAAATTTCTTAAAGCAAAAATTTTGTAAAGCAACATAATATTCTAGGAAGGGATATTTGTGGATGAACGTATCCCCTATGCGAAATTGAAGATGGTTTTGAAGATGTCAAACACGTAACGACTTTGGTTCTGCTAGTATTTTTTTTAGGTTTTATTTTACTCTAGTTAGAATCAATTGTTAAGAGTCTCAATAAACTTGTGGATTAAGAATCAGAAAATGCTATTTGATGAAATAAATTGAATCATGCATTGCATAAGTGTTTAAAAGGTTTTTGACCAAGTTGGGTATGTTTACAAATATGTTTTATTAATCTTTAGACCCAACAAATTATTTTACAAAGTGTTAAAATCATTTCATTTGGTCAAAACTGGTTTTTTATGCATTTTCTGTTGAGTGGAATCGATTCATGGTTTAAAGGAATCGATTCACAAGCTTTCAAAGCTGATGGGAATCGATTTATGAAGTATGGGAATCGATTCATGAATACTAACTCTCTGTGAATCGCATTCCAACTTTTGGGAATCGATTCACATATGTTAAGGAATCGATTCACGAATTGCAAGTCACTGTGAATCGCATGCTTAATAAGTGTGAATCGAATCCAACTATTAGTAAGTGAATCGATTCACACCATTACAGGAATCGATTCACGCGCGTTTCTGCAGGTTTTATATCAGTTTTGTGAAACTGTTTTTGGGGTTAATATAAAAGGTTCATTTAGGGTTTCATTAACACATATCTCATATTTTCAGAACCCAAAAGAGCATTTTCTCTCATAAGCTTTCTTCTTCCCCAATTTTCTTTGAGACTCATAGGATTTCACTTGTAATATCTCCACTACTAAGAGTGGGTTTTCAGATTACGAATTTCTCTCTTATTCTTGTTCTGTATTTGATTGGGTGAGGGATCCCATAGAAATCTTGAGTGTGGTATCTCAAGTGGTGTGTTTTCAGAGTGTGGAATCTCTGGGTGTAATTCAAGAAACGTTGTAAATCTTTGAATTGATAGTGGAAGAAAATCTCAAGCGTGGCTTGGGGACTAGATGTAGGTCACAGTGGTTGGTGACTGAACTAGGATAAATCTCTGGTTTGATCTTCTCTTTCCCTATCTCTTTTAATTTCGTTTTTAAGGGTTCATATAGATTTATGATATTGCTGCGTTCTTGATTGGTATTCATTTGATTTTAGTCAATTGATTTCTTGGGTTAATTTCTCTTAATCACAATATTGATAATTCCTTCACTAAATAAGTTTTTCATAAAGTTCTTGCGAAAATTTTGGATACTCAATTCACCCCCCCCTCTTGAGTATTCTGGCCACCTGGGTAACAATATTCCCTGAATTGGGAAATCAATATCGTGTAAATAACAACAACATGACAAGAACATTCTTGGTCTTAGGCCATGTGTTTTAATTTACACTGGTCTCACTTATGGTGGTAGTTCTCAATTTTTTATGTTAAAATTTAGATATTATGTCAAGTGTTTATTTTGCTTTTATACAGGAAAAGAGTCCATTTTCCTCCATACAATCACAAACAAGTGGGAAGTTTGGGGGTATGGGATTAGGATTAAGCTCAGCTAGTGCTTCTGCTGTAGTTATTGGTGGTGGGGGGGATGGTGCTAGTGATCCTCAGATACAAGAGAGAGCGAGCAACTTGGAGACAAATTTAAAATGTGAGAGACAGAGACGAAGGTTGATGGAGTTAGATTTACAGGTTGAGAGAGAAAGGCAAAGATTAATAGAACTGAAACTGGAGGCTGAGCAAGAAAGACGACGGGTCATGGAAGATGCAGTGCTTTCTGTCTTTCATAAAATGCTTGGAAGGGTCCCTCAACAGTTTGCTGGCCTTCTTTCTCAAACTCAATTGGTACTTGGTTCTCCATTTTATATTCAAGTTTGACATATAAAATGTTTTCTATTCTTTTCCACTGTTACTAAATCTATTCCTATATAATTTCAGGCACCCAATGAAGAAAGTGAACATCAAGCCTTTCTTGATGTATCCATACAGTCCCTCTGAATCAATCATGACTAATGTATGCCAGAAAAAATGAAGATGCTCCTTCCTGTTTGATTTGTTCTCTTCATGTACTGTATTAATTAGACCAGTGACGGTAGTGGTAGAAAACTCTCCAAATTTGCATGTAAAGTACATTTTAATAGATTGGGTGCCAAATTTACAATATGGATTCTCGACGAATGTGAAAGTGACTCGACGTGCCACGAGTGCAACTCTAGAAAAAAAAAGAAATAAGCAAGCTAAGTCTAGAGGAGTTGAGAATGTTTCGACGATGCACGAGGAGTGTCGAAGGTAGGCAGGCCTTGCCCAAGAACACGTGATGAACGGTCGAAGTATCCATCAGGCTATGAAGACTTAGCAAAATTTTCATGAAGCGCCGAAAAGTTTCGAACTGGCCTACCTTGGTGAAAGAAGCACCGTCGAAGCCAACAAAGACTTGTCAAGACTGGCCCCAGTGCTTGTTAGCGTAGTTAGTTACTTAAGCTAGTATTCTGTCGAATATAGTAAATACAATGTAACTGCTAGACATCTCTACTGTACACGTGTCTAACAGATAGGACGTCAGTTATTTTACATCTCTTCTATAAATAGGAGGTCGAATGATGTAAACGAGGTTGGATACTTGATTGATTTCTCAACGTCTCAATGCACAACAGACTTGCAGATTGAGATCAAGTACTCCTTCCAACCTTTTCATTCAATGCAATTTAACTTTCTAGTCATTAAAATTTCTGCATTTTTACTTTATTGCGCTTTACTTTCTTGCATTTAAATTCTTGTAAACTTTACATTTCTGCGCCTTTAAATTTCTACGCTTTTTCTTTTAAACTTTCTTTACTTTTCATGCAATTTACTTCCTGCACGATTTTTCTCGCACTTTCATTTACTTTCAGTCTTTCAAAACACAAAAAATCTAAAAACAAACCCATTCTGTGTTCATTGTTTTCAACCTCGTGTTTCATCTCATCTACGTTTCTCAAACTTCCATTAAAATCATTTTCCATCTCAATTTCCATTTTCATAACCGTCAACTCGACGAGGGCCCTTGGCATAACCACCAAGTTGAGCCTCACGGTGATTTTGGCAAAATCCTTGGCCTCGAGTGGCTAAGCTTGATTTCTTGACTGATTACTGTTTCCAAGTGTAAAACTCATCGTTTGACGAGATTGCCGTGTTAACTTGTAGGACTCACATCGTTTGAAAATAATCATTTGTTTCGTTTTGGGCTTATCGGACGATTTTCGCGTCAGACCAAAAAACCCAGTAAATAAATTGGCACGCCCAGTGGGATAAGTTCTAAGTAACTCGTTAAATATAGTTTTATGTGGTTAAGGGGTGGAAAATCATGTACAACTTACACTCCTACACAACCCAGAAGACAGAATATGGTTAGAAACACCAATAATGCTACTAATGCAAGTGTGGTCAACACTAATGCGTCAGTGGCAGGTCGAGATATGCCAAATGCCAGTGTGAATGCACCATTGGCAGGCGCTGAGGTAGGAAATATCTAAAGTGCTATGGCAGTTACCACAGCTGAGATAGGAAGCAATATACTGCCACCTGTCCTAACTGTTGTAGAGGCAAGTGCAATACTGCTTCCACGCTTAGAAGAATTGGCATATGTGATGAGTGGTACGCCGCATGCCAATGCAAGTGCGCCTTATGCTTTCAGTATGTCGTTTCCTAGTAGTGCAACAAACTCAAATGGAAGGAATTTTATTCTAAATAGCCAATATCAGTTTGGCATGCCATCTGGATTCACATTGGGATAGGCAAACTAGGCTTCGACGAACTTTGTCTTCCCAAGGCCTGGGGGGCAGTTTGCAAGCCAAGGTACATGAGTAGTAGGAACCAGTTCTACTGTCGCTACTCGTCAAGATAGGTTAAACTTAGGAAACCCTATGTTTCCTAATATGTCAGGGAACGCGCCACTGTATGGTGGTGATGGCCTATCACTAAATACACTTGCTGGTGTTCATCAACAGATTGATGATAGCAATCATGATATGGTCAATATGCTCACTCAGCAAATGGGTGCAGTGATAACCCCAATTATGACGAATACTAACAATGCGTGCAATGCACTGGCCAAACAAATGGCTAGGCTAAACTAGGCCTTAGGCGTTGTAACGCCTGATAATGATGTTTGACAAGAGCAACATGCAATACCTGCACCACCCAATCTTGGTGGTCAAGCAATTATGCAAAGAGCAATGCCTGATGAAGAACAAGGCCCAATCAATGGAGTTCAAGGGCAAGGCCAACAAAATCTGCATTATGGCCATATTCAAATATTGAACAGAAATGATGAGCATGAAAGGCAAGTTTACCCAGGCTTAGCTGCACTTAGACAGAACATAGTAGGAAACCAAGTGGAACAAAATGTCAACCATGTAGTTGAACAGGTTCTGAATAGGATTGGATTCAATATTAGCTATGCTAATTAGCCATATTTTGTGTCTCATTCCCTGACTGGGTGCAACAAGCAGAGTTGCCAAGGGAAGTGAAGATTCCCAAACTTTCTAAGTTTTCTGGTGAGAGTGGCGAATCGACCGTCGAGCATATTGCACAGTACACCATTGAAATGAGAGAATTGGCCACTGTGGAAAGCCTTAAAATAAGGTTCTTCCCAAGTTCACTCAACAAGAATGCTTTCTCTTGGTTCTCGACACTTAGACCTAATTCTGTCCACTCTTGGGCACAATTGGATATGAGCTTTCATGATCAGTTTTACAGAGGAGACATAAAAGTCAACCTAACTAACTTGTTTAATGTCAAACGGGCATATAATGAGTCAACTGATGACTAATTGGCACGCTTCTGACAGATGAAGAGTAGGTGTTTTAAGCATATTTCAGAAATAGAAACTGTCAAGATTGCCGCCAATTGTCTAGACTACTACGTAAGGAAGAAGTTGGTCAATCAATATCTAGTTGATTTGGCACAAGTAGGTGAAAAGGTTCAATAGATTGAACAATTGAAGGCTGAGAAGAATCAGAAGCATCAGAAGAAGTTCGTGAAGCGTGAAAAGGTCAATCTGGTCGAAACCAAGAATTCTGACAGTGATGACTCAAGCACAGAAAAGCTTGAAATTAACTTGGCAGAATTAAAGGAAGGCCCACTTTATGTCTGTCCAGCACTCATGCCTGCTAAAGCAAAGGAGAAAATGGAATATGTCAACAAAAAGACATATTCATTTGACATAACCAAAGCTGAGAAAATATTTGATATCCTTTTAAAGGATAAACAGTTAACATTGTCAAGTGACCATAGGCTCAAAAGGCATGATGAGTTAAACGGCCAAAAATATTGCAAATACTATAATTCGACAGGCCATTTTACTAATGACTGTGTTCATTTCAGGGATTTGATACATAATGCTCTGAAGAACGGCAGACGAAAGTTTGCGGACAAACCAAAAGCAGACATGAAGGTGGACACAAATCCTTTTGGCCAAGGAGTGGCAAATTTGGAAGGCCAAGTTCCTTTCAATGTTGGCATGGTGAACATCAGGACAAGCCAGAAATGTGAAGTAAATGTTGAAGACCCATTCGACATTTACCCAAGGCCTAATGAGACTTTTGCTGAATTTGCAAGAAGAAAAGACCATAGGGGGCAACTCAAGCTTTGCCCTTGCTGTGAAATGCACTTTGATGATGCAGCCGCTAAGATGGCTGCGAAGCAAAAGCAACAACAGAATAAAGTTGACAGCAAGATTCCTGGTAAGTACAGGAATTCTGTTCGACGAGTACCATTCTCCCCATCAGTATCTGTATCAAGTAGCAGCGCTAGAATGAACAGAAGAGAGTAGATACCTAAGCCCATCAAGGAGTCAATTGGAACCAGCCAAACGACCAAGACCAGGAAGCCTCTGCCAATGTTGCTGTTGATAAATGGCTCAAGAACTCTGCATTAGCCAGAAACTCTGACATGAGAGATAAGTGCAAGAAGAGTGCTGCAAGAAACAAACAGTCATTTTGGGACGAAGACTACAAAAGAGGCAAGGTAGCTGACAAGGTCAGAGTGAGCCAATCAAGTCTGTCTAGAACTGCTGGGCAATCATTGTTGTCAAAGAGCCAGAAACGAAGATGTCAAAGGCAAAGACAGATGCAAAGGTTGAAGATAGAAGAGGCTCAAGCACGATCGAATCAAGGTCATACTTGGTTAGTTGATCGCAAATTGAAGAGCGTTGTTGTCAGAAATCCAGACAACAACAAAGCAAATCCTAAGATTCAGAGTCAAGTTGTCAAAGGAGATGCAAGGTACTATGGCAGGGTTGAACAGGCTAAGTCTCCAGCTAGAGAAGTCAGCAATATTCGACCAAGAAAGCCATGGCCTATTGGCCTAGTAGCTACTGAAAGAATGGCAGAGGAACGAGCAAAGTTCGACTACCCAAGTGCCAACCAGCAAAATGGACGTAGAAACTGCATCAGACAAGACTCTTAACATCATCCTCAATGATACTGATACTAAGCTTGATCAAATGGACTTTATGGCCAATTGTCAAGTTAACACAGATTTGTCAGTTGATGAAGTCATTATTGCGCTTGACGAACCAGATGATCCCATTGGCCTTGAAGATGATGCTTTTGAAGACAACGATGATCTAGAGGCAGATCTAGACGATACTGTCATGGCCATAGAAGAGGCAGGATCTGGGGATGCATTGACAAAGAGTACTTAAAGCTAGAACCTGGTCACCAAGATGAGGATGAAGATGCAGAAAAAGAAAGCACCAGGATGTATGTGAGCTTTCTCTCAATTTTGCCATGAAAATTCGCAGGATGCTATGAGTGCCTGTCCTAGGCGAAAACGAAGAGGATGAGGATGGATCGTCGAATGACTGGGTTCATTTGGAAGAAAACCATATTACCATCTTTGATACTTATGCACACTTTGAGCAACCATCCAGAGCAGAAAAGTCACACCTTCGACCACTTCACATAAAAGCTGTGTTGGAACGTAGGCACACCGACAAAGTGTTGGTCGATGGTGGAGCATCTATCAGTATAATGCCTCGAGCTATGTTCAAAAACCTGGTCAAGAATGAGACTGATCTTATTCCGACATATATGGTGTGTCTGACTTCAGTGGCAGAACCTCTACCTCTGATGGAATAGCTATCATTAATATCCAAGTAGGGTCAGTTTCAAGGTCGACCATGTTCGTAGTCATTCCAACAAAGTCAAGCTACAATGTCTTGCTCGGAAGAGATTGGATTCATGCAGTTGGAGCCATTCCTTTATTGTTCATCAAAATATGATCATTTGGAATGAACAAGGGGACGTGGAGATAACTGATGCTGATGATAGCCCATGCTACATGCAACAAATGCATGTAGATTTCAAGTTGTATACTCCACAAGTAAAGCCCATCACAGTGGTGAATGGGATAGTTGACAGAGAGGCATTAGACAATGCACTCATGGAGCAATTTGGAGTAAGAATCATTGCCAAGACTGAAATACAGCCAAGCAATGTTTAATCCCAAGTAACAGGGCCTGTCGTCAACAAGGCCGACAGTGAGGGATACGCCTTCAAAGGTGTATTGGCAGAGTGTGTATTGGATGATGGCCCTTTAGGTTTTGAGAAAGGACCAGATGACAAGATTAGCGTCGAAGTAGAAGACCCTTTGGAAGAAGGAAGCAAGCCTATCAAACAAGCCAACATGAGGTTTGCTCCAGAGGTGGTGCTGAAGATCAAAGAAGAAGTAGAACATTTACTCAAGGAAGGATTCATTAGAACAACCAGATATGTGATTGGTTGTCTAATATAGTCCCTGTTCTGAAGAAAAATGGGAAGATGAGGGTTTGCATAGATTTTAGAAATCTGAATGAGGCAACCCCAAAACATGAATACCTCATGCCAATGGTAGATATGCTTGTCGATGCCGCATCAAGGCATGAATTGCTAAGTTATATGGATGGTCATGCTGGCTATAACCAAATTTTTAAAGCCAAATAGGATGTGTCTAAAACTGCCTTCAGATGTCCTGGCTCAATTAGGATGTACAAATGGATAGTCATGCATTTTGGTTTAAAAAATGCTGGAGCCACTAAGCGTGCCATGAATATCATTTTCCATGATGTGATTGGCAAATTCATGGAGGTATATATTGACGATGTGATTGTCAAGTCAAGAAACAAAGAGGAGCACTTGGATCGTTTGAGACAAGCCTTCGACAGAATGAGGAGGCACAGCTTGAAAATGAATCTAGAGAAATGTGGGTTTAGTGTTTCAGCTGCTAAGTTCCTAGGGTTCTTGGTGCACAAGAAGGGGATTGAGGTCGACAAGAATAAAGCCAAGGCAGTCCTGGAAGCTTCACCACCAACTAACAAGAAAGAGCTCCAATCTTTCTTAGAAAAAGTCAATTTCCTGAGGAGGTTCATTTCTAACTTGTCAGGCAGGACTAGGGTGTTTTCACCACTGGTCAAGTTGAAGGCATAACAAGAGTTTGTCTAGGAAACTTGTCATCAAGAAGTCTTCAACCAAATCAAACAATACTTGATAAATCCACCGGTCATGATGCCACTAGTGTCTGATAGACCGTTGAAGTACATTTCGGCGTCAGAAGATACTATAGGTAGTTTACTGGCTCAGGAAGATGAAAACAATGTTGAAAGAGTCGTTTATTATCTTAGTAAAGTTCTTAATGATGCTGAAAGAAGATATAGTGCCATAGAGAAATTATGTTTAGCACTATATTTTTCATGTACAAAGCTCAAGTATTATATGATGCCCTGTAATGTAATGGTTATATCTAAGACAAATGTAATAAAATATATGTTGTCTAAGCCTGTTCTGAATGGAAGAATAGGAAAATGGACACTTGCTTTATCTGAATTATCATTACAATACGTTCCAATGAAAGCTGTCAAAGGCCAAGCAATAGCAGATTTCTTGGCAGATCACCCATCTTTGGATATGGTCGATCCTGTTGAGTTTGTCGAACTCAAACCCTGGCGCTTGTACTTTGATGGCTCAAGGCATCAAAATGGTGCTGGAGTTGTGATCTTAATAGTATCCCCACAAGAAGTTCCAACCAAGTTCATGTTTGAACTTAAGTATGCTTGCTCAAACAATGAGGCTGAATATGAAGCCTTAATTGTTGGCTTAGAAATACTGTTGGGATTAAAAGCACGTAATATTCATATATTTGAGGATTCATTGTTGGTAATTCGACAATTAACCCAAGTGTATAAATGTGTAAGTCATAGCTTAGTCGAATATTGAGCAGTAGCGACCAAGTTATTGAAGAAGTTTGACGATGTGATTGTCGAACACATCCCAAGGGAGTTAAATCAGGAGGCAAATGATTTGGCTCAAAAAGCCTCTGGTTATAAAGGAAGGGATGTCTTGCAGGTTGACTAATCAGCACAAAATGATTGGAGAAAGCCAATAATACAATACTTGGAGGATCCTAATCAAAATATTGATAGGAAACACAAGTACCAAGCATCAAAATTTGTGCTATTGGCTGGAGCATTATACGAAAAATCAGTTGATGGCAATCTGGAAACTTGAAGAAGCTTATTTGGCTTTGTCTGAAGTCCATGAAGGGATTTATGGGGCATATCAGGCAGGTGACAAAATTAAGTGGATCTTAAGATGTCAAAGATACTATTGGCCAATATTGGTGAGGGATTGTATCATGTTTGCCAAGTCCTACGAAGAATGTCAAAGACATGGCCATATACAAAATGTTCCTGCCAGTGAATTGCATTCTATTGTCAAACCCTGGCCATTCAAAGGTTGGGCATTAGACATCATTGGTCAAATTTACCCCACTTTGTCAAAAGGTCATAAGTATATCTTGGTGGACATGGACTATTTCACCAAGTGGGTTGAGGCTGTTTCCTTGAAGGAAGTCACTCAACAAGATGTTATTGACTTCATTGAAAGGAACATCGTTTGTCGATTTGGTATACCTCAAACACTGACAACTGACTAAGGGTCAGTATTTGTGGGTCGAAAAGTGTCAGATTATGCTGAGTTAAGGGGAATCAGAATGCTCACATCTACTCCATACTATGCTCAAGCGAATGGCCAAGTTGAGGCCATGAACAAGATCATAATTGGGTTAATAAAAAGGCATGTTGGAAAATATCCCAGAAGTTGGCATAACAAACTTGAGCAAATCCTATGGGCATGTAGAAACTCGCCAAGAGAATCAACAGGCACCACACCATATAAGTTAGTGTATGGACATGATGCAATGTTGCCTGTCGAAATTAACCTTGAGTCAATTCGTATACTAAGGCAAGATGATCTGCCTAGGGAACAATAATGGGAGTCAATGTTCGACGGACTAAACAAATTGCATGGTGATAGGTTGATTGCGTTGGAAAACTTGGTGAAACAAAAAGAAAGAATAGCCAAATTTTACGACAATAATGTGAAATACAAATCCTTTAATGTTGGTGATTTGGTTTCGAAAGTTATTTTGCCCATGGATAAAGCTTGTCGAGAACTAGGCAAATGGTCTCCCAAATAGGATGGACCGTTTAAAATTACGCAAGTTTATTATGGTAATGTTTATGCACTTGTCGATGTGAATTCTGGCTTACGATTAAATCCATTAATGGCAAATATTTAAAGCCATATAGGCTGACAATGTGCGAAGTAAAAATCCAGATATAAATAAAAAGAATTGTTTATTCATAAGCCGTTTGGCAAGTTACAAATATATTGTTGAATTGGCTATTAGCCTGAAAATATAGAAATGACAGTTTCTTGAGTACTAGGCTATTGATATTTTGGAGTATCGTTTGGTCAGGCTAGATGAAGAAACTCAAAATGTCACCAGACCCTGGTATCTTCATCTGTCGAGTCAAGCTAAACGATGATGGTGGTGGAACTGGACAAAAAGTTTAAGACAGAAATCCAATCTCACAGATGCAACCACCATCAATAGGCCAAGATCGTGAGATCTTGTTATGCCACGAATGAAAGTTGTGAAGAGGAGTTGCACCCTTGTCATTTAGAATCACTCGCAACACCGACATGAGCTCGTTATGAGACTTGTTTGGTCTTACAGGTGAAGTTGCAAGAATTGTTTGGTCCCAAAGAAGAGTTCACCGTCCAGACAGAAACCTTGGAAGAAAGCCCGGAAAGCAGGGTCCCCTGGTTCCCAGATGAAGCAAGGAGAATGAAAAAGAACAATAGAACCAGAGGAAAAGATGGGTTTCATCTCGTTCTGAAGAAAATATGGTTGCAATAGGCAGATTTGAGGAGGGCTTTACAAAAGGTTTGCAGCAAAATTATCAGAAATCTTAAAGAACGAAGAAAGAACTTCTGGAAATATTTGTTGCAAGGAAGGAAGAAAAGCGTATGGTGAAAATGGCGAGCAGTTTGCATGCTTCTATTTATAGTGAAATTTGGCGTTAAAAATTAAGTATTCTAGTCAATTTGACTGGTCAATGCTTTAATGATAATTTAATGCCAGTTAAGAAGCCAAGTTAAACGTGCAAGTGATAGACGACGAAGTGATTGATTGATGGAAGACTGTCAAATCAGATCAGTTCATACATATCAAGAATTACAAATTGATTAGTCGAAGTGAATGTTCGACGAAGACAAAAATGAACTAAAAGAAGGCTAAAAAGGGGTTCATACATATCAAGAATTACAAACTGATTAGTCGAAGTGAATGTTCGACAAAGACAAAAATGAACTAAAAGAAGGCTAAAAAGGGGTTTTCTTTACAATCTCCAAGGCACTAGCAAGTTCATCCTTGGTAGCGATGGTGTTCGCATAAATAGGTCCAATACTCTGGAGCCTCGACAATATGGCCTTTGCTTCATCTGCATTTCGGTGCAATTGTTGGGCATTTGCCTGGATAGCTTCGATAACAGGAGCAGAATTAGTCGTGACTTCTTCTAACTCTGCTTTAGCACCAACTAATTCAAATTCTAGGCAAGTGATTTCTTCCTCCAGTTCAAGCTTTATGGCTTAGTCAAGCACATATCTATTAGCTAAAAGAGCCTTGTCGATCCTGAGACGTAAGAGCTTTTGTAGAGTGACTCTTTCTCCTGTTCAATCTGACGGAAGGGTGCAATCCCATTATCAAATTCTGGCAACTTGGGGATCAAGTCTTCGACAAATGCGTGAACAACACTAAACAACCCTCGACGGAGTGGAGGCAAGTGATCAAGATATTTGTGAATTTCTTTGGCCACATCAATCAACTCGCCTCTAACTCCCTTGTTGACGTAGAAATCGTCAAAAGAATAGTTGAAGAATCCCTTCAACTTGCCCAGCAGTGTAGCAACTTTGCTGTCAAGGTCTTCCCCATGTGAAGTAGGAGAAAGGGCCGATGAATGAGAAGTTTGGTCACTTGGGCTTGAAAGCAAAGCAATCAGCCTATCGACTTCAGTATCACCCATACCAGTGTTGACATCTTGCAACATATGATTAGTTGTTGAAGCAGGCTGAGCAGTGGAGTGAGTTAGATTGTCCAAGAGTTGGTCCATATCATAACTTTCTGTTACAATCACCATAGGAGATACCTGCTCGAAAATTTGAGGGGCGGGAATTGTTTCTTCGACAAGCGTGGTGTTACCCTTCAAAGAAGAGGGCAAAAGTGAACTTTCTACCTGAGGTGTTGGCGAAATTGGATCAACGTCCATTGGTGAAGAAAGGTCGATAGTTGGAACAGGATGAATCTCTAGTACATCCTATATGAAAAGAAAATCAAGAAGACAGGTTACATGCTATTGCTTCAACTTTTGTAAAGCACTTAACAGGGTGTGATACCTGAGTAGACGGAGGGGCAACAAGCTGGACCTGAGTCTGCAAAGGTTCATCAAAAATTTTGATGCCCTGCTGCTCAGGAGAACCCTGTCGAGTAAAGAGGATAAGGGAAGGTTTGCATAAAAGCACAAGGTGCAAAGTAAAAAGTACCTTATCAGTGCTTGATGATGCAATATCTTCGACAGGAGGGAACCTCTTAGAAGTGCATTCTTCTGAAACGCCCTCCCTTGAAGCAGTTTTCACCTCCTGAAACACAAGTATGAAAAGTGAACATCTGTGCAATATGACTTGACCATCAGGCTATGTCAAGAATGTGTAGGCACTGAGAAAGTATGATTACCGTTTTGAACGTGAACACAAGAATGAAGGTTGAATTGTGTTAAAAACTTTTTACAAACTATACGTAAAAAACACTTCAACACAGGTTTTTCAAAACTGTTTGTATATCACATGCAGAGAATTAACCCGGATGCAGAAATTAAACAGCTTATGAAAACTTGTTTTACAGAGCAAGGTAAAGATAAAAGTAAAGCAGTAAAGGATGAGACACAGAGATTTATACTAGTTCACCACCAACTGGTAGCTACGTCTAGTCCCTTCGTTCCTGAAGGATTTTTCACTATAATCAATTGATTACAATTTTCCTCAAGAGTATTCTTCTGTCACAAACTTGACAATACTCTCAACTTCTCAAAACGACTCAGTGCAGTCGAGCCTTTGAGGAACAAAGCCTTCACAAGGCTAAAATACAGTTTACAAAAGAGATTATACTTTTGAATACAATCAAAATAATTCTCACAGAGAGGATGAAAAGATTAAGCTCAAAACAGAATAGCTTTCTAAAAGAAAGTGTAAGACGCCGAGTTCAGTTCTATGTAGACCAGAAACTTGGCACGAAACTTGATTGCTCTCTTGAGTAAATTTTGCTTTCAGAATGAAGTTTCTTCATAGTTTTTCCAACTAGTCTTCAATGAATACCTTGGGGTATTTATAGGAGTCTTCAAGGGTATTACCGTTGCTGTAACAATGTCTCATTTCCATTGAGTGAGGTAATTTGAAATGTAGTCCTTTTCTTCCTTTCCAGAGAATATCAGAATAGTACACATTACTGTTTTCGTACTATCTGTAATTTGCAGTTGCCTTGTACGATTTTTTGTCTTATGCTAAAGGTGTCACATTTGCTTCCTCGTACATCAAAATGAGCGCATAAAATCAAATTCGAATTCCGTTCCAGAACAGTCTGACGAAGAGCAAAAACGTGATCATCACGTGCTTCGTTAAAGTGATCAGGTGCTCGCTCAGAACAGAGGACGGACACTCGCAGCAATTGAGTATTCCACGTGTCAAAGAGTAAAACTACTGGATGCTTGCTGTTAACAAGACGCTGAAGTGAGTTCGGGTGTTGACACGAGTGGATTGTATTCAACTCTTTTTGCGATTTTCTTCTTCTTCTTCTTCCTTGAGTGTTTTGTACATATATATGAAGTTTTGATACCTGTACACTCAAAGATATTTTAGAAGATAAATTGTTCTTTTGAGAATTACGTTGTTATCATCAAAATTAATGAGGGTCTAAACTTCTCAATCGTTTAGGTTCCAACAATCTCCTCCTTTTTGATGATGACAAATATCCAAGGTTGATGAACAATTTAATTTCAAAATAACATCAAGGGTCTCCCCCTGAATTTAACAATTAAGATATATAAGACAATTCTGGTATTAAGGCGATTCTTGATAAACAAATTCATTTAAGTGATCGCAAAAATACGTAGATGTATCAAAGCATGTTTTTAACAAAGTGAGATCGGATGTTGATTTTCATTTTATCAAAAAGATGTTCATTGTACCAAATTTAGTGATCATTATTAGATTATTGGGTCAATGAATATCAACGCATTAATAGATATTAAAGCAATGAATAATCATACAAATGCTATGTATGAAATGATATGCATGATACTTTCAGTTTTAGTGTATTCATCGGACGGTGAATTTGTTAATCAGACTTTCACGTGTTCGTCAGACCTTTCTTTTACTCCCCCTTTTGTCATCAGACAAAAAGAGTGTAAAACACATCATAGTCAAAAAATGGCTTAGAAAAATTTGATATATATAAACAGATAATCAGATATAGGTATGTATAGTCAAATAATCAGAGCAAAAACACTGAATATATATAAATATGAAGTACCAAAAAAAATTTATATCACACAAAAAAAAAAGATAAAAAATTTTAAGGGTTTGGTGGTGGTGGAGGGATGTTGAGACGTTCATATAACAGCTTTAGTGCATTCTCCAGCTGAGTGACTTTCAGGTTAGTGGCCTTCATTTCTTCAAACTCTGCTTTAGGAATGGTGACCATTTCAACTGCAGGAGTAGACGTAGAAGGTCCAGCTTCTGGTGCAGGTTTCATCTTCTAATGCTCTGCTAGCACCCAGTTGGAAAGCTTCAGTCTCAAGTCCTTCTTTTGTTGAGCCTTTTGAAAGAACGCATCATTTGGTATAAACCATTTAATGAGACTTCCAAGTTTCCTCTGCTCAAAATCTGACTGAAGATAGTCTCCCTATGCAGAAGCACGTAAGCAGTGAAAGCATCAAACTTATTCCCAGCTTCTTCTCCCCATATTCTTCTGATGAAGTCACTCAATGCTTCAGAAGCAAAAAAGAGTCCTTCATTTTCTTCCAGGTATATTCTTCTCAGATTTTCCCTGTCATCTTCTGTAAGCACTAGGGGGACGAGGCATGGTAACATAGCTTTGTCTTTCCACGACTTCGACCATTGACTCCAAGTAAATCCAATGTCAAAGTGCTTGGTCACAGCAGCCCATTGGACATATGTCTTCATGCAGTCAAGTGGTCTGATTACTGAGCACCTGAACATATCATCAAAGTAGACTGTTCCCAGATTGGTGTCGATGGTCTGGCGATAGTGCCAATCGTTGGAATTGTGGCTTTCTCGGCATTGCAGCAGTTTGAGGAGCCAGTTCTCCATTCATCTTCCTTCAGAGAACTCAGGTAAAACCTTCTGGCATTATCCTCAGTGATCTTGGCAATCGGAAGCTTAGAGAATTCCTTAAGATTATACTTCTTGGGAGCCTACTCATACTCTGTGAGCCCGTTCTTCTTTGAATGGTCGCTTGCCAGAGCGAGTTCTTTCCTTTTCCCAGGGATAGACCAAGGTAGCCACCTTTGTCTGTCTGGTACAATCTTTACTGATACATACGAAGGATCCCTGTATTGTCTGATAACTTCAATTTTCTTCATCTCAAGACAGTGTGCCATGAAGGCAGCTTCTTCATCCGTGATCCACCTTCCGCACTCCTCCAGTGTGAGAGGTTCAGTTTGAGGTAGGGATTTAGGAAGGTCAACAGAGAAGGGAATTGCTCTGCTACTGTGCAGTCGGTCTCAATCTTCCTTTGAATGACATCTGAAAGTGGTCTTCCCCATCCTTGAAGGTAGCATTCATCGGAGAGGCAATCTCCAGTCTGGTAGCTCCAGAGGTGAAGGTTTTCAAATGCCATGTAGAGGGACGATTGTAGATGCTGTGATATGACTCATACTTAACAAACCGTGGTTTGTTAATACATGAGACATTCTTCTTTCCACCAAAGTTTGTAGGTTTATGGGTAATGGTGAGTAAAGTGGGAGTGGCTTTAGTGATTGAATAGGTTTTAGGTGTGTAGGGTTTGAAGGGATTAATGGGAGGTACTTTGAATAGTAGGTTAAAGGGATGAGAGTGAAGTTTGGAAATGTATGTGGTAAGTGAAGTATTTGAGGAATTTTGTGGTAGGTTAAGGTTGAGTGTATTGGATGATGATTGGGTAGGTTTAGAGAGGGTAGAGGTTTGTCGGAGGCTCATTATGGTTTTCTTGGTTTGTGGTTGTGTTTGTGGTTGTGAAACAGACAATGGGGGTGCAAGAATAATATCATGAGCATCAAAGACAGATACTGACTCATCAGCAGTAAAGTCAAGTACCTTTGGGTTAAGCTCTGAAGACTTAACCAACCTTCTTCTTGTTCATCTCGGGACAACAACAGCAGGAGGAGGAGGAGGAGGGACTTGCTTCCCTTGACCGGATGCTGAAGCATCTTTTTCAGCTGCTGGCTTATACTTTTACTCCAAGACCTTTCTGATGGGAATTATATCATCATCTTCTGGTTCCTCAACAGTAGGTGCATGAGCCACCTTCTATTTCGTTCTTCTTGTCTCCCTTGAAGGAGATTCAGCAGGTCTCTTCACACCAGCCATTGAACTTCTGGTGGTTTTCTTTTCAGCTTCTCCTTCCTGTTGCTCTAGTTTCACCTTCTTGATCATAGAGCTAGTTATCAGCTGCATTCTGACTAAACTGTTGACTCCAAAAACTTCTGGACGAACAACAGCGCCAACACCAAAGTATTTTTCTTTTTCTTCTGTGTTGATAGAGTCAGTCAGTTTTCTCACAATACCGTCTTTAATCATCATTATGAAGAGAAGAACTCCATAAGGGATAACTTTGATGATATTCTTCTTATCGACACTCTTCCTTGAGAAGACAACAGCATTTATCAGATTGTTGATAATCAACCTTGGCAGATTGATTTTCTTCCCATCCATGTAGTTTCTCATAATGAACTTTTGCTCGTAGTTCACTATGTCGCTTGAGCCAGCCTTCAGAATCACGCTCTTAGCGATGATTTTGTGCAGTACTCTGTAGTGGCTTTTCAAGTCTTTGGCAGTGGGAGTAATGTTCTTCTTCTTCAATTCACGGTAGTTTTCAAACAGGGCTTCGTTGACGTTTTCCATTCCTCTGTACGCGTCAACCCAGTTAGCATGATAACTAATTCCTTCACAAGGACACTTGATCGTCTGAGCAATAGAGTTGACGGTGAAGCGTAGCTTGAAGCCTCTGATGTGTCCTTTTATAATTTCTCCCGGAAGTAAGTAAGCGTTCCCCCAGAACTCCTTAATAGCATAGCTCAGTACGTCGACTGGTTCCCAGATGAAGTAATTTTTCCAGCCTAGTTTCTCCAGACCTTCTTCAAAATCAAAACCGTATAGCTTGAAGTTCTCAAAATCAATCATGTTCTCATTCATGAGTCTTGCTTCTGAGAAGACATCGAAGGCAGCAGTGTGCTGTCCAACCTTTATGTCGGCCATGGTAGCAGTTGCAGAGAGGGTGATGGAGGTTTTAGGGTTCGAAAACACACACACACACAGAGAGAGAGAGAACAGTTTTTGCAAGAAAATGTAGAATGAAGTGATGGAGCGAAAAATGTGGAGTAGTGGGAAAGTTGATAGAAAATGGTACAGTCCTTTTTCAAAAAATCACTTCGTATTTCCACACAAAAATTAAATCAAAAAGAAAAATAAATGAAGATTCGCCTTTTCATTAAATGCAGACGCCAAAAGAAAAGTAAGATCAAGTAAAAAGATTTTATCGAAAGACATAAATAATTATGACTCAGTAGATGTGATGAGACGCTTAAGTCCTTAACACGTGTGACACGTGTAGGTGCGCTCGGACGCACGCAACCGATTCACCAGACGATGAGTTATGATGCACATGACAAATAAGGTGCTTATTCATATACATGCTTCTGTCATACCAGATGCTGAGATTGTGCATATTATCTGACGCTGAGATTAATCATTCTTCTATAAGATGAAAATTTAAATTTCTTCTTATACAATTGAATCTATCTTCAGCAAGGGGTTTTGTAAATATGTCAGCCCACTGATGATCAGTGTTTACAAATTTTATTTCGAGAATACCCTTCTGAACATAGTCTCTTATAAAATGATGCTTAATCTCAATGTGCTTGGCTCGTGAATGCAATATGGGATTTTTAGTAAGACAGATTGCAGAAGTATTATCACAAAAGGTAGGAATATTACTCTCTTTTATCAGATAGTCTTCAAGTTGATATTTCATCCACAGAAGTTGAGAGCTGCAACTTCTTCTTGAAATATATTCAACCTGCATTGAGAGTGCAATCGTGCTTTGCCTTTGCTTGACCAAGATACAAGATTTGCTCCAAGGAATTGGCGGCCTCCACTTGTGCTTTTTCTTTCAATTCGGTCTCCAAAGAAAGTCAAGATCACGTAAACCTACTAACTTGTAATCTTTTGATTTCTTATAAAGCAAACCAAGATTAGTAGATCCTTGCAAATATCTAAAGATTCTTTTAACAAAGACTCAAGTGTGATTCTCTAGGATCTGATTGAAATCTAGCACACGCAGACGCGTTGAACATTATATCCGGTCTTGAAGTCGTAAGATAAAGTAGAGATCCAATCATACCTCTCAGACATCTTCTCGATCTACCTTTTACCGCTTCATCTTTACCAAGAATGCATGTGGGATGCATAGGAGTACACATAGGTTTGCAATCCACCATTTTGAATTTCTTTAGCAATTCCTTGATATATTTGCTTTGATGTATATATATACCATCATTGCATTGTTTGATTTGAATTCCAAGGAAAAACTTCAGTACACCCATCATGCTCATCTCGAATTCAGCCTGCATTAGCTTAGAAAATTCTTTGCAAAGGCTTTCATTAGTAGCTCCAAAAATAATGTCATCAACATATATTTGAACAATTATAAAGTGCTTGTTTGATGTTTTTCTAAAAAGAGTAGTGTCTACTAGACCTCTGATAAAGCCATTTTTCATCAAAAATGTACTCAGTCTTTCAAACCAAGCTCTGGGAGCTTGCTTAAGACCATTCAGGGCCTTTTTAAGCTTGAAGACATGTTCTGGAAATTCAATGTCTTCGAATCCAGGAGGTTGTTTTACAAAGACTTCCTCAGTTATAAAACCATTCAAGAAAGCACTTTTCGCATCCATTTGATAAAGAGTTATATCATGATGTGCAGCAAATGAAAGTAAGATGCGTATAGCTTCTAACCTTGCAACAGGTGCAAAAGTTTCAGTAAAATCAATACCTTCTTCCTATGAGTAACCTTGAGCAACCAATCTTGCCTTGTTTCTCACAACCTTTCCATCTTCATCAAGCTTGTTTCTAAATACCCATTTAGTACCAATAGCTTGCTTATCTTCTGGTAAAGTAACCAGCTTCCATACATCATTTCTTTGGAACTGATTCAACTCTTCTTGCATGGCCAGAATCCAACCTTCATCTTTCAATGCTTAATCAATTGTTTTAGGTTCCATTTCTGAGAGTAATGCCATATCTGCATGCTCTTTAAAAGAGGATTTGGTTCTTACTCTATCTCCAGGTTTTCCTATGATTTGATCTTTAGGATGATTGGCTTTGTACTTCCAGCTCTTTCTGAATTCAGCTTCTGAAGATTCTTATGTCTGGTCACCACCGGACGATGAAGATGTAGGTTCACTATTTGTAGTATTACCTATATTTAATTCTGAAAATAATTCATCTAGCTCTGACATGGCTGTGTCAGGCTTCTTGTCATCAAATTTGACATGAATGGATTCTTCCATTGTCATAGTTTCTTTATTGTATATTCTAAAAGCTTTAGATCTTTCAGAATATCCCAAAAAGATTCCTTTGTCAGCTTTTGAATCAAACTTACCAAGCTGATCCTTAGTATTTAAAATGTAACACGTACATCCAAATGAATGAAAATATGATATGTTTGGTTTCCTTCCTTTCCACAGTTCATATGGAGTCTTCTTCAAAATAGGACGAATAGAAATTCTATTTTGAATGTAACAAGCTGTGTTTACTGCTTCTGCCCAAAAATGTTTTGCAATGTTAGCCTCATTGATCATGGTCCTGGCCATTTCTTGGAGGGACCTATTCTTCCTTTCTACAACACCATTTTGTTGAGGTGTTCTAGGAGAGGAGAAATTGTGGGAGATGCCGTTATCATCGCAAAATTTTTGAAAGCTTTCATTTTCAAATTCTCCCCCATGATCACTTCTAATAGAAGAAATGCAAATTCCTTTTTCATTTTGAACTGTTTTGCGAATCTGATAAATACCTTGTATGACTCATCTTTGTGAGCAAGGAATCTAACCCATGTCCATCGAGTAAAATCATCAACAATGACTAACCCATATTTCTTTCCAGTTAAAGAGGTTGTCCTTGTTGGACCAAAAAGATCAAGATGCAAAAGCTCAAGTGGTCTAGAGGTTGAAACAACATTTTTTGAATGAAAAGAAGTTTTAACTTGTTTTCCTCTTTGACATGCCTCACAGAGAGCATCGGATTGATACTTAAGATTTGGTAAGCCTCTGACAAGACTGTGCTTGTTTAATTTTGAGATTAGTCTCAAATTGGCATGGCCCAATCTCTTGTGCCAAATCCATTGTTCTTCGTCAACAGACATGAGACACTTGACATCTTGTTTTGCGAGTTCAGAGAGATCAATTTTGTAAATATTTTGTTTCCTCTTAGCAGTAAAGAAAGTAGAGCCGTCTTTCTTGCTTTTTACTAGACATCCAGTTTCTGTAAAGATGACTTCATAACCATTGTCACATAAATGACTTGTGCTCAATAAGTGATGTTTAAGTCCTTCAACATATAGTACATTATCAATAGAGGGAAGAGAGCCTTTACCAATGCGACCAATTCCAACTATTTTACCTTTCTGGTTTCCTCCGAAACCAACGAACCCAGCTTCTTTAGGCCTTAGTTCTTGGAACATATGCTTTTCTCCCGTCATGTGACGCGAGCATCCACTGTCTAAGTACCAAGATAGGTGTGTTGACTTTGTTGCTAAGCATGTCTGCAACATAGACTATTTTATCTTTAGGTACTCATATCTTTTTGGGTCCTTTCTTGTTAATTCTTGAAGGAAGCTTATCCTTCACAGTTTTAAAAACAGTACATGCACTTTTCAAATGACCAGGTTTATAGCAGTAAGTACAATGCAAGCATTTACTATGATTATTGGATTTTTCAGATGCTGAATCATTTTCTAAAAGAGGTTCATCTGATATATAACTAAGACCATGAGTTGTCGTTTTACTGACACCCCAAATCATTGAAGCTTGCCTGCTACGAGTTACACTCTCTGTAAGAAACTTTTGAAAAGCATATTCATAATCATTTCATTTGCATTTAGAATTGCCTGTAATTTTAGAGCTTTCAGCTTGAGAGCTCTCAGCTTCTGGTTGCTTGTTAGCGGTCAGCCGCTAGTTATCCATCAGATGCTGATTTTCAGTTTTCAGCTTCTGATTCTCTTTATTGAGTACAAATTTTTCTTTGTTTAAAGCTTGAAAGTCTTGTGATAATTTTGAAAATTTCTTTTTCAAATTCTTATACTCAACAGAGAGGGTGGCAGAGTCCTTAAGAAGATCATCAAATGCAAGTTGAAGTTCAGAGTAGGAATCATATACTATTACCTCTTCAACTTCTTCTTCTGAATCAAGGTCGATTATGCGCCATGAGAGCGAGATTTGCTTTTACTTCATTATCTTCCTCAGATGAGGATAAATCTAGATCTTCCCATGTAGCCATGAGGCTCTTCTTCTTTTTCTTGAAAGAACTTCTTGTGGGCTTCTCCTTAAGATTAGGACATTCGGACTTGAAATGTCTAGGCTTTTTACATTCATAGCAAATGACTTGAGCCTTGTCCTTGCTTTCCTTCTTGTCCTTAGTATCTTTCTTCTGAAACTTCCTCCTGAAGTTTCTCTTCTTCCACATTCTTTGTATCTTCCTGGATATAAACGCGAGCTCATCTTCTGATGTGTCAACATCTCCTTCTGAAGCTTCATCTTCTTATTCTTCTTCTTCAGCCTGAAGGGCTTTGGAAGAACTGACTTTATGTTGAGCGACTTTCAAAGCAATAGACTTGCCCTTTTTGGCAGGTTCTTCTTCATTTAGCTCAAGTTCGTGAGCTTTCAACGAACTCATAAGATCTTCAAGTCGTAGGACATTTAGATCTTTTGCTTCCTGAATAGCAGTGACCTTGGGTCTCCACTGCTTAGTCAAGCTTCTTAAGATCTTTCTAACATGGTCAGGTGTAGTGTAACTTTTTCCAAGGGCCTGTAACCCATGAACAAGTGTTTGAAATCTTCCAAACATGGTTTCAATGCTTTCACCATCTTCCATTTTGAACAACTCGTATTGGTGAACCAACATGCTAGCTTTGGTTTCTCTTACTTGGGCAGAGCCTTCGTAAGATAAAACAAGTGAGTCCCAGATTTCTTTGGCAGTATCAAATTTGCCACATTTATCATATTCTTTTTCTGTCATAGCACAGATAAGAATGAATGTAGCCTTTTAATTGATTTAATATCTCTTTTTCTGCTCATCATTCCAATCTTCTCTGGCTATAGCAACACCACGAGGATTAGTGGGAGGAATGTAACCACTTTGAACTATATCCCACAACTCAAGTTGTTGTGTCTCAAAGAAAGCTTTTATCTTATCTTTCCAGTAATCAAATTTTTCTCCATCGAATAGATGAGGACGGTTCATATGACCACCTTCAGTAGACATGTTCACAGTATAGGATCTTTTCTCTTAACACTGTTAAGTGCTCAACCAAGAGGCCGAGCTCTGGTACCAACTGAACGTGAACACAAGAAGGGGGGTTGAATTGTGTTAAAAACTTTTTACAAACTATACGTAAAAAACACTTCAACACGGGTTTTTCAAAACTATTTGTATATCAGATGCAAAGAATTAACCCGGATACAGAAATTAAACAGCTTATGAAAACTTATTTTGCAGAGCAAGGTAAAGATAAATGTAAAGCAGTAAAGGATGAGACGCAGAGATTTATACTAGCTCACCACCAACTGGTAGCTACGTCTAGTCCCTTCGTTCCTGAAGGATTTTTCACTATAATCAACTGATTACAATTTTCCTCAAGAGTATTCTTCTGTCACAAACTTGACAATACTCTCAACTTCTCAAAACGACTCAGTGCAGTCGAGCCTTTGAGGAACAAAGCCTTCACAAGGCTAAAATACAGTTTACAAAAGAGATTATACTTTTGAATATAATCAAAATAATTCTCACAGAGGGGATGAAAAGATTAAGCTCAAAACAGAATAGCTTTCTAAAAGAAAGTATAAGACGCTGAATTCAGTTCTATGTAGACCAGAAACTTGGCACGAAACTTGATTGCTCTCTTGAGTAAATTTTGCTTTCAGAATGAAGTTTCTTCACAGTTTTTCTAACTAGTCTTCAATGAATACCTTGGGGTATTTATAGGAGTCTTCAAGGATATTACCGTTGCAGTAACAATGTCTCCTTTCCATTGATTGCTCTCTTGTACGATTTTTTGTCTTATGCTAAAGGTGTCACATTTGCTTCCTCGTACATCAAAATGAGCGCATAAAATCAAATTC
Organism: Calophaca sinica; assembly: GCA_037113605.1. Lineage (NCBI taxonomy): Eukaryota > Viridiplantae > Streptophyta > Magnoliopsida > Fabales > Fabaceae > Calophaca > Calophaca sinica. Next base: position 105,798,024 of record CM073735.1, on the reverse strand, counting down.
GAATTCCGTTCCAGAACAGTCTGACGAAGAGCAAAAACGTGATCATCACGTGCTTCGTTAAAGTGATCAGGTGCTCGCTCAGAACAGAGGACGGACGCTCGCAGCAATTGAGTATTCCACGTGTCAAAGAGTAACACTACTGGATGCTTGCTGTTAACAAGACGCTGAAGTGAGTTCGGATGTTGACACGAGTGGATTGTATTCAACTCTTTTTGCGAATTTCTTCTTCTTCTTCCTTGAGTGTTTTGTACATATATATGAAGTTTTGATACCTGTACACTCAAAGATATGTTAGAAGATAAATTGTTCTTTTGAGAATTACTTTGTTATCATCAAAATTAATTAGGGTCTAAACTTCTTAATCGTTTAAGTTCCAATACGTTTGCTATGCAAAGGCCGAGGGAGAATCTGGCAAGACCAATTTACGCCTCTTAGTCTGAGCACCAGAAGCTGAAGGCGCTGACTTCCTTTTGGTCGGCTCCTTTTGAGAAGTGATGGTCGAACGCTTTGATTTGGCACGTTGCTACTTCGTCGAAGGTTGCCTGCCGGTGTTTGGCCTCTATACCAATGATTTCGAAGCTTTCTTGCTAGCAGGCCTTGATTAAAGTGGAGTGTCGTCATCGTCATCTTCATCTTCTGCCACAACCTCGGGAGTTCGACTCCTCACCTGCTTGCTCTTCAGCGGCTCTTTCAAAGGTACAACTGAAGCGAGACATAAAATGTAAGCAAGGAATGAGAAAGCTTCGCAAGAAATCAAAGTAAACGAACTACCTTTGGGAAATTGAGAAATGAGCTTGATAGCTTCATCCTGCTATTCGAAAGGTAAAGCAAACCGACCAGTGAAGGTAACTTCCTGGTCATCAAAGTTACCAATATTGGTATGAGAATGGAACCTTTCCAATGCAAGGAAGTTCCCAACCCTCGTCGGTTTACTAGGAAACGGATCCACCAAACTAAAAGGTGCACTAGGAAAAGGCACTGGTTCAGGACAAGGTGGTTTCTCAAGTGATTGCCTTGTCGAATGCCAATGTTTCAAAGCCTTTAGTTCCCATTTGTTGTTATGCACTTCTTCTGATTTGGCAGTCATTTCATTTACCTATCGAACAATATGATGAGGGTATCTGGGGTCCCATTTCACTTTGTAGAATTTCTCAAAGCTAAGGATGTCTTTCAAGTGCTCACCTTTAGTCTTAACTGAAGGGTCCTGTTCCTACACATCGAGGCAGACAGATATTTTCAAGCATTCGTCAAAGGAAAGATGAAACTCCTGATAGTATTGGCCCCACCAAGTGGCCAAATCTTGTGAGACGCCTAGAGTTGGAGTAAAAGTGGCAAGATCGACCTTAGCTTTGCGACTCTCATTCTTTCTTTGAATGACAGCAATGCTATCATCTTTGAGTTCAATACAATCCAAGAGAACGGTTTCCTTTGTATTGGGGTAAGGACCAAGGATGGATTGAAGGAGACCAAATTGATTGGCAGTCGAATTAGGCAAATAGACGAATGCCAAATCATCGCTTGACCCAGGTAACCCAACAGTAAACACTTGATGGGCAAGAAAGTGGGTCCAGATGACGTCACAACCTTGGGAAGCTGGGTCTAAAGGGGCCTTGAACTATTTCGGTCCATGCTTGGGCCTGACGAAAGGTTGAAAACAGATTCCTTGCGTTTCAAAAGAAAGAGAATGGAACAGTTGAAATTAGTACTTGAAAGAGTCGAGTTCGCTACCAACTGGTTTGGCAACCTTATGCATGGCACTAGTGCCATATGTGTCAATGGCAAGGCCAGCAAGAGCATTAGAGGTTGTGTGACCAGGAAAAGTGGCATTAAGTCATAGCTGTAGAAGCCAAAGTGGACCTCCAGCTACACTTTTCTTTCCTCCCTCTTTGACCATGAGATATAAATTTGACATGCTAGCAAAAAGGTTTGACAAGAGAAAAGGGTTGAGATCCCATTTTGTGCCTTCATGAAGAAGGTTGGCCAAGCCAAGCATAGATTTCGATAGCTGTACGTTCTTGTTGCAAAGAAAAAAAGCAGACAGCCAGAGAAAGAGGAAGGCCACATGTTCGTTGTCGGAAATGTCATCGGTATCTGACATGTGGTGAGATATAAACTTTGAGAAAGATGGTGGAGAGCCTGTAAAGACGTCCCTAGGGGGCTTTGGCTTACAAAGAAAGTGAATCATATAGCCATTTGGCGGAAGGCCTGTAAGGGCTGCAACATCGAAGAGAGTTGGCCCCATCATTCCACATGGGAAATGAAAGTTGTTGGTAGTCTTATTCCAAAAGAATACAGAAGCGCCTAACATGGAAGGTTCAAACCTAAAGGCATGTCTTGACAACTGAATAAGATGGTAAATGCCTATTTCTTTCCAAAATTTAGCCTTCTTGGCTTCCAACCTATCCAACCAGGCCGTATACCCATCTATTTTCATAGGGGTGCCTGCAATCATGAGATCTTTCTAGATGAACATCACATATCAAGTGCCAAATTTTTAATTATCAGTGTTAGAATGTGATTCTGAATTGGTGTTGTTGCGTTTATTTATTTGTTTTTGTAAAAGGGGGACCTGAAATTTGGCAGAGGCAAAGGGGGATGAGCACTGTGAGGGAACGGGACAGGATGAACAGGGGGTTAGGGGTTTCAAATTAGGCTTTGTTGTTTTGATTTTAATTAATTATTTAGTGTTAATTAAATTACTTGAATGAAAAAACTTTATTAATAATATAAAATTAATATAATTGTTCACTCGCTTCCACGTGAATGTCACGTCAATTAAAATGTCTACGTGGCAACTCCTGACTATGAGAACCGTTTGTCAAATCATCAAAATTTGACAGCAGGGACCAATTTTAGAAACGAAAAATATTTAGGGGACCAATGTTCGAAAGAAAATTTTATAGGGACTATAATTGAAAATCAGAATATTTATAGGGATTAAAAACATATTTAACCCAAATCTAAATAACAAAACCTTTATGGGGTAGAGTCGGAATTATATTCTTCTGGGATACTTTTCAATAATTTAATAGATTCTGTTTTATAAATAATTCTTTAACAGTTTATAAATTGAATATATTATCATATCAAAAAGTAACCAAAAAAATTTATATCAAAAAAAAATTGAATATATTAATGTATTATGTTAAAAGCAAGTCATGGTATTATTATTTTATGAATAATGATAATTGAACACATAATTTGACATAGACACCGTATAGTATACGGTCCGTATGTCCGTACAGTACGAATAAAGTTTTTTTTTTAAATTTTTTAAATTTTTTTAGATTTTTTAAACAGGTTAAAAAAATATTTGTCATTAACCAGATAATGAATAGCATTAACCAGATATTTGAACTTGATTAACCAGATAAGAAAAAGTTTCAAGATTTGGCATTAACCAGATAATGAATAGCATTAACCAGATATTTGAATGTGATTAACCAGATAAGAAAATGAGATTTTTATAGTTTCAGGATTTGGCATTAACCAGATAATGAATAGCGTTAACCAGATATTTGAACGTGATTAACCAGATAAATTTTTAAAAAAAAAACTGTTTTTTGGAAAAGAAAAAAAAGTGGCGCCCGTACATGTACGGACACGTGGTCTGTACAGTACGGACGAGGTGTGTCGTATATGTGTCGAGTTGCTGTGTTCAATTAACGGCACTCTTATTTTATTAAGATCACTTTTGACTGATTCGACTTGTATATTCAGATTTATTATATTAAAATATATTAATATATTTAGTTTTAAGAAATTTACTACTAATCCTGTCAAAAAAAGAATTTTACTGCTAATGTGATTTTTATTTTTTGTGATGTGATTCCAATTACTATAATTAAATATGACTTCTGCAGTAGCGCACTTGTTTAATTTCTCAAATTGAATTTTTTGGTATAACTTTTATACATAAGTAACGAATTCGAAACTTTTAATATATAAAAGATCAAACTAAAATATAAATAAACATAGAGGACGAAAACTATAATTTAATTTAGCCAAGAATAAATCGCGTAACAAATTAAGTTGTGCATGAAATTAGCATGAGCCTGTGTAGGTTCCACATATAAAGTTACAAAGGGTTGATTCAATAATGCAAAGTAGTCTCTGGAAAATTGTCCCAATAGTCCTTGATGGCTAGTTCTGGTTTGACTTCTCATGCAAGCTCCTGTCACAGTCTTGGCAGTCTTAGACTTGAGCTTGAAGTTTTCTTGTCATAATGTTTAGAAGACAAGGAAATACAAGTGGCATTCATTTTTTTTATTTTTTTATTTTTTTTTACCCCTGCAACCAACTAAAGATGTCCTTGTTGTCTGTTTGCTTCTCCTTTAACTTTTTTCTTTCAGCTGCTTGAACCAAAAGGACCTTTGCTTTTTCATTATTTCCCTTTTTTTGACTAATTGAAGAGTCCTGTACGGAAAAGAATGACACCTCTGAAAGTAATTTTTTAGGTACTGGTTACTCTGTCAGTATATTAATGTTCTTGATCGAGTCATGCAAGGTTTTTTAAAAAAGGTCCGTGCGTAACGCGATTTGAGCAGCAACGTGAAGATTTTTTATTTCCCCGCAATCAGTGGCTTTCTATACTTGTTTTATGCACAAATACAAGGTTCAAATTTTAAATTGGTCTTATTTTTTAGGTTATTTTTGCGTACAAATCAAAAATAGACATGAAAAAAACTAAAAAGTGTAAATACAAAATTCAATCTCGAGTTCAAATATTTATAAAAACTAGTATTACCACTACACTAATGTTGATAATTAAAAGATATGTGACAATTTATTTGTATATATCAAAAGATACAGCATTGAGTTTTTATTTTAATAATTTCAAAATATTCACATTACTTATTTTGAAGATATGAAATTATTATTTTTATATTATTATTTTGATTTTATTTTAAATTACTCATTTAAATATATGATAATTTAAAATTGTAATTGTAATAGATTAGATTTTATTTTCATTCATTTATAAAATGTGACATAATTTGTAGAAGGTTTAAAAAAATAAAATAAAATTGTGCAATGAGGAAAAATGTCTAATAAGATTTTTTTTTGTTGAATTTAACATCAAAAAACTTTACTCCTAACTACTTTCTTAGAAAAATTAAAAAAATAAATTTAGGGGTAAATCTATCGGATTTTAAAGAGAAAAATTATATTTTGCTTTAGAGTATTAATTAAATCAATTAATATGTAATGCATTTAATTTATTAGCTACAACAAGTTAAAACTTTCAAACAAGTCAGTTTCTGAACAAATTGACCTTTCGGTTTTTAAATTAATAAAACATACTATGATTTGTATTCTAATTAATGTTAAATATTATTATTTACTATTTATTATTTAAATCTAGGGGAATTGATCTCAATAAATTTTAATTTTTATTATTATTAGTAGTTTATGGGATTGAGTTTTTATTTATTATTTTAAAATATTCACATTAATTATTCTGAAGATAGGAAACTATAAAATATTCTTGCTAATTATTTTGAAGATATGAAACTATTATTGTTATATTATTATTTTGGCTTTATTTAAAATTATTCATTTAAATATATGATAATTTAAAATTGTAATTGTAATAGATGATATTTTATTTTCATTCATTTCTAAAATGTGACAAAATTTGCAGAAGGTTTAAAAAATAAAAAAAATAAAAATTGTGCAATAAGGCAAAATGTGTAATAATAATTTTTTTTTCAATTTAACACCAAAAAAGAGTACTCCTGACTATTTTCTTAGGTAAATTATAAAAAACTGAAATTAACTACAACAAATTTATAAAATAAGAGGTGTAAGACATAAATGATTTTTTGTATAAAAAACATAAAATAATAAAAGGGTAATAAGATATTCAAGAAATAAATCATATTTTCTATAAAAAAAAAAATTAAAATAATGCAAGTATTGACGTAATTTACTCCTATATATCCTATTGAAAGCACACGTTTATGTTTTTTGGCTAGATTAGTTTTACTTTTAAATGGAATAATTTAGTAGGATTTGATCGCTGCGTTAAATTGACGGTGGGTTTTAATTGCTTTAATGCACCAAAGGAAGTGGTGCCTAAAAGAAGTGGTGCCTTTTTGATTTGGTTCTTCTGCTATCTGGGTTTTAATTTAATTGACCTATTATAAAACGAAAGAATGGGGATGACATTTCGTGGGTTTCTATTCTATATATTTGGTCATTTTCTATTTTTAATAGTTTCACACTCTTTGATTGCTCTTTTCTCCCTCCCATTTTCTGTAAGGTTGGTGTTGTTATGATAGTGGTTTTGTCGGTTTATAAGTTTGATTTACAATTGCATTTTCACTATCCTTAAGCAGGTTGGGATATAGATATACAAATACTTGGAGGGTTGTTCTTCAACAGGTGAGTAACAAATATTGTACTATGTCGAGCACTACTCATCGAGACTTCATTGTAGGTGATAAATAATAGGTATTTTTTTGGGATTGTTTGTGTGGGTTTTTTTTAGATTAAAAAAATTGTAATTGGTTCTATAGAAAAAATTAATGGATATTTTTACCCATACCATGTTTAGGATATTGTAATCTTAGATTATTTAGATATTGGTTAAATAAGATTTTGGGTTTTGCTGCTCTCTTTTTTCCTGGGTTTAATCACTTTATTTCGGGACATCTCTACTTCTTTCTACAATTTTCATCCTGTTGTTGATCAAGGTGTGTTTTTCTAATATTTTTTGGTTATTTTGAATATTTTTTAAATATTTTTCTACTACGTTTTGCGTTAGTTGAATTTTTTTTCTTTGGTATATATATTTTCCCTTTGTATATTTGCCCTTTTTTTTGTGGGGACTTCTTATTTTTCTGACATTAATTATGTTTTTTTTACTATATTTATTTCCTTGCTCTCTACTATGTCATTGCATCTCCGTGACATTTGTGTTGTGTTTTTGTTTGATGTTAATATTTTCTAGGTGATCATTACTTCTTCTTTCACATATACATGTTGTTATTGTTTCTGTGTTGTAAACATTTGTCGTTCATGTGCTAGGTGAATTTTAGGGATGAATTTTTTTTTATTTTTCTGATACTAAATATGCTTTTTAACTGTGTTGGTACCCTTCCTATCAATTTTTTCTAGGATAAAAATATGACATCGCTTTGATTTTTTTATTAAAATAACGGGGCTGGTAAAAAATCAAGCTATGGAATGTTTAATCACAGAGGCTGTCGTAAACCAAATCTTGTAAAAACTTAAGCGGTTAGGCTTGGATATTGTTCCGGACTGGGCTAAGCCCAATCCAACAAAGAACACTACAACGGAGGCCCAATCTCGCCGCTAGACTATGGTCAACTACAATTATCTGATTACCATCCTCCACTTGATCGACAGTCTCTTAGTTCGCGTATCACATACGCCACCGAACTCCAACCATCGATCACATCCATGGATCAGCTTTCACCTCGCGTAGAACCATGGTGCCATCTTCTGCCACGTGTCCCGAACTAAATTACCTCATATAAAATGGGACCCACTACAGTGAAAAATTACGCATTCATTACATCACGCTTACCTCATCTGAGAGAAATACTGACTTGAGCGTCGGAGTGCCTCTGCAGGTACCCACCACCGTTCTCCGCCTTCGTCACCATCGTACTCGGCGAATTCTCCGACTTCGACCAGATCTACGTTCCTTTCTCGGAACATTGGTGACCATAGTGGGAGATCTATTTCACTCTGAACAGATCTTTCCGAACAATACCATGGCCGGTCCTTCGCAACCACCTCGCCATGCTACGAGACAGAATCCTGTATCTCGCCCTCTGTCGCCTCACATTGACGGACAGATGGTTTCCGTCACGCCGAAACCTCTCATTGCCTTAGGCGCTATGGTACTCGTTCCCATCGCAGTGACGGAAGTTCCTGCTTCACCAGTTCCGCCAAGCGGAGAGGTAACCGAGCTGCGCTTGGAACTTCAGCCTTCGATGATGGAGAACATGCTTTCGATCATTCGAAAACAAACTCAGATGATCGAAGATTAGAACTGCAGAATTTCCGCTATGGAAGATCACCGAGCAGATATTTCCGCTCGCACAGTGGTGCAGCACAGATCTCATCGGAGATCTCCTTCCTTCTCCAGATCCAAATCTGAAGAATCCCGAACAGAGAGACGTCGCGAACCTTCTTGGAGAACACTGATCCACTATTCGAGAGTACTACACCCTTGATTCACCGCGTCACAGGCAAACTGGTGAACGATCTCCCCACAGATGGGAGACGCATCACCGGTCGTCACGTGCCGGCAGAACCACAGATCGATCATCGAGAAGGAGGGGAAACACTTCGCCGTCTCCGAGGAGATCATCGTGTCGATCACCTCCAGCATCATCAAACTACGACGTGAGCAGCTCACCTCCTCGCACAGGGAGATATGACGATGACGACGATCTTCGTCAAACGGGACCGTTCACAGAGGAGGTCGCCATGTTCCCTATCCCTCGCTCCCTCGAAAAACCACCAACATTCGAGTTGTACGACGGCACAGGGGATCCCGACGAGCAGGTCGGCTGTTTCGATACTATAATGCGATATCGGAACGCCAAAGGACCAGTGAAGTGTAAGCTATTCCCCCTGACCTTGTCAAAGATGGCATTCGCCTGGTTGCAAGGTCTAAAACCGAATTTGGTCGGGTCCTGGACCGAACTAACCAGGAGGTTCACTCGTCATTTCACCACTTCACGCCCCCAACCCAAGTCCAAAGCCACACTCGCCGCTATCCAACAGGGAAAGAACGAGTCCCTCTGAAGCTACATCGAAAGATTCACTGGAGAGGCCATGCTGGCCAAAGAAGTCCAAGAAGACATGAAGATGTATCTATTGCAGCAAGGCTTAATCGAAAAAAGCCTCTTCCTTGTCCACATTAGAATCAACCGTCTGAATGACTATGGCGATCTCCTATATCGCGCGGAGAAGTTCATCGGCTACGAAGAACAATGCGCAGTAGCGAGGTATGGGGAGGTCGATCAAGGGAAGGATCCGACCAAATCCAAAAAAGAGAAGGAAGCGAGGACTCCGATTACTAAATACACCGAACACACCCCACTAAACACCTCTCGCACTCGAATCCTTGAGGAATGCCTGAACACAGAGTTCAAAGAGGCCGGCATCAAATTGCCAAACCGATTTAAATCAAGATCAGACACAGATAAGACCAAATATTGTCGTTGGCATCGGAACAACGGCCATAACATAGAAGACTATTTTGTGCTAAAAGATATCATCGAACACATGAACAGAAAAGGGAAGTTACAGAACTATACCCTCGAAAGATCTGGCAAGAGAAAGTCGAGATTCCCAACGACACACGTTCATGACACTTCGGCTCCTGAAATGCCCAGCATAAGATCGATGAAGGAGAGCAGACACTAGCTGCCCACATCGCCATGGTCATCACTAGAGGACCCCAAAAACCATGTGGTCCATCAATTAAAACAGCAAAAAGGAAATTCAAGGACATCGCAGTAGCCGCTGTCAACTCGCATTATCTACCCCTGAGTCGATCTAAGATTAGCCGACCTCCACTGGCTGATAGGAGGCGAGCCGAACAAAGAAATCCCATTACTGATCTGGACGATGATTGCAAATGTCAATGTTCGTAGAGTTCTTGTCGATCAAGAAAGTTCCGTTGACATCGTGTACAAAGGACTGTTTGATACACTCAATCTTGCTGATGATCTCCTCCTTCCATACGAGGGATCCGACTTACAGGGATTCAATGGAGCCAAGACAATGCCAATAGGGTACATCGACTTGATGGTGACCTTCGGTTCACACCCGAAGGCAAAAACAGTGAAAGTGCTATTCTTGGTCCTCCTCTACAACTATGATTACAACTACATCATCAAAAGACCGAACTTGGCTACTCTAGGCACCGAAACATCAACCGTCCACTTGAAGATGAGGTTCCACCTCGACACTGGTGAAGTGGTTACCTTATGTGGCGACATCGAAGCGGCTAAACGCTGCTTCTAAATAAGTCTCAAAAGGACACAAGTTGATCGGATGAAAAAGAAGCAACAAAGAAACACACTTCCTCCAATTGATGGTAGCTACAGCGACTGACCTCCATCGACGATAGTTTGATCTTGTTTTATTCTGTTTTTCATACTTACTGCTTTGATTTAAGAAGTTTAGTCTTACAATTCAAAGGAAATACATACTTACTTTGGGTTGTAATCGACACTAGTACTTAATGCAAATTACGTTTCTAATGCATTTTATATTGTGCTAGGAAACAGCGGGAGGTCGTACTCCAAAAGATCTACAAAGTCTCACTTCGATAGGTTTTGCCGAAACCTACAATTCCCAGCACCCTCATCGACAGGTCTTGGGCAGTCCGATAGTACTCCCAAAGCACCTCGACAGTGGCGTCCGAGGACACATGGTAGGCCGCTTGATCGACCTAGCCAGTCTTTCAAGGATAGGTCACGCCAAAATAGCGTTCACCCAACGAAGGAAATATCTTCCAAATAGGTCGGGTTAGAGGAGAACCACCTTTGGCCAGGCTGGGCTCTCTGAGCAACCAAATCAGATCTAATCCCAAGCAATCAAGTCAGATCTTACTTTGGCAACATAAGCAAACGAAAATCGGCTACGATAAACATTGCATAGACTTAAGCAAAAAAATTAAAATGCAAGTGTTGGTTACAAACTAGCCTCTCACGAGGTCCAAAATATATCAAACTTGTCCAAAATTCAACAAAGTTACAAGCAATTCTTGGCCTTTAGCATCCTCCTCCATGGCTTCCGATGTAGGCATCGCCTCCCTTTTCGAGGTAGGCGTCGCATCGTACAGCACCTCCATGGTCTTCGAATGGATGATCTGAGTTTCTAGGACAACGCCTTTGCCAAACAACCTGGACATAACCACCCCAGAGGTCGGATAGAGTAACCGGACCTGGTCAATAGCATTTTTGAATTATTGCTCATCAATATGTGAAGCAATCTTTTTCCAGTTGTCCACCTCATTGTTCGCCAAAGTCAACGACGACATCGCACCCCCTAAATTTTTTGAAGCTTCTCCTTCACATCAAGGAACTCAACCTTCTCGGCTTCCAGAGCTTTCTTGTCGGTAATGAGTTGATCACGCTCCTTCTTGAGGTCGATAACGCTCTGGGACAGGTTAGCAACCTTTTTCCTCGCATTATTCAGCTTATCGGTACGATCTTGGAGGTTATTCTCCAGATCAGTCATTTTGGCTTCTCTTATTTTCAAGTCCTCAGCTTGAGCCACAATTTTATCTATCGAACTCTTAAAATTCGAGTTCTCCCTTTCCAACGCCGCATTACTCTCGACAGTATGCACTAGAAGGTTCAAACCTCTAACCATCCAACTAGCGCACTCCAACACTGAATCCTGGCGTGCTGAACTAGACAAGCTCGAAAGATAAACTTTATCTTCCGCCGAAGTGTAATGGCACAGCTCTTCCGAAGACAGAACTTGAGGATGCGTCCACACAGCAAGGCCATCGCTCCCGGAAAAATTTCCACTACCGGTGACTTTTTCTAAATGACTAAGTTGTTTCTTCCCGACCTCTTTCCTTTGCCTCTTCGGAGGCGGAACAATCACTTCGGTAGCAACGTCTTTTCCCTTTCCACCTCTCGGGGTTGGCTCCAGAATCTCCTCAACATCCGGGATTTCATTACACTCCGAAGTTGGGGTCGAAGCACGTTGAGAAGCTGGAGATGAAGTTCCTCCGACCTGCGTGGGCGAATTAGTCGACGTACTGCCCGAAGGTCCAATCGAAGAAGTACCACCCGACATAGCTTTATTTTTCCTATTAAGAAACTCATGCAGGGCCGCTATGTCCGCCATTGCACCTGAAAGAAAAACGGAAAAGGATAAGAAACCGAACACTAAACAAAACAAACTTGCACATAAGCGTATATGTTACCTAAACATTTTTTTACTTCGGCTTCCGAGGAACAGCCCATTAAAATTTTACTACTCACAAAACGGGGAATAATATTTTGACCCAGTGGGGTTTCCTTTACTTCAGGAGCAAACCCCTTTACATACTCCGTCAATTTACTCCCGCATTCGACGTCCTGAATAGTTAAATCATCTTCAAACGTTCCGAACTCTTTGCATTCGACCAGAAAGTGATCTTGACTCTAATAAGGTCGAAACCTCCCCTCCGTACTTCCCTCTCTCTTCTTCCTGATTAAGCACTTTCTCAACGACCAGTTCAAAGGTTTCAAAAAAAAAGTACTCACGCTTAAACCCCCGAACAGAGTAGCTATACGCTTCAATAAGTCTCACTTTCGGCTTCAAGGATAACCACCCCTGCGGGGCATCACTCTTTTCCGAAGTTCGAAGGGGAGAAAAGAAGTAGAAAAACACGCTTACAAGAACATGAATGTCGAGGTAAGAGCAAACCAGTTCGAAGCTCCTAATGAACGCCCACGCGTTAGGATGAAGTTGAGAGGGAGAAACACGTAAGTGATTTAAAACTTCAATTTGAAAGTCGGTAAATGGCCGCCGAACTTCCAATTCGTTAAAGTACATTTTGTGCATCGGCAAGAAAAAATCCTCATCATCGACCGGTTCCACGCACACCCGGACGTTGTCACCAAGAGATATCACCTCCCAGTTGCGGAAGTCCCTTTTTCCTTGGCCGATATCAAGATGCGGTAGGAAGTCGGCAATGTCTTTTCATTTCTAAAAATTGATTGGGCACATAGGGCATCCTCCGCCACCCACGAATAACTATCCGCATTGGTTGGAACTGAGTACCCTCTTTTGCCTTTGGGATCTTTGGGTTTTCCCATCTCTGACCTGCCCAAAGAAAGGACATTTCAAATACTATTCCCACAAGTAACCAAGTCCTCACCAGAAAACTCGTTTCTTGCCGGAAAACTCATAAGACCTCACTGGAAACTCATAAATCGCCGCCGCAAAACTAACTCAAAATACAGTTTTGAGTGATGGAAATTCCGAACAGGCTATAGGCCACCGCGAGAGAGGGTAACATGAACCAACCCCCATGGTCACAAACCCAGAAACAAACAGGAAAACAAAAACAAACAAAATAGGGAAAAGACAATGGTACCTTGACAGTTCTGGTGATGGAACCGCAAACGTAAAAATGCTGCTGCATAGGGAAGGAGAGACCAGAAAACTAGAGAGCCAAATCACTTAAGAAGGAGGAGAGACAACCAAAGTGTCAAATGGGAGTCTCCTCTGCGTATTTATAGATCCCAAACAATCATGATTCGCATTAAATGACACGTCAATCCAGGCATCGCTTCGAGGGAAAAGAACTGTCGCACCGCCTGTGCGCCAAACGAAGCTGACATTTCGAATTTGATACGATTGAGGTGACCGATCGATTAGGGTTTTTGATTTAGAATACCCAAGAAATTACCACACCACAACGGCGCGTGTCATTGTACCGTGAGACCAAATCCGAGTCACCGGGAGTAAAATCTGAGCTCAGAGCACGCAAGATCTGTTGAACTACCTCCTTAAGTCACACTCCTTAAGTCGAACTCCTCGACCCTCGGACCTCGACTTGGGGGCAACTGTTCCGGACTGGGCTAAACCCAATCCAACAAAGAACACTACAGCGGAGGCCCAATCTCACCGCTAGACTATGGTCAACTACAATTACCTGATTACCGTACTCCACTCGATCGACGGTCTCTTAGTTCGCGTATCACATACGCCACCGAACTCCAACCATCGATCACATCCATGGATCAGCTTTCACCTCGCGTAGCACCATGGTGCCATCTTCTGCCACGTGTCCCGAACTAAGTTACCTCATATAAAAGGGGACCCACTATAGTGAAAAGGTACGCATTCATTACATCACACTTACCTCATCTGAGAGAAATACTGACTTGAGCGTCAGAGTGCCTTTGCAGGTACCCACCACCGTTCTCCGCCTTCATCACCACCGTACTCGGCGAATTCTCCGACTCCGGCCAGATCTACGTTCCTTGCTCGGAACAGATATAATTACATATTTTAACACAACATTAACACGGTAGTTGACTAGTTACTAATTTAATAAGTGATGCATTTTATTTATAATTATGTAATATGTATTAGAAAAGTGAATTTGCGCCAACACGGTGTAAAGCTAAAGCGTAATACCATTTTTATTTAGTGATTTCATTTTATATTATTGATTAATAAGATACACTTTTCAGTAGTATGTATACAATATTTATGATTCCCATGATAAAATCACTCACATTTTTTTAAAACGAAGTGTGATGTCAAGAATAAATTCAACTAACCCGTATAGAAAATTGAAGCAGCCCAAATGTTATTCATGATATTTTTATTAAATAAAACAAATAAATAAAAGTAAATTTCAAATATAAGGTAAAATAACAAATAAAAATATTTTTAAGCAAAAGAGTATTAAACATTAGTTTCCTACAAGAGTTGAAATATGATTAGACGCGAAGCGTTTTTATTGACAAAAACTAATTATGAAATTATAACACTATAACACAATAAAAAATAAAGTATTAAATAAGATTTATATATATGTCAAATGGGAAGTAGTTGGAAAGGTGAATTTTATTAACCATTATGTTAATTTTCCAAAATCATGATCAGTTATGCTAATTAATAATGGTAATTGTTACAACTTTAAAAGTAAATTATAACATAAAAATAAATTATAACCTAAAAATAAATTAGTATCATAACTATAAATTAATATTATAAGTAAAATACAATAAAAAATATGAAAAACAATAGTCTAACAAACCCTTCATCCTGGGTGAATAAAAGAAAATGAGAGATCGGCAGACCTAGCGTCGTTTCTCTCTACCTCCTCTCCATTCTCTCTTCGTCTTCTTTCATCAGCCACCGGAGAGGGGTGGTTTTAGGCCATATTTTGGCCTAAAATCACCGCTTTACACTGTTTTCTTGTTTGTTTTTATCTAAATAAGTGGTTTTCTGCATAGAACTGGTTGTGTTTGGTGTTTTTTTGTGATTTCGTCGTCTTGGTGCGGCATTGTTTGATTTCACGTCTTGGTGCGGTGTTCGTTTGGTCAGATTGGCAGATCAGCTTCGATCAGTTACAGATTCAATGAAGACTTGGGCGTCAACGTTGCAGATCCGGAGGCATGGGTATATCGGTCACTTTGATTTTGTCACATTTGTAGGCACTTTGATTTTGCCATTTTATGTTATTAACCTGGATGCTGTGAGTTTGTTCGCAGATTTATCCTTTTCGATTTTTAGCGATATTGATCGATGTAATTTACCAATTTGAAAGAATGAATATCTATTTTAGTCACAAAAAAAACCCTTCATCAACTTATAAGCATTAGTCTAACATGTCTTTAAGCAATATTGCAACAACCCCTTAATTAACATATTTACCCTTGAGTAGAATAATATTATTAACAAGCCTATATGGAAAACACCACTTTTGTAATAACTAAATAAATTAATTTTAGTCAAAATATCAAATTATGACTATAATATGAACAACTCTCTACCAATTTGCTCCAATCTTTGCGGTAAAATTCAAAAAAAAAAGATGTCAGTTCATTAGTACATTACGATAAACTATGTTCCAATCAAATACTTTTCAATATTCCTTTAACAAAGGTATCTACTTCTAAACAATGATCTAACAAATAACTTATCGTGATTACTTTGAGTGATTCTTATGAACATGTTTTGCCAAATTATAAGTTGTCTCTAAAATCCAATCTCATACAGAAAGCATTGTTGTTGTAAAAACTAAATAAACCAATTATGGTCAACATATGATATTTAAACTCTATAAATTAGGTTAGTAATATTAACTATAATTGAAACTTTCTATTTAAAAAATAAACAAAACACATAACACCCGTGCATTGCACGGTCAAGTTCTAGTTTATATATACTTAGTGTTTAATTTATTATTATTTGTGGGCAAGCCATGGCTACCTCATTGAAACAAGAGGAGCCGCCCTTGCCTGTAATCGCGATTGACTCCGTATTAGATTGTGATTTTCTACAATATTAAGGATCGCGTGACTGCGACAGCGATTGCAATTTAAAACCTTGGAGTTATGGTTTTTTTTGCGGTAAATTTTGGGGTAGTGTGAGGGGGAAAATTCCAAATTTGGATTGCTCAACCAGATTATGAGTTGTGATTTTGCTCAACCACATGAAATTTTTTGCTCAATCAATTATTGATTGCAGTGTTGTACATGGAAGATAATGTAGAGACCAAAAGAAGATTGATGTAACCTGTTTGAGAATATATAAAACTAAAAGTGGAGTCCATATCTTCTCCATTTGGGGAGGAAATGGACATCTTCAGTCCAGTGAAAGCAAATCAAACACGCAGACAAAAAATATTCAACGGTCGAGATGTATTCCCTTTTTAAATCAATTTAAAATTTAAAAAGAAAAACAGAAAAAGTTGATGGGTGAAAAGAACTTTGTGCGCCTCCTTAACCTACTGTGGCCAAACCCCGTTAAACCAAAAGGCCCCATGACCCACCGCCTTGTGAGACCTGTTCGATCGCCGACAAGCTGCTGCCATTGGCACCAAGAAGCGTTGCGAACGCCACTGTGAATGCGAGAGAGTGTAGCAAAAGGCTCACTGGGGTGGTGATCCGAAGCCATCTTAGACACCCATATAGCCAACCCCGTCGGAGCCTCAATCTCATATCTCACCCCT
Organism: Calophaca sinica; assembly: GCA_037113605.1. Lineage (NCBI taxonomy): Eukaryota > Viridiplantae > Streptophyta > Magnoliopsida > Fabales > Fabaceae > Calophaca > Calophaca sinica. The sequence continues at coordinate 105,781,334 of CM073735.1, read as the reverse complement.
ATTAGATAATATTAGTTAATAAGGGTATTTTAGTCTTTTAGTATGCCAATATATATTCTCTTTTTAGCTTTGTATTGTTAAGATTTTTGTTATATTTGTTATATTGGAACCCTAAGGGAGCTCTCTCCCTTTTCTCCTTTTCTTCCTCTTCTTCCCTCTCTCTATATGAGTTGTGTGTTTCTTAACATGGTATCAAAGAACTAGTAAGATTTTGGGAAGAATGTTAGCGTGATCCACAGCTTTTGAGATTCTGATTTGCGACCTGTTTTGCGATTTTGATTTTTTTCTCTCCGTCGTGGTTCAGATTTCCGACCCATCGTGGTTCTCTCCATCGCGGTTTTCTTCAGCACAGTTCTGAGTACTTAGGCGTGGTTTTGTTTCGGTGTGGATCTTCTCTTCCGGTGCGTATCTATTCTTTGGTGGTCTGGTATTTATTTTTCTCCCTTCTGTTTGATTTCTCTTGCGTTGGTTTGGTATTTGGTCTGCTGTTGGTCTAGTATTTGTGCTTTTGTTGTGTTGGTTTCTTGGGCATCTGCTGTTTGTAGAGATGGCAACTGAAAAAGATGATTCTCTTCAATACATTAGTGTGCAATTAACTAGACAAAACTTTTCCTATTGGAGCTATATAATGAAAAAAAAATTGAAAGGAAAAAGAATGTGGAGCAATGTTGAGGGCACATCTGTTAAACCCATAAATAAAGATAAAGAAAAAGATGCAGCTAAATATGAAAAGGAGTTAGGAAATTGGGAAGTTAACAATTCGAAGATCATTACTTGGATTAATAACTCAGTTTCACAGTCTATAGGTATGCAAGTTGCTAAATTTGACACTGCTAAGGCTGTTTGGGATTACTTGACACAGCTGTATGTACAGTCCAATTTTGCTAAACAATATCAGTTGGAGATTGATATTCAGGTGTTCTTCAGCAAAACAATATGAGTATTCAGGAATTTTATTCTGCTATGTCAAATCTGTAGGATCAATTGGCTCTTACTGAATTTGCTGAATTACAAGCCTTTACACCTTATACTAATCGAAGGGAAGAGCAGCGTTTGGTTCAATTTCTGATGGCTCTTAGGGATGATTTTGAAGGCCTTCGTGGGACTATCTTACACCGTAATCCTCTCCCAAGTGTTGATTCGGTGGTTAATGAGTTGTTGGCTGAAGAAATTCGACTCAAGTCTCATTCTCATTCTGAAAAAGGCATTCTCTCCACTCCCACTCCATCTGTCTTTGCTGCACCTTTTAACAAAGGCAAGCCTCATAGGAAGGTTGGTTATGATTACTGCAGCTATTGTAAGGAGAAGGGTCAATGGAAGGCACAATGTCCAAAATTAGAGAAATCACCACAGTCTTCTCAATGGCGCCCTCCTTCAAATCAATCGAATCAATTAAATTTCAATGCCCCTTCATCAAATGTTGCTGCTACTGCTCCTCTCCCATATGCTCTTGGTATTGGACATGTATCCTCTTCTGAGATCCCTCAAGTATCTGATCTTGCTGAGCAGTTCCAAAAGTTTCTTACCTCTCAGCCACATGCCATGTCTGCCTCCTCCTTTAAAGGTTTGCCTTCCCCTAGCTCGTCAAGAATATCTTCACCCTTATGGATACTTGATTCTAGAGCTGCATACCATATGTCATATGATTATAATTCTCTTGTGTCTTTAAACCATGTCTCACCTATGTCTGTCATGACTGCTGATGGCACTCCCATGCCATTAGCAAGCACTGGGTCTGTTTCCACATCTACCTTATCTCTTTCAAATGTATACTACATTCCTAACCTCACATTGAGTCTTGCCTCTGTTGGTCAGTTATGTGATTCTGGTAATTTAGTTTTGTTTTCTCCCACTCATTGTTATGTGTAGGATCAACGATCTGGGAGGCTGATTGGGACAGGTCGTAGGCAAGGGGACTTTACTTTCTGGATGAGCTGAAAGTACCAGATGCTGCAGCCTCTACTGTTGACTTGTCATCTTTTCGAATGAGTTCATCTTCTTCTAGTTTTTATTTGTAGCACTCTCGTCATGGACATGTTTCGTCTTCTCGTTTGAAATACTTAGCTTCTACTGGTGCCTTAGGAGAGTTACAAATAAATGAAATTTCTGATTGTTGTGGTTGTAAACTTGCTAAATTTTCTGCTTTTCCCTTTAGCAAAAGTGTTTCAGTTTCAAATGCATCTTTTGATTTAGTTCATTCTGATGTATGGGGTCCATCACCGTTTCCTACCAAGGGTGGATCTAGATATTATGTGTCTTTCATTGATGATTGTACTCGTTATTGTTGGTTTATCTTATGAAGCGCCGTTATGAGATTTTTAGTATTTATCACATGTTTCGTGCTTTGGTTAAAACTCAACATAATGATGTTATAAAGTGTTTTCGGTGCGATTTAGGTGATGAGTATACCTCTAATAAATTCTTGCTTCTGATGGGACCTTGCACCAAACCTCTTGTACTGATACCCCGGAACAAAATGGCGTTGCTGAAAGAAAATGTCGCCATATTGTTGAAACTAGTCGGTCCCTTCTTTTGTCTACCTCTGCTCCAAGTGAATTTTGGGGTGTGGCTGTTCTTACTGTTGTTCATGCCATTAATAGAATTCCATTCTCTGTTACATCAGGTTTGTCTCCCTTTGAAACATTATATGGATGTCTTCCTGATTACTCGTCCTTGAGAGTCTTTGGTTCCACTTGTTTTGTCCTTCGCCCTCATGTAGAATATAGTAAATTATCTTCTCGTTCTACGATATGTGTTTTCCTTGGTTACAGGGATGGCCAGAAGGGCTATCGTTGCTATGACCCTTCAAGTCAAAAACTATATGTTTCCCGTCATGTTGTATTCCTTGAGCACATACCATTTTACTCTATTCTTCCTAACTCTCACGGTTTCACTAGGTCTGATCTCACACGTATTGATCCCTTTTCCATGGATGTTGATGACTTTGATTTTGAGAATTGCAGGGTTAATGACACTAGTACTTCTACAGCTCCAGATGTTCCCTCCATCCCCACGGCCCCTCAAGAACCTCCTACGGTTGTTGATCCTGCAGCTACTCCTCCTCCTCCTCGGTATCCTCTATGTGATCGTAAGTCCACTAAATTACCAGATTATGTTTACTCCACTTATTCTAATTCTTTTGCTTCTTTCTTAACCACTATTCATAGTTTGTCTGAGCCCTCTTCCTATAAATAGGATAATCTTGATCTCCTTTGGCAGCAGGCTATGGCAGAGGAATTTTCTACTTTACACAAGACAGATACTTGGGACCTAGTACCTCGTCCGCTAGGAAAACGTGTTATTGGGTCTCATTGGGTATACAAGATCAAAACCAAGTCTGATGGGTCAGTTGAGCGTTACAAAGCTCGTCTTGTTGCTAAAGGATTCTCTCAAAAATACGGCATGGATTATGAAGAAACATTTGCTTCTGTGGCCAAAATGACTACTATGCGTACTCTTATTGCAGTTGCATCGGTCCGTCAATGGTATATTTCTCAGTTAGATGTTAAAAATGCATTCCTAAATGGTGATCTTCAAGAAGAGGTTTATATGGTTCCTCCACCAGGTGTTTCTCATAATCAGGGGGAAGTTTGCAAGTTTAAGAAGGCTCCCTATAGTCTTAAACAAGCTCCTAGAGCTTGGTTTAAAAAGTTCTCCACTGTGATTGCCTCTCTCAGCTTCCATTCTAGTGATCATGACTCTGCTTTGTTTCTCAAGTCTACTCCTCATGGTTGTGTTATACTCTCTTTATATGTTGATGACATGATTGTTACCGGGGATGATGTTGATGGTATTTATGAGTAGAAATTACAGTTGGCCAAACAGCTAGAGATGAAGGATTTATGTTCTCTTCGCTATTTCTTGGGGATTGAAGTTGCCTACTCTCCTAGAGGTTATCTTCTCTCCCAATCTAAGTATATTGGCAATATTCTTGAACAAGCTCGTCTCTCTGATACTCGAGCAGCTGACACCCCTATTGAGCTTAATGCTAAATATGTCTTATATGATGGTATTCCTCTACCAGATCCCACTTTGTATCGCACACTAGTTGGCAGCTTGGTGTACCTTACTATTACTAGACTTGATATTGCTTATGCAGTGCATGTTGTTAGTCAGTTTGTTGTTTCTCCTACTATAGTGCACTGGGCAGCTGTTCTTCGCATTCTTCGTTATTTTTGGAGCTCTCAATTTCAGAGTCTTCTCTTTCCCTCATCTTCTTCTTTGGAGTTGCATGCTTACTCTGATGCTGATTGGGTTGGTGACCCCACTGATCGCAAGTCTACCACTGGGTTTTGCATTTTTCTAGGAGATTCTCTTATTTCTTGGAGGAGCAAGAAGCAAGAAGTTGTTTCCCGCTCTTCTACAGAAGCTGAGTATGGTGCTATGGCAGACACCACTTCAGAAATAGTTTAGTTATGTTGGTTGATTTCTGATATGGGTGTATCTCTTTCTGGACAAACTCCTATGTACTGTGATAACAAGAGTGCTATTCAAATTGCCCACAACTCGGTTTTTCATCAACGCACCAAGCACATTGAGATTGATTGTCGCCTAACTCGCCATCATCTTCAACATGGCACCATTTATTTGCCTTTTGTCTCTTCCTCCATGCAGATTGCTGACTTGTTTACCAAATCTCATTCTATTAAGCTTTTTCGTTTTTTAACTGACAAATTCTCAATGCCTTCTGTTAATACATCGTGTGTTTGAGGAAGGATATTAGATAATATTAGTTAATAAGGATAGTTTAGTCTTTTAGTATGCCAATATATATTCTCTCTTTAGCTTGGTATTATTAAGACTTTTGTTATATCTGTTATATTAGAACTCTAAGGGAACTCTCCTCATTTTCTCCTTCTCTTCCTCTTCTTCCTTCTCTCTATATCTCTCTATATGAGTTGTAATTTTCTTAACAACCCCCACCGTAAGCATGAATGAACAGCCATGAATCCGTCAACACCCACCGCATGCAGAACCACCGCCATGAATCCATCAACACCCACTGCCATGAGTCAAGTGAGAATGAAACTATTGGACTCACAGAAGAAACCCCACAATTTTCTGAGCAAAACTCAACCGACATTTCATTTCTGTGAGGCAATGCAGTAAGACCAAAATCTTGCATCGTGAAAAAAAAAATTACTTAAATCAGTCCCCAATCCTAAAATCATCAATCGTTGCGATTCAATTTTGTTTAATTCAATTTAATTTTTTTAAATTAATTAAAGAAAATGGGGCTCACGAGGGGAGAACTACACAAAACCCTTCATCCCCAATCCTATTCCTCTACCCTAACTGGCCAGCCTTGCCGCCGTGCCGCGTGTCCGCATCGCACATGCGCCGCCAACGCCTAATTTCTACCCACAACTATGCCGCCGCCTGAAATCAGCCCGGAATGTTGTTTCAGAATACCCAGGCCACTCACTATATTTATGTGCCATATATTGTGTATGCCTTATGTTGTGTATTTCAATCGATTGACATGTGGCAGCTAATAACAAATAGCCATGATCTTGCAAAAAGTCTTCATTATATATATATATATATATATATATATATATATATATATATATATATATATATTCCTTGCTAGTGTTGAATCCATATTTCTTGCTGAATAGACCAACGAAACCACCAAATGAATTGTCTGGGATGTCAGTTTAAATGGCACAATGAAGAAGGGTAACCCATCACCAAACTGTGTTGCAACAACAACATTTGTAGCAAAGGGGAAATGGGTGGTGAAGTTGTGAGCTCCTTTGTCCCTCTATCCCAAAGCTTTATTGGCTGACCGAATGAAGCACGACCAACGCTGCCCGTGACGGGGCCATCAAGTTGGTTCAAAGGTGCAGGGGTGGAGTGGCGTGGCGGTGTGATGGGGTGGCACATGTCAAAGGAATAGACTTGCCTATAGAGTGGAGCGGATCTTTTTCATGTGAAACGATTTTTTGTTATTTTTTATTATTTAAATTGATTTAAAAATAAATTAAATCTCAACCGTCCATTGTTTTTATTGCCACATGTTTAATGGTCATTCAAGGAACTGGAGATCTCCATTTCCGGTAGAAATGGAGAGGACACCTAAAAGTGACCACTGTGATAAAAATGGTATATAGAAAGAAATACATAATTAATATTTTGAAAAAAGCTATACTAAAAAACAAAGTTGCATTGGTAAAAAATTCACGCCAATTCACATAATTCATTGAATTTGGATGTAAAAGATATACAAATGGAGTTCAAAATATGGATAATATATCCAAATCTATTCTTTATTGGCTGAAAGAGATTTCATAGTACACTGTACCCAAAAAAAAAGGAGAGAGATTTCATAGTACAAGCATAGAAAATGACATAGTATTGTACGATTCACAAGCATAAAATGGAAACAAGGAATAGTAATGAAAGCAATATTAAATTCAAGAGGGAATATGACAATTGCCCAAACCATTACAAAAGTATTGTCTTATACTCTTTGAACCCATTATGAGACTAATCTCTTGTTCGTTTGATTGAGCAGAGTTTTATTCTTTCATTATCAATTTCCTGATGGGGTGTCTGTTGGGTGCCAAATTTCAAATTTGGGTTGATCGACAGAATGTTATGAATTCGACAAGTGAAGGTGTAAGAGACCAGAACAAGGGATGAAAATTGGCTAAGTTTGAAAGATCAAGTGATGGGACGGTTATTCGACGGAAAGCATGAAGCGTCGAAGATGTCAAAATGAGCATGGTCGAGACAGGCTTAGTTATTAAGAAAAGATCAATGTACAGCTCGACAGGAAGTGCTAATGTCGATTAGGTAGTTTTTAGCAAAAACTTAACTACCAACCCGTGTCCGTACACGTGTCAGGTTGGATGTTAGGTAGTTTTTTCATATTTTTCCTATAAATAGTAGTTTGTACGATGTAATTGAGGTTGGATACATGATCTGATTCCTAATATCTCGACGGCTAAAGAAGATTAACGGAAAACGATCATTGTATGCCTTCCAAACTCTACCTTTCTGCATTTTAATCAATTTCAGTCTATTTTCAGTTCTTTGCATTTTCATTTATGTCATTTACATTCCAGTCAATTTGCATTTTCTTGCTTCGCATTTACATTCTTTAATTCCCTGTCATTTACTGTCTTCTACACTTTTACTTTCAAAGTCATTTACATGCTTTCCTTCTTAATTCATGTTCTTTACGCTTCTGTCATTTAAATTCATGCATTTACATGTTTTCATTTAAATTCATGCCTTTTTAACAGTGTTTCTTAAATTCTGTCAATTTACTTGTCTTCTTTTACATTTCTGCGTTAATTTCAATTGCATGTTGGGATTCAGTAATGCATGTCCCATGACTTTGCATTAGTGCATTCTTGTTTTAGATTTTTTCTTTAATTTGCTTGTAAACCAAGTTATTGGCTTTCGACAGCCAATCTTGTTTAGTTGAGTCCTTATTGCCATTTCGACAACAACTTGTTTGTTAGTTGGAATTCTCATATACAGATTTGGCATAAGACACAACAATTAATGGCTCTGAAGCCAAGAATGTTACAGAACTGATAACGCGTCGAGAAATTGACCGTTATTTTCAAAAACCGTTGTTTGCAAAACGAGATTACCACATAACTCGTCGATCTCGCAATCGTTTGAATTAATTATTTGTTACTTTGCTGAATTTGGTAGAAATACACTTAGAAACCAAATTTCCCAGTAAACAAATTGGCACGCCCGGTGGGACCAGTTTAGAGTAACACGTTTTAAACGATGGTTTTATGCGTCTAAGAAGTGGAAAGATCACTGCTTCTAACGTAACGCAATATAGAAACATGAGTGGCAGTACGAATAGCAGTACCACAATACCAAGTGTTGCCAGTGCGAATGCGTCGGCAAGCAATACAAATGCTTCGACCACCAGTACGAACGCAGGGGTAGTTATGATCCCGCGGGAGAGTAATACTACCGTTGGGGTAGGTACTGGGATGACAATGACCAATACGCAAGGAGAAGTTATTCCAAGCGCTGCAGTACTTGAACCAGTGGTTCAGAGTGCTCCAGAAATTCAGGCATCGCCTGGAAGTGCGAGGAACTCAAGTATTAGGCCTGTACCGCAAACAACGCAACCTCCATTTGGAATGCCGTATGGTTATTTGAATAACTCGACAGTCCCCGCTATTGGTTCGACCATGTTCAACCAATATCTGAACCAGCCCTTTTTGCCCTTTGGAAACTCTTCCAATACTCAGGGAATGGTAGGCATGACTACTACCACAACCAATCGACAGGGGTCTGGTGTAGGGGAAATGTCAAGACAAATGCCTCAGAATAATGGGGGTTTGACCCAGAATTCGTTGGCAAGCATTCGGCAACAAATGGATGACAGTAATCATGAGATGGTGAACATGTTCACCCAGCAAATGGGTGCGGTCATTACGCCTCTTATGCAGAATACCAATCAAGCGTGTAATGCATTGGCTCTGCAAATGGAAAGGTTGAACCAAGCATTAGGGTTGGCAGCACCAATGAATGACAACGTTCGGCAGGGCCCAGCAGGCATGCCCCAAGTACAATACTTGGGGGGCAACCCACAAGATGTGAATAATCAATATGTGGTGCAGAATGAAGTCATTCAACCAAATCAAAATCTTGGTCAGAATATGAACAACTTGGCTTATGGTCAGGTTCAAATTCTACAAAGGAATCAAGATCAAGGACCCCCAATGCATCAAGGTTTAGCCAACTTTAGGCACAATATCATGGGAAACCAGATAGAACAAAACGTGAATCGGTGTCGGCGGTGCTTACAGACTTGGTTTCAATATTGGTCAAGCTAATCGACCATATTTCATATCTGCGTTTCCTGAATGGGTACAACAGGCTGAAGTGCCTAGGGGAATAAAGATTCCCAAGTTGTCTAAGTTTTCTGGTGACAGTGTGGAATCGACTGTCGAACATGTTGCCAGATACTCAATAGAGATGGGGGAGTTGGCCACCGTAGAGGGTTTGAAAATGAGATTCTTCCCAAGCTCATTAACAAAGAATGCATTTTCTTGGTTCTCAACTTTAAGGGCCAATTCAGTCCACTCTTGGGTCCAATTGGAGGGATTGTTCCATGATCAATTCTTCAGGGGGGACATAAGGGTTAACTTGACTGATTTATTCAACGTCAAGCGGATGTATAATGAGTCTATAGATGATTACATCTCTAGGTTCAAACACATGAAGAGCAGGTGCTTTACGCCTGTTCCAGAAGCGGAAATCGTTAAAATGGCCGCTAGTGGGTTGGATTACCATATTAGAAAGAAATTGGTGAACCAACACATTGTCGATCTCGCCTAACTAGGGGAAAAAGTTCGACAGATTGAACAACTCAAGTCTGAAAAGGATAAGAAAAACAATAAGAAATTCATTAGACGTGAGAAAGTCAAATGTGTTGAACAAGATCAAGCAGACAGTGAGGATGAGGCTATCACCGAGCAAGAAATAAATCTTGCTGAATTGAAAGAAGGGCCACCTTATGCTTGTCAAGCTTTAGTACCTTCCAAAGGGAAGGAAAAGATGAATTATGCAAACACGAAAACCTATACATTTGACATAACTAAAGCTGATAAAATATTTGACATTTTGTTGAAAGACAAACAGCTTAAGTTGTCAGACGATCATAAAGTGGAAAGGCCTGAGGACTCCAGTGGTCAAAATTATTGTAAGTACCATGGGGCTTTAGGCCATCCTACGAATGAATGTTTTCGTTTCAGGGATTTGATACAAAAAGCTCTGAAAGAAGGAAGACTCAGGTTTGCTGACAAGCAAAAACCTAGCATGAAGGTGGATACTGATCCATTTGGCCAAGGCATATCCAATGTCGAAGGCCATAATGCAAGAAGCTGCAACATGGTGAATATCAGCGCTAAGCAGAAATATGTGGTGAATGTGGAAGACCCATTCGACATTTACCCAAGGCCTCATGAGTCTGTTGAGGACTTTCTGAGAAGGAAGAAGAAGAAGGGACAGCTGAGTTTGTGCCCACATTGTGACAGGTATTTCGACGTGAATGCCGCTAAGAAAGCCAAGGATGATCAATAGCTTAAATCTCACCAGCACATGCAAACTGGATATGCAAGGAGGAACTATAAGGCTGTTCCCGTGAACCAGATGCCTGTTTCAGTGAACCAGGTGCGGAGGCCCACGGCATAAAGGCCTCACAAAGCAGTTGGTGGTTGGTTGGTTGAGTCCTTGAGGGAATCAATTGGAAGCAACCAAGGGTTATCTCCTGGTCGAGTGTCGAATAAGACTAGGAAGCCTGATGCCAATGTGGTGGTGAACAAGTGGGTCGAGAATTCTTCTAAGACTCGTTGCCCTGAGTTGAGAAATAGGGTAAGGGCTAAGAAGAGTGATCCTCGACAAGTACCATTTTGGAATGAAGATTACCAATTTGGCAGAATACCTTATCCTGGAGGTGATCAAGTGAAGAAAGCCCCATTGTCGAAGAGTCAGAAACGTCGTCGACAGAGGATGAGGAAAGCTCAGAAACAAAAACTGAAGGCTGCTGAGATGGCCAAGGCTCAACATGAGGACTGCTTCATGGTTGGGGTCCAGAAGGTCCCATTGCCTAAGGAGGTTGGGTCAAGACTAAAGAGCGTGGTCGTCGATGTCAAAGGGGCTAACTTTGAACGAGGTCAAACGTCCCAGGACCAGGGGCAAGCATTTTCGACAGGGTCCAAAAGGAATACCATGCCTGCGAAAGTTCCTTCCACAGTTCAAGGGAAGAAGACTTGGCCAACAGGTTTGATTGAAGCCGAAAAGCTGGCTTCCGAGCGAAGAAGGTTTGATGTTCAAGCAGCTCCAGTTGATGATACAAACAGTGATGTCTCTATGGAGGAGTTAAGGATCATAGCCAATGATTCTGACTTGTTGGATGAACCCATGGGGGCAGTAGGGCAAAGTCTTGTCAAGACAGACTTGTCCATGGAAGAGGTCATTGAAGCATTGAATGATCCAGATGACCCAATTGGCCTTGATGACAAGGAAGAGTTTGATCTTGACACTAATTTAGACAAAAATCTGGATGAATTGGTGATGGCAATGGGAACAACCTTGTCAGATTTGGGGTCTGAAGAATGCTTTTTTGATAAAGAGGGCATGAGGTTGGGAAGTTATTTGGAAAATGAAGAAATAGCTACGGAAGAAGAGTTCACTAATCTTGATGTGAATTTGGTGTTAGGTTTGCCAACTGAGTTTCAGGCTCAGTATGGATTCGTTATAGAAGTTCCTGATGAGGAAGAGTTTGACAATTTTCCAATTGGTTGGCATTTTGTCGAGCAGGATATGGTTACCATTTTTGATAATTTTGCTCGTTTAGACAAGCCAACTAATCAGGAGAGAAGTCATCTTCGACCATTGCATATTAAGGCAATGGTTGAAGGCAAACTGTCAACCAGTGTTGGTCGATGGAGGAGCATCTGTGAACTTGATTCCAAGAGCCATGTATAAGAAGCTAGGGAAAGATGAGACAGATTTGCTACCAACCAACATAGTGGTTACTGACTTTGGAGGTAGATCTGCACCAACAGATGGTGTGGCAATGCTAGATGTGCAAGTGGGATCAGTAGAGAGGTCCACTTTATTTGTAGTGATTCCTTCAAGGTCAAGTTACAATGTTCTGTTGGGTAGGGATTGGATTCATGTCGTCGGAGCAATTCCTTCGACGGTGCATCAGAAACTTATCTTTTGGGATGCTCATGATGATATTGAAATTATTGAAGCTGATGACAGCCCATGTTATCTGCAGCAGATGCATGTTGATTTCAAGGTATATGATCCAAAAGTGAAACCCATATCTGTGCAGGGTGGTATTGTCGACAAAGATGCTTTGAACGCTTGCTTGGAAGAGCAGTTTGGAATCAGGTTGTTGGATGAGGCTGATGGAAATCGGCCAATCGACAAAGATGAGCCTTGAAGAGAATCAAATGCAACTGTCGGCTTGTGAGGCCGGCGATAAACTTCGGAAGATGGAGTGTTGGTGATTGTATATTCGATGATGGCCCTTTGGGATTTGAGAAGGGCTTGAGGATAAAAATGGTTTTGAGTTAGAAGATCCTTGGAAGAGATTGGCGTGGGAGATGAAGGAAGAAAGAGGCCAATATATGTTAGTGCTTTGTTGCGGACCGGTTTAAAAGGCAAATCGTGGAACTAGTCTCTCGAGTACAAGGATTGTTTTGCCTGGGACTACCATGAAATCTTCGTGCGAGTAGAGATCTTGTGGAACATAGATTGCCTTTGAAACACGATTGTAAGCTTTGTCAAACAAAAGCCAGGAGGTTTGCTCCTAAAATCGTGCTGAAAATTAAGGAAGAAGTTGAGCGCTTGTTGAAGGCTAAGTTCATTCGTACAACTAGGTACATTGAATGGTTGTCGAATGTGGTGCCTGTCATAAAGAAGAATGGCAAGATGAGGGTTTGCGTTGATTTCAGGAATCTTAACACTGCAACTCCTAAAGATGAGTACCCTATGCCCATAGCAGATATGCTAGTAGATGCAGCATCTGGTCATGAGTTTCTAAGTTTCATGGATAGACATGCTGGTTACAATCAGATCTTCATTGCTGAGGAGGATGCGCCTAAAACTGCTTTTAGGTGCCCAGGGTCCATTGGAACTTACGAGTGGGTGGTGATGCCTTTTGGTTTGAAGAATGCTGGTGCAACTTACCAAAGGGCAATGAACACTATTTTTCATGAAATGATAGGCAAATCTGTGGAAGTTTACATTGATGACGTGATTGTCAAGTCAAAGAGCCGAGAGGAGCATTTGAACCATCTTCGACGAGCATTTCAAGAAATGAGGAAGCACAGTTTAAAGATGAATCCTGAAAAGTGTGGGTTTGGTGTTTCAGCCGCTAAGTTCTTGGGTTTTCTGGTTAATAAGAATGGCATTGAGGTAGATAAGAACAAAGCTAAGGCGGTGTTGGAAGCGAAACCACCTTCCAATAAGAAAGAACTCCAATCTTTCTTGGGGAAGGTGAATTTTCTTAGAAGGTTCATATCAAACCTTTCAGGAAGGACAAGAGCGTTTGCTCCTTTGGTAAAGCTCAAAGCAGAAGAAGCCTTTGTATGGACTCAACAACATCAAGAGACTTTCGATCAAATCAAGCAGTACTTGACAAATCCACCGGTCATGATGCTTGCAGAACCACATCGACCAGTGAAGTTGTACATTTCTGCCTCAGAGAAACTATAGGTTGTCTACTGGCTCAGGAGGATGATAACAATGTCGAAAGAGCATTTTACTACCTCAGTCGAGTGCTGAATGATGCAGAAACAAGATACAGTGCTATAGAGAAGTTGTGTCTAGCATTGTATTTTTCATGTACAAAACTTAAGTATTATTTGATGCCTTGTAATGTCTTGGTAATGTCAAAGACAAATGTGATTAAGTACATGTTGTCCCAGCCAATTCTGAATGGTCGAATTGGAAAATGGACACTTGCTTTGTCTGAATTTTCTTTGCAATATGTACCTTTAAAGGCTGTTAAAGGTCAAGCAATTGCTGACTTTTTGACTGACTATCCATGTTTAGAAATAAAAGAATTGACAGGGCTAGTCGATTTAAAGCCTTGGCATTTGTATTTTGATGGCTCAAGACACAAAAATGGTGTTGGTGTTGGTGTTGGCATCCTAATAGTTTCACCTTTAGGTGTGCCAACTAAATTAATGTTTGAGCTAAAATATGTTTGTTCCAATAATGAGGCTGAATATGAAGCCTTAATTGTGGGTTTGGAAATTTTGATAGAAATGCGAGCACGCACTGTCAAAGTCTTTGGAGATTCACAGTTGGTTATAAGGCAGTTAACTCAAGAATACAAATGTGTTAGCCATAATCTTGTCAAATATTGTCAAGTTGCTAGCAAGTTGATGAAGCAATTTGACAGTGTCGAATTGGAACATATCCCCAGAGAACTAAATCAAGGGGCTAATGAGTTAGCCCAGTTGGCCTCGGGGTATAAGTTATCTTCAAAGGTGTTGACAGAACTCATAAAAGTTCGTGAGTTACTGTACCCTTTGGACGAAAGGGATATACTGGTTTCCAATGCATCAAGTTCATCTGATTGGCGTAAGCCAATAATTGAGTATTTGGAAAATCCAAGTGCTGATGTCGACAGGAAAGTTAAGTACAAAGCGACTAAGTTTGTTGTGCTTGCTGGGGTTTTGTATAGAAAGTCCGTCGATGGTAACTTGGAAACGTGCCTTAGTGAAGAGGATGCCTACTTGGCATTGGCAGAGGTTCATGAAGGAATGTGTGGAGCTCATCAAGCAGGTGAGAAAATGAAATGGGTACTAAGAAGATAAAGAGTGTATTGGCCCACTTTGGTTAAAGATTGCATTATGTTTGCAAAGTCTTGTGAAGAATGCCAAAAACATGGCCACTTACAAAATGTGCCTGCTAGTGAGTTACATTCCATCGTTAAGCCTTGGCCTTTTAGAGGTTGGGCATTGGACCTCATAGGCCAAATCTTTCCTACATCTTCAAAGGGGCATAAGTATATTTTAGTAGGGGTGGACTACTTTACCAAATGGGTAGAGGCAGTGGCCTTGAAAGAAGTGACTCAATAAGACATTTTGGATTTTATTGAAAATCACATTGTTTGTAGATTCGGGATACCTCAAACAATCACAACTGACCAAGGATCAGTGTTTGTTGGGAAGAGGGTTGTCGAGTACGCTGAGTCGAGGCGGATAAAGATGGTAACTTCGACGCCATACTATGCGCAAGCAAATGGTCAGGTCGAGGCTATGAATAAAATTATCATTGGGTTGATAAAGAAGCACATTGGTAGATATCCAAAAAGTTGGCATTCGACTCTGGAACAAGTTCTCTGGGCATGCAGAAACTCTCCAAAAGAATCGACAGGTACTACTCCTTATAAATTGGTTTATGGCCATGATCTTTGTGTTACTGTTGAGATAAATCTTGGTTCATTAAGAATTCAAAAGCAAAATGAGATGCCAGTAGACCAAT
The DNA here is from genome assembly GCA_037113605.1 of Calophaca sinica. Taxonomy (NCBI): domain Eukaryota; kingdom Viridiplantae; phylum Streptophyta; class Magnoliopsida; order Fabales; family Fabaceae; genus Calophaca; species Calophaca sinica. Next base: position 105,766,334 of record CM073735.1, on the reverse strand, counting down.
ACTGGGACTCGATGTTTGATGAATTGAACGAAGTCCATGATGAGAGAGTTGTGGCCTTAGAACATTTAGTTCGACAAAAAGAAAGAATAGCTAAATTCTATGACAGTCGGGTTAAGTACAAGCGTTTCAAGGTTGGTGACTTAGTTTGGAAAGTCATTTTACCAATGGATAAGAAGTGTCGAGAATTTGGGAAATGGTCCCCAAAGTGGGAAGGGCCATTTGAGATTGTCCAAATATTCTCAGGAAATGCTTATGCACTTGTTGAAGTTAATTCTGGTTTCAGGATTAAGTCTATTAATGGCAAATATTTAAAGTCATATAGACCAATAATGTGCGAAATAAGAATACAACCTTGAAAAGTAAACTGGATTGTTCTATTTAAAAGCCATTTGGCAGTATACAATACACATTGTCGAATAGGCTTACAGCCTGGTAATACAAGTACTGGAAAGTCTATAAGTCTAGGCTACTACGGAATAAACCCACTTGTGGAAGCTTCGCCATGTTCCGGACTCTGATCATGCTGAGGAAGAATTCAGGAAGAGAGAGGAACATGGGAAGCAAGAGCGGCTCCCGTGGCATACCATTCGGCCAATCAAGTCTGCAAGAGCTGCTTCAGATGGTAGACACCCAAATCGACGGGAACGTGAAGTTAAAAGCGTGGGCACGTCGATGAGGAGTGTCAAATGCCATGCGAGTAAAGGTAAAGTAGGCAGATTGAGAAGCAGTGACCGATTTAGGGGTACGCTTCACAATTAGCCCGACCGTGCCAAACTTTTCCTATTAGCCTGCAGATCCCACACCTTGAATTTCGAACACAAGGTGTGAAGGAGCGCAAGACAGTAGGAGAAAGAAGTTGCTCCAGTTTTCCCTTTCTCACATGTTTCAACGAGGTTGGCAAGCCGCATTAGACAACTTACCAAAACTCATTGTTGATATTAGGCAAATTACCAAAACCCAGAGAGTCTTTCACCGTTGAGACAAAAACCTTGAAGAAGGAGACTCCAAGAGGTGGAGCCCCTGGTTTCCAAATGAAATGGGCATAGCAACTTGTTGCACTCATAATTAGCTAGTTCGGGCGCGAGAACAGGTTGGATTTGGGGATGTTGCTTGTGATGCTAGCAAGAGTTTCTTAAGGATTTGTTTTCTTTTCTTTTTGAAAAGAAATTTCAAGAAGTTCATAAGGTATTTGTGCTTGAGCGAGAGACGAAGTATGGCAAATGCCTATCTATAGCGCAAAATGGCGTTAATTTTCAAGTTTTAACAGTCAAATTGACTAGTCAACGGCTTTGAATGTAATTTATTAGCCTGAAACTGAAATTAAAGAGTTAAAGGAACGTGCTAGCTGGACGGTGAAGTGATTGATCGAAAGTAAGCCAAATCATATTGCAAATGTTGTAGGGAAGTACAAGAGTTGGTCGAAACAAATGCGTTCGACATATAAAGCATTACAGAAATGGCTAATGTGCAAATGAGACAAAAGGAAATTATAAAGGAATGTTTCTAATATCTTCCCAAGTCGCAGCCAGTTCCATTTTTGTACCCTCAGCATTCACGTAACGGACCTCAAAAGCTTCAACCTTCGACAATATGGTTTGCGCCTCTGCGGCACTGCTAGTCATTTCTTGGTCGAGAGCAGCTATTTCCTCAGAGCAAGAAGCCTTAATTGCCTCTTGTAATTGGGTTTCAGCAGCGGCAAGTTCTTGTCTCAGGCGAGCAACGTTTTGTTCCAGCTCAGGAATCTTTGCCTGGTAAGGAGTACCTTTCTCGACCAATGCAAATTGCCTCTGTCGAAGACGCACCAGTTTGTCATGAAGCTCATGTTTGGTTGTGATGGCTTGCTAGTATGGGAGGATACTATCGTCGAGCTCAAGCAGTTTGGGGATCAATTCTTCGACAAATTCATGCAGGGTATTGATGTGCCCTCGATGGATTGGCGGCAGCCTTTTGAGGGAGTTTTGAAGTTCTTTGACGGCACGAATTAACTTGTTCCTTACTTCTTGATTTGAGTAAAGGTCGTCGAAAGAATACTTGAAGAAGCCCTTTAGCTCTTCAAGCAATCCATTGAGTTTTTCAGCAAAATTATCTCCAGGAAGTGTGGAGGATCGGTCTGACATCGGTGAAGTTTTGCTGCTGGAACTTGACAACAAGCTAATCCATTCATCAATCCCAACATTGGCCTTTCCAAAATCCGCAGCTGGTGGAGTGGGATTGATGTGAGTGGGTGGATTGGTAGGGTCGTCGAGCAATTGATCCATATCAACACTGTCTGCCCTGATTATTATGGGACTCTGCTTTTTAGTAGCTTGGGGGGCAGCAGTTATTTTAGCAGCGATTGTTTCTGCAGCAAAGGTTACCACAGAGGTTGCTCCCACTTGGAAGGTGAGATCGTCTTGGTGAGTGGGTGTGGAGTCTGGACTCGCCGTCGAGATGGTAGTTTGAGCCACATCGACATCCATGGCGGAAGGTTCTTCAACTTCATGCTCAGGCTGAGTCTCTGGAACTTCCTGTTTTAAAAAAAAATCAATGTAAGTCCTAAATCATTGCTCTGATGCCAGTGAAATGGCAAGAAATTTTATACCTCAGTGGCAGGGGGAGTAGTGTTTTGGAAGATTGTTCGCAAGGGTAGCGAAGTATCGACATTTGCTTGTTCAGGGGAGTCCTGACAAATAGGTATGATGAGGCAATGTCCAAAGGTAATAAAAAAAAACCAAAGTTAGTAGAGAGGCATACCTTATCATTGCTCGACGAGTCAACTTCTTCGATAGAGATAGGGTCTTTGGAAGTACATTCTTCGGACACCCCTGTCTTTGCAGATTGACTCTTGGCTCCTACAAATGTCGAAAAGAAAAAAAAACAAACGAGTGAAGACCTTGTAAGATACAGGAGGACCATCAATTTAGACAGTAGTGGAGGAAAGTTTACCTCTGTAAACTTAGCAGTTGGAGTTTCTTCAGAATTCCCAGAAACGGATCTTTCTGCATGCGATTCCTGAAAATTGTGTAATGGTCATGATAATGTCTAATTGATGAATCATAAATAAATAATGGATTCACATACAAGTAGAGAAAGGGATACCGTTTGAGGTGTTGAATGAGAAGGAGACTCGAGCAGAATCATCCTGCGTTTTGAGGACTTGGCTTCAGCACCAGTTGTTTGAACTTTCCGCTTGGTGGTCTCTTCTTTGGGAGGAGGCGGTCGAGTGCTTAGACCTTGCTGTTTCTTTTTAAGCCTTGGTGGTCTCTTTGCTAGCTTGGTTTTGTGGCTCCAGATTTGGAGGATTTCTTCTTTGCTAATTTAGATTGGAGAGGAGGTTCATCATCCCCATCTTCCTCTTGAACTTCGACTTCTGTAGCCTTACCACTTGTTTGCTTGTACTTTAGAGGTTCTTTTAGAGCCAAAGCTAAAACAAAGCGAAGAATGTAAGCATAAAACGAGTGGGTGTTCAAGCAAAAGGCAAAGGAAATTAAAATACCTTGAGGAAACCGGGTAATAACCTCGACAGCCTCGTCATATTGTCCAAATTCAAAACGAGAGGCAAACCGACCGGCATAGGTAACTTCTTTGTTTTCATAAGTGTTAACATTGGTATGAAAATGAAATCTGTCTAAGAAAAGGAAGTTACCAGCTCTTGTCGGTTTCCCTGGAAATGGATCAGCTAAACCAAAATGTGCACAGGGTAAGGACACTGGTGCAGGACAAGGGGGTTTCACAAGTGATTGACCTGTTTCTTGTCGATGTTTCAGAGCCTTAATGCCCCAATAGTTCTCATGGCTTTCTTTTGATTTGGCAGTCATTTCCTTTATCTGTCGAACAATATGAAAAGGGTATCTAGGGTCCCATTTTATTTTGTAAAATTTCTCAATGCTGCGTATATCCTGTAAGTGCTCACCTTTGGTCTTAGTCGAAGGGTCATGTTCCTGCACAGAGGGATCAACAAGTCTGTTCATACATTCTTCAATGGATGGATGAAAGTGCTTGTAATATTCATTCCACCAAGTAATAAAATCTTGGGATACACCCAAGGTAGGGGTGAAAGGAGTGGAGTTGACACCAGACATCCGTAAATCATTTCTTCACTGTATGCCATCAATGGTTTCTTGCTTCAAGTCGATGCAATCGAGGAGTATGTCTTCTTTCTTGTAAAAGAATGGGCCTAGAATGGATTGCATGAAACCAATGTTGTTGGCAGAGGCATTGCGCAAACAGACAAAAGCGGCGTTGTATGTCGAACCGGGTAAACCTGCGGGGAATACTTGACGAGCGAGGAAACGGGTCCAGACTCTTGTACAATCTTTTGAAGTTGGATCAGAAGGGGCTATGAACCAAGCAGGCCCATACTTTCTGCTAACAAAGGGTTGAAAACGGATACCTGGGGTGCTTGAAGAAAGAGATTGAAAAAGGCTAAAGTAATACTTGAAGCTATCAAGTTCATTGTCGAATGACTTGGGAACGCGATACATGGCTGGGGTGCCATAGGTGTCGATGTCAAGATTAGGTGGTGCCATATTGACAGTGTGGCCGGGAAAGGTAGAATTTAACCATAACTGCATGAGCCACATTGGGCCTCCAATTCCACTTTTCTTTCCGCCTTCTTTCACCATGCCGTACAAGTTCGACATGCTAGAATAAAGGTTAGACAGAAGGAACGAGCCAAGGGCCCACCGTTTACCTTCGTGGAGAAGGTTTGCCAAATCAAGCAAGGTTTTCGACATTTGAACATTTTTGTTACACATAACAAAAGCGGATAGCCAGTGAAACAGGAAGGCTACATGTTCATCGTCAGAAACCTCAGGGTCACTTTGCATTCGATTCGAAACGTACTTCGAAAATGCAAGTGGTTCATTGCTGAAAACGTCAATGACGTTATCAGGCAAGGCAAGAGGGTGAATCATTTGGCCATCCGGTGGGAGGCCAGTGAGCGCAGTAACATCAAAGAGGGTTGGGCCCATCATTCCACAAGGGAAATGAAAATTGTTGGTAGTCTTGTTCCAAAAGAACACAGCAGCTCCCAACATTGCTGGGTCTAACCTAAATGTATGTTTGGAAAGTTGAATGAGGCTGTAAATACCTAATTTCTTCCAAATTTTACTTTTCTTAGCTTCGACCCTAGCAAGCCAAGCAGAATAACCAGTTACACTGAGTGGTGGAGTTCTGAAAAGCCTAAAGCTTTTTAAGAAATAATGAATATGCAAGGCAGGAGAAGCAGCAAGAATGTCAGTTTGACCTTCTTTATTTGGGAAGGAATCCCTAAAATTTTCAGGGAAGTTGGAAAGGGTCATCACTGGTCCTAAATAAGCCGCGGGGGGTTCCAAAATGTAAGAAGAGTCATTCGTATAGGGTATTATTACCTTAGATTTTTGCCATCAGGATTGCACCATGTTTTCCGAAGGGGCGTTGTAGTACCTTGAGTTGGGTTTGAAGAAGACACCATTGCGAAGTTGTTAAAGCTTTCAGGAAAAACTCAGAAGGGGAGAAAAGTGTTTTGAATGGGTTTTGCAGTTTACTTATAGCATAAGCTTGCGAGGTAAGCGTGCGAACGGAAGAGTAACCGCCTACTTTTGAAGTGATGATGGTCCTATTTTTTAGGGAAGTGGGAAGCGCAGACCTGTGATGGGACATTGCGAAAAGATAACCGTCGCGCGTGGAGTTAAGCAAAATTCTGGGTCTCTCCGTATGTTGGCGTCGACAACTCAGAATTTGGGGGGCATCTGTTGGGTGCCAAATTTCAAATTTGGGTTGATCGACAGAATGTTATGAATTCGACAAGTGAAGGTGTAAGAGACCAGAACAAGGGATGAAAATTGGCTAAGTTTGAAAGATCAAGTGATGGGACGGTTATTCGACGGAAAGCATGAAGCGTCGAAGATGTCAAAATGAGCATGGTCGAGACAGGCTTAGTTATTAAGAAAAGATCAATGTACAGCTCGACAGGAAGTGCTAATGTCGATTAGGTAGTTTTTAGCGAAAACTTAACTACCAACCCGTGTCCGTACACGTGTCAGGTTGGATGTTAGGTAGTTTTTTCATATTTTTCCTATAAATAGTAGTTTGTACGATGTAATTGAGGTTGGATACATGATCTGATTCCTAATATCTCGACGGCTAAAGAAGATTAACGGAAAACGATCATTGTATGCCTTCCAAACTCTACCTTTCTGCATTTTAATCAATTTCAGTCTATTTTCAGTTCTTTGCATTTTCGTTTATATCATTTACATTCCAGTCAATTTACATTTTCTTGCTTCGCATTTACATTCTTTAATTCCCTGTCATTTACTGTCTTCTACACTTTTACTTTCAAAGTCATTTACATGCTTTCCTTCTTAATTCATGTTCTTTACGCTTCTGTCATTTAAATTCATGCATTTACATGTTTTCATTTAAATTCATGCCTTTTTAACAGTGTTTCTTAAATTCTGTCAATTTACTTGTCTTCTTTTACATTTCTGCGTTAATTTCAATTGCATGTTGAGATTCAGTAATGCATGTCCTATGACTTTGCATTAGTGCATTCTTGTTTTAGATTTTTTCTTTAATTTGCTTGTAAACCAAGTTATTGGCTTTCGACAGCCAATCTTGTTTAGTTGAGTCTGTATTGCCATTTCGACAACAACTTGTTTGTTAGTTAGAATTCTCATATACAGATTTGGCATAAGACACAACAATTAATGGCTCTGAAGCCAAGAATGTTACAGAACTGATAACGCGTCGAGAAATTGACCGTTATTTTCAAAAACCGTTGTTTGCAAAACGAGATTACCACATAACTCGTCGATCTCGCAATCGTTTGAATTAATTATTTGTTACTTTGCTGAATTTGGTAGAAATACACTTAGAAACCAAATTTCCCAGTAAACAGGTGACTCTACAAGAATTTGAACCCGGGTTTTTCATGTTCTCCTCCTTAGGAGATAAGTTGCTTTCACTCGATCACACCTTGTTGGTTAATCCAATTCAATTTTAGAAACCGTGTAGTTTGCTTTTACAAATCGGAGATGTTTTTTGGTTGTAACAAGTCCAAAGTTAATGCTTCTCTGTAGTTTCTCCAATGTAGGAGCAGATATTTTAGCAATGATGTTGATAAAACTTTACTCTTCTTTACTACAATTAAGCGGTTATTACTTTTTTTTTACTAGATTAAGCGGTTATTACTTGAGGAATATTTCATAACATACCTTGAAATTTTGTTGGTCTTTCACAGCCAATCAAGTAAATTAACCTTGAGTAACAAGGCTTAATTTTGCACGGGACGGCTCAACATGTGTGTAGGCCTAAAACGAAATTTGGAATGAGGCTTTTTTAAAACTAACAACAGAAAAATTGGAGGCATTTTTAGGCCTAATTAATTTTTATAATATTAAACAATACAAAAATAAATATTAAATGTATTCACATGATTGATTATTTTTTTGAATTAATTAATAGCAAAAGTAGTGAGTGAAATTAATAGTATGAAGCCTAAAAAACAAATACTAATATAATTAATACTATTAGTTAAATTTAAAAAAAAAATTGGGGCCTAAATAAATTTAAGGCCTAAAGCGGTTACTTCACTTGCAATCCCTTGGAACGACCCCGATTTTGAAAACACTTTTTGTTCATGTTCTATAATGTATGTGAACCTAAAGAGCTGCTAATAAGCACAAAACTTCACAAGGTGAACCAAATCTTACGAGGAGAAAAGTGGGAGTTAAAAAATGAAGGGGTAAAAATTTAGAGCAAAAGATGAAAACAGATTCCCCGCAGTAACTGCGTCACGCAGTTATCGATATCGGTCGTCTGATCTCAAATAAGTGACAGAGATTATTTAAAACTAATTTGGTGAAAGTATAATGTGAATCCGATCTCAAATCAATGGTCGAGATTGTTTACTGCGTCTAACTGAGTGCTTCCATTACAACGGTGAATCCAGGTCTACAAATGATAGGCTAGCTTTTAGCTTACCTCAAGTTTTTTAGACTTCCATCAAGTTTAGAACTTAATTGATGAACAAGATTTAATGATTATAACAAGATTTAATGATTATAATGTATAGTACTATGGGTATTAGAAAGCAGAGTCTATGAAACCAAATTATTATTTTCCAATGGCTAAAATTCAGGTACATTGTTTTTCACACTGCTATCATCAAAGGGGTTATACATTTTTATCAAAGTTGAAATTCGTATTTCCCTTTCAGTAGGAGTATACAAAACTTAAAGGGAAAATGTGTTTTTTATATATTGCTTCCAAGCATTTGTCAAAGAAGCAGTGTATTTACAGCAATTACAGCTTGTATGATTGCGCATGAGGTTGCGATTAACCTGTTTTAACTGTTTCTAATTAAAGGGTAATTAACATAATGACACCTCGATCTTAGATGACATGGACTCAGATTATATCTTTGATGTTATTGGCTGCCTACTTTATATGACCAACAAGGTAAATTGCTGAATATATCTATTATGCTTGTCAAATCAGAATTTTCCACTTGAAGGAAAATTTTGACGTTATTCTCATACAGTTGTACACAAGTTAGAAATGCAGTTCAACTTTATGAATCTTATTTCTGAAGATATTTGTAGTAGAGAGAACTATCACTCTCTTCCTTCTATCAAGCATTCTTGTTCAAGTACTTGTTCAATGACAATATATAACTCATCATTAGAAATGATGAAGAGTAGCTTTCAGACTACAAAGCAATTCAATTATTCAACTCTCCTTTAGACTACATAATACAGATAGTTTGCTGTTCAATCACATACATTTTCCATTAACACATTAGAGACCCTGCTGTGAGAAACTATATCTCTCTGAATAAAACATCTGTGTTAATTTCTATCATTTTCTAAGAAAATGAAATTTAATCCACCACCCACAATGATTTAATACACATCAAAACTTCAGTTTAGATTAGACAACCAGATTACGATTTATAACTATGTTATGTCCTTTCCATTTTATCTTTTTTAAACAAAAAAAATTGGTGGCAAAGTGTATAACCACTCAGAGATACGGTACAACATTTAAAGATTGATCTCTTTAAAACACGTTTTTTTCCTATTCACAATATTCGAACTCGTGACATTGCTTTAAGGACCCAAGCCCGCAACCACTCAGAGCAATGTGTGTTGGTCCCATTTTTCATTTTATGCCCGTGATTCAGACAATACTTTTTTCCTATTATATCCTTGACCATTAATACGAGAGATAAAATGTATTTTTAGAGATAGAAAACCTAATTAACATGAGATATAAAGGGTATAATAGGAAATTATATAATAGTTTTTATGAAATCTAAAATATTAGTTGTATTTCTTAATTTTTGTCCCAAAACCTTAAATGCCAAACAAAATGGGAAAGAGGTAGTAACAAACAACAAAATTAGACTAACATTTTCTCTTTTGAGCATGTCAAACTATGTGGTGTAGATCTCCGTGAAAAATGTGGGGTAATAAAAGCTGTGGAAAATTCTAGAGGGTCTATGCTATGATGAATACTACCTCCATTTTATATTAAGTATCATTTAATATTTTTTCACACAGATTAAGAAAAGTAATAAATAATGAATAAAACAATTTTACTAAATTGCCTTGTTAACCATATGTGTATTAACCATTGTCATAAATGCATAATGGAGTATAATAGTTTGGGAGTGATGCACATAGTATTTATTTGAGGATAAAATAGGGAGGAAAAAAAATTAGTGTTACATTGAAAGAATACAACGACAGTTAATATGAAAATTTTTGAGCTCTCTACAATGACATTCAATTTGAAATGGAGGGAGTAGTTCAAGTTACCAATGTTGGAACCAAGACGAGTGATAAGTCTTGACTCTCAATAATTTTGACGATAACAAATATTGTCTACGTGAACAATTTATCTTAAAGTATCTAACATGTGCTTATGAAGTGTGCAAAACGTATTAAAATTGTATTGACACATTGTCTAATGGTCTAAAAAGAATCTCAGTATTCTTTAATTTAGTAGACAATCAATGCAAAGAAATCACACTACACATGTCTGAAGTTGGAAATTAAAGAGGACCTCTCAAGTTGTGATCAACTAAAACCAGACACATTAAGTGGAACTATATGTCTGGCTACGCGTTTTGTGAAGATCATTACATGTCTGCTTTCAAGAGGATCTGCACAAAGAATCTTTTAGTAGGTGCCTGCTTCTTTTAAATCAGAGTGTCTAATTCCAAGTAAGACAAGCAATGCATTTACTCTGTTTGACTCGGTACGAGGAATATTTGTTTACACAATCAACCTCGAAGTCTAAAGAGAATATGCAAGGGAAGGTCAAACGGTATTTAATTCAAATTTAGCCAGTTGGCAACAAATGGAAAACCGTTGGACACACAAAAGCAAATCGTACAAAAAAGACAATTATTTTTCCTAAAAGGTAGGATCTGTGGACAGTATTTGTCACCACTACTCAAAAGAAGACAAAGGCAACAGACAAATTCAAATTTTTCAAGCCTACATCACACCACGGTATTATAGCTAAGTCTCAAAAATCTTATCTCAGTGAAAGCTATAAATACCCCAAGATCTAAAGACAGAAACACAGAACTGTTCAATCAAGTGTCAAAGCTCTGCCTGTCTGAAATTCCAAATGAACTACTATTGCAAAATCCTTTTTGTTTGAAAGTTATTCTTTATGCTTATTTGTAAATCCTCTACCCGTTAGAGTTATATTTGATTTCAAAACTTCTTCATTGTAAAAGCCAAGAGAAGGCTTGTTCCTCAAAGGCTCGAACGTACTAAGTCGTTTTGAGAAGTTTTGAGTATAGCAAAGTTTGGCAGTAGTACACTTACAAGTGCTTTTGTAATCAATTTGATTATGGTGAAAAATCCTTTAGGAACGAAGGGACTGGACGTAGCTATCAGTTTGATATGAACCAGGATATATCGTTGTGTTTTTCTCTGCTCTCTGTCTGCCTGTTTTCCTTACCTGTCTGCTTTTAATCACCTGTCTAATTTTATACTACAAGCTTGTTTTTGAAACTAAGACTTCACTGTTTTCAAAAAGATTTTCTAAAACACAATTCAACCCCTTTCTTGTGTTTTACTTGATTTACTTCAATTGGCATCAGAACTTGGCATCTGGGTTGAATACTTAACAATGTGAGAAGAAGAAAAAAAAAATTTATCATGGAAAACAAAGGCATGCATGTTCATCGCCCCCCTCTATTCACTGAAGTCAATTTTGACTATTGGAAGGACAAAATCAAAACCTTTTCTGAATCCAACCAACAGCGACACTCTGTTTACCAGAGCATTCATCTACCAGAGCATGGTTATATGATGCTGACATCATCTTGCTCTCACCAGATGATTCACACCAAATTTAGCTCGATCTTACCAGACGGTAAGTAGCGCACATAGCCAAACCTTTCTGAGACAAATCCATCTGATGAATAATAGTGAATTCTCACTAGATTTTGCACACTAGAGAATGCATCAGAGGATAAATTGTTCTTATACATTATTTGTTATCATCAAAACAATTAAGGGTCATTGTTTCTAAATCCATTTGATTCTAACAATCTCTCCCTTTTTATGATGACAAATACATGGATTGATGAACCATTTTCCTATTAGAAAAATATTTTATATAAAAGATTTCAAGGGGCTCCCCCTGAATTAAGTGCATAAAAAATATTTTCCAAGTACATTGACACATCAGATGCATGTTCATATTCAATTACTTGTATGACTTATCAGAGTTTAAATGCAGATGCATAGTGTTCATTTCCTTTTTAACACGTGATTGATATATTGTGTTCATCAATTACTCTCCATATTCTTCTCCCCCTTCTGTCATTAGACAAAAAAGTTAAAGAAAAAGGAACATCATAGTCAAAACAGAGTTAAGAAAGATAAATGTTAAAACAGAGTAAGCATAGAAAGTAACTTTGTCATAGAATTAAAATAGTAACAAAGTACAAAGGAAAAGTTTTTAACAATCAAAAGAAAACACAACAGTACTGGGCTAAAAGCAAAAAAATGGTGTAGTCCTAAGGTTTTCTAGGGCTTTGACACTTTGTCAAGTAGCAACTTTAGCATTGCCTCAATATTCTTCTGGGATTCAGTAAGTTCATCTTGTCTTTTACTTGAGGAAACCATGAACTGCTTGAACTCCTTGATGTCCTCAACTAGCCTCTCAAACATATGCTTTGAAACCTCAATGCAGGCTGATTGACTTGATTGAGCAGAGGAAGGAGAGAGTGCAACCATAGCCGATGCAGAGGGAGCAGGTGCAGGAGAAGATATAACCCTAATAGCAGGTGCAGGTTCTGGTTTCCAAATTGTAGGAGGTGGAGGTGCAGACCTTTTCCAAGCAGAGGTGGCCAAGAGTTGTAGAGAGATTGCAGAGAGCGAGCAAAGTTCACGAATGAGGGTTAGGGTTTAAGAGTGTGATTCTCAGAGAGAGAGTGGGTAGTGGGTGGGTGAGTGAGTGAGTGAGTGAGTGAGTGAGGGTATAAAACGTGAAAGGTTTTGAATATGAACTGCCTTCATCAGTTTTTCAGAGTTAAAAATTAAAAAGAAATTAAAAAAAAATCTTTTCAAAAACAAAATGTGTCAAACACATTTGCAAGGGGCAGTAAAACTGTCATCGGGCAGTTAAAATCATGACTCAGTAGAAGAGCAATTCACAGCCACTAATATATCAACCATTCTCAAATAGACACGTGTACACCAATATTCCCAGAGGGAACAAGATGATAGATGCACCAGACGCATGTATGTATGATCAGAGTGTCAAATGCTTGTGTGTTATCAGATGATAGAAATAATCAGAGGCAACATAATCACCAGACGCAACATATTATCAGAGGCAAGTACATCAGAGGCAAATCTATTCAATTTAAACAGTCATTGTTTTATAAGGTGAAAATTCAAATTTTTCCTTATAAAGTTGAATCTATCTTTAGGAAGAGGTTTTGTAAAGATATCTGCTCATTGATGGTCAGTATCTATAAATTTAATTTCAAGTATCCCTTTCTGAACATAGTCTCTAATGAAATTATGTTTAATTTCAATATGTTTGGCTCTGGAATGTGAAATGGGATTTTTAGTAAGACATATGGCAGATGTATTATTACAGAAGATAGGAATGTTACACTCATTTATCTGATAGTCCTCAAGCTGATACTTCATCCATAGAAGTTGAGAGCTATAACTTACACCAATGCATCCTACTTGTGCTATTGTGCTTTGTCTTTTGGTGGACCATGAGATTAGGTTGGCTCCCAGAAATTGACAACCACCACTGGTGCTTTTTCTTTCAACTCTATCTCCAACAAAGGCAACATCACAGAAACCTACTAACTTAAAATCATTTGATTTCTTATACAACAAACCAATATTAGTAGTTCCTTTAAGATACCTAAAGATTCTCTTAACCGTAGTTAAATGAGATTCTTTAGGATCAGATTGGAATCTAGCACATAAACAGACATTAAACATTATATCAGGTCTTGAGGCAGTGAGATAAAGGAGTGAACCAATCATACCTCTATATACCTTTTGGTCTACATTTTTACTAGATTCATCTTTGCTGAGAGCACAAGTAGGATGCATTGGTGTGCTTATTAGTTTGCTCTCCTCCAGCTTGAACTTCTTCAGGAGTTCTTTTACATATTTTGTCTGATGGATATGGATTCCATCTTGCCATTGTTTGATTTGAATAACTAGGAAGAACTTCAATTCTCCTATCATACTCATTTCAAACTCATTCTGCATGAGCTTAGAGAATTCTTTGCAAAGATATTCATTAGTAGCACCAAAAATAATATCATCTACATATATATGTACTAATATAAAATGCTTTTTAGATTATTTTCTAAAGAGGGTTGTATCCACCTGTCCTCTTTCAAAACCATTTGACATTAAAAAGGAACTCAGTCTGTCGTACCAAGCTCTTGGAGCTTGTTTAAGACCATACAGAGCCTATTTAAGCTTGCAGACATGTTCTAAAAAAGCTACATCTTCAAAACCAGGTGGTTGTTTAACAAAAACTTCCCCACTTATAAAACCATTTAAAAATGTACTTTTCACATTCATCTGATATAAAGTAATGTCATGATGTGCAACAAATGATAAGAAAATCATAATAACTTCTAATCTAGCTACAAGAGCAAAAGTTTCAGTGTAATCTATACCTTCCTCTTGTGAGTACCCTTGAGCTACTAAAAGAGCTTTATTTCTTACCATCTTCATCAAGTTTGTTTCTGAAAACCCACTTGGTTCCAATGGCTTGTTTATCCTCTGGTGGGGGTATGAGCTTCCACACATCATTCCTCTGAAATTGAGTCAGCTCCTCTTGCATAGCATGTATCCATCCATCGTCTGTTAGAGCTTCATCAACGATCTTAGGTTCAATCTCTGACAGTAGTGCAAGATCAGATTATTCTCTAAATGATGATTTGGTTCTAACTCTATCACTCGGTTCACCGATGATCTGCTTCTCTAGGTGATGAGTCTTGAACTTCCATCCCCTTCTTAGTTCTGCTTGAGTCTGGTCACCAGACACAGGACCAGAGGCATTATCAGAGTTGTCAACAGATGCATCAGCTTCTGTTCTATCATTGATCTGCATATCTACGAATAGCTAATCTAGCTCTGACATTTCAGTGTCAGGCTTCTTGTCATCAAATCTTACATGCATTGATTCTTCAACAATCACAGTTTCTTTGTTGTATACTCTGTAGGCTTTAGAGCGTTCAGAGTACTCCAAAAAGATACCTTTCTGAGCTTTAGAATCAAATTTTCCCTGTCCTTTATATTGAGAACAAAGCAGTCACATCCAAATTGATGAAAGTATGAAATATTGGTTTTTCTTCCTTTCCACAATTCATAAGGAGTCTTATTCAAAATAGGTCTAATGTAGATTCTATTTTGAATGTAACATGCAGTGTTTACTGCTTCTGCCCAGAAGTGCTTAGCAATTTTTGTTTCATATATCATGGTTCTGGCTATCTCTTGAAGAGGTCTGTTTTTCCTTTCTATAACACCATTTTGTTGTAGTGTTCTAGGAGAACAAAAATTGTGAGAAATTCCATATTCTTCGCAAAAGTTTTGAAAGAGTTCATTTTCAAATTCACCACCATAATCACTTTTTATTATAGTAATACAAAAGCCTTTTTCATTTTGTACTTATTTGCAGAAGACAGAAAACATCTTAAAAGACCCATCCTTGTGTGCAAGGATTTTTACCCATGTCCATCTGGTATAGTCATCAACAATAACAAGTCCATATTTCTTTCCAGACAGAGAGGCAGTTTTAGTTAGGCTAAATAAAATCCAGATGCAAAAGTTCAAGTGATCCTGAAGTGGAAACAATATTTTTAGATTGAAAAGAAGTTTTTGTTTGTTTCTCTTTTTGACAAGCTTCACAAAGACCATCAGACTGATACTTGAGATTTGGTAAGTCTTTAACAAGTTCCTTCTTGTTAAGCTTTGAGATTAATCTCAAGCTGGCATGACCCAATCTCTTGTGCCAAGTCCACTGTTCTTCATCAACTGACAAAAAGCACTTGACATTTTGTTTGGCCAACTCAGAAAGTTTGATTTTATAAGTGTTGTTTTTCCACTTTGCCTTACACTATGTTTGGTTTATAAAAGAAAAATAGAGGAAAGAAAATAAAAGGAATGAAAGTGAGAAGAAGAGAAAAAGAATAGAAAATGAGATGATAGTTTAGTGGTTTGGTTGGAGGAAAAAGTGAGAGGAAAGAAAAGAACATATTTGTAAAATGACATAAATATCCCTAAATTAAAATGAGATATAATAAAAAGAATCAAAATATTAAAAAATAATTCATCAAAATTCAATATATATATTTAAAATATTTATTGTATCTATTAAAATAAAAAAATGTGTGAACATAATATAACTATGATTATTAAAGTCTGTTGATATAAATATTTATTTTATCTATTAAAGTTTAATACTATAAACAATATTTAAATAAATGAAAATATAACTACTAATATAAATAGAAAAGTGTGATGATTACAGTATTTTTCAAGTTTTTTATATATTTAACATGTTTTAGTTATTATTTTCATATTAAAAAAAATTACAAAATCATAAGAAAGAAAAACACGTCGAAGGAATTTTATAAATAAGGGCATTGTTGTAATTTGGTTTCCATTTCATGATGTCTCTGCTTTTCTTCCCGTTTTGGGGAGAGAGATTTTGCATCGGTTTTCGTGATAGGCTTCCTTCCTTCTCTTTTCACTAATGAACCAAGTGATGGAAAAGTTTTTGATATATGTGTTTTCTTTCCTTCTCCAATCTTTTCCTTTGATCCAAACACACGCTTAAAGAAAACAGAGCTATCTTTCTTGCTTTTGACTATACAGACATTATAACTAAAACCAACATCATAACCACTATCACATAATTGACTTATGCTAAGTATGTTATGCTTAAGGCCATCAACAAGTAAAACATTATCAATAGAGGGTAAAGATTTCTCACCAACCCGACCAATGCCAATGATTTTTCCTTTCTGGTTTCCACCGAAACCAACTGTTCCACTTTCTTTATATTGCAGTTCTTGGAACATAAACCTTTCTCCCGTCATGTGTCGTGAGCACCCACTGTCTAAGTACTAAGACTGGTGTCTCAACTCTGTTGCTAAGCAAATCTGTAACATACACAATCTTATCCTTAGGTACCCAAATCTTTTTGGGTCCTTTCTTGTTAGTTCTAGAAGGGAGCTTGTCCTTCTTGTTTTTCAAAGCATAACAAGTTCTTCTTATGTGACCATACTTGTTACAGTATGTACACAGCAGACTGTCACTATGATTGTTGGTCTCATCAGATATTAAATTAGAGTTTTGAAAAATGGGTTCATCTGATTTGTAACCAAGACTTTTCTTGCCATTTTGGCTGACACCCTAGATCATAGAGGCTTGTTTGCTGCGTGTCACACATTCAGTAAGAAATCTTTGAAATCCCTCTTCATACTTAGAGGAGTTACATTCAAGTTTTTCTTCTGTCTTAGAGCTTGCATTCACCAGACGGTGATTTTCAGCTTCTCATTCTTTTCATTGAGCGTTAAAAACTATTTTGATAGTTTTGATAATTTTCTTTTTAACACTTTGTACTCAATGGAGAGTTTGGAAGACTCATCTAAGAGTTCATCGAAAGCTTTTTGTAAATCAGAGGATGTGCTAGAATTTACCTCTTCTTCACTGTCTGATCCAATGGTAGCCATCAGAGCCATGTTCGCATGTTCCTCATCATCATCAGACGATGATGAATCAGAGTCATCCCATATTGCCATGAGACTCTTCTTCTTGCCTTTGAAACCACATCTCTTTGGTTTCTCTCTGTCGAGTAGTGGACATTTTGACTTGAAATGTCCTGGCTTTTTGCACTCGTAGCAAACCACATGGCTCTTGTCTTTGTTCTCCTTCTTTTCCTTTGTATCCTTCTTCTGAAATTGCTTCTTGAGCCTTCCTTTCTTTCTCCACAAACGTTGAATCTTTCTTGAGATAAAAGAAAGTTCATCGTCTGTTCCATCACTGCTCTCACCAGACAATCCTTCGTCTGATTCTTCTTCTGCTTACCTAGCCTTGGAGGAGGAAGCTTTGTTATTAGATTTCAAAGATATAGACTTTGATTTCTTGGGAGGTTCTTCTTCATTCAACTCTAACTCATGAGCTCTCAAGAAACTGAGTAAATCTTCCAGATGCAAGGCATTGAGGTCTTTGGCTTCTTGTATAGTCGTGACCTTGGGTCTCCATTGTTTGGGCAGGCTTCTCAATATCTTCTTTACATGATCAGCAGTTGTGTAGCTCTTATTGAGAACTTTTAGACCATAAACCAATGTTCGAAATCTCCCAAACATTGTTTCAATGTCTTCTCCCTCTTCCATCTTAAAGAGTTCATATTGTCTAATAAGAATGTTAGCTTTTGTTTCTCTCACTTGGGCAGTACCCTCATAGGCCAGAGCCAATGAGTCCCAAATATCTTTAGCAGTAGCATTCTTCCCACACTTCTCATATTCTTTTTCAGAAGTAGCACAGATAAGGAAATATCTTGCCTTCTGATTGAGTTGATATTCTTTCTTTTTGTTAGCGTTCCACTTATCCCTAGGTATGGGAACATCCTTATCATCAACCGGTTCAGTATATGATTTCTCAATCATATCCCAGAGTTCAAGTTGTTGTGACTCAAAAAAGGTTTTAGCTTTATCTTTCCAATAGTCGTAGTTTATTCTAGTGAACAAAGAAGGACGGTTAACAAGACCACCAGCTTCATTGCTTGCTATAGATAAAGTATAGGATCTTTTCCTCTCATACTAGTTAAGTGTTCAACCAAGAGGCCGAGCTCTAGTACCAATTGAACGTGATCAAAGACACAAGAAATGCGGGTTTGAATTGGGTTTTAGAAATCTTTTTAAAATACTTGTGATTTTGAAAACTTTTTTCAAAAAAACTCTTAAACAGAAATAACTTTAAGAAGCAGTAAAGATAAGAGAATATTCAAGACACAATGATTTATATTAATTCACTTCCACCTGGTAGCTACGTCTAGTCTCTTCACCACTCTGAAAGATTTTTCCACTATAATCAACTGATTACAAACTCAAGAGTATATTACTGCCAAACTTGGCTATACTCTCAACTTCTCAGAACGACTTAGTACGATCAAGCCTCTGAGGAAATACAGTCACTACTGGACTAAATACAAGTGTGTTCAAAAATGATTTTGAAATACTCTAAGCAAACTCTCAACACGAGAGGATAATAGTGTAAGCTTAAGCACACAAAAACTTTCTCAAAGAAAGAATAAAAACTTTGAAGTGCAGTTCTTTTGGTCTCAGAATGTTAGGAATGATTTCTTGGTTGCTCACTTGTCTAACCTTCTTCACTGTTTTGAAGATGATATATATAGCAAGATATTCCAAATAAAGCCGTTGTGACCTAAGTTGGTCCTTCACCAGCAGTTAAAAATTCAGATTCACTTTTTGTGGCTTTTTGTGCGACGTGTCGTTCTCATCTTTCCATTCCATACACTAACACAGCTGTCAATGATAAATTTGTCCTTTGGCGATCCTTTTTGAAAATGAAATCCTTTCTAGGCAAGACAGATTGAATGAAATATCCGTAGACATTCTATTCCGCCTTCGATTTCTCGTACATTAAAAAGCCATCAATGAAGATCCTTAAATGCTTAAGATAGACTTGAATGCTTCGCTCAGTCTGGTTGGATTCCAGAGGCACATTTCTACTAGACGATCTTTGACACCGGCGACACTCTGTTTACCAGGAAAAGTAGAAAGAACTGAGATAAGGTTCTACTAGAGCATTCGTCTACCAAAGCATGGTTATAAGACGCTGACATCATCTTGCTCTTACTAGACGATTCACACCAAATTTAGCTCGATCTTACCAGACGGCAAGTAGCGCACATAGCCAGACCTTTCTGAGACAGATCCATCTGACGAATAATAGTGAATTCTCACTAGATTCTGCACACTAGAAAATGCATCAGAGGATAAATTGTTCTTATACATTATTTGTTATCATCAAAACAATTAAGGATCATTGTTTCTGAATCCACTTGATTCCAACACCTATAGGCGACTATGGTTGCGGAAAGCCAGTGGGGTAGCGGTGGACCTGTGATGGTCGTAGAAATCTCACAAGAGATAGATAGAGGGAGAATCATCAGAGAAGGAAGAGTTACCAGCAGAGGGGGATTTGCAGCGATGAGGGGTTCAACAGTGCCTTCAGGGGGTTACCATTGCGATGATCATAGAGAAAGGTCCGTAGAAGACATCACGCCACCACCAACGAGGAGAAAGGGCATCGAAGTATTAGTGACAACAATGCAATGTCATGCTGGCGCGATGGCAGTCTGTATTGGCTCTTTCACCATCGCTCTTCTTCCCATAACAACACTACACCTAAAATATTGTGTACTCCCTGCAAGCGACTATATATTCCCTCTTCACTCTCGTTGCCTTCCCCCCATCGCTTGCAAGCACTTTGCAAAAAACCTCGGGATGATCCCCCGACAGCATAGCATTTGGCATGGTCGGTGAGGCTGCAATGGCTGAAGACGACATAACCCTTTTTTTACTCTCTTTGTCTTCTCCCTACAGATCGCATAATTTGTGTATGCGTTAACAAACCTTTTTTTCAGCCTGGTAACGTTAACACTATTAGGCTACATTGAATAAATAGTATGTTAGATAAGATAATATATTAGTACTGAGGGTAGTTTAGACTTTTGTATCTTTAGTATTCATACTTTTCTATTGCCTTGTATTGTTATGACTTTGAGCATTCTAAATCTATTGGAACCCTAGCCTCTTTTCTCCTCTTCTCTTCTCTATGGATTCCTATTATTTACATAATGCAGGTGTTTAGTTTTTAGTGGAGAGCGGTAAGACCCGTATCTATGATACTGAATCTAAGTTTTGTCCAATCTTAGATCCTTATTGATTTTCTTGAAATTATTAACCTTTAAATAATGTTATTTGTCTTAAAAGTTTCCCATGCATGTAGGGATGGCAATGGGTACCCTCTGGATAGGGCACTATAGTGCCCGTCCCCGTACCCGCGTTTGAAAAAAAATGCCCGTACCCAGGCCCGTAACCGTATGGGCAACAACTTTACTACCTGTACCCGTACCCTCTGGGTACCTAAGTACATGTACCCGCGCCCGTTACCGCAATTTAACTATATAAAAAATAACATAAAGAATATTATAACAGCTAGAAAACGAACCAAAGATATTTTAAATATGCTCATAAAACATTACAAATCAAAGTATTTAACTAAATAAAAACATAAAAAACAAGTAAATATCACAATAAACTTTCATAACAACAAATTCATAAACTTATATATTTAATTACGGATTAAAATAGACATTTTTTCATAAAATTCATAAACAACAAACTAATAAAATAGACACCCTTTTTTACGGATAAAAAAGGACACCTTAACTTGATTAAAAATGTCTATATAATTACATATATATATATATATATATATATATATATATATATATATATATATATATGCGGGTGCGAAGCGGGGTGGGCACTAAAGTACCCGTACCCGCACCCATGCCCACTAAGATTTACGGGTAATTACTCAGTCCTGAGCCCATACCCATAAAGCGGGTTTTTACCCTACTCGTTGCGGGTATTTTTTGCGGGTACCCAGTGGGTTTGAGTCCAATTGCCATCCCTACATGCATGAAACATGTGAACTAATTAAGTATTATGTGTACGAGCTAATTATGAAATTATATTTTTGTTTGAACATTTTTTTAAGTTGTCATTTTTAATTGATAAAAAATATTAAAACACACACACACATATATATATTTGAAGAATTATATATTTATTTTTAAAATTTAATTAAAAGATTTATTCTTAAAAAATGTTATAAAAAAGGGCCCTAAATCTTCAATGCTTAACTTAAATTTACTTGTTCAGGGAAACAATGTAGGTCCATTAAGTAAACACAATTATAGCATGCATAGCCAACTTATTCAAAGGAAGTGCAAATTATTTTGGTCCTGTGATATTTTTTTCCTGTTTTAGCCTTTATAGTATATTTTTTTCGTCTTAGTCCTAGTAATAGCATCATACAAAGACTAATTAAACACATACCAAATATTACATGAATTTTACATGGACTAAAACAAAACAGCAAAACCAAAATAAAACAAAAAGAAATTATCGGGCCACTTTGAAACAAACAAAAAAACATGGGCCAAAACATTTTTTTTGACAGAAGGGGCCAAAACATAAAATTGGATATATTACATAAACCAAAATCATATTAAAGACAAATATAAATATATATTTCCAACAAATAAAGCATACAACAAGTAACAAATTTAAATTATGACAGCAGTAACTACAAACATTACACCAAGACTTTCTTTTACCAATAATTCAGTCACCATTAAAAAAAAGCTATCATGATACAATTTAGACATAACCATCAAAATAAAGGCAATTCAACAAGAAAAGCTAAAATCACTACTAGAAAAAGTTGAAATAACCATGAAAATTTAGAAATGAAAAAGACAAAATATGTCTCTAATTCCGTCTCTAAGTGTTAGTAATGCCAAATTTAAAAACTAATTTCATTCTTTTTTCATCGGTATATTAACTTTTTCTAGTATTGAATATACAAGTGGCAATCCACAAAAATTGAGTATATAATAAAAGTTCGGTTTGATTCAATTTCAAGTCAATCAGGTCATATTTATCCCAACTTGCAACTCGAATTGAACCCACAGAGTCAGAAAAATATAAGCTAAATTAATTAAATAAATAATTTAGCCAACCCATTTTTTTTCCACATTATATCGATTTGGGTTAACTCGGTCAACCCAAAACTATAGCAAACCACAAAGGCAAAGCCTATTCAATGGAAGTGGGAATTGTAAATCGTGCAACATCTAAAAGAGAAAAAGAAATAGAACAAAACAAAACGCTAGATCCTTATTGATTTCCTTGAAATAATTGATCTTAAATAATGTTATTTGTCTTAAAAGTTTCCCATGCATGAAACGTGTGGACAAATTAAGTACTGTACGTATGTGCTAATAATGATAAAAGTTAATATTTTTAATTTATGAAATATATATAAATTGGATATTTTTATAAAAAACTTGAAAATTGAAAATTGAAAATTTTTTTCTTTAAAAATATTATAAGAAAGGGCCATAAATCTTCAATGGTTAACTTAAATTTTATTGATCATGGAGACAATGTTGGCCCATTACGTAAACGTACAATTATAGAATGTATAAATTGTGTTGACCAAAAAAAAAAAGAATGTATAAATTGTCAATCATGCAACATCCAACAGAGAAAAAGAAATAGAAAAAAACAAAACGTTGGTGATTCTTATTGATTTCCTTGAAATGATTGATATTTGAATAATGTGATTTGTCTTAAAAGTTTGCCATGCATGAAACGTGTGAACTAATTAAGCACTATCACTATAATATGTGTACAGGCTATTAGCAGCCAATCATTTTAGGATCTTACCTACTCCCTCAGTTGCATATTATTTGTGATATTTAAAATATTTTATTGTCTCGAATTATTTATAACTTCATAATATCAAGAGATATTTTTTCTGTTTTCATATATAAGCAACAAAATATTTTTTGGGTTCATTGAATAACTCATGTATTTGGTTAATGAACTCATGTATTTAGTATATAACCAAATACATGAGTTATTCAATGAACCAAAAAAGTGTTTTGTTGCTTATATATGAAAACGGAGGGAGTATTAATTACTTATTTTTTAATAATACTCTTATTCATTTGTACTTCAACTAACCAATATTAATTAGTTCTCCTACCTAACTACAACTGCACTACTAACCATTCCAATTAATAAGGGTATTTTAGTCAAGAAAGATTATTTTACCATTAAAATTAGTATAATCAATCATTTTCTTAAGAAATATGCATAATCTTAAACGTCAAACAATATGAGACGGGGGAGTAATTATACTAAAATAAAATAAAATAATACCGGATGGGTATACTTTATCGTCACCCAAAGATAACATAGATGAAAAAAAAACAAGTATAACTTACAACCTACTCAAAGCATTATATATGTGGTTTGTTAATGGGGAAATAATTAAATAATAAAAATTTTGAAACTTTCATTCTATTCGTTTAATTAGTATTCCTTCCGAAACCATTTATAAGGCAAAAAGTCATTTCCAGATTCGTTAAAAAATGTATGTATCTGGTCTAATTTTTGGACCAGATACATACATTTTTTAACGAATCTGGAAATAATTTTTTACCTTATAAATGGTTCCGCATGGAGTATATGATTTAATTCTCTCTTTATTACCTCACACGAAATGAATGCAAATTAAAACTGTCGGTCATATCGGTTCTTATCAAAAAAAATATATATAAAAAAAAATAATAATAATAATAATAATAATAATAATAAAACTGTCGGTGCTGCAGTATTCAGAAAATACTAATGAATTGAGTTGAGATGGTAACTGTTTTCATGTTTCCTTAGCTTCGAATTGAGGCATGCCTAGCTAGTGTGATTGTGGGGGCTCCAACTTCCTAGCCATAGCTTAGCCCACAGGCTTAAAAGTTGAGTCTTTGGTTAGCTCTTGCTCAAAGTCTACTAGCTACCACTTGGCTCGTGACACTTGAAGGTTGAAGCAACTTTCTTGGGGGACGTTTAAAAAAGATTTTGGTACTTCAATGTCTTATTCAACGTGCACCTTTTGAATAGTAATCTTACAATTAGAGTATGTTTGTTTGAGATTTTCACCCCTAAAATAAAATGGCGTTCAAAAGTTCCTTTGAGTAAAATCTATGAACACCCAGCTTCTAAAATGATCTAACATTATGCTTCGGGACTCGTCATTTCAGATTTTACGGAGGAAACAATCTGAACCAAACATGCTATTAGTCATCTAGTCAAATGAATTCTGAAAATTGACATTCTTTCTACTTTAAATATAATATGCTTTTCGTTCATGTAAATATAGGGGTTTTGTTTTTCGTCTTGCAATTTTTTTTTGTTTTTTTGTTTCTACAATATAACAATTTTTCCTTTTCATTCTTGATGTTTTGTTTTAGACCCTGTAATTTATTTTCATATATATATATATATATATATATATTACAAGGACGAAAAGCAAAAAAACATTGCAAGACCAAAAACAAGGTTAAGAAAATTGTAAGGACGAAAAACAAAAAAACTCCATATTTACAGGGACGAAAAACATATTTAAGCCTCCTTTCTATTCAAATTTTACTTCTTCATAATCTATTAACTTGAGCACATTATTCTTAATCTAATAGTATTTAGTATTTTTTTTTCTTGTCACAATTCTGAGAATTTATAAATTTATACACATCAAGATGTGTTTTGGGAAAAAAAAAAAGAATAATCTTCTAATTATGTGCAATGTCTAAAATCACTTGGTGTTTGTTTAAAGTTTGAAAAAAAGTGATTTTAAAATTGTATAAAAAAGTGACCATTTTTGTTTGACTGTAACTATAAAAAGCACTTTTTTAAAACATTAGTCATTGTTGTTGCTTTTTCCAAAAAAAAAAAAACTTTTTAAAAAAACATTTTTGAAACTTTTTAATATTTTTGCTTAAGCTTTACAAAAAGAAAAAATTAAAACAAAATAAATTTCTTATTATTTTGAGAAGTTACTTTGAGTAACTTTAAAAAAAGATAAAATTATAATTATTTTTAAAATAAAATATATCTTCAAATTATAATCAAACAAAAAAAAATTCTCCTTTACATAAAACCTATAAAAAATGTGCTTGTATTTGTGTGTGTGTATACACATAAAAAGAGAGAGAGAGAGAGGAGACCTATTCGAGATCTTTTTTACATGCAAATAAGAAGAATTAATGTTGATCATTAGATCGAACAATGAATGGTTAAAATCAAAACATAAAATCACGTGTAAATAGTCTCCCAAGTGCAGCTCAAGTGGTTGAACTAAGACATCATAAGGGGTTTGTGTGGGAGGTCTATGGTTCGAACCCTAACAGCTAACATAACAAATACTAACAACCAAGAACGGAGCGAGGCTTCCAAGTCTGAAAGGGCCACAAAGAGCAATAAAAGAACATGCAACACACATAATAGGAGTAGAAAGAGCAAGAAAGGAAGAAGAAAGGCAATTATATCTATTTAGTGACTTGTGACTGCATTTTTTTTTTTGTGTGGGATTTAATGGAAGCATTTTCATATTCAAATACTTCAACCTTCACCACTTATTTCAACCTTGTCATTTTGATTGGTTAAAAATTCACGCAGTGAAATACTTGTAGTCAATTTAGTTTGATGTTACCATATTCTTTAAGACGGATTTCACGGGTCTATATTTTTCAATTGGCTACATTATATTTTTAACCACTTAAGTTTATTTTAGGTTTCAGTTTGGTCCATTATGTATTAAAAATTCAGAATCAGTCCCTTTTTTTTTGTTTCAAACTGGTCCCTTATGTTACAAAAATTATATCAATGTGGTCCCCTTTTTGTCCTTTTTTTGGCCAAAAAATAGATCATATGTGTATAATTTTTGTAACATAAGGGACCTCTTCGAAACAAAAAAAAACAAGAGGGACCACATTGGTTTAACTTTTACACGTAAGGGACCAATTCGAAACTTTTAATACATAAGAAATAAACTTAAGGACAAAATATTTAATTTAACCTTTTAAGTTACAGTAAAGTTTAAAAGCTAACAAAGGAAAACATAGATTAGTTAATATATAGAGACCAGGAAAAAAAAAAAAAAAAAAACAACGTCAAATTTTTCTTTATGTATTCTAACGATGTTAGCCATCCAACCAGGGGCCCAAGCCCCTAAGGCACAAAGATGCCTCCGTCCCTGCTAACGACTGACATTTGTCGGTAAAAAAATTCACCTGAAAATTAACTTTCAATATTCACCATCTATTGGTCATGTCACCACGATTTACTCCTTCAATTCTCTCTCTCTCTCTCTCTCTGTGGGGGGGGGTGTGTTGTAATGCATGAGGGCTGTCCCCTCCGGCTCCACCATTGGTTTTAATCATATCGGCTGTGATCAACTGTATGATGTATTGATGTTTCAGTAAGAAAACCAAGGCTAATTAATGGATTAAGAATACAAATGGGTGATTTGAATTGGATTATGTAAATTCATTTGTCCCAATGGGGAGGTCGTGTGAATAAATGAAAGACCATCAAAACGGGATTCCAAAAAACATGCATGCAGTGCAGACCAAAACCCTGGTCCATACAAAACTAAAAGAGAGAGGAAAAGAGAAAAGTAGAGTTGTGAATACTCATAATGGCTATAACTTCTACTTTTATCAATGGGTTTACAATTTGATAAAAGATAAACGTAAAGATAAAAGAGTCCAGGTGGAAC
Organism: Calophaca sinica; assembly: GCA_037113605.1. NCBI lineage: Eukaryota > Viridiplantae > Streptophyta > Magnoliopsida > Fabales > Fabaceae > Calophaca > Calophaca sinica. The sequence continues at coordinate 105,739,404 of CM073735.1, read as the reverse complement.
TATTGAAGTCCAAACTTGAAAGTTGACAGATTTCAAAGCATTGATGATTTTACATGGTCACGTGTGTCTCCTAGCAAGCAAACCATCACTATCCCCCAAATCATGGTTTCCCTTTGCCTACGTGAAACATTTTCATCTATAAAAGCCCCCCCATTAACCAAACACATTTCCCCACCTATAAAAACCTCTTCTTTTTTCATTCTCACCTATTACCTACATATCCCTTGCCTTTCTTTTCTACCACACTATCCACCATATTTGTCCAACAAGCATGGTTTCTGAGACAAACCAATCCAAGAATGTGTGTGTAATTGGAGCAGGACCATCAGGGCTTGTAGCAGCAAGGGAGTTGAGAAAAGAAGGCCATGAAGTGGTTGTTTTAGAGCAGAATCATGATGTTGGAGGGCAATGGTTATATGAACCAAGTGTAGAAGGGGAAGATCCTTTAGGAAGAAACCCTTTTCTAAAGGTGCATAGCAGTATCTATGACTCTTTAAGGTTGCAATCTCCAAGGGAGACCATGGGGTTCACAGATTTTCCATTTTTGGTCAAGAAAGGTAGAGACATGAGGAGGTTTCCTAGCCATGCAGAACTACTTATGTACTTAAAGGATTTTTGTGAATGGTTTGGGTTGAGAGAGATGATAAGGTTCAATACAAGGGTGGATTATGTGGGAATGTTGAATTATGGTGCATGTAGTAATGATTTGAAGTGGGTTGTTAGAAGCTTGGAGAAGAAGAGTGAGAAGGTGGTGGAAGAGGTGTTTGATGCAGTGGTTGTGGCCAATGGTCATTACTCTAAACCAAGATTGCCCTCCATTAAAGGTACTTAAATGCCAACTAATATCTGAATCTAACTCTGACTCACCTCACACACACAATAGGATTCCGAAAGGGAGAAGTTATTTTAGGCCCCTTGAATCTACTCATCCATCTATTTCATGCCATAGATAAAAATATGATTATGTAGATAATTATATATTGGATGCTCATGCATAATATATTCTTGTTCCTGTCTTTCTGATGCTCAGGAATGGATACATGGAAAAGGAAACAAATGCATAGTCACATTTACAGGACACCAGAACCATTCCGCAATGAGGTACATTACCTAATTAATCTCTCTTTTATTTTTTTAATTAAATCGAAGAGAGTGAGACTTATATGGCCATACAAGTTCTGTAAAGGGTTGAGAAGCAGGCAGGCACATATGCATTAGTTAAACGGAGAAATATTGTTTAGCTTTCACATTTCAAACTTATTCCCCTTTTTTGCTCTAAATAAACACACTCAAACTAAACTGAGGTAAATTTTTTTCAATTTACAGGTTGTGGTGGTGGTTGGAAATTCCTACAGTGGACAAGATATATCAATAGAGCTTTTGGAAGTAGTGAAGGAAATCCATATGAGTTCCAGATCTCTTAATATCTGTGAGGGTTTATCTAAAGTCATATCCAAACATGACAACTTTCATCTTCATCCACAGGTATCACATTTTGACATTTATGTTCCAATCTGAAAAAAAGAAAAAGAAATTTCACTACTATTTTGACATTTATTTGTGGTATTGGCACCTTGTGCAGATAGACACCCTTGAAGAGGATGGGAGGGTCACTTTCCTGGATGGTTCTTGCATTATTGCAGACTCTATTTTGTACTGCACAGGGTAACTAACTCACCACATTACCAGAAAATCAAGCTGTCAAAAGATTGATTAAACAAATCTCTGTGATAAAATCAATTCTCTATCATGAACAGTACACTTTAATCAAAGAGCAAAATCAATCTTCTAAATTTCACTAACCTTAGGCTGAAAAGATATTATGATTGAATAATTATGATCTTTGCTTTGGAGATTTCAGTGTGGGGGCCTATGTCCAAACATGTCCCACTGTTTCCTTTTAGAGTTAATTAGTTGTGTATTCTAATAATTGAAAGGTTTCAAATTCATCAATTGGTTATGTTGTAGGTACTCCTATGCATTCCCTTTTCTTGACACCAAAGGAATGGTGGTTATAGATGATGACAAGGTGGGGCCTTTGTATGAGCACACTTTTCCGCCATCACTTGCTCCATCCCTTTCCTTTATAGGCATCCCTCGAAAGGTAAACTACCCTGAAATCAGTAATTTAGTTTAAGAAATCAGTAATTTAGTTTAAGATCACAATTTTTATCTAACACACACACACACACACACACTCACATGCATACTTTAGTTTTAATGGTGACACATTACTACTATATGTTTCACCAATGTCTACTACTAATATAACAGTAGAATTCTTTAATTGATACGTGTACAGATCATTGGATTCCCTTTCTTTGAGTCTCAAGCAAAATGGATAGCACAACTGCTTTCTGGGAAAAAAGTATTGCCATCATGGGAGGAAATGATGAAATCCATCAAGGAGTACTACCATTCAAGAGAAGTAGCTGGCATTCCTAAGCATTGTACTCATGATATTGCAAACTTTGAGGTAACACAAAAAATGAAAAAAACTCATTACTCTATACGTGGCCATTAAATTTTATAACATGCGCCTATTTATAGGTAGAGGGTTCAACACATGAATCCGAGTTTATATCTCCTTAATTTAAAGAGAAAACAAAAAGAGAAATGCATAAGGAATGCATCATGCATGCATGCCCTTGAAGTAACAAACTGACGAGCAATTCTTGCACAAGCTCGTCCTCATTAAGCACAACCAATAAAAAATATCAAAGATATAAGAAAAAGATATATTCTTAATTAATTCAAGTAATAACAAAAAAGATATCAAAGATCATACTAACATTATTTTGGAAATGGATTCCCTACAGTTGGGAATCCCGCAGTCAAGTGATCCTGGCCATACGTTTATGATAGGGACGACCTACAAATGCACAGATTTTGAATTTCTTTATAAATTGGATTTACCAAGCTTGAATTCTGCATCGTTCGATCTCGATCTAATGATCACTGATGTGCCTGCAGGGAATCCAGATCCCATTCTTTCAAAATTGTCTTGAGTTTTTATATTATTCTTTGGTCACAAACTCAAGCAGTCACTAAATTGTTAGATGGAAATCGGACGGCTCACATTTGAAGTTATTGTTATGAATCTAATTTACCGAAATCGGAATGTGAGCCATCCGATCTTCGCGCCTAATGGACAGCACTTGCATAATTCAATTGGAATGTTATTTATCCATTTGAACATGTTTTTCATTTTTGTTGCATTGCAGTACTCTGACATATATGGAGAGAATGTGGGATTCCCACGTTTAGAAGAATGGAGAAAAGGACTGTGTCTGTCAGCCATAATCAACGGTTTTATCAACTTGGAGACGTATCGAGATTCGTGGAATGATGATGATGAACAGCTTCTCCAAGAAGCCTTTCAAAGTCCTCACTTCACTCAACTTGAACCACAAGATTCTCTTAACAAATTTGCTTAGAAGTTAGTAGTAGCAATCAAATCATTTGATTATGTTATTTCTATTATTAAACTATTGGAAAGGGACAAAGGGGTCAACATTATTAGGTTGAACGAGAAGAATCACGGGTTTGATATAAACAATAGAGAGGAGAGTTTTTTTTTTTTTTGTGTTTTGTTGTGATTTTTTGTTTTATATATAGTGGGGAATTTCATCGAACACTTGGGGGAGACAAACACGCGTTTAATAACGGCAAGAAGAGACTAAAGTGGAAAAAGGCTCACCTTAAATTTCTTGAACTGAGTCCCCCTGATTGAATCTGGTTGCTGGAATTTGGATCCCCAATTGAGAGTTGCGCGATGGATACATATACGCTTTGCAGTTGCACACATTTCAGCGCTTTATTTCCTCTGTTTTGTGGTCGACTTGTCTGCACAGCAAGCAGTTTTTTTTTGTAAAAAATAAATTGAAGGAGCATCTTTGTAATTTTGTTAGGGTGTGTTTAGCTTCACGGTATGTGATGGAATAGAGTGGAATGGAACCGTACCGTCTTGTATTCTATTGTTTGGATATTAAAAAAAATATATGAAATGGAGTGGTAAGTGATGACACTTATTACATCTTATTCTATTGCTTACCCCAATTTGAAAGGAATGGGATAGAATGACTCTTCATGATTATTATATTACTATTTTGCCCCTGCTTATTGTCTTCTAATTTGTATCCTCGATTGCTTGTACTGCAATTTCTCTTCTTAGATCCAACTCCACCCACATGCCTTCTGTAGTAACTATTCGTTGTGGTTTTTTTTTTTTTGAGCGTGCTGTTGTGAGCTTTGTGACTTTGGACTACTACGTGTTAAATAAAGAATCAAACACATGGTTGCGAATTGTGATGTGCCTGTGTGTAACCTTCGATGCTCTTGTGGGCATAACATAATTTACGGGTGCTTCTTTCTCCACTGAAAACGAACAAAATACATATTTTCGAGGAAATTATGTCAACATTATTAATCGTTATTATTATTTTATAATGCTATTGGAATTTCAAATATTAATTGTTGTTATTTAAGAATTTTTAATACTAAACTGATATTTTATTAATATACTACTACTTATTATTATTATTATTATTATTATTATTATTATTATTATTATTATATGAGGCGTATCAAATGAGATGAGTGTCTTATTGTGAGAGATGAAAGCATTAAATATTACCTGTTGGATTAATCTGAACGATTCTGCTCAATAAAACTGCTCATGTGATATCCTGTTTTCGTTCACTCGTTACTCTTCCTCGTTCTCAGCCTTGCACATCGCTAGTGGCTATCGTTCTTCCTCCTCCTTATTTTACAATCACGATTATCAAAAAAAATCCTTTCTGCCATTATTAGTATGATACTCGTGTATTCGCACGGAGCGTGCGTTGTTTATTACGATTAATTTTATAGTGAATGTGAAAGAAATATTAAATGTGTATCAAATATTACTATTTATGTAATTGTGTGACTTGTGTACCATATATGGCTAAGATGAAACAAACATGGTTGGGATTTTCTTGATTAGATAGATAGATAGATAATCATTTATAAATAACTTAAATATTTATAAAATTGATCTGTGTCAAAGACGATAAAATTATACCGATAACATGTAATGTTTCCCCTATCGAGACTTAAAAGTAAAATAATCATTTATAAATAATAAAAACATATATAAAAATTGATATGTACTCAAAGATAACGAAATTATAGCAACAACATGTTATTTTCTCCCGTCGAGACTCAAAAGCAAAATAATCATTTATAAAAAAATAATAGCATTCATAAAAATAGAATATAAAAAGTAATTATACTAACAACATACAATGTGTCATTAGAATAAGAAGTCTAAAATTAATATGTAATGTTTCCCCCTTTAAGAGTCAAAAGTAAAATAATCTTCTATAAATTATATATAACAAAGATATTTATAAAATTTGATATATTCTAAAAGACGATGAAATTATACCAATAATATTTTATGTTTCTCCATCTGAACCCAAAAAATAATAATCATTTATACCGATAGTATGTAATGTTTTCCCCCGTTAAGAATCAAAAGTAAAATAATCGTCTATAAATAATATATAATAAAGATATTTATAAATTTTGATACGTGATAAAAAATGATAAAATTATATTTGCGACTTTAAATGAAAATAATTATTTATAAATAAAAAAATATAATGATAAATTATAAAAATATAAAAAAATAGAAAGAGAGAAAGAGAGATTGACAGAGGGTGTGAGAGAAGAAAGAGAGAGTGACATGAGAGAGAGAGAAAAGAGAGAAAAAAAAGTGAAAAGTGAGAGAGAGAAATTTAAAAGTAGAAAGAAAAAATTAATTTTTTTATGTGAATTTAATTTTAATTTTTATTTATTTTTATTTAGATTGACATATTTTCTCCTTTAAAATAATAGGTGGCAAAAATATAGTAATCTAGTTTTGTCTTTTTATCGGCCCTTTTTATTCTTATATTAATAGTGGATTATTTTAAAATCATCCTTTCTGCAATTTTTTTATTGTTGATCTTATAATGTTTCTTTTATAGTTTCTAAAAGATAAAAGGTCTCACCTATTTTTTTCTTCCCTTTTATTTAATAATCATATGGCACCCTTTCATTTTGCAAAAAGACATCATCAAAACACGTTTCTCCATTGAAGCTCGTTTCTTCAAGGCAATGACAATTTCTTAAGAACAGTGGTATTTCATACATGTTTTATTGCAAAGCATTCCTAATAAGCAGTTAAGCACCTTCACTATTATGCATGCTCACAATCTTGCACAAGAGAGAAGATGGAGAACTGCCAAAAAGACAGGTGTGTAGACAGGTGTGTACAGGTGGAAAAAAGTAATAGTTGCGAGCGTGAGAGAATAATGGGGGAGTAGAACAGGGTAAATATCAAATCCCGTAGCACGTGCTTCCTTAAAAACTGGTTTAATCTTAATCATTTATTTTAATTTAATGATTTCATCTCTCACACTAAGACACTCCACTCACTTGATATGTCTTACATATATATATATATATATATATATATGTGTGTGAGAGATGTATCAAGTGAGATGAGTGTTTAATATGAGAAAGTGGGAGGAGTAAATCTGGACCATACAATTATATATGGATGGTTATGATTAAAAGTTATTTAGCGATCACATGACCACTTAAAAAAATCACATGATTTTTTGTTTTAATTTTAGTTATTCATGATTTGATCTATGGTTAGGATTCATTCCTCTCACCCTCTCATATAAACACTCATCTCACTTGATATGTTATATATATATATATATATATATATATATATATATATATATATATATAGGGATTGTTAATGTATTCCCACTTATTTTTTAGAAGGAGTATATTAGCAATATACACCTTTTTCACTTTAACTAAAAACCCAACAGTTTTTTTTGGAAAAACTAATTAAATAATGGGTATTTATGTAATTTTGATTTTTCTAATTTATTATTTCTCTCTTTCCCTCACTCCTCACATTTAATGAAACCGTCTAAATAAGTGGGAGTAAAAAAAATGTCCAACTGCAACACTTCGCAAGCGTATTAATATTGATACGAAATCGTTAATTTATTTTTTTAAAGAAAATGTCACCGTCACAATTTTATTATCATAAGCCCGTAAAAAATATGAAGAATAGAATTAAAAAAAAGTTCAATGAATACAAAAATTTAACCGGTTGAAAGTAATTTTTTTTTGTTGACTAAACCTGCAACGCTTTTCTAGTTAAGATGCATGAAGAATAAAAAATAAAAAATGCAAAAAGAATGATTTGGGCGTTATTTGTTTTGTTATTTAGAGCTTTTTTTTCCTTTTGTAAATCCAAAGCCTAAAAAATTTACTTTTAAACGAAAGTAAAAAAAAAAAAGTAGAATGTAACAAAAAAAGAAAGTAGAAAATAAAATACTGCCACTTATTTAGACAATTTCATTCAATGTAAGGAGTGAGAGAAAGAGAAAAATTAAATAATAAATTAGAAAAACCAAAATTACATAAAAACCCATTCATTTAATTAGCTTTTCTAAAATAAAGTGTTGGGTTTTTAGTCAAAGTGAACAAAGTGTATATCACGAACATACTCCTTCTAAAAAATAAGTGGGAGTACATTAGCAATCCCCATATATATATATATATATATATATATATATATATATATATATATATATATATATATATATATATATATAATAGTGTATTTTAAATAAGGGTATTTTAAATAAGGGTAAAAAATGAATAAAAATTTGATAATTTATTCCATTACATTCACTTTCCAAACAGTGGACCAGGAACTTTGTTCGGCTCCATCATAAAATACTCAAACAATGGAATGACTACTTTGTTTCATTTCGCCCCGCTCCACTTCACTGCATTTCATTCTATTACATTCCGCTCCACTCATTTTGATATATCCAAACATAATATTATAAATATAAAAATAATTGTATCTAAATCAAGGGATTTGGATTCCCTAAATTTATAAATTTCATAATTAGATGGAATGGGATTCTTTGCGGTAGAAACTACTTTTAATCATACTTCTACACAGTCACCAAACCTTTCCCTCCCTAAAGTAAGGGGATCTTCATTTCCCTCCTAATCTTTGGTTAAAAATTTGAGTAACCTTATACAGTTTGTTACCGCATTAAATATGGAGTGACAAATTTAACGAAAAAATTTACCGAAAAAGTGATTGTAAATTGACAAATGTATGAAGAAAATCAAGTAAAGTCACCCTTCCAATAATTCATAATTATTCCAGTTACTAAATTATTTTTTTACAAGAAAAATCTACTTCATCTTATTCAAAATAACATATTGAATACATGTTGGCAAATCATAAAACACTTGAGAACAAGCATTAAAAATGGTCATTTAGGGGGAGTTGGAGTTGACGTGTTGTCATGTTGGGATGCATAGAAGTCATCAACACGTTCCCAATATGATGGATCACGTCTTGTTGAAGTATCTACTACCAATCTCTTTCCTTTCTTTAGTGCTTCCTTTGTGTTCACCTTATAAGGGGGTGGACACATGGAAGTGGTGTCCGGAAATGCTAACTCGCGCAATTTTGCCTTTAGTGCTACCTTGCCTGCAACATCAAGCTCCTGAAACCTACGTGCCAATGCTGCTAGCTCAACTTGTATACTTAGTTCTGAACCATGGCCACTGTCGGAGTCACATGTGTTGTTGAAGCTCAATCTCCTCCAATGAATATGAACTGAATCCAATGGGATTGAAATGTAGTGCATTGTATATCTGGCCAGTTCACATGCACAAAGTAGCCCATGAGTGTATTGTAGCATGCATCCACATGCAGAACTATGAATACCAACCGTGTTAACTCGACGAAGCTCATCTGCAATGTGATATAATGCACTCCTCGCCACAAGTCCATTTAAGGGCTTATAGACTGCAATATTATAACAATGCTGTTGTCTACTAATGCTATGCTCGAATGAAGCCTTCAGCTCAGTGTGTTGAACCTGATTATGTTGTTCATAGCATCCCAACAACTACATACGTCTCCTCTATTATCAACTAACAACCTGTTCAACCTCCAGTGTGCAGACTCAACTCTGCTAAAAATAAAAAACACCAACAAATGTGAGTCATCAAACCTTTACAAGAGGCATAAACACCAACAAATACGAGTAATCAATGCAATACAATATGCATACTTGTTGGTTGTTGTGTTTCCAAGGTGTATTACCCGGTCTATCCATGCTGCAACGAGTTTTTTCTTGTGAGGATTCAGCCAAGTGGTTTTGACATAGTCAACGAAGTTACCGAATGGTGCTAATTCATCCTCAAAATGTGTCAATTAGTCCACGTACGCATCCACGTCAGGGAAGTTAATAACGGAGTTAAATGCAGTCATGACCAACTCAATTTTCTCCTGTGGATACACGTAAGTCTTGCACTTGGCCCTCACATTCTTGCGGATATGGAATTGGCACAGCAGGTTAGATGACGTGGAAAAAACTTTAGCCACTACGTTCATCAATGCAAGATCCCGGTCGGTCAGTATCACTTTTGGCAAGGCATCCTGTCTCAATAACATACTCTTCAGCTTCTCAAGAACCCATATGAAGTTATCAACTTTCTCAGACTCCACAAAAACAAATGCAACGGCGAACGTCATCTCAGTTGAGATAACACCAACAACCTCAAGTAGTGGAATCTTATATTTGTTAGTCTTGTAAGTGGAATCAATCAACAAAATAGTGTTAAACGAATTTAGAAGCGTGATGACTTCTTGATGTTCCCAACATATATCTCTCACAACATCAGCACCATTCGCCTTTCTGTGCCAGTGGACATAATGATCGCGATGCATTAACTTTATCAAGTTTTGCAGCTCAGTTCTGTCCTCTCTAAGATTTGACAGGATCTTTTAACGTGCATTGCAAATCTGCCTAATTGTAGTGTGGCTGTCTGGGTTGTTCTGTTGCAATGATAGTAAGACGCTTCTCGGCTTGATCATATTCTTTGTCATGTCACCGAGAAAAGACTTCTCTTCGGATGTAAGCCGACCAACATATGGATGACCTTTGAAGTTTTTGACCAGCTCGTGATTGTGAGTTCCGCACATTACATTCAAAACCCACCCTCCAACACCTTTCACCAGGCTTCCTTTCAGTCTTAATGGACACTGACTTTTTCTAGTACCAGTAGCCTTTAATCTCGTCTTGTAAGGTTTATACTTGCCACTTTTTTCACAACTCAACATCACAAATGTCTTCTTGCTTGATCGCCCGTTGTCTGATCTTAAAATAACAATCACGCATCCAATAGATTTACCAACATTTCGTGCCCACGCCAGTAGGTCATCTCAGGTAGAAAACACCTGAAAACACACAAATTAATGATTTAACAACTCATCCAACAGTAACAAATTACAAAACTAATCAACAAAATTGTAAGTACCATCGTAGTAGTGAATGCACTAGTACAGTCCTGTGTAAGTTCCATTGCAGTACAATCCGCGTCCTGTATAACATCATCCATTGCATTACGATCCACGTCGTTTGTAACATCCATTTCAGTACAATCCGTGGCCTTTGTAATATCCATTGCACTAGGCATTGGGGTGTCGGGAAAATTGCCTTCCATGAAAATCTATCTGCACCACACAAAAAAATTTGTTAAATTCAAAACTGACTTAATTTCGGTAACTAAATTCCGAAACGTACCAGAAATATGAATCCGGAAGTTTTGAAAATAAAATAACATTCGGAATCTTGTTGCCGGGTACTTCCGTCAACAAGATTCCGGATGTTTTGAAATCGCAGAAAAAAAGAGGATGAACGCACCTCAGATCACGGCGGACGGTGGCTATGATGCCCACGGCGGCTGCGACGGGACAATGCGACAATGAGGTTGAGGTTGGGAGAGAGATGCAGTGGGAGAGACTTTCCAGTGTGAGAGAGATGCGTCAGAGAGAGTGGGAGGGGTGCTGATCGTTTAGAGTGGGGGAAGGGGAGGTGAATTGAGGAAGAGAGAAGAAAAGGAGGGAAGGGTATTATTGACATTTCATAAAAAATGGGAGGTGCAAAAATTAAGTGGGGGAGGTGGGAAAATAAAAGCCCTTTATGGTCTCAGAAGTATTTGCTTACCATTATGCTATCAAAAATATCAAGTTTACCTACGGTACTTATTAGCAAAGGTCACCAATCTTAAATTTTGATGATATTGTTTTTTTTTCCCCATTTTGCGTCCTACTTACATTGTGGTAATCAGCGAACAGAATAGCAGGCCCATTCAAGTGGCACAGCTCATGCCCCAACAGATGAATATTAAGGTATGTACAAATGACAGGTCCATTTTTTGTGATCTAATATGTTCATGTCTGTGTTAAAACTCAACCATTTTGTGGTATCTTTCTTTTCTTCTTTGACAGTTGATGGTGCACTAATAATTCATCAGAGGATCAAAGTGCCACTGATATTGACGGTGATAAAAATGACGTTGCTCAGGACCAAAGCTACCATTAGAAGATACGAGTTTTAGCTATAAAAAATTGCATTTTGACAAAACGGTGCTTTCTTCTCTGAATTTAGAAGCAAATGATGAGTAGAGATTTCATGATGTAAATTGGGTGTATGCTCTTTCTAAGTATGAGATTTCATGATGTAATAAACTATTCTAATTTGATATTAAAAAATAAATTACATTAAAAATATCTATCATCTTATTCAATTAATATGAATAAAAAGGTTTTCATATTTTTTTTTAAATTACTTATCAATTTTGAAGACAGTATTTTTGTGTTCTCACTTACATGTAATTCATAACCACTATTCCTATCTGTTCAAAATTCGTATTAATAGTAAACTTGAATTCTTTTCTCCTATTTTATCTTGCTTGGAAAAATGACCAAAGCACGCACCATGGGAAAATAAAGATAAAAAGTTTAAAAGATTTAAGGTGGGGAAAAAAGAGACATGGCAGCATGGCAATGACCTAGGTTTAGAAAAGTGATAAATAAATAAATAAGAGGAATAAGGAGGGATCAAATCAAATGACTTCAGGAGTAACTTTTGTCTGAGTTACTCCGCTTAATAACTCTCTATAGATATTGAATTTCACCAATTGAACCGTCAAATTAAAAATTCTTATTGAGTAGATCAATTCTACAAAATTTCATAAAATTTTAAAAATATTTGATACTTCATCAAATAACTTTAATTCAACGTATAATATACTTTTCAAAATACAAGTAAAATGTTAACCATAGGATTACATAGCTAAGAATATCCAATTTATCTAAAATTTAGTATGCATGATTGTTAATGTAATATGATGATATTTAGCGATTGAATTGATAAAATTCAATGTCCGTAGTGAGTTATTAAGCAGAGTAACTCAGACAAGAGTTACTCTTAGAGTCATTTGATCCTTCCTCAAGAGGAATATGCAAATAAGATAAAGGGACCCGAATTCATTGGGCTTGGTGGTTTTTTATTTGTTAAAACAGAGATGCCTCATTATTTTTTTTATAGAAATAAGAAAACAAAGAAAGTCGGTTAGGATAGGAAAGGTTTTTGTAAGTATATTTGTTCTGTTTTGATGCTTTAAGTGACACATGTATGGTTCATTGATTATTTTGACACTTATAAATTTAGAGTATATTTGGTTGGTTAATATATACATATGTATATCAATATGTTAATAATAATACATCATTATATAAATAATAGTGTAATGAAATACGTGTAATGCAGAATTAAATTCCTTAAAACCAATATTAAATAACAAAACTCAATAAAATATATACATGCGTTAGCACAATAGAAAAAGCAGACAAAAAAAAATAATGGTACTTGATTTTAGTTTTAACAACCACTACAAAAAATGTGCTAAATAGCGGAGGTTTTTTTGAGGAGGTTATACAAACCCCCCAGATTAATTAAAAAAGGGGATGGTGGCATAAAATTGTCATTTAATTTGAAGGGGTTAAAAAAAACCCCTCTAATTGAATTTAAGTTTGCGGATCCCTCTCCTTCTTTTTCACTTTGGCGCTCGCGATCGCTCTCCTTCTTTTTCATCTGCGCAAAACCCTTTCTCATTCACAGCGCCGTTCCATTTTTCATAGTTGATCCCTCTCTCATTCACAGCGCTGTTCCCATGTGTTCCACTCTCCATCTGCGTTTCGTTTATGCCTTCACCCTCCATATGCGTTTCGTTTGTGACTTCACTCTCTGAAGGAGCTCAGCCCGGCACCCTCCATCTGCGCCTGATTGTAGCGATGAGGCAGCCTCCATCTGCGGCCTCTCCAGATTGTAGCGACGAGCTCCTTCAAATTGCACGGCCAATCGCACACCTCGGCTCTCTCTTTGTTTTTGTTGCAGTCACAGGTCACCCCCTTCATTTCTTTTGATTTTGATGCTTGTTATTTTGCTCTATGTAATTTTCAGTTCTCCTGCTTCCCACTATTTCTCACGCTGCTGTCTTCCACTCAATGTGTTCTCCTGCTTCCAGTTCATTTTGTTGCACCCCATGTGTTTGAAAAAATGAACATGAGACTCTAGATTTTTTTATCATAGGGATTTAACACTCAATCAAGCACAAACTGTTTAATTTTATTGCATTTGAATATACCAAAGCTATAATTTTATTTTTATCCTTTCTTATTCTCTCTATTCATGCATTTGTCCTAATAAGAATCACTACCTTCCCCATTTTTTGTTGTGTTACTGCAGAATGTATAATGCATGGGCAAACATCAACGAGAAGTGAAATCTAACTTCTGTCAAAAAATGTTTCAAATAAAATGCATTGTCCTAGAGCTTCTTAGTAATGCCAAAATTGAAGGCCTTTGTAAGAAGTATTCATTGATGCAATTTAATAATATGGTTGCTGGTTTACTGAGGTTTGTATTTTGATGTAGACCATAGAGACTAGGTTTTGATATATTATTGATTAACATCAATCTGCTATTATATGTTATTTCAGCAAGTCTTGGCATTTGTAAAATCATGACCATCATCTGTTGGATGCCTGCCACCAAAATAACCCATGTTTTAGAAGTGTTGTAGTTTATGCTTTTTTGAGTTAAAATATCAAATTTAAAAAATGGTTTTTCTGCCTTGATTTTTATTTTCTTCTAATAATATTTTTCTGATATTAAATAAATTATAGAGAAGGATCTAAATTACACTTGCTATCAAAGAATTCAAGAATTTGAGGCAAAAGAAGTATTGAAGAGAATGACTAATGGTAAGACAATTGAACTAGATAATATACCAATTGAAGTATGAAAGGGGCTAGGAGAGAAAGACATAAGATGACTCACAAAGATGTTTAACTAGATTATGAGGTCTAAGAGCATGCCAAATGAATGGAATTTTATAGACAGTGTTTTCTTTTCTTGAATAGTCTAATTTCTATCCATGAGTAATATTGATATGAGCTTGTATTTTCTTTTATAATATCTAAAGTATTGGAGTATTATGAAGTTTGGTCTCATTAGATGATGCATTGAATGATACAACACCAACAGATTCTTCATCAACTGAAACTTCACAACAATCTCAACCCTCTAGGTAGTACGTTGGACGCGAGTCTACACAACATTGGACTGTTGAAGCAATAGGTATATATATCTATCATATTTTCTTTCATTTGACATAATCGTTTTTATTATTATTTTTGGCTAAATGAATTCTTTTATTGTTAAAGACCGAAGAGAAGCTATTGAGAAGATCAAAGTCAAGGTTAAGGAATTCAACAACTTACCTAGAGGGCAACACATAATTGTGTACTTTGATGGCCAAGGTGCTCCATATGGTGAGGCACAAGGCTTGCTCGCAGGATATTGTGGAACATTAGCAACTGATTGCAAATTGTTTACAATAAGTTTTGATAAGTGGTCTGGACCAGCTGGCTGTGCAAGTGCTTATTTTCAAGATTGTTATGAAACAGACATTAAGGTATAAGCACTATGCATGTATACTTTCCAATGTTTATCAAATTCAATATATTTATTTGAATAAATAAAAATTGACTTTGCATTTTTGGAAGCCTCGATTTTGTTTTAGGACTACTGAAGCCATTGCACAGCAATATTGTAAACTTAACATTGGAAAGAAGTGGGCTGCAAGTAGACAAAAATTATGATGGGAGTTTTATGATCCAACCAAAACCAGAGATGAAATCACAAGTAATGTGCCAACCGGTATAGAAAAAGATACAATTTGTTAACTATCGTCTAAAATCACAAACATTGGTAGGTGCAATTATGATTACTTTGATTGATTTATTGTGTAGCCAATTATTTGATTAATACATGAATTTATATTTTTTTGTTCATAGGAGATTTGTCAAAAAAATAAACAAATACAAAGCAAGCAATTGATTCCTCATACCGGTGGTTCTAAACCTCTCTCTCGAAAACGGCGTGAGATGGTAGTTATATAAACTCGATAGATTTCCATATTTAGTTTGCAATTTTGCAACATTTTAGTTTTGTCATATTGTACATTTTTTTCTGTTATAGTTTTTGGAAACCGGAAAACAACCTAGTCGTGGACAAATTAGACCTTTTTACAATTTAAGGCAGTACCATTTTTTGTTGAAAGAAATTCTTGTTAGTTTTTGTATATTTATAATATTATTAATTGTTATTATTATTAGCATGTTGATATGCTTGATGTTGTTGCCTTGTGTGCCATTTCTTCTTATCAGGATAACTTGTGTTGGTGTTGCCTATAGGTTTTATATACTTTGTTGTTGGGGAAGCTGTGGTTTTGTGTCACTTGTTTTTGGCTAGATTCTTGACCATGTGAGCTTTTTGTTTCAGATTTTTGTTTCAGCAATCTTTGCATCACCATTGCATCCATTATCTTCTTCTCATGCCTCATTTGTTAAGCTATGATCCTAGTTCCTATTTCAGAAGGGCTTTTTGCCAGTTCCCTGCTTTTAGTTCTTCTGAGGTTAATAGAAGCATTAGGTTCACTCTTAAGGGTTGCTTTGATACAAGTAATAGTAATTGAGTTTAAGTTTGAAGTGTTTGGTGTGCTTTGATGTGATTTCCTGTAATTTGAAGGGTAACACTAGTTTCACTCTTAAGTATTTTGCATGTTTGTTTTTGTTTTTTAGTTGGATTCTCCTCCTATTAGAAGCCAATGTCTGTCATGGTTCCAATTAAACAGTTCCAATTTCTTTTGTCATAATTTAAATAGTGTTGCACTGTTGCTTCCATTTTGTTCTTCACTATATGTTTGCATTGAGATGCTAGGGTTGGGGTTACTTTTTAATTGTAATTTTAAGTATTTTAACTAAGTTTTTTTTTTTGTTATTTCAGCCAACAGATACTACAAGTGAGCCTAATTTGTCTTTGGATGTAAGAGGATCATCTGGTGCTAGTAACGTTTGAAGATGTTTAAGTTCTTTTAGTATTAGACTTCTTATGGAGTTCTATATATATAAGACTTCTTTTAGGTTCCTTTAGTACTATTTTTTTGGTGTATTATCACATTTGATGTTTTGAACTACAAATATTTGGAGTACAATATACTATGGATTATATTATATTTGGAGTGCAATTATGGTTATATTTTGAATGGAATTTTTGAGTACTATTATAAAATTTATTTTATGTTTTACAATTGCAACAAATTATTATTTTTTGTTGGAATAAAGTATTAGAAAATAGATATAATTCGTACAACAAATAGCAAGATATATAATATAGCGAAGTAATAAATTCACCAATCAACTCAAAAACTTGAATGCAAATGAAAATATAGAAGGGGAGTTTTAAAACCCATGACTGGTAATTAGAGGAGGTTGAAAACCCCCACAAAATAACTACATATCAGGGTTGTATATTGCGGAGGTTGATAACCTCCGCAATAAAACCGCCGCAATATAAGCCGTGTACCAGCGGTTTCTTAAAACCTCCGCAAATAGATTACGGCGAATGTAACTGAGGCGATTTTCGAAACCCCCACAAATCATTTAGCGGAGGTTGAAAACCCCCGTAAATTGAAGAAAAAACCGCCGCTATTTCGCTCTTTTTTTGTAGTGAACGCACAAGCGTAAAGTGAAAAGTAGACAAAAAAACCACATTAATCTCTTCATCATTTTATCTTAATTATCAATTTCCACGCATGTCCATGTTTTTATAGTGTTCTGAAAAATATAGGGAAAAATATAACAATTGAGTATAGTTTATAATTTTATGCCAAGCTTTGTTATAACTTTAATTTTTCAATAAAAAATTTCAAATACAGATAATTTTATTTTAAATATTTTCTTAATCTAAATCAATTTAATTTTAAAATTTAATTTTATAAATACTCACCTAAATACATATTTTACAACCAATCTGAATTATTTTGGAGGTGGTTAACATATGCATACACAAGTCAATATGTGTTGACAATAATATATCATTATACAAAATTAGTGTAATGAAATACCTTAAATGCATAATCAAGTCTCTTAAAACTAACATTAAACAACAAAACACGTTAAAATAATACGTACTGTAGAGCAATAGAAATACAAAAAGACATGTGCTCGTCTTACCGCTAGTAATAGATAATAGAAGTAATAGATAGATAATTGAAAGATAGAGAACATATCAAGTGAGAGAAGTGTTTATATGAAAGGGTGAGAGGAGTGAATCCTAGCCATAGATCAAATCATGAATGACTAAGATAAAATCAAAAAAATCATATACTTTTTTAAGTGATCATGTGATCATTAAATAATTTTTAATCATGACCATCCATATATGATTATATGATCCAAATTTATTCCACCCATCCTCTCGTATTATCCACCCCTCTCACATACATTGATACATGACTGACCTAGAGACCCGAACGAACCAAAAAGCACACTGACCCCTTTCCCTTAGCCTCGGTCTCCACAAGTCCCCCCTCTCTTCTCAACTCAGCGTTTGTCTCGTGGTTACTTGGAAAGCGACCGGCGGCGTTTTACTTCGCTTTTCATTCCTCTTCACTGCTCAACTCGAACGCTTAACTCTTTCCTTTCTTCAATTCGCTATTCTCTCTGCGATTTTGGGGAGAGCGCGCGAAAGCGAAGCTCACCTCATCAGTGACCGACTGTGAGCTGCGACTCCGCATTCATTCGTTTCGCTCAAGTGAGTAAAAACCTCTCTCTCTCTCTCGCTAAATGTCTTTTTTTTCATTATCGGTTTCCGACAATCGATTCTCGAAACTCCTTCAATCGCTTTATTTTTATGGCCGAGCGAGAAAGGTTGTTGCAATGTGCGTGATCCTTTTTCTGCATGTTACATGATCGCTGCACTTCTATTATCTATTCGAATTCTGGGTTCGCAACTTTAACCATGAAGGCATCTTTTTCCTATTTGATTATTCTGAATGGTTTTTAAACTAGTTCTATTGTTTAGGCTACTGATGTAAAAATTGAAATATTGAGATTAGAGGTCAGAACCTTTTTAATTTGGATTTGTTAGTTGTAGGCCTGTTTAGTGACATTGGCCTATTTAGAGGCCTTAACACGAAGTAGGCTTTTAAATTGGTCAGTCCAGGCCCTAAAAAAACCTATAACAGGTAATTGGCCAGGGCCAAGCTCAGACCTTAAATTTTTAACACAAGTCAGGCTCAGGCCTTGTAAAGCCCAGCCTGGCCTGGCCCGGCCTATTTCCACCCCTAGGAGGAAGGAGATATCAATGCTGGGAGGACTCCCCGGATTATTAAGTCA
This sequence comes from Calophaca sinica, assembly GCA_037113605.1. NCBI lineage: Eukaryota > Viridiplantae > Streptophyta > Magnoliopsida > Fabales > Fabaceae > Calophaca > Calophaca sinica. The sequence continues at coordinate 105,720,723 of CM073735.1, read as the reverse complement.
AAAAAACATGAAAGACTAAATATAAATAGGGTTGGACTGGCCCACATGCCACACAACTATTGTGTGCACACTACTGATGCAAGCAAATTGAGAAGGCTCCTTTAGAGTAGGAGATACACCAGAGAGAAGAGAAGAAATACGCAGAGAAGAGAAAATTTTGTCCAAGCTTTTCTGGTTTTCTTTCTTTATTCTATTCATCTTTATAGACTTTTCCAATTACATCAAATAAAGGAGAGACTGCCAAGTGTACAGTGCTCCATAAACTAAGGAAAAATGAAAACAAGGTGGGAAGGATTCCCCTAACAAATTCTAACAGAATGGTGTGAGGTGAGCAAGGTGTGAGCAAAGCATGAGTGGTGAATATTCCAGGTGTCCTTTTCACTGATAATCACTCATCCATCCTGGCTTTCTTTTGATGCGCCTAGAAGCTTCTCTGGGTCCATTTGTCTTGCTTGGGCCTATTTCATTATTCTCATCTGGCCCATGGCTTGAGCCCGTATCATTACCCCAGTCTCCCAAGACAACCTTGTCCTCAAGGTTGAACTTAGGATAAGCCTCAGCAAATGACTCTGCATTTTCCCACGTGGCTTCTAATTCTGAAGTGTCTTCCCATTGGACCAATAATTGTCGTTGGGACCTAGAGGAGACCAATAATGTGCGAGTGCCCAAAATCTTACTGGGGCGGAGCTCCAAACGAGTTCCACTGACAGAAGGGGCAAGGGCCGGAATCTGCGTTGGAGGGGTGCCATAAAAAGGCTTGAGCTTGGATACATGAAACACAGGGTGGACCTTCGCTTCAGCTGGTAACGCAAGCTCATAGGCAACCTTGCCAATCGTGCGTGTAATCTCAAAGGGCCCAAAATAACGTTTGGCCAATTTGGGTGAGTTGCGGCCGCGGACGGACAATTGCCGGTAGGGTTGCAAACGGAGCCAAACCCAAGCGCCGACTGGAAAAACGCGATCGTGGCGGTGAGCATCCGCCTGAGATTTCATACGCAGCTGTGCCCGATGCAGATTGTCACGGATTTGCCCCAAAACAGATCGGCGTTGAGTCATAGTCTCATCCAGTGAGGCGATGGCGGTGGAGCCCGTGACATATGCTCGAAGAGTAGGAGGAGGCCGACCATAAAGCACTTCAAATGGGGACAAACGAAGGGAAGACTGAAATGAGGAGTTATACCAAAACTCAGCCAAGGGTAAGTAACGGACCCACAGAGAAGGCGAGTCACTTACGAAGCAACGGAGGTACGTCTCAAGGATGCGATTGAGAACCTCTGTTTGCCCATCTGATTGGGGATGATAGGCACTGCTAAAGGCTAGCTTAGTGCCGTGAAGCCGGAAAAGTTCGCGCCAAAAACGACTCACAAACACGCGATCCCGATCACTCACTATAGTTTTGGGCATGCCATGGAGTCTATAAATCTCAGAAACAAAGATTGGTGCAAGGGTAACTGCTGTAAATTGTTTAGGAAGAGCCACAAAATGTGCATACTTGGAGAGGCGATCCACCACAACCCAGATCACGGATTTGCTGCCACAAGGAGGAAGATGCGTGATGAAGTCCATGGAAATGTCCTCCCAAACTCGTTGAGGGATTGGCAATGGCTGGAGCAACCCAGAGGGCTTCTGAGTGGAGTATTTAGCCTGCTGACAAACTTGGCATTGGCGCACCATCACCTTCACATCGTTGGCCATGTTGGGCCAAGAAAATGAAGCCGCAAGGCGAGTAAGGGTACCTTTAACCCCGGAATGGCCACTGGCAGGGGTGGCATGATGTTCTTCTAACAAGGTGGAGCGTAGGTCGGACTCCAGAGGAATGAAAAGGCGATTTCTGAAGTGAAGCAATCCCTGCTGCACTTGAAACTGTGATGAGGGGCCCCCTGAGTGTTGAAACTTGGCCAATAAAGCTTGGCCGATGGGGTCATTAATGTAGAAATTGCGAAGTTGCTCTAAGAGTAGCAGTTGACATGAGGAAACAGCCGCGAAAAGTGCCTCAGATTGGTCAGGTATTCGAGACAAAGCATCCGCGACCAAATTACTATGCCCCGGTGTATATAAAATCTCATAATCAAAACCAAGCAACTTGGTGAGCCATTTTTCCTGTGCAGGAGTTTGAATGGCCTGAGCCAAGAGGCCGCGTAAGCTCTTTTGATCAGTATAAATGCGAAAATGCCGACCCAGTAAGTAGTGGCGCCATTTCTTAACAGTAGCCGTGATGGCAAACATGTCCCTCTCGTAAGCTGAAGCTACTTGCATTCTAGGACACAATTTCTTACTAAAAAATGCAATGGGATGGGTATGCTGTGACAGAACAGCACCAATGGCGGTCCCCGATGCATCAGTAGTGACATCAAAGGTGGCTGAGAAGTCTGGAAGTGCTAGGACAGGTAAGGATGTCATGGCCTCCTTTAATGCTTGGAATGCTGTTTGGGCATGTGAATTCCACTCAAACTGATGTTTTTTAAGCAGGTCAGTCAAGGGGCTTGCGATGGCTGCATAATCACGAACGAAGCGGCGATAATAGCCGGAAAGACCCAAAAATCCCCTGAGTGCAGTGGCAGATTTTGGTACAGGCCAGTCACAGATTGCTTGCACTTTAGCTGGGTCAACAGCCACGCCATTATGAGAAATCATGTGACCCAGGTATTCCACTTGCTCCAATCCAAAGTGGCATTTAGAGAACTTAGCAAACAATTTATGATGAGCCAAAACTTGTAATACTTGTTCCAGGTGTGCTAAATGAGAGGTCCAATCCAAACTATAGACAAGAATGTCATCAAAAAATACCAAAACGAATTTACGGAGGAATTCACGAAATACCTCATTCATAGTAGCTTGGAAGGTTGAAGGTGCGTTAGCGAGTCCGAACGGCATCACCAAGAACTCAAAGTGGCCATCCACCGTGCGGAAAGCTGTCTTAAATGTGTCTTGTGGAGAAAGAAGGATTTGGTGATATCCGGAGCGAAGGTCAAGCTTAGAGAAAATGGTGGAACCATGTAGCTCATCCAAGAGTTCGTCAACGGTGGGGATGGGGAAGCGATCCTTCATCGTGATGGCATTTAAGGCTCTATAATCGACACAAAAGCGCTAAGTGCCATCCTTCTTGCGAACCAACAAAACCGGGGATGAAAACGGACTAGAGCTTGGTTTGATAATCCCATCCTGCAACATTTCAGCAATCATCTGAGTCATAATCTCCTTCTGACATTGAGGATAGCGGTATGGCCTAACATTCACAGGCGGTGCATCCGGTAGCAAATGTATGTGATGATCTTGTGCGCGGTGGGGAGGGAGGCCCTGTGGTTTGCTAAAAACGTCAACAAAAGGCAGCAGAAGTGCTGCAATATCCGGATGCAAGTGACTGAGATCAAAGGGCAAGCAGGGCTGCTCAGAAACAGAGTCCACAATATCAGAAGAGTCAATGGCAGTGACGGAAACAGTGTGCAGTGAGGCAATGGCATCAGTAAAGATGAATCTGCAAAATTGTGAATAGGTTGTTGGCTTCGACTCCATGACAGAAGTGCCCACCAGTGTGATGGGATGATTGTCGTAGGAAAATTGAATGGAAGGCACACTATAATCTGATAAGAAGGGTCCCAGAGTTTGCAACCATTGCACTCCCAAAACCAAATCCGCACCATGAATAGGCAATATATAAAATGAAATGGGAAACACTCGGTCAGAGAGGGTGACAGGAGCATCGTGCGTCATACCGGCGCATTGTATCGTATCGCCATTGCCCACAACCACTGAAAAAGGTGTGATGGCAGTGACAGGAAGGCCTAGAAATTCTGCAATTCTGGGCTGCATGATGTTGTGTGAGCTTCCTGAATCAACTAAGATGGTAACAGAAAGTTGGCGAATGGCGCCGCGAACACGTAAGGTCCGTGGAGAAGGGGGTCCACGCAAGGCTGCCTGGGACAAATGAAATTGAGCAGAGTCAAATGTGGATTCTAAAATCGTTACCTCAGTGGATTGTGGATTGCTTGCATCGGGTGGACCAGTATCTAAGGGGGGCACATAGGCAGATACAGGGTCGAGATCATCAACCAACATGAGAAGGAATTTCTTGGGTTGACAACGGTGCCCTGGAGTAAAACGATCATCACAATTAAAGCACAATCCCTTGGCGCGGCGATCATTGAGCTCAGCAGTGACAATTTTTTGATTGGTAAAGAACCCGAAGCTGGTGGGGTGCCCAAAACCGAACCCGAAGGCTGACCATTGGCCGTTGCAATAGGGCCACGAGGAACCCGATTGAAAGCAGGTTTGGCATCCAGAATTTTTGCTTCTAACAGCTTGGCTAACCTGATGGCATCAGGAAGCGAGTCGGGTTGCATCACCGTCATCTCGCGTTGAATGTCAGAGCGGAGCCCAGAAATGAAACAATTGAGTAATAGCTCTGCAGACATACCAGTGATACGGTTGGAAAGAGTCTTGAATTGGAGTTGATAGTCCATAACTGTCCCGGTTTGCCGAAGCTTAAAGAGCGCCGCCTGGTGATTCTCGAAGGACGACGGACCAAAGCGCAGCTCCAACGCTCGAGTGAACGCTGCCCAGGTGGTGAGTTGTTGATTGGAGTGTAACCATTTAAACCAACCGAGAGCTGGTCCCTGCATAAAAAAAGGAACGAAGGTTAATCGTTGATGAGGAGGGTTTGGTTGAGCTCAAAATACTGTTCGGCTTGGAAAATCCAATCTAACGGGTTTGATCCGTCAAAGGAATTGAGGGTTATTTTGGGGGTTTTTGGAAGTAGAGCATTTGGGCCTGGAGTTTGGGTCGTGGTGAGGAGGGCGAGTTGCTCTCTCATGAGGGAAAATTGAGAAGACAACTGAGTATCAATGTAAGAATGGAGGTTGGTTTCCAAGGAAGTTTGCATTTCCTTGAGCTGATGGATAATATCTTCATTGAATTTCTCAGGTTTTTCAGGTTTAGGAGGCATTGAGATAGGGAATGAAAGCACCAATTGATGCAAGCAAATTGAAAAGGCTCCTTTAGAGTAGGAGATACTCCAGAGAGAAGAGAAGAAATACACAGAGAAGAGAAAATTTTGTCCAAGCTTTTCTGGTTTTCTTTCTTTATTCTATTCATCTTTATAGACTTTTCCAATTACATCAAATAAAGGAGAGACTGCCAAGTGTACAGTGCTCCATAAACTAAGGAAAAATGAAAACAAGGTGGGAAGGATTCCCCTAACAAATTCTAACAGAATGGTGTGAGGTGAGCAAGGTGTGAGCAAAGCATGAGTGGTGAATATTCCAGGTGTCCTTTTCACTGATAATCACTCATCCATCCTGGCTTTCTTTTGATGCGCCTAGAAGCTTCTCTGGGTCCATTTGTCTTGCTTGGGCCTATTTCATTATTCTCATCTGGCCCATGGCTTGAGCCCATATCAACTACACACCGTACTGTTTGCAAATTTGCATGACTTTACCGACTAAAAAGCTGTTTTAATCAAAGAATAGTTGTCTTGCAATTTTCACAGAGAAAGCGATGGGTTCCTCCCCTTCACCAGACATATACATCCCAGAACAATGGTCGGAGGCTGCAGAGTCCATTGCTTACAGTTCAACGCCTCCTATCACACTCATATGTGGTGCAAAGAACTGTGGGAAGACAACCTTCTCCCGTAATCTTCTTAATGTCCTATTAAGCAAATATAACAAAGTAGCTTATCTTGATACTGATGTTGGCCAACCTGAGTTTACTCCTCCTGCTTTTGTTTCTCTAACTATTGTTCGTGAAGTAACTCCAGGTAAGTAGGGTAATGAATCCCTATCTTAATTTTTACATAAAATAGATCTAATTTTTTAAGAAGTTATTCATACTGGATATTGATTTATCTTTTTTTTTTTGTGACTATTTTAGATTTGACGATTCCGTGCCTGAAAAAACCAGAGAGGTATGAAGTGCTATGTCATCTCAATAATTTGGGAACTGAATGTGCATTTTGTAATGTTGCTTTCAATTTGAAATATTTGACAATGCTGTTGCTTCTGATGGCACATAATAACATTCAGTAGTCACATGTATTGTCCATGTAAAAGTTTAGCAATGTTGTGTTCTTCACTTGTTAGTTTGGTTAAGATGATTACTACTGGGGAGGTTTATGACATGCTTTCCAGATTAAGTGGAGCTGTCATAACATCAAATAACTGATTATTAACAATATTAGATGTTATATATTGTGGCTGTTTAATGTGATCTTGTTGTGTAGATCGTTGTTCCCTTTTTTGAAGATGCTGTAAGTCGAAGGTCCTAGGCATTCTTCTAGTTCTATCTTTCTTTGTTCCTTTCTTTTTTGTACGGGTGGTGGTGGGGGACTTCATTTCGTTGTTGTGAAGTTTTCTATAGACAATGAGGTGGATGATATTTATTGTCTGTTTGTAGGATATTTTCAATTATGTCAGTGTCAGCCGATCCATGTGTTATTTGAATGAACATGTTATGAACTTGCCTTGATACTATCTGTCATGTATTCTGTAACAGGAGCCTTTTCTTTGGTGATGTTTCTTCTAAGAGAGATCCATCGGCATACTTAAAATACGTCTTTTCCATATATGATTATTATCGAAAGGAGTACTGCACCTTTGATAAGGGAGAAAATACTCCTAGGATTGGGTTGCCTCTTATAGTGAATACTCCTGGGTGGGTGAAAGGTAAGCTCATGACTTTTTCAGTTATTAATTTGATTATTTTTAATCCTGCATTTGGATTTTTACTGCACACAAACTTTTTCTTTCCTAGATTAATAACAACATTTGTTATGGCACTCAGTCGGTGGGTTATGTCTTGCATTTCAGGTGTTGGTTATAACGTATTAGTGGACATGTTAAAATATATTTGTCCCACCCATGTAGTTAAGATAAGCATATCCACTGAAAATAAGAACTTACCTGCTGGAGAATTCTGGTTAGATGGGGGACATGATCGAACAATCAACTTGATTGAGATAAATTCAGCTCGTCAGGACTCATTAAATAGATCGTAAGCCCAAGTCTGATCAGGATGTTAGAAATTTCAGCTGCTATTTTGGTACCTTTATTTTTAATATCCCTATTTGTTACCCCAGGGTGCTTGTTCAGAAGGATGCACGTCTCCTGCGTGATTTACGAATAATGGCTTATTTCAGACAGTGCTTTCCTAGTGATTCAGATATTTCAACGATCAAGGAACTTGCATATTCCTTGGCCTCTCACTGTCCTTATGAAGTTCCCATTGCAAGCATCAAGATTCAACATCTTCATCGTGAGGTTGGTTCTAATGTTACTTTTTATCTGTTCTTATTTTGTGTCATGCCACTGTGTAACAATAAAGTTTCTGCAGAAACACCCTCTTTACTCGGTTATTATGCGCGTCAAAGTCTAACCCGTCCTAAGCTCCACAGTGGTGGAGTCTTGTGACTGAGCTACCCTTTATATGTTTGGTTTTGATGCATTTTCCATTTTGATTCCAATCCCACTTTGGATTTCAAATCTTTTAATATAAATTTAAATATTGAATATATTATGTTTTTTAATATAAATTTGAATATTGAATACACAAATTTCAGCAATATTTCTTATATTTTTTTTATATAAAGGTGAGGAAAACATTTTATATGATTCATCAATATTTTTGTAGGTCCCAAGCTCTGAAATATTCTACAGTTTGAATGCTAGTATTGTTGGCTTAGCAGTTGATTCTGGAGGACCTGAAAATTTACCTTGGTGTCTTGGCCTTGGTAGGTAACTTGACTAACTTCCAAGTTCTAAAATGTCTCATTTGTTCTGAAATAAAGGTTTGTTTCTCAAAATTTAGAAGATAGGGATTTTTCCCCCGTCCAAAACAGTCCACCAATGGCTGGTCTATATACATGAGAACCTAAGGCAGAATAAGAAACTAATTAAAGACTAAATCCCATTGTGTTTGGGATTCCTTAATTGACTGGTGACTATATCTAAATGGGTTTAATTCTATGAATAGAGGCAATCAGTTACAGAATAAATACACTGTATCTGTTTCATAATAAGCATTCTAACATAATTTTACTAAGATTCTATTGCAATTTGAAGTTTCAGATTTTAAAAGCAATTTGGATGGCAGTAGTATTGCAAACTAGTTGAACGCCCCCTATTTTGTGGTTTTCATGTCTTGAAGACTTCAAATGCCTCATGAACAAAAGGGACATTCTGAGTCTGATTAAAAGATAAATTAAAAAGGCACACCAAAATGCTGTGAAAGGAATCAACATTCGTGGGTTGGCTTCATTAGATCTCATGTGCCTGTTGGTTGTAACAAAGTTTATCGAAGTTTCTTAATTTTGCAATAACATCTTAAGTGTAACATATCTTAGGGGATCTCTACCTTTTTAAGCTATGAAACATTGACAAATATAAAAGACAGAATAAATTGAAATCATATTCCTCTGGAGTTATTTCTTTTATTGATGAGCACACAGATCATACAGTCTTCTGGTCTTCTAGTTGTTATGTATTTGGATAATTCTAGGCATCTTTAATGTTAAACACATCTTGATTTATTGTGATTCAGGGATCGTGAGGGGCATAGACACCATCAAAGGTGTGCTCTATGTTATTACACCCGTGCCACATAGTTCTCTGGAAAAAATCAACCTCTTACTACAGGGTTATATCCAAATTCCTACATGTTTATTGCAGGTAAGAGATTGTTTTATTTACTTGTCCTTTCTTTCATAATATTAACTTGTAGAAACAAAAAGGTACTTTGTTAAAGCGTAAACAAATTGCTTTCTTTTGTTGTCCCACAGCTTTGATAATCTGTTATTAAAATTAGTGGTGTTAAATATCAGAAAGGGATGTTACCATGTGTGCGCGCGTGCGCATGCATGTAAGGAAGCTATAATTTCCAATAATTTGTCATGGGTTTGTTGCTGGGACTGCGTGCTGCTCTGCCTGCTCCCTCGTAGCGCTTAAGAATTCTCTAGTGTTGTTTGTTAGAGAATATTTAAGATATATTTAGATTATCATTTTTATCTGTTTCCTTATTTCAGTAGGTTTTGGTCTTATTGTTGATGTGCTTGGGCTTGTCCTAGAAGTATTGGTCGTTGACATAATTATTGATATAATTTATATAATATGAATATAAGGTTAAGGTATTGAACACATTATCAATAAAAGTTTCAGTTTATTACCTTGACCTGTCTTCATTTCCTTCTTCCTTTACCTCAAACCTATAATTCTTAACTTGGTTCCCAGCCAGACATAGACCACGGCTGAAGAACCTTGACCACCACTTCATCCTTTACTTAATTTGGACATTGATTCTCTTTCCCTTCTGTTATTGTTGTTCGTCCTTCTAGTTGTGGTGTTAGCAAGAGTAACAGTCTTTGTGCATGGAGAAATGTTATTTTGACACGCCAAAATCGACACCCAGCGACACATGGTTAATGACGTGCAAAAGTTTGGTTAATTTAGTTCAGTAGATGGTTAACGATGAATGCAGCAACACCTGGTTAATGACATGCGAAAGTTTGGTTAATTCAGTTCAGTAGATAGTTAATCAGTGGACAGTTAATAATGTAAACATTTGGTTAATGGATTCAATTCACCGTTAGCTATCTACTGAACTGTATTAACCAAACTTTTGCATGTCATTAACCAGATGTCGCCCAGTTGTCAATTTTTGGGTGTCAAAATAACATTACTCTTATGCATTATGTTATGTTTGAGCTAGGGGAAAAGGGCAGCCTATGTGGGTGGCTTTTGGAGTAGAAGAGCCTACGGTTGGATGGAGCCTTCCCTAGGTAGTTGGCCTATCTTAGGATTCTGATAAAGGCTGCTAGGTTCTTTATTGTATAATCTGTATTGAAGGTTTTTTTAATTGAGGGGAGTGCTAGTTGCCTAAGTTATTTGGCAATTTAGACTAATATTCTTTTTCTTATGCTCGTGCGTTTATTACTTGTAACAGGGAAGGAGAGTCTTAGAAATATTTAACACAATGTTTGATTCAACAGAAGAGATTTTAATGGAGAGGAGATACATTTAGGTATTCTATTTGATTAGGATGGGGTGGGTGGAAATAATCCTCTTCTACTAATTTACTTATATACCCTTATAACTTTTTGTGTCACGTTTTATGGGTATAGTTAGGAATAATATTTTAGTCAATGTATTTGAAATGTTTTAAACGCATTTCCCTTTTTACCAGTCCCTCATTATTGGAGGGGAGTAAAAATTGAGTGAGGAGGGATTTTGGTTCCCTGTATTCTCCTCCCCTCCCCTCGATGTAAGGACATATTTAGATTATCTTAGGATATCTTCTTGATCGGTTTATTTATTTGAATTGGTTTTGGTCTGTCTTCTATTGGTTTAGGTTTGTGCTAGTAGTACTGGTACGTGGTACACTACCTAATTATTAGTACAAACTTCAGTATTAGGTTAAGAGTCTTCAATTTATTTCCTTGAACTGTCTATCATTCATTTCCTTCCTCTCTAACCCTAAACCTATATTTCTTAACATCAATCTTGTTCTTTAAGTGTCTTGAAATCAATCATATCATCCATGTTTCAAAACTTCAATGCATTGTTGATTTTCCTATTTCATTTTTTATTGGAGTGAGCTGGGCAAGGGTTTCTTATTATTTATGTTTTACAATATCATGATTAATGAATGCATTGTCTCATGTAAAAAGAAATTACTTTTTTTTTTCAGGTCCAGGGATGCATGTCACCTTACATGTCAGCGAATGTATTGACTACAAGCTAGTTATTTTTCATAAGTTAGCAAAGAGAACTTCATTATAGTTATAAGGTATCAGCCAACTCTTTATGGTTGTTATGCATTCTTCCCTTTTTCATGGAAGCAACACATGGATTATAATTTATATATGGCTAGTGTAACACCCCTCATTTTCATAGACTATTTCATGCTAATTTTTGATTATTATGTGTTAATTAAATTTTAGTGTGTGATTATGTTTAATAATGTTTTAAGAGTATATGAAAGTGTTTAGGAATCCATAGGGTTGATTCGGAACCAAAGTGCATAAGTTAGGACACCTTTGAGGGAGTTCAAGACTTGCTTTGATTTGGGAAATAATTCAATCATTGTATCCTGTATTTTAAAACCCTTTAACGACCAAATTGGATTTAATCATCTTCATAAAAGTTGTAGATATTTCTCTCAGCTTTCATTTGGCATTGGTTTGACTCAAATCCGATGACTAGAACTGAAGATAAGCTCTTTGGAGTTAGTGCTGCCCAAGTGTAGCTTTTGGAATGCTTCGGTAAACTTACGCTAACCCTTTGACCCACTTAGAGTCTGATTCTAACCAAGATCATTGGAAAGGAATTTGTAGGAAATTGTCTTAGCTTTCTAACGGAACAAAGAACTCCTCAATTGGACACTTCTAGCCCAATATATGACCAGAATGGTATCGACTGTCTGTGTAGGGCTTTTTTACCGTGACAGCAACGTTAATCTCGCGTTTTTACTTCGTTTTTTCACTTTTTACCACCTTAGGCTATTCAATTCCGACCCAAAACGACCCCTAAGCCTATTTTGACCTATGTACACTTAGTGAAGCCCTCATTTGCACCTTTTAACAGAAACACAAATCTTTGGTGCCTTTTTTTCCCCCTTTCCCTCACTTCTCATCTTCTCTTATCCTTGGAGGAGATTGAGCAAACTAGACCGATCAATTTCTTTGTAATGTCGTAAAGAAGAACGACGTCACTATTGTTTTCCCATCACAGAGCTCCGTTTGACCCAAACATATTAGTAAGTCTCTCACCCTCTTGTTGATGTTAGGATTTCAATCTCAAAACCGAATTCTAACGATTTTTATGTGTTCCTTCGTTTTCGTAGCGAACCTTTTCCTAAAGGACTGTCGTGAGATACCGTCTCCTTCCATCCCTAGGTGTCAAACTTGATTTTAACCTTAAGGTAAGGGGGGGGGGGAGATATTGTGGTTGGGATGATTGTGAGGGTAGATGAAAGGCGGTTTCCCTTAGCCCCCCATGGGGTGAATATATTTATATTGATGCACATGTGACTATATCGTATGTATTGATGAAATGGATGAATGATGTTGTGGCTGTGATACACGCATATTTGTGTGTGAAGGAGTGACCTTGTGGTTGCTTCCTTCCTTTGAATTTTGTATCGATTTCGTGCTTGTCGTAATCTTGATGACATAATTGTGATTGTTGCTGAATTGATATGTCAATATTTAGATTGGCTCATGAAGGATATGTGAATGATGTTATGACTATATGAGATACGTTGTTTAGTTGAGCTTTGGGTAAATGTTAATTACGTGTTTTGCACAATTGAGAAATGTATATAAACTGTCGTAGCTGTAATATTGTCGTGCTGGAACCTTGGGGAAGATGAGTACCCAAGTTATATTGTTTTCTAAAAAAATTATAGAAAAATCTAGGAACCTTAATTTTATCCAAACTTGATCATAACATGTTTAACAAACTAAAAGGAACTTAAGTTTAGTTATGGAATGAGTTTAGGTGATTGCTTAATAAACTTGTATTTTGTATCAAATTAGACTTAGTGGCTTAAGTAAAATGAATTGTGTTGTGACTTCGAATGAATCGTGTTTTGACAAAGTCCATGTTTACGTGGCAATGAGGTTGAAAAGTCCACATCCCTGTGGCAAATGTGTATGATTAAGTCCACTTTAAGTGGCCATGTGTTGGGACAAGTCCACTACAGTGGCAATGATTATGTGAGAATGATGACCCTTAATGGTCCGACTCAATTGGAGTCCTAGTCTGTTAGACCATGATGGACATCGAATACCCCATGATAGAAGTTTGGCGGAGTGAACCCAACCTTGATTGATTGTGTGTCATAAGACCTTGATTAGGATTTGAGGGGGAACGATCGTTGAAATGAAAGGGGGAGGCCAATAGGAGTGAGCCTTCGTGGCAGATAATTCTGGCTTTGGGGATGAGATACGGCATCTGTGGCACCCTAAGTGACTAAAGCTGCAACTTTATGTTGCACTACAACAGATTGTGTAAAAGATAACACCACTTTAATCAGCGTTTACAAAAAAAAAAATACTTTAGCTAATAAACAACGCTTCAGAACACGAAACGCTGCTTAAGGTGTAGAGGAATAAACAATGCTTAAGTGGAAAATCGCTGTTTAAAATTGTACTAAAACAATAAACAGCGCTTAATAAAAAAAAGGTAAATCGTGATTGTGGTTCACGACTTCCATTAAAAAAAAAGAAAAGAAAATACATAAGTCGTGATTGTGGTTCACGACTTATTTAAAAAAAAAGTCAATTTTGACTTACACCAAATAGAAAATTTTATTTTGCAGTGTACCAAATCGGTAATTTTGGTGTTGAATTACACCAGTGAGGTAAATAAGCCACTCCCCCGATTATTAAGTCAAAAAACATGAAAGACTAAACATAAATAGGGTTGGACTGGCCCACATGCAACACAACTATTGTGTGCGCACTACACACCGTACTGTTTGCAAATTTGCATGACTTTACCGACTAAAAAGCAGTTTTAATCAAGAATAGTTGTCTTGCAATTTCACAGAGAAAGCAATGGGTTCCTCCCCTTCACCGGGCATATACATCCCAGAACAATGGTCGGAGGCTGCAGCTGATTCAATACCCGATCCCTTAACCGATTCAACACCTAGTCCAATTTTGATTACGTTAGATTAAATTGAGGGTGGTAAAATGGATGAATTGGATAATCTTTTGAATTGATCCTAATGGATGGATTGGAAACAATCCATTTATTCATTTACTATCCACTAAAAGTTGATACGTTAGTAGATAATTTTGATTATGGAGGCTGCAACTGATTCAATACCCAATCCCTTAACTGATTCAACACCTAGTCCAATTTTGATTACGTTAGATTAAACTAGGGGTGGTAAAATGAAAGAATTGGATAATTTTTTGAATTGATCCTAAAGGATGGATTGGAAACAATCCATTTATCCATTTACTATCCACTAAAAGTTCATTAAGAAAATCCAATCTATCCATTTAAAAAATAAATCAACCAATTGTTAATGGATGGATATCCAATCCATCCATTAACAATTATTTTTAATCACAAAAGATATTTTTAATCATAAAAAATATTTTAATTACAAAAAATAATTTTAATCATAAAAATATATTTTACTTTTCTCTCACTCTCTCTCTGTCCCTCCCCTCTCTCCCTTCTCTCTCTCCTCTCTCCCTCTCTTTCCCCTCTCCCTCCTCTTCTCTCTCTCTCTCTCCCCCTCTCCCCCTCTCCTCTCTCTCCCTCTCTCCCCCCTCTCTCTTTCATCTCTCTCTCTCTCTCTCCCCCCCTCCCGTGAGCGGTTAAGCTAAAGACCCATGAACCCCTTACAATTGCAAGCCTGCAGGTTTATGAGAGAATTTTTTAGATCGTTGGCCCGGCAGTACTAGTTGAAATCACCGTGCAATAGCTTTCCGTGAGAGTCACCAATTAATTCTTATCCAGGACGTGATATTTCCCCAGCTTGATAATTCCACAAAAAAAAACCGTGAATGTTGCTCCAAATTAAATTCCCTTGAATTACTTGGCCAAACCAAAATCGTGTGTACAGGCCTAGAATTCCCAAAACTAGCAAACCGTGAACTAGAGAGAGAGGAGAGAGGGGAGAGAGAGGAGAGAGGGAGGGAGAGAGAGTAAATTATTTTTAATTAAAATACTTTTTATGATTAAAAAATTTTTTAGTAATTAAAATATTTTTTATGATTAAAAATTTATTTTATGATCAATTTAAAATATTATCCAGTCCATCCATTTGTCACCCCTATTGTAATCTAATAGATTTAGAAAAATAGTGGATGGATGACCAACCATCCATTAAATTAAATGGATGGATTAGATCCAATCCATTTAGTTTTTTTTGTTTGTAATGGATGGATTAGATGGATTTCTTTATGGATAAATTGGATAAATGATGAATAAATGGATGACTTTGCCACTCCTAGATTAAACACACTAGCATATATGTAAAAGGCACTTTTTTTTTTTGACTAGAGGCACATTTTATTTTAAATAGTAGTTATGGAGCCTATTATGTTTAGCTTTTTTTTAGATTGGCGATGTAAATCAGTACAAACAAATATCGCACGAATAGTTACAAATGTTTTTAGGTTGCTTTCGTATACTTTTTAAAAAAAAGTAAATACAAACTTGACCCAAAAAATTTCAAGTTGTTCTCATATAATACCGCCATGTGTTTCGTACATTTCTTCGTCCGTTCTTATTATCTATCTATTACTAATATTACTAATTACTAATTACTAATATAATTATTACTAGTACTAATATAATTACTAGTACTAATACTAATATACTAATATAAGAAAATGAACTACACTTGGACAACTGTCGTCCTATGGTGAATGGTTCTCCCACTTAAAAACAACACATCACTAACTTTTTATCACTTTCTTTTTATTTTTAATTTTTTTTCTTTTGTATCATATTTTTATTGGTTTTTTCCTGAATCTTTGCTGCACCAATACTACACAAGCTCCATCTGTTGAGGAATAAACAAAGTCTTATATAGGCTAAACAGGAGGAAGAACATGAGTTTATAAGCAATGAAATATCTCATTGGTATGAGGCCTTTTGGGAAATGTCCAAAAGCAAAACCATGAGGGCTTAAAGCCCAAAGTGGACAATATCATGCCAATGTGGAGACGTGTTACACCCCTCGGTACCCTAATAGTGGTATCAGAGCCGATGGTGTCAGCTTAGGCGAGTATTGGAATAGCTGTTGGGATCTGAGTCAAAGATCCTCGTGTTGAAAGTCTTCCTGGCGGGTTTGGTGATCAGGCGGCGTGTCCCGTCAGTGTGGTGAGCAGGCGGCGTGTCCTGTTAGTCGGCGGTACAAGTATAAAATAGGCTAAATACTCGGAGGCTTCTGCTGGAGGGGAGGATGAACCTTGGTCCTTTGTTTGAGGGGAGGATTGTTTAGGAGCAAACAAAGTCCCACATAGGCTAAACAGGAGGAAGAACATGAGTTTATAAGCAAGGAAATGTCTCATTGGTATGAGGCCTTTTGGAAAATGTCTAAAAGCAAAACCATGAGGGCTTAAAGCCCAAAGTGAACAATATCATGCTAATGTGGAGACATATTAGACACCTCGGTACCCTAACAAGTATGTTGGGTATCCAAGTGTGAGTGGTAAAATAAAGAAGTCCCACATCGCCTAATAATAAACAAAATGAAGAGTATATAAGAGGCTAGACCCATTAACCTAACACCTTAAGGTTTTGGGAGCAAATATGGTTAAAGTCTCTTAATACTCCCCTCGAAAATCTCTACACTATCACGTCAACTCATGGCAGCTTTTTTTCCATCACTTCACTCTACTTCGGCTTTTTTACCTGCAGGGGGTATTTTGAAAAAAAAATTACCAAAATAGTGTAGTTTGAAAAGTAATTACTAAAATGGGGTAAGTCGTACATACCACGTACGACTATGCTTTTTTCTTTAAGAAAATCGTACATCTCATGTATGACTTCACTTTTTTATACGGAAGTCGTACATTGGATTGACGACTTCAATATTTTAATATTTTTTTTGGAAGTCGTATATCATATGTACGACTTTGCATGAGAATTTCATAAAAAAAGAAAGTCGTACATGGGGTGTACGGCTTTCTCTATTTATTAAAATTTAATTTAATTATGTATACTTTAATTATCAGAAATGTTATTTTGACATAAAAAATTGACACCCTAGCTATATCTAGTTAATGGCATGCAAAAGTTTAGTTAATTCAGTTCAGTAGATGGTCAACGATGAATGCAGCTACACCTGGTTAATGACGTGCAAAAGTTTTGTTAATTCAGTTCGGTAGATGGTTAATCAATAAATGAATATAATTAATATAATTATTCACGCTTTTATTCTTATGTAATTGTAGACTTGTTATTGAATCATTCTCTAAATAAATAGCTACAAAGGGATCGTAATTTTTTTGATTGTCGTTGGTCCTTCTCTAAATAAATAGCTGGAAGGGGATCATAATGCAAATATTTGGTTAATATATATAATTCATCGTTAACCATCTACTGAATTGCATTAACCAAACTTTTGCATGTCATTAACCAGGTATCGCTGAGGTGTCATTTTTTGTGTATCAGCTATAATTATAGTTATATTAAACATAATTAAATTAAATTTTAATAAATAGGGAAAGACGTATACCCCGTGTGCGACTCCTTTTTTACGAAATTCTCATGCAAAGTCGTACATGCAATATACGACTTCCAAAAAAATTAATAAAATATTGATGTCGTCAACTCAATGTACGACTTCTATATAAAAAATTGAAGTCCTACATGAGATGTACGACTTCCTTAAAGAAAAAAGCAAAGTCGTACATGGTATGTACGACTTACTCCATTTTAGTAATACCTTTTCAAATTACACTATTTTGGTATTTTTTTTTTTTCAAAATACTCCCTGCAGGTAATAAAGCCCTCTACTTCTCTATCACATGTCATCTTCAAAACAATATGAATATTTTTTTAATTTTTTATATTTATTTCGTTTTTTATTTTAGTTTTTGTATTTTGTCATCGTAAATGTCTTTATTATTTATAAATGATTAGTTTGTTTTTAAATCTTGACAAGGAAACATTACATGATGTCAGTATAATTTTAAATCTTTTAGCACATATCAATTTTATAAATGCCTTTATTATTTACAAATGATTATTTTGCTTTTGAGTCCCGATGGGAAAACATTACATGTTGGTATAATTTTATTGTCTTTAAGCACATATCAATTTTATAGATGTCTTTATTTTTTCATAAATGTTGTCGGTAAAATTTCATTGTCTTTGAGGGCATATCAATTTTATAAATGTGTTTAGTTTTTTATAAATAAATATTTTGTTTTTTAGTCCCGATGGGAAAACATTACATGTTATTGGTATAATTTCATTGTTTTTAAGCTTGTATCAAAATTTATAAATGTTTTACTATTTATAAATGAATATTTTACTTTTGAGTCCCAATGCGAAAACATTACATGTCGTCGGTATAATTATTTTATTTGATTGAATACTCTCACTCTTTCTGCATTTTTAAAGAACTAAAACAACGGAACATGTTTGTCACAATGTGGAACTTTAATTTTATAAACAAATCTATTTAAAAAATGCGTCAAAACAGAGCGACCCGTGTGAATACATGGGTATCTTGCTAATTCATACCAAAAATCATTCTATTTTAAATAAATCACATTTACATTTCTTTAATTTGTTTGTTTAAACTTTTTTTTGACTGGTTTGTTTAAACTTTAAAAATTTAAAAATTTAAAAAATAAAATCTGATTACTTTGAAAAGTTACTTCGATCCACTTAAAAAAAGATGAAATTATAAATATCTTTTAAAATAAAATATCTTTATACAAATTAATTTATTTTTTACATAAAATCTATAAAAAAATTAATAACTTTTATATAACACTAGTGTGTGTACCCGTGCGGTGCACGGGGCATATATTTTGCTCTAAAATTTAAATGTTGATATCTTTAAACATTCGTATATTATTATTCAAGTATACGTTTTTGTTTTTATTTTGCTTAAGACGATATCAACACAATTTGTAAAATATAAGATCTAAAACAATAAATGTATGATAAAATCCATAATTTTTAATTAAAATGGACGGTTGATAACAGAGTTAGTGAGCAAATAGTTTGTAACAAAATAAAGGAGTCCGCAAACAGATAAAATAAAATAAGCACATATAATTGTATGTGCTTTTACATCTTAAAAAGAAATTATTATCCAACGCAAAGAAAATCATAGTTTGATCATGTTGTGACACATCAAGACGTATAACATCTCCTCCCTTAAATGACATTTTTTTTAAAACTTGTTCCACCCACCTGTAAGATAACAGACGTTTGATGATTGAGTTGCCCAAATAAGATGGCAAACATATGTTTTCAAATTTGAATCCACTAAATGACATTCCATCAATTTCTGTGACAAAACAATTTCACTGAATCATAGCGGCAAATTCTGCATTGAAGAACAACAAATAACATTAATAAAACATTTAACTTGTATGTATAAAGCAGACATGTATAGAGGCAAATATGTTTTAAAAAAAAATACAGACCAATGAATCAGAATTTATGTGTGATGCGTCTAATATCCTTTTCATCATCATCAGAGAGAGTGTGGAGATTGGTGTGACTTAAAATCATGTTGGAGATCATTGGAAGTCATAGAAATGAGTTTTCAACAGGTGTGAATCAAATCATGGACCTTTGGTATTGATTCATGATGTGTCTTGGAGCCTTGGAGAAGTTTTGGACTTACTGTGAATCGAATTGGAGAAGTGTGAATCGATTCACTAACTTAAGATCACAAAACACATAGGAATTGCACCTGTGAATCTATTCACACTTACCGGTGAATCGATTCACCACTGCTGGTTTATAAACCAGAATTCTGTTTTTCGTCCGTGAGCGCGAGCAGTTTTCTAGGGTTGTGTGCAGCCGTTCTTGAGTGTTCTTTGTGAGGTTTTAGGGGCTGGGAAACACATTCAAACACCTCGGGATCTTAGGGAATCATAGAGGGAGGATTGAAGACTTTCTCTATTGTTGTTCTTGAGAGTTTTTCATAGAGGGAAAGAGAGGGGTTGTAAGAACTCTTGGGATTGTTCATCTTGAACATTTGGAAGGGGTTCAAAGCAATTGTATTCTCTTGTAAAGACTCTTTGATAGTGAAACGGAGGGCTGCTCTCTCCCACAGACGTAGGTCATCTTTTTGGGGCCGAACTGCGTAACCAAATAGCGATGTCTTCTTCTCTACTCTCTACTCCTTTGTTTGTTAGTTCATTGCACCTTGTTGATTGGTTGGTTGCTGTTTATTTTTAGTTATTGGTTGCCGTTGAATTTTGTTCCATTATTTTCTTGTTCGAATCTCAACAAGTGGCACCGTCTGTGGGAAGGAACAAATCATTCAAGTGTGCACCATGGGTACTAAGTGGGACATCGAGAAATTTTCCGGTAACAACGACTTCGGTTTATGGAAAGTGAAGATGGAAGCAATCCTAATTCAACATAAATGCGTGGATGCTCTAAATGGTGAGGCAATAATGCCGGCCACCCTATCACAAGTGGAGAAGAAGGAGATGATAGATAAGGTAAGAAGTGCCATTATCTTGTGCCTTGGTGATAAGGCATTGAGGGAAGTCGCAAGGGAGAAGACCGCGGCGGAGATGTGGGCCAAGTTAGAATCGTTGTACATGACCAAGTCATTGGCTCACCGGTTATGCCTGGAACAACATCTTTACTCATTCAAAATGGTAGAGACCAAATCTATTGTGGAGCAACTAACGGAATTCAACAAGATTATTGATGACCTACAAAATATTAATGTGAAGCTCGATGACGAGGATAAGGCTCTGCTCTTATTGAATTCACTGCCTAGGTCCTTTGAATACTTTAAGGATGCACTCCTCTATTGCAAGGAGTCCACTATCACTTTGGAGGAGGTCCAACAATCAATTAGGACCAAAGAGCTAACCAAACTTCAAGACTTGAAGGTGGAAGATAGTGGTGAAAGCTTAAGTGTGTCAAGGGGAAGAAGTGAGAGTAGAGGAAACAATAACAAAGGGAGGAAGCCTAGGTCGAAATCCAAATCAAAGGGGGACAATAAGGCAAAGTACAAATGCTTTAATTGTCATAAGATCAGTCACTTTAGGAAGGATTGTCCCGAGAGAGGGGGCAATGGAAATTCCGTGGAGGTTGCGATTGCTATGGAGGATGGTTATGAGAGTGCAGGGGCTCTAGTGGTGTCGAGTTTGGAAACGAAAAAGAACCGGGTCATGGACTCGGGATGTTCTTATCACATGTGTCCTAGGAAGGAATACTTTGAGACTTTGAAGCTTAAAGAAGGTGGAGTTGTTCGCTTGGGTGACAACCGAGCTTGTAAGGTGCAAGGTATGGGTTCAATTCGTCTTAAGATATATGACAACCACGAATTCCTTTTACAAGATGTGAGGTATGTTCCTGAACTCAAACGAAATCTCTTATCTATAAGTATGTTTGATGGATTAGGCTACAGTACTAGAATTGAGCATGGCATGATTAAGATTTCGAATGGTGCATTAATAATTGCTAAAGGGACTAAAATGTGTGGCTTATACATATTAGATGGTTCTACTGTTATTGGGCATGCATCATTAGCTAGCCAAACTCCGCATGATAAAACTAAATTATGGCATTTAAGGTTAGGGCATGTTAGTGAAAAAGGTTTAGTTGAACTAGCTAAACAAGGTTTGCTAGGTAGTGATAAATTGGATAAGCTAGAATTTTGTGATAATTGCATACTAGGCAAACAACATAGGGTTAAGCTTGGAAGTGGCATGCATCATTCTAGTAAGCCCTTTGAGTATGTTCACTCGGACCTTTGGGGTCCTTCAAGAGTGACAACTCATGGGGGGTTCCTATTTTCTCACCATGATTGATGATTTCTCTAGGAGAGTATGGGTTCACATTTTGAAAAATAAAAGTGACACATTTGAAAAATTCAAGGAATGTCATACTCTCATAGGAAATCAAATAGGAACTAAACTGAAAGTTTTAAGGACTGACAATGGCCTGGAGTTTGTTTCAGAGCAGTTTAATGAGTTTTGCAGGAAACAGGGAATTAAGAGGCATAGAACCGTGGCAGGTACACCGCAACAAAATGGCCCAGCGGAACGCATGAACAGGACCATTTTGGAGCGGGTCAGATGCATGCTTTTAGGAGCTGGGTTGCCTAAAAGTTTCTGGGGTGAAGCTGTGAGTACAACAACTTATTTGATCAACAGATGTCCATCAACGGCGTTAGACTTGAAGACACCTATGGAGGTTTGCAGTGGGAAACCAGCAGAATACTCAAATTTGAAGGTTTTCGGGGCTTTGGCGTTTGCTCATGTCAGACAAGACAAGCTTGAAGCTAGGGCTGTGAAATGTGTCTTTATTGGCTATCCGGAAGGTGTGAAGGGATACAAGTTGTGGAAATTAGAATCTGGAGGGTCAAAGGTTATCATAAGCAGGGATGTCACTTTCGATGAGACCCGCATAGGGATGAAGTGCAAAGACCTAGAGAATAGTAGCTCAGAAACAGAGGTGGAGAAGACTCAGTTTGAGGTGGAGCCTTCCACTAGTGAGACCAGGGATGACAGGGAGGACAGTCCTCCACCATCAGGTTCTAGAGGAAGATAACAAACAGTGGATCCTGGCTATCAGTCGGCAAGAGGTAGGAAAAGGAGGGAAACTGTGGCACCTAAGAGGTACGACTATGAAGACTTAATTTGTTATGCTCTAAATGCGGCTGAAGAGATGCAAGGCTCAGAACCAAAGACATTCAGGAAAGCAGTTGAGAGCAAAGAAGGTCAGAAGTGGTTAAAGGCAGTGAATGAGGAAATGAATTCATTGGAGAAGAACCAGACCTGGAAACTTGTGAAGCTACTTAAGAAACAGAGGGTGGTTGGATGCAAGTGGATCTTCAAGAAGAAGGAAGGCATTCTGGGAATTGAAGAACCAAGGTATAAAGCAAGACTTATGGCCAAGGGTTTTACACAGGTTGAGGAAATTGATTACAACGAGATTTTCTCACCTGTGGTGAAACATTGTTCCATAAGGGTTCTTATGGCAATCGTGAATCAATACGATCTTGAGTTGGAGCAAATGGACGTGAAGACCGCATTCTTACATGGAGACCTAGAAGAGACAATCTACATGCAACAACTGGTAGGTTTTGTAGAGGACAAGTCTAAGGTATGTCTTTTGAAGAAATCTTTGTATGGGTTGAAACAAAGCCCTAGGCAATGGTATCTTCGTTTTGACGATTTTCTTTTGAAGACGGGATTTGTGGGAAGTGGGTACGACAATTGTGTTTACATATTGAAGAGGGGTGAGGAAGTTGTTCTCTACCTACTTCTCTACATTGATGATATCCTGATGGCAAGTTCTAGCAAAGAGGAGATCAGTAAGCTCAAGGAGAAACTAAATTCGAAATTTGAGATGAAGGATCTTGGGGCTGCAAAGAGGATACTTGGGATGGATATCATGAGGGACCGGAATAAGGGTGAATTGTTCTTATCTCAGCATGAGTACTTGAAGAAAGTGGTGGAGCGGTTTAGGATGCATGAAGCTAAGCCGGTTAGCACTCTTTTGGGTCATCACACAAAGGTCTCGGTGACACAAGCTCCTA
Organism: Calophaca sinica; assembly: GCA_037113605.1. Lineage (NCBI taxonomy): Eukaryota > Viridiplantae > Streptophyta > Magnoliopsida > Fabales > Fabaceae > Calophaca > Calophaca sinica. Next base: position 105,697,506 of record CM073735.1, on the reverse strand, counting down.
AGTCCGAAGAGGAGGTGAGGAAGATGGATACTACTCCATATGCTAGTGGGGTAGGAAGCATCATGTACGACATGATTTGTAGTAGACCGGACTTAGCATATGCGGTTAGCATAGTGAGTCGGTTTATGACAAATCCGGGCCAAGCACATTGGGAAGCTCTGAAGTGGGTTTTGAGGTAGTTGAACAGGTCACTCAAAGGTGGTTTGAGGTACATAAGAGCAACTCAAGGAGAAGACACTTTGGAGGGTTATGTAGATGCAGATTATGCGGGAAATGTGGATACAAGGAAATCATTGTCTGGTTTTGTGTTTACATTGTTTGGAACGGCAATAAGTTGGAAGGCAAATCAACAGTCCGTTGTGGCACTATCTACTACTCAGGCGGAGTATATCGCCCTAGTTGAAGGGGTGAAGGAGGCCATATGGTTGAAAGGTATGGTTGGGGAGCTAGGAATTACACAAGGGTGTGTGAAGGTACATTGTGATAGCCAAAGTGCTATCCACTTGGCAAATCACCAAGTGTATCATGAAAGGACAAAGCACATCGACATCCGCTTGCATTTCATTAGAGACGTCGTTGAATCTAAGGAAATTGTGGTTGAAAAGGTTGCATCGGAGGACAACCCGGCGGATGTTTTCACCAAGTCACTACCTAGGTCAAGGTTCAAGCATTGCTTGGACTTGATGAATTTCTCTGAAATGTAATTCCAGTAATGGAGAAAGCAGCAAGTGGTTGATGGCTAAATGTTGAACATCACCACTGATTTGAAGTCAAGGTGGAGAATTGTGGAGATTGGTGTGATTTAAAATCATGTTGGAGATCATTGGAAGTCATAGAAATGAGTTTTCAACAGGTATGAATCGAATCATGGACCTTTGGAATCGATTCATGATGTGTCTTGGAGCCTTGGAGAAGTTTTGGACTTACTGTGAATCGAATTGGAGAAGTGTGAATCAATTCACCAACTTAAGATAACAAAACGCGTAGGAATTGCACCTGTGAATCTATTCACACTTACCGGTGAATCGATTCACCACTGCTGGTTTATAAACCGAGTGCATTTTTAAATCAGTGGCCTTGGCGATTTTCTAGGGTTGTGTGCAGCTGTTCTTGAGTGTTCTTTGTGAGGTTTTAGGCGCTGGGAAACACATTCAAACACCTGGGGATCTTAGGGAATCATAGAGGGATGATTGAAGGCTTTCTCTATTGTTGTTCTTGAGAGTTTTTCATAGAGGGAAAGAGAGAGGGGTTGTAAGAACTCTTGGGATTGTTCATCTTGAACATTTGGAAGGGGTTCAAAGCAATTGTATTCTCTTGTAAAGACTCTTTGATAGTGAAACGGAGGGCTGCTCTCTCCCGCAGACGTAGGTCATCTTTTTGGGGCCGAACTGCGTAACCAAATAGCTGTGTCTTCTTCCTTACTCTCTACTCCTTTGTTTGTTAGTTCATTGCACCTTGTTGATTGGTTGGTTGCTGTTTATTTTTAGTTATTGGTTGCCGTTGAATTTTGTTCCATTATTTTCTTGTTCGAATCTCAACAGAGAGTTATTGGAGCATTCTTAACACCAAGACTAAACTTTGTTGGAGGTGTAGGATAATAGACTTCTTTAAACTTCCTATCCTTTAATTAGAAACTCATTACAACCACGGTAGAACATTTTCAGCCATCCACCTAATGGCAGATTGTATAGAACATCAATATGATGCCATCCATGTTCTAAATATACTCGCCCATTTTTCTTGTTAACACTGAGTTTAAATTCATTGCCGGAAGGATAACAAAGTTTGACTGAACTCGCAATATGACCACAGTAATCCATTGAAAACAATGACGATAACTTTCCCTTGTTCTGGAAGAAGAGAAGACAAAAGTTGTCAGCGGTACTCACTCAAAGTATATAATATACACAATTAACAAATCAATATTTATCCAGTTCATTCACTACTTACAGAGTGGGGATGGTATTCGCAATAGAATGTTCGGTAGCCATTATACCTCTCGAAGTTTAGGGTGTTGTCAATTTCATTTTTGCTTTCATAAGGAGGAAATAGAGGCAAAACATAGAGAATGCACAATAGAGGCAAAATGTAAACCAATGGAAATGGAAATCTACAGTAACATGAATGGATAAGTGGATCCAGTTATATATAGAGAGAGAATAAGAGTATGCTAACCATAGTGTCTGTTGAGTTCCCAATGTGAATCAATTAAAAGGGAACAAAGACATTATTGTGCCTTTCAAATTTCAATGACAATATAATTAATGGGCACAAAGGCATAAAAATCTCATAATTATTGTGGCTCATCAATTTCGCTTCTCAAACTCATGAAATGACTGTTAGGTTTCCAATGTAAGCTATATGTAATCATGATACATCTATGATTAGTGTTATTTATTGTTGACATGGGAAATAGAGATGTATATTAAAGAAAAACACATGTGTGATTGAAGGCAATAAATTCGCATAATTATGGTGTCTCTTGAGTTTTGAATCTCAACTACTTCAAGTGCATGTTCAGTTTCCCAGGCGAAGTTATTACTGCCATGAGTGTTTCATTTTGTCTACCAAGGCATGATGCGAATTTATCACTGTCATGAAGTGTCTATTAAGTTTCCAGTGTCAGCTATATGAAAATGCATCAATCATGATACATATAAGAGTAGTGTTATTTATTGTTGTCATGGGAAATGTAAATGCATATTAAATACAAAATACATGTGTGATTAAAGGCAAGGTCATCGCTTCAATACAGTGTCTCTTGAGTTTCCAATCTGAGCAAATTCAAGTGACTGTTTAGTTTCCAATGTGTACTACATGAAAGGGCAGCAAGTAGGGTACATGTATCAGTTGCTATGCGCGCCCTATCCTTTTTTCTTTACTAATATGCATTAATGATTAGTTGAGCAGATAGGGCCAGAAGAGAGGAAGCCCAAAAGTCCTCCTCAAACACAAAGTTGCACACCCAAGGAGAGAGTAAGCAATTAAGTAAAAAGCGGATACAATGAGAATGAAGAGCCACTGCAATAAATGGAAGCAAATACAGATTCCAATTTCATTGTAACTGAGAAGAGAGCGAGAGAGAGAGAGAGAGAGAAAGAGAGAGAGAGAAAGACAACCCCTCCGACAACAACTAATGAAAAGGCTTCAACACTCATTACGTTTAGGGATATGAATTATTGTAACATGGAAAGTTGAAACGATTTTGGGAATCCCACTTATTACCCTCAAATAGCCGATTAGAGTTTCTGAAACATTTAATATACAATGAATGGATATGATGAGAAACGAAAAGTGAAATAGTGACCACACACATTAACTACAGGCGGTTGAAATGATGAACTTTTTAGGTGAACTTAGGCGAATTTTTTAGGCGGGAAACCTCACCCTTGTCAGGTACTATATAAAAGGGTTGCAAGTATTATGATACACCTATGAGTAGTGTTATTTATTGTTTGCATGGGAAATGTAAATGCGTATTAAATAAAGTGATTAAATTGAAGTATTGAAACATGAAAAGACATGATGTATTTCGTCTACCCTTTACATGTGTAGATGCATTTCGTCTACAAGAAATGCTATAGGATTTATTATTGTCATACCCAAAAACAAAACGCGTAGAACTTGTAACCATTTAATAGAAGTAGCTTACTTTAAACTTCAAAATGATATAACACATAAGGTGTACTTTAAATCCTCAAGGACAGTGTCCATAAGCAAGCTCTTTACCTCATTCTTTTCATTCTCCCTTAAGTCGTGCTTTTGAATAACATGACCAATGACATCTACCACAATAATTTTTTTCCAAAAAATGTGGCCAACAATCGATATAATAGATGCGTAAAATAAATTTATTTCTAACCCAATGACGTTAACTTACAAATTAAACTAACCTATCAAGTAAGTCTTGTCCAGCTCAGTAGATAATTCAGGGAATGAAACAAAGCTGAAAATATTATATGCTATGCTAGCATCATCGAATTTCATACACATAGTGTTTCTCATGAAAGTAAGCTTGAACTGATGATGAGTTCCTCTGAACTTAGGATCATTTTGTGCAACCAACAAATTCTGAATAAGATAGCAGGACCCTTCTTGTAGTATACTTTTAAATGTATCAAACAGATTTTGTTTCAACGAAGCTTGAATCTTGGTAGACTTAAAGATTGTAACACACAATGTAAATTTCATGAAGGTAATGATGAAAAGTTTATGCAAACAAAAATAATTACATTTTCATCAAGCAATACCATTTCTATGGATTTTGTGACATCTTGGTTATTGTATTCAGGAACTTTCCACAGATGTAGGACACGAACCGTAATCTTCCAATCAAATTTCCCTGGTCGAACGTCTTTAAGCAATGTAACCTTTGGTGCCATGCTGAAGGAGTTTGCATAAAGACACAAAAAAACTTATTCACAAAAAACCCAAAAAGTACTGACAATAGACATAGACAATTGAGACAATGCATATTAAAAATATTAAAATATAATAAGATATTAAGAATTAAGTATATTTAGTGTGTTTATATATCTATTCACAAAACTTAAGGAGAAAACTTTACTATCAGGATAGAGAGACACAATAGTAAAGGTCTCTAGAGTACATGTATATAAAGGATTTTATTTGATTGAACACAGCAATAAATGCGACTTTTCATTATCGAACTCATTTACTGGTGGGATTCATTGCACATCTCTGGTATTCCCTATGTGCTATAACTTTTTATCTTATTAACTGCAACAGGAAATGCGACTTTTCATTACACAATGTATTCAATGATAAGTATCAACTACAAATATCTGGTTTGATATTTCCTAAGTCATATATACTTACTGCATTACAAAGGAGACATCTACTATACTATATGCTACTGTATCGTTGTATTTAAATGCATCATTAAATGTGACTTTTCATTACCCAATGTAGTAAATACTATTAAGCTTCAACTACAAATCCTTGGTATTGGTATTTTTTAAGCCATGCATAATAATCTTCGTATTGAATGATATGCATCAACAACACATATATGTTATTTCCCAGGTCATCTATATTAACCCAGCTTAAAAAACGTGAAAATTAATTTACCTTTCCAATGTATTTTAATGATGGTTATCAACTACACATCCATAGTTTCCACCAATTCATGTATACTACCAAGTCAGTATATGGCCACTTAACAGTACATATAAGTGTGACTCTTCACTATCCAATGTATTAAATGATGAGCATCAACTACACATCCTTGATAGTTTCAAAGGCATCTACTCAGTCTGGGGACCATGCTGATATTCATCAATAACTTCCTCAATATGGGGACCATGCTGATTTTCAATAACTTCTTCGATATGAGGATCATGTTGATTTCAGTATCTTCATCAACAACTTCCCCAGTCTGAGCCGATGTTTCATGGTCATCAATTACAATTGGATAAGGAATATCAACTTCATCAAGTAACCAAAAATCCTAATCTCAAAGTTATTAACACCCACATAATGAATCTATGCTTCATGCTCAGTCTTCAATTGATAAAACTCAGCCATCACCTTAACTCCAGAAGAAAACCCCAGAAAACCTTTTGAATCTTCAGTTAATTCAAGAAAAAATATATTTCTTTCAAGATTAGTCAAATAGGCATTGCCACGTGACAAATCATCCTTCCAAAAAACCCAAAAACCGCACCAAGTTGCATATCATCCTGCATACATTAGTAGAGAATAATACATTAATAATATTCTGCAAATCTTTCATTGGAAAATAAAAAAAAACTGTATTTTAAAAATTGTACCTCATTAGGATTAAGTGTTGTCTTAATAGTCCTAAAAAAATCGTTGGAAAAGAATGCAGGATGCTCATGCTTAACATTGAAAACGGGGTACTGAAGCTCTATAAAATTCATGTCAATAATCCTGATGTGAAACAAATTATCTCCTATATAGTTCATGATGACGACATATTATGTGGTCAAAGAATAAAATTTGGCCATCTTCAATGCTCCAGATATAAAATGCAGTCTGTCAATACTCCCAGAAACTTCCAGTGTGATAATATTTCCTCTGGATCTATTATTTGCGCTGGTCCATGCTTCAAATTATGTCCCCAATAAGAAATGAAAGTAGGACCAATCCTAAAAAATTCGTAACAAAAAATGAAGCAATCTCAAACATATCAGTATGGAAGGCAAAGCTTTCATTTTTTACATAAGAAATGTATAAAAGTGAATATGGACCTTATCTGTACGCAGTATTGTAACAAAGGACCTAAACCAATCAATGAACTTTGTCCTGCTGTAAGATACCATCCTGTAAAACGAAGAAACCGGAGAAACCAAGAAACCTTCGTGTGACAAAGATGAAGCACCCGCGGTTTATAAAGAAGTGGAGGTGAAATGGTTTTGAAGAATATGTGAGGCATCTCTTATAGAGACCATGGAAACCGAAAGGTCATGCAATAATGTTGTGTACCCTCTAAACCATATAGAGACATGTACAGTCATAAACAGTTTAAAAGAGGAGTGAGGAGTATTGATAAACAAAAAGGCAGTTTTAATGCACTGCATTGAAGACATGTAGTGCCATAAACGGTTTTGAAGCAGAGATGCACTGTATTGGAAAGCGAAAAGGCAGTGTTTAATGCACTGCTTGGATACACGCAGAGATACACACATCAGAAGAAGAGATACAATGAATTTACTTAAAAGTCCATGATTGAGCGCATTTATGTGACTAAATGGCGGACTAATGTGACTAAATGGCAGACTAATTGAGCGGGAAAACGCCCCTTTGTTAGTTCCCTTAAGTAATAAGAGATTAAAATCACTTTTTGTAGAAAAATAAACAAGCAGGCTCATAATTTTTTTCAAATTACTCAAATTAACTTTTCAAAACAACTAAAATACTTAATTTCCAGATTTTGTTGTATTTTCAAAAACTTAAGTAAACACGCTAAAAAAAAAATTAAAAATGATTTTTTAATGGAAAAACAAACAAACTCTAATTTTATGTGTATTTTTCAAACTTGTGACAATACATAATTGGGAAAAGTATGGGAATTATATACTCCTGTGAAACATTAAATGAGTGCTTTTATACGTGGGAGTGAGAAAAGTTAATTTTGGTCATTAGATCTAACAATCAATGGTTAGGATAAAACCATAAAGTCACTTGAATTTTTTTAGGACAAAACTTAAGCAAGGTTCTCTATGTGCTGTTGGTGTTGTTCCTCTCACAAAATAAATAAAAATTTTCTTTCTCTATCCACTCCCACTATCTCTAACCTCTCACTACCAAACCAGTTTTTATCCCATTTTGTGAGAAGAACTGTACCAATAACACATTGACTTATAATACCAGCAATAGTGATTTATGACGAAAAAATGGCATGAAACGACAAAACAATGTTGACTTTATTAGATTTCTGAGAGAGATTGAGAGAAAACCCTAGGGCATGAAGAAAGATGGTTTCCAGATGGTTAGAAGGTGCCTAATTAGGGTTTAGATTGTGGTATAAGTGATAGGAACATGTTAAGACGTAACTTGCCGAAAACAGAAAACCCGAGATTCGAAACGAACGTAAAAACATGCAGAATTGCACCTACAGTGCGAATGAATCGATTCCCCACCCCTAGGACTCGATTCACATAATGGTTTCCCCCCTCGAAATGTGTTTTTGGTCTCACCTAAGGTCTATGTAATCCTCCTAAGTGCTATCCTACTTCAACTAGATACTTAGGCATTTTTTTTTTTTTGGTTTCCCACAGGTCTCCTCCAACGGAGGCAATCCTGTTCGAAGTGTGTCCTCTTCCAGCGGGAATTCGAACTTTGGTTCATCACGTTGTGGGAGATTAGCCTCTTCCGCTTGACCCAACCCCCGTTAGTAGATACTTAGGCATTCTAAAATACAATCAAACACACATTTAAACATGCAAATTCATACATTACCATATCAAAATATAGAAACATAATTCTTAGGGTGTTAAACTTTCATAAGTAATCTATTATTTAACTTAAACTTACAATTGAAGTTCATAATAATAATAATAATAATAATAATAATAATAATAATAATAATATATTACTTATAAAATTTCAAAATAATTGGGAAGTTACCCCTACTAAGTTCAAAATTACCTTTTGTTTTATTTAAAATATTTTTTACTTTGAGCCACTTAGATTAATTCATCGAATGAAAGATTTTACACACAAATTCTAAAATAATTTTCAAAAACTTTGTTACCAGTAGTTGCCAATGTTAACATCCTTCATTAAAACACATTCAAAGTAATAACTATAGCGCATCAGAGAGATATAATCTACCACTTTTAGATTAACTAGATGTTGACCCGCGCAATCAATATATATTAACCCAAGGTGAAATTATGCTTGGAATTTATGAATAATGTAATTCATGCTCAGCAATCTACAAAATTCTTCATACTTGATTCGCTCCTCAAATAGAAAAATTCTATAAAGGCTTTTTAACTCTAAAAAAGTTTATCCATATCCTTTGACTTTTTAAGAAGACCTTCTTTCTCATCTTGTTCTATTTTGCATGCCTCCTTTAGCTCTGAGTTCTCCTTTTGTAAATGCATCTCAGATGCTGCAAAACATATAGGATTTAAACCTACAAACCTTAAAGGAAATAGAAAAACAAAAGTGAAGGATGTACCATACATGTTAGTCCTTTATCTTTTGTATTTTATTTCAATGCATAATAAAGTTCGATAGACTCTAAATTTTACTTGACTTGCAGCTTTGAAAAAGAAATTTAGGCTGCAATCTACACAATTTGCTAAAATTCCAAAGCATATATATGGTTATGCGTATTAGATCTAAATTTTACACATAATATTGGTATGAATATAAATGAACGTAATGGGGAAAATTTCAAAACATTCCTACATAGTTTTGCTTAATTTATAATATGTTGTAAGGATAAAAAGAATTTAATATCACTTAGATATATCATGCATAAAGATAGGAGATTCTGATGCTGGAAATATGAATGATGCAAACATGAAGATTAGTAGCCATTTGACACAGGGAATTTAGCAAAGTTTGAATTTACGAAGAGATAATTGTTAGATAAAGGTATAAAAATTTTGAAGATGGATCGGCTCATATATGTTGATTAGGACAATTGCATGGTGCTTTCACAACAAATAGAGGAAGTTTCCTTAATCAGCAATTCTTTTAAATGAAAGAAGAAATTCATTTAGACGAAAATAAGAAGATCATTAGAAAGAGTAGTGAGTATAAAGACTCAGACTAACCCAAGACAGTCCCGGTTAGAGATTGTTCTACATATAACTTCAGACAGAGAGCAAGAGAATTGCTTATGGAGAGGCATAACAATGTGGCTAAAAAGTATCTGATGTATTTGTCTTTTGTAAGAAAAATACTATGTTTGCAAAAATAGAATAAAAATAAAGAACAAAAAAAGAGCCATTGGATTGCTTGTAGATTTGCTTAAAAGTGTGTTAATGTTTGCAAAGATCAGAACTAATGCTGCACAAAAGAGTGTGAAATTATTTTGGTGAAAAATTTGCTATGCGTGGTGGAATTTGATATATTAGATAATTGAACAGTTACATGAGTCTGTAACTATTTTGAGAAAGGTGATAGGTCCTTTATATCAACTGAAAGATGAGTTCCATTACATGTAGGGAAGGTGATCATTGTGGTTGAATGATGCTCTATGTAGAAGACAGCAACATCACATAATTGATAGTTGAAAGTAAGCCCATGGGTCTTTTCAGTTGCAAAGCCAGTGAAACATGAAAAACCAAAAGACAAAGAAATAACATATTCAGAGAACTTCCTTTTGGTCCTTAATCTCTGAACTATGAAAATATGATAACTGGATTATGAAAACCAAATTTAATAATAGCATGCACATGTTTCTCATATCCATAGCTGAAGATCTATTAAGTAGGTACTTAAGTAACTAACCTTTATACTGGACATCATTTTTAATTTAACCAATGTTGGCAAGATCTGTCTCAATCTGTATATCACAAATGAATCAAGAATATATAAATTATTAAATATTTAAGCAAAAATTAGTTCTGTAATTACCCGGATTGTTGTTGCCCTTCATATGGTATAGCTTCTGTTGTTTGACGATAGTTTACAATTTTTTAAATATGTAGCAGTAGATATTGAATATTTGACTTGGGCTAAGAAATTGGTCCTCTCACAAGAAATACCACCTGCACCATAACTTCAAACTCAGATGTTACAACACCAAAGCACTGTATTACTCCAAAAATGGCTAATAGATGAACTTCTCTTTCCTTTAAAACACTTATAAACATAATAAGCAGCTCAACAATTGTAGAATGTAAATAAAATAATTATTATTAGCTGTATTATTAGCTGTCACTTAGCTGTCACTTATTTCCGTTAGTTAGTTACTACGATGGTTAGTTAGTTAGTGGTTTCTGGTTCTATATATGTAGAAGATACAGTGTAAAGTTAGTTAATTGATTCATTTTGTAGTTTCAATATTGTTCAATGAAAAATGAGCTCCAATGCTCTTTCTTCTCTCGCTTCGTTCTTCCCCCTACGATTTCTACATGGTATCAGATGATTATCCCTGGGGGCAAAATTCTTTGCGATGAACTCTGATTGAATCAACGCTCTTCATGACTTCCACCGTGAGTTTGATTTCTTCTTTTCTTTCTAATTGAAACCTAATTTCTATTGTTTGCATCGCGATTTCTGTTCGATTCACGATTTATGTTCAATTCGGATCTCTGTTCGATTCGCGATTTCTGTTCATTTCAAGATTTCTGTTTGGTTCGTGATTTCCTCTTGATTCGCGATTCTTGATTCGCGTTCTATTTCGCGATCTCTCATTTTGCAATTGTGTTTAGTGTTTCTTCTTGTGACCTATTTTGCATTCACTCATGGATTATGAACATGTTGCGAACGCTGAGAACGACATTCCTATTCCTATTCCTATTCCTATTCATACTCATGTTGGATCCACCAATAATAACACTAATCATGGATATCGGCAAGACATGTTGGATCCATATTTCATGCATCCAAGTGATAACCCTGGCATTGCACTTGTTTCGCCACCATTAACAAATCAGAACTATCACTCTTGGTTCCGCATTATGCTTGTTGCTCTTCAATCAAAGAACAAATTGCGTGTCATCGATGGAACCTTGCCTCGACTTGTTGACGATGATCGCCAAACCCTAGCTTGGGATCGTTGCAATACAATGATACTATCCTGGATTGCTCATTCAGTTGATCCGGAAATCTCTCAAATTGTTATGTTCATGAGTACAGCTGCTGAGGTATGGCAAGATTTGAAGGACCGGTATTACCAATGTGATATTTTCAGAATTTCTGATTTGAAAAAGGAAATTTACAACCTTAAGCAGGGTGATTCTTCCATCAATGCATACTTTGGCAAATTAAAGAAATTATGACTTGAGTTGGAAAATTTTCGCCCTCTTCCTACTTGTGTTTGTGCTGTTAAATGCACTTGTGTTCTTCTTCCTAAGATCAAACAATATAGGGAAGAAAATTATGTGATTCATTTCTTGAAAGGGCTTAATGAGCAGTATGCACCTGTCAGATCGCAAATAATGTTGATGGATCCTCTCCGAAACATCAACAAGGCTTTTTCTCTATTACTGCAGCAGGAGAGACAAATTTCTATTCCACCTCTTACTCATGGAGTTCTAGCTCAATTTTCCATCTCTGGCCGAGGCAATTCTTCTACTGGTAGGGGATCTTCTAATAGAGGTGGCAAAACCTTTTATGGCAAAGGCAGAGGCACCAGGGTCTGCACTTTTTGCCACAAAACTAGTGACATGGTTGACACTTGCTATAAGAAACATGGATTCCCTCCAAATTTCTAGAAATCATCTGCTGTGAATAATTGTGTTGCTGAATAAGATGAAACTAAAGAAGAGGCAAAATCTGTCAAGTCAGCTTGCATTAGGAATATGTTGAGGATTCCAAGCAGTTAGGCTTCACTCAAGAACAACACAAAGCACTGATAGCACTTCTCCAAACCTATCACACATCTCAGTCTCATTCTCTCAACCATATTACTTCAAGTCCTGCTTTTAATATGGGTAAAATCTATCCTTCCTCTATTACTCCAATACATGATCACTGGCTTTTGGACACTGGTGCAACATATCACATTTGTTTTTCCAGGTCCTCATTTCAATTTCTTAAAACCATTCGTCCTATTTCTATCAAACTTCCTAATGGCAATTCTATAATTGCCAATGCTGCAGGCACTGTTTAGTTTCTACACTTCACTGTCATCTTACTTTTGATTCTGAAAAGTGTGTGATACAGGATGTGTTTACCCAGAGGACGATTGGAGCAGCTATTACATCATGGACTTTACTTCTTGGAATTCCCATCTGTGCAGAAATCACATTTCACTACACTTTCCCATTCTGTAAATAGTCTTGTGGATACCAATTTTAATTTTCCTTGTACTAAACATGGTGACATTTGACATATGCGATTTGGGCATCCTTCATTTGAAAAACTTGTGCATATTAATAAAGATTTTCCTTCTATCAAACCTGTTAAATCCTCTATTCCTTGTGATACTTGATTTTATGCAAAGCAGAAAAGATTATCTTTCCCAATCAGTTCCACTATTTCTGCTCAATGTTTTGATTTAGTTCACATGGATATTTGGGGACCCTTTTCAATACCATCTTTACTTGGTCATAGATACTTCCTTACTGTTGTTGATGATAAAAGTCGGTTCACATGGATTTTTTTAATGAAGTTGAAATCTGAAACATCAACTCTTGTCAAGAGTTTTGTATCCAGGATACAAACTCAATTTCATACTACCATTAAATGCATAAGATCTGATAATGGCAATGAATTCCTTTTAAAGCAATTTTATGCTGAAATAGGAATTGAACACCAAATTTCTTGTGTTACTACTTCTCAACAAATGGTATTGTTGAAAGGAAACACCAAAATCTCTTTGGTGTTGCTAGAGCTATTTTGTTTCAAGCAAATCTACCTTTTTGTTTTTGGACACATGCCATAAACCATGTTGTTTACATCATCAACAGATTACCCACAAAATTTTTGTCTTTAAAATCTCCATTCCAGATTTTACACAACTCCTTACCTGATTTTTCTTCTTTGAAAGTCTTTGGTTGATTATGCTTTGCATCCACATTACAGGCCAATAGAAAGAAATTTGATCCTAGATTAAAGAAATGTGATTATCTTGGGTTTCAAAATGGAGTAAAAGGCCATATCCTATTTGATTTGCATTCTAGAAATTTGTTTTTTTTTCTGGAGACACTATTTTCTTTGAAACAATTTTTCCATTTGCATCTAGAAATTTGTTTATTTCTAGAGACACTATTTTCTTTGAAACAATTTTTCCATTTGCATCTTCACATACAAATACTTCTCCTCTTTCATCTAATAGCATTTGTTTTCCTAATTCTACTCCTTTTTATGACTTTCTTGATTTTACTTCTCCTGTTCCTCATTCTAGTCATCCTAACACAACAGTTTAGCCTTCACCAGTCATACCATCTGTTATTCCCTCTGCTGTTAATTCTCCTTCTGCATATATCCCACAACAGCAGTCACCATCTTCATCTTTCCCACCACAGTAGCCAATTATTCCACCTCCTTTGCCCATTACCCGAAAATCTACTAGACAAACAAGAGCTCCCACTTATCTTCAAGACTATCATTGTTTTATGCTCAAGAGTGAAGTCCATAACTCAGATGCTCAACTATCATCTCCTTCTGGCAGTAAGTACCCTCTATCATAGGTTATTTCCTATGACCACTTGTCTCCTTCTTTTAAACATTTTTGTCTCACCATTTCATCCATCCCTGAACCTCATAATTATGAGGCTGCTATGTGTGATCCGAATTGGAAAAAGGCTATGCAATCTGAATTAGATTCTTTGACAAAGACTAACACTTGGGAGCTCACCACTCTTCCTCCTTACAAGAGGGTAATTGGCTGCAAATGGGTATTTTAACTTAAATACCATGCTGATGGCACCATTGAGAGGTACAAGGCCAGATTAGTAGCCAAAGGATTTACTCAAACAGCTGGTATTGATTATTTGGAAACATTCAGCCCTGTTGTAAAAATGACAACAATTCGGATTCTTTTGGCTTTAGCTGCTTCTCAGAACTAGTTTTTGTTCCAATGTGATGTTAACATTGCATTTCTTCATGGAGATTTGCATGAAAAAGTGTATATGAGAGCACCTCCAGGTCTGGATGTTCCTAACAAGCGTCTTCAAGCTAAAATGCTTCCTGTATGGCCTCAAACAGGCCATCATACAATGGAATGCTAAATTAGCCCACACTTTGCTGCATTCTGGTTATTCCTAATCAAAAGCTGACTATTCCCTCTTCACCAATCTTCTTCAACTGGTTTTACTGCAATCCTTGTCTATGTAGATGATTTGGTCCTCGCTGGCACTGATCTTCAAGAGATTGATAGCATCAAACACAAACTGAATTGCAAATTCAGTATCAAAGACCTGGGCACCTTGAAATATTTCTTAGGATTTGAAGTTGCTCGATCCAGCAAGGGAATTTCCATATGTCAGAAGAAGTATGCTTTAGATTTGATACAAGAAACTGATTTATTAGGTGCCAAACCTTGTTCCACTCCTGTGGAACCTAATCAGAAACTTCATGCGAATTCTGGCACACCTCTTATAGATGTCTCTCAATATCGAAGGCTCATTTATAGGCTTCTCTATCTCACTCACACTAGACCTGAAATATCCTATGCAGTAAGTCGATAAGTCAGTTTTTGGCTTCCCCTACTGATCTTCATCTCCAAGCTACCCTGTGTGTAATTAAATATATCAAATCTGACCCTGGCAGAGGATTGCTCTTCAATGCAGTTTCATCCACTTCTCTAAAAGGGTTTTATAATTCAGATTGGGCCTCATGCCCAGACACACGGCGGTCTACCACATGATTCTACTTCTTTCTTGGCTCATCTTTAGTATCTTGGAAAAGTAAAAAGCAGTCTATCATTTCCCGATCTTCTTCTGAGACAGAATATAGAGCTTTAACACTAGCAACTTGTGAAGCTCAGTGGCCGGTTTATTTGCTTCATGACTTTCATATTAGTCACTCTTCACCTGTGGTTTTATACTGTGATAATAAATCTGCTTTGCACATAGCCACAAATCCGGTCTTTCACGAGTAAACAAAACATATAGAGATTGACTGCCATGTGGTCTGTGACAAAGTTCAGTCTGGTTTTCTGCACCTTCTTCCCATTCATACAAAGGAGCAGGTTGCAGATATATTCACCAAGTCTTTACATTCAGGGCCATTTTCTTCTCTTGATTCCAAGCTTGGATTGTTTTCTTTACATTCACTACAAGAAAAAGCAGGCATACCGACAGCCTTTTACCGATGGACACAGCTCATCGCCAAACAATCGGGATTTTCGACGGCTTAAACCACCGGTAAATGTAACCCGTCTTACGCTAAACTTTACAAATGGTGGAGGCCGTCGGTAAAGTTTACCATAAGATGGGTTACATTTATTGACGACTTAAGCCATCGGAAATGCCGATTTTTTTGCGACGGGCTGTGTCCCGGTAAAGGCAGTCGGTATGGCCAAGGTTCCCGCTTATTTTTCAAATACCGACGGCTTATGCCCATCGGTACGAAAGACATAGCTGTCGGTAATGCCGCGTCTAACCGTTGAGTTTACCGACGGCTTAAACCTGTCGGTAACTTTAATGAGGCCATCAGTAACCTCCGTTTAGCAACTGGGCCACAAGCCCTTCTTTCCTATTTTTCATTCTCTCTTATTCTCTACTCTCTTCTCTCTCAATCATTTTTCCTGTTGCGACTAGCCATCACCCACGCTCCTTGAGTTGAAGCACAAGAATGACGACCACACCCACACAGATCTGTTTGGCACCGTGCCACATCTATCTCCACGCCTCCAATCAGATTGCGCCACCGCCAGCCATCTACATCTCCACTAAGCTAGCGAGTTGCGCGTGACCAGCAGCCAGTAGAGCTCACCGCGCCGCCGCCAACCACCACAGATCTACCACGCGACCAGTCCGCTACCAACCCCTCTAGTAGTCCAGGCATCTTTCCTCTTTCTTATTCTTTGGCTAGGAACTCCATTGTTAGGGATTTTGTGAAACCTTGGATTTGGGTTTTTTTATATAGCTCTAATTAATTCTCTTTGTTTGCATTTGAGGATTTAGAGAAACTTCTAGTGCTTTTCCGCTTCACGAAATAAAATCCAAGGGAATCACACCACAACCAGTAGAAAGGAGAAGTCACTTCCGTTTCAACAGTAAAAGCTTCAGAACTCGTCACCGTTTGAGGTAAGACACTATTTTCTTACAAACTTCAGTTTTTTATATGCGTTTGGAACTTGTTTTGCTTTCGGGATATAAGTCAAGTATGAATTAGTTAGTTTATTTGCTTCTGGAATTGTGAGTAGTGGAACTCTTTTACATGTTTGAGCCAGTTATTCTATGTATTTTGCTTTTGCAGTCTTTATGAAGTTGTTCAATTTTTTTTTTCAAGCCATTTCTATGATTCTGCTTTATGTATGTTTGTAGGCATCATTTTAGATTGTGGTTGTGTTTGGATAACTGAAACTGCAGTATTGTTGTAGACAAATGCATTTAAAATATCCTTTGCATTTTAAAAAAAAAATTGTATGTAGCTTTAAAGCCTTATACGAATGCCCAATTTCTTATTCTTTCTTGGTTGGCGTAAGTTGCTATAAAGAAAAACATAAATTAGATAATCATACATCTTATTAGGTTTTTGCTTCTTTATTTTGTGTGGTTTAATTTGTTTGTCACAGAATATTTGTGTTTATGTCTCTTCTTAAGTATTTAATTTAATTATGTACATTTGAAATTGTTTTTGATTATATAACTGGATTACTACTTTGGTAAATTGGAAGAAAGTCAGCGTGAGAAACGGATCCTCAAACCTGAACTTGGTAGCTTTGGAGGATTTGTTTTGAGTCATGATAAGAGTAATTCTTACAGCTACATATTACCTAAAAAATACTAGTTAGTTAGTTTGTTGTTAAATTAATCAACTACCACACAAGGTCTTTCTCTTCCTTCCATTTCAATGTTTGTTTATGTTAAATTCATGTATCGAAGTTTGTCGTTCACTGCTTCAATTGAAATTTTTAAGTGCCATGTGGATAATTGTTAATTGGTTATGTGGATTAATGTTATTTTTCAAACCAAATTTATTATGTATGGAAAGTTGTATTGCGGTTGCAACTTGGAGAGGAGTGGCACAAT
This sequence comes from Calophaca sinica, assembly GCA_037113605.1. Classification (NCBI taxonomy): domain Eukaryota; kingdom Viridiplantae; phylum Streptophyta; class Magnoliopsida; order Fabales; family Fabaceae; genus Calophaca; species Calophaca sinica. The sequence continues at coordinate 105,680,191 of CM073735.1, read as the reverse complement.
GGAAATCATACGTTTTTTCCTTTTTGTTTTGGTGTTTGCTGAAATAATACCTTTGTAAAAATGGGAAGGGTCGGTCTTCGTAAAGGCTCATGTGTTCATATAAGATTTTCATTTTTTACATGTGTTCATAGAAGACAGTGCCAATTTTCTTTTCATACTTCGGAGGCCATGGAAATTCTTTTTATTTTTGTTAGAATATTTTCACTTTCCGTTTTTCCTTGAAGGAACTTTCCCTTATTATCATTAAGAAGGTACATTGTTTATTTCCCTTCAACCATTATTGTTCTTCTATAGTTATGAGTTTAATTTGGTTTTCCAATCTTGTCTGCACAGTCTGAGCTTTAGTAAGCGCTCGGTTCTTAGCTCCCTCTCCGATTCACAATCCTACCGGCACTGCATCGTTTGGGTAATGATTTTGCTTTTCTGTTTCTAGTTGCTTTTATTGTTCTTCTGTAGTTCTTTGAGTTTAATCTTGTGCTTGTGATTATTACTGCAGTGACACAGCTTTGTCTGGCACCGCCACACATATCTGAGATCGTCACACAGCTCCGTGCTGCCACACCGCTCCGCCTCTGTCTCGTTCTCTATCACACAGACACAACTCCGTCTCGTTTTTGCTACACCACACATTTCAGGTATATGCAACTTTTGAGCTTTGGTCCTTTTTGTGTTGTGGTAACTGGTTGTTCGTTACTAAATTCATAGCTTCAAATAATCTTCATTGACCTGAATATTGGAATTTGGTTTAGCTTGACTTGTGTGGGAATTTGATTTTCTTTGATCGTTTTTTTAGTTGCTTTGGTCCTGTTAAATAATGGATTGTACTGTTAAATAGAAATGAGATATGTTCATGTCTGTCTACAAAATGAAGGACCTTCGGTATAGCAGTGAATTAGGCGGAAGCAGTAGGATATAAGGAATGTTAAACTAGTTGATTCTAAACTGATTTATAAATTGATAATTGAGACTGAAATTTACATTAGAAATTATGCATGATTATAATTTAATTTTTTTTACTATGTGCCTGTATGATTAGGAATTGAAAGTTTATTATTAACTCGCTGAAATATATAAGTTGTATGACATGATAGCCAAACCCTAATTTTAAATACATAAATAGGTTAGCATGATAGTTAGGTTGTATGATATATTTTTTTTAGGTTTAGGGTTTAGGGTATTATTGATAATTTTTGATTTGTTGTATGGTTTCTGTGTGTTGGAAGTGAAGTTAATCTCCATAAATATATTTACCCATTGTTTTGTTCGTGTTATTCAGTAGCTTCACTGCTCCGCCACACTACTCCAAGGCCGCCACACTGCTCCTAGACCGCCACTGGCATCCAAGGATGCAGACGTTCTACTTCTCCTTAGCACTCTCTTGTTCTGAGACAGTGGTACTTTTTTTCTCTCTTTAGCACTCTCTTGAAATGTCGGGTCCTTTTGGGTGGAAAAGGGTTGGTTGTTGACCCCACACCGACATATTTCTTTGATTTCCTTCATAGTTCTCTCCACAGAAGTGATGTATGTTTTGGCTAACAAATATACGTGAGTGAGTACTTTTGTATTCCTTACCTATATTTGAGAGTCTAGGAAGGGGTTATGATCACGAATTGGTCAGTGTCACACCCCGAGTACGAAGTGTTTAGTAAAGTGATAAATCCTGATAATTCCATTGTTTGCTTAGGCTTCATGATCCTATTGGGTTTTGTTGTGTAAACCGAACCACCATTAGTAAGATGTATGATTATTGATGAAATGGATGAATGATGTAGTGACTGTGATATGTGCATATATGTTAGTGATATAAACTGTCGTAACCGTAATATTGCCGTGCTGGAACATTGGGGAAGATGAGTACCCAAGTTATATAGTTTTCTAGGAACTTTGATTTTGTGAAAACTTGATAATAACGTGTTTAACGAACTAAAAGAAACTTAGGATTAGTTATGAATGTGTTTTTGGCATGGTATCGGAGGGTACAATCCCCTAGACATTAGCATGCTATGAGAAAGCCAAGGAGTACCGGAGGACGATTTGCAAAGAAAAGTGATGTTGAGGCCTCAAACAAGGCCTGGCAGTGAAAAACCGATATTAAATTTTATTAAATATATTTTAATTAGTTTAATATTTTATTTCTATGTTTGTTATTAGTATCGGAGAAAAGCCTTAGCTTCCTGTTTGAGATTTAATATATTATTGAGTGCATGTACTATTTTAGGGTACCATGTGTTCATTGTATATTGAACCTTGAATTGTCCAAGTCGGATAGTTTGGGAAAAACTTTTTCTTTACTCGTATAATAGTTGTTGCTTAATTCTAGTATCTTTATATTTGGTGAAATTTCGGTTCGATTCATTTCCTTTTATTCTCCGGGTGCATACTTGATAGTGGTATTCATAACTGCGATCATTTAGTATACGCAGAGACTAATGGGAAATGCTATCAAAATTTTGTCAAGTATAAGATATGAGAATTAAGGAATGACTATTATACGAGTTCTGAAAAAGGCTTTCCTCGAATGGGATAGGTCACACCATTTAAAGAAAGAGAGCGGTTCTAAGAACGTCGTGCTGCTGAATTTTTTTTTAACATGCAGAAGATGAAATTTTTTCCTTCGAGTCATAGTTAGATGTACGATAGGTTGTATCCGGGGAGAGGTGGTTTGAAACAATCTTTTTGCGATGGGGTTAATCAGTTTGTCCAAGCCGCAATGGCACATGAAGATTTCATAACTAATGGAGGGATTAGAAGTCCGTGCCTTAATTGCGATTGCAGAAGGATTAAGAGGCCAGGTGAGGTCATGCATCACCTGCAGAGAGTTGGATTTAGGCCTAACTACTGGATTTGGACTAGACATGGTAAAGAGTTGCCTCGGGTTGATTTAGGGGTTGGTGATAATTGCACAGGTTCTTCAAACAGTTGCGTAGATATGGGATATGGTGAGCAGATTGAATTGATGTAAGATATGGTTTGTGGTGCCTTGGGGGGTCAACGTATCATTCGAGGAGCAACAGTATGATGACACAGATGAACTTCCAAATGATACAGCACAAAAATTTTATAATCTCTTGTTAGAAACAAATAAGCCGTTATTTGAAGGGTCTGCAGACTCTAAGTTATCAATGTGTGTGAGGCTTTTAGCTCTTAAGTCCAACTGTGGTGCTACCGATGTGTGCTTGGATCTCGTGACGAAAATGATGTTGGACTTGTCACCTATCAGAGATGGTTTGCCAAAAAGTTATTATGAGGCTAAAAGCTTAGTGTCCAAGTTGGGGTTGGAATCTAAAAGGATTTATTGTTTTGTGAGGGTGTATGTTATATTACGACAATGAATTCGGTAAAAATGATGGTGCGCTGGTTGAATGCAAATTTTGTGGTGAGCCAAGGTATATTTCACACACTGATAATGGAAAGGGTAGACAAAATCAGTTCCAGTGAAGGCAATGTTTTGTTTGCCAATTATTCCAAGGCTGCAAAGAATGTTTACATCAACACAGACTACAGGCAAAATGACGTGACACTATGAGAATAGAAGCACTTCAGGTATGTTGCGCCACCCATCTGATGGTGAAGCTTGGAAGCACTTTGAGCGTGTGCATCCCGATTTTGCAGCAGATCCAAGTAATGTACGACTTGGCTTATGCTCTGATGGTTTTATCCCATATGTTCAATCCACGACGAAACCTTATTCTTGCTGGCCAGTTATTGTTACCCCATACAATCTTCCTCCCGAAATGTGCATGTCTAAGCCTTATATGTTTTTGACTTGTATTATACCATGTCCAGATAATCTAAAAGATGGTATTGATATCTATTTACAGCCTCTCATTGACGATCTCAAAAGGTTGTGGAATGGCGTTTTGACTTATAATATTGCACGAAAGAAGAATTTTACAATGAGGGCAGCTCTGATGTGAACTATTAATGACTTCCCTACATATGACATGTTGTCTGGTTAGGGTACTCATGGTAAAATGGCATGTCCGCATTGCATGGAGCATACAAAAGCCTTTACTTTGAAGTTCGAGGGGAAGAGTTCTTGGTTTGACTCACATCGCAGGTTTTTACCTGGTGGTCATCCATTTAGACAAAATAAGAACGCCTTCAAGAAAGGGGAAGTTGAATTAGATGGCCCACTCCCAAGGTTGATGTCCGAACAGATTTGGAGCAGAGTTATGGAACAGATTATGGTGAATTGGATCGATTTGAAGGATATGGACAATGACATAATTGGACAAAAAGAAGTATTTTTTGGGATCTACCATATTGGAAAGATAATTTATTGAGACACAACCTTGATGTTATGACATTGAGAAGAACTTTTTTGACAATATTTTTCTCACAGTGCTGAATGTTAGAGGAAAAACGAAAGACAATAATAAGGCCAGACTAGACTTACCACTTTACTGTAGGCGAAAGGACTTGCATTTGACGACTCGATCGGATGAGAAAACCCTGAAACCCAAAGCCTGTTACTCTTTAACTGTTGAGGAAGCTAAGTCAGTCTGTCGGTCGATAAAAGAACTTCGAATGCCAGACGGTTATTCTTCTAATTTGACAATTGGGATGAAAAGCCATGATTGTCATGTATTCATGGAGTTTTTACTTCCTATTGCATTTAGTTCCTTGCCGTCAAATGTTTTAAATCCACTTATTGAACTCAGCCAATTTTTTAAAGTTTTGTGTTCTGCGACATTAAGAAAGGATGATCTTATAAAGATGGAGCAAAACATGTCAATCATTCTTTGTAAGTTGGAGAGAATATTTCCCCCTGGTTTCTTTGATTCTATGGAGCATCTCCCAGTGCATCTTGCACATGAAACTAGGCTTGGTGGACTGGTTCAATATAGATGGATGTATCTCTTCGAAAGGTAATATAATAAAATATTCTTTAATATTGTAATTCATTTGATGGGTGAAATGTATCAATTTTTACCATCAACCTTGTTATTTTATAGATTTATGGGTGGCTCAAAACGATCGGTAAAAAATAAGGCCAGGGTTGAAGGATCTATTTGTGCAACTTACTTACATCGTGAGACAATCCATTTTTGTTCCCATTATTTTACGAACTTCATGTTGACACCAACAAATAATAGGAATGAAATAGAAATTCAAAGTGAAAGACACCCGCTAGCCTTATCAGTATTGTTATACCCTAATTTTGTCCACTCACCTTTTTTAATTTTTGCTTTTATTTTTAGAGCTAATGGTTGGACTCATTTTTTGTGTTATTTCTTTTGGGCCAATTCCAGCCCAGTTGCGATAAAAAAAAGACGTACAAATAGATAGCCTTTCTTGTTACAAATTACCATCACCAAGCACAAGCCCAAAATGCAATCAGTGTCCATTACAAGCCCAAGACAAAAATTACAAAAAATGAATAATGATCAAAAAAAAAAAAAATAGAGCAGGGATGCGCATGGCATCCTGCTAACAGCACCAACAACAGCAACAAGGTATTTTGAGGATGAGTCCAAGGCCCTTTCTCCTTGTTCCTTTGTTTCTTTCCATTTTTTCCCCAACCAAGCAGCTTTGCAGGCACCACTCTGCCCCCTGCATCCTTTAGACTCTCCCACAACCCTGCAACAAGCAGACCAATATTGTCCCATTAGAGTCCTTCGACACTATAAATACCATAACAGAATAACAGAGAGAGGAGGAATTTTTAGGAGAATTTCTGAGACTTCTACCACCAATCAAAGAATTAGAGACTTCACATTGGAGTCCTAATTCAACTCAAACACAGAGAGAAAAGAGAGAGTTGGGTATTAAGAAAGGCAACAAAAGTAGTAGCAGAGGAGAGAGATTCGTAGTAGCAGAAAGAATCAATGTCATTACCTTTCACTACAATTACATTCCTTCCTATTCTCAAGAGCTTGGAATCCAAGTAGGCTTGTTAAACATTTTTACGCCTAGATTTAATTTCAGTGTAAATGAGATGTCACTGCCATGTCCATAACTTATTAATAGAGATATCCTACGAACTCACAGAGAACAAAATTATCAGAACCAGCGAACAACAAAAAGAGCAGTAATTAAGTTAGAGAAAAGGAAATCAAGCTGAACCAAAAAGGAATGAGTAATAGAAAAGAATAAAAAATGGAAAGGAAGATTTTTAATCTGTGTATGTGTCTTCTCCGAGAAGACGCCGTCGCAAGCACCACCGTGTGTTTCAGCTTCTCACCACCGCGAATCGCCGTGTCGCGCCACGACCACGAGCCACTACTCGCATCCTCTTAAACCCACATCTCGCCGCCATCATCCCTTCCTTCACCTCCCTGCGTCATCCCTCTCCCTTTCGCACCCTCCCCCTTTTCTCCTCCCTGCGTCAGTTCTCTCTCTCTCTCGCACCCTTCCCCTTCTCTCCTCCCTGCGTCATCTCTCTCACGCCTTGTTTTTCCCATGAGTCTCTTCCGCAGTCTACTCCCAGTAGCGGCCGTGCGCCGGCCACCTTCCCCCAACCTCTTCTCTCACACCTCCCTTCTTTTCCCCCTACACTTCGCGATCAGCATCGACCCCCCTTTCTTGCTCGCCGCCATGCGCGTCCAAGGACGACGTGCGCCGGCCGCACCTTCTCCCCCAACCTTTGTCTCTCGCCCTCTCCTTCTATCTCCTTCCATCTTTCCCCCTGATTTCTACTCCCTCCATATGCTCCCCCTCCCCTTTCTTTGTTGCTACGGCTGCAGCAAAATTTTAGGTTTTTTTTTTCTAAATGAAACCCGTGAGACCCACATCCCCCTTTAGCTTATTTCATTTTTTTTCTTTTGGGCTGCAGCCCACTCCCTCACAATTTTACTTTCTTATCTTTCTGTTTTGGGCTGCAGCCCACTCTCTCACAATTTTTTAATTTTATTTCCTTTTATTTAATTAAATTATATTATTATCATTATAATTTACATTACCAAGTAAATTAGGACGAATAAAATTAGCCCAAATTCACTCCATGTGAATAATTTTACTCGTTGGAATCCAATACAATTTCAATTTATCACATAAATTTTGAGACCATGTTTCTTAAAAAAACATATAATAAAATTACGAAGATTAATTACTAGAATGATCACTCGAGATTGCTTCCCGTTTGATTATTATGAACGTTAATTTTCTAAACAAAAATGGGGTGTTGATGAGGGTTACTCTTGATTGCTTCTTATTTGGTCCCCATGAAAACCTATCTTCTTTATAAAAATAAAATCAAGTTATTTTTACCAGTAATAATCACTCGAGATTGCTTCCCGTTTAATCATTACGGACACCTTAACTTTCTAAAAAAAAATAGGTTGTTAGTGAGGACCACTCTTGATTGCTTCTTGTTTAGTCCCCATGAAAACCTATCTTCCTTACAAAAATAAAATCAAATTATTTTTACTAGTAGTGATCACTCGAGATTGCTTCCCGTTTGATCATTACGAACACCGTTAATTTTCTAAACAAAAATGGGTTGTTAGTAACGACTACTCTTGATTGCTTCTTGTATGGTCTCTATAAAACCTACCCTTTTTTCCATAAAAAATATACAATTAGAATCAACTAACACGCAATTATTTTCTACCCAAGAACTACGTAGCCTTTGATTTCTCCACTGTACCCGGAGATACATAGGATCAGGAGCCCACTCCTGTCAAGCGCAAAAATAAACAACTTTTATTAAGTCTTTTTTAAATCTTTGTTAATTCTTGTCTTTTTTTAATAAAAGGGAAATAGATATTTTTAGAAGTTAATATAATTTTGCACAATTAATTAGAGGTAACCTTTTTCGAAAGGATGTCGTAGGGTGCTAATACCTTTCCTATGCATAATTCGACTCCCGAACCCAATTCTGGTCTCGAGGACCATTTTCTTCAAAAAGGGGTTTTTTCCAATATTTTTCCCAAAAAGTAAATGATTGGTGGCGGCTCCATTAAACTCGAATCTCCGGATTTTTCGGTCCCTACAAGTATTTTGCCTTCCCAGTCGTCATGCTGGAAAGAAGTTGACTCACTGGTTAACGGGAGAAGAGTTCAAGTCAGCCCACGTTCACGTATTGATCAACTGTACCGAAGTTGAACGTGAACACAAGAAGAAGGTTGAATTGTGTTTACAAACTTTTCGCAAACTTTGAGTTAAAAACATTTTAGAACACTTGAAAATGAATCTGTTTGAAATCGGATGCTGGAGTAGACTAGACGCTGGAAATAAGATTTTTGAACACTTGTTTTTATGTGCAAGATAACTGTAAGTATAAAGCAGTAAAGCAAGAGACACAGAGATTAATACTAGTTCACCACCAACCTGGTATAGCTACGTCTAGTCCCTTCGTTCCTGAAGGATTTTCCACTATAATCAACTGATTACAAATTTTCTTAAGAGTATTCTACTGTCACAAACTTGACAATACTCTTAACTTCTCAAAACGACTCAATACGTTCGAGCCTTTGAGGAACAGAGCCTTAACTAGTCAATACAACTTTCACAAAGATAGTTTTGAATACAATCAAAATAACTCTCACAGAGAGGATAAAAAAATTAAGTTCTAACAAATAACTTTCTAAAAGAAAGAATCAGATGCTGAGGTTCAGTTCTTGTAGTCCAGAGACCTGGCACGAAACTTGATTACTCACTTGAATAATAACCTTTTCAGAATGTAGTTTCTTGCAGTTTTTCTAGCCCTTCTTCAATGAATACCTTGAAGTATTTATAGGAGTCTTGAGGATAATACCGTTGCAGATATTTCAGCTCCAAATCATTGGGTGAGGCAATTTGAAATTCTGTCATTTTCTTCCTTTTCAGAGAATATCAGAATAGTACATATTTCCGTTATTGTACTATCTACTTTTCACACAATTGTCTTGTACGAATTTGTCTTATTCTAAACGTGTCACCTTTGATTCCTCGCACATAAAATTGAGCGCACAAAATCAAATTCGAATTCCGTTCCAAAGTAGCTGAGGTGAAGAGCAACAACATGATCATCACGTGATTTATTAAAAGACCAGATGCTCGCTCAGAACAGGAGACGGATGCTCGCAACAATTGAGTAATCCACGTGTCAAAGAATAACACTACCGGACGCTTGCTTTACACAAGACGCTGGAGTGAACCGGATGCTGACACACATGGAATATATTCAGTACTTTTGAATTTTCTTCTTCTTGCTTGAGTGAGATAAAACATAAGAGATTTTAATACCTGTGCACTCAAAGACTTATCAGAAGATACTTTGTTATCATCAAAATTAATGAGGGTCTAAACTTCTCAATCGTTTAGATTTCAACAATCTCCCCCTTTTTGATGATGACAAATATCCAAGGTTGATGAACAATTTAATTTCAAAAATAATTTCAAGGGTCTCCCCCTGAGTTCAATAACTCAGATAAAATTAAATATATCAGGTATCAGAGCGATTTATGATAATTAGAGCATTTATGTGATCGCAAAAATGCATACAAGTATCGGAGCATATATTTGATCTAAACGTTGAGATCGGATACTGAGAACATTGTACCAACAATGAATATACTCAAGTATTAGATGCTGAAATTCATTGTACAAAATTGAATAAAATTGTGCCAACAGATATTGAAGATTATCAAAGCACCAGACAATGAATATCAATGAGTATCTGAGCAATTAAGGAACATGCTATGCATATGATTTATGCATGAAATTTGTGATACTTCAGCGTGTCCATCGGACATTCAGCGAGTTCATCAGACCTTTCTTTTACTCCCCCTTTTGTCATCAGATAAAAAGAGTGTAAAACGCATCATAGTCAAAACAGTAAGTAGTAGTATTTAGAAAAATTTGAAGATAAAAAATTAGAAATATAATTGTACCAAGTAACATAAATATTTGATTGTACCAAAAATAGAAATCGTAATTAGCACACAAATACAAAGTAAAAAAAATTAGGGGTTTGGTGGAGGTGGAGGATCCAGATTGAAACGTTCCAAGATGAATTTCAAAGTGCTTTCCAACTAAGCCACCTTTTGATTGGTTGCCATGATAGCTTCAACTTCTGCTCTAGGCAAAATGACAACATCAGCATTTGCAGGTGCAGGTTCAACATCAGCTTCTAGAACCGATTCAACTGTAATAGCCCTTTGAGATTCCATCTTCTGGTGCTCTGCTAGCACATCTTGTGACAATCTCAGTTTCCTTTCCCTTCTTGCCTTAGCCTTCTGTAGGAGGTCATCATTTGGTAAGGACCATTTGATGAATCTTCCCAGCTTCTGTTTCTCTTGATCCATTTCCCATTCCCATCTACACACAAGTTCTTCAGGATACAGCATAAGCATAAAAACAGTTAACCCTGTGCTGAAGCAGATCTTTAGTATAAGCATCAAATTGCACCAAGGCAGCTTCTCCATAAATTCTTGTTATAAAAACTCCAATTCCATCAAAAATGAATGTGAGTCCTTCATTTTCAGCAAGGAATAACTTATGCAGATTCTCCCTATCATCTTCTTCAATCTTGAGAGGCTTAAAACAGGGCATAATGGCTTTGTCTTTCCAAGACATAGTCCATTGTCTCCAATTAAAGCCAATATCAAAATGTTTGCAAACAGCAGCCCATTGATCTTCTATTTTCATAGCATTTAAAGGCCATACAACAGAACACGTAAACATATCATCGAAATGAATAGTACCAAGTTTTGTGTCTGTTACCCTGCTGATGGAGCCAACTGTAGGAATGGTTGCTTTCTCTGCATTGCAGCAGCCAGAAGAACCAGTGCTCCAAGCATCTTTATTGAGCAAGTTCAGGTATACTCGCCGAACATGGTCTTCACCAAGCTTGTTGACCAGAAGCTAAGAGAATGATTTGACATCGAATCTTCTAGGAGCTTTCTCATATTCCTTCAGTCCAATTCTACTGAATGGCCTTTTCCCAAGGGCTGGTTCCTTCCTTTTTCCAGGAATAGACTAAGGCAACCACCTTTGCCTATCGGGTACAATCTTGACAGACGCTGAAGCAGGATCTCTGTATTGACGGATCAACTCAAGCCTTTTCATCTCCAGGAAATGAGTCATAAAAGCCACTTCTTCATCTGTTATCCACCTTTTGCATTCTTCAAGAGTAAGAGGTTCATTCTGTGGTAGGAACCTGGGAAGATCAACAGAGAAGGGAATTGTTCTACTGTTTGATTGAGGTCTCAATCTTCCCTTGAAGGACATATCAACTTGCTCATTTCCTTTTTTGAATACAACTCTCGATGAAGAGGCAACTTCCAGTCTTGCAACTCCAGAAGTGAATGTTTTCAAATACCATAGAGAGGGGTGATCATAAATGGAGTGATATACGTCTTCTCTAACAAACCTAGGTCTATTAATGGCAGATACAACCTTCCTTGCAACAGAAAAAGAGGTAGGTTTGTAGGTGAGGATAAGTGGGATAGGTGAAGTCTTCTTGACAGTGTAGTTTTTGGGCTTGTTTGGATTGATTTGGAAGAGTTGATTGAATGGGTGAAAATGGAGTAAGGATATGTATGTAGTGAGGGATGTGTTTAATGAGATAGAGGTTTGTGGTGAGGGAAATGTAAGTGTTTTGGACTTTGTGGTTAATTGGGAAGTTTGTGGTTTGGTGAATGGAGGTTGTGTGTAGTGTGTTTGTGGTGATGAAACAGAGAGTGGTGGTGCAGGTATAGTGTGATCAGAACCAAAGGTAGTACTGGAATCATCAATGGTAAAATCTAGTACCTTTAGATTAAGCTTCTCAAAATGCCTAACCAATCTCTTCCTTTTGCCTTATGGAATAGCAGGAGGAGGAGGAGGAGGTGGAGGAGCATGCTTCTTAGGGCCAGACGCTGAAACAGGCTTTTCAGCTTCTGCCTTTCTCTTTTTCTCCATAATGCTTCTAATGGGGACTCAATCGTCATCATCTTCTCGTACAGTTTTACCTTCTGGTGCAGGAGGCACCTTCTACTTTTTGCTTCTTGTCTCCCTTGCTGGAGACTCACCAGTTCTCTTCACACCAGATACTGAGCTTCTGGTGGGTTTTGTTTCAGCTACTTCACCAACTGAAGTTTCTGTTCCTTGTCCTTGTTCTTTTTTCACCTTCTTGATCATATCAGCTTTGATCAATTTCATTCTCACTAGGCTATTTACTCCAAAAATCTCAGGACGAACAATAGCACCCATTCCAAAATACTTATCTCTTTCTTCTTTGTTTATCAAGGCACTGAGTCTTCTTGCAACTCCATCCTTGACCATCATAGCAGTAAGAAGAACTCCATAAGGAATAACCTTGATAATGTTCTTCTTGTCAGCAGAACCCTTCCTTGAACCAACAAGCGCATTGACAATATTGTTGAAAATCAACCTAGGCAAGTTGATTTTGTGACCAGCCATATAATTTCTCATAATGAACTTCTGCTCATAGTTCACTATGTCACTTGACCCAGTCTTCAGAATAACGCTCTTAGCAATAACTTTGTGTAGAACTCTGTAATGACTTTTCAGATTCTTGGCAGTAGGAGTTACATCATTTTCCTTCAACTGGCGATAGTTCTTGAACAGAGCCTCGTTGACGTTTTCTATTCCTCTGAAAGCATCTTCCCAACCAACATAGTAACTAATGCCTTCACAGGGGCACTTAATCATTTCAACAATGGTGTTTATGGAGAACACCAACTTGAAACCTCTGACATGACCTTCAACTATTCCATCCGGAAGCATATGAACGTTTCCCCATAATTCCTTGATTGCATTAACCAACACATCAATAGGTTCCCAAAGGAAGTAGTTTTTCAGCCCAGATTCGTCAAACCTTCATCTAAATCAAACCCATAAAGCTTGAAACTTTTCAAGTCGATTATGTTCTCAGTCAAAAGCTTTGCTTCTTTCATGGTGTCGAAGATAGCAGTGTATTGTCCGACCTTAACATCAGTCATGGTTGCAGTTGGAGAGTAGGTGATTGAGGTTTAGGGTTTCAGAGAAATCACACAGAGAGAGAAAGAAAACAGTTTTCGCAGACAAAAATAGAGTGAGTGTGGAGCGAAAGAGGTGGAGTAGTGTGAAAGTTTTGACAAAATAGTACAGTTACTTTTTCAAAAACCTCTTCACATTTCCTCTGAATAAAAATAAATAAAAAAGAAAATAAAATAAAGATTCCCCTTTTCATTAAATACAGTTGCCAAAATGAAGATAAAATCAAGAAAAAGATTTTATTGAAAACTTAAATAATCATGACTCAGATTAGGTGTGATGAGACGCTTAAGTCCCACACGCGCGTGACATGTGTGTGCTCGGACGCACGCAAACGAATTCACCGGGCGCTGAGTTATGTGATGTGAATGACATATTATATGTGTACACGTGTGAATGCTTATGTCATACCAGATGCTGAATGATGCGTATCATAAGACACTGAGATTAATCATTCTTCTATAAGATGAAAATTTAAATTTCTTCTTAAAAAATTGAATCTATCCTCAGCAAGGGGTTTTGTAAGAATGTCAGCCCACCGATGATCAGTGTCTACAAATTTTATTTCAAGCATACCCTTCTGAACATAGTCTCTTATGAAGTGATGTTTAATCTCAATGTGTTTTGCTCTAGAATGCAATATAGGATTCTTAGTAAGACAAATTGCAGATGTATTATCACAAAAGATAGGAATGTTACTCTCTTTTATCAAGTAGTCTTCAAGTTGATATTTCATCCACAGAAGTTGAGAACTGCAACTTGCTGCTGAGATGTATTCAGCTTCTGCTGTTGAGAGTGCAATTGTGCTTTGTCTTTTGCTTAACCAAGATACAAGATTTGCTCCAAGGAATTGGCAGCCTCCACTTGTGCTTTTTCTTTCAATTCGGTCTCCAGCAAAGTCAGCATCACAGAAACCTACAAACTTGTAATCTTTGGATTTCTTATAGAGCAAACTAAGATTAGTAGATTCTTGCAAATATCTAAATATTCTTTTAACAGCACTCAAGTGTGATTCTCTAAGATCGATCAAAACCTAGCACACAAAGTGACGCTGAACATAATATCAGGTCTTGAAGCAGTAAGATAAAGTAGAGATCTAATCATACCTCTATACATTTTCTGATATACCTTCTTACCAGTTTCATCTTTACCAAGAATGCAAGTGGGATGCATAGGTGTGCACATTGGCTTGCAATCCACCATCTTGAATTTCTTTAGCAAATCCTTGATGTATTTGCTTTGATGTATATAAATATCATCATTGCATTGCTTGATTTGAATTCCAAGGAAAACTTTAACTCTCCCATCATGCTCATTTCAAATTCAGTCTCCATTAACTTAGAAAATTCTTTGCACAGACTTTCATTAGTAGCTCCAAATATAATATCATCAACATAAATTTGAACAAGTATAAAATGCTTGTTTGATGATTTTCTAAATAGAGTGGTGTCTACTTGACCTCTGGTAAAACCATTTCCAATTAAAAATGAACTTAGTCTATCATACCAAGCTCTAGGAGCTTGCTTAAGACTATACAGAGCCTTTTTAAGTTTAAAAACATGTTCTAGAAATTCAATATCTTCAAAACCAGGAGGTTGTTTCACATAGACTTCCTCATTTATAAAGCCATTCAAGAAAGCACTTTTCACATCCATTTAATAAAGAATTATCTCATGGTGTGCAGCAAATGAAAGCAAAATATGAATAGCTTCTAACTTTACAACAGGTGCAAAAATTTCAGTAAAATCTATACGTTCTTCTTGTAAGTAACCTTGATCAACTAATCTTGCTTTGTTTCTCACAACCTTACCATCTTCATCAAGCTTGTTTCTAAATGCCCATTTAGTACCAATAGCTTGCTTATCTTCTAGTAGAGTGACTAACTTCCAGACATCATATCTTTGAAATTGATTCAACTCTTCTTACATAGCCAGAATCCAACCTTCATCTTCCAAGGCTTGATCAATCGTTTTAGGTTCCATTTCAGAGAGAAGTACAATATCTGCATGCTCTTTGAAAGAGCATCTTGTTCTAACTCTATCTCTAGGTTCTCCTATGATTTGATCATTGGGATGATTAGTTTTGTATCTCCAATTCTTTCTGACTCCAGCTTCTGCTTGAGTAGAATCCAGAGTCTGGTAACCACCGGACGCTGAAGATGTTGGATCACCATTTGTAGTGCCACCAATATTTAAATCTGAAAATAACTCATCCGGCTCTGACATGGCAGTGTCAGACTTCTTGTCATCAAACTTGACATGAGTGGATTCTTCCACTATCAAAGTTTTTTTATTGTATATTCTAAAAGCTTTAGATCTTTCAGAGTATCCCAAAAAGATACCTTTCTCAGCTTTGGAATCAAACTTACCAAGTTGATCCTTAGTATTCATAATATAACATATACAACCAAAGGGATGAAAGTAAGATATTTTTGGTTTTCTACCTTTCCACAGTTCATATGGAGTCTTCTTCAAAATAGGTCTAATAGAAATTCTATTTTGAATATAACAAGCTGTGTTTATTGCTTCTGCGCAAAAATGTTTAGCAATATCAGCTTCATTGATCATGGTCCTGGCCATTTCTTGGAGGGACCTATTTTTCCTTTCTATAACACCATTTTGTTGTGGTGTTTTAGGAGAGGAGAAATTGTGGGAGATGCCATTTTCTTCACAAAATTTTTGAAAGTTTTCATTTTCAAATTCTCCCCCATGATCACTTCTAATAGAAGAAATACAAATTCCTTTTTCATTTTGAACTAATTTGCAGAAAACAGTAAATACCTTGAATGACTCATCTTTGTGGGCAAGGAATCTAACCCGTAAAATCATCAACAATGACTAACCCATATTTATTTCCAGTTAAAGAGGCTGTCCTTGTTGGACAAAAAAGATCAAGATGTAAAAGCTCAAGTGGTCTAGAGGTTGAAACAACATTTTTTGAATGAAAAGAAGTTTTAACTTGTTTTCCTCTTTGACATGCCTCACATAGAGCATCAGATTGCAATTTAAGATTTGATAAGCCTCTAACAAGACTGTGCTCGTTTAGTTTTGAGATTAATCTCAAACTGCCCAATCTTTTATGCCAAATCCATTGTTCATCTTCAATAGACATGAGACACTTGACATCTTGTTGTGCAAGTTCAGAAAGATCAATTTTATAAATATTTTGTTTCCTCTTTGCTGTAAAGAAAATAGAGCCATCTTTCTTACTTTTTACTGAACATCCAGTTTCTGTAAAAATTACATCATAACCATTGTCACATAATTGACTTATGCTCAATAGGTTATGCTTTAGTCCTTCAACATAAAATACGTTATCAATAGAGGGAAGAGAGCCTTTACCAATGTGACTAATTTCAACTATTTTACCTTTCTGGTTGCCTCTGAAACCAACAAATCCTTCTTTTCTAGGCCTTAGCTCTTGGAACATATGCTTTTCTCCCGTCATGTGACACGATCATCCACTTTTTAATTACCAAGATAAGTGTGTTGACTTTGTTGCTAAGCATGTATGCAACATAGACAATTTTATCTTTAGGTACCCTTATCTTTTTGGGTCCTTTCTTGTTAGTTCTTGAAGGATACTTGTCCTTCTTAATCTTAAAAGCAGTACATGCACTTTTCAAATGACGAGGTTTGTTGCAGTAGGTACAATGCAAGCATTCACTGTGATTATTGGATTTATAAGATGCAGGATTTTATTTTTTAAAGAGGGTTCATCTGATATGAAACCAAGACCTTGAGTTGTCCTTTTACTGAAACCCCAAATCATTGAAGCTTGCTTGCTTCGAGTTACACTTTCTGCAAGAAACTTTTGAAATGCATATTCATAATCATTTGATTTACACTTAGGATTGCCTTTAGCTTCAGAGCTTTCAGGCTGAGAGCTCTCAGCTTCTGGTTACTGACTATCCACCAGATGCTGATTTTCAGTTTTTAGCTTCTGGTTCTCTTCACTGAGCTTTGAGTTTTCATTTTTCAAAACTTGAAACTCTTGAGATAATTTTGAAAATTTCATTTTCAAAGCTTTATACTCAGTGGAGAGGGTGGCAGAGTCCTTAAGGATATCATCAAATGCAAGTTGAAGTTCAGAATAAGAATCATATATTATTACCTCTTCAACTTCTTCTTCAGAGTCTAAGTCAGTATTTGCCATAAGGGCAAGATTGGCTTCTTCATCATTATCTTTCTCAGAGGATGATGAATCTAGATCTTCTCATGTAGCCATGAGACTCTTCTTCTTTCCCTTGAAAGAACTTCTTGTGGGCTTCTTCTTAAGATTAGGACATTCAGATTTAAAGTGTCCAGGCTTTTCACATTCATAGCAGACAACTTGGCTTTTGTCTTTGCATTCCTTCCTGTTCTCGACATCTTTCTTGTGGAATTTCTTCTTGAAGTTTCTTTTCTTCCACATCCTTTGGATCTTCCTGGATATGAACGTGAGCTCATCATCCAACCCATCAACGTCTCCTTCTGAAGCTTTATCTTCTGATTCTTCTTCAGCTTGAAGAGCTTTAGAAGTACTGGCTTTATGTTTGTTGACTTTTAAAGTAATAGACTTGCTTTTCTTTACAGGTTCTTCCTCATTCAACTCAAGTTCATGAGCTTTCAGAGAACTCAAAAGATCTTCAAGTCTTAAGACATTTAAATCTTTTGCTTCTTGAATAGCAATGACTTTGGGTCTCCACTGCTTGGTCAAACTTCTCAGGATCTTTCTCACATGGTCAGGAGTGGTATAACTTTTTCCAAGGGCCTGTAACCGATAAAAAAGTGTTTGGAATCTTCCAAACATAGATTCAATGTTTTCACCCTCTTCCATTTTAAACAACTCATGTTGGCGAACCAACATGCTAGCTTTAGTTTCTCTTACTTGGGCGAAGCCCTCATAAGACAAAACAAGTGAATCCCAGATTTCTTTGGCAGTATCAAATTTGTCACATTTATCATATTCCTTTTTTGACATAGCACAGATAAGAATGAATCTAGCTTTTTGATTGATTTGATATCTCTTTTCTGCTCATCATTCCAATTTTCTCTGGCAATGGCAAAACCAGCAGCATTAGTGGGAAGAATGTAACCACTTTCAACAATATCCCACAACTCAAGTTGTTGTGTCTCAAAGAAAGCTTTCATCTTATCTTTCCAGTAGTCAAATTTTTCTCTAGTAAATAGAGGAGGATGGTTCATATGACCACCTTCTGCAGACATGTTCACAGTATAGGATCTTTTCTCTTAACACGGTTAAGTGCTCAACTAAGAGGCCGAACTTTGACACCAACTGAACGTGAACACAAGAAGGGGGTTGAATTGTGTTTACAAACTTTTCGCAAACTTTGAGTTAAAAACACTTTAGAACACTTGAAAATGAATCTGTTTGAAATCGGATGCTGGAGTAGGACCAGACGCTGGAAATAAGATTTTTGGACACTTGTTTTTATGCGCAAGATAATCGTAAGTATAAAGCAGTAAAGCAAGAGACACGGAGATTTATACTAGTTCACCACCAACCTGGTAGCTACGTCTAGTCCCTTCGTTCCTGAAGGATTTTCCACTATAATCAACTGATTACAAATTTCCTTAAGATTATTCTAGTGTCACAAACTTGACAATACTCTTAACTTCTCAAAACGACTCAGTACGTTCGAGCCTTTGAGGAACAAAGCCTTAACTAGGCAATACAACTTTCACAAAGATAGTTTTGAATACAGTCAAAATAACTCTCACAGAGAGGATGAAAAAATTAAGTTTTAATAAATAACTTTCTAAAAGAAAGAATCAGACGCTGAGGTTCAGTTCTTGTAGTTCAGAGACTTGGCACGAAACTTGATTGCTCATTTGAGTAATAACTTTTTCAGAATGTAGTTTCTTGCAGTTTTTCTAGCCCTTCTTCAATGAATACCTTGAAGTATTTATAGGAGTCTTGAGGATAATACTGTTGCAAATATTTCACCTCCAAATCATTGGGTGAGGCAATTTGAAATTCTGTCATTTTCTTCCTTTCCAGAGAATATCAGAATAGTACATATTTTCGTTATTGTACTATCTGCTTTTCACACAATTGTCTTGTATAAATTTGTCTTATTCTAAAGGTGTCACCTTTGATTCCTCGTACATAAAATTGAGCGCACAAAATCAAATTCGAATTCCGTTCCAAAGTAGCTGAGGTGAAGAGCAACAACGTTATCATCACGTGATTCATTAAAAGACCAGATGCTGGCTCAGAACAGGAGACGGACGCTCGCAGCAATTGAGTAATTCACGTGTCAAAGAATAACACTACCGGACGCTCGCTTTACACAAGACGCTGGAGTGAACCGGATGCTGACACACATGGAATATATTCAGTACTTTTGAATTTTCTTCTTCTTGCTTGAGTGAGATAAAACATAAGAGATTTTAATACCTGCTCACTCAAAGACTTATCAGAAGATACTTTGTTATCATCAAAATTAATGAGGGTCTAAACTTCTCAATCGTTTAGGTTCCAACAGAAGTATCACCATATCTTACGTATGTATCATTTTGACCACTTTCAATTTCTTTTATCCATAACTACTCATGATCATTTTTTTGATAATGACTTGATCAGGGCATTCTTGTTAACTAAGCCCACAAGACAAAAAAGACTCTTCTGCCTATATTCATGAATATTTCCCAACGTGGTTTATGAACCAGATATGTATTTTTAGTCCTATTTGAACTATTTATTGTTTAAAAATACAAAAGATTATTTGAAAAAAGAAACCATAATTTGTTTGCATATGGTGTATACGCAGGTGTACAGTGAGGCAGAATCCCATAAAATCCAACAATTGAGAAATTTATCTCATGGTCCTAAATCACGTGTAAAAGAATGGCACACATTTTTCGTAAATGGATACAAATTTCAAACTTAGTCAAAAACAGAGGGGGGAAAACAATTAACAACGGAGTTTATGTAAAAGGTGCCACAGATGGAGGTGAAGAAGACTTCTACGACGTAATTCAACATATATATGAATTGGCATACAATACTTTAGACTATACTAAAAGAATAGTGTTATTTTATTGTAATTGGTTTGATCCGTCAAGTAGAGGCACAAGAGTGGATCGAAATTATAAAACTGTATAGATATACATGAGCAGAAGATACCAAATGTTTGATCCGTTTATCATGGCACAACATGTAAGACAAGTGTATTATGTTCCTTATCCATCAACTAGAAGGGACAAACAAGGTTGGTGTGTCACAATAAAAACAAAACCAAGGGGTCGCATTGAAGCAGATGATCCATAGGAAGAAGTGGCTTATCAAGTGGATGAGATGTCTCATATCAATATAGTAAATGAAGTGGAACCCATTTCTCGACTACGTGACAATCCAATCACATATGAAGATGTATATGGAGATGAGGAATTAAATGAAGAAGTGGAAGAACCATTAAGATCTGAAGACAATGCCGAAGTAGAGTGGGCAGAATGGGCAGAATGAAATTGTTTAACTTTTTACAATTAAAGAAATGTTTAACAATATATTTTAATTTGTCAGTTATTTTTATAACTTGTCGTATATTTTTTATGGAATTCATTTTTAATATTGTTATGTTTAAATATAATATTTCATAACTATTATTGTTGAATTGCTCTATAGACATATATGGCATCGGGATCAGGATCCGACCCTTCCATACCACCCACTAGTGGTAAAGGGAAGGGGAAGGTCATCGCCATCGACCCCCCCGGTCGTCGAAGGCAGAACATTATTAGGCGTGACGCTGCTGGGTTTTCGACGTTGTCATCCACATAACATCCGCGTACATCTATACCTACACAGCCTCCAGCACGTTCGGCCCCTACACAGCCTACGGCACGTTCGGTCCCTACACAGCAAACGGCACATTCGGTACCTACACAGCCTCCAGCACCTTCTGCACCGACGCCCCATTTGCCTCCCATTTACATGATCCCCAACCCGGGGCTCTAGCAGACATATGGCGCTTCTTCCTCCCGTATTGTGCCTGAGACGGTGCCCGATACTCATCAGTCCGAGCATCAGTATAGTACGGGTCATACACCTAATCAAACCGGGGTTGAGCAGGACGAGGATGAGCAGCAGGAGGTTGACCAGGAGGTCGTTGAGGATCTTGAGATGCAGCATGATGGCCGAGTTATTATCAGGCCGGCTAGTAAAGGGTAAGTATTTACATTTTCTTGTCGAGTTTTAATAATTTACACACACATATATATATATATATTTAATTTGTTTGACATCTTTTTTATTGTTCACGTTCCTTCCCTCAAAGCCAGCTGCGAAGGCTATCACAGCAACAATTGAGGAGAATTACCAGACATTTTGGCCCACCTGGGGGATGTTGAAGGACGAGGAGCAGAAGCTTATGTTCAAATCTTTCGGAGTAAGTTGCAATTTTTATTTTATTGCATATTATATTTTTATTTCATAAATTTCAATTATGTTTAATAATGTCTTATATTGATACAGAAGAGGGTCGCTTGGGAGGAAGAGGATGAGGAGCGGATTCAGAAGAACTTATATATGAAGGCCTCCCACCGTCTCTCTGATATGCTTAGGGATGCCCGCTTCAGGGGACAGCCCCACTGGATAGGGGATCATATCTGGCAGCAGCTGGGAGAGCACTGACACTCCGCTGAGTACAAATCGATCTGCGAGAAGGCCAAGAAGAACAGAGCCTCTGAGAAGGGTGGGAGCTTGCACACCGGAGGTTCTGTTAGTCAGGCGCAGCACGCAGCTCGACTTGTACGTGTTATATAATAATAATAATAATAATAATAATAATAATAATAATAATAATAATAATTATTATTATTATTATTATTATTATTTAAGGTTTTTTATTAAATAATTACAGTCGAAGAGGTTGGGTAGAGAGGCACAGTTGCACGAGCTCCATCGTGCAACTCATATTAGGAGGAGTACCAGTGATTTTGTTGATGATCGGTCGAGGTGGACACAGGTAATTATAAAATATAATAAATAGTTTTTTAATAATGTTTATATTGTTTGCTTACAAAAAAATTAACTTATTTGTTTATGCATGACAGGAGGAATTTGAGGCGAGGATGTCTCAGATTAGATCTCAGACATCATTATGTTCTCTGTCTCAGAGCCCTGAGGATCCATCTGCACCGCTCAGGGTTTGGGCAGATGTTGTTAGCGGCAAAAAGAAGGGTCTCCTATACGGTGCTGGAGACCTTGCCATCAACTACAAGAAAGGGACCAGTGAGTGGTGGTTCCAGTCGTCGCTCTACCGTGGATGAGCAGGAATTAGCTGCTCTAAGGCAGAGAGTGGCCGCTTGCGAGGATGAGACACGTCGGACGAACGCCATTTTGGCTCAGGTGCTACAGCAACAGGAACAGATGTACCAGATGCTAGCTCGCCAACAGCCTCAGCTAGGCATGGCGCCAGGCCGGGTCGGGGGCGGGTTTTGTCTCTCCCTTCCCCGTCCCCATTTTCAACGGGTTTGGGTTTTGTCTTCCCCGTCCCCGTCCCGACCAGGTCGGGTTTCCCCGCGGGCCCCTGACTCCACTCTATATATGTAGAAAAATTAAAAAATTATATTTATAATAATTAATAAAATAAAATCATAATTATTATAAAATAAAATTAAAAAACATCAAAATAAAAGTTTTTATTGAAAATAGATTAAATTAAAAATAAAAATATATATGGAACAAAATAAATGAGTATATAAGCATAAAACAAAATAAAAATTAACAATTTATATTTAGCCGAGCGGGTTCGGGTCGGGGGCGGGTCGGGTATCGACATCCCCAACCCCGTCCCACCCCCGGTCAAAGCCAGTTTTCCCATCAAAATCGGGTCAGGGTCGGGTGGGTACCCATGGGTTCGGGTTCTGTAGTCATGCCTAGCCTCATCATCAGCCTCTGCCTCCTGGTACTAATCATGTCGATGACGCGGATGGTTTAGAGCATCTCAATCATGATCAGGACTACCAGGATTATTAGTGATGTTTGTACTTATTTTTTTTTGATATTTTTTATATTGTTCGGATATTTTTTTTATTTTACTTTTTAATTAGTGATGTTTGTTCAGATATTTTTTTTATTTATTACGTTTCTTTTTTACTTTATTTTTAGTTTACGTTATCACATTTTTTAATATAGAATAAATTAATAATTAAATAAGTAAATAAATAATTAATTAATAAATAAAATTAATCAATTTAATTAAATTAAATAAATAGTTAATTAAATTAATTAAAGAAATTAATTAATTTAAAAATTAAATAAATAAATCAATTAATTAAATTAAATATAAAAAATTAATCAATTAATTTAAGTAATTATTTAAACAAATTAAAAAAAATTAACATTACCGACGGTAACACAATCTGTCATTACTGACGGTCATGCCCGTCAGAAAGCTACCGACGGCTTTGTCTGTCGGAAATTATCGCCGGTTTTTAA
Organism: Calophaca sinica; assembly: GCA_037113605.1. Lineage (NCBI taxonomy): Eukaryota > Viridiplantae > Streptophyta > Magnoliopsida > Fabales > Fabaceae > Calophaca > Calophaca sinica. The sequence continues at coordinate 105,656,839 of CM073735.1, read as the reverse complement.
CCGACGAGTTAGCCTATCAGTAATACCGACGGTAAAAAAAAACTATCGGTAATCATTTGCGACGCGCATTTTATCGACGGGCTAGTGGTCGTCGATAATCCGTCGGTAAGTTTACATTTTCGACGGCTTTTTGGCGTTACCGACAGTTTTTGGCCATCGGTAAGCCTACATTTTCTTGTAGTGATTCCAGCTTGGCGGGTGTGTAGAATGTAAATAAAATAATTATTATTGGCTGTATTATTAGTTGTCACTTATTTCAGTTAGTTAGTTACTACGATGGTTAGTTAGTTAGTGGTTTCTGGTTCTATATATGTAGAAGATACGGTGTAAAATTAGTTAGTTGATTCATTCTGTAATTTCAATATTGTTCAATGAAAAATGAGCTCCAATACTCTTTCTTCTCTCGCTTCGTTCTGTCCCTACGATTTCTACAACAATCAAAAATGAAAAATACTTTAATTCATCAATGTCGAAAGAATATATTCTAATATTTTAAACATAACATAACAAATACAGATAATTATGTAAATTGAAAAACTTTAAAAGATGACATTGAGCATGCATGCATCCAAATAGATGGCTGCAATTTTAAAGAGTAATTAGATCCTTTGCTGCTGCTGTAAAGTGATTAAATGGCGAATAAAATATAAAGCAATTTCAACGTCAAAAGGGCAATGTCCTGCTACAAAACTTATGCCATGATAAGGTCCATAAAATGCATATGCTAATGATGCTAAAGGTCATTAGAGCACGAGAGATTTTTTTCCATATACTAACTCAATATCCCACAATATCAAACAGTTATGACTTATGAGAATTCAGAGTCGAAAATTCCTCTTTAATTTAAGAATAAAATTTAAATGTCATATGCTTAGGCTCTATGGTAAAATTAGGCCACTGAATCCTCAACTATTTAACTAACATCTCATTTTCAATATAAGAAAAGTTCAAATGATATTTTCACAAGTTTTATTGTTCAAACTAGCAAGGTACCCGTGCGAATGCACGGGACACCTCCGTTTTTTCGCACGTTTAAATCACACCTACTTATAAAATTAAATTTTTACTTTGAATCAAACATAATCAGCTAAATAAAAATGTTGAAAATTGTTGAGAAAGTTATAATAAATAATCAATGCTCAATACATGAAAATTAACATTAATTTTAAAAATATTATTTTATATTAAAGTGAAAGATATTTTATAATTATAATTATTTGTGTCTATTATAACTAAAATTGTTGAGTCTGTATTATATATTCATAATAATATCACAAAGCCTTTAAGTTCTAGTTCATTATATTAAAACCTGCACATTGAATTAACACTTTTTTTTGTTATAAAAAAATAGGAAGGAAAATTTTTTACACGCACTTAGAAACTAATTTAAATTTATTTCCAATGCCAGGCTATAAAACATCATGATCTCTATAGTTGATAAAACTAAATTCATTATCCTTAAAATCCATATAGGTAGTCCAAATGTTATCAACTATTGGCGTAAGGATTATATCAAACTCAATCAGTGCTGCTCTAATTCTAATGCTAACTTTATTTTTCCTACCAGTTTAAAGGATAAAAAAGGTATAGACCCAATTTCCAAATCTGTCGTTTTTCATGTAAGCAAAAATCTATAATAGGATCTTGATATTATGAGTCTCACATTTTTCATATTTTCTATGAGAGGGTTTAAAGAACTTACCCGGATCCATGATGCAAATTCTTTGAGTCTTCTTGGTTCCTTCCTTGAAGTTTTTCTCCCTTCTCTGCCTTCCCTTTCTTGTACCTTTGATGGTGAAGATACTATGCACTCAGGAAAAAAAACCCACACACGTATCTTTCTTTTTCTCTTTTATGTGCCTTTTAGAGCAGTTACCTTTTATTAGTAACTACCCACTACTTTCTGAAGGGAGAAGAGAGGGATTGATTTATTTTTAAATTTAAAAATAAAACCCCCACTAGTTTTAATTACCATTAGGCCTAACAACCATCACATTAGGCTATCCTTTATTTAAAACTAGCCCATAAGTTACATGGGCCACATTTATAGATTATTAAAAAAATAATCCAACAATCTCCCACTTGGCCCATGTGACGACTTGAAGATTCAACATTAAACTATAATTGCGCACCATACGTCGAAATGATCAAGTCATCATCTTTAATTGAATTAAAATGATTGGATCATGGCGGTCACAAGTTATCCATCAACTTGATTCCTTCCATGTATCACAAACCAACTTAACTCAAACAATTTTAAGAGATACTGTAATTTGTGTATTTAATGTCTTTCCATAGACACACCTTGTCATTACACTAAAACAATAAAGGTATACCCTATAATGTGCATAACAAGAAATAAAGCAGAAACATAACTTTAATTGAATTCACAAGTGTCATACAATACGAGCATACTAAAATGTTAACAAGGACTTATCCATAATGCCCATCCTTTCAACATGGCCAATAAATGTCTTGGGCGGTAACCCTTTAGTTAACGGATCCGCTATCATTAAATCTGTACCAATATGCTCAAATGACACTTTCCGTTTCTGCACTTCTTCTTTAACTGACAAGTACTTCAGATCCATGTGTTTAGCCCCCTTTGAGTACTTATCATTCTTAGAGAAGAAGACAGCTGCAGAATTATCACAATACATCCTTAACGGCCTATCTATACCGTCGACAATACTAAGCCCCAAGGTAAAGTTCCGCAACCACAATGCTTGAATTGTGGCCTCAAAGCACGCCACAAATTCAGCCTCCATGGTAGAAGTGGCAATCACAGACTGTTTTCCACTCTTCCATGATACCACTCCTCCAGCCATTAGAAAAACATATCCAAATGTGGACTTCCTTGAATCCACGCATCCAGCAAAGTCTGAATCCGAGTAGCCAGCCACTTCGAGGTGATCTGACTTTCTGTACGTGAGCATGTAATCTTTGGTGCCTTGTAAGTACCTAAGAACCTTCTTTGCAGCTTTCCAGTGATCCATTCCGGGATTACTTTGATATCGGCCCAACATTCCAACGGCAAAACTGATATCCGGCCGAGTACATGTTTGGGCATACATCAAACTCCCAACCACCGATGCATAAGGAATAGAATCCATTTCCTTTCTTTCCAAGTCGTTCTTGGGACATTGCATTTGACTAAATTTGTCCCCTTTCTGAATTGGAACAATTCCTGCGGAGCATTTTTCCATTCTGAATCTCTCTAATACCTTATTGATATATCCTTTCTGAGACAATCCTAACAATCCTTGTGATCTATTACGGAATATTTCTATCCCTATCACATAGGATGCCTCACCCATATCTTTCATTTCAAAGTTATTAGAGAGGTATTTCTTTACATCATGTAACAAAGCAACATCATTGGCAGCAAGCAGTATATCGTCAACATACAAGACCAAAATTATAAATTTGCTCCCACTAACCTTCATATAGATACACCGATCAACAGTGTTCTCTACAAAACCATACGACGTAATGGTATCATTGAATTTAAGATACCATTGTCTGGAAGCCTGTTTTAGTCCATATATTGACTTCTTTAATTTACACACCAGATTTTCCTTTCCTGTAGTCACAAACCCTTCAGGTTGGTCCATATAAACTTCTTCCTCTAAGTCACCATTCAGAAAGGCGGTCTTTACATCCATTTGGTGAAGCTCTAAGTCATAATGAGCTACCAAGGCCAAAACAATCCTCAAAGAGTCCTTCTTTGAAACTGGAGAGAAGGTCTCTTTGTAGTCAACACCGTCTTTTTGAGTGAAACCTTTGGCAACGAGTCTAGCTTTATACCTTTCGATGTTGCCTTTCGAGTCACGTTTAGTCTTAAAGACCCATTTACAACCCACTCGTTTAGAACCTTCAGGCAACTCAACTAGATCCCATACCTTATTGTCATCCATTGATTTCAACTCTTCTTTCATAGCATTGAACCATTTTTCAGAATTTTTACAATCCATGGCTTTCTTGAATGAGACTGGATCCTCATCAATGCTTAAGTCACATTCATGTTCAAGTGAATAAATAACATAATCGTCTGAAATAGCTGACCTCTTTTGCCTTTCAGACCTTCTTCGCTATTTCGTGCTTCTTCTATCACTTGCTCATTTGTGACTTGCACATTGTCGGTGGTTCATCAACCATATGTTCATCCTGTGGGTTTTGAGTATTATTTTGTTGTCTCCCTATGTTGTTTGACGGTAATACAACAAGAGGAACAACAACCTGAGAAGAGACTTTAGGTGAAGAAGATTCACCACAAGTCTCCATAATATCCACCTTTCGTGATTCCTCACTCCCACTGAACTGGCCATTCTCAATGAACCGAGCATTACCAGACTCAACTATTCTTGTACTGTGATTAGGACAATAAAATTTGTACCCTTTTGACTTTTCGGGATAGCCAATGAAAAAACCACTAACGGTTCTTGCATCAAGCTTCTTTTCATGTGGATTATACACCTTTACTTCTGCCGGGCAACCCCAAACATGAAGATGCCTTAAACTGGGTTTCCTTCCTGTCCACAGTTCATAAGGGGTCTTAGAAACTGCCTTACTAGGAACCCTATTTAGCAGATATGCAGCGGTCATTAATGCGTGCATCCACAAAGATAAAGGTATATTACTATGATTTAACATTGACCTAACCATATCCATAAGAGTATGATTCCGCCTTTCACTTACACCATTCTGTCGCGGTGTACCAGGCATAGTATATTGTGCACATATGCCGCGACTTTCAAGGAACTTCGCAAATGGACCTGGACATTGTCCATTTTCATTATATTTTCCATAATATTCACCACCCCTATCAGACATCACAACTTTCACTTTTCTATCTTGTTGCCTTTCTACCTCATCAATGAACACCTTGAGGACGTCCACTGATTGAGACTTTTCATGCAACAAATATAAGTAACAATAACGCGAGAAGTCATCTATGAAGGTGATAAAATACTTTTCACCGCCCCAAGATGGGACGTCGAAGGGACCACAAATATCAGTGTGTATCAATTCTAAGAGTTCACTACTTCTTGTGGCTGGATGTTTTGATATTTGTTTAGTTTGCTTTCCTTTAATGCAATCCAAACATATATCCCAGTCATCAAAATCCAAATGAGGTAATATTTCATTTTTCATTAGCCTCATTATCCTTTCTTTGGATATGTGACCTAACCTTTGATGCCACAAATAAGCAGAGCTCTCACTATGAGCACTACGCTTACTACCAACAACATGTTCAACATTAAACAAGGATTCCACAAATTTAACATCAAGATTGAAACGATACAAACTATCCATTAAAGTACCAGAACCATAATAGTACAAATGTTTGAACAAATAAAAAACACCGTTTTCAATCTTAAAATTAAATCCTAATACATCCAATTTTGCAACAGAAACTAAATTCCTGGCACATCCAGGTACATAGAGACAACCTTCTAGATCTAAATGACATCCAGTGTCTAAGACCAATCTATATGTCCCAATTCCCTCTATTCGTGCCTTCATCCTGTTGCCCATATAAAGAAACTTTTCAGTTCCTTTTATGGTTTGGATCGAAAGGAATCCCTTTCTTTTCGAACTAACTCTTCCTTTTAGGACAATCCTTTTTGAAGTGTCCACTTTCTTTGCAGAAGTAGCATTTCTTTTCCTTTCGGACTCCACCCTCATTAACCCTCATGGGGGCTTTGCCCTTGTTCTTGTCCTTCTTACCAGGCTTGGCTTTACTGCTACTAGCTCCATCATGAGCCACAAAATGAATGGAGTGATCTTTAATCTTCTTTAATCTCCCTTCTTCCTGAATTAACATGGCCTTAATTTCCTGAAAGTTCCATTTTTCCTTAAGGGTGTTGTAGTTCACCTGGAACTGGCCAAATTCAGGAGGAAGTGAGTTCATGAGAAACGTTACCAGAAAAGAATCACTCACATCCATGCCCGTGGCCTTCAACTTTGCTGCCAGATTTGCCATTTCAGTCACATGATCATGAATAGGCTGAGACCAGTTAAACTTCTTGTTGGTCAGCTCAGTCATTAGAGTACTCACAACAGACTTGTCAGTTATGTCAGATTGTGAATACTCCTTCACCTTTCTCATGAATTCCTTAGCATCATCTGTTTTGGGCATTGATGGCTTAACATTTTCAGCCATCGTCAGTCTCATCAAGTTCAAGCACAGCCTGTTAGACCGCTCCCAAGCCTCATATAGAGACGTGTCAACTTCAGTACTGGTCTCTGTAATGGCTGCGGGCTTCTCATCCAATATTAATGCCAAGTCCAAATCCAATACACCCAGTTGAAACTGGATCATTTCGGACCAGTCAGCATAATTCAGCCCAGTGAACTTGATCATTACATTGCCCAAAGCAAACAAGTTAGGGGTAACCGCAAACATTTAAAACAAGCTCACACATTAATGCTTTGAGTAAACTTAATAGATTCAAACTAATATCAACTATAATATTCATCTAAGTTCACCTTTGGGTGATACTTAAATATAGACAACAATGATGCTAAATATACATACTTTAATGGGCAAACCAACATACAAAAAAAAAAAAATGACATGCAAGTCTATCTTTGGATATACAAGCACCAAGTATGTCAACAAAAAATTTAATATCATTATTTACAAGCAACAATCCACCTTTGGGTGATCCAATATACTTTATAATGATGAATATAAACAGCCCAAACATGTTATTCACATAGCACCACAGTCAAAATACAATTTCATAACTTGGAATTATAAACTTTAATGGATTTGACCACTTTGGTGATTAACAAATCCCACTTTAATAAATAATTCCAAAATAAATTAAATATAATAATTTTCTTTTCTGAAACATGATGTTTCTTCCGGTAAAAAAAAAAATAAAAATCGATACAAAATTATGCCGAGCGAGCACTATCACATCACTATTCGACCAACAATGGAACACGTTGAAATTTTTTTTTTTTTTGCAAATCCAAATGCAAACACTGTTACGCAACCATTCATATCCTTTTGTTTCGAAACACCCCAAGATAATAAAAAAAAAATGCTTTCAATCAGTTACTTTTATATTGAAAGACGTTCTCGGCTAATGCTTCAGGAGTTTTCGAAACTTTTGGAAAAAACAATGTAAAGAAATATTAAAATAATTTAACAAACTCCATTCTTTGGTCACAGGTCAGAATTGCAATCGCTTTACGACTACGAAGTCAAACAATTCACAACCGCACCGTCAAAACAATAATACGGTTCATAAAATTAGGAAAGGCACACATACAAGGAGAATCATAATATCCCTAACTAGGCTCTGATATCAACTGTAAGTAAAAATCTATAATAGGATCTTGATATTATGAGTCTCACATTTTTCATATTTTCTATGAGAGGGTTTAAAGAACTTAGGATCGTGATCTGAGTCTTTGAGTCTTCTTGTTTCCTTCCTCAAGTTTTCTCCCTTCTCTGCCTTCCCTTTCTTGTACCTTTGATGGTGAAGATACTATGCACTCTGAAAAACCCCACACGTATCTTTCTTTTCTCTTTTATGTGCCTTTTAGAGCGATTCATTTTATTAGTAACTACCCACTACTTTCTGAAGGGAGAAGAGAGGGATTGATTTATTTTTAAATTTAAAAATAAAACCCCCACTAGTTTTAATTACCATTAGGCCTAACAACCATCACATTAGGCTATCCTTTATTTAAAACTAGCCCATAAGTTACATGGGCCACATTTATAGATTATTAAAAAAATAATCCAACATTTCATTCAATTGTTTCACTAACGTTTAATATGTTGACTTGGAAAATGTTGTGGTGTTAATATGCTGACTCCAAATCTGACTTGTCTTTGTTAATGGTGTTGGGTTGTTATTTTACTGTTGGTCATAGTCTCGGGTGTTTAAGCCTTGTGTTTTTTTTTTTCGAGTTTATTTGTATTTAAACTCAACACTTGTATTACCCCAAAAAATAAAAACTCAACGCTGGCTATCAATTCACGCAGCTGAACTTTTGTCGTGTGATTATTGTCTTTATTTACCAATTACAACTTTTGAATTATTTAAATGGTATATTTGTGCTATATTGGTTGTCGGTCAATATATATTTTATAGAAGAATGCATACAGATAATTGCCTAACTTTTGAAATGTAATTTGCCTAATCTATGATAGCAACTGCACTTTCGCATTTAAGATGTCCTCAAGATAATAGTGAGACACTTTGCAATTTTTTAAACCTCTGATCAAGCTCCATAAATTTGTCCATGCCACTCGTTTGCTGCAAAAGTTTATATAGTAGTCATGTTGCAGCACTGATGGGAGACAAATAATCTTTCACCTTTGTCAATGGTTTCTTTGGATCAAAAAATTAAAAGAATCCTAGTGGTCACCAGTCAGAGCAGTAAAAAAAAGATTGATGGACAAACTTCAGTTGGTAATTAAAAGCATGTAAAACTGTGAAAAATTGTGTATATAATAATCATTTCAAATTTTCAAAATAGAACACACCCACATTTGGGTTATCAGCATGAGGTTAGACCGACAAATATAAGCTAACATTGTAAGTGGAGGAAAAAGAAAATACTTAGGCTAAAGCAGGACATTCTTAGTTCCTCGAAGCAATTCCTGCATCTGCAAAGTGCAAACAAAGCCACACCTTGATTACCTTAAAAAAGGTTCCTGATTCTATTATGTAAGTCCAAAAACATTATATCTGCCAAATGGTCCAAGACATATCAACACATCACTTACATAAGTCAAATGTTCTTTTATGAGTATAACCATAAAATGAATTGAAAGCATAGAAAGAGGGATTTTTGTTGGTGACCAAATGCAAATGCAAATGCAAACAGAAATTGAGTCACTACAACATTTATGTCCTCTGGCAACACATGTTTTCGCAATAGGTGGAAAATGTAGCCTAAGAGTAGATCAGGCGACATTTTCGAAGTGTTGCCACAAAATGAGTGTTTTATGCAACGCTCTTTTCGTAATACTGAGTAAATGTTCCCTAAAATATAAATGGGAACAGTTCTTAACTGTCACTATGTCATTTTTACCGTAACAATTAATAAATGTTCCTTAAACCATAAATGGCAACAGTTTTCAACTGTTTCCCTGGTTATTATAAAAGGCTACATTTCTATCTTGTTGCCTTTCAATTGAATACTGGGTAAAAAATACTTGGTGGTAATCTAATCATCCTTCCCTCCAAAATTTTATTTTATTAAAAAAATTCAAAATATTTTTTCAAGGAATTTTTTAAAGAAATATTAAATCTGAACAAAAATAAGTTTAGATTAGATGAAGGAAAATTTATTTTAGATTAAAAATAAGGGAGAAACACATTACCAATTAGAAGATATTGAAAATTACCAAAGAAAATAAAGAGAAACACCAAATCAGAAAACCCTCGTTCTCGATCTCTTCATCTCTCTCATCCCGCATCCCCATCGCCCCATCACTCCCTCACCGTCGTTCTTTTCTTTGACCCATCGCACCATCGCATCCCCATCGCCCCACCACTCCCTCACTGTCGTGCTCGGACGACTACACAAACCACCGAAGCTGAACACGGTGCTTGGACCACCAATGGTGACGCTGAACATCGTGCGCTCAGACCACCGTTTTGCTGCACCTCCCCCGTACTTCGAACCTGGTTTGTTCCTGGACTTTGTTATGGTTAATTGCTATTTCAATCGTGTAATAGTTGTTTGATAAAATGTTTGAGCCACATTATTTTACAAAATGTGTATCTTTTTCCCAACCCTACTTTCTATTTATTCTGTGAAATCCACTGTTTTGTAATTTCTTGATTCTCCATAGGGATTGTGTTGTAGAGAATGCCATAACACAATGAGTCATCTCCAACTAATAGATAGGTTACTTGTGCCTTATCCTAGTTCATTGGTTTAACTAATTTTTCCTTTTTCATCTTCTTAGTCTCGTATGACATTACATACTATTTCTAAATTTCTGCCCAGTGGATGCACATTTAGTAATATGTAAAGATGTGATGACAAGCAAATCTCCCTTAAGCAGTTCAATCTTTCACATAATCAAAGTCCTTGTAAAAGTGTTTTAAGCCAAAATTAGTGGCAAATGAAGTTAGTTACGATATTGGCCAAGTGGGGATGGGGGTTTATAAGCGATCCCAAATTAGTGGGCTTGGGATGATAGCATTTTAATTGTACATTCATGATAAATAAGTATAACTAGATATATGTTTAAACCAATTCATGATACAATTATAATCTCAGGGACTAACTTGATTTCTCTATATGATCTATTATTGGGATGATACATGATTATTTTTGTTGCCAAAATCCTCTGAATATTGGTTATTTCAATTTCAATTCATTATGTTTCAAGTGTACTGGGACAAGCTAGGTGCTTTATGGGTCATTCTTTTTGCAAAGAACCTGCTACTAACAAGTTAGCTATGGTTTGTTATTCTGTGATTGTTAAAATCACTATTCTAAGGCTCTTCTATTGATGCATGTTTTTCTTGTGTTAAGGCTATGGCAGATCAGATTGAGCAGATGGGCCTCACAATAGAATCTTATCAGAAGGTTTGTTTTCTAAAAAAAACTATAATCCGTAGTCTTATAGAAGATATTATGCACCAGCTTTTTGTCTCTGTAATGCTTGACTTGTTTTATATGTTTTAACTAGCAACTTAAGGATATGCAAAACAAGTACGTTGACCAAGTTCGTCGATGCTCCGATTTAAGCAACAAATATGATACTACTGAGATCAGACATCGAAGTATTTTTTTGTTGTTAAGAAATTCTACATGCTTGCATGAACAAGACTAGCAAGTTGCTTGCCAACATAGAGGAAGAGTTAAAGAAGTGTCGCTAGCTATACCCTGAATGAAAAGGCCTTCATCATATCTGATTGACTAAAAACCTTGTATGTGCTCAGTAATTTATTGATGTCTCTGGTAATTGTGTAGGTAGAGAAGATAAGTTGAACACCGATAACAGAGCTGTGGTGACCAATTGATGACCAGTTAGACTCAATTGATAGGATTTGTAGGATTATCTATTAAATGATTATTCTTTCCCAAAAATTGGTTTTGCTCTTTAAGCTTTTTGTTTTGTTGCTCCTCTTTTTTTTGTATCATTATATTCTTATTTGGACTTTTGGAGTGTAGTGTAATAGTTTGTTCATATAATGCATTGTACTTTTATTTATTACTGAGTATGATACTCCTTTTATCGATTCAATTATGATTTATCAAATTTTACTGATGCAATCTAACTTTCCAGCTTCTATGGGTTAAAGAAAATTTGCGAGAATCTTAGTCAATGGTTTTCAAGTGGATGAACCTGGTGGTGGTTGTCATCTGGTACTCTATGTTGCTTAAGTCTTCTTGATGTCCAGGATCAGTTTGGTGTTTGAGTCTTGTGGTACTTGGATTGATTTAGCTATTATTTAGGGCAATTGGAGATGATACTCGCAGTCTGTGCACCACTGTTTGTGAATGGACATATCTTGGTCATGTTCACATGCAGTATGTCAATGCTAAAGATTCCTGAGATATGGAAGCTTATGGGTGGGATGATGAATTTTGGGAGGAAATTGGTTTGGGTGATCTTGTTGAAGGACATCATGCTAAGATAGGTATTTTTTTTTTTGACAGCAAATGTTAGTAGTTAGTATGTTATGTCAATGGACAAGATGCAAATGATGAGGAGATGCAACATTTTATCGAGGAGTTCCAAGATGAAGCATTTGGAATTTAGTTCTCACTAGATATTTGTTTTGGATGTGTTTTTTTGCTACCCTCATAATTTGAAATGTTAGATTTAATCAAACTATGATGTTATTTTGTTCATGACTGTGTATTTGGATTGGTGTTTAAACTCATTTGATGTTTAACAACTATTACAGAACATATATGCAGTCAATCAGTGAAAGAAACACTAGAAGTAGAGCTCAACAAAAGTGGAGGCATCCTGGAATGGTGCGTTGTTATGGGAGAAATGTCACAAAAACTTCTTTAAAGCAAAAAGAAAAAATTACTGCTTTAAAACAAGCACATAATGAAGAGGTCACTTCACTAAATGAAAAAGTGCAGACTATGGAAGATATAGTGGGTAGGTTAAAATATGCTATGAAAGCCTTATTCCAACATTGTCGTCCTGGAGATAGTATGGAATCATTAGAAAATTTGTTAGAATTATCTCCTGGTGATGCAAATAGTGTCCAAAAAGTGATTGGACAGCCACATATGCATTCTTCCACATCAACACATGTTCCAAATTTTAAGAAGGTAACTATTATACATAACTTACAAATTTATCGTTTTTACATTATTCAAAAGTTTTGGTCTTATTTTTCATTCTTTTGTGTAGAACGATCTCATTGGACAAGATGCAAATGACGAGGAGATGCAAGATTTTGTGAAGGAGTTCCAAGATGACGATTTGGATTTTAGTTAACAGCGAGCAGATGCAAGATTTTATGGAGGAGTTCCACGCATATGGGTTTTGATTCTCACTAGATATTTGTTTTGGTTGTGTTTTTTTGTTAGCCTCATGCTTCAAAATGTTAGATCTGGTCAAACTATGATGTTATTTTGTTTATGATTTGGATTGACGTTTAAACTAATTTGTTGTTTAACTACTATTACAGAACATATATTATGTGACACTTGATCCATTTATTATTTATGAATCATCTTTGAAAATTTAAATTTGGATGCGAATTGAATATGGAATCAATTTATGATTTTATTTGTAAACTTGTGGAATATAATATTAAGGCAAAATAGTTTTTAATTTGATAGCATTTTTTAAATTTTTGAAATTAAAATAAAATTAAGATTGCAGCTTGTAAAATGTTGTCTTTAGTCGTTTAGGCTACGATTATCAACTAACTCGAAATAGGGTTATGCTTACATGTTAAAAGCTGTACCCAATACTATGTACAAACAGTTAAAAAATGTTGTCTATAAGCGATAATTCTGATGTTAAAATGTTGCGTTTTATAGTTTAGGGAACAGTTGTGACCTGTAGTTAAGTTAAGCAACATTTTCTGACTGTTGCGTTAGGTTAGCGTGATAACTGTTGCCTATTCGTAACAACAGACAACAGTTTTTTGAAGTGTGGCCAAAAGGTATGAAAAAATGTTGCCTAAACAATAGGTAACGCTTATACAGACTACTCCCGAAAACTGTTGCCTATACGTTTAGGCAATATTTTTTAGAGTTTTGCCTACACTTTTCAACTGTTGCCAAAAAGCAAAAATGTTGTAGTGAGTGTTGCAAATGCAAACCCAAGAAAATATCAGCTTAACTCAATATAAGAGAAAACAAAGAAGGAGGGATTTTTGTTGGTGACCAAAGCTTAAAGCAGAAAGTCATTTGAAGCCTCACCACCGCTTAACTCAGTTGGAGTTTAACTTAAACCCAAGATCGTATCAGCAGATGCAGTGGAGTTAAAAAAAAACATTTCAAGCATCATTACTGTCGGGAAGACAAAGTGTGAAAAGTGAAAAAATGAAGCAGACAAGTTGTCTTTTATTAGTTTTTGTAAGACAGTCCAAACTTTGTGGCCACAAAGGGATTATCAAAAAATCACCACATGCTATTAAAGACTCAACTTCTAACACTCGCCTTCAATTCAATGAAAAGTCAGATAAATCTAAGAGAAGCAACTTGCCCCTAGATTAATGAGCTAAAGCCTTGGCAAGCCTTGGCCTTGGATTAATGATTAGAATATAAATATAATAAGTAAGAAATTAAAGTAAAGGAATACACACCTCTCAATGACCAAAAGTTATTTAACCATATGTGTAACCAAACCAAACCAAGCCCAGCGAAACATAATGAAGAAAAATGCACAAATATAATGAATAAATGTAAACTCTATCCTGCAAGTTGAATCACCTTGAGCGCAGTCTATCTCCCCGTGCAAATTGAAGAACTCCATCCTGTAAGAAGAAGACATGCCAAACACTTAAGCCAAAAGTTTATCCAGTCGTAATGAAATCTATAGAAATAACTTTCTCCTTTTCCTATTGAACTAAGACTGCACCTGGCTTTTATCCCTGAAAATAATAATAATAATAATAATTCAGTCAACCATGTGTGATTCAGTTTCCCCAAATCAAGCATAAAAAAAAAAAAACTAAATAAAACAATCTGCAAAAATCTTTAGAGTTATATATTCAAAAAAATTCAAAGTAGGCCACCTAAAGACCGAAGAGCCAAATTAAAAAAAGGGTACAATTCACACCCAGGTGAAAAAAGCATAAATGTGCAAAACACCATACAAGCCTTTAATCAAAGAAATTTTTCATCAAACACAAGCATAAAAGGAAAAAAGGAAAAAAATTGAAAATAAATGAAAAAGCACGGCAAGATTGAAAACACAAGCATAGAAAATGCAAAATGAAAACCAAAGTGAACTGAGAAATTTTTGAAAAATGCAGAATCATAAAACAACAGGGTAAATGCTCAGAAAAGGAAGGGGAAAAAAAGCATAACAAAGAAAATAAAAACGGAGGTGACGAAAAGAATCATCAAGCTCAGGAGGAGAAGCAGAAGAAACACTAGGAGAAGCTGGGGAAGTAAGAACCTGCAAGTAAAACAACACAAATCAGTCCAAGCAACTAAAAAATAGCACAACTGAGATGGAAAATGGAGGAAAGGGAAGAAAGGATCTGAGGGAAGAGGAGAGTAACATAGAGGAGAGACAGGAATTTCGAAAAAAAAAAAAAGAAAAAAAAAATATTTTATTTTGAAATTTGAAAGAAGCTACCTGAAGATTGAGCGGGAGAGGATGTCAATATCAATAAATCAATAAATGAAAGTAAAGTGAAATAATAGGAAGGAAAGTCGGGAAACAGGAGTCGGTAGCGGTAAGATGAAATTTGTGTGAGTGGGATGAAGTGAGCGGGAATAAGGAGACGTGAAAAAGTGACACGTGTGCTTAGGGTTTACTTTTGTCAAAAGATATAGAATAGGTAGAAGATATAGATTCAATTCATGACTACTCTCTATAGTTTACACCAAATACCATTTACATTCAGAAAAAATTTCAGAGTCATTCAACTTCGAGAGTTCACAAACAGTCAACACGACATGCCAGATTTCACACCATATTAAGCTTCAAGCACATTTGCATTTCTGCCAACCAATTAATAGAACAATACGATACACAATTTAAAAAATAGGGCCAACGATTCACGATACGTATCCCGATTTGATAACCATGTCCTGAAGTGTGTAGACAACATAAATACCATTTAGCATTTGGCACTGTAGAGGGTCACAAAGTCTTGAACTGTGGTTTCAACCCTTGTAACTGGAGGATTTTCCTCTGACAACAATTCCCTCATAGGTGCATCTAGTCTTCAATTTCAAGGGGAAAAATGCTACGTGATATAGCTTGCCATTGAAACTTGTGGACCTTGTCATGGATGTTAAGAAACTTAACACTAATGATTTAACTAAAGGTTGAGACGCTAAATTAATGAGGAGAATGAAGTAAAACCATAAACAACCGATTTTTCTTGGGAGTATTGAAGTCAAGTAAAATAACTATCATATTTTAAACGATCATTGCTTCCATAAAAATTTGAATATTTGAATACAACATAAAACAATTGATGTAGACAGCTTTTTATTTCCAATGAAAAAATGACATGCTGACGTGTCTTTCCCTGCGTCTCTTTCTATATCGACACAAAACTTCTCTTCCATTTCCCACCTCTCATCCACGACTCATATCTATTCCAATTCCCATATCTCACATGCTCGCATTAAAAATTTGTAACTCTTTTCATAAAAAATAATCCCATCTATTTGTAATTATGTAACCTTTTCAGCTAAATACCAACCCTTTCAGTCCTCTAAATCATAACCCTTTCAGTTTCATTGCACAAAACAAAAGTGTTCACCCTTCTCATTGGTAACCTTCAAATAATTTGATTGCATGGTTTATCAGAATTTTGAGGGTTTGTCGTACTTAAGCTTTTGGGGATATTTGATGCTGTCTTTGAAATAGCACACAAGGAACACCCAACTTTCGATGTTGATTGAGATGATGCAGATGCCGGTTAGTTCACCTTCAACAAGTTTCCAATTTTTGTGACAGCCACAGCCATTTTTCTAATGCAATTGACAGAACTTATTGTTAAAATTTAAGGGTTGCAACCAGCCGTACTAGCTCAGGGTGGGACTGGGCCTTCACCAGGGAGTTGATTTGCAGCAAGTATTTGACTATATATGTGCTGCTTACTGGAGGAAAATGTGGGATTCCCTTATCCACCAAATTCAAGTCAGCATTACTAGCATGTGTTTTTATGCAATTCTGTAGAAGTACTGTTATTGGTTGATCACTTGATGTTAAATTTCTCTATGCATTTTTTCCTCATATTTCCTAGCCTTATCTTATGTACTTATTATCAATTATTTGGTGAATGAATGAAAGTAGACTAAGCATATGAAGAATATCTTCAGTTCTTCCCTTTCAAATGTCACTCTTTGAACAAAGGTGGCGTTTAAGGTGGTAAAATAGAAAGATTTGATCACCATGGTCAAATGCACTTTCCACCTCCAATAGCCAGTTTTAGCCAGTCATTTCATAATTGAACATTTTGCCCAATGGTCTCTAAAATACGACATTTAGGCCCGTAGCAATTGATATTTTAATATTATGCTCATTTTCTCAGCTTCTTTCTTTTTTGTCATGCGTGTATTGGGAGGGGGAGGGAGAGGGGGAGGGAGAGGGGTTATTTTAAATTATTTTTGTTTAATTCAATTTTTTTGAGAGGAGAGGAGGGGAGGGGAGCAAAATTTTTCCTGGGCCAATTTTGGCTCCCCGACAAAAGTGGAGGGCTTTGGAGGGGAGGGAAGGGGAGGGGAGATTAAATCATTTAAAATAAAATTACTTAAATATCCTTATATATAATATAATATAAAAGACTATAAGGATATACAAGTGAATTAGTCTCTCTCCTCTATTAAAATTTCTCCCCTCCCCCCTGAACCAAACATGTAAAGACTTTCCTCTCCTCCCCTCCTCTCACCTCCCCTCAACCAAACACAAAATCAAATTAAATTTGTTCCCTCCCTTTCCCTTCTCTCCCCTCGTTTGAACCAAACAGACTAGTCCCAAAGCAATTGATATTTTTTTTTTGATAAGCAATTAATATTTTTAATATTTGTCTAAATTCTACTATAATTTTTCTTTAGCCTTTTTACGAATTAAATCTGCGCATTATAAACAAGCTTACATGTTAGGTTTATAGATAAGTTTTCATTATAGGTAAAAAGTTACTCGGATAAAAAAATCCAATCACTACATTGTTGCTGTGCCAAAAACGTAAGTCCATAAATTTGGTTAATAGACATGTTCATCTAATAATTTCTAACTTTCACAAATAATTAATCACATTTCAATTATATATCTATATTCAACTATTTTAGATACAGTAACCATATAATTAGTTCAAGTTTCATCCACAAAAAAAAAAAAAACATATACGTACGTATACAGCAAGTCCTTCATTGATAATGAAACACAAGTTTATAAACAATTATTCACATTTTAATTAGATGATTCAGTTAGTCCATTTCTGCAAATAACATATCAATGTCAGGAAAGGTATCAAACAAGTTACCCTTCATGCATCCAAGCCTTTGAATATTTTAACCAATAAATCAAGAGCTAAAAAAGTATTTGACCATGGTGGGCAAATCTTTCTATTTGCCCACCTTAAACGCCACCTTGAACAAATTGGTTCTCAGTTCTTACTAAATTTCTCTTTCTCAAACTACAGTGGCTTCTTTTCTTTTTCATTTTATTTTGGGTCCTATACCACTTTATCTGCATATCAAAGAAAACAAATCAACTGGTTATTTCCTTTTATTTATGTTCAATAGCTAACAGAAAAGAAGAAAAAAACTATATTCCCTGATGTTTCACAAACCAAACAACATTTAAATTTTGCTTGATGATTTTTTTTCCTTCATCTGTTTTATATATATGAAGAAGTCTGATGTGGAAACATGCCACAACACTTTGGAATCCATCCTACAAACAAAACATATGAACTATATATTATTTAAATTTCACAAATTTACTTAGATTAAACACTAATACAAACCATGCAACGCGCGGGTCATTATCTAGTCATGAACTCTAATTCGACCGACAAGATTTTTATTCTAGATCATAACTAAGGCCAATTGATCAATTGAGTGAGCCAAAGGAACAAACACTATATTGATGTACTAAAGAGACATTTAGCGATGATTTAAATATTACGAAAGGGTTTCTTGCAACTCCAAAAGTGCTACAAAACTAATAGAAGCCAACAGAGCATGTCGATTTTTACATTATAAATTGATCAAACAACTTTTTGTATGTTACGCGCAAATGAAGAAAAATATGACCGGAACTCTCAAGTTTGTTTATGCTTTGATCATCTTCCTTTCACTATTTCTTGTTGTAACCAAGGGTAAGCCTGTTTCTTCTCCTTTTTAAATTTTAAACCTTATAGATAAGCTTTCATTCCCTTTTGTTGACATTCCTTTATCCCTTTACATCACAGCAACCCACTGTTTTAGTGACTCTGATTGTTCGCCGACCATGTGTCTTCCTCAGGAAAAAGTGAAGTGCTCTTGGTATAATGTTTGTTACTGCGCATAATTTTACATTACTTCTAAGCCTATCATAACTTGGGCCGCGGTAATCTAGACTTTATGGCTGACTCTTAATAAAATATTTTTTTAAGGGGAGATTGCAGAATTCAGTGTGTTTGCTCAAATCAAAGCAGTCTCTTGGGTTGGTTTATATACAAGGAAGGAAAATCTATTGGTTTAGCATTTTTAGATTGGTGTTTGAATCCTCTTAGATGTATTCAGAAGGTGTAATAGTTTTATGACATTTTGATGTAATAGGTTAGAGTACCCCTTGTACTCCCTATTAATGAATTTGCTTACCAAAAAAAAATAATGTTGGTACTTCTGTGACATCTCTCATAGTTCAATTTTCATACCATTCTCAGCCTTAACAGACCCAACACAAGCAATGAATGTATTATTTATTTTATTAATCTATTGGGGGATGAGGGGTGATGGGTTCTCTTGGGGTAATTAAATAAATGAAGAAAAGTTAATTAAATCATAAAATGCTAAATCTATTCACTTTTTTTTTCCTCCATAAATTTTGGTAACAACAATTTGACTGAAAATTTCATTTGGTGACTAATGGTATGTTTGTTTGGAGAGAAAGAAATTGTAAAGAGAGAGTTGGTGAAGAGAGAAGTTGGAGAGAGTTAGGGAATCATATTTGTTTGGTTTAGGAGATAAAGAAAAATGTTATTTTGACGACAAGTTTTGCAACAATCGTACGCGACACAGTATAACATTGTTCACGCGTTGTTACGTGGTTAATGACTTGCAAATACTTGGTTAATTCAGTCAATTATATGGTTAATGAGTTATTATTATTTTTGGACATAATTAATTTTATTTTTTTCACAACCCACTAAAAATTACATGATTAACAACTTGTAAATACTTGGTTAATTCAGTTCATTCACAACAAGAATTTTAGTTATTTGTTACAAAAATTTCCTAGGGCCTGTGACCCTAGGAAATTACCTAGGGTCACAACCCTAAAAAAATACTCATATAAGAGTTACCTAGGAGTATATTAAAAAAGCAGTCGGATTTTAAAACCTGACTTCTTTTTTTTTTTTTAATAACTGGGCGGTACTAGGGGCTAGGTCCTCGATTTTTGTCAGCCGCTCTTTTTTTTTATGAAATTTCTCCTAACCGAGGGGAGAGCCCTCGGATTAACAACAAAACAAAAAAAAACATAAAAATAAATATAAGAAAAGGGGTTGCTGATATCAATTCGAGAAAGTGAAAGCAAAAGGGCAAGAGAAGGAGAAAGAAAAAGAAAGGGAGAGGGAGGGAGAAGGGCGTTCGGGAACCAGCGTCGCAGCGGAAGTGTGGAAGCAGGTGCGGCAGCGGCAGGCGTCGGCGCTTCAGGTGAGCCAGAAGGGGACAACGCTTCATGGACACATCGGCGATCACATCAACCGCCTCGGTCTCCCTCCCTCTCTCACTCGGTCTTCCTCCCTCACTCCGTCTCGCCTCAAATCTCATCTCCCCCACTCAGATCTCACTCATCTCCCTCCCCTCCCTCACTGATCTCGCCTCGCTTTGCCTCCCTTACTCACCGGTCCCCCTCGGGATCATAAGAAAGCAAAAGAAAGGAGAGTGTCTCTGGATCTAAAATGGAGAGGATTATAGATTTGTAGAGAGGCACAAAGAGAACGAAGGTAGATTGGATCCAAAAAGGAGAGGATTCCGGATCTGCAAAGAGGCACAGAGAGGACGAAGGAAAATCGAGCAGGATTCCGGATCTGATTTTCTTTATTTTTTGGTTTTGTTTGTTTGGCAAAAGTTGCTATGGTGGAGCGGGAGAAAGGGGGTACTCAGCAATAGGGGTAGTGGATTTTTTGCTTATTTTCTTTATCTATTGATTTATGCATTCTTGGATTTTATTCTATGATTAGACTGCAAATTTGTAGTGAATCAAAAATCAAAGTAACTGTTGTCTTACTTTCACACGATTTCTACTGGATCCCCACTCTCTAAAATTTCATTTTGAAAAATCTTCAACAATTTTTAATATGTAGTTTGCTTTATATTTCAACATGAGGATTGCAAGACATTTTTTATGTTCAATGAGAGTTTTTGACTTGGAAAAAAAAAAGTCTCTGGACTGATTCAATTGAAGTTTCCATTCTGCAACTTACGCATGATAGAGACGGAAGGGAATGAGAAGGACACACTGATTCAATTGAATTTTTTTTTAATTAATTTTGCTGTAATTACTTAGGGCCAAGGCCCTAGAAAATTTTTGAGGGCTTTGAGCCTTAGGAAATTACCTGGGGCTTTGAGCCCTCGAAAATTTCCTAGGGTTTTCCAAATTTAGCCATCGGAAACCGTTTCCTACCAGCGAATACCTTACAACCACGCGGCCCTCAGTACGCTCTCGAAAATGTTGGCATTTCCGGCGTTTTTTGTCATTTCCTAGGGTTTTTGGCCCTAGGAAATGTCAGACATGTTGTCTTATGCTCTGCAAGTTGCTGAAGACATTGAATCACAGGAACCAGCAAACTATAGGGATGTTATTTCATACACAGAATCAAGTCACTAGGTCACTGCCATGCATGAAGAAATGCATTCTCTGCAGAAAAATAATACTTGGCACTTGGTGACTTTACCTAAAGGCAGAAGAGTGGTAGGGTGTGAGTGGATTTTTAAGAAGAAATCTGGAATTTCCAAAGAAGATGGCATCAAATACAAGGCAAGGTTGGTAGCTAAGGGGTTCAGTCAAAAGGAAGGGGTGGATTACAATGAAATATTTTCTCCAGTGGTGAGGCACACTTCCATTTGGGTTCTTCTTGCTCTTGTAACAAACTTGGATATGGAACTACAATAACTTGATGTAAAAACAGCTTTTCTGCATGGAAACTTAGAAGAAGATATGAAGCAGCCAGAGGGGTTTGAAGAGGAAGGTAAAGAGCAGCTGGTTTGTAAACTGAAAAGATCACTGAATGGCCTAAAGCAATCCCTTAGGCAATGGTATAAGAGATTTGACCAATTTATGATTCACCGAGGAAATCAAAGAAGCCTCTATGATTCCTGTGTGTATCTCAACAAAGTGAAGGATAGATTATACATATACTTACTTCTATATGTGGATGACATGTTGATAGCATCTCACAATATAGAGCAGATTCAAAAGCTAAAAGGCCTTCTAAGTTCTGAATTCGATATGAAAGACTTGGGAAATGCTGAAAGAATTCTGGGAAAGGAAATATACAGAGATAGAAGTCAGAAAAAATTGTTCCTATGTTAGAAAAATTACATTCACAAGATCCTACACAAGTTTAGTATAGTTAGTGCCAAAGCTGTCTTCATTCCTCTGACTTCAAACATCAGAATGTGTGAAGTTCAAGTCTCACAATCAGATTCAGAAGCACAATACATGACTAAGGTTCCCTATGCAAGTGCAGTAGGAAGCCTAATGTATGCTATGATGTGTACTCGACCGGATCTTGCTCAAGCAGTTAGTGTGGTGAGTAGATATATGGGGAAACCAGGAAAGGAACACTGACAACCTGTAAAAAGGGTCTTCAGATATTTGAAAGGTACAGCTGATGTTGGTCTCATCTATGGAAATGATGGAGCATGTGATCTAGTAGGTTTTTTAGACTCTGATTATGCAGCTGATTTGGATGCAACGAGATCTGTTACTGGATATGCTTTTACACTTGGAAAGTGCCTTGTAATCTGGAAAGCAACACTTCAACCCACTGTTGCTTTATCAACAACTGAGGCTGAATATATGGCCTTGACTGAGGCTACCAAGGAAGGAATTTGGCTGAAAGGTCTTTTTAGTGTCCTTGGTTTTCCACAAGATAAAGCCATTTTCTTTTGTGATAGCTTAAGTGCTATTTGTTTGGCCAAAGATCAAGTCCATCATGAAAGGGCTAAACATATCGATGTTAGATATCACCTCATCTGAACAAAACAAAGGATTAAAGTCCTGAAGGTCGACACCAAAGAAAATCTAGCTGACATGTTCACCAAACCGGTTCCTAAAAGCAAATTCATGCACTACTTGGATTTCCTTAATGTGAATAGCTGGAAATATCATCTATGAAATGGCAGTAGAAGGGAAGAACTGAGAACTGAGTCTGCTAATCAGAGGTTTGAATCCAAGGTGGAGATTTGTTGCATTGGCTTAAAACCTTCCTTCTGTTAGTAGAGTTATTTTGGATTGGGCTTTGTTGTTGGGCCCTGTTTACTGTAGTCACTTATTCTGTTACTCGGTTAGTTGTTGAATGTAACAAAATTCACCTCCTTTCAACCTCATCTTGTTATCAGTATTAATAGGGAGTAAAAGGGGAGAGTGAAACACTTTGTAATCCGAATATTCATAGTGAAATCAGTTTTTTCTCTGCCGGTGGAAGTAGCTCACACACTGTGAGTGAACCACGTTATTTTCTCTGTGTTCTCTTCTCTCTCTGGTGTTCTCTATTTCTCTGTTTTTGATTCTTTCTGCATATGTGAAGTGTTCCAATTCCTAATAGAGGGGAAGAACTACATACCCTAATGCCACATGATCATCCAATGCATATGACACATTTCTATCATCCATATTGTGTGTGCGCACTTTTTTTTCAGTTTTAGTATATGTTTAGTATAAACTTGAGATATATACAAGAAAAAGAGATCTCACATTGATCAATGAGTGGAAGACGAAGCCACCAGATGATGTACTGACATGATGAATCGCCATGGAGGAGGATTACGGCGGTAACCACCTACAAAACACTTTGACATTCAAGTCAGCATATGATTGTGACAAGTGAGAGAGTTTAGAATAAGACATATATTGGTTGATGAATATACCATATGTATATGTCTGATACGAGCTTGTCTTCCTAATTGAATTAGTTAGGTTGTTATTCTAGTTGATAAGGTTGTTATATGCAGTTAGTTGGCCTTATCAACTAGGTGCTTAATCGTGGATCTCGAAGATGAGTAAATGAGTTTCTAAATTGGGCTTTGTGTGTATGGATTGAGTATCGAGATACTGGTCGAGAACAGTTGCCCCCAAGTCGGTAGCTCATGGCTTTATAAGGTGTCGACTCAATTGTTTGGAAATTTACCTTATGTCGGCATATGGAACGTCTAACGTTTTATAGGCATTAGCAAACCATAGACGCATTTTCTAATAATGGCTTGCCCCCTAATCAATGACTCTAGCCTTTGAGCCTCCGTACAAATCTTCAGGGTAATGTGAGAAACCTGAAGGTGGATGCTAGCCAGGTTCCCAAGCATGAGAAGGCAAATCGAGATCTGCAAGAGGAAACAATGTCTCAACACTAAAGGCATGGTTTAGACAATGTTTTGGTGAACCGATGATAATTTCTCGTGCTGATCGAGATAAGGATGTCGACATTGATATGAATTTACCATCTCATTTCGATGTCACTGGTGGAGTGATATAACATGTTCGAGTGAGAATGTTGTGCTTTTTTTAATTTTAATATGACTATGTTCACATTTGCAAACATGTAGATAGAAGGTATGTGAAGTAAAGTCTGCTCATGACTTCCCAATTTGGTTGCCCCCAAGTCGGTTGATTGCGAAGCCATGAGGAGTAGACTTGTGCTTGATTGAGGTCTATAAAGTCGTCGACATGCACATGTGTAAGCATGATTTTCAATTCCTTACCCTGACACCGAGGTATTTGATCTCTTAGGCTTAATGTGTCATTGGACCACCAGGACAAAGGTAAGGGGAAGGTTAAAATCTCCTGGGAGAAGCCTCGTGATCCTGCCTTTTGTTTACGAGGCAAGGGATTCATGAAGCTTGGCAAGAGAGTGGAGCTACATCTAGCGATAAACTATTTCTAGAGCTCTATGTTCCTAAAAAAGGTTTCTAGAGCTAAGGACCTCATTTCACACACACACAAACAAGTTGTAGTAGTACCTTTTACAATTTTAAGTTTCTCCTCAACTTTATTGGAAGCATCTCATAAATTTTAATGCCTCTTTATTTGGATTTTGTAATGTTTTTAATACTAGAAACAATCAAGTAAAAATTAATATAAATCTATTATCTATTTTATATATATATATATATATATATGTGTGTGTGTGTGTATGTGTGTATATGTACGTAAAAGTAAGGTTATTTCCATGTATTTTCCACGTAGTATATTTCACGTGCCAACTCCAGAGTCATTTAGTTTCCCGCCTAAATTAATTTCCATTTTTATTTTACTTTTAAATTATTCTTGCATGGTCATTATTACACCATATTATCAATTAATAGTAAACAGACTGAGACCATATCAATTAATAATTGCAATACAAATTATAAATGTATTCTCATAAATGACTTACCTACTTTGCATCAGATTTGAATTCAAACATTAATATCGTTAAAAATCAATAATAAATACATATGGTTCAAAACATAATAAAAAGAGAGATTACATATCAAATTTGATATTTTAATGCAGTAATTTAGTGTTTGACTAATTGATTTAGGTGTCAAAATAAATGTGAATATAAATAATTCAACGAGTTTAATCTTTAAATTAGACATAGCAATAGGCCGGGTCAAGACAGGTTTTGCCTCTCCCGTCCCCATTCTCATTTCCAACAGGTTCGGGTTTTGCCTTCCTCATCCTCGCCCCGACAGGGTCGGGTTTCCCCGCGGACCCCCGACTCCGCTCCATATATATACAAAAATTGAAAAATTATATTTATGATAATTAATAAAATAAAATCATAATTATTATACAATGATAAAATAAAATAAAAAACATCAAAATAAAAATTTCTATTGAAAAGAGATTAAATTAAAAATAAACAAACTATATGAAACAAAATGAATGAGTATACATGCATAAAACAAAATGAAATTAACAATTTATATTTAGCTGAGCGGGTTCAGGTCGGGGCCGGTCGTGTATCGACATCCCCAACCCCGCCTCAGCCCCGGTCAGAGGGGGTTTTCCTCGTCGAAATCGGGTCAGAGTCGGGTGGGTACCCGCGAGTTCAGGTTCTGTTGCCATGCCTACTTTAAATTGTAGAGAGCATAAATGTTTCAATTTTATAAAATAGTTATGAAATCTGAATAATTGTTTTTCACGATGTAATTTCCACATTAAAAAAATAATACTCCATCCATTTTACATATTAAACTAGTCTATATTTTTTAAGGCAAAACTGGCACGCAAAAGCATTACACCAACTACGTTGGCATCTCTGCATTCTAATCCTTTCTAACATCTGCAGGACGCAATAAATTTTATTAAAAAAATAATAATAATAATAATACAAAAAACATGAGGGGACATGAACTAAAACCCATGGGAAAATGATCTAAAGAGAAAACTAGGAAGACCAAACATATTACGATAAAAGTCTTCGCTAATAAACTGTGGAATAAGGTCCCACCATAAATTACACTGAGAAGAAACTCCAAAATTTGCTAACTTATATGCACAAGTATTCCCTTGTCTATATATATATATGAGAAACTCTAAACTCCACACTGTTAGTTAATAAGAGACAATTTTTCTATCTGGTCCTCAATCTCCAAAGCACAATATCAATAAAGTAGCAAGCCAAAATTACTTAGTTAGACCTTACCCCCGCCCCGCGGGGTCCCCTTCCCCAATAATATTACTTATATAACCCTAATGTTTGTAGATATCATAAATACTAATAATATTTTAGTCTTTTCCTTTTGTTAAGAAAAACTAAAACAAATAAAAAAAACTATAACCAAATCAGTTTTTTCCTTTGTAGCTGTGTGTGGCTCAGTGACTATGAACAAAAGAAGAGAAACAACCCTAGATCTACTGCTGATCTCTACTAGAACTAGATTGGTCTTTTCCTATGTTTGCATGAGCTTTTGTAATGTTTATTGAATATTATGTTTGTACTATTAGATATATATATATAATGGAGATAAATGATACAATAATATAAAAGTGCATAAGACGTTAATCTTGATACATCTTAATGACGCATCAAATGATCATAGATTAATGAACATTTTTATAGATATGATCTGTGAGATAATATCTTTCAATCCAATGGTGAATTTTGAAATACAAGTATTCGGTACAGAGTTATTAAATGATGAAACAATACTCAAGTATTACACCAGTGTAATTTGATCCCTCGTCATCATATATATATATATATATATGGAGAAAAAAATTATGCATAAGATATTATTAATATTTTAATTTAATAATAAGAAATAAGCATATATCATTAATAGAAATGATACAAACACACCCAAAAAAATAGAAATGATAATATAAATTTTTTAATATATACTTTTCGTAAATATTGTGTACAAATTTTATTTTAATTACTTTCTGTTTATTTTCATACTCAACTCTTTTTTGTTTTTATTGCAATTCTTATGTGTAATTTATATGATGAATAAATTTTAATGAGATATGTTTAGAACTATTAATGGTGTTATGAAAACCCTTTTTGTAATTTATTTTTTATATTTTAAAACAAAATTGCACATATATAAATGTATATTTACTATTTCATAATAAATTTTTTATAATATTTTTTTAAAAAAAAACTCAGATCCTCTAATAATTTTTCTATATTTTTTTTTCAAATTTATACTTACACAATAGATATATTTAAAACCAATATTGATAATTCGTATAAGACACTTGTCAATACAATAGCATGGCTACAAAGGGCAGTCAATTGTGTTTTTTTTTTTTAACAAATAATGAATGAAGAGGTCTGAATGGATTTATATATTGGAATTAAACCTAACAGCATATATACTACTCTTTTAATAGGAGTTTAGACTATCATTACGCTGTACAACGTCATTAACGCATTTTTTCTCCTTTATACTACTTTTTTATAGCTGTGTTATTTGAACACAAAAATAAACATAGATACCGTATGTCTGTACTGTACGAACATATGTCCGTATAGTATGGACCCCTCTTTTTTTAAAAAAATTAATTTTTTTTATCTGGTTAATCACGTTCATATATCTGGTTAATGCTATTCATTATCTAGTTAATGCCAAATCCTGAAACTTTTGGACATCCCATTTTCTTATCTGGTTAATCAAGTTCACATATCTGGTTAATGCAATTCATTATCTGGTTAATGCCAAATATTTTTTTAACCAATTAAAAAAATCTAAAAAAACATTGTCCGTACTGTAAGGATATACAGTTCATACAGGACAGACATACAGTGTCCCATATCTGTGTTCAATTTTGTGTTCCAATATCATTTTTGCTTTTTTAATAGGAGTTTAGATTGTCATTAGGCTGTACAACGTCATTAACTCATATCAGAGTCAGGAAAGTCTCAAAGCTCAAAACGCATAGATGTACTTACATATTACTCATTAACATGATCCTCATATCGGTAGCAAAATTCAAACTTGCGTCTTTATGTGTGAGATATGAACTAAATTCTTATCAATTTGACCAATCTTCTTTTAATATATTCTCTTTTATTTAAATATAACTGAATTGACTTTGATTAACCAATGACAGTGTACATCAGTGTACATCGCTTCATTCAATGTAAATGTCATAATAGTTTTCCAAATGTACCCCTTATAAAAGTAAATTTGTAAACAATCTATAATGTATTCATGACATTCATGTGATTATTATGGTGATCAAACTTAAGCTACGCGAACAGTTCAAATTTTTATTTATTATGGTGACATTCATGTACCCTAAACACTATTAGGTTTTTACAACACCTATAACCATTTGTAGCTATTTATTTCTTGGCTAAAATATCTTTTTATCCCTTTTTTTTTTGAGTTTCAGTTTGGTTACTTAATTTTTAAAAGTTTTAATTTGACCTCTTATTTTGTAAAGTTATACGAACGTGGTCCCATTTTATTTTTTTGTTCTCAAATGGTCCCTTATTTATCAAAAGTGATACTAATGTGGTCTCTTTTTTGTTTCGAAATAGTGTCTTATTTTACAAAAGTTGTATCAATGCAGTCTTTTCTATAACATAATTTAATCAGAAAGAATCACATTGAAACCTAAAATAAAGATAAGAGATTCAATTGAAACTTTTAAAAATTAAGAGACCAATCTGAAACTAAAATAAGATAAAAGACCAAAAAGGTATTTCATCCTTATTTCTTTTACAAAATAGATTTGAAAGACATGCAACAGAAGAATCTTATTTTGCCTTCTTCAATTTGTACTCAAATGTAAAATCCTTGCAACAATTGGTATGCAAAATTACTCAAGAGAAGTAAAAGACAAGAAAAATGAGAATTTACAAATTAAATGAGTTTATACAAATGATGACACTTGAAACTAACTGATTCACGGTTTTCACAATAAGGGAACTGAGCTAAAGCAAAGGTACTTGAGAATTTATAACCCACAATCCTACTCCCTAACTGTAGTCACACTTCCACTAGTAAGCTTTTTGCACATCAACTAAATATGATCACATGACTGATTTTTAGTGCATTTATTAGTAATTAGTAATGATATTTAAGGGTTATATTTTCTAACTTTATTTTGTTAATAACATTCTTTCTTGATCTTACTGGACCATTTACCTTGACAGCACTTGTTGTTGCATTTGTATTTGGATAGGCCGAGAAGGATATGAAATCTGCTATAGATATAGAACTTTTGAAATATGCAGTACCAAATCAGAATAATTCTGAATCAGATGACATTTTGAAGGAATTAGTTGAATCCGCTAGGTACATTCTTGAGCTTGATGAGCATGCACTTTAGAGCTATGCCATCTTTAGAGCTTGATAAGTACATTTTATACTCTGTCATTATGGACAAAATGAACAGTGGTGCTTATTATTTCATTATAAGGGGTTAAATAAAAGTGAAGTTACAAGGACAAATCTCCTAGTTACAGAACAAAATTGAGCAACTTCTTCAACATGAATGATGAAGTTTCTTTACACAAGAAAAGAATCAACTGTGCATAACATGTTTTGCTCTATGTAAACTGTATTGTAACTTACACTATACAAATTTCTTTTATAAAAAAGACCATTTAGTTCCTAATCACAAAAATAAAAAAACACTAAACAAGCTGTCCATAATTTGAGTCTGTATTGGGATTGTATATCTTAATCAACATAGCTTGAACCTCCTTCATGTTAGGCCTAGCCTGTGGTGTGTCATTAGTGCACTTCACCCCAACTTGGAGCAACTCATTCATCTCCTTTGCACTCCCAACTAGCCCAAAACTCATCAAACCATGTCTTCCAGAACCTATGACGCGCCTAACACATTCGACCAAACACTCTTCACCTCCATCCACTGCTCTTCTCCCAGTTGCTAGCTCCATAGCCAATACACCAAAACTATACACATCACCTTTTGTTGTGGCATGCCATGTCTGTCCATATTCTGGTGCAACATACCCAACAGTACCAGCAACTATTGTACTCACATGACTATCTCCAACATCAACAACTCTAGCAAGTCCAAAGTCTGTGACTTTAGCCTTACCATCTTTGTCTATCAACACATTACTAGCCTTCACATCTCTATGTACAATAGGAGGGTAACATTCATGGTGTAAATAGACTAGTGCTCTAGCCACATCAATTGCCACTTCTAGTCGCCTCTTCCATGCTAACTTTGTTGTATCAGTTACAAGATCCTCCAAACTTCCACCTCCTATGTACTCATAAACTAGTATCTTTTGTGAACCAAATAGGCACCAACCATAGAGAGTGACAAGGTTTGGATGAGGCCATCCAAATACATGACCACTGAGGACTTTCATTTCAGCTTTGAATTCTTTTTCACCCTCAATTCCTTCTCTTTGTAGCTTCTTCACTGCCACTTCTCTTCCATCTGGAAACACTCCCTTGTACACTGTTCCAAAGCCACCCTTTCCTATAACACTTTCCTCTTTGAAGTTTCCAGTTGCTTCCAAGATGTCAGCATGTGTGAAAACTGTGTTGTTTAAATGGAATATCTTGACAGTATCAGATAACCATGGTGAGGATAAAGAGTTACCAGAATCATGCTCTTGGTTTTTAATTTTATCCTTCAGGAGGTATCCTTTTTTCACAGATGGAATTGTCACCAAGAAAAAGACTGTTAGAACAAGAAGTCCAAAGACCAAGATAGCAAGTGTTAGAGCCACACACAGATACCATTTTGTGGATTTTTTCAGGTGTTTGTGAGAGGTCTTATTTTTCTCATCTGGGGTGTTGTCAAAGAACTTTGGGAGGTCTAAGAGGGGGTCACCCAAATATGAATCTTTGTCAAAAGTAAGCAAGTGTCCAGCTGGAGGTACTGTACCAGATAATAAGGGATTGTATGAGATGTTGAACCTGCTAAGTTCATCCAAGTTGACCAAACTTGTTGGAAATGTCCCAGAGAAATTGTTCCAAGACAAATCAAGATTCTGCATACACTTCATGTTGCCAATTTCCCTTGGAATTTCACCTGAAAAGTTGTTCCTAGTCATGTTCAAGACTATAAGTGGCAAACTCCCTATCTCTGGAGGGAATTTTCCAGCGAACTTGTTATCCCCCAAATGCAACATACTGAAGTTCAGCATGGTCCTAATTTCTAAAGGAATTTCACCACTAAGTTGGTTTCCACTTAACTGAACATAACCAGCTGTGTGGAAAGATTTTGAATATGACTCAGACGTGCATAAGGGAAAAATACTATATCCTTTAAGCAATCTGTCCCAAAGGGCTCTACAATTCTTCCTTGTTAAGATGGTATACACAAAACTAAATGGAGGGTAATCAGCAGGTATCCATCTCCTCATTGATGTACATTCACTATTGCCAGCAACAATTCTATTCATACTTTTATGATTTGATTCAAATGTGGCCATTGCATTTCTTCCGATTTTCGTCAACTCAGAAGGAAACTTTCCAGAGAGTTTGTTGTTTGCAAGGTTCAACCACAACAAGCTCGAGCAGTTTCCCAACTCTGGTGGGATTTCACCTGTTAGTGAATTATTAGCAAGCATTAACCATAGGAGAGAACTCAAGTTTCCAAGGCTTGGTGGAATTGGTCCACTGAAACTATTGAAGGAAAGTTCTAGTGCTTGCAAGCTAGTCAACTTTCCTAATTCAGACGGAATAGGTCCAGTGAACTTGTTGTTGCTTAAAGTTAAGAATGTGAGACCAGACATTTGAGAGATTTCAGCAGGTAATGGACCTGAAAAGTTATTGCAACTCAAATCTAATCTCCTAAGGTTTGTCAATGTAAAAATGCCTGATGTATTCAATCCTCTAATATAAAAATTTGAGTACAGCAAAAGAAACTTCACTTGCTTGAATTTCCCAAAAATCTTCTGTACTTCCCCACCAAAATTGTTCCTACTCAAATCCAATATAAACAAATTGGTCAAATTCAAAAGGGTCTCTGGAACATCTCTTGAAAAACTGTTATTCTGCAAGAACAACGATTGAAGACCAGAAATGGAACCAATTTCAAGGGGTATATCACCAGTAAAATTGTTACTAGAAAGATTGAGAATCTCCAAATTCTTGCAGTTTGCAACCTCCCCTGGGGGTTTACCAACAAATCCATTTACTGAAAGATCCAATTTTTCAAGACTACAATTCATTGGAAAAGCTTTAGAAGGAACAACTCCACTTAGATGGTTTTCTGAAATAGAAAACTCTTTCAACCTTGAAATTCCATTCCATAAACCCCCACTCAAATTATTTGTGCTCAAATCCAAGTACTGCAACCTTGGACACTGATCAAAACACCTATCAATCCTACCAGTAAAGTGATTATCTGAAACATTCAAGGTGACTAAACTATCACAATTGGAAGGTAAATTCAAATTCAGCTCAAGTTCCCCTTGAATTCTATTCATAGACAAGTCCAGTGTTTGCAACCTTCTCAAGCCAGTCAAATTGAGCTCCCCCTCAAGAATATTATGAGACATATTGAGATACACAAGCTTGTAACACCTCCTCAAGTCCTCAGGAACTTCTCCAGAAAGTGTGTTCCAAGAGACATCAAGGTGTGTGAGCTCTTTGAGCTGAGAGAAGTTCTGAAACATCTTACCTGATATCTCACTTGCTGAGATGTTTACACTCACAACCCTCCGTGTTGTGTTGTTTATGAGGCTGCATGATATCCCTGACCATTCACATGGATTTGTGTTGTCTTTGTTCCAGTTTATGTACCCTCCTCTATTTGCAACTGTTTGATTTTCCAAATATGATTTCAGCTTCAATAGAACTTGTTTGTCTGCCTCCAATGAATCCCCAGCAACAAGTTTACCTGTTAATAATTAAATCAGCACAAAAAACCATAACTTACAAAAACAGCATCAACCTTGGAAAACTAAAACCATATATTATATATTATTATTATTATTATTATTATTATATATAAAAATATAAACACAAACACACCAAAAAGCTGTTAAGACTTAAGAGATCTAAGAACCCCCCCCCCCCCCCCCAAGGTTAATAATTGATAATGAAAATTAATTTTTTTTAAGGTACACTATATACCATATATGAGGTTTACTAATCATTAACAAACCAACTAATATATGAAGCATGACTCAAAAAGGGGTTTAAGGCAAAACATGAAGAAGAAAAAAACAAAAAGAAAGGGGAAAAAAAAAACAAAAGGGGGAGTTTTGAGTTAGTACCTGAGAAAAGGATCAAAGAGCAGATAAACAGGAAGCTCCATGAATCAGTTTCCTGTTCTGACATTAATGATCTTTCTCTTGTGTTATTTGTTGTAATCCTTCTATGAGAAGAACTCATGTAATTGATGGTTAATATCAAAGAACAAAACAAGAGTGTGAAAGTGAAGTGAATCTTTTTCTTTAAAAGGGGTGGAAACTATGAGGAAGTTGAAGGGAAGGCATTGAGATTATTATGTTTGTTGGAATGACTTTCTTTAATGTTGAATTTTCTTTGTTGTGATATCATGCTTAGGAGGGAAAGAGATTATTTTAATGAATTGATTGAATGAATGAATGAATGAACACGAACAATTGTTGTTGTTATTAATAAAAGTGAAAAGTGTGGATTGATATTATGTGTTCTTGAGGATTATGTCAAATCATCAGTTATGTGATTTAGAATTTGGAGTATTTGTTTTATTTATTGATGAATGAATGTTTGAAGATTGGAAGGGAGCAGAGAAGCGCAAGAGTCATGGTGACATTTGATTTCAGATTTGGTGACAAAAGCGGCATACGAGCCGCCGTTGTTGACCGGATCGACCAAGAGTGGCTCGCACGGTAATTTGACCCTTGTACGCCAAGACTACACGTTTTTGTTGTTGTTGCCAAACTAGGATTGCACTCTTTTTTTTTTTTTTTTTTTTTGGGTACACTAGGATTGCACTCTTCTATATCTATAGTTCTATTATTCTATAGATCTATGCTAAGAGCCTGAGATGAAGCACATATATGGAAAAGAGTAATGATGTTTGAACAACTAAAAGTTAGACAACTCATTAACTGTCGATGTAACTTCATTAATCACGAATTTGTACCACGTTCCAAGTATTCAACTACATGTAGATTTGAAAACCTGAAAATCGTGGTTAATCACGTTCAAATTCGTGGTTAATGAAGTTATTTTGATGATTAATGAGTTTCGACACCTGATAGTGTAATGACTATGCAGTAATAGTGTAAAAAGTCCCAAGCAGCTGAGTGGTAAAGCGTTGCGGGACAATTGGAGCATGAGTTCGAACCCGCAACTCTCTACTTTTTCCTCACCATTCCCCACCCCCGACTATCTGTACTAAGGGCAAAAAAAAAAGTGTAAAAAAAGTTTTCCAAGGGCATCCGATCACATTTCACCATAATGACACTTTGTTATATTACTTTCTAAAACATCCAAAAATATCTAAATAGTGACATACGATTGGATGTTTGTTTAAATTTTTTTGATACTACGATGCATAGTCATTAAAATACATGTAAAAATAAAAATTTTCTTATTTAAAAGATATTTATTACACAATATTTATAAGAGTCTAATAATTATGCATCGACAGTGTAAAAACATTTTATTTAATGGCATGCCATAATATTATTTTCTAAATACTTGTACAAATATCTGCATTGTAAAATATGATTAGATGTTTGTGTATAATTTTTACGTTGCCCGAGCATATATAGTAATACGAACTCTTATATATGCTTAACAGGACCCCTAAGTATTAATCTTCCAATCATATTTTATCATAATAGGTGTTTGTATAGGTCATTTAAGAAATAATATTTTGTTGTGGCAAATATTATTATGACTCATGAAACTACCTAAATCCCTCACAATTAGCTTCTTTTTTTTGTTGGTGAAACACAATTAGCTATTTTATTGTAATAGGCGAGTTTAATTACATTTTTGGTTCGTATGAACTCTTATGTATGATTTTGGTCTCCTAATAAATTTTTGAGCAAATTTAATCTTTTAATTTTTTTTTAGTTTCCAACAGGTTTCCACCATATCGGAGGTAATCCTGTTCAAGACACGTCTCCCAATGAGGATTCGAATATTGATTTGTCATATTGTGAGAGACTAACCCTTTCCGCTAGACTCAACTCCCGATGGATTGTGCTCACTCCAAGGAAGTGTGGCTGAGAGTTGGACTCTTAGCACATCCTGCTGATTTCTTGGTTCACAGTGATACTCCCTCTTGGGTGCGAGCTTTGTCTAATAGTGATGTGGCCATCCTGTTTGGTGCTACAATTTGGTGGGTGTGGGTTTGGAGAAATAATATGAGTTTTAGTGAGGATGATAAATGGGACATTAGTGTTGTGATGCGCAATATCTGTCATTCTCATGATGATTTCTTAATCCACTCTTCTAGGATTCCTAGTGCGGCTCAATCAAACAGATTGCTAGCTAGATGGTCGCCTCCTTTGGATGGTGTGGTAAAACTTAATACCGATGGCTCTGCGATCCCTCCCAATATTGGTTCAGGTGGCCTGCTGCAAGACCACAATGGGGACTGGCTGGGGGGGTTTACTAGCTATGATGGAGTGAGGGATCCTTTGTTGGCCGAGTTATTTGGTATTTATCATGGTCTCAAGTTGGCAATTAGTCAAGGTTTCCAGAATATTATTTGCAAGGTCGATTGTCAAGATGTTGTCGTGATGCTGCAGCAAAACCATTCTCAATAGTTTCACCCTCACGCTGCTCTTCTATCTGACATTGTTGCCCTAATTTTTGGAATAGAGAACTTCTCCAAAGTTCACACGGTCCGCGAAGCAAACAAGTGCGCTGATTTCCTAGCCCATGAAGGAATTCGCTCAGATGCATATTTCAGATTTTGGTCTCATCCCCCCTGTGGAATGGGGTCTTTGCTCTTATTTGATTCTTTAGCTCTGTAGTTTCTGGTTTTTCATTTTTGTTTCTTTGTTATTTCATGCACCAAAAAAGACTCAACTCCCAATGGTTAATTCTTTAAATTTTTAATTGTTATTATTAATTCATTCTATCTCTTTTTTGATAACTTCATTCTATCACTGTTCATTCATTACAATTCTCAAATTCTCATAACTCATTTAACATTTTTACATGTTGAATCTATTGAATTGTGTCACCAAACTTTTTTTAAGATAAAATAAAATATCACCAAAGTAAAAGATACCAATTTTCTTCTTCAAACCCTAATCTCATCTCCCAAAAAATCCTTCATATTTTATCAAATTTTCACTAAGTCTCTAACTTTTAAAATTATGTCATATCTCAAATTCATCATATATTTTGATAAAAAAAAAGAATTTAGGATTTTAATCAAAGAAAATTAATAGCAACACCATATTTACTTAAATTTTAAAATATAGAGGTTTGATTGCCTAAAAAAAATTGAGGGACCGCAAGCATCCATGATCAAAATTAAAGGGACTAATAGTGTGATTAAGTAGTTAATTTTTCTAGAAAATTCAAAATTCCTCATTTATTTTTCTTTCTTGAGTAAATACATCACTTTAAAAATTGTTTGATTGCCTTCTTTTCAAAAATTGTTTTTTAAAATTGTTTTCAATTTCTTGTTTTTAAAACTAAAAAAACCAAAACAGTTTATAGTTGTTTCTATTTCCTATTTTTCAGATAGTTCTTTAAAATTATTTTACCAAACAAAAACAAAACAAGAACTATATCAAACATACCCTTAATTTTCAAAGAATAATATTCTTTGTTGAACTAATCTTCAAGTTTCACGTTGTTTTCAGTCTAACTTGGCAATGGAATCTCCCATCTTCTCCCGCAAGATGTGGCCGAAGACCAAGAAACCGCTTGCTTTTTATGAATGAAAATTTGTCACTGTCATTATCTCTCTACTATTCAAAGAGGTTAATGAAATTCAAATTATGCCAATGAAACACGGTTGAACAGAGACCCATGAATGGTTGGTAAATTGTAAGTATAAAGAAACGACACACGTCCCGTTGCATTCGCGGATTCGACTTTAAGGCAATGTTAATCACATGAGTGATGTGATATCATCTATTGGCAAGATACCAACAATGGCTGATTGAATTGGTAAACGAAACAAAACTTAATGAGGAAGTCGCAAGATCGAATTTTGAAAAACTACTTTGGGAAGGTTGCATAATCACCTAGAAAAATCTTGAGACCACTCTTACAACAGACTGAGGATTAATCCCACCAAAGGGCCTACTTATGAAAATATATCGGGGTGCCACTGGAATGGCAAAAACCCTTATTACGATGGTTAAAAAAAATCTAGTGGGCAGGGAACTCCTTCACAATCCTCAAACTTCATGCCAAAATCAAATTCATTCCGGGGAATTTATGATATCAAATATCTACAGTATTTTGTCAAAAATTATATAATTTTCTTTTATATTATGAGTATGCAATATACATAGTCTTAATTTTATTATTTTTATTACAACTTCTTTTTTTTTTTTGTGCATATTTTTATTAGAAAACTTAGATCCACTCATTATCAAAGATGAAGATAAAAACTAAAAAAATAAAAAAATCGCATATGGTGAGTTGTCAGTGTTTGTATACGTTCCTTAAATTATTATTTTTTATCTGTCTCTTTGATCATATGGAAAAAGCATAAAAAATGATATATGAGAGGGATTCAAATGTTTTTTTTACTTATTATGATGCTTTTGGTGATATCATCGTTTCAAAACGGGGAAAAAATGAAAAGCGTAGTCAAACTTCATGGTATTACATTTCAGATTGTTTACTTATATATCTTTGTTTTTTGGGGTGTATAATTAATCTTTTTTTACATTAGATACAATACTTAAAAGGTTTTTTTTTGACTGGATAATACTTAAGTTATGGATATGGACATGCATTATAATATCATATTGCGCCCATAAATTTTTTTTTTTGATAAAGTTGCAAAGTAGGATTTTTTTTGGGTGAATAAGGTACAAAATAGGATATGATTAGGATAAAATATTGTTTTAGTCTCTTATGTTTATTTCACGTTTTATTTTGGTCCCTTATGTTTTATTTGTTCCGAATTGGTTCCTTACGTTACAAAAGTTATACCAAAATGGTCCTACCGTTAGTAACACCGTCAAAATCTTTGAGTTGGCGGTGAGTTGTACGTTAGACGTTGGGGGGCCAAATTGAAACAAAAAAAAACATAAGGGACCAAATTGGCACCAAATAAAACATAAGAGAATGACCAATTTGGTGCCAATTTGGTCCCTTATATTTTTTTTTGTTTCAATTTGGTCCATCAACGTGCCAACTCAGCTGCCAACTCAGCATTTTGACAGTGTTACTAACGGTAGGACCATTTTGGTATAACTTTTGTAACGTAAGGGACCAATTCGGATCAAATAAAACATAAGGGACCAAAATGAAACCTAAAATAAACATAAGGGACTAAAACAGTATTTTAGGCATATGATTATATTGATAATCATTCTTGGAAAATTGGAGTAATTAATTTTTAAATGAGACATTGGGATCATATTATTAAATAATCTCCAATTTATTTAAGAGACACAGTTAAGTGATAAAACATATGCAAGTGTTGTGTGGACACTAGGAGCGCAGGTTCAAACCCGCAACACTCTACCTCCCATTTTCCCCCTTAACCATATGTACTAGACCAAAAACGTAACCTCTAATCTGCTCATTGGAAGCCTCCAGTTGATGATTTTGTCAAAGTTAACATTGATGGTAGCTCTGTTGAGGGAGCAACTGTCACGGCGGCTGCTTGTCTTGTGAGATTGCTCAGTGGTGAAGTGAGAACAACTCAGATTGTTGTTGGCTTCACCACAGGATTGAATGTCTCAAAAATATCGAATCCATGTTGCTGATGAAAGCCTTTCGTGACAAGTCTTGCCTTATATTTGTCAATAGTGCCATTAACATGTCTTTTTATTCGGAATACCCACTTGCAGATGATTGGTTCTATGTTAGGAGGAAGAGAAGTAAGCGTCCATGTGTTGGTTTTGATCAAAGCATCAAATTATTGTTGCATTGCAGGTTTCCACAGTGGAGAGGACAGAGCACTTTTTAGTGTTTTAGGTTTAATCGTTGTGAGATCTGTGGCAGTTATGGAAGAGATGACTAAGAGCACCTTAGGCTTAGAAATTCCATATCTTCCTCTAGAAATCATAGAATATCTGTTTGAGACAGCTGCAGGGTTCTGAAGGTGCAATAGCTATATCAGATGTTGATGGTGCAGTGGCTATACTGGTGGCAATAGGATCATTGGCAGGTGGAATCATGGCTTGGTTAGGAGCAGGAGCTGTAAGTGACTGTGACTCATTTATGAAGTCAGAATCAGATTGAAGCACAGAAAATCAATTAGAACAAGGAACATTTGATGATAAAGGCAATATAGGAATGGGAGGAGAATGTGAAATTTGAGATGAAGTACAAGATGCGTGATTCTAAGATAGAAAATTTGGGTTGGTTTTAAAGGGAAACTAGAGTTCATCAAATTTAACATGTATTGCAATGTATGTTTTGCCAGTAGGTGACAGACAATTGTAGCATTTATGCTTAGGACTATATCCAAGAAAAGTACATTTTTAAGACTAAAACTGCATTTTGTGTTTGTTATAAGGCCCAGTGTAAGGATAACACAAGCAACCAAAGACTTTTTGAAATTGCTAATTTGGTTTCTGATGAAACAAGAGTTCCATTGGACTAGTATTTTGAAGATTGGGAGTGGGAAGGCATTTAATTAGGTGAAGTGCAATATGGAAGGCTTCTCCCTAGAATTGGAGAGGCATGGAAGCATGAGCTAACAAGGACAAGCCTATTTCAGTGATGTGCATATGCTTCCTTTCTGTTGATCCATTTTTCTCATAAGTATAAGGACAACTAAATCGATGTTGAATACCATGAAAGGCTAGGAAATTAGAGAATGCTACATACTCTTTACCATTTTCACTTTGGACAACTTCAATCAAATGTCATGTTTGTTTTCAACACGAGTTTTAAAGTGAACAAAGGACTGTAAAGCTTGAGATTTGTTGTGTAATAAGTAAATCCAAGTGTACTTGCTATAAGCATCAATAAAATCGATGTAGTGCCTACTACCATTAGTGGATGGCAAAGGGGAGGGACCCCATATATCTGAGTATACTAATTGTAATGGTGAATCATATACAGTGTTGGAAGAAGAAAATGGCAATTTGTGAGGTTTACCAAGACAACGAGCTTTACAAACTAATGGAATTTTATTGAATTCAATGGCAATACTACAACTTTTGAGTACATTTGTAACAATCTTGGGAGAGGGATGTCCTGATCTAGCATCCCAAGTTCTCATGGGAGTGACAGACATAGAAGTGTTACAAATAGAAGCTAGATTACATGACTTATTGACATGAAGAAATGGTGATTTGGGTATGTAGATGTTGTCAAAAGCATAAAATCCTTGTCTAAGCTTTCCTTCAAGAATGATGGTGTTAGCTTCCTGGCATTTAACATAGCATACATCAGGATGAAATTCAAAACATACTTTGTTGTCTTTAGCGAACTGAGACACACTTAATAGGTTTTTGGAAATATGTGAAGCATGCATAATTTTATTCAAAAAAATAGGTTTTATTGAATTTTGAGGCTAAAAGAGGAGTTACCAATGTGTTGAATTGCAGTGGAAGTACCATTTGTCATCTTGATCCTGGAATCACCATTATAGACTGACTTGTTCATCAGATTAGCATCATTGGGAGTCAAATGATTTGTAGCACCCGAATCTGGGTACTAGGCAGGATCATAGAAGGTTTCTGGAACAACCAACAAACAAGAAGCACTTGTATTTTCTGCTAACATTGCTCTTCCTTGAGAATTATTGCTAGAATCTTGGTAGTTAGTGTCAAATCAATACCAACAATTCAAAGCAATGTGACCTAATTTGGTACAAACTTGACATTGAGATCTATTGGAAAATTGTCTACCTCCACCTCTTAAGGAAAATCAACCTCTACCTTTGTAAGCACCTCTAAAGTTGCCATTACCAAATCTGCCTCGATTTGAGTTATAGTTGGTAGCCCTTGT
The DNA here is from genome assembly GCA_037113605.1 of Calophaca sinica. NCBI lineage: Eukaryota > Viridiplantae > Streptophyta > Magnoliopsida > Fabales > Fabaceae > Calophaca > Calophaca sinica. The sequence goes on along the minus strand of CM073735.1, from coordinate 105,615,757 downwards.
GTTATATTGGTAGCCTTTGTGTTATAATCCCTGTCACCTTAATTTTGCACTAAGTTTGCTTGTAAAGATTGCATAGAAAATGCATCTGAAGTGCTGACTGTAACACCGGTAGTTTTACTACGGCTTAATTATCGCTACTGTATTGTAATTCCCTGTATTACGCATTAATATGCATAATTAATATTTTGTGTGCTGTTAATCAAGTGGATGAATTTAACTAAAATGAAATTATATTTGGGACTTAATATATTATATTAAGTCACAGTTAAATTTTCAGTTCAAAATTCCACCGTTTTTCGGTCGCGTTTTGAACTACCCGGGTAAGTTTTTGCCCGATTGAAAACTCTAATTCGACCCGAATATTTAAATATTTGGGAATTTGATGTTTTATAATATTTCTGATTTATTAGAATTTTTTTGGCAATTTTACTTAATTTTTTAATAATAATGTATTTTCTACGCGCCGGAGACGCGAGACACGTGAAACCGAACGTGCGACGAAACTGGAAGCTGAGAGGACCTTGAGGGAGGGGCGAAAATCAGAAGATAAAAAGGGATTAGATTGTGGTAGATTTTAAGTCATGACACAAAGAGATAGTGATGTGATTAACCTACCAAAAATGTTAAAGTTTAGTTCTATTTATGGTAAGAGTTAGTAAGGTCTTTGTGCTAGCTTGCACCCATGGATTTGGCCAAGATTTCCTCCTCTCCTTTTCAGCTCATCTTGGTCGAAATTATGCAGCTGAATTAGAGGAGAATTCCACACCTAGATCATTCACCAAAATCTTGATTTCATGCATGATGATTTCCTATCTTTTCCTAGCTTTTCCTACCATCTCCTAAGATCACTTCAACACCAAATCTCCCTCTTTTTAACATCAAATCTCCTTTTTTGCTGGCTGGAAATCAGCTCCTTTAAGTGACCAGATCCATCACTTTTCTTGTGTCATTTACTAAGCACAAAATGATGAACTCAAGGGTAATAACCATGAAATCTTTTAACTAGTCTTTAACCACTTGAGCAAGTAAAATTCTGCCCTTCTCACTTCAGTTTTGGTGAGCTCCTCAAGGCCTATATAAGGCCAACAACTTCAGCTCATTCACTCCATTAAGTTGAGAGAAAAAAAATAGTGGAAGAAGTAAGGTAGTTGGAGAGAGTATTGAAGTTGTTTTGTTCAAAAAAAAAATTCTGCACTTGCTTCTTTTTTTTCAAGCTGCGACCAGCAGCTCCCTTGGGTAAGAAACACCATTCTTCTTCCTTCTTAAGCTCACTTTATATCACTAGTAGTTGGCCATGATCCCTACTTAAGTTCTTCCAAAGCAAAAGAAAGATTTTATACTACTTGTATTGCCATTTTCCTTCCATAGTTCTAGTTACTTAAGCATGTGTTTTCTTTTCATTTCAAGCTTGATGAGAAGCCAAGAACATAGATGGATACATATATATATGTGTCATGAATGGTCTATGTAAAGGCTTGAGAGCATTTCTTGAAGTTGTGACTTAGGTTTTGTAGTTCTAAAAACTAACATATTGGTTAATATCACTATCAAAGTTTTGTAAATGAGTTAATAAAATTTTGAACCTTGGAGAAAAGAACTCTAGCATATCATTGTGGCATATTAAGAAGAAGAATGAACTAGGTATAGGGCCTTGTGGCCGTGAGTTAGAGGGAGTGAATCTTCCATTTTTTTTTTGTTCTTGTGTTAATGGTATTACAAGATAATGTTTTAGTGGTTAAATAAACCTACACTTTTTAGTAGACTTGAACTTTCAAATGAGTAAAAATAATGAAAGGAAACAAACCCCTCATTACCATTCCATAGAGGAGACCGTGGCCTTAAGGTAGAAACTATGGCTCTTATTTGAGTTCTAACTTAGTTGAATAACTTGATTGGTTGAAGGTGTGAGAAAGTAAACTTGTAGAGCAAAATCGTGCGTTGGAAGGAAAGCGTCTACGGTAAGGGCAACTCTTAGATATTGTTAAGGATTATGTTTTATATGTTATGAGTAAGGGCTACTTCTAGATATCTCTAGGCTTATGTTTCATATGCTTTATATGCTTGTATTTTACATGCTTATGTTCCATATGCTTATGTGTAAGAACATCTTTAAGTGTGTATATTAGTAATATGTGAATGCATAAATTAAGTATGTGACAATATGATGAACAATGTGATGGAATGATTTTCTTGAATGATTCCTTGTAATTATGATTATTGTGTTGTGATCATTGACTATATTTGAGAATATATTGTTAAATGACTGTGATAATTTGGGGAAGTGCCGAGAGCACGTGAGTTGGGTTACCGTCGCATCAACGTCAAATAAATCTTGGATTTTGAAATAAAAACTAAGAGGCATTTTATTAAAATCAAAGAGACACTTAAAAATAGATCTTTCTAAAACCCTAATTAGTAATGGACTAACCACCTTTTCATTAAAAAGAATTAAGTGAGAGTTAGAATAATTAAATTAATTATTTTGAACTATTAGTGGATTTCCAACATAAATCATTCCATAACTAGTAGGAGATTTTCTAAAGAAAAGAGACTTAGGACTATAAAGGGAGATCTTGAGCCGAAAATATGGGGTTCTAATTAAGGGAGTTAGTACAAGAATAGATGATCTCGGACACTCCGTGTGAGTGATCCCGTCGAGGTAAACTAACTATGATGATAGAGTTGCTTGTTCATGCATACATCGATGTCAGAAGAGAGGTGTCGTAGAGTCGCCCAGACCTAGGTGCGAGCACGTACCGACAGTCAAGAGGAAAAACGGGCGTTGTGTCATCAGGGGGATTGCTCTGGGCACAAATCCCTGCGGGGAATAGCGTTTGAGAAAGCCTGGTAGCGGACTCCAGAGCTCCTGAGGCCCTTGCGAGGGTGATATTCCGGAATCATGTGCATTGGCATATAGACTGACAAATAGGGATTTGTGGTGCATCTTATTTTGTGGACTATTCGTTATGATATTGTGTTATGCTTGCCTATTCGTATATGTTGTCATTATTTATGTCTTGTTAAGAAGTTGACCCTTGCCCGTGGTTCTTTCAATTAATGAATGTAACCCAAACGATGACGACGATCGAGCGGACCCCACTAGTCATGTCGTCCATGATGACATTTGAGTTCCCGGACTTGGGAGCCCCGTTCGCCTGGGAGGTAGACCACGCCTCAGGCCAGGTGACGTACACAGGGAACGTGGTCGAGACGACGCATACCGATGGACAGGCTACACACATAGGGATCACGCGCCGAGTGATGCGGTTTCCTGTGCCCTTCGCACGCATATTAGCTGCTTGGATAGACCCACACCCTGATGGAGACACCTCAGCTTCAGAGGGCATGTCCGAGATTCCACGCCGGACCACTTTTCGCAGCGAGCCTCGGGCTACGGATTCAGCGTTACGCGCTACTCCCCTTAGATTTGTACGGCGCATGCGACCCAGGAGGATGGACGTCGGAGCACCCTCTTCTCACGCCGCTGTAGACCCGTCGGGTTCCCCTGCTAGATCCGTATCACCCGTAGAGTATACTCCCTCGTCTCCGATTCCTATCCCTGAGACTACTCCCTCGGCGGATCCTTCTGTATGCCCTCGCTGTGGCCAGGTAGGGTGTGGATCCGGAGGTTGGATCATAGATTCATCTGACGAGGAGGATAGTACTGGGGATGCACCTCTCGATATCCCTACTGTCGACGCCATTGGTGACGACGACGTCATTACGCCCGTGGTAGACGATATGGAGGAGGATTCGATGGTGGAGGATGAGGAGGAGGAGGAGGGCCTCTATGAGTGGCAGGCACCGCCCTTGGTAGTTCATTTTGAGGCGGACCGAGATCGCACAGCCGCCCCTGCTGCTTGAGTTAGCGTGTTGATCAGCTTAGTGTTTCTTATGTCGGAGTCTGTCTGTTGTATTTTGGGATTATGTATGTACTTGTAGTAGTTTAGTAGTCAAGTGAGGCTTTACTTTTGGAGCAGCCCTCTGCGTAGGAGGTATGAGTATTTCTTATAGGAAATTCATATGTCAGATGTATTCCTATTTTGATGTTGTATTTTGTAAAACCTTGTAGGATGTATTGCCTCAGGATTTTATATATGTATTCCAGACATATTTCCTTTTATTCTCTTTGTATGCTATGTTCTGTCAATGTGTATTTACTCTGTCATGTTATTTGCGAAAGGGTTTTAAAAAAAAAAATTTAACCGTGATTTCTAGCGAACAGTATCAAAACTATTTCATACTTGGTGGTTTTTGTCTCGTAAGTAGCGCCTGGATTTCGGGGTGTTACACTGACCTTATTCTTCTCAATTCTTTCTTCCATAGTTAACAGTAAAACTTCTATTTTTGGAATAGAGTGTGAACCAGTTCTTGAGAAAAAGCAACTATTGGATCATACTCAGTGGATAAACCATCAAGAATTATTTGAACATGTTCATAAGTGTATCAACAATTTTCTTGATCGATAAAAGATGCTCATTTATTCCATTGGTTTTCTTGATATTATGTAACTAGGTTTTCAATTGACTAAACTTTCCTTGTGTCAGATAAGCAAAGTAAACTTGTAATTTCTTCCAAATCTGGAAAGTGAATTCACAACCTACCATTCTTGTGTGAAGATTTTTGAGACATCAAAGCAAGAAGCCAAGAAAAAACATACTGATATTATCATTCCCAAGTCTCAAATGCTTCATTGGTTTTACCCTAGCAATTCATCTTTATCGTTCAAGAGTTTATTTGGCATTCCTCCTGAATCTGCCTCTGATATGAACTTCAATAGTTTGTGTGCTTTGATCATGCCCCATGCTTGCATTCTCCATGTCAGAAAATTATGATCATCTAACTTTACAGAATTTAGAATAATTGATAGAGAACTGGGTATGGGTGATTGAGCAGATGTGGCCATTTCAGGATCCTGAGCTCTGATACCATAAATGTACCAGAACAACAAGATAGAGAAGATGACAAATAAGAGAAAAAAGAATCATAGATTATGATCTTTTGTGTAATGAATTGCTTGAATCATATCTAATACATTAGGATCTTTATACACGATACGACTTCACCTAACTAACTCAACGTGTGCTAACTAATCATAATTGAACTAACTAATTGGAATTAGTTTGTGATACCCTTTACATGGCTTACTTGAACTTTCTTTCTTGGCTTTTCTTTTCAGAAACTTTTTGGAACCAAAACCCTAGTTAGATTTAGAAACAATGAATTCATTATTCTTTGTATCAAGAATGCCAAAAAAAAAATTCTCTTTGATCGCTTACTTCCTTTTTTTTCTTGGTTATTCTTTTCTCAGAACCCTCATTACACTTAGAAAAGAACCCCAGAAAGTTCAATGAACAAATCATAAAAAGGCTTGAATCACAAACACATTAATCCTTCAATGATAAGACAAACATGGACACCTGAAGTAAAATCTTTTTCCTCCACTTCAGTTTCAAAATTAATGAATAATGTTGCAGTGTTTTGCTTTTTCTTCTTATTACTCTTTCGTTATCTCGCTGTTTATGTGGAGTTTAGAGTGCCTTAAAATCAGTTTGGAGGATCATGGAATTGCTTGAAAGTGTTTCTTGAACACTGGGAATCGATTCCCTAGCTATGTGAATCGATTCAAGCATGTTTGAGCCTCTGTGAATCGAAGTACGCCTCTGTAAATCGCATGGGAAGCTTGCAGGAATCGATTCATTTCATTAATTCGTGCAGGGGAGACTTTTTCAACTAGGTGAATCGATTCACCTATGTCTATGAATCGATTGACAGTCGGGTTTTATAAACCTGACGCTGCAGAAACGATAGGTAAAAAAAAGTGCAGTCTTTTCTAGGGTTGTGTGCAGCCGTCTTTGAGCGTCTTTGTGAGGTTTTAGGGGCTGGGAAACACTGTTAAACACCTTGGGATCTTAGGAGAGAATAGAGGGAGGTTTGAAGGCTTTCTCTATTGTTGTTCTTAAGAGTTTTTCATAGAGGAAAAGAGAGAGGGATTGGGAACTCTTGGGTTTATTCTTCTTGGACATTGTAAAGGGGTTCAAAGCAATTGTAATCTCTTGTAAAGACTCTTTGATAGTGAAACAGAGGGCTGCTCTCTCCCGCAGACGTAGGTCATCTTTTTGGGGCCGAACTGCGTAACCAAATAGCGGTGTGATTCTTCCTACTCTCTACTCATGTTTGATTAACTTTATTGCACTGTTGTGATTGCTATTAAACTTAGTATTGGTTGCCTTTGATATTTGTTCATTATTCTTGTTAGTAACTCAACAAGTGGTGCCGTCTGTGGGAAGAACAAATAATTCAATTGTGCACCATGGGTACTAAATGGGACATCGAGAAGTTTTTCGGTAATAATGACTTCGGTCTATGGAAGGTGAAGATGGAAGCAATCCTTATTCAACAGAAGTGCTTTGAAGCCTTGAAGGGTGAGGCAAGAATGCCGGCCACCCTGTCTCAAACGGAGAAGAAGGAGATGATAGATAAGGCAAGAAGTGCCATTATCTTGTGCCTTGGCGATAAGGCATTAAGGGAAGTTGCAAGAGAGAAGACCGATGCGGAGATGTGGGCAAAGTTAGAATCGTTGTACATGACAAAGTTATTGGCCCACAAGGTTATGTCAAAACAACATCTCTACTCATTCAAGATGGTAGAAACCAAACCTATTGTGGAGCAACTAGCGTAATTCAACAAAATTATTGATGACTGCAGAACATTGATGTGAAGCTTCGATGACGAGGATAAGGCTCGCTCTTATTGAATTCGCTGCCTAGATCCTTTGAACACTTTAAGGATGCACTCCTCTATGGCAAGGAGTCCACTATTACTTTGGAGGAGGTCCAACAATCTATAAGGACCAAGGAGCTAACCAAGCTCCAAGACTTGAAAGTGGATGATAGTGGTGAAGGCTTAAGTGTATCAAGGGGAAGAAGTGAGAGTAGAGGAAACAACCACAAAGGGAAGAATTCTAGGTCGAAATCCAAGTCAAAGGGGAACAATAAGAAGTATAAGTGCTTCAATTGTCACAAGACCGGTCACTTTAAGAAGGATTGTCCTGAGAAAGGGGGCAGGGGTGATTCTGTGGATGTTGCAATTGCTATGGAGGATGGTTATGAGAGTGCGGGGGCTTTAGTGGTGTCGAGTTTGGAATCTGAAAAGAACTGGGTCATGGACTCGGGATGTTCTTATCACATGTGTCCTAGGAAGGAATACTTTGAGACTTTGAAGCTTAAAGAAGGTGGAGTCGTTCGCCTGGGTGACAACCGAGCTTGTAAGGTGCAAGGTATGGGTTCGATTCGTCTCAAGATGTTTGACAACCGTGAATTTCTTTTACAAGATGTGAGGTATGTTCCTGAACTCAAACGAAATCTTTTATCTATACGCATGTTTGATGGATTAGGCTATAGTACTAGGATTGAACATGGCATGATTAAAATTTCGAATGGTGCATTAGTAATGGCTAAAGGATCTAAAATGTGTGGCTTATACATATTAGATGGTCAATCTTTGTTATAGGGCATGCATCATTAGCTAGTCAAGCTCCGCATGATAAAACTAAACTATGGCATTTAAGGTTAGGGCATGTTAGTGAAAGAGGTTTAGTTGAACTAGCTAAACAAGGTTTGCTAGGTAGTGATAAATTGGATAAGCTAGAATTTTGTGATAATTGCATACTAGGCAAACAACATAGGGTTAAGTTTGGAAGTGGCATGCATCATTCTAGCAAGCCCTTTGAGTATTTTCACTCGGACCTTTGGGGTCCCTCAAGAGTGACAACTCATGGAGGGGGTTCCTATTTTCTCACCATGATTGATGATTTCTCTAGGAGAGTATGGGTTCACATTTTGAAAAATAAAAGTGACACATTTGAAAAATTCAAAGAATGGCATACTCTCATAAGAAATCAAATAGGAACTAAACTGGAAAGTTTTAAGGATCGACAATGGCCTGGAGTTTGTTTCAGAGCGGTTTAATGAGTTTGCAGAAAGCAGGAATTAAGAGACATAGGACCAGTAGGACACCGCAACAAAATAGTCTGGCAGAACGCATGAACAGGACTATTTTGGAGCGGGTCAGATGTATGCTTTTGGGAGCTGGGCTACCTAAAAGTTTCTGGGGTGAAGCTGTGAGTACAGCAGCTTACTTGATCAACAGATGCCCATCAACGGCTTTAAACTTCAAGACACCTATGGAAGTTTGGAGTGGAAAACCGGCATAATATTCTAAGTTGAAGGTTTTCGGGGCTTTGGCGTTTGCTCATGTCAGACAAGACAAACTTGAAGCCAGGGCTGTGAAATGTGTCTTCATTGGCTATCCGGAAGGGGTGAAGGGTACAAGTCGTGGAAGATGGAGCCTGGGGGATCAAGATTCATAATAAGCAGGGATGTGACTTTTGACGAGACTCGTATGGGGATGAAGTGCAAGAACCTGGAGAATAGTAACTCAGAAACAGAGGTAGAGAAGACTCAGTTTGAGGTGGAGCCTTCCACTAGTGAGACCGGGAATGATGAAGAGGAGAATAGTTCTCCACCATCAGGTTCTAGAGGAAGACAACCAACCGTGGATCCTGGCTATCAGTTGGCAAGAGATAGGGAAAGGAGGGAAACTGTGGCACCTAAAAGATATGGCTATGCAGATTTAATTTGTTATGCTCTAAATGCTACCAAGATGTGCAAGACTCGTAACCGAAGACATTCAGGGAAGCGGTTGAGAGCAAAGAGGTCAGAAGTGGTTAGAGGCAGTGAATGAAGAAATGAATTCATTGGAGAAGAACCAGACCTGGAAACTTGTGAAACTACCTAAGAAACAAAGGGTGGTTGGATGCAAGTGGATCTTCAAGAAGAAGGAAGGCATTCCGGGAATTGAAGAACCAAGATATAAAGCAAGACTTGTGGCCAAGGGTTTTACACAGGTTGAGGGAATTGATTACAACGAGATTTTCTCACCCGTGGTGAAACATTGTTCCATAAGGGTTCTTATGGCAATCGTGAATCAATACGATCTTGAGTTGGAACAAATGGACGTGAAGACCGCATTCTTACATGGAGACCTAGAAGAGACAATCTACATGCAACAACCAGAAGGTTTTGTAGAGGATAAGTCTAAGGTATGTCTTTTGAAGAAATCCTTGTATGGGTTGAAACAAAGCCCTAGACGATTTTCTTCTGAAGACGGGATTTGTGAGAAGTGGGTACGACAGTTGTGTGTACATTTTGAAGAGGGATGAGAAAGTGGTTCTCTACCTACTTCTCTATGTTGATGACATCCTGATGGCAAGCTCTAGCAAAGAGGAGATTAACATTCTCAAGGAGAAGCTAAATTCAGAATTTGAGATGAAGGACCTTGGGGCCGCTAAGAGGATACTTGGGATGGATATCGTGAGGGACCGGAAGAAGGGTGAATTATTCTTATCTCAGCATGGGGACTTGAAGAAAGTGGTGGAGCGGTTTAGGATGCATGAAGCTAAGCCGGTTAGCACTCCTTTGGGTCACCACACAAAGCTCTCGGTGACACAAGCTCCTGAGTCCGAAGAGGAGAGGAGGAAGATGGATACTACTCCATATGCTAGTGGGGTAGGAAGCATCATGTACGGCATGGTTTGTAGTAGACCAGACTTAGCATGTGCAGTTAGCATAATGAGTTGGTTTATGGCAAATCCAGGCCAAGCTCATTGGGAAGCACTGAAGTGGGTTATGAGGTATTTGAATGGGTCACTCAAAGGTGGTTTGAGGTACACAAGAGCAACTCAAGGAGAAGACGCTTTGGAGGGTTATGTAGATGCAGATTATGCAGGAAATGTGGATACAAGGAAATCCTTATCTGGATTTGTATTTATATTGTTTGGAACGGCAATAAGTTGGAAGGCTAATCAACAGTCCGTTGTGGCGCTATCTACTACTCAAAGTGAGTATATCGCCTAGTTGAAGGGGTGAAGGATGCCATATGGTTGAAAGGTATGATTGGGGAGCTAGGAATTACACAAGGATGTGTGAAGGTACATTGTGATAGTCAAAGTGCTATCCACTTGGCAAATCACCAAGTGTATCATGAAAGGACAAAGCACATTGACATCCGCCTACATTTCATTAGAGACGTCGTAGAATCTAAGGAAATTGTGGTTGAGAAGGTTGGGTCAGAGGACAACCCGTGGATGTATTCACCAAGTCATTGCCTAGATCAAAGTTCAAGCATTGCTTGGACTTGATGAATTTCTCTGAGACGTAATTCCAATAATGGAGAGAGCAGCTAGTGGTTGATGGATAAAGTTGAGCATCACCACTGATTTGAAGTCAAGTTGGAGAATTGTGGAGTTTAGAGTGCCTTAAAATCAGTTTGGAGGATCATGAAATTGCTTGAAAGTGTTTCTTGAACACTGGGAATCGATTCCCTAGCTATGTGAATCGATTCAAGCATGTTTGAGCCTCTGTGAATCGAAGTACGCCTCTGTGAATCGCATGGGAAGCTTGCAGGAATCGATTCATTTCATTAATTCATGCAGGGGAGACTTTTTCAACTAGGTGAATCGATTCACCTATGTCTGTGAATCGATTGATAGTCGGGTTTTATAAACCTGACGCTACAGAAATGATAGATAAAAAAAAAGTGCAGTCTTTTTTAGGGTTGTGTGCAGCCGTCTTTGAGCGTCTTTGTGAGGTTTTAGGGGCTGGGAAACACTGTTAAACACCTTGGGATCTTATGAGAGAATAGAGGGAGGTTTGAAGGCTTTCTCTATTGTTGTTCTTAAGAGTTTTTCACGTCGTAGAATCTAAGGAAATTGTGGTTGAGAAGGTTGCGTCAGAGGACAACCCGGCGGATGTATTCACCAAGTCATTGCCTAGATCAAAGTTCAAGCATTGCTTGGACTTGATGAATTTCTCTGAGACGTAATTCCAATAATGGAGAGAGCAGCTAGTGGTTGATGGATAAAGTTGAGCATCACCACTGATTTGAAGTCAAGTTGGAGAATTGTGGAGTTTAGAGTGCCTTAAAATCAGTTTGGAGGATCATGAAATTGCTTGAAAGTGTTTCTTGAACACTGGGAATCGATTCCCTAGCTATGTGAATCGATTCAAGCATGTTTGAGCCTCTGTGAATCGAAGTACACCTCTGTGAATCGCATGGGAAGCTTGCAGGAATCGATTCATTTCATTAATTCATGCAGGGGAGACTTTTTCAACTAGGTGAATCGATTCACCTATGTCTGTGAATCGATTGATAGTCGGGTTTTATAAACCTGACGCTACAGAAATGATAGATAAAAAAAAAGTGCAGTCTTTTTTAGGGTTGTGTGCAGCCGTCTTTGAGCGTCTTTGTGAGGTTTTAGGGGCTGGGAAACACTGTTAAACACCTTGGGATCTTATGAGAGAATAGAGGGAGGTTTGAAGGCTTTCTCTATTGTTGTTCTTAAGAGTTTTTCATAGAGGAAAAGAGAGAGGGATTGGGAACTCTTGGGTTTGTTCTTCTTGGACATTGTAAAGGGGTTCAAAGCAATTGTAATCTCTTGTAAAGACTCTTTGATAGTGAAACGTAGGGCTGCTCTCTCCCATGGGACGTAGGTCATCTTTTTGGCGATCAACGTAACCAAATAGCGGTGTGATTCTTCCTACTCTCTACTCGTGTTTGATTAACTTTATTGCACTGTTGTGATTGCTATTAAATTTAGTATTGGTTGCCTTTGATATTTGTTCATTATTCTTGTTAGTAACTCAACAGTTTATATAGTAGTTCTTGTGTTGTGGTGGGAACTCAAATAGAAAGATTTAAAATCGTTATAATATTTTCGGTAAAAATATCTTAGTTAGTTTTGAATTTTGATCATCATCATCTTATTATATCTCTGCGCAACAATTATCATGATAACTATAGATATTATCTGATTGATTTTGAGATTTTATTGCTACTTGATTTTGATAATTACATGCAGTTGTCCAAGTTTATCCTTCATTTAAAGAGTTTGAGTTCCCTTATAAAAAAAGAGTTTGAGTTCAACTATACCAACACTTTTATCCAATATCAAATTCAATATATAAATGATGTTTCAACATACATCATTGAATGACATTGTAAAGTGTTATTTTGAAAAAAAAAATTGTTTCTCTATTCTATTTAAGTTTGCACACAGGGTGTAAATTTTTTTTTTATGAAAATAACTCTTAATGTTATATACTACTTTTTAAATTTTTGTCGTAAAAAACAATTTTCATATTTAGTGAGCTAATCTTGTTTTATCATGACAAGTGAAATTTCAGAATGAGGGGTGAAGATAAATATTTGCTAGTGATAATCATCCTATCTTGTATTATCATTGATTTTGAGTTATCTTCTCAGTTATATATTTATCTAGAGAAGGAATCAATTGACACAAATCTCAGCCGCTAAATACGATAAATCTGACGACTTAAAATATCTCAACCGAAAATCTAAAAAATGTTTTAAGGCTTATCCTCGAGTTTTAATGTGCCCAATACGCGTTCAATGCCTTGTTGGTCATTTATTCAGTTTGACTTAAAAAAGTTTGACAAAATTGGATATATAATTTACTAGTCAATAAACTCTCATCAAAACACAAACTCGAGCGATTGATAATGTTGCTAAAGTTGATACTTCAGAACATTATTAGATACTAATTGCTAAAGTTAATCTTGAGAAAGTCTTGCAGGATGCTTTATAAATGAATGGAGCACATTAGTATAGAGTTTCCATAAAGTTGTTTTATTTCATTTTTAGTAATTCAATACCATTCAATTAATAGCTATTGGGAAAAGTAGTGCAACTGGATTATGAAGAAAAGAATAAAGAAGGATTACAAATCAACAGACAATTTCTATTATATATCATTACAGATCGATATCATTGAGTAGTACAATTGATTTCATCATAATACAAAACCAATGGCCCTAATTGGGTCAAGTGAAAACATACAACACACAATGAATCTGTTGCTTTGTTATTATAAACATATTTAGTACTTGAGCAAGAAGCAGTTGCAATTGTCTTCCTATTTACTTCTTGTGACCTGTGGTTCCTTGCTTGAGTATCCTCATCTACCATGAATTTATTTAGAGATGTAAGAAACAACGTCTTATCTGAATTTGAAATTAAATTGTTGAAGTGCTACATTAATTCATGAGAGAACAAGAACATCCTAGTTTTTGCCATATAAACTCGGGGTGGCCATATAGGCAATTTAGTGGCAGAATCATCTGCGACATTGAGCTTCTTCAACACTATGCAAGCCAAAAAAAATAAAACCAATACAAAGCAAACAAAAGTCAATAATGTTGAATTAACATATTTTATTTCCCAAAATCTAGCAAACTATTTTAGAAAATAAAAATAAAAACTCTGCATAATGCCATGTTTCTCCTTTTATTAATAGATAAAGCAAATTATATTCAATTTCCTTCCATTCTTATTAATTGATAATTCTTTTTGGATAGCTATCAATCAATCCTTGTTAGCAATTAATTGATGATTCTTCGAGTAAAATAGCCACTTTCCAAAAGATGATATTTGATAAATTAATTGGTTGCAGAGATCCCATTTCAACAAATCATTGTGTTTTGCATTTTGTATCTTGCATCCCATTGTCCATACTTGGTATTCCAAGAACGACCTTGGAGCCTACAAATGATGAATTTCTTTAATTTAGTGCGAAAGATAATCATTTGAACAATATTAACTATGCTCATTTGAACACTGATTTGGTAGTGCTAGCTATGTACAACTTATAAGGCTTCTTGAACATCCTACCCACATGTTGATAAAAACATTAAAAAAAAAAAAAATTAGCACCGGTTGAACAATTACGATTTTTTATAAATATCTACTTCTCTAAGGTAAATCTTTCTTACGTAAATCTTAAACAGTTGCAAAGTTAGGGAAGATATTATGAATAAATTATTCAGTTAATTGGAAATTTTCATAAGAAGCATATTATGCATTTTGGAATTCGATCTGATATGCTACATTGCTTTTAAAGCATTTTGTTATTATAAATACTTCAGTTTTATGTTTTGAAAAAGAAAGGGAAAAAAAAAAGAAAGAAAATTGTAAAAGTACAACATACATATCTGCTTGCATAAATTTAGATGAGATGAAATGAGGTATTACTTTCAATATTTTGCCATATAAAGATAGAGGGATGTTTTTTGTGTTACATATGACTAATAGTCCGTGTCAATCAAAGAAGACTAATTGCCTCCACCGGAGTCCCTATATTGTAGACTCAATACAATATTAAACACAATAGTCCTTTTTATAAAAAAAAAAATATAGAACTAACATTTAATAATCATCAAGTCTGATTAAAATTAAAATACTTCTTGCCAAACAGACCAATGATCTTTGCTGTTATAGTTATATGAAGTTTAAAGCATTTGCTCCTTTTTTATTACATCCATTTTTGTTAATTATAATTGCTCTTAACTTTGATCATTTCTGATTTTTAAATTTACAAAAATGGTATATTTGGAAAGATTGGAATACCAAAGTAAAGAGAAGCATAAACACAACAATACAGATCTGCATTTGTTTAAAATGTTCAGCTAAGAACTATTGATCCTTGTCAATAGTCACCTCCCTTAGCAAAGAAGTAGAGACACACCAAGCAATATAAAAAAGAAGCAGAAGGCCACATAAGCAAGTTGCATAACACATTTTAGAGCAATAGCAATAGAAGCATCCCAAAGCAATAGTAATATTCTTCCAAAACAAGCAAAATATGAATGCTCAAATGAGTAGCAAACCCCAAATTAGATTGAGTCATCACCAAACTTAAAGCCCTCTCCAAGGCCTTTCATCTCCAATGAGAGGGCAATTGGCAATAACATAGTTATAGATGCTCCAATAATTTACGCCCTTCAACAAACATCAACTCTTCACCTGTTACAAACAATGCACTGCCCTCTAGAGCCTTAAAACATCTTTGAGGAACACCCAAGTGTGCTAACAATATTTTCAAGGCTTCCAAGACCAACTTTGCAGCAACTAACACTGCTAGAAGCCCAACAAGGTAAAGCAAATGGCTACAGCCAGTAACGAATAAACTTGAAAAAAGTAATTAAAACATATTGTGGTAATTAAAACAGACAAAAATTATAGTCAAATAAACTTGAAAAACTTATCGTATCATCAGAGTTACACCTTAGGATTGGGTTTCAAACGGTTTTTGATTGCAAGGTGATACCATCCAAGGGAACCAAAGCTTAATATCAGTAGTTGTTATAGCAGAATAATTAGAACTCGAAATTTTTCTCCTCCTTGTGAAAGCTTATCAATCAAAAAAATTACCAGGAAAAGTCAATTCGAACAACCAATAATAATAAAGAGCATAAACAAACTAAAACAAAGACACCATAATTTATAACATGGAAAACTCCCTTCAACTGAGGGGATAAAAACCACGAGACCGAGTCCAGAAAATCTTCCATTTTGTTAAATAACGAGTACAACAAGGCACACGTAAAAGCAAGGAATCTTGAACACAAAATTAACCAATCTGATCATTGAATAATTTGATATTATCTTTCTAATCATGTATATCAAATTTCAAATTATTTGGACACTCATAGGTATATATGTTATATAGTGTTACAGGCCGATCCCCGAGCTGGAACCCACCGAGCCGACCCCTATGCCTATCAGGTGACATCGAGCTCGACCCAGTACCGACCGTGTTCCTACGAGCTCGGGTCACTACCGACCGGGCAGGGCCAAGTACGCACGAGCACAGGCCTACGCCCACCGAGCCACTATGGACCCTCGGACCATTTCCCGAGATGGGTCGCTCCAATCCCATGCATACACTCGACCGAGCCGCTGCGTGCCCCGACATGGAACCCCCGAAGAAGGGGCCCACCGGGCAGTACCGTTGCGAAAAAGGCGGGGCACGTTATCAGATCATAATGGGCCGTTACCCTTATTAGGTGCGAGCCGTTACCCTGCATGAAGAAGAGGGGGCGCACGGTTCAGATGGGGAGTAACCAACCGCCTGCCAGGTTTCACTATATAAAGGGGGGCGGATCTCTCACTCTCAGTCTACACTCTCTCTAAACCCTAAACTCATCTCTATGATGCGAGCTCTAGGCTCACCCTAAAAAGCCCTATCTAACTTAGGCATCGGAGTGCCTTTTACAGGTACCCCACCAGCCGGTCTAAAGGAGGACAGACATCACGCCCGCAGGAGGAGTACTCACCACGGAGCTCACCGCCCAACTACCAAGCAGAGGAGCAAAGGTACGACCTTGCACCATTTCGTGCATTAACATTGGCGCCCACCGTGGGGCCCGGTAAAACTAGCCTGGGCCTCAAGGATACCACGCGAGCAGGACGATGCGAACCAGTAGCACGGTGAACTGATGATCGCCACCGGAGGAATCAAGCCAGAACACCGTCGGCCAGAGCCTACAGCCACCTAAAGATCCGATCTTGGAGCACCTCATGGCGGAGAACACAGCTGAAACAACGGATCAATGAAGCCCTCGTGACAACCACTACGGCGAAGACATCAAGCAAAACAGATCGAAAATTAATTGCTGGTCATTACCGAGTGACTTCCAAGGAAAAAATGCGAAAAACATAGGACCTCAGACTTTTACTGTTCATTGCAATTCTGGTGAAAAAAAAGGAGTACACAAACGAAAAGGTCTCCCCACGACGAACATAGGTAACAGCTTGGACGATCATATCCAGGTCCCCTCACAATCAGGTGCTATTTTTCCGTATTTCTTTGGTAAATTATATATTTCATCTTATCGGAATCTTAAAGCAGCGACCATAACATCACTATATGTATATACACATCACACCGAGCAAAGTCAATTACGACTTACGATGACGTACGTCGGACTTTTCGAAAGAAATGCAAGGAGCATGGATCGATGCATACTAGAAGATTGAATTTTTTCCGAAAAATACACCGACTGCTTTTTCCCATCGGTGACATTATAACCGATTTGCACATGGTTTTATCTTGCATTATTGCACCTGACAATCTTGAGATCGATTTTGACTTGCTAATGGCTGCTTTTTGGAGAGGTCAAGATAAAAATCGAATCTTGGGGTATCCTAAGAATCAGGAACGAAGGTCAGCCACACAAATCAAGGGAGAGATTAAGATATATGTCTGACAAAGCTCAACCACTCAGCTTGGTCAACCTCATCTCAACTACCGAGTTGACCTCAAATATTCAGATATGCGACCGACCTCAAGAAGCGATCAAAATTGATTAACTCAACCAGCCTGGTAGCAACAATCTCAGCTCGAGTTCTATCATTTTCAAAAAAAAAAAAAAAGGGCAACGGCTACTGAGGAGCAAGCAACAACCTCAACTATTCGACGGAGCTCAAGTCAACCACATTGCTAATCTCAACAGATCAGTATAGATAACCAAAAAGTGGATTCCCAGTCCAGTACTCGGGACGACCTACCAGGCCCACCTCAACAATTTCAATATTCAAACGGCTTTAAACTCAGCTACGTCGCTGACCTTGATTATTTGATGACCTCAACCATGCCACTTGGACAGCCAGGTCAACTACTCTCACAGGGAAGTATAAAACTCGACTACGAGCACTTTACTTTACTCATAGCATAAAAATTAATGCTAACTTTATTACATCAAGTTGTTGCAAATTGTCTATACTTTGACAGGAACAGTGCCCTAAAACCAAAGGTCGAGCCCGCCACGGAGCTCGGCCCCCAGTGTCGGAAGAAGCTCGGCCTCAACACGACCCCTGTGGTCCTAAACCCAAGTCAGCATAAAGGCTTGGTGAGCTCATTCGCAGCTCAACCCCTGTGGTCCTAAACCCAAGTCAGCATAAAGGCTTGGTGAGCTTATTCGCAGCTCGACCCTTGTGGTCCTAAACCCAAGTCAGCATAAAGGCTCGGTAGGCTCGCTCGCAACTCGACCCCTGTGGTTTCCAAGACACCAGGTCAGCATAGAGGCCTGGCAAGCTCAAAAGCAGCTCGGAAGGTCGCCAGTCGACTTAAACAACCCCTGTGGTTTCCAAGACACCAGGTCAGCATAGAGGCCTGGCAAGCTCAAAAGCAGCTCGGAAGGTCGCCAGTCGACCTAAACAACCCCTGTGGTTTCCAAGACACCAAGTCAGCATAAAGGCTTGGTGAGCTCATTCGCAGCTCGACCCCTGTGGTCCTGAACCCAAGTCAGCATAAAGGCTTGGTGAGCTCATTCGCAGCTCGACCCCTGTGGTCCTGAACCCAAGCCAGCATAAAGGCTTGGTGAGCTCACTCACAACTCGACCCCTGTGGTCCTAAACCCAAGCCAGCATAAAGGCTTGGTGAGCTCGTTAGAAGATCCGAAGGTCACTATCCGACCTAAAGGTTTCGTAAGAAAACTAGTACTCGGCTTGTACCGGTGCGCGGAGAAAATGTCTCAACTTCAGTTGACACAAGTTTTATTCGGGGGAAGCCACCCGAGGACTACACTACCTTATACTACCCAAGGACTACAGGAAAGCGTGAAAAGAAAGTAAAGTAAGTCATCATCACTTAGTCAAATTTCATTCATAGGAAAAGGAATTGCAAGAGGTGGTTCAGATGAGCAATTACAAGATCGGAACTAAAGAAAAGCAAAAAAGCACAAGTTACACAAGGGCATTCCCTTGATTTTCAATAACGAGATCGGGAGCGATCACCTTCACTTGGGCCAGGCACCATCAAAACCCTCCTTAAAAGTGGGGAGCACTGAAGCCTTTTTACCCCTCGAGATGAAGTCGAGCTCTCCACGAGCTCGGAAAGGGTGGAGCTCTCCATGAGCTCACCAACAAAGACCAGCTCTACACGAGCTCGGATAAGTAAAGCTCTCCGTGATCTCACTAACAAGAAGCAGCTCTCTGTGAGCTCACCAGCAAAGACCAGCTCCCCATCAACACTTCAAATGTAGAGGCCTATATCTCAACATGCACTTCAAATTTTAGGTGGGAGTAGACCACCATAGGTCAGAGCTCAACCAATGCAGAGACCTACAGCTCAAACCCGTTTGGAGTTCTACCTATCTTAGTCTTCAAGTCAAAGGTCAAGTTTGGGGTCGAAGCTCTACCGATAATTCAAACCTATTTACAAGCTCTCCTTGTACTTCAACACGAGTACTTATTGGAGCCCGACCTGCCCGGAGCTCATCCTGACCAGAGCTCGACCTGCTCGGAACTCATTCTGACTGGAGCTCGACCTGCTCGGAGCTCATCTTCATCTGAGCTTGACCTGCTCGGAGCTCATCCTCATCTGAACTCGACTCAACCAGTTCAAAGCTCAATCTGCATTTAAGCTCCCCGTGTTCAAGAGATCACTGGGTAGATAATTGGAAGACCGTAGATAATTGGATGACCTCAAGTCGCACATCAGATACCAGCTCAGACCTCAGAGATCAGACCTCATAGGAAATCTTGATATCATACCACGCAGAGCAGATCATCCGATCAATCATCATATTATTGACAATCAAAGCCCATGTAATTGATTGTGGCACTTTGACGGGTTCAACCTGACCCACTACTCTTGAGTAATAATTATACTATTTCAAGCTCAGCAAGAACAATTCTATGATGGGATCAACTCTTACAAGGTATTTGGAGAAAACTAAATACTTGCACTCTAAATATATGCTCAGCTAATCGGCAAGCAAGTCTAGAAATTTGGGGGAGAGATAGGACCAAAGAATCTTATGGTCGCTTCTTGGCGACCTTTGCGAGAAGAGATCGGCTCGGACACCAGGCCAATGACAGGACTTAGACCACTTTCCCCTACCAAGCAAAGTGTCTGGGGGGCTTGTGTTACAGTGCCGATCCCCATTGGAACCCACCGAGCCGACCCTATGCCTGTCGGGTGACATCGAGCTCGACCCAAGACCGACCGTGTTCCTACGAGCTCGGGTCACTACCGACGGGGCCAGGGCGCCGACGACG
Source organism: Calophaca sinica (assembly GCA_037113605.1). Classification (NCBI taxonomy): domain Eukaryota; kingdom Viridiplantae; phylum Streptophyta; class Magnoliopsida; order Fabales; family Fabaceae; genus Calophaca; species Calophaca sinica. The sequence goes on along the minus strand of CM073735.1, from coordinate 105,595,837 downwards.
AGCACAGCCTCGCCCACCGAGCCACTATGGACCCTCGGACCATTTCCCGAGATGGGTCGCTCAGATCCCATGCATACACTCGGGACCGAGCGTGCCCGACATGGAACCCCCGAAGAAGGGGCCCACCGGGCAGTACCGTTGCGAAAAAGGCGGGGCACGTTATCAAATCATAATGGGCCGTTACCCTTATTAGGTGCGAGCTGTTACCCTGCATGAAGAAGAGGGGGCGCACGGTTCAGATGGGGAGTAACCAACCGCCTGCCAGGTTTCACTATATAAAGGGGGGCGGATCTCTCACTCTTGGTCTACACTCTCTCTAAACCCTAAACTCATCTCTATGATGCGAGCTCTAGGCTCACCCTAAAAAGCCCTATCTAACTTAGGCATCAGAGTGCCTTTTGCAGGTACCCCACCAGCCGGTCTGAAGGAGGACGAACATCACGCCCGGAGGAGGAGTACTCACCACGGAGCTCACCGCCCAACTACCAAGCAGAGGAGCAAAGGTACGACCTTGCACCATTTCGTGCATTAACATATAGTAAGGAACATTTACTTGTATTTTAAGCCATATATTATCATTTAGAATATTGTAGTATGTTCAAGTTTCAATTAATTATTGTTTTGCATGAAATTTTGTAAGTTTGATTTACTTTATATGAAATTTGAATTCAATAGAGGAATTGGTTATTTTCAAATTGTATCAAAAGTTATTAATTGATATATGCGTTAAAGTTTGACCCTCCGATGTCATTTGATTATATCTCATATATAAATATGTATCAATGCGAGCATGATGAGTACCATGGTGCCTGTACCTGCACCTATCCCTATCAAATTTTACGGGTAATTACACATACCCATTAAAGTTTGAACGAGTAATTATCCTACTATTATGAGTAACTTTTGTGGGTACTCATGGAGTCATATATATTGCCATCCCTACTTAAAGTTTCATAAACTCTTCTAAACATTTACACAAGTACTTATGTCATAAGATAAGTTCAAATAAACTCTTTCAAGAGCTCCTTTATCCACAAGCAAATTGTTTAGTTAATGTGCTTAATTAGCCGGTTCTAATTAACTGGACTCTTAACATATCTAATATGTGTGTGTGTGTGTGTGTTTTTCAATAAGATAGCGATAATATGCATCTCTAATATTATATGCATAAAATAATGTGGATTTTAGGCCAATTAGTTTGTGCACACAATTTATAGATAAAATACCAAAGTAATGATGAACAGAATTTGCCCTTTATTATTGGTCCATTCCAAAATGGTTTTTACCTGGAAGAGGAACTTCTGATAATTGTTGGGGATATGAGTCACATTCACTAGTGACTAATCAAGGAAAACACACACTTGCGTATCTCAAGGAATTGAGAGAAAAAGAAAAGTAGTTAATTCTGTTGAGAGGAAGAATGAAAAACTTTATTTACATCGCACTACTTTTAACATACAAGACACACGTATTTATAGACCCCAACATCACTTGGGTCGAACCGGTCCACAAGTCTAAAGCCCAGTTCCACTAAACATCACACTAACAAATCACATTAATAGATTTAACTGACTTGAAACACTACAACTAGTTGAATTACACATTAACACAACCCCCAAATTCAAACCAGCACAACTCCTTATGCCTAACTTGCTTCTGAACTCTTCAAACTTCGCTTTCTTCAAAGCCTTCGCTAGTATATCTGCTATCTGCTCCTCTGTTCTGTAATACTCCAAATTTAACTTTCCTTTATTAACTTGGTCATGCAAGAAATGGTATTTGGTTTCTATATGTTTGCATGGACCACAGGGTGATCTACAAGACTAATTGCTAATTTGTTGTCCACCATAATCTTCATTTGACCTGCTTCAATTACTCCAAGCTCGTCCAGCAGCATCTTCAACCACAAAGCTTGATAAGCACCTAGTGCTGCAGCAATATATTCGGCCTCACAAGATGATAAGGCCACAACACTTTGCTTCTTGGAGCTCCATGAGATTGGAGCTCCTCCAAGCATAAACATATATCCTACAATACTCTTCCTATCACTCTTATCTCCACACCAATCGGAATCAGTGTAACCAACCACCTCTGCATCACCATTTTTCTTTCCTTTTGGAAATAAAATTCCAAAATCTGATGTCCCTTTCACATATCTAAGCACCCTTTTAGCTACAGCAAGATGAGATGCTCTAGGATTCCCCAAAAACCTACTAATCAACCTGACACCAAATGACAGATCAGGTCTTGTATGGCACAAATACCTTAATGACCCCACAATTTGTTTAAACAGTGTTGCATCTACAGGTTTATCCCTTCGTTCCTTTTCCAGCTTCAAGCCTGTTTCAACAGCTGTTGTAACAGGATTGCAATCAGCCATATCGAACCTCCTTAGGACATCATTTGCATACTTACTTTGATGGAGCAGAATTCCCTCACTTGTGTTGGAAAATTCTATGCCAAGAAAGTAGGTTAGAGTTCCCAAATCTGACATCTCAAACTCAAACTTCATTCTCCTTTTGAACTATTGCAACTCAACCTCACTGTTACTAATAACTAATAGATCATCAACAGATAGGCATACGAGCAACAAACCAGTAGTAGACACTTTAACATAAACTCCATGCTCACTTGCACATTTCACAAACTGTTGTCACACAAAGAAACTATCAATCCTCTTGTTCCAGGCTCTAGGTGCCTATTTTAAACCATATAAGGCCTTCTTCAAATGATACACCTTGCTCTCCTGACCATTAATCTTAAATCCAGGGGGCTGACTTATGTAAACCTCTTCCACTAATGGTCCATTGAAGAAGTTTGATTTGACATCTAGTTGATACAAGGACCAACCTTTGTAACTTGCCAAAGCCACCACTAATCTGATTGTCTCAATTCTGGCTACTGGAGCATATACATCAGTATAATCTAGGCCAGGTATCTATAGGAACCCTGTAGCAACCAATCTGGCCTTATACTTGCTTACTTCACCATTCAACTTCAATTTTGTTTTGAAAACCCATTTAACATCAATGGGTTTCTTCTGCTTTGGTAGTGATACTAATTCCCAGGTCCTATTCTTCTCAATGGATTTTAATTCTTCAATCATTGCTGCCTTCCAATGTGGTTCCTTCAAGGCTTGCTCAAAACTGACTGGATCTACTTCAGCCATCAAAGGAAATTGCATTAATGCTCCATCATCTGTCACTGCTAAGTCAGGAAACATCACACAATCATTTAGCCTTGATGGTAGCTGTCTCTCCCTGTTGGATCTTCTCACATTATCTTCTGCTTGATTACCAACAGACTCTAGTTGTTCACTTTCCAAACTGATGTCAAGGTTTCTGTTCCAGCCACTATTTCGCTTTGTTTCCCAGTCCCAGCACCTTGTCTCATCAACTATCACATCCCTGCTGATGACTACCTTCTTTCCCTTGGGATCATATAATTTGTAAGCTCCAGTAAGGTGATAACCCAATAGAATCATCTGCTGAGATCAGCCATCTAGTTTCCTCCTTACTTGTTCAGGTACATGCCTGAAAATAGAGAAATTAAAACCCTGAAATGTTTCACACTTGGCTGCACCCCTGACATGGCTTTTTCTGGAGTAACACCTACAAGATTTTTAGTGGGACTTCTATTCAAAATGTGCACAACAGTTGACACTACTTCACCCTAGAATCTGTTAGGTAGCTTCTTCTCTTTCAGCATGCTTCTGGTCATGTTTAACACAGACCTATTTCTTCTCTCAGCAACACCATTATGCTAAGGTGTGTAGGGTGCAGTCCTTTCATGAGGTATTCCTCAATTTTCACAGAACTTTTCAGATTCATGTGACATATACTCACCACCACCATCAGTCCTAAGTATCTTTACTACATATTCACTTTGTTTTTCTACTAGAATCTTCCATTTCTTAAAGATACAGAACACATCACTCTTCTTTTCAATAAGGTAAATCCACATTTTTCTAGTGTGCTCATCAATAAAAGACACAAAGTAGTGATTACCTCCAAGTGATTTCACCTCAAAGGGACCACACACATCTGAGTAGACTACTTCCAGCTTCTATTTGGACCTTTTGGTAGCCTTTGACTTGAAGGAATTTATGGTCTGCTTTGCTTCACAACACCCGTCACACACTCCCTTTGGTATTTTGATTGAAGGCAGCCCTTTTACCATGTTTTTCTCCTTTAATTGATTTAGACTTCTGAAATTCAAATGTCCAAATCTTTGATGCCATACCCAATTCTCCTCTTCTGAAATTGTCAGAAGACAATTTGACTCAATGACTTGGAAGCTAACTCTAAAGGTCCTATTATTTGACAAGGGTGCCTTCAGAATCTGCATTCTCGTGTCATCAAACACTTGCAACTGGTTGTGCTCCATCTTCATAGTATATCCCTTCTCAAGTAGCTGACCAAGGCTTATTAGGTTGCTTCTCATGTCTGGAACATAGAGAACTTCACTAATTAAGGATTCCCTCCCACTTTTTCCCTTGATTTTCACACTGCCTATCCCTTCTGCAGTGACACTTCTATTATCAGCAAACTTAATCTTTCTTCTCACTGTCTCATCCATTTTGACAAACCACTCTTTATGGCCAGTCATATGGTTTGAACACCCTGTATCCAGATACCATAAGTCACCACCTCCTTCAGTTTGAGTCACTGCCATGAGCATCATCTCATCTGAATCTAATCCCTATCCATGTGCAAATTGAACCTCTTCTTCCTTTCTTTTTGAGCCCTTTCCAGCCTTGAACTCATCAACAAAATGGCCAAATTTTTCACAATTGTAACACTACGCCTTTCTTTTGTCAAATTTCTTCTTTGTGAACTTGCCTTTACCTCCTTTTCTTTTGCTGTTCCCATCATCAGAACTCTGTTCAGTTGAATTACTAGGATTTTCACCCGACCCTTTTCCCTTGTTAGCACTCCATTTTCCTTTCCCTTTTTTTCTTTCCACCCTGATTTCCCCGCTTCTTGGAAGCTTGGGCATGCAGTGCTTGTTCTAAAGCCTTTTCTGCAGCCTTCTCCAAACCCCTTTCTTTAATTCTCAACTCATGTGCCCCGAGTGAACCTTGCAGGACTTCAAACTTCATTTCTGCAAGGTTTTTAGGCTCCTCTAATGCCACCACCACATGATCAAATTTAGATGTCAAGGTTCTTAAAACCTTTTCCACCTTCATTTGATCCGATACAGTCTCCCCATTGGGGCATATTTGATTGGTTAGGGTTACCAATCTATTGAGATACTCACCCACCGTTTCTTGATCCCCCATTTGCATAAGCTCATATTGTCTTCTCAGCGTGCAACTTCACCTTCTTTAATTTCTCATCACTAGCATAAGCCATCTCAAGAATGTCCCATGCTTCTTTCGATGTCTCCGATTGCACAATCTTCTCAAAGATTTCTGGATCCACGCACTGGTTAACCAGAAATAACGCCTTGCAATCCTTCTTGGTCAGGTCCTGATGGTTCGATTTCTGCGTCTCGGCTGCTCCACTTTCAAGTGCTGGAACTCCGTTTTTCACTACATCAAGCACATCTTCATCTAAACTATCCACCTATCGTAGTTCTTGTCGTTGAGTACCGGCAGATTCGTCGGGAAGCTGCCATTGTTATTGGAGATGGACGCCATGTTGCCCAGATTGCACAAAGATTAGCTCTGTAATACTAATTTGTTGGGGATATAAGTCACATTCACTAGTGACTAATCAAGGAAAACACACACTCGTGTATCTCAGGAAATTGAGAGAGAAAGAAAAGTAGTTAAATCTATTGAGAGGAAGAATGAAAAATTTTATTTACACTGCACTACTTTCAACATACAAGACACACGTATTTATAGACCCCAAGATCACTTAGGTCGAACTGGCCCACAAGTCTAAAGCCTAGTTCCACTAAACATCACACTAACAGATCACTCTAACAGATTTAACTAACTTGAAACACTATTAACTAGCTGAATTACACGTTAACAATAATGCCATTATTCAAGAGATTGTTAATTATATGAACAAATCTAAGAAGAAGAAGGAGGAGGAGGAGGAGGGGCATGATTTACAAAATAGACCTTGAGAAAGGCTATGATTATGTAGATTGGAATTTCTTGAGAAGTTATCTGCAAGATTTTGGTTTTCCCTTTGTTACGATCAAGTTAATTATGCATTGTGTTTCATCATCATCTTTGTCTCTCATTTGGAATGGAAAAAGGCTTCCCACATCCACTCCTACTAGAGGCCTTAGACAAAGGGACCTTCTATACCCTTATCTATTTTTTTCTTTGTATGGAAAAAATTCCTTAACAATTTCTGATTAATGATAATAGATGGCTGCCTATTAAGGTGTCAAAAAATGGCCCTTTTTGTATCACATATTTTCTTTGCAAATGGTGTTTTATTATTCACTAAGGCTAAGTGTTCATAAGTGGTGCTCAATTCGGCACTTAAGGGCAAGTAAACCCTATCACAAAAGTAATAAAGTGAAGTATTTAGGACTCTGAATATCGAATTTCAGGGAGCGTTAACAATTACCAAACTACTCAATTTCTTTCACTATTTAGACAAATCAATTTGGTTGTGAAAATTGGTTTAAGCATGGATCGAAAATAAGAAGTAAAGTTTGTCACGAGAAAACACAGAAACAATAGAAAGATATTCGGTTATGTAAGACTAAGGTATTCGTGTTCACTTAAGTCAAGTCCTTATTATTATTCAACTACTCAATACATGCATCCTTTTCCCATTTTAATTGTCAACCACCTACTCTAATATTCTTAGGACCCAATGGTCATGCAATGTTAACAGTCTTTTCCCTGAGTTTATCCCTAATGGTCATGCAAGATAAAAGGACATGAAAAGCATTAAGTAAAAGAGGCTTGTTAATTCAATAACTGGTTGAAAATAGGCAATTACCCTTGGTCCGGCGTAATTAGTGAATCCAATTATTCTTATAGTTCCGTTAAGTAATTGAAGTTTGGTCGCCAACAATTAAATAAGGTTGATCAGGCCTTATTTAATTAAGTACAATAGGAACAATTCAATCATAGGATAACAGGAAACATACATATCATAAATTGAAAGTAAACAAATCCTTAGGTAAAAGATTCGCTATCACCCTAGTAATGGGTTTTGCTACTCATGCTCAAAACAGGAATTAAATTTGCTAAAAACATCTTGAAATCCTTAAAAAAAATAAACTAAACTGTGACACCCTTTCGAAATGGTGACAGCACTCTGTTCTCGTTCTCTCCTTGCTCGTAACGACTCTCCATGTCCTGGTATGGTCACAAGCTCTTCAAAAACGCACACCAAAAGTCCTAGATATGTGTCTCCTCTTTTTCAAGGGTTTCCACTTGTTTTTATAAAGCCTGCATACATATTTGGCATTTTCGTTATGCACAGTTGTGCTAAACTATGTACGATCGTACTTCACTTAAAGCTCAGTACGGCCTGACATAAGTCAGCACGACCTGAGACAAGCTCAATACGGCCTGACAAAGCTTACCGCCGAAAAGTGCTTCCAAAGTAGTTTTTCTTGCTTTTCTACAAAACCAAAAGTAAAAGGAGTGAATTGCAGATAAAAACTCTTTAAAAGGGCTATAATTCACACCTAATTCACACCTAAAAACATCTAAAACTCACATTAGTTTTGCGCTTACCAATAAGCAAGGATCATTGCAAATATTTTTGAAGGATTCAGTAATATTTCTAGTCCAAAGGTTAATTTATCAAAGTTTATGGCTATTCATTTCACCGGTGTTAGTAGAATGAAGATAGAAAAAATCACTGCAATACCTTCAATCTGTTGCACCACATCCTCAGACAAAATACCTCGGCTTCCCTATCTTGACATAATGAATAAAGAAAAATATTAATCTCCTTTTCATTGTGGAAAAATGCAGTCCAGAATTCCAAATTCTATTTTCTCCTTAGTTCCTACTTACTACATGAAAGTTTTCTGGTTTCCTCAAAGTATTTGCAATGTGATTGATAAAACTGTAAGGCAATTTATCTAGAGAAGCTCAACTAATAAGGGGATTCATTTGGTGGGATGGCATAAAATAACACTACCTAAGAAGAGACATTGTGGCTTTGGAGTTCATATGGCAAGAGAATCCAACACTGCTCTTCTAGGAAAACTGGTATGAGATATTCATCATCAGAAGAACAAAATTTTGATTACTCTTTTGACACATTGGTATGTTAAAGGAGATTCTTTCCTCGATCAGCTAGAATATCCTAGTTCTCATGTGTAGAATTCTATCTGTAAGGCTTGAGATCAGCTCAGTGAGGGGTATAGTATGCAAATAGGAGCATGCTTCTCCTCCTTTTGGTATGCACATCAACATAAAGTTATTAGTTGATGTAAGTGTTAGGTGTCATTTAATCTCTCATTCACTCGCACAAACACATAAAGATGAGAGATCAAATTATACTGATGTAATACTTAGATATTATTACACAAATAATATTATAATTAAATATTAAATGAAAAAACAAAACTAATCTAAACCTAGTTGTGCTGATAGTTTTTTTCCTTTCTTTTCCTATCCTTTCTTCTAGGTATAGGTTTCAAAGATCTTTGAATAATTTTTACAGTTGAGCTACAACTGTATCTTTGATAAAATTTCTTTTTTATATATGGGTACAAATATTAAAGTTGTTATCCATGCATATATAGATTTGATATGATGTAATGGGGTGTTCTAGCCCTAGGCTTATTCTTTAACCTCTTTTACCTTCTCATTATTTATCAACAAAAAAACATCTAAAATAGGTATTTTTTTTTTAAAATACAGGTTTAGAGACAGATACTATAGTTCCCTACATAAATCCTATATATTGTTATCCTAAATGATCCCATAAATTATTTTTATCTTATTTTCATAAGCTCCTCATCCACGAAATAGCTTATGAGAACAATTGCATAGTTTATCCTTATTTTTTTCTTCAATTATATAGATAACTATACATAAGCTTTTATATAGTAAGCATTTATAATTGAATAGTCATTTAATTAAAGTATTTACCAAGACACCTCTTAAATATTTTAACAGAATTATATTCAGTCATATAATAACCTCTTAAATGTCTTAACAGATTTATATTCAACCATATAATAATAAACCTCTTAAACTTTTGTGAACAAAATTATACTCCATCTGTCCCATTATAAGTGTCGTGTTAGATTTTTTCACACCGATTAAAAAGAAACTATAAATGAATGAAGGAGTGTAACAATTTTATAAAATTATCATTATTAACCATTGTGCATCAACCATTGTCATAAATATATATTATAGTGAAGTATAATGACTTAGGAATAATACACACCTTATTAATTTGGGGTTAAAATAGAAACAGTTAATTTTTTTTAAAAAATAATGAAAAAATTAATTAATATTACATTAAAAAAATAAAATGACACGATAAAATAACACATATTTTGAGATTTATTTTTTTTTTAACGTGACGCTTATTACGGAACTGAGAGAGTAATGTTGATTATACTAATATACCTACAAGTTTCCCTTTTGTCAACACATACATGTTTTCCTCTTGCCCACCCCACTCGTGTGCAAAAAATTGACCAATCGGGTTCCCACTATAAAAAAGCTTAGCTATGGGGTACATTTTTTCTAAAAGTATGCCTTTAATTGGAATAAACTCGACTATATTGTCCCCACATGTTTTGTAATATTTAATTAATAGAAATTTGACCTTCACTTGGCGCATCAGATGAGATTTGTTTAGATTAAATATTTGTCCCAAAAAATTGTGTCTCACTGTCTCTTGCCAATTAAAGGTTAGGGATATGCATACGTGTTAATAAGTTATGATTTTATTTTATTATGTGGCAAACTGTCATTACTAGTGGTAGGGGACAAAAAAATATGATAAGAAAGTGAGACTGAAATTTTTATCTATTTGTTTACGACACCACGGTAACACCTTATTCTGATTTAAAACATGTTGCCTCAAAGGTTTAATGAATCTTTTTCTCGTTATTTTTTCTTTTCAAAATCCAAAAATCAATCACGCAACTAGACCAAATTCTTATTTCCAATTAATACGGTTGAAAATATGTCATGAAATATACAAATTTCCATGAAAAAATCATTAAAAAAATGTCAACTTGATATTTAATCCTATTATAATCCAGTGTTTATTGAGTCAATAAGATCAGGGCCGGTCCTTAGATTTTGGGTGTCCTGGGAGAACCAAAAAAATGGTGCCCTTGTAATTATTTAAATATTATTCTCCCTGCATTTTTTGTTACAAAATCATTAATAATCCGTTCATAATCAAAGTTCTTTGAAAAGTTATTTTCAATAGAAATCAAAGCAAGACTATTTAATCTATCTTGTGACATAGTAGATCGCAAATAAGATTTTAACAATTTCAATTTAGAAAAACTTATTTCAGCAGATGCAACAGTAACAAGAATAGTTAAAATAGGCAAATATATGCACTGTACATGGGTCATTAGTTAAAATTACAACTAAGTCTCTCATACTCTTTTATAAGGCATTTTCATTATATTGGGTTCATTATCTAATGATCCACATTCAATTAGACATAATACCGTAAGAAGTGGCAAAAATAAAAACAACCCTGAGATAATGCTCTAGGATTATCTTTAGGTTCAGATCAAGAATTTGTAATATCACAAAGTGTCAAGTTAAGGCTATGACAACTACATGGTATGTATAATGCTTTAAGATTTATATCCAATAATTTTATTGTACGCCTTGGTGTTTACTTTGCATGTTTGATCCATTATCACATCCTTGTCCTCTCACGTTATTAATATCAAGACCATGAGTTTCGAAAATATTATGTAATTCCTCAAACAATCATTGACCTGTTGTATCATAAACTTTCAAAAATTCTACAAAAAACTCTTCTATTTTTATTGGACTTACAGAGATTTGTTCTTTATGACTTACATCAAGAGTACAATCAAAAATCACATAAAAGTATTTTGTTTCTTTGATTTTTTAGACTATTGCACTTTCAACTTCATTACCTAATATATTAATTAATTCGCTTTAGATCTTATAACTAAGATAATGATAATAAATTTCATTATGTTTGATGCGATCGAAATGCTTTTGCATGACAAGATCCCATTCAGCAATCATCTCAACAAAACAAATATAGTTCTTATAGTTTTCTACATTAATCCTCTAATTTTTTTTCCACGAAAAGCTAAATTTTGTTCAGCAAGATATCTAACAACATAAATTATCCTAACTAAAACATATTTCCAATATTTTTTTTCTTTTCTTATAAGCTCTTGAAGATGTATATACTACTAAGTAAAAAAAAAATTGGAGCCCCCAAAAAATGGGGCCCTAGGCGATCGCCCATCCATGTTCAGGGCCACCACTGAATAAGATGAAATAAATTTGTTCGTTAGTGTAACATCGTCATCGGTGGCCAACCTACATTGTTATAAGGTGTGCAAGTGCACCCAAATTTAAAAAAAAATTACCAATAATATCAAGTAACTTTTATATATTTGAATTCACTGACCCTGGTTTTTATATTATGCTTCCACATATTCAAGGCGCTAGGTTTGCCACTGATCAGTTTTAGGGGGGGAAAAAAAAGTTTGCCACTGATCATCGTTGTCCTGTGCCCTTATCATGAATCATTAGCGAGCACCCTCCACCACTCTTTGTCACGAGGCACCTTTCACCACCGTTTTTGTTATTCGAATATAGTTTATATCATATCATGTCCTTATCTAGTTGACTTTAAATATAAGATATGTCTATAGAGTACTATTAGATGGAGCGACAAATTATTTGGTCTATTTGATATACGATAAGATCTTATCATACTCATGTCCTTACCCTATCCTAAACACCAAAACGAGCCATTTTTTTTTATCTTTTTGGAGCAATCTACAGCTTGGTAAAATCTCAAACGAGAGCATTAGTCTATTCTGAGCACTTCACTAGCACACATTTCTAGAAGTTGAAAACCACATTCAGATTTGTGTATGCCGCCCATTAACCTGCCCTGAAGAAATATTTTGCTTTTCCCTGTCAAAGGGGGACCAAAGACTTGAAATAGAAGTGGTGTGTCTGACTTGCCGAACATAATTATGATGATCAAAGATTTTTTTTATTAGAGATCAATTGAAGATTAAAGATCTTGTATTTTTTTTTTTTTTGAAGGAGCAAAAACGGTGGTCACAGAAATGAATGTTACTGAAAAATCACAATATTTTTGTATTGTTCCTATACCACAAACAAAGAAAATTAAAAGTATACATAGATATTTCACCGTGCTACCATTATTTTTTATATATAAACCATGCTACTAATATTTGTTGGTGTAGAATTCACTTCTCGATTCATTTAGGGAAAAAAATTACATGGATGTCAATATTTTATAAGAGAGTGGCTTCTAGCACCCCACTTTTCTGTCTACAGTACCCCTAATTTTTATTTTTATTTTTTTACATTCCGGCAACTCAGCTTTCGGAAGCCATTTTTGCTTCCAGCAACTATTTGCTATAATGTAAAAAAGGGAGTGAGGGTGTTGTAGGCAAAAAAATGGGTCCCGGGAGCCACTCCCTTTTATGGTGTAAAGTTTATTTTCCATGGATGTCATTTGAAGTCCATATTCACTGGGCTGTCCTAACTTGTAAATTAATGCTGGGCACCAGTTAGCTTAACGCAGCCCCACACACAAGTCCAAATCCAACAATGTTTGAATATCATATAACCGTGACATTTTTAGGGGTTGCTTTTGGCACCCCCTTTTTTATACACCTCTTGCTTTCCAAATATTTATTTTTCCAAAATATCCCATATCCAAAGGTTTATTTTCGAAACTTTTTTTTCGAATTTATAATAACTTTCAAAAGCTAACTTCTAGACTCTTTATACATTTCAAAAGTTTGAACGTGAAATATATAAAATATGTGCTCCAAATGTTAACATTCGGAAGGCATATAGTGTTTAACATTCCTAAAGTTAAGATCTGGAATATATATTTTATACATTCTAGAATCAAACTTCGGGAATTTATAAATAGTTCGAAAGTTAATTTCCAGAAGGTAATAATACATAACTTTTCGAATCTAAGTTTTGGAATGTCTCAAAACTTCGAATAAAAGAAGTGCGTGCAGTAGGGGTGGCAAAATGGATGGATTGGATAAATCCATCCATGGATCCTAATGGATGGCTGGGAAAAATTCATTTATCCATTTACCATCTACTAAAATTTCATCAAAAAAATCCAATCTATCCATCATCCATTGAAAAAAAAATCATTCAATCCATCCATTAACAATTTTTTTATGGATGGATATCCAATCCATCCATAAAAATTATTTTTAATCACAAAAAATTATTTTTAATCATAAAATATATTTTTAATCATAAAAAATATTTTAATTACAAAAAAATTATTTTAATTACTAAAAAATTATTTTTAATCATAAAAAATATTTTAATTACAAAAAAATTATTTTAATTACTGATATTAAAAATATATATATATATACACACATATAGATCTATCTCCCCCATATCTCTCTCCCTCCTTTCTCTCCCTATCTCCTCCTCTCTCCTCTCTCCCCTTCTCTTCTCTCTCCCCCATCTCTCTCCCCATCTCTCTCTCTCTCTCTCTCTCTCCTATCTCTCTCCCCCTCTCTCCTCTCTCTTTCATCTCTCCTATCTCTCTCCCATCTCTCTCTCTCTTTCTCTCTCTCTCTCTCTCTCCTATCTCTCTCTCTCTCTCCTATCTCTCTCTCCCTCCTCTCCCCCTATCTCTCTCTCTCTCCTCTCTCTCCTCCCTCCCCCTCTCCTTTCTCTCTTATACAGGTTTGTCGTTGGATAAGTGCTGCCTGATAATAGAGTCGTAATGTCATAAAATGGCTTCAAAACTTTCCTAATAGATGGATTGGAAAAATCCATTTATCCATTTACCATCCACTAAAATTTCATCAAGAAAATCCAATCCATCCATCATCCATTTAAAAAAAAAACCATCCGATCCATCCAGTAATAATTTTTTTATGGATAGATATCCAATCCATCCATAAAAGTTATTTTTAATCACAAAAAATATTTTTAATCACAAAAACTAGTTAGAATTGATGATGGAATTGATGATGGAATCACAAAAAATATTAAACTGAATCAGTTTATTTATAAAAAAACTAGTTAGAATTGTCTTCTTTTTTCGAATACGAATATTAAGAAATTTGTTTTTAGAATTTTAAGCTAAACGAATATTACGCAATATTCAAACGTGTATTCCATATTAAGCTATATATTCACACACAAAATATATTAAGCTAAACGAATGGTACATCTTTTTGTATGATTAATATGTTTTCAATTCTCGTCTTTAGAATTTTATGCTAAACGAATAAAATGAATATTAAGCATTGCCTTCTTTTTTTAGAAGACGAATATTGATTAGACATGAATTAGTTAAAACGCGGCGTTTGATTATCGGATGCAAATTGAGCGTTCAAGTGTGAGTTTGAGTGGGAAACATGAAAATAAATGTACCAGCGGGAGACTGGGTGAGACGGGGGGAGAAGGGAGAGAGAGGGGAGAGGGAAGGAAGAAAGAAGAGAGAGATCGAGGGGAGAGAGGGGAAGGAGAGAAAGGATAAAAGGGAGAGAGGAGAAAGAGATGAAAGATAGAGGGGAGGGGGAGTGAGATGAGAGAGAGGGGAGAGAGAGAGAGAGAGAGAGAGAAGAGAAAGGAGATAGAGAGAGATGAGAAGAAGGAGAGAGAGGAGAGATAAGAGAGAGGGGAGGGAGAGAGAAGGGAGAGAGATGAGAGATAGAGAGGGAGAGAGGGAGAGAGAGAGAGAGTGAGAGAGAGATGAGAGATAGAGAGGAGGGAGAGAGAAATGAGAGATGAGAGAGAGAGGGAGATAGGGGAGAGAGAGACAAGAGAGGGGAGAGATAAGAGAAAGGGAGACAGGGGAGGGAGTGATGAGAGATAGAGGGGAGGGGGAGTGAGATGAGAGAGAGGGGAGAGAGGAAAGATGAGAGAGGGGGAGAGATGAGAGATTGAGGGGAGGAGGGAGGGAGAGAGAGAGAGAGAGAGATGAGAGGAAGGGGAGAAAGAGACAAGAGAGGGGAGAGATGGGAGAGAGGGAGAGAGAGAGAGAGAGAGGGGAGATGAGAGATAGAGGGGAGGGGAGTGAGATGAGAGAGAGAGGAGAGAGGGGAGAGAGAGGAAAGATGAGAGAGAGGGAGAGAGATGAGAGATAGAGGGGAGGAGAGAGAGAAATGAGAGATGAGAGAGGGAGGGAGAGAGGGGAGAGAGAGAGAGAGAGAGGAGAGATGAGAGAGATAGAGGAGAGAGTGAGATGAGAGAGAGAGAGAGAGAGGAGAGAGAGGAAAGATGAGAGGGAGGGAGAGAGATGAGAGATAGAGGAGGAGAGAGAGAGAGAGAGAGAGAGAGAGAGAGATGAGAGAGGAGAGAGGGAGAGAGATAGGGAGAGAGATGAAAGACAGGGGAGAGAGAGACAAGAGAGGGAGAGGGAGAGATGAGAGAGGGGAGTGAGGGGAGAGAGAGAGATGAGAGAGATGAGAGAGAGGGAGATAGGGGGAGAGAGATGAGAGAAAGGGAGAGAGAGACAAGAGAGGAGAGATGAGAGAGAGAGAGAGGGAGAGAGAGAGAGGTGGGAGAGAGAGATGAGAGAAAGGGGAAAGATTGGAGAGAGAATGGAGAGAGAAAAATACTTTTAATTAAAATATTTTTTATGATTAAAATTATTTTTGATTAAAATATGTTTTTATAATTAAAAATATTTTTTGTATTGAAAATATTTTTTATGAACAATTCAAAAAATTATTCATTCCATCCATTTGCCACCCCTAGTGTAATCCAATGGATTTAGAAAAATAGTGGATGGATGACTAACCATCCATTAAATTAAATGGATGGATTGGATCCAATCCATTTAGTTTTTTTTGTTTGTAATGGATGGATTGGATGGATTTCTTTATGGATGGATGATGGATAAATGGATCACTTTGCCACCCCTAGCGTGCAGTATACATGTTAATTCCCAAAGATGATACTCTATCTAAACATCAATCATTTAGCGAAAGTCCTATGCGATGATAAGAATTATATTATGCAAATGAGAACAATATTATTTACACAAATTATTGAACAAGTACAACGAGACTATGGTAATATCTACATATTCTTTTCATACATAAAATGAACTAAATTAGGGCATGTACTAACATAGGAAAAATCCCATGCACGAGCATCGACTTAACAATAGGTGCGCCCTTGCAAAGCGGTATGAGGTATCAGACACCCATCGTTCAAAAAGACTTGTAAATAAGTCATAATTCAACGAAGTCAATTAACCGTGAGATTAAACATAAATATTTTGTTAAAAATATATTGTACCGTATTTTACCTGTACAAAGAAACAACTTTGCACAAACTCAATGAAAATATTGTGATGACTGGTTTGAGATATCAGTAGATGACCTCTAAGAGAAAAAAATCGTCATGCATCATTGCATGGATAAAATAACTAGGATCAAGTTATATTTGGAAGCAGTTACATAAACCAGGTCTGGTAAGGTCATCCACTTATCTGGAGGTGACATCCCTTGGCTGGGTTCCCATAGAAAATCCTTGAGTTCGCCCAATCTACTACTCAGTCCTAAAGAGTTGATCACAGTCCTAAGCTCTCTCATCAAATCAACATGTACTTGAGCCTAAGATTTCTCACCCCTACTAATTAATGTCGCAAATGCATGATAACCACAAGTCCCATCTTCTTGTACATCAACAATGCGTTCAATATATTAATGCGTGAAGCCGTGAAATTGGTCTATATATGGCATAAGAGTCTTGCATTTATTTGGACAGACTAATGTGTGAGATGATTGACGTACGAGTTGACATGTTATCATGGGAGGATTACATTGAATCAACATATGGGTACCTCATGGGTGACCACTAATGTTTTGGCTACCTCATGATTCTGAAATCCACACACTACATTCACCTTTCATCCTCAACCATTTTTCAGAAGCCTACCTCATTGTCTGAACGGGCACTTGCATTTTATGGTTCAAGTTTCCTTGCGAGCCAATTGATTCTTGTATTGTCTATGCTTCCCACTTCTTTCACAACCCAAGAGTAACTTAGTCTTCCTTCTAGAACCACTAGTGTCTGACTTCAAAATGACAATAGCAAATCCTAATTGTGTCCCAATAGCTCGAGTCCAATTCAAAAGATCATTTCGGGTAGGAAAGACCTAAAAATAAATATATACCAAATGATTTTAATGTCCACATATTCATAACCTGAATAATTTACCATTCAATCACCGACCTCTGTACAGGTGAAGGCTTAACCAAAATCTGCATACCCCTTTTTAGGTTTCACTTCTAACCCATATTCTCCATTCGCCATCCAATTAGTTGGCATGCTCACTCCTTCATACGTGTAACTCATCCATTCTTCCATGCCTATTTCTTATCATGAAATGCAACAACAAAAAGTCAAAATTAAAATGAATTTTGGAATTGAACATTATAACTTTCATAATTTAATATCTAAAACACGTGTACATTAATGTTTCAGAAGTTAAACTCTAAAACTACACAAAATTAAATTTCAGAATTTAAATTTTTGAAGTAATACAAAAAATGAAATTATGTTTCGGAAGTTAGTTTCCGAAACTCGTTGAAGTTGTGTTCCGGAAACTAACTTTCAAACAACTTAAATCTTAGAAAAATTAGATACCTGATACGCGACAGTGATGATGACAACAACAACAGAATGTCAACTCATGATGATCAGAGGGATTATAACCACCGTTCTGAGGGAGAAGATCAACAATGTGTGCGAGATGAGTAGACAAAGTGAGAGATGGAGTAGGGAGGGAAAGGAGTGAGCCAAAAGTTAAATTCAAATACCTTCTTAAAGTTAACTTTTAGACACAATTTATTTATTACATTCTGAAATCAAATTTTTGAAATGTACAAATAGTCTGTAAATTAACTTCTAGAAGGTAATATAAATTCAAAAAAAAAAGTTCCAGAAGTAAACTTCTGAATATAGGTATTTTTGGAAAGAAATTATTTGGAGCACCCTCTAAAGCCTTCTAAAGCACCCTCTTAACTAGAGAGGGAATACAAAAATGGGAGTGGTTTTTGTTGCTGAATTATTTACTATACTTTGCTAATGTATTATAGGATTTAATTTAATTTTATATACTTCTTGTGTATTAAAGATTCATTACACTATGTTATAGTAACAAATGTAATATTTACATTACAGTGTGACTTTTAACAGATATAATATTTACATTTATTAATGCTTTATTGTGGAAACTTTTGTATAATCATTATATTGTATGAATATTAAGTTATATATTGTAAAAAAATTATATATTATAAATATTGAATTTAAAGTATTATCAAATATCTTATTGGAAGCATATTTACATATTTTATAATGATAATATAATCTAAACCTTTATTAGTATTTTATATACTAAATAAAATATTAATATCAATGTACTAACATATATGAATATTAAAAATAAATAAATATTTTCTTGATGTTTCTTGCGGATTTTCTTAGGGAAAAATTTGCAGGAACATTTCCTACGAATTTACTTGTATAAATTTTTTGCGGATTTACCTGCGAATTTTGTTGTTGCGGATTTACCTACGAAATTTCATATGGAATTACCTGCGGATTTATTCGCTGAAAAATTACCTGCAGATTTTTTTCCAGGATTTTAGAATTCGCGGGAAAAAATTACCCACAAATGTATTACATGGGGATAAAAATCCGCAGCAAAATTTACAGAAAACTCGTTTCGTGTGAAATTTTTAGCAAAATCCGTAGGAAAATCCGTAAAAAATGCCGCAAATTCTAGTAGTAAGAGGATGTGCTTCTTGATTGTCCAGGATGGAACTTTAGTCTCTGCGGTCATGGTGTAATTGTAAATGGGTCAATTCCACGTGGAAAGGAGCATGTGAAAAGGAAAAAATGTGTCATATTTGATGCTTTGAAATTGCTTTTGAAAAGTCCCGTTGATTTTATATCCAAATTCGCTTGGTTGCATATCTCTAGGAGCTTATTATACTATCTGATAAAAGAAATTGTCTAAAATGTGTGTCCGGCCAATCTGTAGCATATAAATGCATGTGTAATATGTTGTTATGATGCAATATCAGTTATGATGCAATACTACTTATGATACACCTAATGACAAAATGTTGAGATTCTGGTGGATGTACACAACACCACGGTCCTATAATGGGGTTTAGGGTTTAGGGTTTAGAGGTTAAAGAAGAATGAGATTTAAACATAAAGAAATAAGAAACTAAATTGGGTAAAAAACGGAGGGATTTATTTGGGTCATTTTGGTTTTGACTTAAATGGATTCAAATAAATACAGATAGGGACTAATTTGGCTCAAACAATTTACACATTTTCATCATTATACACGCTAGCATTAGTTAACAGATAGATCGAGTTAACATTACACATCAGCGCCTTAATGGTCGTTTATGAATGGAGGCTAACGAATGGACTAACATGTCCTTCGTTTGTATTTGTTAGGGACTATTACATAACTTATTAATTCTGAGAGACTAAATTGGGCACCGCATTTTTTGTCAGAGACCATTTTGAGTATTCACTTTAAAAAATGTCACATGCAGTATAACTTGATCACTAAAGTTGCACATGGATCCATGTGTTGCATCTGACAGCCATTGATCAACATTTTGAAAACATATACTAACACATTGTAACCGTTGATTATCTTTGAGAAGTGAGAACATGTACTGATATAGCAGAAATTTGGAAGTCTGGACACAGTGAAAATGTGAAGAGGAAGAGGGCGCAAGTGGAACATGAGGGATCCTCAGTGAAGAAAAGGATCACCAATATTGACAAGTTTGCTTCTTTACCTCTTCTTTTGCATCCCTCTTCTTTCTTTACTCCTCTCTCTCTTTCACATCCTATTAACCCCACTGGTAACCAGAAAACGGGGAGGGGTACGCAGGCAAGGAATATGATAGTGTGGTAGTGCTTCCAGAGTTGCGAAAATGCTGCGAAAGTCACTGAGAGCATCAGGGGAACTCTGTTCGTTAGAATTTTCTACAGACCGCAGCAAACCGGCTAATAGGCGGTTTTGCCCTGTTCCATAGCGGTTACACGGTCAAGCGGTTTCGTATCAGATCGGTGAAGGGGGTTCTTAAGACAGATGGTGGTCCGGTCCCCGATCCGGTCTGATTTTGATAACCTTGATTTATACATAAAAAAATAAAATTTATTAAAAAAAATAGCAAACTTATTTTATTTATTTTAAATTAACAACTAATTTGAATAACGACTAATTTGAATAATACTATAACATTATCTTAACTAAAATCCATGTTTTTTGTTACACCCAAATACCTCTAATGCTATAAGACCAAAAAAAAAACATACACATGCATAATAAATAAAAAAGTAAAAGGCCTTAACGTCAAAAGAGGTCATGCATATCAAACTATAACTAAAAACCAATCCACGTGAAATTATGAATTAATTAAAAACTTTCAAAGATAATAGTAAATATTAAAATAATAAAATTCAACCTGATGTCACATGGACACACCTAAATCTCTCTAACTAATACATCAGATCAAAATCATGACTAATAGCACTATCAATGGAAATCCTAACTACTAATCGAGTATCCATTGGAATCACTCCTCAGCTGCAGCTTCAAGCTCTGCAAGTTTGGCCTCTGCGACCTCGTGCTCTGTGGGTTCCTCCTATTCTCATAAACAAGTAAAGTACAAGCAAGCACAATGTATGGGTGGAAGATCATTCTATAAACATATGTAAGGATAACAGAGCAAAGAAAAGATATGTGCAACAACACACACTCATGCATAACATAATCCAATCACACGTAACATAATAACAATCATGCATGGCAATGTACACAATATAGTCTCCAACTAAACTGTAAGCATATGGATCCATAACTAACTCTGGAAAGACGAATGAGAGGATTGGTTTAACAACATGGGCGACTCACCATCCTGCATGATCCACCATCGAATACTCTCACCACTCTTGAGAACGTACTATGGCTAGTCAGGGTAGGTCGACATGGTCGAGTGGTCACCCAAGCATCGAGTAACTAAACCCTACCTATGATAATAGCTTCCACATTAGACTCGCGTTCCCTCAAGGCTAGGATTGTGGCCTGCAACATCGCGTTTCATTATTTGTTTTCCCCTAACAAATGACAACTCCGATGATGCATATAATGCATAACCAACAACAAATATCCAACCATCCACCATGAGATCGGTGACATCGATCAATAACATTAATCCTCAACAAGAATCGTAACAACTGTTGCCGGGTTGTGGTATCAATTGTCCCATGGTAGAGGCTCAGGTGGGGTCAAGTCATAGTCAACATGTGGCGCTTGGGATGTTACGGTTAAGTAGAAAGGGTTGTGCCCTGACTAATAACTGTAGCTTTTGGCCTAGTGGTAAGCGCTCGATCCAACAATTGGTATCAGAGCCAAGGTTACGTGTTCGATTCCCAGCGGGAGCAATTAGTGAGGAGGATATTGTTGTCGGGTTGTGGCATCAATTGCCCGTGGCAGAGGCCCAGGTGGGGTCAAGTCATAGTCGACATGTGGCGCTTATGCTGTTACAATTAAGTAGAAAGGGTTGCGCCCTGACTAATAGCTATTGCTTTTGGCCTAGTGGTAAGCGCTCGATCCAACAACAACAAAAACAAGGTGGGAATCATCACCTTATCACCATAACCATCGTGGTATATCATCCATAGATCATAGGTTTCTAATCCAAAATATTACAATCTTATACTACGAGATCTAATCACAGGGCTTGAAATGATAGATCACTCTCCTAGAATCATAATTAACCTCAATATACCTTTAAAAGATCATTTTGCAACTATCTGATTGATTAAACAATCAATCTAAGCGATTAAAATATCATAACTTACACTTCTATTGAATTTTGTACCTATTTAATCAATTAAGAACACTAGTCTAAGCGATTATGGTCAATACTGAAGCATTCTCTAAAACCACAACCATTTAAGCAGTTAACTAGTACTATCTAAGCGATTAAACATGCCATTTTAACATTCTATGTAAAACAATGCAGTCTAATCGATTAAAGGTGTAGGTTAAGCGATTAAAACCTCAAAAAATAAGTTTAAGCAATTAAAGCCAACACCTAGGCGATATAAGGCTTACAAAATCCAATTCTGGATTTCTCTAGTTGTCTTAATCAATTATGTATTGTGGTCTGAGCGATTAAAAAGTCAGTTATCAATCGTGTTTCAATCCAAAATACTAATCTACCATCCCCAATCATCTCTTAATCATTCTAAAGCTCCAATTACATTCCTAGGGCTAATATAACCTCACCCAAAGGTTACTAACAGAGAAACCCAATCAAATCACAAATGAATATTCTTAACATCATTAAACCATGTTTTCAAGTAATCATTCATCAATAGTTCGCATGTTCCTCAATTAATTTCATTTCTCCTACAATGAATGCCATAAATCAAAATTCAACTCATCACAAATATACAAATATACATTTGCTCATAGAAAGGATCGCCAATTAATCACATAAGCACTAATTGGGATCATGGGCAATACCAACCATCTCTAATTCTCCCCGAAATCCCATATATATTGATCACTCTTCCCCATACATGGGATGAGTTTAGTAGACAACAACGAGAAAGAGTAGGTTGTTTTCACGGTTGTGATCCAACGCTTCTATGTAATGACGATGAGATATTTTTTTTTCTTCTAATTCTAGGTGTTGCCCAAAGAAAAATAAAGGGGATTTCCCTTTGTAATTTTCCCACCTCATCTTCCTCACATAAAAGACTAAAATACGCCTACCTCTAAATTTATCATCTTCCCACCCCAAGACCACCTTCCCTCAAACCTCCCACCTTCAGGTGCCCCCCCCCCCAAACCACCCCTATCTCCATCACCACCGTCCCCCCACCAACATCCCACATTCTTGTCCACCTGTATCGCACTCAAAAGCCTTATTTTTTCCCATGTTTTCACACTGTCCGGAAACTAAATTCTGGATGTGTCCATAAACAGCATTCTAAACTGCATGGTGATACGAAATTGCCTTCCAAAAGCTAGACTCCGAACATAGAAAAAAAGAAGTTTTCTGGATGATAATTTTTTTGTCATCCATAAACTAGATTTTGGATGTGTTCGAAACTAGTTTCTGGATGGCAAAAAAAGTTGTCATCCAAAATTTTTTTCTTTCAAAATAAAATAAAATAACAAAAATGTAAACGAGGCATGGGTTGAACAGGGGAGGGGAAGTGGGGTTGAGGGAGGGGAGGGGAAGGGGAAGTTGCGTTGGGGAGTTCCAAGAAAGGGAAGGGTAGTTTGAGAATGGGGTTTGGTGGCTGGGAATTACAAAGGAGTAAAGGGAGTAAGGTTTCAGGGAGAGAGGAGTTACAGGGGAGGGGAAAATGGGGGTGGGTAGGGGCATTATGGACTTTTAAGTGGAAGAGGGGGTAGGATAATTAAGTTGAGAGGTGGGGATATAAATCCCCAAAATAAAACAAAATCCCAACCCAAATTATTCTTAACCCAAATTGCTGGTAGCCCAACGATATTTTCTAACACTTTAAGAGCCTGTCTGATGGTCATAATAGGATGAGGACAAATAGGATAAGAGAGTTAGATAATGATAAAATATGATATAGACATGATAAACTTTTATCCTATCGTGTGCTTGATGTGCACCTTATGACAAACTAAATAGTATTATATTGCCATTTTAGTTTTCTTTTAAATAACATAAAATGACAAAATTGTCCTTGTGACAAAATTACATATAATTTTTAAAATTAAGTATTAAGATATTTAATATTTTTAGTAGTTTAAATTAATTTTTCTAATTTTTATAATTTTTAATAATAATTTTCTGCTTTTAGTTTTCAGTTTAAATATTTTAATATTTTAGTGGACTTTAAATTTTGTTTTTAAAAATCAGTTTTTAAGTATTATGTAAAATAACAAGGGTACTCTTGTTAAAACGTTACATATAATTTTTAAAAATGATTAATTTTTATTTTTTTTAATTTTATTATTAATTTTTTCAATTTATTTTTATTTTAAATATTTTTATATTATATTAGATTTTAATTTATTTTTTACGAGGTGAATACGAAAACAAATTTTTTATCTTATCTTATCGGTTTCTAGCTCAGCCCTCCCCAACGATAGAATTTTGAAATGATTGAGTTATTATCATACTATACTGGCTCAATAAACACTGGCTTAAGGTATAATATAATAGCTTATCGTATTTTGTCTCTAATATCCTGACCATCAAATGGACACTAAAAGTCCATAATGATAAAAAAAAAGTTACGAATTCTTTTAACCAAAAACAGTTTTGTGTCGATTGGCAATCCATGTTATGAAAGAATGATGAATATCATAAGTAGTAGAGAAAAAATACAGAGAAGAATATAATGCATTAAGATATGAAGAAAATATATGTTTTATGTAAAACTCCAAAAATTGATTATTTATCTAGTCAATCCCTATACATATTTGAATTATCACTCTTAAATTTGATATCTACTCCTAATATATTCTCTTTTACATAAAGCACCTCACATTATAGTATTGTTTATATACTTTTTATCCATCTCAAATAATAATAATAATAATAATAATACATAAATTTAATCACTGATAAATTTTTGAATCAATTATGTCAAATTTTTCCATAAGTATAATTTTAAAGTTCATAAATTTAATTTTTTTTTATAAAATTTCACAAATTTAAATTTTGACACATTATAATAAACTAATATACATAAATTATGACGTGTTTTAACTCACATAATTTATTTTTGTAATTTTATTCATGATTTAAAATTTTTCATCTACATAGTATATATATGTGTACTTTATAATTTTAAATATTTCATCTCTTAAATATGTTTCTTTTTTAACATTATTTGAAAATTTTTAAAACATTATACAACAAATAGAACACTTAATACAAATCAAATCCTAATCAAATAAGTCAAAAGAAAGTTTGCCACTAATTAAATATTAATTTCATATTTCTCTCTCCCTTAAGGGAGTTTCTTTCGTTGGCCTTAGGTATTTTCATGCGGTTTTCTCAAATTCTTCTCGCTTTCAACCTTGGAAGCATCTTTCACCCTCATGTCTCTGATAGAATAAGAAGAAGATGATGATGATGGATTAGTCTTTCATGTAGACAATGACCAAGAAAGAAGCAAGGAGCCAAAATTGTGTCTAGTGGGGTGTTTCTTGACTGATTGATCGATCCGAGCCCATATCATGAAGGACTGTATGGCAGGTATCTGGAGACCGGGGAAAGGAGTTTCTATCAAGGAGATTCAACAAGGACTATATTTGTTCCAATTCATACATACAATAGACATTGAGAGAATCTTGAAAGGATGACCTTGGTCATTTGACAACCATCTGTTAGTCATTGAACGACTAAAGACAAGTGATATCCTTACACAAGTACCACTTTTCTTTATGTCATTTTGGATCCAAATGCATGGTCTTCCTATTGGATCTCAAGGAATACGAGGATTCTTATTTTGGACCAAAGGACAATAGCAGTTTTTGAAAATGACCACAACAAAAAGAGGGGTACCTAGTAATAGTATAAGACAAAAAGGACTCCCAAGGCATTTTGCATTGCCTAAGCAAAAAGAGGAAGCATAAAAGGTAGTGTAGCAGAGGTCGTACATAGTACTTTCTTTCTCTCTCTAAAAAAAGCAGCCACCATTGTACGACAGAGGCACCTGCTACTCTAAGAAGGACAAACAAATCGTACAATTCGCTTGATGTAATTCTATGAAGAAAGGACATTGTGTCACAACGGGAAGAAGCCATTTCAAATGGACATTTTCTCATGATTGACTATAAATATAAGAATACTAAAGAATGAAAATAGAGATTTTCAACGAACTTGAAAGAACCAAAACTCTACAAAATTCATTACTCATTCTTTTAATCTTTGATTCTGTTCTGGACCAATCTCGGTTACTTGGCCTATTGGGCAGCTAGCCCAATAACGGGGCCCAAGTCCTAGATATGAAAGACTGGAACAAATAGACAACACCTCTTAACTAACTAATAATCGAATAAGTACATTACAACGGTCACAAGAGTCAGATATAACTGCCAAATGATCTTAACGGTTAGATGAGGGTACATAACTATTCAAACAAATATATCCTAAAGCAAATACCAGAAAATCACCTTCATCTTTATCGGTAAGATTCTATAAATACGGGATTCACCTAAGAATCCAGGTACACACTCTTATTCCAATTCTTTTGACTCCCTAATATTTAATACATACTTACTTGAGTGTCGGAGTCCTTATAGGCGGCCACCATCATCGCGTCAAAACTATCATGTTGTCAATTGCAGTCCATCCACACCAATGCATAAGTTTTCAATATCTACCAACCATTTGAAGTTCCTTGCCAGATAGCTTCCAGTAAGTTCTACTCGAACAGTGGTGTCGTCTGTGGGGATGACAAGCTAAATCGTCCCATCATAAATTCTTTCAATTTAATTCATTCTCTGTGTAAGATCATCAAGAATGGTTGATACAAGCAAAACTATGGTCATATGACAAGAGGTACACCCTCATTTTCCTCTTCGTCACCACGAGGAACCAACTGACAGAGCGAGGGCCTTCATCGTCATGAAACCTCAACCTAAGCCTCAACTAATCCCATCACCACAACCACTCCCCGATCAAGAAAGACCCCACCTTCTCCATCACAACCTGACGATCGGGAAAACATCGTGCGGCCTCAAGAACTACAGCAAGGAGTCAAGAATTGCTCGAACTTTTCACTCAGCAACAATGCCTGATCCTGGAGCAGAGTCAATGGCTAGAGCACCTGGAGATCAAACAAGCATACCTGATTTCGGCGCATAAAGACTCAGCACATCATCGTCCGATGCTTAGGGGAGAGTAAATGGATCCAATGGATGATGTTGTGTGTTTCTATAGTGCCTTACTGTGTGTGCGTGAATAATGAGATGTGAGTCTGATCTTCCTTTTGAGATTTTCGTAGCAGGGTGATCCCTTCTCGCCCTACCTCTATATTATTTGCGCATAAGGCTTATTTGGTCTAATCAAGAAGGCAAAATCACAAGGAGTCATCCATGGATCTAAATTATGTAGATGAGCCCCCTCTATATGCCACCTATTTTTTTGCTAACAATTCTTTCTTGTTTTTCAGGGAAAATGCAGATGAAACAACAACAACTAAGGATATTCTAACCATTTATGAAGCTGCATCAGACCAAACAGTAAACTTGGAAAAGTTTTGAAATTGCATTTAGTGGCAATATTGATACCAGGTGCGATATGTTGTCTGCTTCTCTTGTTGTATCCCAAACTCTTGGCTTCAGTAATTATCATGGGCTGCCCTCCTTTATTGGCAGAAATAAAAAACGGTGTTCAGCTCCATTAAGGATCGTATTTGGCATAAAATTCAATCATGGAGTGACAAATACGATCCTTAAAAGTGGTTTCTCAGCCAGTTTCCACTTATTGCATGAGTGTGTTCCTTTTTCCTACTTCTCTTGGTGAAGAAATTCAGATGAAGATCAATTCATATTGGTTAGGAACTAAGAGAAATGGTGGTAGAGGTATACATTGGTACCATTGGGATAGAATGGCCTTGCATAAGGAGAATGATGGACTCAAATTTCGTGACTTCACCGGGTTCAGTCTTTACATGATTAGGAATAAAGGTTGAGGTCTCATGACCAACCTTGGTATTTTCATTTCCCGAATCACCAAGGCAAAATACTTCCCCAATGGGGACTTATTGGATGCGTTTTTGGGCCATAGTCCAAACTTTATGTGGTATGATATATGGTCTTCTAAAGAGTTGATCAAGAATGGATACCAATAGAGAATTGGTGATGACTCTAAAATAAACATTTGGACTGAACAATGGTTGAGGACAAACGAATTTGGTAAGCCTCATTCCCTCTCAATGCAAAATATGCTCATTTTACAGTGAAAGATCTCATTCGGCTAAATACCAGATTATGGCATAGGGAGCTCCTAAAAGTGTTATTTACCGTTCTAGATGTTAAGAACATTCTGTAGCTCCCACTACACCATTGTTTGCGATAGGACCAGTGCATATGGTGTTTTACAACGCATGAAAGCTATTCTGTCAAATTTTCTTATTGCCTCTGTATGGATAGTTCCACTGAAGCAAGCACTTATCGTGTAGATGACAATTACTATCTCCTCTGACACCTCAAGATTCTACAAAAAGTCAAAACTTTCTTATGAAGGGTTTGTTATGATGTCCTGCCTCCAAGAATGCACCTTAGATATAGAGGAACCTCGTGTCCTTCTCTATATACTTCACGTGACTCTCAGCTAGAGAATTCATGGCAAGTATTGCTTACATGTCCACTTGCTATATCAAGTTAGATGGGAGTCAAGCTATGGACCCTTATTGAACTGATGCTAGTTCACCATGAGGATTTCATCTCTTTGTTTTGTGATATGTGAGTCCTTCTCTAACTATGACACATGCCTCTTCTTCATGACTCTTTGGAGTATTTAGAAAGCTAGAAACGAGAGGCTTTGAGAGAACAAGCAAGCAAGAAAAATGATGCCAACCAAGTTTCCTCCGAGCTAAAAACACCTTGAGTGAATGATCCTGGGCCTCCCACTTGAAGTCACAATTGAGTTCCTCAGTAAGACCCATTTTGCCGAACAAATGATCCAAGCCTCCCCCTAGAAGATTGAAGTGTAATTTGGACTCAACCTTTTTCCAGGATAGGAAATTTGTGGGTTCTGGTATTCGCATTCGAGACCAAAACTCCATTTATCTGACTTGTACCGCCTAGAGCACATCACGGATGGATGTTCGCGAGGGTGAAGCATCTAACCTTATGCTAGCTCTCAAATGGGTGCAAGAAATGGGTAAGGAGATGGTGATTTTCGAGTTGGATTTCAAACGAGTCACGAATGCCATTTATAGTCATTCTCTTGATTTATCTAAATTTGGAGTCATTACTTTTCATTGTAACCAAATTTTAGCTCATCATCAAAACTTCAAAGTGAAGTTTTGTTAAGAGACAAACAAATATGGTCGCTCATTCCTTAATTAGGGTGTCCATTTCATATGTTAGTCCCTGTATTTTTTATTATTGCCCATGTCTTATTGAACGTTTTCTTATTAATGAAATGAATTAGCTTTGTTTTTTCTTAAAAATCAAATCAAGATAGACACACTTTCTAATAAACATTCATAACCCCATAAAAAAACACATTCATAACACAATATTCTTTTTTATCTTTTTTTGGTCAAGTATATTCTTTTTTATCTATATAATATATATATTCCGCGTCCACCATTCTTTTTAAAATGTCTTTTTGGGCCGAAAGTCCAAGCCCAGAATCAGCGTGCAATGGACGCAGTCGTTTTATTCATCTTTCTTTTGACAGAACGGTGGAGAGAGAGTGTGGTCCCACAGTAAGATTCGGTAGTGATATGCACTGGCGAAAATTGGAAGGCAATGCAAAACAAACCCTAATTAGAACGGAGAACGGAGAACATAATAAAATTGAAAAAAAGAGAGAAACAGAATAATTAATAATAAATAAAAAAACAAGATAAATATAAATATAAATACATATTATATTTGAATTTAATTTATAATTCTATTTTACAATTTTACATATATAAATCCATATCCTCTTGGTGTTCTCCGCCCCCACCCTCTCTCTCTCTCTCAGGCATTCGGTCTCGTTTCGCAATCTGAGTTGAATCAGTGAGTTGAGTTGAATTGAGTCGAGTCATGTCGGACGAGGAACACCACTTCGAGTCGAAGGGAGATGCCGGAGCCTCCAAGACTTATCCTCAGCAAGCCGGCACCATTCGCAAAAACGGTTACATCGTCATCAAGGGTCGTCCCTGCAAGGTTCCTCTCTCTCTCTCTCTCTCTCTATATATATATATATATATATATATATATATATATATATATATGATTTCAATCTCAGGTCTTCTTTTTAGGGGCATTACTAATTAATAATTAATCAGTAATTTGCTTGTTTTAATTCCGCCTTTGATTTATCTATTTATTTATTCTCTGGTGTTTGATTAATTTGATTTAGATTTTCCTTCGTTTGATTTTAGTTTTTGTTAGGTTTTAAAAATTGGTTTTTGTCACGGTTTAGCGTGTTGAATGATTTTGCCTTGCAGATCTATTATTTCATTTGACTTAATTTACCTCACTGGAAACAATTTTTTTTTTTTTGTTATTTGTTGAAAATTGAAATATCATGTTTCATGTGGCGTTTGTTCTTTTTTTTTTTTTAACTTTTAATTTGTGGCTGTGCATCTTGTATTGTGTTGTTCTTTGAGATGCATGTTTTGGTAGTGTAGGTGTTGGTAATTGATTTCGAATAAATTGATTATATAAAATTGATTTTGGGTAAAAAAGAGTTGAAAACACGGTGATTTATGTTTGGATATCTATGGCAATATATAAAGGGTTTTTTTTTTTTTTGGTGTAGTCATTTTTTCCTTCCAATTTTACCCTTTATTTAGGGAAGTTATTCCAACACACCCAAATATGTAACTACAATTACTTAACAAAAATGCGGATAGACGGGCGTCGTAGTGTCTGTCTTTCTGCTGGTAGTATTCTTAAAGTAAGCTGAAGAATAGATTTCAGTCTAGAATTGTCTTCTCTTTGAAGCTCCTGATCCCAGCTTCATGTTGGAATCCATTTTGAGGCTAGAATTGCTTTCTCTTTAGGTAAGCTAAACACTCAAATATGTGTCAAAATCAATTTTACTATTCTAAAATCCCTTTTTTATCACTCACAAATGCAAGTCCAAGCATGCACTGTGATTAACTTTGCTTGTGTATTTGATTGTTATGTGTGGTATTGTGAGCATTAATTTTGGGTTTGTGGTTTTTTTTTGTGTGTTTTGTTTGGCTGCTTTTTTTTTTCTTTCTATTTTGTTGCTTCACTTGAGATTGTGATTGATGTGTGTGGATGTGTTCTTTTATGGCAGGTTGTTGAGGTTTCAACCTCCAAGACTGGTAAGCATGGTCATGCTAAGTGCCACTTTGTTGCAATTGATATTTTCACTGCCAAAAAGCTTGAAGATATTGTGCCCTCTTCCCACAATTGTGACGTAAGGCCACCTTGTCATGTTATTCATGTTTCCTCAGTTCTATTATTCCTTTCTTTGATGACATTTTACTAGAGCTTTTGCTATATTCTAATTCTAATATTCTTCTTTGTTTAATATTTATAGGTTCCCCATGTGAATCGTACTGACTACCAGTTGATTGATATTTCTGAGGATGGATTTGTGAGTTGCTATCTTTTTTTTTTTTGGGGTGTGGGTTGCAATTCCTTTGATTCAATCACTAATCTTGATTCTATTGTCTGAATCTTTATTCGAATGTTGTTATTTTATAGTTGAGCCTGCTTACCGATAATGGGAACACCAAGGATGACCTGAAGCTTCCTACTGATGACAGTCTGCTTACCCAGGTTTGTAGAAATCTTCTGGTTTGTTTGTTGGATTTAAAAGCCTGCAAAAGTATTTTCAGTTTTAGGAAACATTTTTGTTTCTGTTTTAGATTCTTATTTTCACTTATGATTACAAAAATATCATCTCTGTTTTACCTGATTCTTGTTTTCTAAATCAAATTGATTCCTGTATCCCTTGATTCTTTAATACTTGAGATCAGTTTGGATTTGCTTCTAGTTTATAGGAATTTCTCACTTAAAATAAGTTTAATTTTTATGGTTATTCATTTTCTGAAACCTTTTTTTTTCTGACGGAAAACTCGAGATATAAACGTTATAATTTTAGCGAGTGAATCACAAAAATCGTCCCTGAAATTGTAGGTCATTGTCAACTTAGTCCTTGAATTTATGAATATTCCAAAATAGTCTTTAAAATTGAAAACCCTCAATCACATGAGTCCTTTTAGGTCGGCGTCCCTGAAATTGTTCGAAAGGGACTAGTCTGATTGAGAATTTTTAATTGTAGGGATTATTTTAAAATTGTCCTAATTCCAGAGACCAAATAGCCCGACTCCTACAATTTCTGGGATTAAATTGGTGAATGGTGATTCCCTCTAATTTTAACTTATAAGAGAAGCTGCAGTTAAAAAAAAATTATAATTATTGTAAGATTCTTTTAATATTTCTGTTTCTGTAAGTGTTTACTGATAAATTTATTGGAAAAAGTCCTACATTCCTCTGTTAATGTTCTATTCTGTTCATCTGTTTATTGGTTGTTTCTATTCCTCTTAACTGAGCATACATCATTTTATTGACCACTGTAGATAAAGGACGGTTTTGCTGAGGGAAAGGACCTTGTTGTGTCTGTGATGTCTGCTATGGGAGAGGAGCAGATTTGTGCCCTGAAGGATATTGGTCCAAAGAACTAGCATAAACTGTTGGCAGTTTGTTGTTCCCATTTAAGCAAAAGATATTTTTGTGTGGTCTTTTTCAACCCCTGGGTTATGGACTCCAGTCGGACTAGTTTTACCAATGGTGTTTATGGATGTGACACAAATTATTTAACATTTTTCTGTTTCCATGTTCTCCTGAGATTTTCTTATAAAAAAATACGAGTCTATTTATCAGAAATTATCTCTACTCTTGTTATCAGCCAAAAGGCCGAGCCTACAGTTTTTTTTTTTTTTGTGTTTTTTTTGGGGGAGGGGGGGATTAAGGATTTTATGAAAGTTAGAAATATTCATTTATAGCATTTTTAATTCTTGACTAAAATACTTGTTACTTTCTTTGAAGCCCGTCTATCTATATTAAGAATCCTAATCGTATTCAAAATTTACGTAGTGGGCATTTGGAAGTTGTTTTGGGCAAGGTATATGAGAACTTTTATATGCTTAGTATAAGTGTTTTTATGTTGGCAGTTATTTTAATTTACGCTTTTAGCTTTTCATGAAAGTACAACATCTCTTGGATTGTTACTCTTACTTTAAAAAAATAGTATTTAAAAAAAAATTAGATGCGTTTTTTATTTGAAAACACTATGTCTTCTGACTATGAGAAAACTGTTTAACGTATGTGATTTGTAGTTTATAGCTGGTACGTTTTGGTTGAGTAAATGAATAATTTGGTTTTTGAAATTGTACGATTGTGTCGACTTAATTTCTCATATCTACATAATCTACATAATAAGAAAACAAACCCTATCCTTGACAGGTGGCAAATTTTTGGCAAAAGTGTTCCCGCTCATCGCACCTCATCCTCCCATTTTCTCTTTTTTTATTTTTTTAAGTTAGACCAAATAGGTCCTTGAAGTTTTAAGTTAGGCTAAATAGGTCCCATAAGTTTTTAAGTTTGGCCAAATAGGACTTATAAGTTTTTAGGTTGGGTCAAATAAGTCCTAACGGGCTAACACTACATGTTGTCGGTATAGTTTCATCAATAATTATTTTACATATAAGTCACAACGGCGAAACATTACATGTTGTCTGTATAGTTTCATCGTATTTTATCACATATCAAGATTTATAATTTTTATTATTATTTATAAATGAACATTTTACTTTTGATTATCGATGGGAAAACATAAATACATGTCGGTATAAATGATTACTTTTCTTTTAATTCCTTACGTAAAACATTACATGTTTCATTTTTCCTTTTATAATTTCATCATCTTTAATCACATATCAAATTTTATAAATATTTTATTATTTATAAATTATTATTTTACTCTTTAAGTCCCAACTAGAATTTGTTTACTTCTTAATTTTTTTCTTTTAATTTTTTAATTTGTTTAGTTTTTTAATTTGTTAATTTTATTTCTTTTAATGTTATCTTTATAGATTTCTTTATTATTTATAATAATTGTTTTGTTTTTAAGTCCTAACGGGTAACATTACATGATGTTAGTGTAATTTCATAAATGATTATTTTACATTTAAGTCCCAACGGGAAAATATTAAATGTTGTCGATATAGTTTTATCGTATTTCATCACGTATCAAATTTATAAATGTCTTCATTATTTATAAATGATTGTTTTACTTTTAATTTTCGATGGGAAAACATTACATGTCAGTATAAATTGTTTTTATTTTGCTTCTTGACAAGAAATATTACACGTTATCGGTTTAATTTCATTGTTCTTAAGCCCATATCATAATCAAATTTATAAAAAATTTATTATCATAAATAATTATTTAACTTTTCAGTCCCTACAGAGAATTTTGTTTACTTCTTAATTTTTTTCTCATATTTAGATTTCTTTTTTTTCATATTTTTTTATCTTTATATTTAATCTTTATAAATATTTTTATTATTTATAAATGATAAATGATTATTTTGCTTTTAAGTCCTAACGAGGTAACATGATATAGTGCTATCGTATTTTATCACGTATCAAAATTTATAAATGTCTTTATTATTTATAAATAATTATTTTACTTTTGACTCTCGATGGAAAAACCTTGTATGTTTGTATAAATGATTACTTTTATTTTGCTTCCTGACGGGAAAATATTACATGTTGTCGGTATAATTTCATCGTCTTGAGGTCATATCAAAATCAAATTTTATAAATATTTTATTATTTATAAGTGATTATTTTACTTTTGAGTCTCTACGGAGAATTTTGTTTACTTCTTAATTTTTTTTATTTTTTCTTCAATTTATATTTCTTTTTTCTTAATGTTTCTTATTTCTTTTGTTTTTTAACTTTTTTATATTTAATCTTTATAAGTATATTTATTATTTGTAAATGATAAATGATTATTTTGTTTTTAAGTCCTAACGGGGTAACATTACATGTTCTCGATATAATTCATAATTGATTATTTTACATTTAAATCCCAACGGCAAGACATTACATGTTGTCTGTTTCATCATATTTGATCACGTATGAAAATTTATAAATCTTTTTATTATTTATAAGTGATCATTTACTTTTGATTCTCGATAGAGAAACATTACATGTTGGTATATATGATTACTTTTATTTTGCTTCCTGACAGGAAAACATTACATGTTGTCGGCATAATTTCATCGTTTTTGATCTCATATAATCAAACTTTATAAATATTTTATTATTTGTAAATGATTATTTTACTTTTAAGTCGGAGAATTTTATTTATATTTTTTATGTTTTTATTTTTTTATGTTTATATTCCCTATTTTCTAATTTTTTTTCTTTAGTTTTTTAATTTTTTATATTTAATATTTATAATTTTTTTATTATTTATATATAATAAATGAACTTTTTAAGTTCCAGCAGGAAAATTTTACATGTACTCGATATAATTTTATCGTCTTTTATTACGTATCAAAATTTATAAATATCTTTATTATATATAAATGATTTTTTTTTAATTTCGATTCTCGATGGGAAAATATTACATGTCAGTATAAATAATTATTTTTCTTTTGCGTCCCAACGGGAAAATATTATATTCCGTTGATGTAGTTTCATCTTTTTTTAACATGTATCAAATTTTAGAAATATTTTATTATTTATAAATAATTATTTTATTCTTTAGTCTCGACGAATTGATCCGTGCGTATGCACGGGTACTGTGCTAGTTAATATTCTAAAATAAATGTTAATCAGGTTTTGGATCTGTTAGTAAATACATCACTAATATTATTCATTTAATTTCAAATTCATATAATCTTTGTGATGTCAGCAGAAGGATGAGCCTATTTAATGTACATATAATCTTTGTGATATCAACAGAAGGACGACCCTATTTAATGTTTTGCCATTCTAGACTTCAATATGGAATTTTGATAATGTGATGATGATTGACACAATCCTACAATTTAGGATCATATCAGTGGTGGTTTCTCTTGTTACAATGGAGTAGCGACGAGTATAATAATATGTTACTTTTGCCACCCTTAATATAGGTGTCAAATTTAGAATACTTATAA
Source organism: Calophaca sinica (assembly GCA_037113605.1). Taxonomy (NCBI): domain Eukaryota; kingdom Viridiplantae; phylum Streptophyta; class Magnoliopsida; order Fabales; family Fabaceae; genus Calophaca; species Calophaca sinica. Next base: position 105,559,782 of record CM073735.1, on the reverse strand, counting down.
CTTCAGTAACTCTTTGTAAAAGACGAATTTAATCAATCCAATCATTGAATTGAAAGTTCTCGTTAAGTAAAGTCTATAAAATTTTATAGAATTTGAAAACTATTTGATATTCCTTCGCATCATTTTATTTTAACGTATAATACGCTATTTAAATTTTATATAAATATCTATTATTAAAACATATACTAATTATTTGAAATTTCGTATACATGATTATCATGATAATATAAGATGATTTAATAGTTCGATTGATTAATTTCGTCTTCTATAAAGAGTTATTGAAGGTGTAAGTATGTTAAGTTTAACTCTTGATATCAACGGATTCTGACTCGCTCTCCCTCTCTATACACACACACACTAGTATTAATATTAATAGATTATAGAACATATTTATAGCACCGAGAGAAAATTCAAAATTCACAAATACGCCGAGCGGAAGCCAAGTTAAAGTCATAACTTTTCCTTACATTTTGTTTTGTTTCTAAATTCCTAGCATTTTTTGTTCTATAATTTTAATGAAGTTCATTTTTCCTATAAAAAATTACTCTTTATATCTAGCCCCTTCGTAAAAAATAGGCTAGCTCCGCCACCGTTGGGTATCTGCTCTTTTATAGTTGATGCCTCACCTGCTTTTAAAGATGGTCATTGGTTTAAGAATCAACGTCATTGAACCGGTCTAACTATATAGATCGGACTTCACATTCATTTTGCTATATTGCAGCTAATCTTTCGGAAACTTGCAAAAATCTACCAATAGTCGAGTTCAAAGGTACATATTTCAATCTACATCAGTGTCTCAACTTCGTTTTTAGCAACGCTAAAATGACACGACCCTAAGTTGTTATTTCGGTTAAACCCAAATGGGGAGTTTTGAACGCTAGAAAGCGAGGAGAAATGAAAGAAAATGACTTGATTCACGTTTTAAAAAAAATCTTGTCTCCTTTGGTTGAAAAGAAAACGTGAGAAGGAAGGAAATTATAGTAATGGGGGCATGGGGCCAAATGTTTCTAATCCTCCCAAATTGGATAGAAATTGAACAAAAGTAGGGATACGATTGTTGAATTACATGTTTACCCTTCTTTAATTGAATATATTCATATATAAGTTTATTTTATTTTTTTCTTTCGTAGATATTCATTATATATAAATAAAAAATCACACATTTTATTTTATATATATACTTCTTTCTTTTCTCTTACTCTTTTCTTCTACTTTTCCTACCAAACTATTAAACAATCATCTCATTTTCTATTCACCTTTTTTTTTTCTTTTCTTTACCTTTCTCTCGTAAACCAAACACAGCATAAATGGCAGGTTTACAGCTCACAAGGTTTTTTTTTTTTGTCAACATAGCTCCCCTGCTTCCAGTTCATAGTTCATGTTCATGAGCTTTTGGGCTCAAGTGTGGGCCACACCATCGTTCCATGGGTATCTTCTAAATCTAAAGAGAAATTTAATGTTTTGACAAAAAAAAAAGTGAAATTTAATGAGACATTTTAAATTTTAAAAAATGAGACATTTTAAATTTTAAATTAATTAACGAATTGTTAGTAATTTTATTTGAAATTTATTGTTGTATTTTTTAGACATGAATTTAGTTATTAAGGCCCCGTTCGGGTAGTTGCGAGTTTTTTGTTTTTAGTTTTCAAATTCAATTTTTAAAACAAAACACATTCGGCTAAAATGGAGTTGAAACAGTTTTTTACTCAAATTTCAAAACAATTTTACATTCATTTTTAAAACCAAGAAAAAAGGATTTGTAAATTTAGTTTTTGGTTTAAAAAAACACATTCTCACTACATTTGACAATAGCTCTTTCTGACGTCACCATTATCACCACCATTGACACCGCTACCAGCCTACCACCGCCACCACCGTCATCGGCACAACAATCACCACCGACATCATCGTTGCCACCATCACTTAACACCACCACCACCGACACCACCATCACCATCGGCACTGCCGCCACCACCAACAACACTGACACCGCCGCCACCATCATTAACATCGTCATCGCAACCGCCACCACTGCTATCACCACCACCATTGACACTGTCACCGCAACCACCACCACCAACAGGGCGACAAACTGGGTTAGGCCCGTTGGGCCAGCCCGCCAACCCTTTTAAAATGGGCATACTAGGCTAAGTTTTATCAACCCACTAACCCGTTGGGCTGCGGGCCACGAGTGGGCCGGGCTAACCCGTTGGGACAACACATATTATTTTTTATTTTTTTTCTATTTTTAAACGATTCTTTCTTTTGTTTTTTTACATATTTACAGCGGGCTGTTGTGACCCATTAATTTTGGCTTGTTTTGGGTGGGTTGTCCATTTTGGCTCGTTTTATTAAATTTATTTGTCTTTTATTTTTTTGTTTTATTTTTGTTATTTTTGTTTTTTGACAGGACAGCCCGCCAGCCCGCCCAACCCGTGGAGGGTCGAGCCAGATTCAACATCTCAACCCATAACTCTTTAATGAGCCAGGATGGGCCAACCCGTTTTTATGCGGGCTCACGTCGGGCCGATCGGCTTGTGCCGAGTTGACCCGTTTTGCCCAAGCTTTATATCACTTCAATAAGGCCGGACCCATTTTTACAGCTTTACTTATTCTTGTATCTCCTTCTCCTCCATCGTGACTTCTCACCCTAACCCCACTCTCTCTCTCAAATCTTCATCGTCAACCAGGAATATTGAAGAATACTATCATCTTTATTCTCGACAGACAGAGGCACTGGACGCAACATCACAATTTATCTATTATTATTATTATTATTATTATTATTATTATTATTATTATTATTATTATTATTATTAAATTTAATAATACTATTATTATCATCAAGGTAATTAAAACCGTACCGGACATTGAACCGGAGAGGACCAGAGTTCAAGGTTTTTGGGTTGGACCGGAGTCGGATCGGGGTCGAACCTATTTCGAATATAATATTATTTTTTTAATATATATATATACACATACACACACACACACACACCAAATATATAATATATATACATAATATTTTAATTTATACACAAAACAACATGTCCTGGAATACTAATTTAGTACTCCGTATTACTCCTACGGTTTCTTTTTAGGCCTACGTTGATTACAGAAATGTTAATTGGACACAATATTTGACACAGACACGGTATTTACTGTAGCAGTATACAGATCGCAAGCTTTCAGTTCTTTTTTTTATCAACTCACGTGAGCTTCTTTTTCCTGGATTGCAGATTTTCCCTCCTTCTCCCCTTTACTTTCCCTCCCTGCTTCAGTCAGCAAGTTGAGAAAGGATCCCGTTGAAGCTCCATTTTCCTTCCTTCTCCCAACTTTGTCACTCCAGCAGCGTGAGAGCTCCATTCTCCCAACTCCATTTTCCCTCCTTCTCCAGCAACGTCAGAGAGCATATGAGAGACCATGGCGTTGAAGCTTTCATTTTCACTGTACATCGCGTTGTTGGAGAAACGGACACAGAAGTTCTAGCGGCGGCGCTGCGGCGGATAGTTGGGCGAATCAATTTCTGAGTTAGGCGAATCAATTTTTGTAAGACAGTTTCTTCCTAATCTTTCTTTTGGCATCAAATCAATTTCTGAGTTTTTTCTTTTAATTTATTTTCCTGCTACTCTCTTATTTATCAGCATTTTGTGAATCTTTGTGGTATAGGGAAATTCAGCTTGCTCAATGCCTTGCATTAGTTTTTTAAAGGCTAAGAAATTAGAATCCTATTAATAATGAAGAAGCATACATTGCACTAATAAGCATACTTTTGATTAATTCGAGTTACAGAAACATAAAGTCACTTGAACTCAATGGCTTTGTCCATTGATGTCATTCAAAAGTACTGTGTTTAAAATACTGACCTTGAGAGATTGGTCTAGTTTTCCAGCCAGCGCCATTAGCAAGGTCGTTTTTCCACAGCCAGGTGGACTAAGAAGTGGAGTAAGCCTACGGTCAGAACAATCTTTGATAACTTAACATTTAGAAATTGCATCCTTCTTTATTGTAAGCTTCATTATTTTGTTTTTTGGTCAAACTATTATATCAGTGTCAGTGTGTCTTAATGGAGCATTTAGTATCTGTGAGTTTTAAGGAACTGAATTTTGATTCTCTGAAAGGCTCTCGAAATGCTTGTGCTTGCACATATGGTCATGTGTATATGAACACATCCTTTTTTTGTTAGTAACTTGCTAAAAAATTTGTCTCATGCTATAAAGTCACATAAATGTATAACATATTCACTTACCTTGATGGTTTTATGATGCCACTGACATCATTCAGAATGCTCATATTGGCTTCTTGAGAATTACATGATATAGTCTTTATGAAACCCTGTTCAAGTGACAAATTAGCCCATCATGTACAGACACATGCAAATATTATTTGCTTTTCATTATCTCTATCTTATAAAGTTAGTTACTAACCCCAATTAGTTAGTTAGTTGGGATTAGTTAGGATGAGGCAGTTACAGAGGTAGGTTAATAGGTTAATACAGTCTTGCTTGTGAAAAACACATACCTTGGTAGTCTCTTTGTCTTCGGTATACTTTGACCGCTTCCTGGCCCTTCTTACAGAGGTAGGTTAATAGTTCAGTAAATAAATGGTTAATCAATTGGAAATATCTGGTTACTACTTCTCATTATTTGGTTAATCGGTTATCGGTTACTCTGATACTACATTTGCAGTCCATTATTAACCATGTACAACATTTTTGCTTTATAATTATTTGTGGGTTTTAGTTTGTCAACATTATTTGATACGATAAGCTTGTAAATTGATGGTTTAATTGTGACATAACTTATGAAAGATCTAATTTGTGCAGTTTTATTGTGTGGCACCCATAATTGGATATTGATGGATACTTCAAATAATTCTGTGGACTGTGGTGGTGATGATGGTGAAGTTGCTGGAGTTGACATTGTTAATGATGATCATGAAAAGTGGGAGCCTGTAACAGGGATGTGATTTTCTTCCATAGAGGAGTTTAAATCATTTTATGGCGAGTATGCTTCAAAAAAGGGTTTTGTTTGGAAGATTAGAACATCAAGAAAAGGAGAGGATGGGCAGATCTGCTACCTGATGCTAGCATGCACAAGAGAGGGGTCCCGAGGGTCAGAAATTCCATGTACGTTGACAACACGTCCGACTAAGGTGAAAAATTGTCCCGCAAATATTGTTATAAAGTTGGAGGAAGATGGACTGTTGTACGTTACAAAATTTGAACCCAACCATTCTCACGAGATCAGCCCTACAAAGGCAAGGTTATTCAAGGCTAACAAGAAAATCAACCTCCATGTAAAGAGAACAATCCAAATCAATGATGAAGCAGGAGTGAGGATCAATAAGACTTTCCAATCTCTCATTACAGATGCAGGAAGGCATGAGCAGGTACCATTTTGTGAAAGAGACGTGAGAAATTTTGTCCACAAAGAAAGGTATGCGATTGGGAAAGAAGGTGATGCCAAGGCCTTACTAAGCTATTTTTGTCGAATGACGGAGCAAAATAAAGATTTCTTCTATGACATAGATATGGATGATGATTTTCATGTAAGGAATGTGCTTTGGATTGACGCAAGAAGTAGAGCTGCTTATGCATCCTTTGGAGACGTTGTGACTTTTGATACAACTTATTTGACCAATAAGTATGACATGCCTTTTGCTGTGTTTGTTGGTGTGAATCACCATGGTCAATCAACATTATTTGGGTGTGGTCTGGTTTCTGCAGAAGACAAAGAGTCATTTGTCTGGCTTTTCCAATCATGGCTTCGTTGTATGCTGGGAAAAGCCCCTGAGGGTATTATCACTGACCAATGCAAGGCTATGCAAAATGCCATTAAGGTAGTCTTCCCTACAACTCGTCATAGGTGGTGCTTGTGGCATATAATGAAGAAAATTCCTGAAAAGCTTAGCGGATATGGTGAATACTTGAGGATTAAGTCTGCAATGAAAACAGTGGTTTATGATACAATCACAGCAGCTGATTTTGAAGACAAATGATCCTGCTTCATTGACAAATTTGAGCTTGGACAGAATGACTGGTTAAGTCAGTTGTACAACGAACGTCACAGATGGGCACCAACCATGCTGAAGAAATATTTTTGGGCAGGTTTGTATACTTACTCCGGTTGATTATCTAGTTAATGGGTCATTTTGATACTTCTAAGTTTTCGAGACAGCATTTTTCATATATGGTGAATGGCTTGTAAATAAGTGGTTAATGGTTTGCATTATTTGGTTAATGGAACAAAATCCTGAAGTTTCACTTTCACTATAATATATGATTAATCACCTGCAATTATTTAGTTAATTCTGTTTCTTATCTGGTTAACAGTTAATCACTTGTATGTACTTAGGCAGGTATGTCAACAACGTAGCGAAGCGAGAGCATATGTGCTTTCTTTGACGGATATATCAATTCAACAACAAGTCTGAGTCAATTTGTAAAGCAGTACGATAATGCTCTTAAGAGTAGAGCTGAAAAGGAATTTCAAGCTGATTTTCAATGCATGGATACAACAATTCCCTGCGGGTCAACCTCGTCAATTGAAAAGCAATTCCAATGTGAGTATACTCATGCCAAGTTTAAAGAGGTTCAAGCTGAGTTTAGATCAAAGATGAATTGTGCGTCCTCTTTGAAGGCTGTGGATGGTTACGTTGCTACTTATCATGTGTTGGAGGAGGTCTTAGTTGGAGATAGACTAAAAGAGTGTATATATATGGTTGTGTTTAATCGCGAAAACCATGATGTCTATTGTGAATGCTCATTATTTGAGTTTAGAGGTATTTTGTGTCGCCATGTGCTCTGTGTGTGTACTCAAGAGAGACTTAAAAGTGTGCCCGATAAGTATGATTTAGCAAGATGGAAGAAAAATATTAAAAGGAAGCATTCATATATTAAGAGCAGCTACTGTGTGATGGAATTGAAGCCACAGATGGACAGATTTGATAAATTGTGCAAACATTTCTACGAGGTCGCTGAAATAGCTGTAGAGTCTGAAGTTGTAACTAACGCACTCCATGAAAGACTGCATGAATTTATTTCTAATGTGGCCACCATGGATGCTACAACGCAGGATGTTAACAAAATTCCCATTACTGAATCAAATCCAGACAATGTTATCGGCATTCGTAGTCCATTGCGAGTCAAACGTAAAGGACGACCTCCTACAAATAGAAAAATGGGGGTAGTTGAAAAAGTTGTAAGAAGGGCCAGGAAGCAGTCAAAGCATACCGAAGACAAAGAGACCAAGGTATGTGTTTTTCACAAGCAAGACTGTATTAACCATATACAACACATCATTAACCAGTAATTTGAACCCTGTTAACCAAATATTTTGAAACAAATATGCAGGAGGCAAACACTGGGCTGGTGGGTAATCAGAGCCGAAGCAGCATCCGTGTAAAATCATCTATTGAAGTTGTCACCAGTGGAGATTTGTTGGATGCAAGCACCGTGGTTTGTGTCCATTATAAGATTGTGGTTAATGTGTAGACTTTGTTTTATTATGTGTTGTGGGTTAAATGTACGCAATTTGATAGATGATGAGCCGAAAATTTATTATTTGTTTTGGGTTAAGTGTACGCAATGTGTGGATGTTGTTTTGTTATGCGTTGTGGATGATGAGCCAGAATTTATGTTGATTCATTGATTGTTTTTCTATACAGTCATTTGGAGATAATATATCATTCATGGACGTATTGACAACGTCGGATATTCACTTCATGGGGTCCTCACAGTTCACTACAAATTTGGATGATTAGACAGATTTTGGAATTTATTTGTCTTGACTAATGACATGTTTTGGTATATAATTGTCACATATTTACATGGGTTGGAAGATTAGGAAGACAACTATTACATGATGGTATGGTGTTCATCAGTTCTTTATTATGCTCATTAACATCGTGGTACCTTGTTTAGTGTTTAACACTTTACTAACGAACACTGTTGGTTGTGCAGGTTAGTCGGGAAACCCAACACTTTTGTCATTTTTTGATGTGCAGGTAGCAGCACAAAAAAACCATTATATTGTAAAGGAATCGGGGGCATTTATTGATGTGCATAACGCTTACTATGTATATGTGGTTCATGCAAGTTGGTCGAGTGCAACTCACTTTTGTCACTTTTTTGCATGATAAAACCACCACTTGTTGTGTATTTATTTAGACAATCCTATGTAAATGATCATGTATAGATGTCAAAGGAAGCTTCATAGTTAATGATCAGTATATGATTTATTCCTTTATTGTGATGCTTAAGTCATTTTCCACAACCCATCAATTATGTAGTTAATCAAGTTCACCTATATGGTTAAGCCTATTCAATATCTGGTTATTTGTAAGAAGTTTCAGTTTGCAAATAAAATAAAACAAAACTAAGGAATAGTATAACTTCATTAAAAAATGGAATAGTATAATATCTGGTTAATAAAATCCTGCAGCAACGCAGGATGTTATTTATCTGGTTAACGAAGTTCATTTATCTGGTGAATGGTTCACAATATCTGGTGAATGCAAAACTAACGTGAATATTTATTTATCTGGTTAATGAAGATCATTTATCTGGTGAATGGTTCACAATATCTGGTGAATGCAAAACTGACATGAATATTTATTTATCTGGTTAATGAAGATCATTTATCTGGTGAATGGTTCACAATATCTGGTGAATGCAAAACTGACGTGAATATTTATTTATCAGGTTAATGAAGTTCATTTATCTGGTGAATGGTTCACAATATCTGGTGAATGCAAAACTCACGTTCCATTTATTTATCTGGTTAATGAAGTTCATTTATCTGGTGAATGCTTCTCATTATCTGGTGAATGCAAAACTCACGTTCCATTTATTTATCTGGTTAATGAAGTTCATTTATCTGGTGAATGCTTCCCATTATCTGGTGAATGCAAACCCTGAAACTTAACACGTTCCATTTATTTATCTGGTTAACGAAGTTCACTTATCTGGTGAATGGTTCACAATATCTAGTGAATGCAAAACTCACGTTCCATTTATTTATCTGGTTAATGAAGTTCATTTATCTGGTGAATGCTTCCCATTATCTGGTGAATGCAAAACTCACGTTCCATTTATTTATCTGGTTAATGAAGTTCATTTATCTGGTGAATGCTTCCCATTATCTGGTGAATACAAACCCTGAAACTTAACACATTCCATTTATTTATCTGGTTAACGAAGTTCACTTATCTGGTGAATGGTTCACAATATCTGGTGAATGCAAAACTCACGTTCCATTTATTTATCTGGTTAATGAAGTTCATTTATCTGGTGAATGCTTTCCATTATCTGGTGAATGCTAACCCTGAAACTTAACATGTTCCATTTATTTATCTGGTTAGCGAAGTTCACTTATCTGGTGAATGGTTCCTATTATCTGGTGAATGCAAAACTCGATGACTTAACACGTTCCCATTGGAATTGTGAGAGTATTCTCTATTTTTAGCAAACACCGCAAACAGTATTTTCTATAACAGATTGTATAGTAAGTATCATTTTCGGCCAATTTAGTTTGGTCTACCATGACATAGTTACTGTTGCATATATCTAATATCTAATCTTGTTAATATCAAACAGGATCATGGATCTTGTGGCTACCGTGTGTCCGAAGACGAACTCCTCAACAACACAAGCATTGTTCCAATACAACATAGCAGGCAGAAAGCACTCCATCAATTTTTGGAGAGCTGCCAAAATGATTTGCATGATAACGACCTGGGTAATGAATTGGGTGAGGGAGGTGATTTGCTGTTAACGACCAAAAGGATGAGAATCACAGGCAATTCTGAGAATCCTTCACCTGTGGCAGAAATCACTGTTGTAAACCTGATAAAGAACCATAAATAAAGCATCCATACCTAAACATAAATTTTCCAAACAAGCGTCTATACATAAACTAAATAAACAAGATGTACATACTTTTCAAAACAAGCGTCCATACATAAACAATTTTTCCAAAACACCCCTAAAAAGACAATAAACATTAGTTGCATTACAATCATCCATATCCTAAAAACATGATCTACATTACCCACAAAAAGATCTCCCCCACCCTATCTCCTAAAACCAAGCCCCAATGAACAATTACTTCTTCGTGGTCCTCTTGTTCTTTCTCACATATGCCCTAGTGACAGCCCTGGTGACATATGAGGAGTCAAGTATTACACTTTGGGTGCGCGTCCTAGGGCCACCCTTTATTCTTGTGGCTATATTTGAACTGCGATTTGACGCACCCTCCCCATTATCTTCACCTGAAAATAACAGCCAAAATTGTAAATGGTAAGTTGGCTATCTTTTTAATAAAATGATATAGTGACCAATGTGCACTATGCATATAAATCTTCCAGCAACTTGAAACATATCCAATATTCTCAAAAGTTAACACAATATTTTCTAATGCAACTTGAAACCAATATTTGTTCTTCAGCCACTTGAAAACAGTCCTATTCCAACCAATTAAATAATGGATACTTAATGGTACACTTACCGGTTTGTCCTTCAACAAGGGCCTCCTCCGATCCACAGGCCATTGCTGTTGGAGGCTCAACAGTTCGGGCATCAGCAACCATCCCAGTATAACATACCATTTCTAAACATGCATAGTGTTTGTTCCCTCTCCAGTTAAATATTGAAATAGCACTTTAGGCAACCATCCCTATCATTTATAAATATATACTTCCTGAAATATGCAGAGTAGGCTGAAGGAATTTGAAAATAGAGCCATTTGGAAATAGTACAAAAATTAACCAATCTATCAAACCTGAATAATCCTTCAGGCATTGTAAAATCAAATTAGCTACATTTACATGGTGTTAATCCAAATGTCCGTGACCTGTGCTAACTTGTTTTCTATAGATAACAGTGATTGTGCTGGAGAAGCAAAGTTTGGATGAGTTTGTGTCCAATATTAATACAGGAAAGGCAGTGATTGTGTCTCTTTCTCCCCAGTTAAGGGCTTCTATTGCAGCCCATTTTGGCATTTCTCCACTTCAGGTGACACTTTTACTCTTGCTCATTATTTCTTTTATAGTTTTTTGTAAGGTTCTCTTTTGAAATAAATTTCCAACTTCTTGTTCCCCCTGGGTAAGTGTAAAACTTTTGACATTTCAGGCTTTCAAAAAGCTGAGAAAATTGTTTAAATCCTTGGGGGTAAAGGCGGTTTTTGATACAAGTTGCAGTATGCCTTTTGTTAAAAATTTTAACTTGGGTTAGATATGATAGGATTGTGATTCCCCTTTATATTTTTATGATTATTTGAAAATTCTGAATTCTGATCAGAAGCCTAAATGTAGTTTTCAACATGAAATTATTCTTTTGTACAGTTAAAGCCTAAAAGCTTGCAGAGTCCCAAAAAGCGCAGTAACCACACACCTGTTTGAACATCTGGACCTCCTATGCCACCCACGTCAGCATACATATCAGCAGCAGGAGTTTGGTGATGAGGAGATGCATCATGATGCCTACCTGAACTAGAGCATCCACCATACTCATTCACCGGCGGCGTCTGTGATCGGCGACGAGAAGCAACCTCTTTCAAGCTTCTGACGTCCGCCTCTAGAGCCTTTATCTTGTCTTCATGCTCCCTATGCTTCTCTTCATGCTCCCTAAGCTTTGCCAACACTTTTTCATGTTCATCAACATGTACATATTCGTGTTGTTGGCCCAGCTGCAATGCATCCCTGACAATATTTTCCTGAAGCTCAGCATCTGTTGCTGTTAAAGCAACAGTTACCTACAAAAACGACAAGCACATCAAATACATATTGTGTATATAAATTTCAGCATATTATAGAAACAATGGATAACCATATTTACCCTGGCATTCTGGAATGCTTCCTTCATTTTCTTATTTCTCAATGCCACGATTGGCCAATTGAGAATTCTTGGGAAAGGATGCTCAGGAGGGGTTGCAAGTGTTTCCCCAATGGACAAGTGGTTCATTGCCCAAATAGATACAACAAAGATTAATGACCAATTATAAGGTATCAAATTTTTTTAACACAACAAAATATGATGATATAACATATGCGAAAATGGATACCTGTAGGATAGCAACACAACCACATAGATGTATCTGGTGCTCATTTGTCCCACTATCTATGGCGACAATTTTCCTCAGTTAATCGGTGTCGTACACCGCTCTTGCCCAATTGAAGCTGTTGGTTGCTTCTAGGTCATCTAGCAACCAAACATAATCGGTAAACACCAACCCCCCTGTTCTTGGAAAGTAAAACTCTCCAAAAGCAAGGAGTATGTATGTCCTCGCAAAATCCCCCTCATCCTCAACCACGGCCAACTTATTGACAATATCCTCAATGGTCACCTCACCCCGTTCAAACATTGACATCGTATAACATTGGTCATCCTCTGCCCCTACCACAGGATCACCTGTGGCTGGGAGTCCCAATGTTAAGCATACGTCAGCAGGGGTAAAAGGGACCACCGTACCCCTAACATTGAATCCTCGACCCCCCTCATTCTAACTTTTCACAAGTTCCCCCAACAACACACTTGAAATCTTCATTTCTTTGGACAATTTGCTGACCCAATGGAATGGGGTGGTCTTCAAATATGTAAGTTGATCATTGATAAGCCTTTCGTTAACATCGAACAAGCTTGTTGGAACACAAGCATGCCTCAAACGAACCTGCCAAGTATCATTAAATGTCAGTTGGATTGTAAATAAAACGCACACGGGAAAATACAAATAGTTACGAAGTTTCCTTACATTTTTATCATTTGCACCAACCATATTCCTTGCTTAGAAACCCCTTCTGTGTAAAACAACAAAGGGCTCAGTATATTTTTAAAAAAACTCAAAATGTAAAAATGAATGATAAGACTCAGAAAATTGAATGGAGAAAATTGAAATATGAAACAAAGGGGGAACAACAATGAATAACGAAACAATAACCACGATCAGAAAGAACAAAATCTGACTTAAACCTCATAAACCCTAGACCCACTAAAAACTCACTAAAATCAGTGAACAGCGAGAAAAAAATTTCTCAATTCAGAAAAAAAAAAGTAAATAAAAGCCTAAATAGGGAGCGGGTTACTTTGCTATGAGAGAAACAAATTGGCATAACCAATTTCTATTGTAGGGTTTTCTGCATAAATCATAACATTGACATAACCAATTGGCATAACCAATTTCTATTGTAAGGTTTTCTGCAGAAAGCGTGCGATCCGTATACTGCTACAGTAAATACCGTGTTTGTGTCAAATATTGTGTCGAATTAACATTTTTGTTATTATATTTTCTTTTTGGTACATAAAATACACATCACTATAAATTACAGTTAATAAAATACTTCGGGTACAACAAAAGTTTTGTCGTTAAGGACTTGGGGTACGATGCAAGTCCATCACACCTACTCTATCACTCTGACTATTCTACACTCTTGTCACGTCTTTTACTTTTCAGTCTCTCTATTTCAAGTTTTTATTTTTAATTTTAACGTTAATTTTTCTGAGGAAGAAAGAATAGGAGATACAGTACAGATAAGAATTTAGCAATTTCTCACTTCTCTCATCACAGTAAAAGAAAAACGAGAAAGAGGGAGAGGAGAAAGAACGCCCCCACCGTCTTGTGCCGCATCCTGGTGGTTTCAGAGTAGAAGCTTTGTTGGTCGTGGTTTGAGAGAAGGGCTTGTAGACAACCGCCTCCTCTCCTTGCTCCACTACGCAAACCACCACATCCCGGCTTTTTCCTTCTCCTCACTCAGCCTCTCCACGTCACCGTTGCGAACCACCATCATCCGCCACCACAGAACCTACCTCCTCTTCTCCCTCACTGTCGCATCTCACCACCCAACAACCACCATTTCTCCACCACCAACAAGTTAGATCTTAGCCACCACGTGCCTCCCTCCTTCTCCCTCGGCGCCATCGTTGTTCTCTCTGCTCTCTCGTTTTGGCATTTTTTTAAAAAAAAATTGGGCCTTTTTCTGAACCGTCTGGTTGCTCATAGAACCCGGTTTTCACCGGTTTTACCTGGTTCACCCCGGTTCTCCGGTCTTTTTGTCCGGTTTCTTGCCTGACAGTTCTAAGGGGTGAGCCGAACCGAACTAGTGCCCCGTTCCGATTTTTGTTACTTGATTATTATTATTATTATTATTATTATTATTATTATTATTATTATTATTATTATTATTATTATTATTTACAGTTATTATTATTTCCTAGAAGAATTGTAGTTGTTAATAACTTTTAAAGGATAAATTATAATGTTGATAACAACTTTTTAAAATTAAAAACCATAAAAAATTGAAACTCAATTCTAAAAGCTGAAAACCAGTTTTAGTTTTTTTAAATTTAAAAACTTAAAACTAAAAACCACCCTAACGGGCTTAAATTATTTTAATCAATTTTTTAACAATATTTTTCAATCAATTATAAAATCCATTTAATATTTTTTGATATATTGTTGGTTTTGGATAAAAAAAGAAAGCGAATTTCAATAATAAAGCCAACACATTTAGTATTGAGAGATAGGGGTGTTTGTGGATCGGTTTGGATCAATTTTGAGGCAAAAAAGTCATTAAATTCAAAGATTAAAACAATATTTGGTCATGTTTGGATTGCTTCCTTAAAAAAAACCAATTTGATTAAGTGTGGCTTGAATTGGATCAGATGGTTTGGTTTTTACGATCACATCATTACATATTTATATTAGATCAAATAACATATTACAAGCTAAATTGAACGAAATATTAAATCTTATATACACTTACTCATTTTTGGGATAAGCACATACGATTCTTATATTAAATTGGAAATAATCCAATCTGATTAAAGGTAGATTGAATTGGATTTGATGATTTAGTTTATATAACACAATAACTAAAACGTAAATATCAATAACATCATCTATAACATACTAAAAACTAAAACATTAATTATACCAAAAAAAGCATTACGAAATAACAAATACCAATTTTATGCTTGAAACATGTGAAATAGTAAAAAAATTAGATCACATTAAACTAATAAGTATTATTAAAACACAAAAAACCAACAAATAATATATTAATACACGTCTCATACTAATAATAAAATAAATAAGCAATAAAATTTATAATTGCAGTTTGCTTTGGTTTAAAAAAAAGAAACCAAAATCTGAACCGATCGATTTTCATAAAAGAGGTCCAAAAACATTCAATAAAAATAAGTTTTTTTTTAGTATTCAATTTTTTGATCGATTTGCTGTTTTTGTTTGGATTGATTTGGATGTGAACACCCTTGTTGAGAGATAGAAGAAAAGAACAATTCAAAATTTTAATGATAATGAATTTAGAAAAAATGGGAGTGGAATGTAATAGCAATATGTAAACTTATTTAATGAAGGAGATCAAATTAAAATGTAACTAAGTACATATTTTTTTGGTGTGTTTCCATTTTTTTTTTTTGGTGTGTTTAAATGAAACTAGGTAGGTAACCTTCATAATAATTGGTATTAGTATTTTGGTTGTTTTGATATATGAGAAATGCTAGCAACACGCTGTTTAACACTCACTTTCTAACACACACTCTTTTATTGGTTGAAATTCATATGGGTCCCACCAATTTTATGTGGGACCCACTTGATTTAGTGAGACTCATTTGAATTTCAACCAATAAGAAATAGTGTGTTGAAAAATGAGTGTTAGAGAGTCTGTTGCTAGCACTCCTCTTTAATATATTCTAATGTTTACAAGATTAAATAACGATATTAATTACTTTAATTAGGATTAAGAGGATGCAAAAAGTCAATTAATAAGATTAATAAAGTATATGCTAGAGTTATAGTAAAATTTAGGAGTCCTTTTTCTTGGAAGAAGTCCTTAAATCCTAATTTTTTGAAGAGAAAATATTATTAATAAATTTTTTGGGGGGTGTCCTTATCAAAAACATTTTTTTTGGGGGTCTATATTTTTTGGGGCCTATATAAATTACTTTAATTAGGATTAAGAGGATGCAAAAAGTCAATTAATAAGATTAATAAAGTATATGCTAGAGTTATAGTAAAATTTAGGAGTCCTTTTTCTTGGAAGAAGTCCTTAAATCCTAATTTTTTGAAGAGAAAATATTATTAATAAATTTTTTGGGGGGTCTATCAAAAACATTTTTTTTTGGGGGGTCTATAATTTTTGGGGCCTAAAGTGGGTTCTTGACTGATTTAGGCTAGGGATGATCTTGATGGTTCGAAAGATAAACAATGGCCCATGATTTTGGGGCCTCTCCCACTTAATTTTACCACCTCTCCATCTCCCTAAAAAGTCTAAAATACCCCTTCTTAACCTTCACTTTGCCTCCCCCCTTTTTTTTTGCTAGATTTAAATTTCCCGGATTCTAAATTCCGGAATGTCCGGCAATAAGAATCCGGGAGTGTTTTGAACAACTTAATGTTGTTCCGCCTCCCCTTTTTTTGGCTAGATTTGAATTTTCCGGATTCTAAATTTCGGAATGTCCCAACAATAAAAATCCGGTAGTGTTTTGAACAACTTAACATTGTTCCGCCTCCCTTTTATGCTAGATTTGAATTTTCCAGATTCTAAATTCCGGAATCCTGGCAATAAGAATCCGAGAGTGTTTTGAAAATTTATGACTACCGGATTCTTGTTGACGAACGTTCCTGTCAACAAGTTTCCGGAAAACTTGAAATTGCAAAAAAAAAAAAGGTGCAAACACCACGTGGGAAGGGCAAAATTGTCTTTTTTAAAAATAAGGAGGTGTTAAAATTAAGTGGAAAAGGCCCCAAAATCATGTCCCATGAACAAATCCTTGCCTTGAAGCTCGGCTTCAATGTTACCAAGCTTGTGTGTGACAAACCTACAAATCCCCATTTTCAAGCTTATGATGAGGCTAACCTCAGCGAGATTATTTTTGGATCTATAGAACTCTCTTGTTTGCTATGTGGTATGAAGTCATTTTTTATGTGATTTTGGTGATGCTTCTACCCACTCCTCCTCACTTCATTCTAAATTGAATCAATTTGTGCATTTAACTTGGTCGTTTAGTTTTTACTAGGAGATGATGTCCATCACTTCAAGATTAGCCATTTTTGGAGAAAATTCCCATTACTCAAGATTAGCCTGATTTCTATTAATAAAATCGGTGATTTACATCTACCTATTGTTTTTTATCCTTTCAAAATCTACCTATTGCTCCGAAATGAATCCTTTATCTTTTTTGGGCTTAGTATTGGCAAGCTATTTGTTATATGAGGGTTGCTTTTTTCACCCCAGTTTTTTAAATACACCCCCTCAACTCCAACAATTTTCCCAAAATACCCCTATACGAAAGTTTACATTCAAAACATTCGTTTTTTTTTTAATTTTCAAATGTCTTTTGGAACATAACTTTCAGAATATTTATACATTCCACAAGTTTGATTATGTAATGCATAATAGCATATGTTTCAGAAATGAAGTTTCAGAAGACATTTGAATTTGTTTACCTTCCAAAACTTAATTTCCGGAACATATGTTAAATACATTCTAGAATGAAACTTTCGGAATGTATTTTTGTTTTAGAAGTTTATTTTTTAAAGTTTATTTTTTTGCTTTTTAATCTTTTCACGTTCGCTTGAAGTATGATAAAATAGGTGCATTGAAAAAATTAACACGCGATCAAGTAGTGTATCAGTACAATAAATTAATATGCAATCAAGTAATGTGATAAAACAGGTACATTAGAAAAATAGTGTATCTGATGTGTGTTAAAGGGACGAGGAAAGGGAAGAATCACTTTGATTAGAGGTCAAAGCCACCTCTTAAGAAGGAAATTAGAGAGGAAATTGAGAATACTCTCTATATGGAATTTCATAGCCTTACATACTATATAAGCACTCACTACTGACAAGATTAGGAATCATCCTCGCGACACCACTATAATGCAATCATTCACAACAGCCAATTCATAACTTATTTATTCTATAACACTGCTAACTCCCTATTTCTAAATATAACATGCCCACCTCTTGTGCCTTCAGTAGATTCTTGCGGAGAAGCAAGATAATTTCATCCAGAGTCAAAAGAGTCTCTTCACAGGTTGCCAGTGAAGAATAACCAGCAGCATATGCAGGAACTGATGGAGGAGGTTTGCCATAAATCACTTGAAATGGGGAGAGACCTGAACTGGAGTGCACTGAGGTATTATAGTGGAATTCAGCCCATGGAAGGAATTTGTACCATAAGGCAGGTTTGTGATGAACAAACACACACAAATATTTCTTGATTGTACAATTCATTACCTCAGTTTGACTGTATGTTTGAGGGTGATACGTCGAGCTCATTCGGAGGAGAGTGCCACTGAAGTTGAATTGATTGGACCAAAATTGTCCCACAAATATCATATCACGATCCGAGATGACGCTCTTAGGTAGTTTATGATAAGTTGTGGAGGAATGAAAAGTTTTCAGATGAAGGAGTGTAACTTGTGGTTCATGGGCCAGGGCCGAGAACACCCACTAGGCCTAGTAGCCAGAATACGGCCCATGATTTTCACCCCTCCCCATTTTAATTTTCCCACCTCCCCTCACTCAATAATACCAAAACTACCCCCCCATCTATTTCTTCTTCTTCTTCTTCCTTCTTCCTGCTTCCTTCTTCCTTCCTATCTTCTTCTCCTTCTTCCTTCTTCCTTCTTCTCACTAAGAAAAAGAAGCAACAGAATGAAAGAAAGAGGGAAGTGATGTACCCAAAGAAAAAAAGAGGGAAGTGGGAAGGAAAAAGGGAGCATTCGAAATTCGGAAAAGATTATAGAAATTCCGAATTTCAAAGAATCATGGGAATAATTCCATAAATCACATTACAAAAACATCAAATTAATTAACGTGGATGCATTGCTGAGATGGATGAAAGAAGAAGACTTGTCAAGGTCCCCACCGAAAGTGGACCCGTTGGTCTGCAATTCCTCCAACTCCTTCGCCGTGCTGCTCCCGGAATCAAGTTTCCGTTTAAATATAAAAAAAACAACTTCCGGATTCTTGTTTTCAGAAGGTACCGACAATAAGAATCCGGAAGTGTTTTTGAACAATGTTGTTTCACCTCCTTTTTTGCTAGATTTGAAAAATTAACACTTCCGAATTCATGTTTCCGGAATGTCTCGGCAATAAGAATTCGGAAGTTGTTTTTTTTATATTCATCTGGAAACTTAATTCTGGGAGCTTCCGGAAACATGAATCCGGAAGTCTTGATTTTTCAATCGCTGCACTCATAGAAGCAGGGAAACAGTGGGAGGAAAAAGGGAAACGCTTCTGCCAAAATCATGGGCCCAAGCTAAAGTTATGGTGATTCACTAACTGGATGCAATTAATTTACGCAAGATAGATCACTATGATTTTTTTTATAGAAAAGGTATGGAGGAGAGCGTATTTTAGAGAAAGAGGATGAGAAAAAAAAGCAGCAACATTTCGTGGACTTTATTTTTGAGCTCTAAAGAAAGATGAACAAGGTTGTTTTTTCAGTTCTAAAAAAAATCGCTGCGTTTCGTGGATTGAGAGAGAGAATTGAGGAAGAAGAAGATAGGAAAAATAGGGGTAAAATGGGAATTTTCGAGAGAGGGGAGGTGAGAAAATTAAGTGTAGGAGGTGCCAAAATCATGGGCCCTAGAATACAAGTCCAGTACAACATGGCATGTAGACAGGAAAACATATCTACATAAAGAGGGGCTTTGATTTCTGCGCCTCCCCTCATTATTTTTCCCACCTCCCATATTTTTAAATTTCCAATTTTACCCTTGCCCTGAAATACAAATATTGTGCTACTGCTTCACGATCCTCACGTCCCTCACATCTCTCCCTCTCAAAACTCACCTCTCCTCCATCTCTCCCCCCTCTGTAGATCTGTCCCACTTTTGAAGGCGTTTTATCTCCTTCTTAACTTGATTGAAGACGTTTTATCCCCAAGTTGAGGTGCATTTGCTTCTTTTTTTTTTCTTCTAAGATCTCTGGTTTTCCAGATTCTTATTTCCGGAATATTCTGGATATAAGAATCCGGTAGTTCAATTATTCTCGGTAATTAGAATCCAGAGTTTACCGAATTTTAGAATCCAGATTTTATGTATGGCTGAATTTTTGCATGTCTTTTCCTGTGCAGTTTCAATGGATTTTCCACCACCGACACAGACAACCAAGACTTATGTTCTTGCTGTTGTGTATTCCGGTGGTCGGATTAAAAGAGGTGACAACGACGTCACATTTGAGTGCAAAAGTCTAAAATCTTTTAGGATAAACAGAGGCATCACCCTTAATGCCTTAAAGAAAAATGTTAGCGACATAGTGGTTCGACCAGGAGACGACCGTAGGGTGTGTGATATCCATTATCGATACCCTATTTCTTGGGAACACGGGCGTGCTAAATATAATGTTCTGAAAGTTAAAGATAACGGTGACGTGGAGACGATGTTCAACGTCTTTTCACAGTATGCTAGCCTCGGGCCGATCGAGTTATAGCAGATCTACGGAGAAGCATTGACCAGATACTCTCCGCCTGCAGGAAACGAAGATCTATGGACGAAATAATCGCCATGTGCATTGATCCAGAAACGTCAAGCGTCACCAGTTTGACACAGCCGTGATGTATTTTATTGTTGTTGTTGTTGTTGTTGTTGTTGTTGTTGTTGTTGTTGTTGTTGTTGTTGTTGTATTTTGCGTTGTCATTACATTCAGCCAAACATTTAAGTTGTTGTATTTTGCGTTGTTATTTCGCCATGTTTTTCAGTTATTGTATTTTGCGTTATTATTGAATGTCACCTTGTTTTTTTAGTTGTCGTATTTTGCGTTGTCATTGAATTTATCTTGTGCTTTGTTACGAATAGCATAAAATTTGTCAACAAATAAAATACATATATCGCAAAATACAAATACAAACATATATGTCTGATCAAAATACATATAAAAACACTAAAAGAGCGCTACTATTCGCGCCTACGCCTGACCCGTCGCGGTGCATATGTCTGAAGGCCAGGGGGGCTGCTAATCTCTGGAGCTCTAGCATCAGCTCCCAACCATCGGTGTCGGGCTGGATGTGCAGGCGTCTGTCCATCACTGCCTGTGCAATCGCATCCACCCTAACCCATCTAGCACTCTACGACAACAAAAAAATATATTATTTTCTAATTGACAACTGTTTAAGATATAAATAAATAAGACTTATAACTATAACATACATCTGGTAGTGGTGGTGGTGATGGTGAAGGTGATGGTGGTGGTGATCCTGGAACTGGTATATGATCAGGATAAATGTATGGATGTGAGATACGTAGGAACCAGTCCATGTATCCAGGCTCCACCCGAGGACCAAGCGCAATGACGTGCTGATCAAAATGAAGCCACCTCTCGTCCATCTCCTCTGGACTGACCGACTGCCATCTAATGTCCCGGGGATCGTCGAGTATACGTTGCACATGTCCAAACTGGCGCAATACCCTGTCTGGCAGGTATGGATTCATCAGAGGCCCGAACCAGATGAAGCCTCTGAATAAAGATATAGGGTAGAACTCCCGTGCATGCCTGTGACCTACATACGGGTCCCAGGTAACATTGCCTACAGTCAGCCTTTCTAGGGCCCGCCTGTATGGCCTCACCAGTCCTGCATCCCTGACCACTTCCCAACGAGAGGCACGGGGTAGTACCTCCTGGTACAAAGGATCGACATGTCTGGATCCGAAGTTCTCTGTCTGGAAGTGCTCATAAATCAAGGCATGCATGAAAATTAAAAATTCAGATACTTTTAAATTGGCGCTTTACAAGTATAAGAAAAATTATTTAATACAACAATATTCGTACCTGTAATAGGGTCGCAAAACTTGCCACCTGCTTCGTCTTAAACCTGCTCGCATCCTTCAGCTGGTCGTACAAATGTGTAAGGGCCATGGCACCCCATGCATAGGTATGTGCACGACTTAAGTCCCTAAACATGTGCAGATATCCTATACGCGTCAAGTACCCATTCTTCTCGACGAACAGAGTGGTGCCAACAAGGTGCAATAGGTAAGCCATAGCTGCCATGTCCCACTCTCCATCTCTACAGCACATCGTATATACCACGCTGTGCAGCCACTCCAATCGAACATAAATACCTCTGTTCCTCTCAATCTCAGCATCCGCATCAGGTCTAGGGACCCCCAACAACTCTGCCAGCAAAGCAGCAGCTATCTGCCTATCCAGCTGTGCCATGGTGTAGAACATCTCCATCACTGGAATATGGAGCAGCTGTGAGACGTCATCCAGAGTGACCGTCATCTCACCGATCGGCAGGTGAAAGCTGGAAGTGTCTGAATGCCATCGGTCCATGAAAGCACCGATCAGTCCCTTGTCGATCACCTTGTAGCAAAGCCACCTGAGTGGATCAAGCTTCGACTCCCTCACAAGAGCAACAATCTCGTTATGAGGGCCAAAAGCAGATACACTAGTGTCGTGACTGATGACCCTCACCTCTCCCCGCAACTGACATCAAAATAGTACAAGTCAATTACATTTATAAATAAATCAAAATAATGTTTAAAAAAATAGTGTTACTTACGTCGGGCTCAACCCTTCAACCGTGCGGCCACATGTTCTCGTCCATAACTGATGAAACTGATCTGTCGTATGGGCCGCCAGGGAATGACTCCGGGTCCTGATCTGTGCCCCTACTGTGCGTGATCTTCATGGGCAGCCTCATGAATCGCGGCCCCTTGATCCTGATGTACCGACTCTACTACCGGCTCCACTACGAGCTCCTATACCGGCCCCTGATGTGTGTGCTACTGCTGAGCGGCCTGGACATCACCTACAGCCTTAGGCACACCATGCTGAAGTTAGCGCTGCTCGTCCTGCTCCTTGCGTGCCGACATAGTAGGTCTTCTCCGGTCTTCAACACTAGCTGATATCCGACCACCCCTAGCGGGTGCACACCCCTAGCGACTGCACCCCTCGTACGTGACATAATTCTGTAAAATAAATTCATAAAATTAATCTTAATATGATTATTATTATATTATTTATAAATAAAATATAAATAAAAAATAAATAAATTAAATGTTGAAGTTTAACAAACTACTGGATTCTTGAATCCGGATCAATCCGGAAACAAGAATCCAGATGAACAAAATGCATTAATTCAGTTTTGAACTACCAGATTCTTGAATCCGGATAAATCCGAAAACAAGAATCCGGAGAAACTAAATGAATTAAATCTAAATCAAACGTCCAGATTCTTGAATCCGGATTTATCCATATTCAAGAATCAGGAAGTTTGATTCAAATTTAATTCATCTTGTCCATCCGGATTCTTGTTTCCGGATTGATCCGGATTCAAGAATCTGGTATACCAGAGAACGCAGAAAAAAAAAATAAGAAAAAGGGAGGAAGATTACCTTGAAGACGAAGTGGACGTTCCAGAGAAGGAGGGTGATCGACGTTCCAGAGAGGGAGAGAGTCGTTCGAGAGAGGGAGGTGAGGCAGTGAGATGTTGTAGAGAGGGAGAGAGACGAAGTGAGAAGGAGGTGACTGAGAAGGAGGGGAGGGGTTAAGGGATTTCAGAGGGATATTTTAGTCTTTTCATTGCCTGGGGAAGGTGGTAAAATTAAAGAGGGGATGTGGCAAAATCATGGGCCCATAAAGAGACCTCGAGCTGTTAAAGAGGTATACACACTCATTATGAGTTGCATTTTTTACTCTTACTCTGAAACTTACATGATTGAGTCTTTACTGTGAAATCCTATTCTCCACTCACTATTCGTCATCCATTCATGAGATTCCACTTCAGAAGGTTCACATCTACAACAATTTGATTTCCGTTCCATTTCCACTATAAGAAAATACAAGATCCTAACCATACATGTTTGATCTCGTTGCTCCTGTTTTCGCACTCAATATACAACACTCATGCTTGGCATGAGTCTTAACACTTAGCTTTGCATATGGTCTATGATGGACAAATAGGTTTACACCTAGGATTTAATAATTTAAAATTCGACGGATTGGATCAAGTTCCTACTACCGATGATGGTTACTGTGAAAATATTTTCAGTCTCATCCCTAACCTCCTCCCCATGACTTTCCCTCTCCCCTAATCCTAAACCTTCTCCCTTGTATTCATTGTGGTTGTGATTAAAACCCGTTATGGAAGAAAAAAAATTAAGGGTTTGTAGCCCTAGAGTTCCCCTGAAAGTTAATAGGGGGTTTTGCAATCTACATATCCAACCATATAGTCCCTTGAAAATCAACATCCTTTGCCACGCTACCATTTTCTCCTATGTCATCTGGCACCACGACTCCTTTGAGAAACCCTCCGACGACACCGTGATACTGATGGAATACAGGGACTTTGATACCCTCAAAACCATCCTCAAATACTGTGTTAAATTTTCTGTGAATGATTGTTGTTTCGCTCTCAAATAAATTATTACTATTACATATAACAGTGAATCCAGTTTTCCATGAGCGTACGAAACACATCGAAATGGATTTTCACCTTGTTCGCAACAAAGTTTCTGCTAGGATCTTGCATCTCCTCTCCATTTCCACTTCAAATTAGATTGCAAACATACTCACCACGCCTTTTCATTCTGGTTCGTTTCTCAAGCTTCATTGCAAGCTAGGATTGTTAGACACTCACTCATAACTTGACAGGGGTGTTAATTGTAATAGTAATCATTTATTATAGTCAATTATTGAACCCGATTAATTACCCAATTAGAATTATATTGAGAGTTAGTTTTTGTAGAGTTAGTTAGCCATCTTTGTATAGATGTTAGAAATACTTGTAGTTAGCTAACTTAAAAGCCATTTGGGTGATGTCTTCATTCAATACAGAAATTCTTCGTCAATTCTCTTAGGGCTCTCTCTGAACTTTCTCATTTCTCTTTCTGGTCTTCATTTTCTTTAGAATTTAATATGGTGTCTTCAGGCGATGTCCCGACGCCCATCCAAAAATGAAATTGCACTAGTACACGAAATGGAAAACAATTGGGTCTTTTACACCGGTTTTGAATATAACCGGTGTCAAATGTGACGCATTGACAATTTTGAAATTAACGCGCCACGTTTCGCACTGGTTATATAAAAACCTGGTGTAAAAAGCTTGTTTTAAAAAAAATGGAGACATGCATTTTACACCGGTGTTCCATTAACCGGTGTCACACGTGACGCGGTGGTAATTTTGAAATTAAATTAAAACGTCACCTTTTACACACACCTTTAACACCGGTTTCCCAAATAACCGGCGTGAAATGGTAATTATCCAGATTTAAATAAGCGAGTCCATACAGAACTCATTCACTCTGTTCTTAGCAAACCTTCTCTCTCTCGTTCTCGTTCTCTCTCTCTCTCTTGACGAACCACCACCATTGAAACTTCCTCCGGCTACAACGTTCTCCATCACAGGTAAAGCTCTCTCTCTCTTTCTCGTTGTAAACAAGTTGTTCATGCTTTGTCTCATCATTACTCTCTTTCTCTCTCTATCTCTCGTTCCAGTGTTCCCGTCGCCGCCACGCGGTAACAATCGCCACTCCATCGCCGTTCTTTGAGTCGTAACCCATTACCATCACTATCAAAGCTCGTTCATACTTAAGGTAAGATTCTAAAACTGCTCATTCACGCCATCGTCGTTCTCAAAGGAACGAACTTGTTCGAGTTCATAGGACTTTTCGTGTTTATTTTTGTTCTGGGAATTTGTTCTTTCAGTGTGTGTTGTCTCGTCGTTCTGTGATTATAATTTTCAGTTTGGTAGTGTTATATTTTTATTTCTTTGCTTCTGTTTTGATTATATTTTCTTTATAATTTGACACACTTTAGTTATATTGTGGAGGATTATTGATGGTCAAAAATATTGTTCTTGTTGTTATGCATTGTTTGTTGTTATGTATTTTTAATTTGTTGCCACTATTGTGCTTGTTGTCATTCATTTTAAACTTGATTGGTTTCTTATGATTTATAACTATTGACAATAGGCGATGAATGAAGAGGGTAATCAAGGTCGTGGGGGGCGACATACTCGCATGACATCGAGGAGGCCACTGGGTGCCCCCTATTAGGAGGCCATTGGTGACCACAAGGGAGTATCACACAATGTTTCAGCATCGCGATGAGGATTGTATGTGAATGGTTCCGAGGAGACCACCCTCTCCCAGAAGACACGTAGCTGCCAAGGAGGTTTGTAAAGAGACGGACGTCGTTCAGAGCAGTGACCCCGAGATCTCAAAGTATACTCTTTCGACACCGGAGTACTCTCCCTCTACACCAGAGTACTCTCCCTCAAATCCTTCAGACGTATCTACAACCCGATTTTGTCCTAGGGAGCCATATCCAGCAACCACTCCTCGAATTGATTAATATAAGTGCATTGAAGAGATATGTACTATCATCGTCACTTCCTGCATTATATGAAGAAGAATAGACTTCAGGATTCTATAATACAGAAAGTGAAGGGGTGAAGTTTTAGAAGAAAAAATACGTGAGGAAGGAGCTGTTGAAGTTTGTCACCAAGATGATGGTGAAATCATGAGTTCTTCTCTGGATTTTATGATGGTGTCACCATCATACTATGATGGTGACACCATCATAGAATCCAGAGAAGAACTCATGATTTTACCATCATAATCTTGGTGACAAACTTCATCAGCTTCCTCCTTGCTATATCTTTTCTTCTAATACTTCAACCCTTCACTTTCTGCATTATGTGAAGAAGAATCTTGAAGCCTATTTATCTTGGGGGAGAAGCGGCAACAATAATCATAGAAGACATAATGAAGAAAAAGATATGACATGAGGACGAAGCTGAAGTTGTGTCGTCATTGCTTGTTATCTGTAAAAAAAAATGAATTTTGAATTATATAATTTTTCAGTTTTTAAAAAATTAATGTGTACTGTTTGTCATTGCTTTTTTATGTGTAAAAATTGAATAGCTTAAATGGTTTGAATTTTGGGCACATTTGGTGCCAATTCTGCTGCCAATTCTTGGCAGATTTGGTACCTTTTTATTATCGATCATCTAGAGTGCATCTGGACAGGAATGGACATTTAGTGCATGTTTATTCTTTGTCAATTCTCTTAAGGCTCTCTCTGAACTTTCTCATTTCTCTCTCTGGTCTTCGTTTTCTTTAGATGGTATCTTCAGGCGATGTCTCGACGCCCATCCAAAAATGAAGTTGGTCTTAGAGTTCACTACTAACCACCAAAAGCCATATTTCAAAGATTTTCAATTGAGGCCACCTAGCAAATTGCTAGAACATATTTAGTGACCCAACTAACTTGTAGTAGCATGATAATTTCATTGATTCATGGTAGACCATATGTGGCATTGGTCAACGTAAGAATTTGCCCAGTTCCATATTATTCTTTTCGAATCATGGGTTTTGTTAATTTTTGGACCAAATTTCCCACAAAACAATATAATCACTATCAACTACTCCTTTTGGTCTGAAATATAAGCAAAAAAGTCTCTAAAATATAAGCAAAAAATTTATGTATTTAGTCCAAAATTTCCCACAAAACAACATAATCACTATCAACTAATTCCTTTGGTCTGAAATATAAGTAAAAAGGTCTCTAAAATATAAAAAAAAAAATTTATGCATTTGGTCCAAGTTTTAAACTAAATACATAGATTTTTTACTTATATTTTAGATTTTTTTATTTTTGTTTATATTGGAGGAAGTATATATGACCGTTTTATTAAGAAAATATGGTTCGCTTTTGCACAACAATAGATGGGGAAACAAAGAAGCACATTACACAGTATGGTTGACTCAAAAGAGTACGGTTGACTCAAAAGAATTAAATTCAAAATAGCAAGAACGTCATTGTTATTATTTCACATGGCCCCTGTCTTCCTGTGTATAGTTATCCCAACTTCCTGAGGATGTGTACAATGCAATTGCAAACACCAACTAAACCATATAGTTATAGTTGTAATGTTATGTTATAATGTTATAAAGCAAATTCTGACACCGATCCCACTAGTGTTTAGTGAGGCTGCTTGACAAAATTGGATAGTGACATCATGTGACCAACCTTTGACCTACCACAACCACCTTCTTTTGTTCTTCAATTGATAACTATCGTTATGCTTTTTTAATTTTTAATTACTTTTGTTGCTTTTTTATTTCGTTTACATTTATATTTTTGTGGAGAGAAGCGGGAGATGCTTTCACGTGGAGGTCTAATTCTTTGTTGTCTATAAATATTATGTTTTGTTTTTTATAAGCAAGTCCTGATACAATGTTAAATGGGCTTGAGTCTTACTCCAAAAAAATAGTTTGTAGGAAGAAGGGTCCAACCAGATATATATATTGTATAGTCCAAGAAACCTAACAATATGAGACTCAAATACAACTTTAATACTCCTTTCGTTTTCGTTTATAAGTAAATATTACATTTTACATTTATTGAAAAATGTATGTATCTTGGACCAGATACATACATTTTTCAATGAATATAAAAAATAATTTTTGCTTATAAACAAAAAACAGAGGGAGTATGTTCAACATCGCACGGCACGTTAATTAACTAGTTTGTTTGTTTTTGGTTTACATTTACTAACTTGTCTTGAGTTGTCTCCTTTTAGGTGCCGGTCTTGTGAGATGTAGTATGTTACAAGAATATTTTGCTAACTACCACTAATAAAAAGAGGGAAACAAAATTGATTGATTAGTTCAATCTTGATTGATTAGGTGCCAACGCTTTTTCTTCCGTTTTTTGTCATTTTCTCAAGCTACGGTCACACTATATTGGATGATTGGATCATTGACCCACAAGGGACACTACTAGGGTTTGTCGTTATTCTCACACTAAAACTTTGTCAAATATATGTAGAGTAAAGAAATATATAAAACTCCCATTATGATGACTCAAAGTATACGCGTGACACTACTTATAAAAAGACATAAAAAATAGTAACTAGTTCAAAGCGGAGTATTAAATTATAGAAAGTTGATCAAGGGACATCGCTTGGGAGTGTTGCGGAAAGTGGTAGCAAATTCGTTAGCAGCATGTATGGAAGAATATTTGTTGAAAGAGATCAATTCTTTAAATCGATTTCAATATATACCTTGAGAAATTAGTTCTTAGCTTCCAACTGGGAGATACTCTAAATTTAAAAAAAAAACGCAATGAAATCCTTAGAGCTATTCATACTATATTGTTGCAATTCGGAGAGGTTTATGTGGTTTTTTTACGATGGTTTATGTGGTTAATAATAGAAAATAACATTCCTGTCCAAAAAAAGAGAATGTAATATTAAAATTGTCTTATTATTAAATATATTTAAATTAAAACTTAAATAATTGTGAGCTTTAATTTTTAAGACCTAATTAAAGACCAAATAAATATACTTTTTTAATAATTGCTAGGCTAAATTATTACCAATTGGGCTTTTAACCCTTCCCAAAAAACCTAATTATCAATTACAATTAGCTTTCTGTAATGATCAAATTCACATTTATTTTGACGAAAAATTCGCATATTAAACACTGCTAAGTATTTTTTTGACTGAATTGATAATTATTTATTTAAAAATAATAGTAAAAATAATTTTCCCTGCCAAACTGTACATACATTAATTAAGATAAATTAAATATGGACTTGCCGACTCTTTTAATTTTCCAACAGACAGCCCAACGCCCATTATGCTACTATTTTCTTATACTTGAATCAAATTAATTATGTCTGCATGCTTTGAAAAGACACATTTCTGTTGTATAGTTATAGTATCATTTTTTTATCCTTATATATCATTTTTTTCGCTGAAGTGTTACCGAATAAGAATAATTTTTCTCACACCCCTAAATGAGTGTGAGAGATGTAGAAAAGAGAAAAATAAAAAGTGGAAGGAAAGGAAAAAAAAAAAAAAAGAGAGAAAATAAGAGAAGTGAGGAGTGATGTGATGAGAAAGACAAACAATGCAAATATATAGAAGAAAAATAGATATGTTAAAAAACATGTAAGAGAAATGAATGTGAAAAAAAAAGGATTTTTTATGTACAAAAGTGCATTTATCTATATTGAAGTTTTTTTTTTTCTACGTTTAATCCAGACAAGCATAACTTAGTTAGTTGTGTTAAAAACAAATTGGTGATTGGAGCTTTTTCTTTTTTTTTCTTTCTTTTTTTTTTGGTATTAAGGAGCTTTTTCAGTACACCAAACAAAATTGCATTAAAGCAATTGAGTCACAAAAACACGTCGGTAAGAGCAGTTTTATAATAACAATTTTTCTAACATGCGCAACGGTTACATGTTAGAAAAACTGTTATAATAAATCTAAAATAAAATAAATATCACATTGAAATTATATAAGAATTAGTCTAGAGAGTACAACCTAGTGGTAAAATATACGTAAGAGTTGTATGAACACTTGGAGCAGGATTCAAACCCATACCGCTCCACTTTCTCTCCTCTCTAACTTTCTCTTCCCGCTAACTATCTGTACTAAAAAAAAATTATATATAAGAATTAAAACCCGAATCAAGGCCAAAAATCAAGGGTTTCTTTCGATTATAGATTTATTTAATATTTGCGTACAATTGCAATTGCGTTACAGAAATGTTTTGTTGACAACAAAATTCGACAACTGTACGGACGACATCATATGTCATGTCCGTACTGTACGGATATACGTACAAATTTTTTTTTTCAATAAAAACTCACCACATGAGGTGGCTATATTTTTTTGGTTGAAATGTACGGACATACGGTGTTAAAAGTGGGTATCGCCCTTTGTAATCAATTTAGCACGACCCATTACTTTATAGCAACACATGATAGGAGAGAGATGTTGATTAGCTCATGGGAGGCAACAATTAAAGCCTAGCTATTATCAGCGTCGTCTTTTTTGTTAGGGCGAGTGGTGCAAAAGGAAATTTAAAGGGAGCTTGTATGCTATAAAAATGATTTGGTTCTTTTTTTTTTTCAGCTAGTAGAAATGGTAAATAACAAATACACACACGTCCAAACTACAACACCCGGGTTCGAACACCGGTCCCGACGTCTCCGTGTCGCTGAAATTGCCAAAACCACCAGTAGTGGGGGACGATTTGGCTCCTTTAAAATAAATAAAGTGTAAAGTGAGTAATCTTAGCTATTAATGAGAAAACCAAGGGCTAGTTTGTTATGCATGTATATGTAATATCAACATTTGATTTTCTCATTAACGGTTGAGATTACTTATTTTACACTCTAAAGTGAATTGCTCACTTTAGAATAGCTAAATCTATTAAAATGAATATAAGTGACCAGTGATGGCATATGTCGCACAAACACCCCACATGTATAACTGATAAAGCCTAGTATATGTAACTTTATAATAATGAAAATGAAAAATCCATCAATCGGTCAAACATTTATTAAGACTAATTAACTGTAGGCAAAATTACTCTATAGGTCCCTTAACTTATTTTTTGGTAACGAATCAGTCTTTTATCTTTTTTTTCGAATAGGTCCTTTATGTTTTAAAATGTTTTTGAATCAGTCATTTATCTTTCTTTTTTTCCGAATAGCTCCTTTAAGTTTGAAAAACATACTAAAAGCAGTCCTACGTGTCTATTTATTGAATGACCTTTTTGAAATATACTAAAAACTTGAAAGACTTATTCGGAAAAAAAAGATAGAGGACCTATTCAGAAAAAAAATAGAAAATTAGAGACAAAACGTGTTTGTTTAAAATTTAGAAAATGTTTTCTTTGAAAACTAGTACAATACTTGTGCGTTCGCACAGGGTGCGTGTTGTTTGTTACGCTTAATATTTTAAGACGGTGATTATTTATAGCAAATGATTTTTTTAATTCAATGTATTAAAAATTAACTAATTTTATAGTGAAAGTGAAAGAAATATTAAATGTATATCAAATATTACTATTTATGTAATATTACTATTTATGTAATTGTGTGACTTGTGTACAATATATGGCTAAAATGAAACAAACCTGGTTAGGGTTTTCTTGATTATATAGATAGATAGATAGATAATTATTTATAAATAACTTAAATATTTATAAAATTGATATATGTCAAAGACGATAAAATTATACCGATAACATGTAATATTCCCCCCGTCAAGACTTAAAAGTAAAATAATCGTTTAAAAATAATAAAAACATTTATAAA
The DNA here is from genome assembly GCA_037113605.1 of Calophaca sinica. Taxonomy (NCBI): domain Eukaryota; kingdom Viridiplantae; phylum Streptophyta; class Magnoliopsida; order Fabales; family Fabaceae; genus Calophaca; species Calophaca sinica. Next base: position 105,527,692 of record CM073735.1, on the reverse strand, counting down.
TATTGATATGTGTTTAAAGATAACGAAATTAGAGCGACAACATGTTATTTTCTCCCGTCGGGGTTTAAAAGCAAAATAATCATTTATAAAATATAATAGCATTCATAAAAACGAAATATAAAAAGTAATTATACTGACAACATACAATGTTTTCTGTCTAGAATCAAAAGCAAAATAATAGATGATAGTATGTAATGTTTTCTCCCGTTAAGAATCAAAAGTAAAATAATTATCTATAAATTATATATAATAAAGATATTTATAATCAAATATATAAATAATAAAATATATAATAAAACTCTGCTGGGACTCAAAAGTTAGATAATCATTTATAAATAAATTAAACATTTATAAAATTGACCTGTGTCAAAGACGATAAAATTATACCGACAACATGTAATGTTTCCCCCGTCGAGACTTAAAAGTAAAATAATCATCTAAAAATAATAAAAATATTTATAAAAATTGATATGTGCTCAAAGATAACGAAATTATAGCGACAACATGTTATTTTCTCCCGTCGGGGTTCAAAAGCAAAATAATCATTTATAAAAAATAATAGCATTCATAAAAACGAAATATAAAAAGTAATTATACTGACAACATACAATGTTTTCCGTCTAGAATCAAAAGCAAAATAATAGATGATAGTATGTAATGTTTCCTCCCATTAAGAATCAAAAGTAAAATAATCATCTATAAATTATATATAATAAAAATATTTATAATCAAATATATAAATAGTAAAATATATAATAAAACTCTGCTGGGACTCAAAAGTTAGATAATCATTTATAAATAAATTAAACATTTATAAAATTGATCTGTGTCAAAAACGATAAAATTATACCGACAACATGTAATGTTTCCCCCGTCGAGACTTAAAAGTAAAATAATCATCTAAAAATAATAAAAATATTTATAAAAATTGATATGTGCTCAAAGATAACGAAATTATAGCGACAATATGTTATTTTCTCCCGTCGGGGTTCAAAAGCAAAATAATCATTTATAAAAAATAATAGCATTCATAAAAACGAAATATAAAAAGTAATTATACTGACAACATACAATGTTTTCCGTCTAGAATCAAAAGCAAAATAATAGATAATAGTATGTAATGTTTCCTCCCGTTAGGAATCAAAAGTAAAATAATCATCTATAAATTATATATAATAAAAATATTTATAATCAAATATATAAATAGTAAAATATATAATAAAACTCTGTTGGGACTCAAAAGTTAGATAATCATTTATAAATAAATTAAACATTTATAAAATTGATCTGTGTCAAAGACGATAAAATTATACCGACAACATGTAATGTTTTCCCCGTCGAGACTTAAAAGTAAAATAATCATCTAAAAATAATAAAAATATTTATAAAAATTGATATGTGCTCAAAGATAACGAAATTATAGCTACAACATATTATTTTCTCCCGTCGGAACTCAAAAACAAAATAATCATTTATAAAAAATAATAGCATTTACAATACAGAATATAAAAAGTAATTATACTGACAACATACAATATTTTTCTAGAATCAAAAGCAAAATAATAGATGATAGTATGTAATGTTTTCATCTGTTAAGAAGCAAAAGTAAAATAATCATCTATAAATGATATATAATAAAGATATTTATAATCAAATATATAAATAGTAAAATATATAACAAAATTTTGTTATGATTCAAAAGTTAGATAATCATTTATAAATAACTTAAACATTTATAAAATTGATCTGTATCAAAGATGATAAAATTATACCGACAACATGTAATATTCCCCCGTCGAGTTTTAAAAGTAAAATAATCATTTATAAAAATAAAAATTAAATGCATTTATAAAAAAAAATAAAAAGTAATTATACTGTCATGTGATGTCTTCCGTTACGACTGAAAAGCAAAATAATCATTTATAAATAACTTAAAAAATAAAAAAAATGTTATTAAAAAATGTTAATAAAAAAAAAAGATGCACCTAAAAAAAGAGAAAAAGAGGGAAAAAAACAAGAATGAGAGAGAAGAAAGAGAAAGAGAAAGAGAAAGAGAAAGAGAAAAGAAGTGATCAAAAAAAAACAGAGAGAGAGAAGAGAAAAAAAGAATGAGAGAAGAAAGAGAAAGAGAAAGAGGAAGTAGTGTTAGAGAGAGAAGAAAAGAGGCGTGAGTTGAGAGAGAAGAAAGAGAAGAGAGAGAAAAAAAATGAAAAGTGAGAAAAAATAATTTTTTATGTGAATTAAATTTTTGTTTTGATTTAGATTGATATTTTTGTCCCTAAAAAGTATATGTGTCATTAATATAAGATGTCTAAAATTATAATTTTATTAGTAGTTTGTATTATATATATATATATATAGTAGATGATGTGCCAAATCCGCAAGTGCACGTAGTTATCGTCAAGTAATAAAATATCGATCCTACAGGGACTGCTTTACGCTAATTAAATTAATTCACGAAGAATAGAAATTATTGTTGTGACAAAAATAAATTAAGAACGAGAATAATGAAATTGATGGTTTTGATAATAATAAAAAGCTTATAAGACCGAAAGTACCACAATGATGTTTTGAAATCCTAAATGACTACTCTCTTATTAGCGAATGAATTCAATTGAAGACAAGTTATCCTAAATTAGTAAAAGTTCCCTCTCAAGATACAAAAACTGTGTTTAAACGACACAACTCCTACTCTCGTGGTAATTTAAATCGAATTAAACCCATTAAGAAATATGATAGCTTGTTTTATCCCCGAAGGACTAAAAACTACTCTCGTGATTTTAGTCCTCAGTTCCGTTCTTATAGTTCCGACAACTAGTTTCACCTCTCAGCTTATCCCTAGAAATCTAACGCATATGAACAAGTGCGCATCGAATTCATAAGAAATATTAACAACAATAAAAACAGAATCAAATTGCATTCAAAGTAATAAGAGAGTATTTCAAATAATCATTCAAGAGACATCAAAAGGCATAGACCCAAATCCTAGAACAAAGGAAACTACTCTAACATGGTTGTTACAATAGAATCCATGGAGATAGAATATCCAAACCAGAAATTCATAGAGAAGAGAGGAAGATATCGAATCCTATCCTTCACCGTGCCTCCAAAACTCCAAGTTTCGACCCTTTGCAAGTGTTTAAAGTGTTTATTTATAGTCTAGGGCAAAAAAAGGTGAAAAACAAGCCAAAAACGAGAAACAACGCAAAAAATCGCGTTCAGCAGGTCCCGCAGCACGGCCCGTGGCCTCTGGCACGGCCAGGCCGTGCTTCTCACTGTTTCTAGCAAAGTTTGCAACTAAGCACGACCGTGCTTATGCAAGGGAAGGTCGTTCTTCATCACAACTTGCCCAATTTTTGTGTTTTGGCCTCCGAGTTAGTCCCAACATCTGTCCAAGCGATTTTGCTCCGTTTTCTAAGGTGAAATACCTTCCTTTAAGTACAAAAGAACTAACACCAATTGCATTATTCAATTCAAACAAAAATGCATAAATAAATGGATTAAAAAGGCTAAAATAACTAAGATGCAATGCAAAACTAACACTAAACTACATGCTATTTCAAGCACATCAGTAGACAATGTCAAAAAGGAGTCCGGAAATGAAAACAAAATTTTGTCGTTTCCAATTGAAAACACGGTGGCATGTATGTAATTATAACAATCATTGTATTTGTTGTTAGTATAGTTAATTATTGATTAATTGTTATTTCCATTTATTATTATCTAGCTGTAATTTCCAGTTGTATCAAGCTGTAATAGTTAGCATAGTTAGAGAGTTAGTTTCTAGTTTGTTATTCGGTTACCAATTGGCTAACCTTCACTTCTTGTATATATACTGTTTCATTGCAATGAATGAATCTCAGAGTTCATTTTCAACCAATTATCATCTTAACATGGTATCAGTTGGCAAATCTTTCTCTCATTTTCCTTCTGATTCTTTACGATTGAATCGATCATCTTCGATCATGTTTCTTTCTTCTTTGCCTTCCATGGCTTCTTCTTCCGCAAGCTCTGATCATGTGGTTACCTCCACTGTTTCCAATTCTTCCGCTAATGACATTTCGAATCCATTGGTGCTCGTTACTCCTGCACTTGATGGATCGAATTATCATGGTTAGGCTTAGGCTATGATCATGGTGCTTGTGATGAAAAAACAAATACGTTTTCTTCGATGGTATCATCAATAAACCTAACGACACTGATCCTAACCTAACGACACTGATCCTCTCTATGGTGCTTGGAAACGCTACAATACGTTGATTCGTTCTTGGATCAGTCGCTCAGTTACACCTGAAATCGCAACCAGTGTTCTGTGGTTAACTCGGGCTTTAGAGGTATGGAACGCTCTTCGTGCTAGGTTTTCACAAGGGGATTATGTTCGTATTATTCAATTACATAGCGATTTGTATTCAATGAAGCAAGGAGATCTTTCAATTATTGGTTATTTTACTCAATTGAATATTCTTTGGGATGAACTCTGTAATTTTCGTCCCCTTCCTACTTGTGATGTGTCTCCTATCGGTTCTTGCAAATCGGTTAAGGATTTGCAGCAATATCGTGATGTGGATAGTGTGTTGTGTTTTCTTCAAGGTTTGAACGAAACCTATGCACCTACTAGAGCTCAGATCCTCATGCTCGATCCTCTTCCAAATTTGGACAAGGCGTTCTTCATAATTCTTCAACAGGAACGTCATCTAAGTGTTGGTGTGCTTCCTACTCCCACTGCATTTACTGCTCAAACACCTTCATCCACATCTCAAGGTCATGGAAGAGGTACCTTCAAATCCAATTCCTCTAAGCAAGGTCATGCTCGTTTGTGTACTCACTGTGGCCGCACAAACCACACCATTGATACATGCTTTGCCAAGCATGGATTTCCCCTTAGTTGGAAATCAAAGAAATCTGCTAACCTTGTTGCTACTGAGTCCCCTGAGTCGAATGACAATTCAGAAACTACTGCTGATATGCTTTCTGGTTTAAGCAAAGATCAAATTCAAGGCCTAATTGCTCTATTGCCAAATGTGAGCTCTACTGCTACTGCCACCAGTTCTTCTAATCTGGTTAGCGCACATCATATCTCCACTTAACCTCCATCATGTAATCATTCTTGGATATTGGATTCTGGTGCAACGGATCATTTTGCATGCTCCCTACATATGTTCTCTTCTTATAGAACTATTAAACCTATTCCAGTTTCTTTACCAAATGGTAGGTCAGCCACTACGTTGTATAGAGGAACCATCATATTGACTGAATTTCTGATTTTGCATGATGTTCTCTTTGTTGAACACTTCTCGGTCAATATCATATCTATCACAAAACTTACCAAAAGCCTTGATTGCCAAGCTATTTTTACTCATAACCTATGTTTTCTGCAGCAGAATTCTGGCCGGAGGATGATTGGTACTGCTAAGGAATTCAAAGGGTTATACTACTTGATATTTCCTGAGGATTGTAATTATGTTTCTCACTCTAAAGTGCATGTTGTTAATACATATTCCCATAGCATTTCTTTCAAAGATGTACGACATTGTAGGCTGGGACATCCTTCCGTTTGGTGTTACCATACCATTCAGAAATCTCATTGTAATATACCCAATTTCATGAATAAACCTTGTGATTCTTGCCATTTTTCTAAACAAAAGCATTTATTTTTTAACTCGAGTACCACCATTACTGAATCTATTTTTGATTTAGTGTATGTTGATATTTGGGGTCCATACTCCATACCATCCATTCAAGGTCACAAGTACTTGTTAACAATTGTTGATGATAAGTTAAGATATACTTGGCTTAGATTAATGAAAAATAAATCAGAAGCTAGGAAACACCTCACTGATTTTATTTCTCTAATTGAAACTCAATTTCATAAGGTCATTAAAACTATTAGAAGTGACAATGGCCCTGAATTTACTATTCCATCTTTTTACTCTTCTAAAGGGATTGTTCATCAAAAATCTTGTGTTGAGACACCTCAACAAAATTGGGTGGTTGAGAGGAAACACCAACATATTCTCAACATAGCAAGATCTTTAATGTTTCAATCTCATCTTCCACTTGCATTTTGGTTTTTTTCTGTTACGCAAGCTGTTCATATCATCAACATATTACCTTCTCAGCTTTTGAATTCAAAATCTCCTTACTCCCTTCTCCATAACATTGATCCTGATATCACCTTTCTTAGAGTATTTGGATCCTTATGCTATGCTTCTACACTTCAAGCTCATAGGACTAAATTCTAACCTAGAGCAAAGAAGTGTATTTACCTTGGTTATTCCATTGGAACCAAAGGTTATCTTCTATTTGACTTGCATATTAAGGAGCTTTTACTTTCTAGGCATGTTCTTTTTTATGAAACAATATTTCCTTTTAGTCAAAATTCTCCTCCCCCTTCTTCATCTGATTCTGTTTTTAACATTCCGCTTCCTACACATGATGAGTCCACTGACTTATCTCCTATTTCGTCTTCTCCTTCAACCAATGTGTATCCTCCCCAATGTGGTCCTTCTGCACCAGATTCTACACATGTTTCTGAACTTGTTTCTGCCACTAACTCTGCAACTGATTCTGCACATAATTCTGCAACCGATTCTGCACATAATTCAGCATAATCTACACATGATTATGTTCATGATTCTAGCATTTCTGCACCTACACTCCCTATTTCCCAAATTACCCTTCACATATTTCAAGACTATTGAGAGAGAGTGAGAGAGAGAGAATTAATGCACCTTGGTATATGGGATAATTTTGTAAAAAAACAATTAATGCACCTTGGTCTTTGAAAAGAGTCTTATATTAAGGGACACATTTTTTTTTACAAAAGGGCCTTATATTAAGGGACGGAGGGAGTATTATAAATGTCACATTTGTAAAAAAAAAACTAGTCTCAAAATAAGTGTCATGTTAGGTTTTCAATATAATATTAATTTTTTTTTTCAGTTTTACCCTCAAATTAATAATGAGTACATCACTCTTAAGTCATTATACTCTACTATGCATTTATGACAATTATTAATACTCAATGGTTAATAAAGATAATTTTGTAAAATTGTTATACTCTTTCATTCGTTTATAGTTTCTCTTTAATATGTGTGAAACTTTCTAATGTGATACTTATAATGGGATGGAGGGAGTATCAATTTTTTTTATATTAATTTTTGTAACGCAACCTTGCACGTGTTAAGGTTCATTAAATACCTAAATTTTTAATTAATATTTTACAATTAATTAATGACGATTTCTTGAAAAATATAATTGTTTCTCTCATATTTATTTTATGGATTTACTTTTCCTATAATCTCTCTTTTTCCACCAAAAAAATAATAACAACTTGTCTCTCTCTCATATTTTTTTTATTTCTATGATTCTTTTATATTTTAAAAAATAATACTGATTTAGATTAAAAATTTGAATCATATAATATCATTATCACTAGTGCGAAATACACCTAAAAAATAGACTTACAACGCCAGTTTTGGCAATAACCGGCGTAAAAAGTGATGTGATGGCATTTTTGAAATTAACACATCAGTTTTTACGCCGGTTATTTCCAAAACCGGTGTTATAAGTGTGATCCCATATTTTCACGTTGAATATAACAGAGGTTTCATGCCGGTTTTAAATAAAACCGGCGTTATAGGTGTTAGCTAAAATAAAGGTCTCAGCCTCTCAGGTCTCGTTACAACTCTCATTCTCCCTCACCCCTCGCGTCATTCCTCACCCCTCGCGCTGTCCCTCACTCGTCCTCCCTCCGTCGCGAGCTCCACCCTTCTTCACGAGCACCACTCTCCGTCACGAAGCAACTCCGTCACTCGCGAGCACCTCCCTCACTCAACCTCCCTCCATCGCGATCTACTGTTCGCGAACACCATCTTCACGAGCAAAACCATCTCTGCCACGTCCAACCACCACCGCGAGCACTGGTTGAAGAAGATCTGTGGATCTGAGGTACATTTCTAGTCACAACATTTTGTTTCTTGTTGTTTGTTCAAGCTTTTCATTTTCAGTTCATTCTTTGACCGTTTTAGAAAAAATCCGGCAGAGACAGAATAAAGATGCTGAAATCCACTTCATCCATTTCGGTGGACGAGAAAAGATCAGATCTAGAATACGAGGTTGGAGGTGTGCTTGTGTTTTGATCAAATAAATTAGGTTATGATTGGGGATGAAAAAATGGAAATGAAGTGCATATTATGTGTTTCTTTGGATAAGTTTTCCTCTAATTTATGCTCATTATAGTTCCTTCTCTTTTTATTTATTTATTTATTATTAATCTAGTTTTCTCGAAGGGAGATTAATTTGGAAAAGCTTCAAAGAATCGCTAGCACTGAGATTCCTGATGGAGGAGGTTTGCGTGCAACGACTTGGAAGGTAATAATATTAGTAGCTGATTTGGATTTTCAATATTGGTGCTACTTTGCATATTAAGGTGAGAGTATGATACCTTAGCGCTTAGAAAACTTACAATAGTGAGGAATATAATATAATACTATCTTATGTTTGTGACTTCTATTCCATTTCCATCATCTGGTAATATAAGATATTAGGCTAACAAGTAGCAACTATATAGATTTATGGCTCATTTTCTTCTATCATGAATGTAGATAGTAGAACAATTGCTTTATATATTGTGTTCTTCACACTAGTTTTGCCTTTCATTGTAAAATCTGAGGTCCTCAATTGTTATACAGGTGATAGAGGCACACCCTGACATGGCCACGGTTGGAGTTGTAACTTTATAATGCTATAAATTTAAAAAAAAAAACGAAAAATAACTTTTAACCGCAGTTTTTAGCAAAACCGCGGTTAAAAGTCACTTTTAACCCCGGTTTTGCGTAAAACTGCGGTTAAAAGTTATTTTTTCGTTTTTTTTAAATTTTTTATTCTTTTTCACGCTGGGTTTTAACGCCGGTTTTGATAAAAACCGTGATTAAAAATGACTTTTAATCGCGGTTTATAAATCGGCGTTAAATGTTCACACTTACAACGTCGAAAGAATACACGCCGGATTGAAAACCGACGTTAAAAGTCCAAGAAAATCGCGATTAAAGGTGTATTTTGTACTATGGGTTATGCAACTTCCTTTTTTTTATTTTTTGCATAGTTTTTCTCACGTTTCTATCGCTATATTTGCCAAAAGGAAACAATTTTTATTCAGAAACGACTACGTTCTTGAATTCTTCTTTTGTGAAATAAAACGCATAATAAACATTGCCTTCTACAAAATTGTTTCTGGCATTAATATAGAGGAGCACTTTTTTTTTTTTAGACTCACCCTTAATTGTCTTTTGAATCGAGTGAGCTCTCTAGATATCCCCACAGCAAAACTCTTTGGACTTGTATAGAGGCGCATATTATGCGAGTTCTACAATTGTTCTTTTTAATTCTTATGTTGACATTGATTTTTCTTTACGACAAAGTTTTTTTTTTTTTTTTTTGGGTAGGCCTCGGTGAGATTGGATCTCTCTCCATTGCAACAGAAGTTTCAATTTTGGTTAACTGATAATAACTAGTTAACTACTATTCCATTACCTATGCTCCTCACACTTAATCACTTCCTTGATTTGCCACCATGGTCCACACCCTGCTTTGAATGAAAGATTTATCCAGAAAATTATTGAAGTGCTTATTTACGGACAAAAAAAATAGAGGTCAATTACAAGACTAATAAGTAACAAAATCCCTACTTTATCGATCGCACTCCAGGATTTCCGAGTAGCCTATAGCCCTATACAAAAGCGTGTATGTAATAATGATGAATTTGGTGCATACTAAAATTAGATGGAAAAAAAATTAGGGGTCATGATATTGTAGAGTAAAAATCCTCTCTATTTCTCAAAAAAAATGAAAATCTTTATTACTATAGTTTTTGTGTGTATAAATGCACATAAATACATAATTTATATCACCATTTTAAAAATATGTGTATTTATACGTACACCCAAAACTTTAGTAATAGAAATCTCCATTTTTTTTTGAGAAATAGAGAGGATCTTTACTCGATATTCTAAAGGTATTGATTAAAAAAAATCAATATATCAATTTTTTATTAAAAATTACAGTCTTCGATATATTAAAAAGGGACTTTTTAATATATTTTTTATTTTTTAAAAAACATATTTTTATTTTTTAATTTTAAATTTAAATTTTTAGTCAAAAAATTAAATTTTCAATTTCGTTATTTTTTTTTAATTTTTCAATTTTTTAGTTTTTTTTTTTGACTGATAGGTTTTTTTAGTTAGCAAGCTAACACAATGGTTAACATTTGTCAAAATTAATAAGGCAGGACTGATAGAGGTAATTAGGAATCAAATCATCATCATGCTTAATTTCCTTCTTTCGCCAGTGAGCAATAAATTAAAGACAGGACACCATAATTGATCAAATGTGAAGTTTCTATATGTAGAAGGCATTCAATGCATATATAGTAACATTATTTGAGCTAGCTAATAACCCAAAAATAATTGAAGCCCAAATTTTCTTCTCGTATTAATCTAGTCAGATTAGTGCTGAACTATTGGTATGTTTGGTATGTAAGAAAGTGGGAGGAAAGAAAGTGAGAGGAAAGAAAATTTATTGGTTAAAGTGTAAAATTGATGATGTGTTATATTATTATTTGTCTGTCACATTTATCAATGCATCTTTTTCACACTTTACTAAAAACTTTTCTTTCCCTCTATTTTCTCTCCTCTCTGCCAAACAAACCATATAGGAAATTAGCATACCAACTTAGAAAGCAACTTTTTTAAACATGCTTGACATATTCATGAAACGGCACGTCATTTCAAAAGGAAAGTCAGCACGATCAATGATAATTCCACTGGTAAGAAAGAAAAAGACTTTTCCTACGGATCGAAGCCAGCAAGGAAAAGAAAGAAGGAAAAAAAAATGTGAAAGATATATATGTACTTTTAATAGAAAAAAGAAAGCTCTTTGAATCAAGACCCAAAAAAGATAGCTCTTTGAATAAAAATAAAATAAAAAAGAAAGCTCTCTAAAAAGCAATTAACCGCAAGAAACAATGAAATAATTAAAATGAAAGATAAATTTAACTTTGATTAGGGGAGAAAATAGGCCAGACTGTCTGACAGGGGCCTACGACTTAGCCTATATTAAGCTCAGGCCAAGACATACTTTTTTTTTAAATAGACAAGGTCAAGGCTTTTTAAAAAGCCTATTTAACTAAAAAGATAAGGTTTCGGGGCACCCAAAAAACCTTTTAGGCCTAACAGACCATCCTATTTAGGTAAATATAAATAATAATTTTATATTATTATTATTATTATATTAGATTTTGTACATTCTGTTAAATCATATACTTGCTGACTTTTACTTGCTGACTTTTTTGATAATTTAAGCATATTGGCTTACATAAATTTTTGAAATATTTAAAGGCCTTATTGTAAAATAGAATTTAAATAAACCATCATATAAGGTTAAATTCTATAAAAGGTCAGGTTAGACCATAAAAAAGATTTGTATCATATGAATAAATCAAAATCAGACTTTATAAATTCAGCTCGTCTTATTTATTTTCACTACCATGTTTCAAGTCTCTTAGTAGCAGTGATTTTAATTTTTTTTATAGTTTATTATAAATAGAACTTAATCTCATTGACCTATCAGCCCGTTAGTCTATTTAAAGATCAGTCAGTGAATTATTCAAAGAAGTTAATATCAAATAGGCTTTTAATTAGGCTAATAGGCCATACCAGGCTTTCAAAAAGGTCAGGCTAGGCATGACAAAAATGCCTATGACAGGTAACAGGTCAGGTTTAGGCCTTGAATTTTTTGATCAGATCAGGCTTGAGTCTTGTAAAGTCTAGCTCGACCCAACCTATTTCCACCCCTAACTTTGATTGCACATTGCTGCTTTATCGCATAATTTCTTTAGGGAAAATTACAAAATTGTACAGTTGAATGGAAGTTGCAGTAGTTAGGGCCTTTGTTAATTTTTATCTGTTTTTCTTAATCAAATTGAAATTAATGAAATCATTTCGGTTAATTAATTTCCTCGATAACATGTATATATGGTCTCAAGCTCTCTCTCTCTGTTTTTTTTCCTCTATAAGCCAATATAAACAATGAATCATGCTTAGGTACCCTTAATCATGAGAAGCTTGTCATTCTTTCGAAAAATAAAAGTTGAATTAACTTAAAGCTATTTTTAGAATGTTCACATTAAATAGGATTGAATTAGTTAAAATTTGCTTATAAGTTAATCCACCAAACTTGGACATTTTTTTGTTTATTTTTTAGTTGGGTGGAGTATACATATACGATGGAGGGGAGAAGGGATCGAACTCAGTCCTTACAAATGTTCCATAGCTCTTGATTTAATGCTTTTTTTTTTGAACCACTGTAATTAGGGCTTTTGGCCTTTAGTGACATCTCGAGGTATCCCCATATGGTTTCTGTTATTTGAAACGCTTATGAGACTAATCCTCGATTGGGAAATATTTAAAGCTCCTCGCCCTTTTTCAAGAGTGTTTTTTTGCAGAGATCGAACCTTGAGCCTCACACCCACAAATTCAGCATGTATTGGCAACTGAGCTGCAACTATTGTATAGATTCCGTGCGCTTTAGTCCAACCCCTTGCACCCACTGTGAAATTTCCAACGCCCCTAAATTTTGTCCCTAAGAAAATAGGTATAAACTTATGGTCAATGTCTAGGAAGTTAGACTAACACATATATATATATATATATATATATATATATATATATATATATATATATATATATATATATTCTCATTTCCAGAGTGGCACACCAAGAAGAATTTCATAATGTGGAGATGCTTTTCCCATCACTACTAATTTTTCTTTTACAATATTTCAATTTCAAAACTGAACTCAATAATGCGTGGGCCATAACAGTGATGAAAGTAAAGAGAAAAATATCAGAAGTGGGGAGGAGCCGTGTAAACCCTGCAGGAGAGGGGAAGTTGAAAAAGAAGATCTAGAAAGGGAAATGTCTATACCTCATTATATGACATTAGTCTTTCTTTTGTCTTTTCACTTTGTTTTTTTTTTTTGGTTACCACTTTTTTTTTCTTTAATAATTGTTTATCCTTTCACACAGACTTTGTCACGTAAGCAAAGTTTACACATTACAACTTTGCTATAGAAAAACTAGTAAGATACCCGTGCATCACTCTATTTTCACGTATTTTTTTAAATACATTTATTTGTAAAAATAAATTTTTAAATTATAATAAATATATTTAATAGTTTTAATTTTCTAAAAATATAAAAAAATTGAAAATATTCAAACTGAGAAAATAACTATATTAAATTGTTAATTCAGAAGGTAAGTTTATTAACAAATTGATCTGTCACGATCAACATACTTGTGAGCGTACTGCAAAAGAATTTCCCCCCTATTTTTTTTTTTTTTTGGGTACAATTCTTTATGTTGTGTCTACTTGCGCTATCCTATCCACATCACGGGTGAAAGTGATGTGTGATCAGAAACATGTTTAAATTCTAAACCTACCCCACATGCAAGAAATAACGGCAATCGTGGTCTCGATAGACAAAGTCATGCAAATTAAGGATATATTATATTTGATCTCCTCAAAAAAGGATATACCGTACTCCCTCCGGTCCTAAATATAATAGACAAAATCCTAATTCATCAAAATCAAGAAAAACACTCTTTTTTCTAATGAAAAACACATTTTTATCTCACATATCTCTTATATTTTGAAACCCTAAAAAACACATTTTTTCTCTTATATTGAGAACCGGAGGGAGTATTATATTTGAGTCTTTGCTAATTGACATTAAATTATATTATTCAAATCAAATCATTAATTTCCATTTTAATTTGTCATTGTACTAGACCCAAAAAATAGTAAAGTTCTAGACCATTTTTTTTAATTTATCATTCAATTAAAGAATTCTTTGTATAATTAATTAAAGGAGTCTATATAAATTGCCATTACAATATTTTCTAATTAATTAAATCAATTTCTAAAATTTTCAAAACTAAATGTTTTAAATATTTCAGTCAAAACAAATGTTTTAAATACTATTGCTTTTATTTTTATTTTATTTCTATTCATATTATTAAATTATTTTATATTAATTAAACTCTTTATGAATTTTTTAATTTTAATTTTATATTTTATAAAAATATTTTTTTAAATATATATTTTATAAAAATATTAAGTCTTTCGGCGCCAACAACCCAATACGAAAAAGACAAAACTTAGATTAAGTTCCAATTATCAAGTTCCTCATTTGTTAATTGAGAAAAGCAAAAAAAAAAACTGTCGTTACTACTGGAACACTTTTTAAGGAATGGATAAAGTCAAACTGTTTTATAAGTATTTATGTGTATTTTACAAAAAAAACAAAAACGAAATGGACTAATACAACTTGACAATAGTATAAGTTTTGTCCATATGGAAATCTATAAAACAAATCTAGCAGCCTTTAAGTCAACAACAACCGCCCAATACGCGCCACAGTGTGGAAGCATCACTGATTAATCAATTCATTCATTACCATTTTTGGGGAACAATTAATTATTAATTAGCCTTACTAAATGGAATCAGTGGGGTTTGGTCTAAAAAAAAAAAAGAATCGGTGTGGTGCATGATCACGCTCCACGCGCTTTCCAAAATCCAAAATAACCGAATCCCCCACCATTGGCCAAGTGAGTCACTACCATGCAGAGTTTCTCTCTTCCCTTCGCCATTTGGCCACACAAACGAACAAACCTCACAGTAATAATAATCAATACTCGATATAGAGTTAGCAAACAGAACCCAAAACAAAACAAGAATGCAAACAAATGAAGAGAATATAAGGTCCCTCGCATAACCCGAAATCGTATATTTCGAGTTATTTTGGTTTCATCCCAAAAGGAAAACAAAAAACACAATCACACACAGACAGATCCAGACACGGTTTTATTATTCCATTATAATTCTCACTCCGCTGATTTCGCTTTCCATTTTTTATTTTTCAAATAAATTTTTTTATGATATTAAGTTTAGGCGAGTTGGATCCCGAGAACTTATTAGCGTGAGTGAAAACGAGGTCCTCACATTGCAGCGGAATTCGAACTTACGTCTTTCGTGAGATATGAGTTGAATTCTTACCAACTGGACCAACCTTATTTGGCACAAATAAATTATTATTATTTTTTGTGATAGTTCTCCATCCTCATTAAAACAAAAACCCTTTTTCTTCGCCACAGTCACTCCTCCCGCAATTATCGGAAAAACCAAAAAGGTTCACAACAACAGTGAGTGTGACTAAGCGAAGCGAAACGAAGAGAATCAAATCACCAATGCGACATTCCGTTTCTGCGTTTCGTTTAACGAATCATCACTGATTGAATCGCTTTGTTCAGTGTTATATATATAAAACGCGAAGCTCAGAGACTCTGTTGTCGTTGTTGAATTGGGTTGCGGGTCCGACCCGGATTCGATGGGGTGTGCGAGTTCGAAGCAGGCGGTGTCGGTGACGCCGGCGATCGATCACTCGGGCGCGCTCGGAAGGAAAGCGAGCGAGTTAGATAAGAAGAGGAGTGAGTCGGGAACAGCGAGCCAGACCGAGGTGGGTGAGTCAGGGAGAGCGAGTTCGAATTGCGAGTCATTGAGCTTCAGGTTGGGGAATTTGCACAAGTACGTGCAAGGTGAACATGTCGCAGCTGGATGGCCTGCGTGGCTCAGCGCCGTTGCCGGCGAAGCCATTCACGGTTGGGTTCCCCTCCGCGCCGATGCCTTTGAGAAACTCGAGAAGGTTCACCATTGCATCAAAACCTCATCACCATCATTAGTATTGTTGTTTATTATTGTTAATTACTGTATATGAAGATTTTTAAAATTGCTGTTACTGTCGCAATCAAGGCTTTAAACTGCAGTGGCAACATCGCTGCTGTTGTGTTGCAGGGACTTCAAAACCTTTATATTATGTCAAGATTTTTGTATCTTGAAATTGCGAAAAATTTCAAATAAATGTGGTTGATGTTACTGTAATTGTTGTTTAAGACCTTAATTATTATTGTTGTTGTTATTGAGATTATTAGTGTGGTTAGTGTTGTTGATTGTGGACTTTTACAGATTGGGCAGGGAACATATAGCAGTGTATTTCGGGCGAGGGAGATTGAGACGGGGAAGATTGTGGCACTGAAGAAGGTGCGTTTTGACAATTTTGAACCGGAGAGTGTGAGGTTTATGGCACGGGAGATAATGATTCTGAGGAGGCTGGATCATCCCAATATCATAAAGCTTGAGGGGTTGATTACTTCCAGATTGTCCTGTAGCATATACCTTGTGTTTGAGTACATGGAGCATGACATTACAGGCCTCTTGTCCACTCCCGATATCAAGTTCACCGAACCACAGGTACTAATAACAATAATAGTAATAGTAATAAATTAATAATAGTTTAAAATTTTGACTATGGTCGCAATTGTGGGTATATCACAATCTCTGATATTAGGAGAAAATTGTTGACAAATGTTGTTGATGCAGACATAATTGTGGTAATGCAATTGTGGTTGCAGTTGTGGACCATCATTTAAAATCAATGTTATGTGTTATCTTAACTAATGAATGCTTCTATGCACCTGTGAATGTTATATGTTATCTTTGGTATTATGGTTACGGTTGCAGTAATGATACAACCTTCTATATTATGAGAAAATTGTAGACAACTGCAGCTCATGCATTTGCAATTGGGGTTACAATGTAGTTGGAGAGACTACTAAAACGGTAAAACCTTGATGTTATGGGTATAATTGTTGTTGCGGTTGCGGCTTCCAATTCAAAATCTTGATGATGATGATGATTATGATCAATGTTATGTGTTGTCGTTAACTAGTTATACCCGTGCACACCTGTGAATGCTGCTGAGGATTACATGTTTGTTGTGCAGATTAAGTGCTATCTGAAGCAGTTGTTATCTGGTCTTGAGCATTGTCACTCGCGGGGTGTGATGCACCGGGACATCAAAGGATCAAATCTTCTGGTGAATAATGAAGGGATATTGAAGGTCGCGGATTTTGGATTGGCGAACTTCACCATTTCTGGGCGCAGGCACCCCCTCACTAGTCGCGTTGTCACCTTGTGGTACCGTCCACCGGAGCTTTTGCTTGGTTCAACGGATTATGATCCATCTGTGGATCTCTGGAGTGTTGGCTGTGTATTTGCAGAGCTACTTGTTGGGAAGCCTATACTTCAGGGGAGAACTGAGGTAGTGGCCTTTACAAAATGAATGGATTCCCATATGATGCATATTGGTTTAGTGCAAGTTGATTGCTTCTCATTAAAAATGTGGCAAACCGTTAAAACCTTAAATTAACTTTGTTGTATAAGGGGGAAAAATATGACAATACCTCAACCCTTAAGGAAGTAGCAACTTGATATGATGATGCTGATTGTAGTGGCATGGATAAAGTGGAGAATGTAATCAAACTGAAAAATGTGATACTTATTTACATTGTTCTTTATAAAAGGAAGTGATTCGGTCTGAATATTGCTTCTTAAGAAGTTAGATTGATGCCAATCAGTTTTTTGTTAATAGACGAAATGGCAATTCCTACAATATTTTTGAATTGTTCTTTTGAAACTCCTCTAAATTCATTTATGTTACATGTGCAGGTTGAACAATTGCACAAAATTTTCAAGCTTTGTGGCTCCCCACCTGATGAATACTGGAAAAAGACTAGACTTCCTCATGCAACTTTGTTTAAGCCACAGCAACCATATGATAGTTGCCTCCGAGAGTCCTTTAAGGATTCGCCTCCGAGCAGTGTAAATCTGCTACAAACTCTTCTATCTGTTGAACCATACAAACGTGGGACTGCCACATCTGCTCTCTCAGCAGAGGTAGGTTGTTGGTTTTTGAATTTGTTGGAAATTTTTGTAATGTTATCTATTAAATACTCAGTAAAACTAATTTCTATATAAAATTAATATTTTTTTAAAGAAATTGTCTGTTGATTTCCTCTGTCCATCTTGAACTAGACAAAACTCTTTGGGCATCTATTTTTAGGGGTATCCATACATGTTAATCAATTGCTTTTTCTAATAGTAGGCCTAAATACAAACCCCCCCATCATGTATCTGCAAACTTTGTGACTATGTTAATCATTGAAATATGTTATTGATTCTTCTTGTGTTCTGATGCCACTACCTCACTACTTTCAGTATTTCAAAACAAAACCATATGCATGTGACCCATCAAGCTTGCCGAAATACCCACCTAGCAAGGAAATTGATGCAAAGCACAGGGAGGAGACAAGGTGAGACTTGTCTTCACTGTTCATGTCATGCATGAGTTATTGCAAAGGAAAGGTTTAGTTTGTCATATTTCAACCGATGTCTCTGGATTACCTTTTATCCGTCTTGGTCAAAATAAGAGAATACTTGCATGTGCATTTCACTTTTTTGACTTTACCAAAATACATTTCATAAGTGGGTCCATTAGGGAACTTTTTTTTGTGTTTGACAACTGGATCAGGGTCTATTTCTGGGACCATAATTGACAAGGGAGTGAATAGGAATGGTTATTTATTTTCTAAGTCATTTGAATGCACATACTTGTGCTGTTTGTTATCAGTGAAATGATCAAAAGTTCCTTGCTGGTTATATCCTCACTCTCTACTCTTTATCTTGTTCATTTTTCTATAGGTTATTTTGTTGAGATATATCTTTTAAGGTTGCCAAATTGAAAAGATGTAGTGAACAGTTCAACAATATTTGGCACATACAACAAACAAAGTTTATTTTGTACAATTTCCATTTCTATAAGCATTACTTATTGTTTGAGTGTTTTCATCAAACCATATTGCGACGAATTTTCAGGAAAAAGATTGGTGGACGAGTTCGTGGAACTGAAACAAGAAAACCATCAAGAAAGCCACTAGGATTCAGTAAACTTGCCCCAGTAGAGGTCTATCTTACTTCCTCTTCTTGCATCATGGGGTTTTTTCTTATGTGCATGCACTCTGATTTACAGGAATGGTCTAATTACCATAAACCAATTCTCACTTCAGATTGCTCATGCAGGACTCAGCAAGTCAAACTCAGACTTCCCAAAAGGCCAACAATGGTAGATCTTTCCGCATCCTTAAAGAAGGTAAAAGTAACCTAGGAGAGGAGACACAAAAGCCATCCATTGGTAAACCTGAAGATGCTTCGCATATGAAGAATGCATCTCAAGGAGATATTCCCTTTTCTGGACCATTACAAGTTTCAACATCAAGTGGCTTTGCATGGGCAAAAAGCCGTAAAGACGACACTTCAATTCAATCCCATTGTCGAACTATTTCTAGAGGACATGTTTTCAATCCGTTAGAACCCTCTACATTAAATTCAAGGAATAATTTGGATACAACAAACCAGGATAATAAGGAGTTTTGTGGGGGACGCACCAACTCTAGGGGCAATGACCTACTTGAAATTTCTAAGCTTTCAAAGCAGAATCAGTGGAGTAGGTTTGATCGCCCAGATTCATTTGATGCTTCTGACGAGTACCACTCGCAAGAACTGTCTATGGCGCTTTATCATAGAGAGGATTCAGTATCCAAGAGAAGTAACCTGGTAAGTTTGTACTTTGTAAGTTGGCCAGATTTTTAATATGTTATCAAACAAGGGACATCATCAGCTGAGAGACGAAATAAAACCTGTGGCTCTATTATGTCTCCATTTGTAGAGTTGATATGATGTGCTATATGATAGAGGAAATTAGTAATTTATTATGTAGAGATGTAATTTGAACTTTAAAAGGTGAAAAAGAAAGACAAATTTTGTTGAAAACTTTATATAATGGAATTGTTGAAGACTCGTGACTTATAAATAACTCCTTATAGGATAATTTCATTAATTGGTCTCCTCCTTAGATAAAGTGATTGATTTGTTGACTAATTTGTCGAAAGCATAAGCTAACAGCAGAGAGTTAGAGACGAGGGACCAATTTCAAACTTAGACAATAATATGAAGTTTTCTTGTTTATATTCCACTATGATCATGAATGGATCCATGCATGACAAAGCTCTTGCTTTTTAGTTTACGTGGGAATTTGTTTACCTTACTGTGTTTTTCCCTACCTTTATCTAGACTAAATTATATTTTTAGTCCCTTAAGTTTATTTTAGGTTTCAGTTTAGTCCTTTATGTATTAAAAATTCCGAATTGGTCCCTTATGTATAAAAGTTATACCAATTTGGTCCTTTTTGTTTTTTTTTGTTCCAAACTGATTCCTTATATTACAAAAATTATACCAATGTGGTCTTTTTTTTTTGTCCCTTATTTTGAAAAAAAAAAAGGACCATATTGGTATAATTTTTGTAACATAAGAGACCTCTTCGGAACAAAAAAAAAAAGAGGGACCACATTGGTATAACTTTTACACGTAAGGGACTAATTCGAAACTTTTAATACATAGATGACCAAACTGAAACCTAAAATAAACTTAAGGGACCAAAAATATAATTTAACCCTTTATTTACTTCTTGAGTCATGTGTCAACGGTCAACCATGCAATTTATGTGTGCTTTGTATAGACATAATTCTTATTTAATGCCATCCATGCAGAGTTATCAGGATCAAGGAGAAAAGGTAGAATTTTCAGGACCCCTACTGTCTCAAATGCACACAGTTGACGAGCTCTTAGAAAGGCACGAGCGTCACATCCGGCAAACTGTTCGTAGATCATGGTTTCAGAGAGGTATGTAGCAGGCATATCAAGCATATGGTTTCCTTGAAAAGAAGCAATTGGTTGAATCACTTAGTGAAACCACTCGTAAGAAGAACGTTAGTTTGATATTTCTTGTTAATCTGTGATCCCCGCATTGCAGGTAAGAAGCATGGGAAGTGAATCCAGTAATTGCAAGGGTATTTACTCTGAAAAGGTGTTGAACATCATATCAAAATGATACAAGAAGTCCTTCTGAGAAGGCCATCTCCATTCTCCAAGCTCACTGCTATGAGCTGCAAATGAACATCAGAATCGTACAAAGATACAATATCTGGCAGCATGTTTTGTTTACCTTGAAGCCCGGAAAACTTAACTATTTGAGGAACATATCACTTTCAACTCCCAATTTATAGAAGTCTGAAGGTCAGCCCAAAGAAAAGAATAAAGGTTTTAGGAGTTCCCTGTTTTTGTCAATTATAGATAAGAATTTGTTTCTGTATGATCTATACTTCCTTCCTCTTCTTCCCGTTACTAATTGTTATCTACTTGCAAGTCTCATCCGGCAACTGTACATATTTCATCTGTCGTAATTGTCTTGAGGTATAGACTAGTCAGTCACCTTCACTATTCAATGTTTTTTAGGCTTTAAAGGAATTAGATATAGCAATTTTTTATATGTAGCAACTTCCTAGTAAGGTAGGAGCCTATTTTTGCATAATACCATATTCTTCTAATAATTTTTGCTTTATTTGTGGTCCAGAGTTCGAAAGTCTCATTTCTGTTTGAATTTCTACTGCTTCATGCATATTCACTACAAGCACGCACGCCCAACATCCTATGGAGTGCCATTTCACTTGTGTATACAAAGTGCTGTTGACAGAAAGTTTTGTTAAACAATAAATTGCTGAACCCCTTCTATCTACCCTGCGTTTAGGTATAAAAGCGCAAAATTTTTTAGGTAAGGGGGTTACATTAGCACCCCTTTTGCTAATACACCCCAACGTCTTTTCGATTTTTTTTCCACAAATACCATGTTTGGAAGTTATCTTCCAAACGGAACTGAATAGTCGTTGTTAAACACAGTTTCACACCCTCTACCCCTTCTTCATCTTTTCTTCTCACCCCCAACCCCAACCCTGATAACACTTCCCACCAATGTTTTAAAAATCAGATCATAATTGGTCGGATCAACCGGTTGAATCGGGAACTAGCCAGTTCGGTGGTTGGTTCACTCCTATTTTAACCTTTCAAAACCGGATTGAACCGCTAATCAAACCGCATTGAACCGTTTGAAATAACTTTTTTTATTTTTTATTTACCTTTTCCCCCATTTAATACTTTTTATTTATTTATTTATTAATCATCCGGCTCAACCATAGTTGAACCGAATGAATCAATTGAACCATGATCCGGAGGTCTCGTCGATTCAACCTTTGGTCAGTCTTTAAAACATTGCTTCCCACTCCCCTTCACCACCCATTGTCAGTTAGGGATGGCAAAGCGGGACGCCCCGCCCCGCCTTGCCATGAGTCCGCCAAAAACAAGGCAGGGCGAGCCGGCCTGCCAATTGGTGGCGGGTTGAGAAAGTGAGCCCAGCCCGTATAAATAAAAAATTAAAAAAACAAAAAAAAGAAATTTTGGCCTATAAAAGTGGCAGGTTGGCGGATTGGCCAGCCTAAACTCGTCATAAATGGGCCAAAATGGTGGGTTGGCGGGCTGGCCTGCTCAAAATATAAAATAAATTAAAAAAGCTTGTTAAAAAAAAATTATATATATATATATATATATAGAGAGAGAGAGAGAGAGAGAGGCTGGGTGGGCTGGCTCGCCCCACCCCACCCATGGCCGACGGGTTGGCGGGCTAGGCGGAGCGGGTTATGCGGGGTGACGGGCTGACATATACACCCCGCCCCGTTTTGGCAGGCGAGCTGGCCGCCTCGACGGGCCTAGCCCGTATTGCCATCCCTAATTGTCACCGCCGGAGGCCACATCATTGTCGCCAAGGTTCAGCATCACAACAGCTAGGTTCGCGTTTTTTGCTATGGTAATCTCTGAAAGTTTACGTTCGGAGGCACCTTTTTTAAAATTCTAAATATCGGGATATATAATTCTTGAAGTGTGTTGTTGGATATTCAAAATTTTTGGAGTAAAGACCTAAAATGGTTCATGAGAAAAAACACACGGGACAAATTAGTCCCTGAGAAAAATTAAGTCTCCAAATAGTCTCTCACAATTTCAAAACAGGGACACTTAGTCCCCCCCGTCCATCACCATCCAAAAATGTCCATTAACGTAGTGATGTGTACTGTTATTTGCTGGCGTAGATCATTAAATAGTGCCAACGTGTTATTTTTGAAAACATGTAAATGCTATAGGTCATTTTAGTCCATGTGTCAGAAATGTTAAGAAAGCAGCAAAAAAGGGACACATTGGTCCCTGTCTAAAAGGGAACCATTTTAGTCCCGGTGTAAAAATGTGCAGATAGAATAAAAAAAGGGGACACATTGGTCCCTATTTAAAACTATCCATTTCAGTCCCTCTCCATTTTTGGAAGTAGGGGTGTACACAGGTTCGAGTCGACTCGATCAACCCGGTGACCCAACCCGACCCAAAGGCATCTTTGCCCGAACCAATGACAGTTCGGGTTGAACCCGATCCGACCCAAACAAACTCGGTGTAGTTTGGTTTGGATGGCGGATTTTACATTTTGAACCCGAGACCCGACCCAACCCGTTGACGTGGCTTAATTATTATTATTTTTAATATTTTTGGTACACTAGTTTCGTTCGGGAGTCACTGATTTCAATTTCACACTTTCACATTTCAATTCCATCTAGGGTTTTCTTTTCCTTTTCTGCTGCCGCCACACCACAGTCAGTCACCGTCCTCCTTACTGCCGCGCACGATTCACCAACTTGTCGCCGTGCATCCACCTTGCCGCGCCGTTACTTCACGTTGCTTCACGTCGCACAACTTCGCACCACCGCACCCCTGAGATTTCGCACCACCGCCGCGCACAACTTCGCACCAATGAGATTTCGCACCACTGAGATTTCACACCACCACACTGTCACTTCACGTCGCACTAGTAAGGCAGTAAGTTCCATTTTCCCTTTGAACAGCTTCGCACCGTCGCACATAACTCACGTCGCACAAGTTTCTTCTTCTTCTTCTTCTTTTACTGAAGTTCTTTCTTCTTCTTCGTTTGGCAACGACAACATGACAATTTATGAAACCCCCAAATTGTTGCCATATGCCCTTTATTAATTTGTGTTTGTAGAACGATGCGTAAACCCTCTGTTTTTCCCAAATTAGTGTTTATGTAAACCATCTGTTAATTATGTAAACCCTTTGTTTTTACCAATCAGATTGTTAATTTTCCTTCTTATTAATGTTTATCTGTTATTCGACGATCAGATAATACTTAGTTATAACTATTATAATTTTGTCTGCATTTGTTTCACCCCTCCCCCAGTTTGGATCTGTTCTGGATTCATCATTTATAGTGTATTTTTTGCTGCACCATATGTCTGCTCTTTATAAAAAGAATGAAGGCATCAGTGTTTGTTTATTTTTGGCTCTATATGTTCTTACACATGCATTGAATTTCAGGAAGCATTGACAAAGAGCAATGAGGTATTTGAAACATTTAAACAAGAGATTGAGAAGGTAAACTTAGTTTCTCTAAAATATTTCATTTGTTCAAGTCGTCTTTGCTTGAATCATATCTTATTTGATGTATGTTGTTTGCTTGAATCAAGGCATCAGTGTTTATTGTTTGCTGCTGTTTTGCCTCTGCTGTTGTTTGCTATTTTCTGTTGCTGTTTTAGTGTTTTCTGCTGCTGTTTGGCTGTTAAAGAATGTTGTTGGATTTTAGTTTAAGAGTGTTGTAAAGTGTTGCTTAGAACTAAGTGTTGTAAAACTATGTTGCTGGATTTTTTTAAAAGAAAACTTCTTGGTTTGTATTTTATATTCAATCAGATTTTAATTTTTTTTTTTTAGAATTTAAATTTGCTTCACGACCCGCGAGCCTAATCCAATCCAACCCGTTCAACACCAGATTGGTTTGGTTCGGGCCATTTAGAAAAATTGCGATTTTTTTTTCAAATCCAAACCAATCAAATTAATCGGATCGGGCATTGGATTTGGTCAAAATCCATCCAAACCGGCCCATGTACACCCCTAATTGGAAGCCGTCAACTCCTCTCCATTATGTCTCTAACAAGAACCCTAAATCAGTGAAGAACAAACTGAAAAAGACACAATTGAATCTGAATCAGAGAAACGACATTCAAAATGAGTGTATTTTCGATTTCTATTTGTGATTCTAGGGTTTGGATTTGTATTGCGATTAGTGTTGCGTTTTGCGATTTAAGATGGGATTTGGGATTGGGTTTCTATTTTAGAGTGTTCTGTTTGCGTTTTTAGGGTTTGGGATATGGGATTGAGTTTGTATTTCACTCAAGCTTACCTCTTGTCTAGAATAATACACAGAAGATTGAGAAACGTGGCTACTCATTTCTGTAGAAGAACTAGCAAATGGGAGAAAATGGGGTGACAATGGTAGTAGAAAATGAGAGAAAATGGGGCTGGGTGTCGCACTTAGGCCTTCTCAGGGGGCTCTAATGGAGGAAGTATGCTAGAGGTTGAAGAATGCTCTTACATTAATAAGACAGAGGGACTGAAATGGGTTTTAGATGAGGGTCTAAAATGGCCGTTTTTAAGTTTCAGAATCTAAATTAACACAGAGGGACTAGGTTGTCCCTAAATAACGCTACATTTTCGTCATTTTACACATTGACAGGACTTAACAGTCCAAGTCATCACTTAATAGGCCATATCATCTTTCTAATTGACGGTTTTGGATGGAATTTGGCAAAGGGACTAACATGTCCCACGTTTGAAATGTCAGGGACTATTTCAGCATTTTTTTTCTGAGGGACCAATTTGGGTCGTGTGTAAATTGTGAGGAACCAATTTGTCCCTTTACTCAAATTTTTAGAAGGGTACTTTTAGGAAAAAGTGGTGCTAATCGTAACCCCTTAAGGTAATCTAAATTCCTGCATAAAATTAGTAGCCCATAGGATTTTTTGATGAGTTTAGACATGGGCTCTATTTGGTAAAAATAAGCTATAAGCTACTCCCTTCAGACTCAATTATAAGCAAAATTACTTAATTTCACACTAATTAAGGATAATAGTTAAGTGCATTTAGTTTTCTTGATTTCATGTAAAATAAGAACTACATTTTCTAACTACCCTTAATCATAATAGTCCTCACAACTTTTCTCGGAAAACAAAAGTTGAATTAATTTAAAAATATTTTTGGAACAATGACATTAAATATGGGTAGGTTAGTTGAAATTTGTTTATATTTGAATCCACTAAATTTAGATATTTTTTTGCTTATAATTGAATTCAGAGGGAGAAGCTTATTGGTCTTGCCAAACAGAGCCTTGCTCTTCTACCAGCAAGGATTTGTGGTACTTTTGTAAAATATAAATAAAAATGAGAAATAATTAAATAAATATTCATTTAATTAATAGAATAAATTTTAAGAAGTATTTTAATAAGTATTTTGAGCTATAATTAAAGAAGTATTTTAATAATATTTTATATGTATCTTATGTTTAATGTTAATAGAAAATTTAAATATTAAGAAATTAAGTAAAAATTGAATTTCGTTGAATAACTAATTCTAAAAGATTAATATTACTTAATTTAGTGTGAACTTAAAAACTAATATTAGTTGATTTAGTGTAAACTTCAACAAAAAAAAATTGACTTTATGAAAAAGAATACGATATAAATTATTCCACATATATTCCACGTTTGGCTCCCCAGTGGTACCTCAAGGTATTCCCAGAAGTTTTGGCCATTTGAATCGGCTATTGGACTAATTCCAAGTTTGGTGGCCGATAGAGCGAGAGAATCTGTCTATGATTACCCAACCTCTCAAATTGGTCACTTCTAAGATTCGAATCGTGTTTTCCTCATTAGGGATCGAGACAGCTTACCACATCAACTAACTCAATGTTGGTTTTGTGTTTCATATACATGTAATAATTGTTTTTAATTAGCTTGATTTGTGATAACATTAGTTTAGTGAGAATATCTATACTCAACCCTATTTATTTATTGTCAAAATTCTTCAATTAATTTCTAATTTTTTTATTAAACAATTAAGTTAATTAAAAGATTGTTGTTCTTTCTATTTTTATTTATTATAACTAATTTTTATATTGAACAATTTCCTAATTATATTATTAACATTTTAATTCAATGTATAACTTTAAAATAAAACTAAATATGTTAATGTGAAAAAAAAATGTGGAAGATCAATTACATATAGCTTAGGAATGGTATATTTTTAATATATCTTTTATGTTATCCCTATCTCTTTTCTCTTTTTTATCAAAAAAAAATCTCTTTTCTCTTTAATTTTGAAACACATGAGAGCATACTAATTTTCTTTCACATTTAAAGTCCGTTTGTTTCATATCATTTTATAAAAAATAACTTTTGTAAAGACATAATGAATGTTTAGGATTTTTATCCATCTATTTTAGCTTTTATAAATAATTAGAACATAAAAAAAATGTAAAATCTAATTATCATGAGATCGAAGCTTTTTTTATAGCTTCTGAATAATAATCTAATTTTAATTAGTATAGTAGATGTCTGTCAAAAAAAAATAGTATAGTAGATAAGAGAGAATATAAAAAGGTGATTCTCATTATTGTAAACAAACACTTTAAATGAAAATCTCTAAAAAATAATCACTTGATTATTTATATAAAAACCATTTTGTTTTAAATTTTTTTAATAATGAAAGGAAACACTTTGTTTTAATTAATCATAAACAGTTCGGCTCTTAAAATAAAAATTAAAAATTGTTAAGAATCATTGTAAATTAAACAATTAATCTATTAGTTTTAAATGTATTTACCTTTCGTATGTTTCAGTTTCAACAATAGTTTAATTTCCAAAAAAATTGACAATTCTTATGTTGAGTATAATGAAAATTACACACAGTATACCAAAAAAAAATATTAAAATAAATTATTCAATAAACTCCTTCAATACATACATACATACATATATATATATATATATATATATATATATATATATTTGATCTATTTTTTTTTTTTTTTTAATTTTAAAATTAACAAAAAAATTATTTCCTAACATATTCTTTATATATTTGAATTATAATTGCTCTTTCATGTTTCTAACCCATTTTCATAAAATATTATAAATTTAAATTTTAGACGACTCTTTGTGATACCCAAATATTATATTCAGTGTATAATTTTCTACGAATTAAAAATCACCTAGTTCTTTTTTTTATTGAATCCTATTTCTTTTGCATGTTGATTCTTTAAATAATAACTAGTGTATTTACCTGTGCTTGCACGAGTTATTTATATGGGTTGTAATCGTATCCAACATGTAAGAATAAATTTGAAGACTTTTTTCCAACAAAAGTATTAGCAGATTTGAAGTTATCAAAAAATATTATAGATAATTCATTATGAAGTAGAGAATATATGTATTTATACATATACTCCAATTTTAAAATATAACAAATAAATAGAAAACATCAGTTCTATTTTCCTTATATTTAGATATGATTTCACAACTATAATTTTCAACATAAAAAATATAAGTACAAAATTGAATGATTTATTTAAATTACAGTAAGATAACTTCAAAATAAGTAACATGAAAAAGAGATAATCAATTATCTATGGTGCACAACAAATTAATCATAGAATAAATTATGGTTTCTATTATGTATAATATCCAAACTTTATTATTATTAAACATAAACAATCATGTGTGGATTTTAATATTATGTTTTGGATGAATAATTGGACAAATATCCCTTTAGTGGATCTTTTCCAAATTCCACATTCTCGACGTGGTCTTCTTACTGCCAAGGTGAATAGCTTTATTATAGATGGTAGTTGGCGTGTTTCGGATCATTTGATTCAGTTATTTTCGGGCCTTCTGGAGATAATGAAACACACTACTATTTCATCTTTTGAGTCTAGTGATACTAGAGTTTGGATTCCTTCGCTTTGTGGTGAGCTTACTTTTAAAGATGTCTATTTATTCTGCCGATCGGCTGGTCAACAGATTCCTTGGGCTAAGAGAATTTGGATTTCTTCAATCCCTCCCTCCAAAACTTTTATTTTATGGAGATCTCTTCATAATAGACTTCCTACTGAT
The DNA here is from genome assembly GCA_037113605.1 of Calophaca sinica. Classification (NCBI taxonomy): domain Eukaryota; kingdom Viridiplantae; phylum Streptophyta; class Magnoliopsida; order Fabales; family Fabaceae; genus Calophaca; species Calophaca sinica. The sequence goes on along the minus strand of CM073735.1, from coordinate 105,498,794 downwards.
GAGAACATTTGGAAAAGGGGATGTGCTATTGTTTCCATGTGTAGTCTATGTGAACAGGCGGTAGAATCAACTCTCCATCTCTTTTGCGAGTGCCCTTTTACGCAATTGCTCTGGGACATGGATGAGTTCTTTAATTGATATTTTAGTTGATACTAGCTCTATTGTTTCCATCCTGGCAATTTATAATAGGCATTGGTCTTCGCAAGCACTTGATGTGTTTCTGGCTGCAGTAACAAACATCTTTTGGGTGATTTGGAAGTGCAGGAATAGTCTCCGTTTTGATAATAAGCATATCTCTTATCAGGCAGCTATTAATTTAATCTCTACTAGTGTTTCTCTGACAGGTCGTACTAGCAGTGGATGTGTTTCTCATTCTATGCAAGAATTCATTTTACTAAAATCTTTTTCTGTGGAGGCGAAACCTGACAAAGCGCCTTAAATCATTGAAGTTCTATGGGTCCCTCCCCCATGTTACTGGATTAAATGTAATGTTGATGGGGCAGCTAAAGGAGCCCCTGGATATGCCTCTTGTGGGAGTATTTTTAGAGATAGAAGTGCAGCTACTTTAGGATGTTTCTCTATGAATTTGGGAATCACTTATGCATTGCAGGCTGAGTTGACGGGTGCTATGATTGCTGTTGAGATGGCATATGCTAAGGGTTGGCATAATTTTTGGCTAGAATGTGACTCACAATTAATTGTCCTTACTTTTCAGTCCTCTAAGATTGTGCCTTGGCAACTTCGGAACTGTTGGGAGAATTGCTTGCAATTGGTGAAATCGATGTGCTTCAAGGTTACACATATTTACCGTGAGGGTAATACCTGTGCAGATAAGATTGCTTCTTTAGGTTTTTTTATTCCACAATTTTCATTGGTGGGATACTATCCCAACTTCTATTAGTAACGATTTTTTTCGCAATAGCATAGGTCTGCCTAATTTTCATTTTAGATAATTGTTGTTTCAAAGGCTTGTTCTTGTACGCCTTTGCTGTTCTTGTTGATTTTCATGGGTTTTGGCATAGTCCCCCCATGTTTATTTGTATTCGTTTTTTTTTTGAATAAATATAGGGATGAGTACTCTTTTTCCTTCTAGATCTTTTTTCCCTAAGGAGAGTTTTGGATCAGAAGATTTTAACGAGGCTCCTTACTTTTCATTTGCCCTTAAAAAAATTCATGTCAACGCTGAAATACCAGGAATATTTATACTCCAATAGAATTTTTGAAATTTAAAATTTTAATAATATATAAGAGATAAAATACACAAATTATAAAAAAAAATAAAAACTAAAATTTAACATTCTATAGTTATGATTTTTCTATTAAATTTTATGATGTGGATAGTAAAATAAATTAGTTATGACAAGTTATAAAATTAAAAGTAATCAAATTTGTATGGTAAAATAACGATGAATAGTAACTGATAATTGATATAATTAATAAATAAAAATATATAAGTCATTTACGAGAATATATTAATGGTTTACACTTTTTTTATAAATAAAGGGAATAATAGAATAACTATGATACAAGCCTAAGGGTAGCACACCCATTACACGAGAACGCAAAACAAGACTGAGGGAAGGGGAAGGGACATCTACAATAGTCCACATAAAATTACCCTAATGATCCATATTGGCTAAAATATCTGCGCAAGAATTCGTTTATCTGTTATTAATGATCTACACTACGAAATTATTATTTGACATGAAGTAATAATAATTAATATAATTAAAACAATAACTAAAAAAATTAAATTGATTTAGGCAAAAAGATTAATGATTCTTATGTTATCACATGACTTAGATAATATTTTGATTGAATGACAATTGTACAGATATGATAATTAATTGATTGATATGCTTTGATTTATTACATTTTGAATTTGAATTTAATTTAATTTAATTAAATTTGATTGAATGATAAAAATCTAGATATGAACATTAAGTGATTGATATGACTTAAATAATGAAATATCGTGAATTAAAAAATAAATTATTTTTTATTTTGACGGGAAAAGAATGAATATGGAACTGCCACATGACATGAGTCTATATGGCAAAACTTCATTTTATATAAAATAGTAGATATAATTACACACCAGGAAACAAAATCTCTTTTCAAAAGTACTATTTTATCTTTATTAACTTTTTTTATTAACGTGTTGTATTTTTATTAAGAGGATAAGAAATCAGACAGATAATTTTAAACCATAAGTCACATTTGTTTTAATTCTTCCTAGAACCTGTTTGCCTTTGTTTTAGGCTTGGCCTTAGTGCTCCAAACAGATATTGGTCGTTCTTTTTGGTGCATAAGCATGCCATGCAGGAAAAAGATGATGCACTGAATGTACAAGTAGTTGAGTTGCAAATTCGTCATTGTCAATCAATTAAGATCGTGGGTAGTTAAAGAGCTAAAGTCAGTGAAACAGGACATATGAATTGGACAAGATATACAGTTTGCTGATGTGCACGAGATTGTTTTTTATGTTGTAGTTTGTAGGGTACAGAGACAATAGGATAGTGGCAAAATCATGGAATGATTGGGTTTTTCTTTGTTTTACAGATGAGAGTGCATCCCCGTGATGAGGGAGGGACCAGTGGCTCTATATTTACCACTGCCCCTGGATATTGGAAAACAGGTAAGACTATAGGGTCTAGGTGCCATATATTTTGTGTCGGATTTTGGACTTGGTATATGTTTAAATAAAAAATCGTAAAATGTGATTTTAATTATTAATTGATTTTGTAAAATTAATTCGGTTAAAATTAGATTTGAGGGAAATAATTTGTTTTTTTTTCCAGATGTTTTTACTCTTAAAAGAGTAAGCCTGATACACAACATACGGATAATTTGTTTTTTTTTCTTAACTGTTTTTGTGTTATTGCCAATGGTCCTCACCAAGATGGTGTTATAGGACGACGAGTCGTCTACAACAACGAGCTTTGAATCAATGGTTTTTCTGTTTCCCAACCCTCTAGGGTTTAGTCAGGTCCATATGTATCCTTCGGAGACGATTCTTCTGCCCGCGAATCCCTACAACTTGCTTTACTGCGGGATGAGATCCTTATGATGAAATTCATTTCCTTGAAGGTGCAGTAACAGAGTATGTCAGTTGCACTTCCTTGGTCCACCATGATCTAGCTGTACTTTTATGTTGGCTATAACTGCGCTTATTATGAGTGGGTCATTGGTCCAAAGTCCTTTGAGGGGTAGTTCTTCTGTGAAAAAAGTTACGGGCTTGTTTGTCTACTTTCTTTCAACTGTTCCTGTTAGGCAGCCTTGACCATCCACCGACAATAACATTGATCCTCACTCTAGGGGCTGTGGGATCGCTTCCTTCCATATCGACCAAACCTCAAACTGATGTATCTGTGTCAGGGTCTATAATCTTGTTTTCCCATGGGTCTGCGCTTTACATATTGTTCCATCTTGTCTTCACAGATTACTCGTTCTATGACATCCTTTGGATTGATACATTTGTTAGTGGGGTGACCATAACTACTATGGAATGCATAATATTTGGTTCGGTCTGTCTTGGCATACTCCCTCTCAGGAGGTGGGCGTCAGAATCCTAGAAATCCAAACAATACCTCTTTGTAAATTATCTCCGTATTGGCATTCAGAGGGAAGTATGTGTCGAATCTTTTCTTTGATTTTCCCCTATCTCCCTCATATATCCTATGGTTTTCTCCGTGGGAAGTGGTTTTTTCTTGTCACATTCCCTTGTCAAAGGGGTTTCTGGGGCTTGCTCCCATCTTCTCCTCCATATTCGCATACTTGATGCTCGCGGTTTGAATTCTACCATGGTTTTTGGCTCGGTTTTTTCCAGAGAGCATGCAAATGGGGTTCATTTCTTGATTGCTTCCACGATTAGGTGCAACATAACATTTGGTTAAAGGTTTGATACTAGTGTGACCTTTTTGTAGAAGCACACAAGGAAATTTCTCAGTGACTCTTCTCTCCCTTGCCTGGTTTTAGCGAGTGTATAGGTAGAGCTGTTAGTTTAGCCCCAACCCATGGGGCCAACCCACTTGGCCCCCCATTAAGCCCCTTAAATTTAGAGCCTCATATTAAGTGGGTTGGTTTCAGCCCAACCCATAAAATAAAAATTATTAGTGGGTTAGGGCCAGGGTTTTGTGGGTCAGTCCATTAATTTTTTTTTCTTCCCCTGATTTGGTTTTTTTTTCGACTTTCATGTGGGCGATTGACGATATGCAAGGCCTACACCATTGCTCAAACGACGTCATCCAGCTAGACCTAGGCGGAACCACCACCACAACAACAACAACCACCACCACCACCATGACTAACTCATCATCCTCATCCTCCTTGTCCATCGATGTAGACGAATCCGGCGTGAAAAGAGAAAAAAATGGAGAGAAAAGAGAAGAGGGTCATTCCCCCCTCGCTGTCGCACTGACGTCTGTCGCCGCGGTGCATGACCCGTTTCTCCGGCATCCGTGTGCCTTCCACTGTCAGCCGCGAGATCGCGACCTTCTTTCTCCTTCCCTTGGTCATGTTCTTTCTCTTAACCGCAACTCTCCCTCATTATCTGTCTCACTTTTCTCTCACCATCGCGCCCCATCGCGGTTTCCCTTCACCAATTAGGCCAGGGGTGGCACACCGCTAACCCCTCTCTTCCATCTCCATCTCTCTCTCTCTCTAGATTCTCCCATTTTTCTTTCACTACCTCATCTTCACACACTCATAGTCACAGACCCTCTTTCTTATTCTCTGCTAAATGTCGTACCCCTTCCCCTTTCTTTAACTGCTTCCAGCAGTTTCTATTAGTTTTAGGGTTTAATTGTTTTTTATTTACTTTCTTTAACTGCAAAATTTTTTCCAGATTTAAAAAAAATAAGGCCTATAGGCTGGCCCTAGCCCACAGGGCTTTGTGGGCTTTTTGCCCTATAGGCTTTTACACTAGTGGGCTTTTTGGCCCTATTGGCTCTTTGGCCCCAGTCCATATGGGTTAGGGCTGGGTTGGCCCATATAGGCCAAATTAACAGCTCTATGTATGGGAGGACTTTGAGAGTTCTTTACAGGTGACGAAATGGTGCACAAATTGTGTTTCTTGGTCATCCCAACTGGTGATGGATTTAGGTGGAAGGCTTTTGAACCATTTCAGGTCTCTTTTCTCAAGGTTAAGGGAAATTTAGGCGCATGATGGCATTAGATGCCCCTAGAAATAACATATTCTTGCCATGGGTGTTGAGGTGATCTTGTGTTGTGGGTTAGACTATTCGTCGTATAATTCAATTGAAAGCATATTTCTAAAGTTGTTGGGAATGGGATAATTCATCAGCTTATCAGAAAAAGGATTCAAGAAATGTTTGGCACCTGACTCGACGATCTTGTGGTTACGTGACTGATAGTGCATGTAGCTTTGGCCGCCTGCAGACTCATCCTCGTAGCTTAGTGAGATCTAGTCTACCTCGGTATGGTGTAACCGGTGAAAGATACCGATTTGTTGAGCTCCTTGATTCTATTCTAGTTTGACGAGCTCTGGGTTCAGAGGTGATTTTACTGGTTTCTTTTCCTCGTCTTTTCCTCGTCCCATCCTCTGGTGAAGGATCACTCTAGGTTATAGATCTGTATCTTCAACTTGTCAACATCAATGGCTTGTTCCTTAGCGACTTTCGATTTGCCGGCTCGATCTTGCTCATTGTTAGGTGAGCACCCTCCTTTCAATTTTTGTGGAGGATGTTTCAACTTTGGATATTCGTAGGAGAATTTGTCATCAATGTTTTCTTCTAGTGTAGGTAGTGAACTGGTAGGTCGAGCATCAACATTAGTTGTCATGCTTTTGAGGTAGGAATCATTTTACCATTTCCTACAAACGGTGCCAAAATGTTCGTGCTAGGATATGAAGCTTTTGCCTGGCACGATGATGATGATGGTGGTGATTGGTTGCTCCGGTGATGATGAATGCTCCTCAACGACGACACATCAGCCATCGTTATTGTTGGAGAGGATGAGGTGCACACAATGACACTCTGACACTCAAGTTAGCGGGAGTGATGCAAGGTTTCAGTATATTATGGAGTTTATGCCTATACCTTGTCCTTCAGGGGCGAGTGGTATATATAGTTGTACTCATGCTTGTGTCACAGTCTGGTCAGATGCAAACATACTCTTGATAGTTTGTTAGGCTGTTGAAAGGAAATCACAAATAATAGATGATTCTCGAATCCTTGGTGTGGGGGGCTTGACCTCTTATCCAATTAATTATTGGAGTATTAACTATTGTCATAAATACATAATAATAGAGTATGATGTCATGTACATAATATTTATTTTGGAGACAAAATTGAGAAAAGAAAATTAATGCTAAATTAAAATATTAAATCGGTATTTAATATGAAATTTTTTATTTTCTGAAACGACAATTAATTAGAAATTAAGAGAATATAACATTGAAAAGGGAGTGGTTCGATTCTCAAATGTGAGCCGTGACAAGATTGAAAAGTGAAAGGTTGAAATTTATTTGCTTAACGTTTGTGTGACAATGATTGCTGGGATAAGGAAGATGAGAAAAGTTGAAGTTGATTGGCATTTGTCGAGAATGGGTTTGTCGTATCCACTCAAGGGAATTTGGGGTTACTGGAAAAAAGCGGGAGGAAGGAAGGAAGGACGTACCCAAATGCTCAATTTTTTGGATCAGCCAAACCCCAATAGTACCAATACCAGTTTGGCACTTCATAACCTCAATGCTCAATCCCAAGAGGTATATTTTTTAAAATTTTGCGTATAAAAAAAATAATGGCAATTGAATAAATAAATTACTCTCAAACTTGCGTTCAAATTTTAGAATGATACATTTTTTTAATCCAAAAATTATAGAATGATCCCCTGGCCCGTGGTTTCATTGCGAATTTCCTATAATAGTTTACAGAGTTAACACTCAATTTGATCTCAAAAGTATCATTCTTTCTCTCTCTTATTTGGTCCCTAAATTATGTAAAAATATTAAATAGTCTCTAATGTTTTCTTTCATCCATCAAGTTAGTCCCTATATTATTGTGAGTCCGTTTGCATGTTGTTAAGTGTTATCTTAGTCATTTTCTCTCTCCTACGTGTATCCTAAATAGTTCCTAAAATATGTCTTATGAGTCCCTACAACGTTTGGAGATAGAAAGACCAAATAAATACATATATTTGGTCCTTAAAGTCCCTAAAATAAATAATAAATAGTTCCTCAAGTCTATAAAATATATCATATCAGTCCATACATTTCATAGTAATGTAAGTCTTAATTCTAATTCATAAACCAGATTTTTTTACGAGTAATTCATAAACCAGATGCTGCCTATAGATAACACCTAACCCCTCCAAAAAAATTGCTAAATTATTTAGGGCTTAGGGTTATATGTCAAAATCAGTTTCATAATCGGTTATCAAAATTAGGGATGAAAACGAGGGAGGAAAATCAAAACCTGAATAATGAATGAAAATGAGGAGAAGAACTAGGGATGGGAGTTCGCCTCTAAGTGATGGGTAATGGAGTGGTAGGGATGAAAGGAATTGGTAAGGGGATTTTACGGTTTGACTTGTTTGCACGTAGAGAGAATGACTGTCCGAGAGACTAAAATGATGCATTTTAGGGACTTTATGAATATTTAGGATACACATAGGAGAGAAAAAATAGCCAACATGACACTTAACAACATTCAAATGGGCTCACACTAACAGAGGGACTAACTTGATTGATGAGAGAAAACATTAAGGATTATTTAATTTAATTTTTTTTACATACTTTAGGGACTAAATAGGAGAGAGAGCGATACTTGAAAGACCAAAGTAAGGGTTAACTCTAGTTTATATGACACTTTTTTATATGAATAGTTTTTAAAGTAAAGACCAGTCTCTGATAATAAATATGCGACCCAATTTAGTCCCTCAGAAAAAGAAAAAAGAAAAAAGAAAAAAAGTCCTGAAATAGTCCATAAGAATTTCAAACGAGGGAAACATAAGTCCTTCCATCCATCTCCATCCAAATATATCTGTTAAAGTGATGATGTGTACTGCTAAGTGCTGGCGTATACTGTTAAATAATGCCACCCTCTTTCAATTCCTTTTTGACAAACCTCAAATAAGCCCAAAATAGTCTCTATGTAATTCGACCCATTTTAGTCCCTCATTCATCTTTATGTTTGAGTCTTTTTCAACCTCTAGATGTATCAGTTGACTGGCATGCCTTAGCAAGTGGCAACTTACTTTATAAGCCTGTTGGAGTCTTCTATTTCTATTGACCTGCTGCTTTGTGTCTTCTCCACTGAAACAACAACTATTACTTGCAAAGTGGTAGTTTATGCTCCAATTTTGTGACCCTCAATATTCTGCATATTGCTGCTTTCTTTGAGAAGGTGATATAACGGAGGGTTAAGGTTTGGAGGCTAAAGAAGATTCAAACATAAAAATGGATTGGGGACTAAAATGGATCGAATTACATAGGGACTATTTTGGGCCTATTTGGGGTTTGTTACAAATGAATTGAAAAAGAGAATAAATTGACCGAAATACATACATGTGTTCATCATATTACAATGTGACATTATTTAACAGTACATGTGAGCACTTAACAGTACACTCTATCACTTTAACAAACATTTTTGGATGGAGATGAACAGAGGGACTAACGTATCCCTCTTTTGAAATGCTCAGAGACTATTTCAAGACATATTTTTCTAAGGGACTAAATTGGGTCGTGCATTTATTGTTGAGGACTAATTTGAGTCTTTACTTTAGTTGTTATGACACTTGTGACGACTTGTGAAAGTAAAATATATATAGATATTGTTCCGTGCAAGGAACGTAGAGCTGGTCGGAGTCGCTGAGGTCGTCGCGTGCGGTGGTGGTGATGACGGAGAACGGTGGTGGGGTACCTGCAAAAGGCACTCCGACGCTCAAGTCAGTATGGTTCTGATGAGGTCAGTATGATGTAATGAAAACGTACCTTATTCTTCATGAGTCCTCCTTATATATGACTCCTTTTAGGGTTTGGAATAAATGGACGGTGATTGGGTGACTAAGTCCCTCACGAGGTGTTGCAAGCTATTGACTAGATCGACGATCCTAGTTCGGTGGCATAGAACCAATGCAAAACAGGGACCGTTGATGAAACAGACGTACCAGATCGGTAACCATTAATCGGTCACGATCAGTTAGTGGGGTTAGGCTATGAAGCTGGTTCTAGGAGGAGTGGGCCTTGGCCCAGTCCGGAACAGTTGCCCCCCAAGTTGATGTTCGAGTGTTAAAGGACTTTGACTTATGTGGTATTTGTCTGGATCATAACCTCGACGCACCCGGTGTGGAGAGACTTCAGAATGTAGGTGTGTGGATGAAGTGTGTCTTCCAATGTATCCTCGGAGTATAGCTTTGGACACGTATCAGGAACGTAACTTCAGACACACATTTCGAGGGTGGTCCCGAAGTAATGTCGGAGTGTGACTTCGGATACATCGTGAGCTGCTATTCTAGAGGAAATATCTAGGTATTGCTTTGAATACACAACAAGATGTTCTACTTCGGAATGATCGTTACCGTACATACAACGTGTCGCTGCTTGATGACAGTTTCTAGGGTGTTCTATGTCAAAAACCCTAATCGACGCGTCATTTCAATCGTTTCAAACTGAAAGGGCGACCTCGTTTCACGCATGTACGACATGTCAATTCCCTTATCGAGGCAACGCCTGGGTTAGCGTGCTATTAATTGCAAGTAATGATGAGGGTTTTCTCTATAAATATGAGAGAGGAAGCCTCATTTGCTACTTTTGCTACTCTCATCCTCTTCTCTGCGTCTTTGCGTTCGTGGTTCCCTAAAGAAGCTTGATTTCTTCCTCTCCACTGTCAGCGCTCTTTCCCTCGTCTCCCTCCATCCTCATCACTAAAGGTAACATCCTGTTTCTTCATCCTGTTTATCCTCTCTATTTCTGGGCGTGGCCACCGCGACGGTTGGCCAGGATCCCCTTTACCCACGCGGTGACTTTCGATTCCGCCTGGGTTTTCACTTGATGATGCCTTTGTTTTTTCATGAGTTTTCCTGCATTAACTGTGAGTTTCCCGGTGGGGCTATGATTTTTCTAGTGAGAGTCGTGAGTTTTCTGGTGAGGGAAGAGTTTCTGGGTTTGCTAGGTAACTTGTTGGTTCAGGGAGGTCCGGTATTTAAACGAATCCTTTCTTTGGACAGGTTGGAGATGGGCAAAGCCAGGGACCTCCAAAGAAAAAGGGGTAATAACCCACCTCCCAATGCTAACAAGTACTCATGGGTGGTCGAAGATGCCCTCTATGCCCAATCGATATATAGTAGAGAAACGACCATTCGGGCTCCCTTACCATACTTGGACGTCGGTAAAGGGAAAGGGGCGCTAGACGATTAGGAGATCATTTCGCCCGGGGTTAATGACTAGATTTGCTCGTGCCTGGCCAGAGGAGCAGACTTCTTCCTTCCAATGCACAAGATATACTTCTCGGAGTTGAGCGTGCAACTTCCTTTTTTAGAATTTAAAATTGACATCTTCAACCATCTGAGAGTAACTCATTCCCAACTTTACCCGAACTCATGGGCATTTATGAAGAGTTTCAAACTTCTGTGTTCGTACCTCGACATTTCACCTTCAGTGCAGATATTCTTTCATTTCTTTAGCCCGATGAGGTCGACGGATAAGAGTAGTTCTCCGCAAGGTTAGTTATCATTGAAGCCGAGACTTCGGCTTTTCGAGGCTTATAGCGATTCCACCCGAGGTTTCAAAAGGGAGTACTTCTACCTGAGACCTCGGACTGATGAAGCTCGAGGCTGCTTAGTCAGGATAAGAGAAGGTCGGACCAAAGGACTCTTCCAACTGTATTGGAGCCAAGACCACTATCTTGTCGAGCACAAGGAATTCGGGTTTTCTGAAAAAGCCTTGAGGATTCAAGACATGGGTTACATGACCCGATTAAAGGAGTATGTGGAGGGATTTGAGGTCGAGGTGAGGGAGGCTCCGGAAGGGAGGAAAACCATCCCCCACTTCGTGAACTGTCGGGTGTTATTAAGTTGTTCTTCGGCAGACATTGCCAAAGAGTGCTTAGGTAAATATGTGTACATATGCACATTCTGTTTTTCTTGCACATGATTTCTGACCTCTCGCCTTCTTTTGTTTCAGGCACAATGGCTGATATTGAAGCTTTGAACGCATTTCTTAACAAGAAGAAAAAGGCTATCTTCGGGGGCACTTCGTCAATAGGACCCTTGGGCAATTCTTCGGCGGGTTCGCCTTCGCCGGCTGTGGTGATCTTATCTCCTACATCTTGTCGTGCGCCAAGGCCGACCTCCGAGCATGTCGAAGACTTGGATGTTGAAGAAGTCCAAGTTCCCGATTCCCAGGGTGAGAAAGGGGTGGAGGCCGATACTGAACAGAGTGTCTGGCCTACCAAACGGCAAAGAAAGGATACTGGGAAGAAGCAGACTCAGTTGGAGAGGGTTACTGGGAGTGGTGACTTCTTCCGCAGTGATGGCCTCGAAGTATGGATGCACAATAATGCGCTGTCTTTGGAGGAACTGCAACATTACACCTCAGCCGCAGACAAGGTATACTTGTCGAACTTATCCAGTTCGGCTCATGAGGACTCGGTGCTGGAGTGTTCTAGCTGGATGGTTCGAAGTTTGAACCTCCTAGTGTATACTGCCGAGCACAACACCGCACTGGTGAGGGAGAACACTGAGTTTAAGAGTGCATCGGAAAAGATGAAAGCTCGTGCTAAAGAGTTGCGGAAGAGGGAAGCCAAGATGATCAACCTTGAGAATAACCTCCTCGATAGGACGAACAAGTTAAATAATGCAAGGAAGAGGCCGCAGAGCTGAAGCAGAAGGTTATGGGCCTTGCAGAAGAACGTGATCAACTCCTCTCTGACAAGAAAACTCTCCAAACTGCGAAGGCTGAGGCAGATGAGAAGTTTTAGAAGGACCTGGAAGAGGCTAGGACAACTCTTACTTCGGCCATTACGGAGAAAGAAAGGTGGATGAAAATCGCTGGTGAGTTCAGGAACCAGCAATTTGGGATCGCCGTCAATCAAATCCGGCTGATGTATCCGAGCATCGATGTCAATGTTTCCCGGCGGTTCGGTAGGGGGTTCGTCGACGAGAATTTGATGGTTGATCCAAAACCATGGAAGTCCTTTATGAGGCGGCGCCTACTACGGAGACAATGGAGAAGACTCCCGAGGAGATTTCGTGAAGACCTGGGATGCCAGGGCTCTTTGTTACTTGTACAAGTTTTGAACAATTTGTGATTCGGACCTCTTCGGAGGCTTATCTTGTAACCAACAGTTTACCTTTGTTTATCCATGCTAAGTTTCCCTGCAATGTTACTTTTTATGCTTGTGCTTGTTTATCGGAGTTGGTTCCAATCTCGTTTTATCGGAGTTGGTTCCGATTTAGATTTTCTCGGAGCTAGGTCTGATTTGGTTTCTCGGGGGGTCCACTCCAGCCAAGGAATGGTCCCCATCCGCCCCGATCAGAAGGAGTTTGTTCCCTAAGATGGGTGAACACTATTTCAGCGTGACCTGCCCTGAAAAGATTGGCTAGGTCGATCAGGTGGTCTACCACGTGTTCCTCGGACGCCGCTTTCGTGGATCTTCAGGATTGTCAATTACGTCTCGAATTCCTTCGAAGCGTGTACTGGGACTTAAGAATTTCGGCGTCGATTGCCAGGTAAGATGTTGTCGATGGTCCTTGGGGTGTAGGGTTTGGCATTTGCCTGTGTATTAACCGGTCCTTATATCCCTTTCTCTAACGCAAGAAATAACATTAGAATTGTAATTTGTAATTTTTAATTTGTACATAACTTGTATTAGAAGTTGATGTCAAATTACACTTTGGATGAGAACTATAAATGATTTAATTAAACTTTGACATAAGATAGTTCAACATTGTGCAAGACAAAGTGAGTAGATGTGGTGGGGCACCACCAACGATTGGTCCTGGTCGTAGAAATCAGACTTAACTGTAGTACTTTCGAAGCTTCATCGCGTTCCAAGTTTGGGCGATGGCCCTTCCTTAGAGATCTTCGAGGTAATAGGCCCTGTCCCGATCTTTGCAGTGACCCGGTAAGGTTCTTCCTAATTCGGAGCTAGCTTCCCTTGCGTGGCGTTCTTTAAACTAACATCCACTCTTCGGAGAACAAGGTCTCCGACGGGGAAGTCCCATGGAACCACGCGGTGGCTGTATCTCACAATTATGCATTGTTTGGCAGCGACTTCATTCAGTGCTGCGATCTTCCAATTTTCTTCTAACAGGTTTAGCTCTCCTCGGAGATATTGGTAATTCAGCCTCGGTTCTGGTAGGTGTAAGGTTCTCCAGCTTAACTCACCAACCTCGACTGGAATTACCACTTCCGATCCGTAGAATAATCGGAAAAGGGGTTTCTCTTGTCGACGAATATAGGATTGTCCTGTAAGCCCACAGAACCTGAGGTAGTTCGTCGACCCATCTGCCCTTTACTTCATCAAGGCGTCGTCGGAGACCGTGCAAGATTACTCAATTAGCAGCTTCTGCCTGCCCGTTTGTCTGAGGGTGTTCGACCGAAGTGAAATGGTGCTTCATGTTAAGGTCTGCAAGTGTCTTTCGAAACTATTGGTCGATGAATTGTGAGCCATTATCGGTTACCAAGACCTTTGGAATTCTGAATCTAGTGAGGATTTGGGAATTGAAGAATTCGATTAAGTTTTTTACAATTATCTTTGCAAGAGATTGGGCTTCGACCCACTTTATGAAGTAGTCTACCGCCACTGCCAAAAACTTGATCTGTCCCGGAGCCAGGGGAAACGGGCCCAGAATGTCGATCCCCTGCCAGGAAAATGGCCACGAGGATGACAGGGTAGTCAGTTCGACAAGAGGTGCGATGTGGAGATTAGCATGCTTTTGGCACTTGTCACATTTTTTCACGTACTCCTTTGCGACTAGTTCCATAGTCGGCCAATAGTAGCCTGCTCTCAGTGTTTTCTTTGCTAATGTTCTTCCACCCAAATGTTGCCTGCATATCCCTTTGTGGATTTCGGCTAATATATAGTGTGCTTCCGAAGTATCAAGACACTTCAATAGTGGTATGGAGAAACCCTTCCGGTATAATTTTCCCTCGATAATGGAAAACAAGCATGCTCTTCAGCAGAGCTTGGACGCTTCCTTCAGATCAGTTGGCACTTCCCCCAAATAGAGCAGCTTCAAGATCGGCGTCATCCAGGAATCTTTGAAGTCGATGTTCAAAATTGATAGGCTATGCACATAAGTTGCGGTGGCAAACTTTGGTGATTCACCTGTGACTTCGGGAGCGTTCTCGGCCATAGAGCTCTGGACACTTGGAGTGGTCAACGTCTCCTGGATTACTGACCGGTGTGAGGTTGGTATCTTCGTACTTGCGAGTTTCAAAAGAACGTCGACTCGTATGTTTTGCTCCCTTGGCACGTGTATTATTTCTTCTTGAAGAAACCGGCTCATTAGCGTTTTGACCTGGGCAAGGTATTTCTGTAGCAACAGATCTTTAGCTTGGTAACTGCCATTGACTTGTGAGACGACGAGTTGCGAGTCCGAATGAACGACAACACGTGCTGCGTCAAGTTCATTAGCAAATATCAGTCCGGCAATGCATGCCTCGTCTTCAGCCTGATTGTTTAAGGTCGAAAAACCAAATGTCAGTGAGTATTCGACGACCAAGCCATCCTCATACTCAAGGATTAAACCGGCTCCACTTCCTTTTGGGTTAGAAGATCCATAAAAAAAAACTGTCCATTTGCCTGTTGGTGATGAAGATGAACTCAGTGTATGTTCTGCTATGAAGTCCGCGAGTGACTGAGCTTTAACCGCCTTTCTTGATTCATAGCTGACGCCAAATTCGGATAGTTCGATCGACCACTTGATCATTCGACCTGGGAGATCGGGTCGGTACAATACTTGCTTTATTGGCTGGTCAGTTCTGACTACGATGCGGTGGGATAGGAAGTACAAGCAAAGTCTTTGTGCCGAAATGACGAGAGTTAAAGCCATTTTCTCAATTTACTGATACCGTAGTTCGGGCCCTTGAAGGGCTTTGCGATAAAGTATACCATTTTTTGTCCGGCAATGTCTTCTCTCACTAGTACGGCGCTCAAAGCCTCTTTGGTCACTGACAAATAAAGGTTATAAGGTCTCCCTTTTCTGACGTCGACTGAACACTGGCGGAGTAGAAAGAATTACTTTCAACTAAGTGAAAACCTCGTGGCATTCAGGGGTCCACTGGAAAAAGGACCTCCTTTTTGAGCAACTTGAAGAATGAGAGTGCACGCTGAGCAGAAGTTGATATGAACCTGGTCAATGCTGCCATCATCCCGGTTAATCGTTGTATTTCCTTCTTCGAGGTCGGTTGCTTCATATCAGTGATTGCTCAACACTTGTCCGGATTGGCCTCAATTCCTCTCTCAGTTAGGTAAAACCCGAGGAACTTCTCCGCCCTTACACCAAAAGTACACTTATCTGGATTCAAGCGCATGTTGTGATTGCGAATTTCGGAGAAAACTTTAGCGAGGTGGGTGACGTGGTCTTCGTCCTGGACAGTTTTGACTGTCATGTCATCCATGTAGACCTTGAGCAGTCTTCCGATCTGCTTCTCGAAGATTTTGTTCATCATTCTCTGGTACTTAGCGCCCGCATTTTTTAAGCCGAAGGGCATGACTTTGTAACAGTAGTTGGCACCTTCGGTCATAAAACATGTTTTCTCTTGGTCGGGCTCATACATCGATATCTGGTTGTAGCCAGAGTAGGCATCCATGAAGGATAGGAACCGAAAACCAGATGAGTTTTCGAAGAGCTTGTCGATGTTCGACAGTGGGTATGCATCTTTAGGGCATGCTTTGTTGAGGTCAGGGTAGTCAACACACATCCTCCACTTCCCATTTGACTTCTTCACGAGCACCATGTTTGATAACCAAGTTGTGTACTTTGCTTCTTTTACAAAGTTTGCTTTGATTAAGTCCGACACGACTTTCTCAACAGCTTGGGCCTTTTCGGGGGACTGTCGGCGTCTTCTCTGGGCGACCCAGCGCGCCGATGGATTGAGTGCCAACTTGTGACACGCTACATCGGGTGATATTCCAGGCATTTCATCAGTGGTCCAGGCAAATAGGTCGACATTGTCCTGGAGGAATTTGACCAAACTCGTCCTTAATTCTTTCGGGATGTCGTTCCCTACTTTTGTCATTCGAGATGGATCCTTCCCGATCTGGACATGGGAGGATTCGCCTTCAGGAATCGGTCTCTCAATTTTCTTTGCGAGTTTTTTGGCAAAGGGATCGCCTATATCCTTAGTTTTGACCCCGACGTCCTCAGCCCTGAAGCTCGACATTGGCTAACATCACGCTATGCACCGAAGAGGAGTGTTTCTCGGGCACTGGCGTCTTCCCGATCCCATCAACCTGTGCTCTCTTCAGACTGATCTCAAAACATCTTCTAGCTACGTCTAGGTCGCCATTTAGGGTAACAATTTCCCCGCTCGAGATGTGGAATCTCATCTTCAAATGGATTGTCGATGTCACGGCTCTAAGATCGGCTAGGGTAGGTCTACCAATGATACAGTTGTAGTCGTAGTTGCATGGGATGACTAAAAACTGTACCTTGACCATTTTTGACTTCGGGTAGGTGCTGAATGTCACCATTAATTCGACATATCCCATCGGTGTTGTCTTGGCCCCGTTGAATCCTTGCAAGTCCATTCCCTCGTACGAAATGAGGAGGTCCTTCGAGAGCTTTAACATATCAAATAATCCTCTGTACATGATGTCAACGGAGCTTCCCTGGTCGACAAGGATCCTCCTAACGTCGACGTTTACCATCTTCGCCCAGACTAAGAGAGGGATGTCTTTGTTGGGCTCACCTCCTATCAAGTCTTTGTCATAAAAGGCAAGAGGTGGTCTACTTAACTTCGGACGATTGACAGGAGAGTAACTGGAGTTGATGGCAGCTATTGCTATGTCTTTCAATTTCCTCTTTTCAATTTTGATGGATGGGACTCCCGGCTTGCTAGGTCTTCCAGTGATGACTAGGTGATTGTCGTGGCCTAGGTTTGATCCTCTTCATCATCGACCTTCGCTTGGGGTCTCGACTTGTGGATGTTCGTGGACGCGTGCGGCCGGGGACCTCGACTGCTTCCTTTTGGACTTCTCGCGGGTATACTTCTGCAGTTTACCTCGCCTTATCAACTGCTCGACGACATCGTTTAACTGGAAACAATCTTCTATATTGTGATCGTTACTGTGGTGCCATTGACAGTACTTTGTCCTGTCTGTGTTTGGCCTTTGTTTTATCCTGTTCGGGAGCTTGACCCCGGCGTCCTTAAACTCCATGTGCAGACATTCTTCCAAGATGCGGGCTCGCGAGGTGTTCAATGGTGTGTATTCGGTGTATTTAATTACCGAACTCTTGGAATCTCTCTCGTTTTTTGACTTGGGATCTTTATGGGTCGACCCCTTTACTTGTGCTGCTTCTCCATGGTCAGTCAGCACGCACTCTAATATGGGCGATTGACTCCGATATGGGCGTGGAACAAACTTTTCTTAACCAACCCCTGCGGGAGGAGGTACATCTTCATGTCTTCTCGGACTTCTCGAGCCAACTTGGCCTCTTGGGTGAACCACTCGATGTATTTCCTCAGGGATTCATTTTTCCTTGTCGAATAGTAGCGAGGGTTGCTTTCGACTTGGGCTGAGGTAGAGAAGTGGTGAAATGGTAGGTGAACTTCCTGTTGAGTTCGCCCCACGATCCAATAGAGTTCGGTTTCAGCCCTTGAAACCAAGCCAGAGCTATCTTCGACAGAGTCAGAGGGAACAATTTGCATTTAACTGGTCCCTTAGCATTTTGATATCTCATGATGGAATCGAAACGTCCGATATGCTCATCGGGATCCCCTGTTCCGTCGTACAGCTCGAAGGTCGGCAGCTTTTCGAGTGAATGAGGAATTGGGAACAATGTGATCTCCTCGGTGAATGGTCTAGCCTGGAGTAGTCATCGTCATCGTTGTTGTACCTCCTCGTGCGGTGAGGTGACGCGCTTTTGTTGGAGGCCGACGACGCGTGCGGTGATTGGCGCAAAGGCGATCTCCTCTGAGAGTACGGTGAGGTGTTACGCCTTCTCGGTGGTGACCGTTCTGTGGTTCTACTGGTCCCAGACGATCGGTGGTGTGTCTCCCTCGTCAGGGGAGATCGTTCACCTGACTGCCTGTGGCGCGGCGACCCAATGGTGCGGTATTCTTCGGTGGCAGATCGATGGAATTCTCCGGATTTAGGGTTCTCGCGACGCCCTTTGGTTCTGGATTCCCTAGATCTGGATGGTGACCTAGATCTGCAACGAGATCTAGATGGTGACCTAGACCTATGACAAGATCTGGATGGTGATCTAGACCTGCGACGAGATCCGGGTTGCATGAAGGCGTGCGCGACGACTTGCTGAGTTTCCATTACGGCTATCCTATGGTTTTAGTCTTCCATCATCTGAGTCTATCTCTGGATGATCGTAATGACGCTCTCCATGAGAGATGGTTGAACATCAGTTATTGGTGGGGCCGCCATAGCAGTTGGCAGAATTTTGCCGCGTGGAAGTGGTGACGGGGGAACTTCTTCCACGGTCACGGGGAACGTGACGGGTTCCGGTGTGACGGAGACTAGCTGTCCGTCGACCTGTGACGACGGAGGACGTGATCCAGGGTTGTTCCTCTGGGACCGGTGAACCGGTTGAGCTTGCTGCGACAGTCCGGCCATAGGGTAATTGGTAAGATCTGTTCAATGTAGAACAAAACTCCCACTGTGGCCGCCAATGTTTCGTGCAAGGAACGTAGAGCTGGCCGGAGTCGCTGAGGTCGCCGCGTGCGGTGGTAGTGGCGACGGAGAACGATGGTGGGGTACTTGCAAAAGGCACTCTAACACTCAAGTCAGTATGGTTCTGATGAGATCAGTATGATGTAATGAAATCATACCTTATTCTACGTGGGTCCTCTTTATATATGACTCCTTTTAGGGTTTGGAGTAAATGGACGGTGATTGGGTGACTAAGTCCCTCACGAGATGTTGCAAGCCGTTGACTAGATCGACGATCCTAGTTCGGTGGCGTAGAACCAACGCGAAATAGGGACCGTTGATGAAACGGACGTACCAGATCGGTAACCATTAATCGGTCATGATCAGTTAGTGGCGTTGGGCCACGGAGCTGGTTCTGGGAGGAGTGGGCCTTGGCCCAGTCCGGAACAAATATAATTATGATCTTTGTTTAAACTATATCTATACATATCTATATCTATATATATTTTGTCAAAAGAAATCTGTATATATATTAAATCAATAAAAATGTTTAGGGTTTTAGCCCCTTTTTTATTAAAAAAAAATCAATACAAAAGTTTTTTTTTAAATATTGTTTATATTTTTTTTAGGCTTAATTAGCAATTTGGTCCCTTTACTTATTTTTGAGATTCAATTTTGTCCTTTAACTATTTTTGGGGTAAATAAGTCCTTTAAGTTGTTAACTTAGGTCAAATAGATCCTTTTCGGCCTTAAGTTTTTAAGTTGGGCCAAATAGGTCCTTCGTGGAAATGACTCATTTGACCGTACTTAAAAACTTAAAGGACGTATTTGGCCTAACTTAAAAACTTAAGGGACCTATTTGACCCAACTTAAAAACTTAAGGCCTAAAAGGACCTATTTGACCCAACTTAAAAACTTAAAGGACTTATTTGTCCCAAAAAATAGTTAAAGGACCAAATTGAACATCAAAAATAAATTAAGGGACCAAATTGCTAATTAAGCCTTTTTTTTACGAGAGAATCTTGTTTATACTTGTAACTTCAAAAATTTGTATAATTTTCATACCAAACACTTATTTGTACGAGGAGTGTGAAATTTTCTTAATCAATCAGCTTAACATTTTCTCAAATCATATAACCTTGTATCCCTTTTTTCTAGCCACCTCTCTCTCTCATTCTTCCTTTTACTCATCTCTTCCTTCTTCCTCATTCACTAGAAGGGGTAGTTTTTAGCCTGAAATCATTTCTCTACATCGTATTTTCTCTCCTTTTATCTAAATTAGTGGTTTTTTCTCGTAGATCTGGTTTTTTTCGTGTTTTTCGTGATTTCGTCGTCTGAGTGCGGCTTTGTTTTGTTCGTCGTCTTGGTGCGGCATTATTTGGTTTTCCGTCTTGTTGCGGTGTTCATTTGGTTCAGATTGACAGATCAACTTCGATCATTATAGATTTAATCAAGATTTGAACGTCAACATTACAGATCCGGATGCATAGGTATTCTGGTCACTTTGATTTTATCACATTTGTAGGCATTTTGCCGTTTTATACTATTAACCTAGGTGTTGTGAGTTTATTCGCAGATTCATGCTTTTCAGGTTTTAGCGATGTTGAATTTGTGTTATTTTCGATGTATTTTACCAATTTGAGAATGAATATCTTTTTTAGTAAAAAAAAAACATTTTCTCAAATATTTTCGTAAAAAAAAAAACAAACATTTTCTCAAATATTTAAAACGAATGAAATGAAAAAGGTACACATGACCGTTTAGCTTTTTAGGAAATCGAAGTACACTTATTTTTCCAAAACCGTTAATTGAACACAAATTTGGATACAGACACTGTATGTTCATACTGTACAAACGTGTCTATACACATATAGACTACTCTTTTTTTAAAAAAAATAATTAATTTTTTTTAAAAAAAATATTACAGATTTTTTTATCTGGTTAATCACGTTCATATATTAGTTTAATGTCAAATCCTAAAATTTTTGGACATCTCATTTTCTTATCTGGTTAATCACGTTCAAATATCTAGTTAGTGCTATTCATTATCTGGTTAATGTCAAAACCTGATCATTTTGGACATTTCATTTTCTTATCTAGTTAATCAAATTCACATATTTGGTTAATGCTATTCATTATCTAGTTAATGTCAAAACCTAATCATTTTGGACATTTCATTTTCTTATCTAGTTAATCAAGTTCACATATCTGGTTAATGCTATTCATTATCTGGTTAATGTCAAATCTTGAAACTTTTTCTTATCTGGTTAATCAAGTTCAAATATCTGGTTAATGCCAAATATTTTTTTAACCGGTTAAAAAAGTCTATAAAAAAAATCTGCACGGATTCCGTACGGTCCTTACCGTACGGACATACGGTGTCTCATACGGTGTCCATACGACCTGTGTTCAAAAAACACTTTTCTATTTTTTTGTCAAAGCTGTTAATTGAACACAAACCTGGACACAGACACCGTATGTCCGTACATGTACGGACCCCCTTTTTTTCTTTTCAATTTTTTTTTTCAAGAAAATATTACAGATTTTTTTATCTGGTTAATCACGTTCAAATATCTGGTTAATGCCATGTCCTTAAACTTTTGGGCATCCCATTTTCTTATCTGGTTAATCAAGTTCACTTATCTGGTTAATGCCAAGTCCTTAAACTTTTGGGCATCCCATTTTCTTATCTGGTTAATCAAGTTCACTTATCTGGTTAATGCTATTCATTATTTGGTTAATGCCAAATCCTGAAACTTTTTCTTATCTGATTAATCAAGTTCAAATATCTAGTTAATGCAATTTATTATCTGGTTAATGTCAAAAAAAAATTTAACCAGTTAAAAAAAACCTAAAAAAAAATTAAAAAGAAAAAAAAAATATCCGTACGGATTCCGTACATGTCCGTACCGTACGGACATACGGTATCTCATACGGTGTTCATACGATCTGTGTTAAAAAAAACATTTTTCTTTTTTTTGTTGTTCTTTATGTAACTATTTTTTTAGGAATATTCACTTTCATTTTAGTAAAAGTGTATCAAGTGTTTTTTTTTTGTATTCTCCCTTTTAATATTTTTTTGGTACATCTCACTTTTAATTTTCTTAACATCACTTTTGTTTAATTTTTGTAAAATCACGTATCAGCTTTTATGTTGTGATATATACTTAGAGTCTTCATATTAAACTAATCAAATTAATATTTATTTTGTTAAATAACTATTCAAACAAATAAAATCTTATTTTTTCAAATTTCGTTAATCAATATTTAGAATTTTTCAATCAAATATTAAATATGATAAGATATTATTATCAATAAAAAATATGATAAGATATTTATAAATAATTATTAAAATGATAAACATTTGTAATGTTATATTTAATTTATTTTCATTATTATTAAAATATTTTAGAAAAACTAATTTATTTTTTATATTTTACAAAAATAAGGGTGCATTGCATGAAACACTTGTTAGTTATCAGAGCCAGTTGACATGGTATCAGAATCGGATTTTGCAGGCATGATGTGGGAATTGGACCCAGGCCCACGTTGCGTGTGAAAGTGGGTATTGATCTTACATTTGAGTTCTATATTGTCAGGTTTCCTGGGCTGTGCAGTATATATATTTGGTTGGACCCAATACTCCTACAAATTAGCTTTTGCGACTCAGACCTAAGCCCATTTAACAATTTTAACAAGAATAGGTTGATAAAATGATTTATCCAAATCGTGAAATATATATTATGTGGAATCCAAAATTAGCAATCTTTTCAAAACATTATATAATTTTTTCATTATTTATTATATGCTTTGCATTCTATATTATGCTTTTCATCGTTGAAACTCAAGGTAACTTGTACAAATATTTTCTTGTCAAAAAACTTGTACAAATATTTCACGCAAAGGAGAAAAAATATTAGCAGAAAAAAGAGGAATAACGATAGCGATCTCAAACAGGAGTGACAAATCATTTTGGCAGAACAAAATTTCATCGAATTAAGAACACATCTCCTAATGTACATGTGTTTTTTTTGACAGATCCTAGTATACATGCGCATGATGAGCACGACTAATGATATTTCTTTCGTGAGAAGGAAAGTGATTAGATATTTATAATCATTTATAATCAATATACTAAAAATTCATTTGACTAATCTAAACCTAGAAAGAAGGAAGGCTAAAGCATCCTAACGCATGGTATGCCCCGGTCTTAATGAAGCTAAAATACTTTTTTCGTCCTTTAATATAAAATTTTTTTATAAAAAAAGTGTCTCTTAATATAAGACATTTTTTAAAGACCAAAGTGCATTAATTTTTTTTTTTACAAAATTACCCTTTATATCAAGGTATATTATTCTCTCTCTCTCTTAATAGTCTTGGAAGATGAGAATGATAACATGAGAAAAATAACCCACATTTTGTATAAATTTAATACTAATAAATAACAAAATTCACTTTCTTAAGGATGTAGAATGGTCAAAAGAGTCCTATATTAAGGGACGGATGGAGTACTTTATTGGAAACCAATATAGTTTAGGCGGCTTCTATTCTATATCACTATTATTAGAGCTGTCAAATTGGGTTGTCCAGCCCGGCTCGATCTACAAAGGAGCTGTCAAAATAGGCGGCTTCCAGACCACATATTTTTAGGCCAGATCCAGCCCAGCCTAAAGCACGTTAGGCTGGGCCCGAACTATTTACAAAGAAAAGTATCTTAAAGCACTAAAAAATGCATAAAATACGGGCCTGGCCCAGTGGGCCAAATGGGTCGGGCGAAAATGGCCCTGTTTCGTTCAGGTCTGTAATTAACGAGCTCAGCCCAGCCTAAAACATGTGCCCATCAGGTCGGGTCAAAATTGACATCTCTAACTCATAGGTAGTACATTGTAGACAACGATTTACAACTATTGGATTGATTATACTTTGCAGCCTTAAGTTGTATCCCCTACATCAAATTAGCGCTCATCTTTCTGCGTTCAAGTTGTTTCTCCCTCACTGTTTCTCCGTTGCATGACCTCCACATCTATCATGTCTACATTGAACATCTCTACCATGTGCGCCTTTGTTACGTGCACCGTGAGCGTCTCTACAAGGAGAGAGAGCGGAGAGCGAGGGAGGGAAAGAGGAAAGCAACAAATTCTGAATGGAGAGATGAAGGGAAGACTATCCAGTGCAGAGGGTCTACAATATTAGTGTGGGAACTAGATGAATCCAATGGCGAGGACTAGTGGTGCATGGTGAACCACCATGGTGCTCTATATTAGATAAACCTTATACTTTAATATTAAAAAATATTCAGTTTTCGTTTCCTTACTTTGTAAGTTTTTAACCAACAATGAATAAAAAAATATTGTGTCGTTATTCTGAAAGGGTAAAGCAGCTCTTTGGGTTGCTGTAATTATAAGCACCTAATTTTGTTTAATATAAAGCTGTAAAGTTTTATAGTTAATATTTTAATATAGATTAGTCAATGAAGAATAAGGTTACGTTTGGAATAATTTATAAACATGTTATTGTGTTTGTTTACTGGTATAAGTATTCGTGTTAGTGTTGGAAAGAGCTTATAGTAATAATCTATGACACATCCATAATTTATTTTCAACTTTTTACTTTTTTGAGAGAAAATTGTTTTCAACTTAATTATTTCAATAAGTTCTTTAAGATAACTTATGGAAACACTTATACAAAAATATTTTAACTATATTATTTTTTTGATTATAAAAAAAACTTTTACATCATCGCTTATATGCTAAGAACTTTTACAATAAACACTTAATTAGTATTTATCCAAACGCACAATAATTCCATTGTCTAACCATTTTACGAGACCACCCTTCTCACATGAGCATAATTTACACTTGATAATATTTTTTGAGGAAATTGAAACACAAGTAAGTGAGTTGAACTCATAGTCTTAAAATTATTATTCATAAAGAATTATGTATATTTTTATATTCCAAAATATCTCAACCTTAAAAGAGTATAAAAATACCTAAAAACAAAAATTATTTATACTCAATAATCAGAATATGAAACAAGTCTGCATATCCAAATACCCTCTGAGATATAACTGCAAGTATGAAATGTGCATTTAATTATTCCTTCGTATTTTCTAGACTAGTTGTCACTAATCTTTTAGAGTTTAATTTTGATACATTTTCGGTATAAAAATATTTACACTATCAACTAATTACAAACCACCATATGTGTGAGCTTTGAGGTAGTTGTGATTAAAGTTAAATTTTTTAATGATGTGACAAGTTATAATTAATTGACGGTGTAAAAAATCTTTACACTGACGGTACATATAAATTAAATCTAATCTTTTATTTAATTAAATAAAATATTACTTAAAAAAATCCCGTTCTTAATTGATGGCAACTTTTTTAATTGAGTTTTTTTTTTTACTGAAACTTTTTTAATTGAGTTGAGAGCTTGTTCATTTTTATTTTTATCATTATTTTACGGACAGTAATACTAATATGAAAATAAAAAATTTGAGTCCTGCAAATTACGCAATTTTTAAATTTTCTTTCTCTTTTTTTAGAGCTCATCAACTATCAACTATATAAAATAAGGTTACGTCGCATAGGACTACGTCACGTATCAACACCTTAAACATTCCATTTCCTACCTAAAATTATTTTATTATTCTTATTATTATTTTATGACCATCATTATTAGAGTATCTTAATTAATATCATTAATATATTAATTACCATTTTTACTCATAATTACTTTTATAAATAAGAAAAATATGAAAAAAAAATTCTATTTTGATATAAATCACCATTTTTCGATTACAAGATATTGATAAAATCAATTAATATTTTCAACTTAAATCTCGATCCATCAACAATATTTTTCTTGCAGCAAGCTGGTCCCCCTTTATTGTGACGACATTGCCCTCATCATTGTGAAATTTCATCGCAAGGTGGAGTGTTAAGGTGAGATCTCAAGGGCAGTGAGATCCCAAGCATTTCATTGTAGGCGGATTGACAATCCATAACCAAGAACTTCATGCGAATGGTCTTTGATAGCAGTGGATTGGCGAAAGTAACCAAGAGTTCAATGTGTCCTTTTGGGGGATATTGTCACCAATAAAGCCAATGAGTTCCTTTGTATAAGGGGTCAGATCCGATTTTGATAGCTTGAGACATTGGAATAGATCGTAAACCATTATGTCGGTCGAGCTTCCTTGATGTACGAACACTCGCCATACGTCATGATTGACCATGAGGGCGGTGATGATGAGGGGGTCGCCGTGGCTTGCCAGCACCGATCTGTAATCTTCGTTTGAGAAAGAGAGAGGGGTTCTCTTAACCCTTGTAGATCGACATAACCTCCCATATGTATTTCTTTATGGATGCTTTGTTGGGGCCATCACTGGTAAAGCTTTTCGCAATGACATAGGCCACTGGGTGATCGTTCGCCAACTTGTTTTTCCTATCTTTTGAAAGACCTCTGAGAAGTGACATCCTTCTTCCAAGACGGGGATCAAGAATTGTGCTTCCGCTTCTTATGGGGCCTTGGGCAGTCGTTACGGCTCCTGTAACAGGCTCATCCCCTAATAGAGTCTTGGTTGCAAGAGTGTCCTTCTTTTAGGCGTCGACCCTTGACATACTGATTGAGTCGATTGTGGCAAATAAGCCCTTCTATTGTGTCTTTGAGTTGTACACAATCATCAGTGGCATGGCCATAAGACCAATAATTGATGTGATTCGTGTCGGATCTTTAATTTCCTTAACGGGCTTTGGAGGCTTGATACAAGCTTCTTTAGTTATGCATATAGGACTTCTGACAAGATTTTGGACCGCAAAGTGTAGAAAAGCGTATAGTCTACATATTTCCGGATATGATGTCAATTACCCGAGAGAGAGAGAGAGAGACCTTTGTCACATTAGTGGTGTTCATTCTTGTCTTTTGGGGGCGCCACAGCCCTTCCTCTATATGGCTCTCATTTCATCCTCCAAGTTAATGAAATTTTCGAACCTCTCCAGGAACTCTTTCATGATTCATGCTTTTTTCTTGGCAAGGGAGGTGTGGAAGGGGGTTCTGGTCAAGAGTCCATCTTTCAGGAAATGAAGCTCCACTCCTGGAAGCAAATCTTGCACCTTCATGGTCTCATTACTAAATTTTGAGATGCAATCTCTCAAAGATTCATCCTTCTTCCGTCAAATAGCCGCTAGAGTCGCTTCAGACTTGGTTTGTACATGACTGGTGGTGAAAACATTTCTTTAAATTGCCCCAAGAATCTATAGATCCTTGCGGCAAGGGCGTTCTTCTTGAGCGATAGGGGGAATGCTCGACAAAATATTGGCTTGCTGGCTCCGTTGTAAGATAACAGCTAGTGTATTAACTCGTGCTATGCACGGGTGGGATTCAAAAATTACTGAGTCACTTAAAATATATTTCAAAAAAATAGAATAGCTAAAGATTTATTTCAAATGATGTGATTTACTTAAATAATTAAAATTTTTATTTTATGTTTTAATTAAAAGGACCATATTACTATCTCCAAAAATCGTAATAAAATATTGTATCTTCTGTTCATTGGTGACATTATAAATGATATCATGACTTGATATAATTAACTAAATTTTTTTTAGAAAAATGGAAAAAATAATAAAAAGGAAGGGAAAAAAATAATCAAAAGGCTCTTGGCTAAGGAAGATCTAAAAATAAAAAAATCTCGCAGATATCTAGTGAGAGAACATTTCTTGCTAATGTTAAGTTGAATTATATATGAAAGGCTATCCGGTCTAAATTTCAAACTTGAAAAAAAAAAGAAAAATAATAATAATAATAATAATAATAATAATAATGCATAACTAAATTAATTAATAGCTAAGAATGGAAGCATTTATTGAGATCTGATTTCCATGGAAAATTTAATTGACCTATTCAATCGTTAGAGGAAGTATCACATTTTCACATCTAATGATTTTCTAAATTTGCATATAATCGTTAGAGGAAAGTATTTCTTGATAATGATTTTTCAAATTTTCTTATAATTGAAATCAATTGATAGATCAAATCAAAATAGGATCACAAATCTGATTTATTGGTGCATTTTAATTAGTAATTAATGAATCAATAAAAAATATAAATTAAATTAAAATAAAATAAAAGTTGTATTTTGGCAGGAATTGGAATGATGAGGTTTTGACACGTGGCATGGGCACACGTGGCAAAACTCCATTTTATATAATATAGTTGATGACTCGACTATGTCTAGGTGCTCATGGGGATCGCCTACCCCATCATATTGCTCCATGGGCGATAGTTGTTCGAGTCAACGTGTAATATAGACGAGCATAACTCTCTCAAAAAATGGGAGATTCATGGAAATCACTTCTTCATCCTCAGGTATAGGGATTGTTTTAACCTAAGGAGGTGAATAACTTGGAGAACTTCGTCGAGAGTGACAGTATGAAGGCGACCATGGCTAGTGCATTGTCAGCCTAGGAGAGGTCAACTACGTGGTTGGAGGCATTCTAGCTTGATGGTGAGAAGGTCGTGACACAAAATACTCCAGATCTTGGGATGTGTCTATTCTCAATGCTTGATGAATGTACCCAGAGTCTTTTTGTGTTGAGATCAAGTAAGCCTGTCAGATTTCTAAGCGTTCAAGTCTTTGGTTTTGTTTAAATATGACGCATTGCTGCTGCGCTAGAAGCTCCAGCTGTAACACCTTGTTTTCGCTTTCTAGGACTTAGACCATGTATGTATGTATGTATGTATATGCATGTGTGTTACGTGTGGCTATATGTTTGAAAATGATTTTGAGTAATTAGGAACTGAGTTACGGTAGTACGGACCCCAAACAGGCAAATCAGGACGCGAATTGGACCCAAATTGTATTCCCAAGGGCGTAGTTCGCCCCATACTAAGGCATCTGGCTTCTGTTTGTGCAGGGCACTGGCTGGTAGATTTCAGCTTACGCGTGTTTACCCGTTTTGACGTGTTTTGACCCATTGGGCTTGACCTATGTGATAAAAAATAACCTAAAACGATAGGGAACGATTAATAGGCCGAACCCTAAGGTTAACCATCATTATTTCACTCTTAACTCCCTTCCTACTCACTCTCAATAACTCTAGGAGAGCTCTTGGTACCGTTTTCAATATTTCGATCAGATCTCACTTCAGATTCACATCTAACTTCGAAGCTGTGATTGAAACTCGAAATCATTCTCATCTTCCTTGTTCTTTTCTATTTCTAAGGAGGATAATCTCTAGGTAGTCATACCTTTTTCCTTTTTCAATTTCTTGTTAGAGTTTTAGCACTATTTTTGGATCCTATGGTAATGATCATGGTAGAAACCAGCGAAGAACTCAAACTCAGGACTCCCTTATCCTTTGAGGCTTGTGATTTGGACTAAGGTATGGGGGTTGATGACTCTCATGAAAACGGGTGGATATGAATTAAAATTAGGGGTGGCCACGGGTACGAGTCAACCCACGAACCTGACCTACTTAATCCAACCCAACCTAGAAAAATCGAGTTAGTTTGGTTTATTGGGTTGAGTCGGTTTTAAAATAAGCAAACCCAAATCCTATGGGTTGGGTCTTGGGTCTGAAGATTGTGAACTCGAGCAACCCAATCCAACCCACTATAAATGAACACATAACATTTTTTTACTTACTAAGTGAACGTGTCACGTACATTATACGAAGTGATTTTTTCCTGTAAGTGTAAATGAATATTGAGTCGCGTATTTGGAATATGAAATATATATTTACATTTGGAATGATTTATATAATAATATGAAATATGAAATATATTATGAAATATGAAATAATGTCACTTCACAAACGTTATATATTATGAAGTATTGCGTTGCGTATTTGTTGATTTTTCAATCAGACTAGATGAGTGTTGGATAAATTAATGTTTAAGACATTGATAGTGGTTTTTTTCTTTATAAATATTTTTTTTTGTCTTTGAGTTTTTTTTTTCCATTTTTTTGTCTTTTTCGTAAGAAATAAATATTTTAATAATAAACTCGTTCACCCAACCTAAACTAACTCATATGTGGTCGGGTTGGGTTAGTTCAAGTTACGTAAAAAAATTTCCACTAAATTAACCCAACCTAACCTGTATATATTTGATTGGGTTAGGTTTTTAAACACTTCAAATCCAACCCAACCTGACCCATGCCCACCCCTAATTAAAATAACATGATTGGAGTGTCTCATGACCACTATATCTCACACTACGAATGATTGATAAAGTAACATTGTTTGAGCAAAGGGAAAACATGTATTGGATGTGTTTTCTAGTTAAGATCATTGTAAGAGCAATGAGTCATATAATTGTTATGGTATATATGTTGATAGTTGGTAATCCATGCATGCTAAGTGTTTGATGCCTTGTTTTTGGAGTGTGTTGATATTTCCACTACTGAATTGTGTACTTGGTTGTTTGTATGGATTAATCACTATTTTGGACATGATAGTATGTGGTTTTCGATGCAATTGATTGATGTATATTGCTGCTCTATGATGAAAATTACGAAATGATTTTTATTGGCCCAGGTTTAGTCATTTTGTTGTTATGCTGAAGTGTGACATGATGTTCCCATGGTGCTGGCCTAGTTAGTATCCTAGTTAGACCCTTGGTTAAGCCAATAAGGTTTTTAAAGACTCCGTGGTCATTGGTTGGTGATTGAGAAGTTTGCTCTAGGACAAGAATGGTTAAAGTGGTATTATACAAAAAATTGTACTAGGTTGATGTTCAATCCTTGAATTGAGGATTAGTGATTAATACTTACATTTGGGTTAGCTTTAATGGTAATTCTAGTAGGTAAAGGAATTGGTAGAATTCTAGAGTTGTATTCCAAGTAATTGAATGAACTAAAGTGGCTTAGACTGAAAATGCAAGCTTAAGAACTGAAAATGCAAGCTTAAGATTTCAGTGATTTTGTGACATAAATCATAAACTTGGTATATTCAATTAAATAATTCATAAAAATTAGTTTTCAGTAAAAGGACTTTAGAATTTTGTCCTATAGTATTTTAGGAGTGTTTAGACGTGTATGCCATGACCCAAGACCCACTGTATCGAAATATAACATTTCGTGACAGAGCCAAGGCACAGGGCGCCCACAAAGCATGCCCTTGGCGCCTAGGCATTTCTCCAACAGGACGCAGGACACCTCATGCCTGTGCCTGGCACGTGCTGTATAGCAGCGTTGACATTATTTTTCGCGTAAATGGCTCGTTAGGGTCCAGGACTGAGTTGTACTCGATAGATTAACAATGCTTTAGGTTCCAAATATGATTTAACGACATGGACTAGTGGAGGAGTCTTAGGAATTATTTTCCGATAGTTCAACTCTAGGTTTGTAATGATAATGTAAGCATGGAACGAGTTAGTGAGGAAATGTAGTATAAGTTTGAAAGCCAAATGGGAATTGGATGATTAAACAATGGTAGGGTCTTAGGATCTATATTCAGAATTGGATAAGTTATTATTAACTAGAAATGAATGTGATTGGTTGATTGTTAAGTAAATTAGTGATTAAGCCTATTACTAAAGTTAGTTGAACTTGTTCCAAGTTTGGGGAAAACATGTCGACGTACTGACATAGTAGTATCTTGTTGATATAGGTAACGAAAATGTGATCGAAATGTAGTTACAAGTTAATCACGATATGTTGTTGACACTTAGGCTATATGCCATGCATCATTGATGTCGTGTTGTCGGGGTGGTGAGCAAATGTAAGAACAATGCGTGACGACCACGAGGAGCCTAGCTCAGCCTTAAGGGTAGAAAACCAGTAGGGGATCTTAAGTAAAGGCAGGGCACTGTTGGGGCGTCCCATAGATAGATTGAGTCACCCTGACTATACTCTGCTTGTTTCCATAGATGGTGAGGGCACTCTCATTCACTCATCTAAAGTTTGATGGATTCACATGCATTGAAGGACCAGATGTTGGCTTGAGTCTTGCATTAACACTTGGTTTATGTAGGACCATGATATATGATGACTATAACATGCATGTAGATGATGTGGTAGAATTATGTTAATGTTTAATTGTGTATTGTGTTTTGTTTATTTCCCTACCATGTTGTTTTCATGATGAATATGATTCCTCACCCTTTCTACTTTATATGGCTATGTGTACATCACAGTGTATGGATAGATTGTGAGTCTGCTTATGATGATGTTTGTGTTGATGTTGAAGAGTAGTCTGCATGATGTTGCTTAGCATAGGATTTTATATTCAATTGTTAGACTATTGGTTTATTGGTTATTATTTTGATGTAATAATTACAAGGTAGAATCTCTGAGACATGTGGCATCAAAGATTTTTTGGATTCGTTTTTGTTAATTTATTTGAATATCATTTTTCAATTATTTTCCGTGTGACACTATGATTATTGAACATGATATTCACACCTTTTGAAATAATTTTTTATGAATTATTTTTTTATTATTTTATTTACTTCAAGCATTTTCTTGACGTATGGGGTAGATGGTGTCACACCTACAATTTCTATGCCCCAATTCTGGTTCTTGAGGCCATATATTGTTTTGTTGATCTTGTGGAGGCAACAAAGGGAGTTGCGACTCTTCTTGGTCAAGGGTGAGTTGTGGAGGCAGAAGTGGCTTGACAAGAGTTAAATGTATATTTGAGGGGTTACTATAAGGGATGCTTCTGCTCAGTCCACTTGTTCCTTGTGATGAGGGGAGGTAGAGGAAGGTATACTCCTTGGCTCGTGATAGCGGTTTTGTGGGTCGACCATCTTGGAGTTCTTGCATAAAGAATGAGTGAAAGGAAGGATGATGAAACAATTAGCATGTCATTCCCATAGATGGAGCCATTATTCAGGTGTGAACTTGCATGTGACAATTTGGAAAGAGTCTTCACGAGGTTGAGTATCATTGGTCATTGATGAAAAGTTCTCAGAGGTTGCTGGTAGCAGCTTGTTGGTTCACGAAGAAAGGTGGTGACCTCTTGCAATGACTCCGATGCTCAAGTTAGTGCGTGTATGATATTAGGAAGTCTAGAGAATAAGAACATATATACCTGGATTCTGAGAACATTCCGATATATATAGGGCCTTACCGATAATATTAGAAGTGATTTGCAGTTAATTCTATTGAGATATATCCTTTAGTACGGTTAGAGAGCCTTATTTGACTGCTATGACAGTCAGGGACTCGTATCCAACAATTATGGTACCTTAAGTCTCAGAATCATGCCTTTGGGTCTCCCTAATAGGCTTTTAGTCCACTAGGTGAAGTGTTCACCATATTGGTCCTGAATAATTATTGTTGTTTTAAATGTATATTCGATTAATTGAATTAATTATTAAATATATATTTTATTAATTGGATATATTTTAATTTTTTATGTGAGAGTTTATTTATAAATACATGTTTGTTTTTTAACTTACGAGAGAGTAAAAGAGGAATACAACCAAAATAGTAAGGATAAAAGTGAGAGAGAGAGAGAGAATAATAAGCTATAGCTCAAATGCTATTTGAAGTAGTTTCTCAAGTAAATATTAACCAAACACCGAAGACCTTAAACACATTAAGTTATTAACCAAGTGTCAATTTTGTTGTAAGTCCCAACCAAATATTAGGCGTTTTTTCATTGTTACTTTTTAACATTTTTTTTTAAAAAGTTTCGTGGGTTAATGGGTAAATCTCAGTGTTATTAAAATCGGATCAGACATTGAACCGATGAAGGCACTGGATGGTTCAATAACCATCGTCGAATTGATCATAATTAAAATATATATTTTTAATATTTTATAATATTTATGTAATAACTACTATGAAATATTGAGAAACAAGGATAAGTTAATCTTCAAATTAACTTAAAATGATCACATTGTGTTTTGTAAAGTAAAACAATCAATAATAAAATAACAAACAATAAAAACCCATGCATATGGACTTTTGTAGCTCATTAATTGACTTTTATTCAAGTGGATAATTGACATATAAATCATCCTTATTGCCACTCTACAGAATCGTACATGAAATTTTCGTCTCATATGGCTCCTTTTTCAATTCTTTCGTAGTCATTCGATCCTTTTTAGGCTAAACAACATATTTTTCAATTTAAAAAAAATAAGGGGACTAAAAAAATTTGGAAAAAAAGACCAATACAAAGCGGTTTTTAGCGGTTCTGGCCTAGTTGAGTCGGTTCTCACTCATTCTGAAGCCAATCGGTTTTCTGGGTTAAACAAACCGAAAACTTGACAGATTCCCGACTGGTGCGGTCTGGTTTTCACAGCTAAGGTAAACCTACCTACCAAAACCTATTTATCCACACGCTATATGGGCTAGCCCATATAAGCCTTTAGAAAAAGAGTCACACATTACTAGGTTTTGTCTGTGCGGACTGGTCTGTCGACCACGTCTGTTTACCCGACTCTTTTTGAAAGTCATATATATCGAGACTTATTTAATTTGAGTTGAGTTAAGTAAACCCATTCAAAATGGTAAAACTCTTTCCATTAAATGTATGTATTTATTATTTTAAATTCTTGATTAAACAAACAAATATTCAATAAACACAACTTTGAGTAAGTTTTTTATTTCAAAACTTTCTTGTAAAAAGTTTTTGGGTACAAAATAAATAAATAACCCAATAGTGATTGATTATCATGGAAGTGAGTTATAATCTTAGGTAAACTTTACTTGTAATGCCAAAATTTCAAACTTAAAGTTGTCATTTAGAGGTGGATTTACCCGATCACCATATTTAATTTGAGGATTAATCCCATGTCTAGGATGATTCTCGGTAGGGGGAACAGGTCAGGCTGCCCGACAGGGGCCTATGACCTAGTTTATTTCAGACTCAGGTCAGACTAGACTTTTTTTTAAATAGATAATAAGGTCAAGACTATTTTAGAAGTCTATTTAGCTAAAAAAGTTAGGCTTCAGGCCACACAAAAAGCCTTTTAGGTCTAACATGCCGACATACTTAAGTAAATATAAATAATAATTTTTATTGTTATTATTATTATATTAGATTTTGTACAATTTGTTAAATCATATCTTTTCAATAATTTAAATATATTAGCTTACATAAATTTTTGGCATGTTCAAGGGCCTTATTGCAAAATAAAATTCAAATAGACTATCATATAAGATCAGATTCTCTAAAAGGCCAGGTTAGATATTGAGAAAGATTTATATTATACGAATAAATAACAATCAAGTCTTATAAAACTCAGCTCGTGATATCTATTTTCACACCTTATATCTCAGGTATCTTAGTAGCAGTTGTTTTAATTTTCTTTTTCTTATAATTTATTATAAATAGAACTTAATTTTATTGACCTATTATCTCGTTAGTCTATTTAAAGATATGTCAAATGACTTATTTAAAGACGTTAATATGAAATAGGTCTGTAAGTAGACTAACAGACAATACCAGACTTTCAAAGAGGCTATTCCAGACTTAAAAAAAAAGCCTATGACATGTGACAAGCGAGACTTGGGCCTTAAAATTTTTGACTAGGCTAGACTTGAACCTTGTAAAGCTTAGCTCGACTCAGCCTATTTCCACTCCTACTTCTATGTAATAATAAATAAAAATATAATCTATATCTTTTTTTTTTTGATGGGGAACATAATCTATATCAAATAGTAGTACTAATAAATACTTATTTAAAATTTAATAATTAGATGATTTAATTGTATTTTTCATTAAAATATTTATGCGTCTATGGTATATACTATGATAATGACACAAGGTGGTGGAGGGTAGAGGCCACGTGGCGTGGCACGTAGATTTAGTGTGCACATGAGGCAAAAGGAGGTCGCTTGCTCTCTCTCTCCCCACCCGAAGATTGATTATGCTTTGTTTTATGTTGATGTCGGGAGTTTACGTTGTTGCTGGTTGCAGAATATATATATATATATATATAGAGAGAGAGAGAGAGACGATAACATAACATGATGGAGGAGACATTGAGACACAGAGACAAAGAGATACACAGAGATAGATACACAGCTCTAACTTCTTCACACTATCCTCCTCCTTTTCACTCCTTCACTTCCTTTCTCCCTTTCCCTTATTCCACATTCACATTCTTTTCCCTTTCCCTCTAATCCTCCCTCCTCTTTGCCTATTAATTCTCATCATCGTCATTATTATTATCTTCTCAATTTCTTCATACACCTACCTTCCCTTTCTTCCTCTTCCACTTTCTTTAATCCTTTAATTCTTTCAATTTCGTTTTTTTTATTGTTATTATTATAATTATTTTTTATAATTATTATCCACATTCCCATTCTATTGACTCTTCGTCCTCTTCCTGTTTCGCCATTCGCAATTGCGAGATCTGCAAAACGGTGCGTTTTGATTTCCGCGTTGGGAATTCGGGTTATCGGTTTGGATCCGATCGGGGAAGAAACAGCGCCATCCGATGGCGCTGTTCCGAAGGTTCTTTTATCGGAAGCCACCGGATCGTCTTCTTGAGATCTCTGAGAGAGTCTACGGTTTGTTTTCCCAATCTTAACCTTCTCTTTTTCATCTTACATTGCTATTAAAAAATGTGTGCCTTTTGTAATTTCTTTCGGAAATTGAGCTTTTGAGAATTTAAGTTTAGAACTTTGCGTATGATAATGTAATGTGTTATGTTAGTTACAGCAATGTGGATTTTTCTGGTTATTGCTTCTTCTAGTAATGCTTCATGCCTAATCAAGTTGACAAGTTGGATATTCTCATTATGAGTTTCTACTTTGCTGATTGACATTTATGTTCAGAAATGGGATTAGGTTTGGTTTATTTATTTTTTCTCAAAATAAAATATTGGGTTGGGTCAATGGTTGGTTGTTCAAAGTGTAACAAAATGTAAATTCAGGGATGATGGAGTGGAGCAACACAGAATAAGTTTTAGGTTTAACCACTCAGTTGTCTCTTTGGAGTGAGAGAAATGTATGTTTTTATAAGTACTCTTTAAGCTCGAAGGCTTTTACCGTCTTGGATTAGGGTACCATCGCTTTACCCTAAATTTTTATGTACCAAAAATATGTGCAACAAAATGTGAAATGTGATACCGAGGGTTGAATTTGAAGCAATAGTGATAAAATAGCAGTATCTGAGTCATGGTGGTGATTCATCAATCGAGGATTGTTAGTTGAAAAACTAAGGAAGGTTGGTTTTTATCCTGATAGAAACTTTTGGAAGAAGTGTTTTGAGTGAGACTACTTTATTTATCCTTTAGGGTATATTTGGATGGAGGGTTTTGGAGGGAAAGGGAGTTAGGACTAGGAGTTAGGAAGTTTCATGATAATCTTTTGTTTTATTTCTTTTATTCTAAAAAATTGTTAAATTAGAGAATATTTTCTTGGAATGAAAATTTTACCCCCTTTCCTTTTCCTCCAAAACTATCTATCTCAGTAAATTTTATTTATGCCTTGCCTACAATTGCTTTTGCTTCATTGTAGTAAAGATGGTACTTGGCACCTGCTTTTTTGATTAATGCATGGGCCTGGTCTTCTTAAGCAGTTAAGCTTTTGTTTGACAAATTCATTCACATTGCATTGGGTATCTTTGGTTTCTTATTATTAAGATGAAACACAGATAATGAATTTGCGAATAAGTTTTGAGTTCTGTACTCTTTGTATTTCGATAATATTTGACTGTTCCTTCTATATTTATGCAGTTTTTGATTGTTGCTTCTCCACGGATGTCTTGGAAGAAGATGAATACAAAGTTTATATTGGGGGCATTGTAGCTCAGCTACAAGATCACTTTCCAGATGCTTCTTTCATGGTGTTCAATTTCAGAGAAGGGGATAGGCGCAGCCAAATTTCAGACATATTATCTCAGTATGACATGACAGTTATGGAGTACCCTCGGCAATACGAGGGCTGTCCACTTCTGGCTTTGGAGATGATTCATCACTTCCTTCGATCAGGTGAAAGCTGGCTGTCTTTGGAGGGGCAACAAAATGTGCTTTTGATGCACTGTGAAAGGGGGGGTTGGCCTGTGCTGGCATTTATGCTAGCTGGTCTTTTATTGTACCGAAAACAATACAATGGGGAGCAGAAGACTCTTGAAATGGTCTACAAGCAAGCACCCAGAGAACTTCTCCAGCTTTTATCTCCTTTGAACCCACAGCCTTCTCAGTTGAGATATCTTCAGTATATTTCCAGAAGACATTTGGGTTCCGAGTGGCCTCCATCAGAAACACCCTTATATTTGGATTGTTTGATTCTAAGAGATCTTCCATTATTTGACGGTGGAAAAGGTTGCAGGCCTGTTGTACGTATTTATGGCCCGGACCCTTCAAAACCTTCCAATAGAAGTTCTAAGCTTCTTTTCTCAACTTCAAAAACCCAAAAACATGTTCGCCACTACCTACAGGTGATGTAAAGTTATGCTATTCATACTGCATGTGAATTAATTTGATAGAAAGTCTTCTTAAGAAATTTTAACCGCAGGCAGAATGTATGCTCGTGAAAATTGATATTCATTGTCGTGTTCAAGGGGATGTCGTTCTTGAATGCATACATTTAAGTGAAGATTTCATTCGTGAGGAGATGATGTTTAGAGTCATGTTTCATACTGCATTTGTACGGTCAAATATTTTGATGTTGAGCCGTGATGAAATCGATGTTTTATGGGATGCGAAGGATCAGTTCCCCAAGGATTTTAAATCTGAGGTAAGTTATTGTTATTCTTATGTGACAGACATTTTCCATGTCAGTAGGAGATGAACACATACTCATATCTGTATCAGGTGCTTTTTTTGGACGCTGATGCTGTTATACCTAATCTAACCACAGTCAATGTGAGTGTCGATGCAAATGAGACAGAAAGCGCTTCACCTGAGGAATTCTATGAAGTGGAAGAGATCTTCAGCAATGTAATTGATACTCAGGATTCTCCAATGGTTCGTGACAATGGAGTAGATGATAGAAGTCATAAAGAGGTCTGGAAAGAGTATTCAGATCCTCATACATTCCAGGATTCTACGGCAGATGATGGGATTCACCAACAGGTTGGAAGGACGGATTTTGGTATTAATGTAATGAAAGACATTGCTGTTGATGATGTGAAGTACAAGCTCGATGGGACGGTAGATTCAGATACTTATGCAGTTAAAGATATTGCTGTGGATGATGGAGAAAATAAGTCAACTTCCACTGCAGTCACTGTTGATATGATGAAAACTCTGGAGAGAAAGGAAGTCACTTTGGTTGTGCATGATGAGTTGGCAGTTATGCGAAACAAGTATGATGAAGATAACAATGCAACACTAAAAGAATTAGAGCCCGAGGAAGGGCAGCAGGTGGATGATCTTTCCGGATCAAAATCTGAAAAGCTACTTCCATCTGTTGAAAATGTACAAGTTCCTTCAAACTCGAAGCCAGTGGGAGATACAGTTGCAGCAAAGCAAAAGACTAAACACCAAGAGCCACAGGGATTTCAGGCAAAACAAGCAAAGTCAAATGCAGCAACTAGGTGGATACCTTCTAACAAGGGTTCTTATCAAGAATCAATGCATGTCTCATATCCACCAACAAGGCATAATAATTCACCACCTGCTCTGCCAAATGTTACCCCTGTAAAGGAGAAAATCACTGATGCCAAAGGAAGACCTGTTTCAAGTTCTCATGTCTCTGAAGCAGTTGATTCTATGGACATGACAACTGACCTGAAAAGTTGTAATGGGGACAATTCACAATCTTCAGAAAGCACAACAGATATAGACTCAAACTCTCCACTATCATCATTAATGCCAGTTACAGAGACATCTTTTCAGTCAGCTACACAAGCACCACAATTGAGCACCAATCAAGTGCTACGACCTCCTCCTCCTCCCCCTCCCCCTCCACGCATATCACCATCTTCTTCCTTGGATGGTAAGGTGTCTACAATACCACAGCCGCTGCCTCAACCACCACCACCACCTAATTTGATATTATTTGGCAAGCAAAATGAACGAACTTACTTCCAAACTGTAACTCCTCCTCCTCCCCCTCCTCCTCCACCTCCATTTTTTGGGCAAAATAGAGGGAGCTTAATACCTCCTCCTACCCATTGGACGTCTGTTTATTCATCAGTTGCTGTAGTTGGAGAAAATAATGGTGCTTTACCTCCTCCTTCAAATCTTTTAGTAGAAAGTGCAATTACATCAAAAGTTTCTGAATTACTTGGTGCAATTTCCCTTCCAAGTCCTCCTCCTCCTCCTCAATTTGGCGTTACGTCTATACCTCCTCCTCCACCCCCTCCCCCGCCTCCTTTGTCTTATGTGGGTAGAGCTCCACTACTACCTCCCTCAACATTCCCAACATCACTTAAAGCTCCACCTCCACCTCCGCCCCACCACCTCCACCACCTTCAAGTAAATCTCCATCTCCACCTCCACCGCCACCGCCACCGCCACCGCCTCCTCCTATATGTAGAGCTCCAACATCACCACCTCCATCTCCTTTTAGTAGAGCCCCACCGCCACCACCTTTTAAAGCCCCACCACCTCCATCTCCTTTTAGTATTGCTCCATCACCACCACCTCCACCTCCTTCTAGTATAGCTCCACCACCGCCACCACCACTTCCACCTCCTTTTAGTATAGCTCGACCACCTCCACCACCACCTCCACCCCCACCCCCAACTCCTTCTAGTCTACCTCCACCGCCACCACCTCCTCCACCAGCACCTCTTCCTCCATTAAGTGGAGCGCGAATTCCACCACCACCACCACCACCTCTTACTCCATCAAGTGGAGCACCTCGGCCACCACCACCTCCTTCATTGTCTAAAGCCCCGCCTCCCCCACCTCCACCAACTTGTGGAGCACCACCCCCACCACCTCCAATGCGTGGAGCACCCCCCCCACCACCCCCAATGCGTGGAGCACCACCTCCTCCGCCACCTCCAGGTGGTCGAGGCCCACCTCCACCGCCACCTCCAGGTGGTCGAGGCCCTCCTCCACCGCCTCCTCCTGGAGCTCGGGCTCCTGGTGCTCCTGCACTGCCTGGACCTCCAGGTGGTGGTCCTCCACCACCTCCACCTTTAGGTTCAAAAGGTGCAGCTGGAGCTGATCCAAGAGGGAGAGGGCGTGGACTTGCACGTCCAGGTGCTGGTGCAGTGACAACCCGACGATCGTCCTTAAAGCCTCTTCATTGGAGTAAGGTAACAAGGGCATTGCAAGGAAGTTTATGGGAAGAATTACAAAGACATGGAGAACCGCAAACGTAATTTGACTTGTCTATAATTGCAAGATTTTGTTGAGTCTTTTCAATTTGCTTTAATTATACACTTCACTCCTGACTTCAATATCCTTCCTGTTGTAATGTTTGGTTTTACATTCAATCTTAGTGCACAAGAGTTTGACGTTTCAGAGTTAGAGAAGCTTTTTTCTGCAAATGTTCCAAAACCTGCTGATTCTGGTGGTAAATCTGGAGGGCGGGGAAAATCCGCAGGATCTAAAACTGACATAATCCACTTGGTAATTTTCTGTACATTCTTGAAATATGATTTTTGAAATAATCCTTGTGTGAGAGGTGAATTGATGGCTTTCGCTTGTTATCCTTTCCTTTTGGAATTGCAATTCACCATGATTTGTAGTTCTACTTCACAACAAAGGTTGCTATGTTTAAGGCTTTCTATATATTAAAATTGGAATTTAATACCATTGTTTTGTATGCCTAGTAATTAGTTCATAGAAGAAGTCATTTTCACTTTGATCTGTATTTTCTCTTTGATTGTGAACGAAACAAATGCAAACTTTTCTTTAGTTTTTCTGTGTCAAGAAAAATATCGAGCATTCCTTTGTATATAAAGTATTGAGCTTGGATGACTGTATTGAATACATCTCTTATAAATTTTGTTTTAATGTTCTAATCTCTTCATTGTCGCCTCTTCTATGTCCTGGGAATTAAAACTCAGATACTGCAAAGGTGCATAGTGGTGCATTTTTTGGCTATTACTACAAATATTTATTTTAAAATCATTGACTTGATGTTTGCTTGGTACTTCCCAGGTATCTGATCAATAATTTGTGTATTTGCATGCTTAATTGTAGGTTGACCTAAGGAGAGCCAATAATACTGAAATTATGCTCACAAAGGTTAAGATGCCACTTCCTGATATGATGGTAAGTTGACACTTTGAAATTTCTTAGTTCAAGTGGGCTATTTTTGAAGTATAAATATGCAAGCTTGGATTTTTTGTTAAAGCATACCATAATGAATGATTGTAATTTTTTTTGCATGAAATATAAATTTTAATTTTTGGAACGCAATTTCAGCAAGACACATGCTAGCTCTATCTTGAAGGTAAAAATCTGATATCATACCTTATCACAAGTCACATAACATATAGGAAGGAGTCTTGTATCTGTTAGATAAAGTAATGGGAGAAAGGAAGATAGGTTTCGAGTTGGCTGGATGAAATGGAGAAATGCTTCAAGTGTTACTTTACTTGTAATCTAAAGATGCCTTTGAAACAAAAGTTCAACCTCAGGCATAAGATTCGCAATACTTGATGTTAATATGCTGAATATTGGATTATTAAGTGCCAACAAGAGCATAGGTCAAGTGTTGTAGAGTTGGGAATGTTGCAGTGAATGAGTAGATATATAAGAAAAGATCAGACGAGGAATTAATTTACTAGAGAGAAAGTAGGAGCAAAACTTATCAAGGAGAAGGTGATAAAATCTCATCTATGAAAATAGAAGAACTAGTAAAAAGAGTAATCAAATAAAGGATAGCTCAATAAATAGAGGTAGAGGAAGATGAGGGAAAGCTATGAGAAACCATTAGAAAATACTTGGAGCTAAACAACCTTGTTAAAGTTTTAGTGTTTTAGATAAAGAGGAAAGAGAAAGAATAAACTCTTAAAATTATGAATATGGTTTAATATGATCGATGATTATGATTTGATGATACAAAAAGACTAAGCAATAACCCTTATGTATACTAATACGAGACTCCGAATCCTAATCATATGAGGAAACATATCAGAATAATAACTTAGAAATATGGAAATTAATCTTAAATGATACTCTAAGATATGAAACTAATCCTATGAGATAATTTACGATACTCTATCATAATATCGAGATATTATAAGATATTTTCATATCTTTTAACGCTCCCCCTTAAGCTAATGCTTACAAGCTTTAAGCTTTTTTTTATTAGGAATGATTGATATCCACTCACCAGCTTGAGGGGGAGTATTGTAAATAATTAGAGTCATATTAGAATTTGGGTTTGGGCCTAACTCAACCCCAAAAGCTAGCTCATAGGGTGAGGGTTGCCCCCCACTTATAACCACTAATCAGGCCA
This sequence comes from Calophaca sinica, assembly GCA_037113605.1. NCBI lineage: Eukaryota > Viridiplantae > Streptophyta > Magnoliopsida > Fabales > Fabaceae > Calophaca > Calophaca sinica. The sequence continues at coordinate 105,455,717 of CM073735.1, read as the reverse complement.
TTTCATTCTTCCATATGAGACTTCTAACACACCCCCCTCACGCCCAGGACTAGACAACTGGAGCGTGACCCGAGTGGCCCGATAACGGGTAGCCCAACAAATGGATCTATGATAAGCTTTGATACCATATTAGAATTTAGGTTTGGGCCTAACTCAACCCCAAAAGCTAACTCATAGGGTGAGGGTTGCCCCCCACTTATAACCACTAATCAGGCCATTTCATTCTTCCATATGGGACTTCTAACAGTAAGCTTTAAGCTTGTTGCAAATATACCTTTTGAATGAGAAAATAACCAAATAATAAATTTGATATTGAAATTAGGTAGGGCCAGATCACATATGGAACAAGAGTCGAGACAAAATTGCAGCTGGGACAATAGTCAGGGCCATAACACAATTGGAACCAAAAAACTGGTGCCAAACCGCAATTGTGATAATACCGATGCCAAATTGTATAGGGAAAAATCCCACATGGGCTAGAAATAGTGCCTAATAAGAGCTTATAAAGCTTGGACACTTTTCACCTTACAAGCCGTTTTTGTGGGGTTAAGTTAGGTCCGAAATCTAAGATGGTATTAAAGCCTATCCTAGATCCGCTGTTGGGCCACCCACCATATTATCCACGCACCAAGCCCGATAGTGCTGAGCGTGAGGGGTGTATCGGGAAAAACCCAAGTTTCACGTTGACAAGAGATAGTGCATAATAAGAGCTTATAAAGCTTAGACACTTCTCACCTTACAAGCCGGTTTTGTGGGGTTGAGTTAGACCCAAAATCTAAGAAATTGTAACTGAGATAATACCATTGCCAAACTGCAATTGAGATAAAACTAGTTCCAAACTGCAATTGAGACAAAACCAGTCCAAAACCGCAACTACAACTGAGACAACTAGTATCAAATCACAATTGAGACAAAACTAGTATAAAAGCACAACTAAGGAAAAAACAAGTGTCAAACCGCAACCGAGACAAAATCAATCCACAAACAACTATAGGTAATTCAGAGGAACATGCTAGAAAAAATCACATGAGCGAAGGAGAGAATACGAAATTGTGAAGGATGGCACAATGGAGGAGAGTTTCAGAACACGTCGGAAGGATAACACAACTGAGAAGCAAGGTTGTCAAGATCACGATTTATATCGTAAGATCGCACGATCTTACGACCCATTCTCGAGTGAGATCACATGCAGGATCAGATTTTGGTAAGATCATGAGCACGATAAAAAATATCGTGAGATCGGTTGATCTCAAGCGATCCGCAAAAGGGTGATTTCTGGGTCAGGTTTCGCGACCCGGTTCCCCAACCCACGTTTTTGGTCGATTTGGAGAGCCCGCAATAAGGCTGTGTTCGAATCAAAATTAATTGAAGTGGGGGTATAGTGGATGAAGCTCAATTGCACGCTTGGAAATGGATAACATCATCAATCGAAGGTCACAATTACCCGGTATCTCAGTGGATTCAGGATCCTGCTGCTTGCCTAGGCATAAAGTTGGGGAGCCTAACTGTGTAATTGACACTAAGATAAAAATGAGGAGAACTGCAACTGAACAGGCGAGTGTAATTCTTTTCTGATTTGAGCAGGATCTGGTCAAGGGCGTTGAATTTGATCTGCTACTGTGAGGATTAAATAATTAGTTTATCTGATACCAATAGGGAATGTTCTTCTGAGTTCAGTTGTTGTGGTTGGGGTTGATGATGATAGGTATAGGAGGCAACCAATATAGTAGGGAGAAGGATAATCACAGCATCTATAAGTTCCTGGAGTAACAAAATGCAAGCATGCTTTGGACATTTTCCAACTAGTATATCTGATATGATATTAAGGATGTGGCGTTAATCTTGGCGATCCTTTTAAGGTGCTGCAGCGGGTATGAGACTGTAGGTGCAATGGTTGTGGCCTTGTGGTCACTGGTCCCGGATCTCTTTTGCTGCATCAATACCTGACTGTTATAACATTTGATACAATATGGAGATAAGTTGATCCACACACAATTGATGACAAAAGAATTGAAGATTCTGTCATGAAAGTGGGAAAGCAATCGAGGAAAGTTTGGAAAGTTGGTAAGAGCATTAGGTGACAACATCCTCTAGTAAAAGGAAATTGTAGCCAACACTGAACGGGGGGAAACTTCTGTGAAGATCGTAGGACCGATTCTAGCTTGTTGTGCTACCTTGTCACAACTTTTGGTTTTGAATTAGGAGTTGTATTGATTTTTGCTGTCATTACAATTGTATTACTGTTTGTAATTTTGGTGAAACATACTCTGATGCCAAGTTGTAACTGTGATGGGTTGGGCTTAACTTGAGCCTGAGCCCCATCTGATTGTTAATAAAAATTTTGTTTGCCTTTTCCCAAAAAAAAAAAAGCGGGGGAAAGAGAAAGAACAAAGACTTTAAATCATGAATATGGAATTTGATATAATTGATGACTATGATTTGGTGATACAAACTAAGCAATATCCCTTATTTATATTAATACTTGTCTCCAAATCCTAAGCAAGGAAACTGTACTGTCCGAGATTCGGCCGAGATGTTGATGCTTCTTCCATGGCCGAATGGACCATCATGGATGATGGGTACCTGGAAAGGAAATCCAACACTCAAGTTAGTAATGAGGATGATATGTTGGAGAGATGAACAGTGCACATGCCTGGTAGTGATGGACCTTTGCCCTATATATTGGGTTTTGGCGGTATGGTGCACGGGATGGTAGTACTGGACGCGTCCTCCACTACCTTTGTAAGATTTTAGGGCACGTCCTCCACTACCTGTCAGGGTCTAAAATGGCCATAGGATGGGTGCCCAAGGAACCTCGTGTACGATCGAGATTGAGGGGCAATCATTGGGGAGATTGTCTCGAATCAAATCCTAACGATTGTGGGATGAGGTGAGTTGTTTGTGGAGGAAGCTTCTGGAATCAGGAGTTGGGCCTACGAGCAGGAGCACCTCAGCCCGTTTTGGATTGGGCCTCTTGGCTGGTCCCTTAGCTTGGTCCAACGTCATTGGATTACCCCAGATCAGAAACAAATCATGATAATAACTATGAAATATGGAAACAATCTTAAGAGATACTCTAAGATAAGTGTTGAGAGTTCCACATTGGATAGTAATATGACTTGATTAGTGGGGGACAACCCTCACCCCACGAGCTAGCTTTTGGGGTTGAGTTAGATCCAAACTCAAATTCTAAGATGGAGTCAAAGCCTATCTGAGATCCGTTGGGCCATCCGTTATCAGGACAACCGAGTCATGCTGCAGATGTCCAGTCCTGGGCGTGAGGGGGGTGTTGAGAGTCCCATATTGGATAGTTATATGGCCTGATTAGTTAGTATAAGTGAGGGACAACCCTCGCCTCACGAGCTAGCTTTTTGGGTTGAGTTAGGTCCAAACCCTAATTCTAAGAATAAGATACTAATCCTATGAGATACAACCCTGATGTTTGTTCCCAAAATTGGGATTCTTGATTCTTTTGGAGTGAGTTCCGTGGCAATGTTATGTTTTCAATTTCAAAGGGTATATTTGTAACAAGCTTAAAGCTCAGTAATCTTTAGCTTGAGGGGGATTGTTAGAATATAGAAAAATATCTAAGAATATCTTGATATTATCCTAGTTTATCTCGTAAGATTAGTTTATAATCTTAGAATATCTTAGTTATCTTCAAGGATTAGTTTCTATATTATTTAATTATTATCATGATTTGTTTCCTAGTTTCCTATTTAATTACGATAGAGGTTTTGTATCCCTATAAATAGGGATTAGTGTTCAGTCTTTTGCATCAAGTTATTATCAAGTCATTATTAATCATAATACATACTTCAAGAGTCTTTATTTTCTCTTCTCCTTATTTTATCTAAATCCCCATAACTATAACAACTCTATCATAACATCAATACCTTGTATGATATTTTCATATCTTAACAGCCCTTGTTGAGAGGGAAGAGAAATGAGAGACGTGTGGTGGAATCCGTGTGTATAAACTACACAATGGAGCCATATCATAAAGACTCGAAGCAATGAATACAAAAAATTTAAAATTATCTGATTTTCATAATTACGTTACAAGGTATAATTACCCTATTTACATTCTTTCTAACAGGCCTTTTTGAAAACATGCTATATGACAAAACATAATGACATTGTTTGGTCCATATAGACAACTCACCTAGTGGAAAAATGTTTTTGTTGTTATTCTTGTTGCATTAGGATGATTCTCAGAATAACTTAACTTCATCAAACTTCTCAAATCTCCACCAATAACTTTTTCAATTTTTTGTCTAATATGTTGAAATTCATATTCTCAGGCTGCAGTGCTGGCTTTGGACGATTCAGTGTTAGATGTTGATCAGGTGGAAAATCTCATTAAATTTTGTCCTACCAAAGAGGAAATGGAACTTTTGAAGGTGAATCCTAACCAATTTATACATGAGTTCCATCTGCTGTTATTAGATGTTCATCATGAACTTTTGGCATCTGCTGTTACTATGAGTTTCACCCATTTCCTGTATTTGTTTGCTTTCTAATTTTGATTCATGTTGGTTATGACTATTTAGGGATACACTGGTGACAAGGAGAAATTGGGAAAGTGTGAACAGGTTTGTGATTGATTTCTTTTAACCAAAGTAATATGTAGTTGTTTTGCAAAGAAAAATGTGAGCATGTAGAACTTATATTTGATTCCTTTTTTGGCATATCCATAGCCGATTCATGCATTGGTGCCTTCAAATTTGCTTGAAGGATGATTGGGGTGTCCAGAAAGTACAGTTTTCCTAGAGTGTATTAATGATAGGATAAACTACTGATACTCTGAATTAAGAGGAAACTTAATATTAATAAAGATAAAACCATCTGGTGCAGCTGATTTGTTTGGAAGTCATTGCTCACATTAAATTCTTGAAATGTGGTGAAAAGTGTGAAGAAATTAGGTAGCCTGCTACCATTTAAAAGGAGCAAATTCATTGTAAGAAACCTATTGGCTGAATGCAAATTGAAACTTAATAATTGAGAATACTGGTTATAAATAGTCCTCTCTACATAAATGAATCAAGTTCATGAAAAAGGCAACTGGTACCAATTCAAAGGTCATGTACTAACACAATGACAGATTAGTTGCTGATGCCTGGTTGCCTGTGGAAGAAAAAGTTGTTTTACTCTTGTAATCTCCGCCTCTTAGAATTCAAACATTGGATTATAAACGAATTCTTTTGGTCTTTGTTAATGCATGAACCCCTGTGTATGTAATCATGTTCTTATATACATTCACAATGTTTCAGTTTTTTTTGGAGCTGATGAAAGTGCCACGAGTGGAGTCAAAATTAAGAGTATTCTGTTTCAAGATTCAGTTTGGGACTCAGGTTTGCTGTTGTCTCTAATATTTTTCGGAATTCGTTGAGGATTTGGTCTCTTGCTTAGCTTATCTTTATTCCACTTTATGCAGATTACAGAGTTTAAGAAGAGTTTAAACACAGTGAACTCTGCCTGTGAAGAGGTATTTTGCTTATGAATCTAATAAACATTTTGTGGCTTGTATCTTTTTGACCTTGTGCATCCTGTCTTGCCAATAGGTCCGAAATTCACTCAAACTGAAGGAGATTATGAAGAAAATTCTTTATTTGGGTAATACATTGAATCAAGGGACAGCAAGGGGTATGTCTTTTTTAGTGATGGCAGTGTCTTTATCATTCACTTCAGGTTATAGGAAACATATATAGTGCTAGTTCTCTCTATTTGTAACATTTAGATAGTCATTGGCCCTTCGGCCGTGTTAGCAGACAAACTTATGTTTTTTTAGATCTAATATAAAATGTCTTCTGCTTCTAATAAGTAATTAGTGTGAACTGATTCCATTTTGCCCAGGATCTGCTGTTGGATTCAAGTTGGATAGCCTTTTAAAGCTCACTGACACTCGTGCTTCTAACAGTAAAATGACACTGATGCATTATCTTTGCAAGGTACAAGTCTCAGTTGCAATAAATTAAGATACTATTTGGTCGCTTAACGTTCTGGTTTTTTTTTCCTTCTTTTCTTGTTGAACTTCAGGTCCTAGCTGAAAAGTCTCCTGCACTCCTTGATTTTCACCTTGACCTTGTTAGCATAGAAATATCCACTAAGGTAACATTTATTTTTAGTGCTTTATATCCAAAGCATAATGGTCAACTGCACCTGATTTATTGGTCCAATTGCACTTTTCCCTTTGTATTTGTAAAAAATATTCCCTTCTGTCTTGATGACTTTTTGCAATGACACACCTCTTGTTCAAATTAAGTTTTGACTCCTCATAGTTTGAGAAGCACATGCTCAGAATGTCACTTATGAAATTGCCATAGGGAAAAGCATAAAGGGAGGTTGAATTGTGTTTCCGGTAAATTTTGCAAATTACATCTTTTTAGCAAACTCACAGTGTAAGCCCTTTTCAAATTGTAGAGACAAGCGTATTTTCCAAGTTTTCATGTATCGTCTGTTAGAGAACAAACGATGGAACTTACACTTAGATTTTCAATAACCGTTTAGAAGACATGATATAAAATCCTTTTTAAAAGGATTTATGTTTGGTTTGTGGGGAACATATGATACTTTCAAAAGGTTGTGGGTTTAAAACCTTCTAAAAAGTTTGAAACTTTTGATTTTAATGTCTGAGGGAACATACGATAGGACATAAAACATAAAAAACTGTTTGAAAGACTTTTGCGAAACTTATGAACTCCCAGTTTAACCCCTTCACCCTTGTTAGTTAGGTTAGTTAATAACATATAAATATGAGAAGAGTTAAGGATTAAAAAGAGTACACACAAGATTTATACTTGTTCACCCTAAACCACGTGGGGTACATCATGTCCTTGGTAACTCGCCAAGAATTCTGTTGAGATCCGCCACCCGCTCTAGTTGTCCAATTCTGGGCAGAAGGGGGTTTGTTGAGATTCCACATCATATCCCCAAATTAGTTCTTATAAGACTTGGATAGTCCTCACTCCTTGAGCTAGCTTTTGGGACCATGCGAATCGGTAGACGACGTCAGAATAATTTTCCAATGGCAACAGTTGGAAATTGCAAAAAACACTACAGAAATGGGGAACATGACGGTGGAGAAAGGAAACTGGAAGAGATCACACAATGGAGGAGAGACCATGAGCACGCCAAAAAGATGGCAAAGCGTCGGAGAGAATCTGAAAACGCTGAAAGGTGGCACGACAGAGGAGAGCTTCTAAACACAAACATAGAGAGAAATCTCGGGAGAGACACAATGATCAGAATTTGTATACGACCGACAAGAAGAGTGAAGTTTCGAAGTTTGTAGAGTTTCAAGCTTTGAGGAAATCAGGAGCGAAATAGTGACAGCACAGGTCATGAAGAATGGTACCGCTTTGATACCGTGTTGAAGTCATAGGGTTTTAGATAGAGTGAAGAGAAAGAATAAAGACTTTGAATTATTAATATTGTTTGATTGGATTGATGATGATTTGAGGATACAAAAAAGACTTAGCACTAACCGTTATTCATGCTGATACAAGACTGCAAATCCTAATTAAATAGAGAAACAAATCATGATAATAACTAAGAAATATGAAAACTAATCTTAGATAATCTAAGACTCTAAGATAAGAAATTAATCATACGAGATAATCTAATATACTCTAAGATAATATAAAGATATTATAAGATATTTTCATATCTTCTAACACTTCCCCTCAAGCTAAAGCTCACTAAGCTAAGCTTTAAGCTTGTTACAAATATATCCTCTAAGAAAATGAAATATAATTAAATAAAATTGAACACTTTAACCCGGTGGGGCCAAACAGATCCTCTGGGGTAGCCAGAGGGCTGGTAGATCACTGGAGGTGTTGGAAGCCACAGTTCAACAGATAAGAGAGAGAAACAGGCAATGAACAATGGCAAGATGTTGACTGATGAGGCCTCGAAACTGACAAGTGAGGACAATCTGAGACAAGGGCAGGCTGACGACCTTGGCGACTGAAGAAGCTACCAGAAGCAAGACTGCACATGCTGCCACACACCCAGCAAAGGGGGCGTGCATGTTCAAAGATTGTAGTGGAAAGAGATTATTAATACACAACATGTGTAGTCTTTAACACAAGTATTCTTTGTTTTTAACTGCCTCTTCAGGCAACGCAATGAGTAGCCTTTACCATAGTTATCAATAGCGGCGGAGCGGCAGCTAGCGGCGCTATCACACGCATCACGGGAGGGAACCTCAAAAACACCCTTAAAAAGGATGTTGCAAATGGGGGATGGGGGTATTTTGGGAATTTTAGGTTTAAACTCGTTGGTTTCCTTGACTTTTTATTTTTGCTATCTACTTGTACATTTTGCTTAAGTACTATGACATTAGGCTTAAATACCATTTTGGTCCCATAACTTATTTTTGAGGTTCAATTTGGTCCTTTAACTATTTTTTGGGCCAAATAAGTCCTTTAAGTTTTTAAGTTGGGCCGAATAGGTCCTTTTCGACCTTTAAGTTTTTAAGTTGGTCAAGTAGGTCATTTAAGTTTTTAAGTTAGTCTAAATAGGTCCTTTAAGTTTTTAAGTTGGGCCAAATAGGTCCTACATGGCAATGACTCAGTTGGCCCTACTTAAAAACTTAAAGGACCTATTTAACCCAACTTAAAAACTTAAAGGACCTATTTGGCCAACTTAAAAACTTAAAGGACTTATTTGGCCCAAAAAATAGTTAAAGGACCAAATTGAACCTCAAAAATAAGTTAAGGGACCAAAATGGTATTTAAGCCTATTATTAATTATTTATTAATTATGAATAGTTCATAAATTATGAGTAATTTTCAAAATTTTGAGCATTTATATATATAGTATTAATTATTTAATATATATATATATATATATATATATATATATATATATATATATATATATTAGTATAGCAGGCAGCTATCCTGCTTTAGTGTTTTGGGGTCGGTTGCTACGCGCCGCTATCCGGGATTGGTAACTATGGCCTTTACACAGTAACCTCTCCAAGCTTTAAAATTTGAGTATGCTTTGCTATCAACTATTACTCTAGGCAACACAACCATGTGTTCTTTTCAATCAAGCCTCTTCAAGCTTTCACAACAAACACTATTATTCTTTTTCACTACTCTCCAGGCTCAGTACAACATATTACTACACAGGAGGACAAATTCTTAGAGTTGCTTAATGAGTGGACAATAAAAAAGTATTGAACACAACTCTCAGGTAGCGTTTGTTGTACTGGGTACAAGATATAATATTACAAACTTGGATATGAATAGAAAATGCTTTGGCAGCATAATGGCTCTTAGGGAAATTGTTATCTTAGGCTTCATTCCTCAAAGGTGCTATTTATAGAGCTTTCACTCTGGAGTTGTTAGACACAAATCCACTTTCGTTTGAATGACAGTTGGAGTTTTTAACATGAGTGGACTTGACTGCCAACGTTTCTTGCTGATGGTTAGTGGAGGAGGTGCAACAGATGTACGAATTGTTGGGTAGTAGCAAAGCTGTTAAAGGAAATCCGAAAAATTATCGTGCTGATGGAATAGCCGGCTAAACTTCCCTTTTTGTTCGTTTCTTTCTAGAATAGGCGGTGTGCTACCCAAGGTTTCCTTTTTGCCAGAAGTTGTCTTTTCTTTGATCTTACTAGAATTCATCATTATACTTGGTCTATCTTGTTCTCTTTGTATTCAATATTCGTCTGGCTTTTCCAATACAAGCTTCTCTACTGTCTTATATGAATTCTTTGTCCGCAGACTTCGCTTCAATAGGATGTATAATCGTCTTCTTTTTGTGTCAGAACTTCTATGGCATACTCTGTCCTCTATCTTCTGAGTCATCAGCTTGAATGGCTTACGAACGATCCTCTTCTGAGGCATGTAATGTTTGTACCACAGACGAAGCTTCAATTTACAAACAATATGGCCTTCCTCATGCAGTCTTCATACGGTGTTTCACTTTTGTACGTGATTGTGGGTGTTTCATGGCTTTTCTCAACAAAAAATACTTCTTTAAACACTTGTCCATGGACAATGCGTTCTTCTTGTTTGTATAGACAATTCTTTTGAGCATTTTCATTCTATTTGGTCATCTGATTTCCTTATTGTTGGCTTGTTGCACACGCACAAACCGTATCAGAATTGAATTCTTCAATTCATGGTCTGTTTGTTATAATCAAAACCTTGGAATCTTAAGACATGTCTTGAGACTCAACGACTTATTAGTTGGCAAATGTCTCAATCAATTGCATCTTTCAAGTTTCAATCATTATCAAAACAAACCCTGGGACTGAGAGACAAACTTATCACTTTGGAATAGTCATAAGGTCTTCTTGGTCCTTTTGTATCCAAAAACTCACATCAAATTCCGACATTCCGTGTTAAAAATTATGGGAGAAATGCAATCGAACTATTAAATTAAGGTGGGAAAGTGCAATTGGCCCAAATGGAAAAGTCTAAAATGAATATAACCTCGTTCAACTCTGGACTTTTGACAATATCCACTGTAATTTTCATTTTGGCAATTAACCCATGGGTATTTGCATTGTTAGCCAAAAGAAAATGCTGTTGGAAATGGCTAACTTTCTGTATCAGTCAACGGGATTGCAATGAATATTGATTGTACATTCCTGATCTTGCAGATACAATTGAAGGCATTGGCAGAAGAAATGCAGGCAATCATCAAGGGATTAGAAAAAGTAAAACAGGAGTTTGTTGCATCTGAAAATGATGGCCCCGTGTCTGAAGTTTTCCGTAAGGTGTTTAGCATTTTTGTGTGTACCTATTAGTTCTCCATAATTATATAATGGTAAAAGCATAATAAAATGCAAAGAAAATTCCGTGTCTAAACTTGAATCATAATACTGGTTTTCCTGTATCATGAAGGTAGTTGACATTGTAAGTAGTACTATTAGTATCATCATAAATTAATTCAAGTTTACAGACAAGCCTGGGGAGTTCTAGTTTAGATTTGTGGATTAAGGCTCCAGCGGATTTTTCTTAAATTGGTATCTTCATTGTATTCAACAATATTGGATGCAGTTTTTTTGTCTCAACTTTTGATTTGTAAAATGGGATATAAAGTTACATTTAATCTGAGATGACCCAATGGCCAAAACAATTTCTTTTTTAATACCTCTTTCCCCTAAAGTAAGGGTTGGTATCATGGTTCCAAGGAACACTCTATAATGGGCAACTAAACCTAGAGAAGTTAGATTTAATCTAAAATGACCCGATGGCCATATTCTTGTATTAGCACCTCTTTTCCCTTAAGTAAACGGTGATCATGGTTCCCGGAACCACCCTATAATTGTTAACTAAACCTATAGAAGGAAACTCATTAAGCAACAATCCTCAGAACCTCAAAAAGTTTTTTCCCCCTTTAATTTGAAATACAAATGGATAAAGATTGGAGCTGATGTTGACCTTGAAACCAATACCACTACTGTTATTCATTGAGTTGAGCTTGAGTTATGAACTTTTTCTTTAGCTACCAGTTTCAATCCAATTAAAAGCTATACATCAGTGATTTGAGCAATAGAAGAATTTCACAAATACAATACCTCTATAAGTCCTCATTGAGGCTTGTGGGATGTCATTACCTTGGCATTGGGCAACCTCCCCCCCAACCAAAATAAAAGAACATTTTAAAAAGTGAAGTTATAATGAAATGAAGATAAAATGAGGGAGATGTATATTTTAGTGTTGCCGCCAAGGTTTAGAATTGAACAACAGAAACTCAGCAGAAGCTCAAACTGAAAGTGCCCAAACTTGCAACTGAAGAGCAAAAAACCATTGTTGTCTCTTTCTCAAATGACTAACCTTGTTGTAAAAGCAGTTTTACGTTCTTCCAAATTTTTAACTTTGACGAGTCTTTGGTTGAAATGGAATGCTCGTACCTTTATGGACTTCTCTTTTGCCAGTTTTCCCCAATCTTGTTGAGGCAATAAAACGTTTTTATGGCTTATTTTTTATGTTCTGTTCATGGTTGCCTAATGAGAATTGCAATTTCTGATATCTTATCCTTCAGCAGGGTTGACTTTCCCCATTTTTATCTATAATTATCTTTTACTGTCCAAAAGAAAACTATTTGCTGATTCTGAATTTACATTCAAAATGCTTACGATGGCCTATTGTTACACTGGTTCTCAGTTTTTTCGTTCATCTAAACTTTTCGGCACATGTCAATACTTTCTTACCATCCCCGCCTCAGTTATAATGGTAAAATGCATGTGGAGCACCGTTGCTATTGGCCCTTTGTAAGTTATTGAGCATGTCATGAACCAACTCACCCAATGCTCAAGCTGTTAAGTAAGATACACAAATGATTTATTTTACATCTCTAACATGTCCCCTCACAAGGGTCCTTTGGGCTTGAAACTTGTATGATGCAAAGGCTCGTCTACCTTGTGCTGAATTCAACTTTATTCGAAGAATGTGGGTGGGAAGGATCAAACTCTAGAGACTACTTGGCCATAGAGGCTCTGATACCATGTCACGAATTAACTCTGCCAAAAGCTTAAGCTATTAGGTGAAGGCACATGAATAGTTTTTTATTACATCTTTAACAGGGCATTTGTGATGGCACAATATATGTCTCGGACTGCTAGTTTAGTCTTGCATAAACATTGATTATGTGTCAAATCAACATTAAGGAGTGCTTTAATTTTTTATTTAAGTGAACAAGCCTTCCATCATATTGCATGCATGCATGCATGAATCCTGGCTTATACGATTTGTCATCTGGTTTTTATTGTCTGTGCATTTGACTCACGTTTCATCATATGTTCTTTTCAGACATTGAAAGAATTCATTTCTGGAGCTGAGACAGAGGCGGCATCTCTAACAAACCTATATTCTGTAGTGGTAATATGCTTAACCATCTTTTTGGTAGATTATGCACAGGTATAAAGGGATATAAATATTGTGTTATTTGTCTGTGGACAGGGTAGAAATGCAGATGCACTTGCACTCTATTTTGGTGAGGATCCTGCCCGATGTCCATTTGAGCAAGGTAGGTTGAGCATTTTTACTTCTTGTTGGTATGACATATGGCCATTGTATGACATATGGCCATTGTCTTTCTAATGGTGTTGGTGACTTAAATTTATCAGGTTATATTAAATGATGTTTTCAAGAAAATACAATTTATTGATTTTTTTTCTGCTGTTACATTTATGGTTGGGACAATTACGTATTTTTTAAGAAATTAGGCTAATTTGAAAGTGTGGTTGTCTCTGGGTCTAGGAAGTAGGTTTGTACCATTTTTATGTTCTTCATGGAATCTGCAACGAGCTACAAAAAACTCTTCTTGAGTGTGATAGTACTAAGTCAGTGAAAATTGAAAGAAACGCCTGTCCTTGGATTCCAGTCTATTGCAGTGAAAAAAAGGATCTTGACGACAAAAAACAGGGGTTGAGGGAATAAATAGTTAAGGAATTTTAGAATTTGGGCTTACAGCCTAATTCGACCCCACAAAAAAGGTGAGGACTAACCAAGTCTTATAAGCACTATTTAGGCCATATCTTTAGGCGATTTAGGACTAAACACACCCCTCATACCTAGCACAATTAAGGTGCTGAAAGCTGCAATGAAGGCAGCCCAAAGATGCCACAATGAAGGCGGCTAGAGGGACCGCTATTAAGGCAGATTTTCCAACTCCCCATGCCCAGGCCCAATAGGTCTCGAGTGTGGAGAATACGTGTGGCCCAACAATAGATTTAGGATAAGCTCTGATATCATCTTAGAATTTGCGCATAGAGTCTAACTTAACCCTACAAAACCGACTTGTAAGGTGAGGACTGCCCAAGCCTTATAAGCACTACGTAGGCCATATCTCTAGGCGATGTAGGACTAAACACACCCCTCATACCCAACATATTTAAGGTGCTGGAAGCTGCAATGAAAGCAGCCCAAAGTTGCCACAATGAAGGCGGCTAGGGGGAACCGCAATTAAGATGGATTTTCTAACAAGGGTAATAAGATAAAAATGGAGGAGAAATGGGAGGACAGGACTGAATGTAGTTTCATCATTCCTGCACGTTTAATGCTTTGTTTAGCAAAAAGAAGTGATTTGTTCTGATAACTATTTTATAATGCTCGAGTTAACTTCTTACCTTTGCTGTTTTTTTGACTGCAGTTACTGCAACTCTCTTAAATTTTATAAGGTTGTTTCGCAAAGCACATGAAGAGAATTGCAAACAAGCAGAGTTAGAGAAGAAGAAAGCTGAGAAAGAGGCTGAAATGGAGAAGACTAAAGACACTAACTTGACAAGGAAGAGTGGAAAAAGTACCGAAGAAGAAAGCTAAGAAAGAGGCTGAAATGGAGAAGGCTATGGGCATCAACTTGACAAGGAAGAGTGCAGAAGATAGTTGAAGACTGGGTTGGTCGTCTGCGCCTTTGCACTAACATCATTCTCATGTCGAAGAGCAGAGATCTACCTTACAAAAGGGACTGCTTTTGAGATTGAATTAATTGGCCTCCCTTTCCAAGATGATGGTGTACAATTTGCCTCTTGAGGTCATCTAATGGCGTGGAATTGCCAGTTCTCGCCACATGCAGGCCTTTGAACATACAAAAGGCTTAGGAGTTGATTCTTTGATGGCATGTTGTGGAATAGTTCACAGCAGACTATTCTGGAAAGGCCAATGTAGACCTAGCAAAGATGCATACTGAGATTGCTTGAGAATCCATCTGCATCTAGTGTATGATATGAAGACGATGAATCCAGTCTTTCGATTCAAGATGAAATTTTGAAGTGGAATGCGTCTTCTATTGCAATAGAACTGGTTTTGGCTTTCATCATTCATCGGCGTCTTTTTCCGACACCAGAGCACATGCTTTTTGGGATTGTGAAGCACCGGAGTCCAACAGTAGTACCATGAAACCTTGTACAAATTTCTAACCCTCTTCTTTAGGATCCAATTCTTTCTCATGTAACATAGAAATTAGTTTATCTTTTTCCTTTTTGATAGAGATTTTGGTAGGATAACCCCCAATCACATGTTGTATAGTTAACAGGTTAAGAGAAGAATTAGAAATCAGGTGTTTGTAATGTAGCAATAAGTGAACAACAGGCCAAGTTAGAAATCCTAGCTTCACTTATCTTGTGAAATGCAATACACGTTAGTGAAGTGTAAAAGCTTCTTGTTTCGTTCAAATTTCCCTAGTCTAGCAAATGAAATTTAGCACCCTGGACTATGTGCACACATTTTGGTTGTAGAAAGATAAATTACACATTCAAACAGGTAGTGTAGCTATTTATTTATTTTTATTTTTTTTTGGTACAGTAGTGTAGCTATTTAATGGTGCTGTCTCGTAGGTACCTCACTTGTTGCATCTTTATTTGCATCTGTTGAGAGACATTTTCATCTGTAATATTATGCAAGTGTGGTGCCTCTGAAATCCAGTTAAACCTTGTAGTAATTCAACTTTTTCTGCAGTTAATGGAGTTCCATGGTATAGATTAGAGTCCACTCATCATGACTACTACGAGCTTATTTCCGTTGAATGATCCTGCATATTTGGATCATGATATACTAATATATACCAGTTGTGGTCACGTTTGTAGTTATGTTGCGATCCTTGAAAGTTGCTGACACAGTTGTGATGCAGTCGCTGTGGTCCCAAAAACCTTAATGTTGATGCATTAATGTTGATGCAGGAGTTGCATTTGCATACCTCTGTTTAGAACTTTGATATCTACTTTATATAAAACCTTGATATCTACACCGTATCATCCATTGATTTTGATGCTTAAATGGCCATATGCATTCTGAACAATAATGTTATTTGTACGCCTGGAAAGTGGACACCTGTAACACCTTGGTTATTGAAGTTTAAAATCGTGGTTGATTGTGTATTGAGTTTGGTTAACAGATATACATGTAGTAGATGAGTTTGGTTAATGTCATATTGAGTTTGACTACTAATGTACAAAATCTCGGTTAATGAAGCTCGGTAGATGGGTAATGAGTAACCCAATCTTAGTGTGCCCATTAACTAAACTCAATACACTATTAAGCTGAATTTTAAACCTCATTAGTCAAAGCGTCCCAGATGTCCACTTTTAATTCTGAAAGGTTTGAGCTATGCAAACTGATTCGCTGAACATATTCTTCATTGGGGTCCACATAGCAAAAGTCTTTCTTTTTTGGCCTGAAAACAAAACAGTAAAACACTTTGCCTCTAGTTTGTCTTTCACGGGACTGAGAAAGAGTTTATTGTCTTTCACGGGACCGAGAAAGAGTTTATGCTGGCAGTAAAGTAACTCCCAGATTTTCTTAAAAGTAACATTAACAATCATATACAACAAATTTGGTGGCCTTTTTTTTGGGCTTTTAAAACATCAAGATGCGAGTGTTCACCTAACTACACGTTCTAAAGTGCAAGGAAAATAAGCAGAAGCATTTGTATTATTCACATGGTATATGATTACCAATCAATTTACAAGTGGTGAAATAAAAAGAAAACAGATTTCAAAAATATAAAAGAAAAAACATTAAAATTAATGATGAACTATCTCCAGCTTCTTGTTTTTGCACATAGCTGAGCCTTTGTATCTTGGAAAGTAACATAAATGAATTTTTCAAATGCATGCTAAAATAACTCTCATGTTCTTTCTCATTTGAGAAACATATGCAGAAAAGCCCTGACCAAATTAATAACAACGATATGCTACCATATGTCACTCAAGGTAGTTCTTGGAAATTCTTGAATCCCAAGTAACCATAATTGTCCTCTTCTAGGAATTCAATTCTCCAGAAATTCTTGTCTTCCTGATCAACAAACAATCCCATCTTGCAACTTTTGTAAAACATGCAGCTCACAATAGTGTCAAGGATGATGAAAATTGAGTACAAGTAAGCAATGAAAACACCCTCCAAAGCCATAAAAGGCCATGACATTCCACCAATGTGATAGGCTCTTACAACCCTGAATTGAAACAAGGCCTCAATGGCAGCCAAGCCTACATTGACAGGAAGTGCTAAGAACAAAGCCATTGATGTCCTTCCCCTTAGAAGAACACATGCTTTAAGAATTGCCATGTACCCTCCATGTCCCTCTATTCCAGAAAGAGTCAATGCCATGTTGCATATAACAAGTGCATTGGCAAGGATCACAGAGAAGAAAACTGCAGCTGCAGCTGACAGAAAAAGGGTACAACTTGGCGAAGAGTTTCCTAATCCTTCAGAGAAACTGAAGGCCAGAAAAAGGAAACAAAAAGTAGAGGCATTTGCTGAGAGAATGAAGAAAGTGTTGTAGATATAGGTGTGGAGTAGTGGCTTGTAATGAGATATTATACTAGTGAAGGAAGGTGAAAAATTTGCTTTGTGTTTGTGGTTATTTAGAGCATGAATTATGGATGCTTTTGCAATGAGGAGAAAGGTGAGGGTGAGAGGAAGGGTGAAGATTGAGGAAGTGATTGTTTGAGAAACCTTAAGGTTGAGAGTGGTAAATAATTGTGATGAGGGAAAGCCTGCAGCATCAAAGAGAGTCCTTAGGTGATTGTATATTTGAGGTAGGAGGGATGAAGAGGAAGGGGCCAAAGCTT
This sequence comes from Calophaca sinica, assembly GCA_037113605.1. Classification (NCBI taxonomy): domain Eukaryota; kingdom Viridiplantae; phylum Streptophyta; class Magnoliopsida; order Fabales; family Fabaceae; genus Calophaca; species Calophaca sinica. The sequence continues at coordinate 105,438,184 of CM073735.1, read as the reverse complement.
GTGAGAGGAGTATTGATGCTGAGAAAGGAAAGGCAAGAAAAGCTATGGTTGTGGTGAAATAGTGATAGTTTTGAAGAAAAGTGTGAATTGATCTTCTGAGAATCTTGCAAACTTCCATTGGAATTGATGTCTTTTTGTTCTTCTTTTCTGCAATAGAGGGAGGAGGAGAGGGTGATGAATTGAGAGGCTTCTCAATTCTCACAAATGGGGACTCTCTAAGTGTGAAGTGTATGAGGGGTTGGTGTTTCCTTTTCTTTCCCCAGGTTTTCCTTTTGGATTTGTTCTTGATTTTTGGATGGGTAGGTTGGAGAGTTTAAAGGGGTTGATGTTTCAAAGGAATGGATAGGCCAACAAAATTAAACTAACTACCGCCAAGGTGGAGTTGTTTATTAAATTATTAGACTTTGACCTTTTTTATTTTATGTCTATCTGATAGTTTTTGGGTTCAGGAATTATGAACTCACATGGTAAAACTTTTTTACACAGTCATCTAATTAGATTTCGCGGTGACATCATTTTGTTATATTACTTCATAAAATATCTCAACAAACATCTACGTAATGAGATATGAGATTGAATCACAGTTTAAAAAAAGTTTTACACTGTCAGACCGGTCCTTACTCTTTAAATTCTTTGTTTTTTTTTTTTTAAAAAGAAAAACATTGTATGTTCTTCATTTTTTCTGTGAATTTCCACCAAATTTGTAGTGTGTGTAAGATGCACCTTTTTAATGGAATCACTGACTTGACACATTAGCAATAAGTGATTTGGTATGACAGGATTCTAGTCTTTGTCTTGATAATGAAATATCTCCTTGCTTAAAATGCACATAATTTAGTGGCTTATTATTGTTGGCTAGAATCCATTAGAAGTCCAGCAAATATATATAAATTATGACCATTGAATCATTCAATTTTGGTCCCTTTATCCTTGAAATTTAAGCACCATGTTTTTTTACCCTCAAGAAAACCTCAAGTCACGAGTGCAAAATAAAAAGGAAAACAACACATTGGTAAAGAAAGAAAATATAATTTAAAATGATTTTTCTTAATATAGAATGAAGAATGTGATGAAGTAATAATTTGGGACCCTGCTTTGCACTTTTCTTTTCACGTGGTATATAGTAAGTGAACGTAGCTTGCAAGATATGTTTGTGTGTCTTTTTTTTTTTTTTTTACCTGAAAAAGAGAAGAGTTATAAATCTTTCACTATTAATCTAACTATAAACTATTAAAACATAAAATTATGCAAATAGTCATTAAATTCATTTTTTAAGGTAGTCGTATAATTATTGAATAACTTTTTTTGCTAAACAATTATTGAATAATTTTTTATCTTGAATATCTATATTTTGTTATAAGATCAAGATTTGCTCTCTTTTTTTTCACTTAAAGGTGTTCTCTCACCAAATGCACTCCCCACATACACATAGAAAATAGGACAAAAATAAGTGATATAAAAATAGTTTACCTTATTTTTTTTTTTGATTTATAAAATTAATTTACCTTCTACTTCTATCGAACAATTATTAGAAAAACTCGCCAGAAAAAAAAAACAATTCTTAGAGAAAGGGACCTTCCACATGATGTGAATGCAACAAATCCTAACCGTCAATTTAAAATCAAATTCCATGCATTATGAATGATTGTGGGTTTGGGAAGAAGTTGAGCTCTAATCCAACTTGGAGGTGTTGGTGGCCAATGAGGGAGAAATAGGGTGATTCTTTATTTTATTTCTGGTACAAGTAAGTATCATTCAGTTGGTGAGCTATTATGTGCATACGTAAGTTGACTTGGGTAGTAGTTAGGGAGTTTTCAATTAAGGATGAGGCCTTATCTTATTATCTTAATTTTTGATTAGGGATAGAGGGAATATTATCAAAGTAGACAAAGCCTTATCTTCGTTTTAACTTCTTGCTACTTGCCTCCATTGGTGAGATGTCCACACATTCGGTCACATTCTAACTGGAATTTGATTGTAATTAATTAGGTGATGGAATACAAAATAACAATCATGAAAGTATAATAAAGACAAAGAAAAAACATGTTAGTAGGCTAAAAATTTATATAAAGTTAGGAGCATTATGGAAATGATATAAAAAGTGTCGGCACGTTCTTTTTCTATTTCATGGTTCAAATATTTTTATTAAGTTTGATTTAAAACAAATATTATATTTTTCGTCCTTAAAAAATATTTTTTTCGTATACATTCATATGGTGTGTGTGTAATGTTTATTGAAGTGTTTTTTTTTTATAAAGAACGGAATTAGCAACAAGGCTAAGGAACAAGGTCAGGGGTGTTACACCCCATTACATCAAAACACAAAGGAAAACTAAGCTGGGGAGGGAGATCATTTAAAATGGTCCAAGAGAAGTTACCAGAGCACCCCAATCTAACAAAAACATCATCACAAATATTTGTCTCATGATAAATATGATTAATTTGCACCTGCTATCCTGTGTCATTAATCAAGTGAAGGATCTTAGACAAGAGAGACTATAGTTGTGAAGTCTTTCTTGATGATGGTAGTCAACACCTGAGAATCAGTTTCCACTATGAGGGAAGTAATGAGAAGCTGTTAAGCAAAACGGAGGCTGTAGAGCATACCCCAGAACTTAGCGGTAACAGTAGTGAAGGTTCAAATGAAGCAATAGAATCCTTTAATAAAGTGGCCAAGAGAGTCTCTGATGAGACCTCCACAAGAGGAGGATTTATCATCAGAATTATGAGAGACATTCACATTTAGTTTGAAACAGGCTTTCGAAGGAGTTTTCCAGGCTATGTGAACTTCTTCATGACACTAGTGCAAATTCGGGATTTAAAATCGGTTATTTAAGGGTTTAAAATCGGTTGGACAACCGATTTAAATGCTTCGGATTTAGTAAGTTTAGGGATTTTAAATCGGTGATTGAACCGATTTAAATTCAACTTTTTAAATCGGTTATTTATATTAACCGATTTACAAAGTCTGGATGGGAGTCACAATCTGGTCTGAAATTGGGGATTTAAAATCGGTTGATTAATAACAACCGATTTAAAATATCTTTTAAATCGGTTGTTTGTAAACAACCGATTTAAAAAGTAATTTTTTTGTAAATTTTATATTTGTTTTTACAGCAACCATATATACCTGTAACAATTTTTCCAGCAACCAGAGAAATCACAGTAACCAAAATTTTAACAGCAACCAAAGAAATCACAGAAACAAATTTTTTCTAGCAACCAATTTATATACAAATACAAACTAAAACTAAACCAAATCAAATACAAACTAATATTCAATACAAACTTAACTAAATCAAAAACACAAACGTAAACTTGAACTTCACAAGCATGACGAGAATTGACGAGAATTGGCTATGAACTTGACGATTAAGACTAACACCGAGAATTGTCTTGCTATCAAAGATAAGAGAATTTCGATCCTTCCAAAGGCACCAAACAGTGACACCAAAGAAAGTAGGCCAGTGGATATTTGATATGCTAATATCATCAGTAGTAAGATTCCAATGAAGCTAATCATACAAGCCTTGTCTTCGGCAATGAATGGGTCCAAATAATCACGAATTTCATCGCAGTCACGAAGAACATGCATAATGGATTTGTAATAGAGATTGCAATAGGGACGGGTCATATCTAGGGTCATATTTCTATGTTTCCTCTCCTCATTGGTGAGCAATTTACCATAACAAAGCTTTCAAAGGAATGCTTTAATGCGCTGAGGGTCGTGCCAACCCCAAGCAAGGGAGAACGGGATGGGGTGGTCTTAGCCACACCCATATTATAGAAGCATCTTGTTCATTGTTGGACATCCCACTACAATAGATTATTAGAAAAATGGCACTACCTTAAACAACGCTACATACTGAAAGCGCTGTTTAAAAATCATTCGAGGCCTTTATTAGTGCTTACTAGAGAAAGCACTAATTAAAAGTAATAAATAGATAGCGCTTCTTATATTAAACGCTACTAAAAAGACGCGTAAGGCCTTCACTAGCGCTTCCCCTAGAAAGTGCTATCTATTGGCCATCACTAGGGCTTTCCCTGGGATGTGCTATCTATTCTCGTTACTGACATGGCCTTTACTAGCGCTTCCCTAAGGAAGCGCTATGTAATCTCTTTATTAAATAACTCAGCATCCTCCCACGCGAAAAGACTGTACCTTCTACCTCCAGCCGCTCATACTTTGTCTAGAAAAGAGAAAATAGTTCTTTGTAAGTTTCTTCACGGAGTTAAGGTTCCAGAGGGGTACTCTTCAAACATTATGAACCTTGTATCAATGAAAGATCTCAAGTTAAAGGGTCTAAGTCCCATGATTTCCATGTTCTTATGGAGAATTTGCTACCCATTGGTATACGATCCATTTTGCTCATCAAAGTGCGAAAGACCTTTACTAAACTTCGTTTCTTCTTCAAGGCAATCTGCAGCAAAGTGATTGACCCGGGAAAGTTGCCAGCATTGCACCGATCCATCTGATATGAATTGGTCCATTGTTTTGTTGACTAACGAAAAAATTGTTAATGGGATTGATGATCAAGCAAATGAAGTTGCTGATATTGAGGATGTCCCTTTCTTTGTGATACAATTACTGTTTGGTGAGGAAAGTACATCAAGAGAGAATGATACATATATTAGAGATGATCATAAAGAGGGGTTTTGGATCAGTAGGAGGAAAAGAAAAAGCAAAAGAAGTTGACTTAAACATTGATGTAGATTGTGTTTTTTTAGTTAAATTTTTCTAATTACTTGTTAATTGACTATGAGTTATGTACTTGTTAAATTTCTATAGTTAAATGACTATGAACTGTTGTCTTTTACTTGTGTGTCTAATTATAGTTAAATGACTATGAAATGTTGTCTTTTACTTGTGTGTCTAATTACTTGTGTGTCTAATTTTTTTTGCAGATAGCTAGATGGCTTCTTTCGGACATGATAGTGATGCTCATGATAGTGATGTTGCGGCTGCCGAAAATGTGAAGCGCGGTCCCCGTGGACCAACTATGAAGAAAAAATATCATCCGACGTAGGAGTAAAGGAGAGAGATCAGTGGTAAGATACTTACTAATTAATATAATTAGTTGTTTTTTTCTTTCTGTTTATTACTTAATTTGTACACTTAATTTGTATAGGTTTCATGGAATGTTATAGGGCAACCCATAGGCAAAAGTGGCAGAGAGTTGATTAGTTTTATTGGATTGCAAGTGCGGCAGACGGCTCCAATTACTTTTAGTTATTTGAAGGAGAAAGATAATGCAGTTTTGAATAGATGCAAAAAGAAGCTTTGGTGTCAGATACAAGTATATAAATTAATTAACACAATCAGTTGTATTTCTTCTCAGTTATGTAAACATACTTACCCTACCATTTTGTACTTGTTAATGTATTTGCAGAAATCATTTGATGTTGATGAGACCCATAAGGACATTATACTTAAGTATGCCGGAAAAGCTCATCGGACATTCCGAACATGGTTGTCAAAGAATTGGCTGAGATATGAAAATGAGAATGTTAGATATGAGCCTCCACCATTGTATGAATCAGTCATAGGAGTGGATGCCTAGAGAGACTTTGTAGCAAAACACACCGAAAATGATGAATTTTTTGATATACTTATATATGTCCCTACTTGTATACTTATATATGTCTATACTTGTATACTTATATGTTTGTTCCAAAGCACATTTATATGTCTATATAGAGAATAAGTAATGCAAATCGGCAGAGAGCATCAAATCCTCCTTGCCTATACAGAGGAGGGGTTAAGGGATATCCCGACATTGAGAAAGATATGGTATGCAGAGTAACCCTAAATTATATGTAACCCTAAACCCTAAACCCTAATTAACACTGATGAATTTCAATTTCTTTGTTAATATGTATAGCTGAAGATGACTGGAGAAGATGTATCATCAGCATCAATTGATCGCCATATCTTGTGGATAAAAGCTCGCTGAAACTAACTAACCGTCATACTATACTTCTACTCTAATAGCCCCTCGCAAACTCAAGGGGCTTGTGGCAACACAATGACCTTGAGTTTGTTCCGTAAATCTTCAAATCTGGTCGAGGGAAGAGGCTTTGTGAAGGAGTCCATAAGCTGCGAGGAAGCATGGACATGCTGAGCAACCAAAGTTTTGGACAACAATTGTTCGCGCACAAAGTGAATATCAAGCTCCAAATGCTTGGTGCGAGCATGAAGAATAGGATTGTGAGACAACAAAACCGCACTCAAATTATCACATAAGAACACTGGCGTGGTGAGACAAGAATAGGATTGTGAGACAAGGAACTTTAAGTTCACGCAGCAAAGATTGAATCCACAAAATCTCAGCAGTGGTGTGCGCCATACTACGGTATTCAGCCTCGGCAGTGGACCTTGCCACAAGACTCTGCTTCTTGGAACCCCACGAGACAAGATTTGGACCAAAAAATATGCAAGAACCCGAAGTGGATTGCCTATCATCCACGTCGCTAGCCCAATCTGTATCACAATAAGCTCTCAAGGAGAATGAAACACAAATATTAGTCGGTTGAAGTAGCAAACCATAATGCGATGTGTGTTGAAGATACCTCAGTATCTGTTTGACAGCACGCCAATGAGTGTCAATAGGACGTGCCATAAATTCGCAAACGTTTTTCACACTAAAGGAAATTTTAGGTCTAGTTAAAGTGACATATTGAAGAGCTCCCACAATGGAGCGATACTGGGAAGCATCAGCAAAACATCAGTGCCATGCCAGCTCAACTGACAATTTGAGACCACAAGAGAAGATATGCCTCTACATTCAATCATATTGGCTTTGTGCAATAAATCACGAACATATTTGGATTGAGACAGCAACATAGTACCATTAGCCAGCCTTCTAACTTCAATTCCAAGAAAATAATCTGGGGGACCCATTTGTTTAAGTGTAAGTGAACAAGGATGGGTCACGTCGGCTTGCAACAAACCCAAATTTGATGAGAGCATTAGTTAAGCGTCCGAAGCATGCGGTTTAAGACCATGTAAGGCTTTATTCAATCGGCATACAAGAGATTTGTCAGCAGATTCAAAGCCAGGAAGCTGAACCATATACACCTCTTCTTGAAGAAGCCCATTGTTCGGTCAAAATCGCAAGTATACGATCTCGTCAAGTTATAGTATAAAAGATTATCGTCTCCACAGGGAATTGGAATGATTACTGCTCTACTTAGATTAATTTGCTATTTAGACAAATGGTTCGAGGTGAACTTAAATAAAGTGTGTATAAAAAATAAGTAGAAAAGAAATTATAAAATATTTAAGAAAGGAATTAGATAATAAAAGCACTAAGGTAATGAGTTCACTAATACTTATATCTGTGTATTTGGTTAATTTATAACATGAGTAACAATTCTTACTGATTACTAATCATCTATTCAAAAGCTATTAACACTTAATGATCATGCAATGTTAACAGTCTTTCTCCTAATTTATTACTTTGTTTGATCATTCAAAGCAAGTAAATAAAAAAAGCATAAAGCATCAATAGATTTATCAATTCAATGACTGACTGGAAACGAACATATAATTCTTGATCCGGCAGAATACACAGGTTCAATTAATCCTAGAGTTCTGTTAATTAATTCAAGGTACGATCACCGAACAATTAATCAACTATGTAAAGAATGACCAATCCTTATTAAAGTAAGAATACCAGGAATAATTTAATCAAAAGGATTTAAACACTCATATTATAAATCATAAAGATATTACAGATAAAGTAAAAGATCCCCCATCACCTCAGTGACGGGATTAGTTACACAACATAATATAAGAAAACAACAAAATAAGACTAGAAGATTACAAGAAAAGAAGAGAATTGGGAGAGAATCAATCCCGGGGGACCTCCAAATGTTCTGCTGAGCGTTCCTTTTATAGGCAAAAATTTGGGTTCAGCACGGCCGTGCTCCAAGGCCATGCTAACTTTCCAGCTTGTTTACGCGTCACCGACCTTGCCGACATGATTTTCTGATATTTTTGGTTGAGCACGGCCGTGCTTCATGATGAAGAGGTCGTGCTTCATGTTAGAGTCCATCCAATTTATGACAAAGTTGTAGGAAATTCTCTTAGCTTTTCAACGCCACCAAGAACGCCTTAATCCGATAACTACAGCTCCCAGATATGATTAAAATACCAACCAGCTATCTGGGGAGCGCGTGGACGCGCGTGAGGCACGCTCATGGATAATTGCTGCTTCAGGTAAGCATGGACATGCTTCATTATATTATGTGAAGGCCGTGCTTAGCATTCTGGGCCTATTTTAAGCCCAAATTTGTATTTGACCACTATATTGTCTAATTTTCCATTTCTGTACAATTTAGATTAAAACAGAGTGAATTTCAATTGATAATATTCAATACTTATTCAAATCACATTCTAATATCCTTATAAAAATGATGCAATGTTGATGTTATCACCCATTCAAGAATGCATTATTGATATCTCTCTGTTGAATTTCCCACCGAAAAGTAAGAGCAAGGGTGAGAATAATTCTGATGTTAACTGGTTTTACCACAGGAGAAAATGTCTCACTGATATCAAACCTAGCTTGTTGATGGAAACCTTTTGCAACTAAGCGGGCCTTAAACTTGTTAACAGTGCCATCTGGATTCTCCTATGTTTTAAAAACCCATTTGCAACCAATAGGCTTTCTATGAGGTGGTGGAGGAACCAATGTCCATGTCTGATTCTTCATAGCCTACAGCCAATGAGGTTGTGACATAGCTTGCTTCATTGTATTTGGTTCAACATTGGCCAAAAGAACCCGAGGCTTCAAACTGCCAGTTTTGCCTCGAGTGACCATAGGGTAAGTGTTAAGAGAAGAGGATTGAGGCAGGGAGACAGGAGGATTAGCAGAAATAGAGGGAAACAAGGAAAAGGAGCAGCAACAGGTGACAAGACAGGACTAGAAGTAGTTGGAGACTGAGCTATAGTAGTGGCAGGAACACAGTCTTCAACAGAAAGAGTAGACTGAGTTAGTGCAGTATTAGTGTTAGGATCTGTAATAGGATTTGGTGCAAGGAAAGGAACACCAGAATTTCCTGTGGAGGAATGCACCAACTGTGGAACAATTGGAATCACAGAACTAAAAGTAGAAGAGGGAGCATGGGGTACATGAGAAGGAAATAACAGAGGATAGAGGAATTTACTTTCATTAAAGACAACATCTTTTGATACAAATATTTTTCCTTCAAGAGACAAAAACTTATATCTTCTATGTTGAGGAGAGGGACCAAGGTACATAAATTCTAAAGATTTGAATTGTAGCTTATGTTGATCGTAAGGCCTAGTGTAACACTTCGTTCCTGGAGCGCTACTAAACTAACTTTAACTCTTGATAGTTCAAATCCTTTAGAAAATGAAAATACCCTGCTTTTATGGTTTTGGAAAATATGAGTTTATTATTATTTTTCTTTTGAAAAAAACATCTTTTTAAAATAGCAATCAGAGTATTACAGCACTTTCGAAAGGTGGTGAATAAACAAGGACACCATAATAAAACCATAAAACCATACTAATAAATTCATTTAATCATTGCACACATGATAATTCAAGTCTTGAAAACATAATACATTTATTACAACAATGTAATTAGTACAGCTCACATCCTATAGCTGGTCGACACGCTACAACACTTACTAGACTTCTAGTAAGTTGCAAACAAATACACAAGGCAGATAACCGGATAGGACTATCCTCAGCTACGCTTGTCAGCAGCCTCGAACACTCTACAGTCTTCATCATCTAAGTTACATTCATTGATTGAAAGAACCACGAGCAATGGTCAACTTCTTAAACAAGGACATATAACATAGCACATCATAATATATATAACTCAATAAAATGCATAAATGCTCTGCAAATGCGGCTACATACCAGTGTTTATGATTCCGAAATACCCTGCAATAGTCAATCGTTGGTACGCCATGGTACGTCCCCAAATCGATACTTTTCCATGCTATGGCTAACTTTGAGACTGTCCTGACGACACTGAATCACCTTCCAGCACTATTCATGTCTAGGATCATCCTGACAACACTGGATTTTCTTCTGCCACTATTCAGGTCTAGGATTATCCCACTATAGGCTAACGAAGACACTGAATCCCCTTCCCAGCACTATCCAGATCGAAGTTACCATTATGCATGTCAATGCATTTCACCAACTCCAATAAACATATCAATGCATATGATATTTCAAACAAGGCATAATTAAATAACATTTAATTATCCATCACCACCTCAACAACACATATCTTAAATACAATTAAGTATATATGATCATAGATTATACACTAATTCATCAACTTCAAAATCACAACAATTCAAGCAATTCACCACAATTCACATTTAAGCCACACTATTCAGACATACAAAACATAACACGTAATATCAATTATTGAATGTGAAATGCCCTTACAAAATCACACAATATCAAACACTGAATTTGAAGTGCCTTTACCAAAGTGAACAATCCATGTGTCAAACACGTCACAGTCCTACTGAGTACGAACTCAAGTCTTCAAGTCCTAACAACACACACTAAACTTAGCACAATTCTAGTTCACTCAAATTAAGTCCCCAGGTTATGGTTCACTTCTAATCCCTAGGTTACTCAACCCTAAGAATCTTTTTAATAAAACACACACACTTGAAAGAATACATAAAGTTGAAAAATAATTGTTTTGAAGACTAAAAACTCACTTTCTTTTAAACTTGAAACATGAAACAACTTCAAAAATCAAATGCTTTTCATAATAATAATTGATCAAGGCTCCACTTGGTTTTAGGATTACAAAGATCCCATTTCACCTAAGTGTTTCATTGCCTTAAAAGCCAAATCAACTACTCAAACTCAATTAAATTCTTTCCAAAATTTTACAAAACTTTAACAACAACTAATACACATGATTCAAGTTAAGAACACAAAAATTTCCTTTCCTTTTTCTTTCTAAGGTCACGGCTACACACACAAAAAATTGGGGAAAATTTTAATACTTCCCAATCAAGTAAACATCAACACAAAACACTTAAATCCTCTTCCAAACTTCCCAAGTTTTCAAATCAAAACCATTACACCAATTACTTTGCTCCCATCATAGCTCTTCAAGCATCAAGGAGTCTCAAAACACAATTTTTCTTTGATCAAACTTAAATTAACAATAACAACAACAAATTTAAGTATCAAATCACAATAACCCCAAACTAATTTAAGGATTCACATGAGCAATCACACTTTCCCCTTTTCCCTTAGAGCAATTCAACCTAGGGTTCCAAAAATTTAGGGGAACATTTGATCCTTTTGCTCATGATCATAATCAATACATAATAGAAACATTAAATAAGAAATTAGAATCAAAATCAAAAGGAATCTCACCCAACTTCTTTAGGGACCTCACGGTTTGGAGAAAAAAGAGGAAAAGGGAAACTTTGGCTTCTCATTCACCTCACCAACACTTCATTAGTAAGATAAAAATGAAAATAAGAGGGTGGAATGGAGGTGGAGGCTTCGGCCTGTTTTCTGAAAAAGGGGAAGAAAGAATTTAATCAAAGCAAATACTTAGTAATTAGAAGAAGGAAGAAACAAAATGAGTGAGAATAAGGGGGATGCTTCGGCTGAGACGAGGAAGGGGAAAAGAAATGAGCTTGACTTGTTCTCTCTTCATCACACATGAGCAATTTGGGAAAGAAATAAAAATGGGGAAGTAGGAAAAAGGGAGGCTCACGGCCTGGGTATCAAGAAGGAAGGATAAAAATTTAATGAAAGGCTTTTCCTTAACTTTCTCTCATCCACTCACACTTAACTTAAGAAAGACTAATTAAATAGGAGTGAAAATGAGAGAATAATAGGGAGGGGAGGTTTCGGCTGATCAAAATAAAAGGAGAGGAATTAAAAGAGTTTTAACAAAGCTTAAAACATGTGGTCCTAATTAGGTGACTTGGAGCCAAAGTAAGTAAAAAAAAAAATGAATGAATGAGGAAGAATGGGGGTCACGCTGATCCTTAAAAAAAAGCAGGAAAAATAAATAATTGTCGATAATTTACTTGGCCAAGAATGGCTTAGTAAAAGGTATCTCTTAATAACCATATAAAACTTGACACCTAGCACCATAATGTGTGATATTCTAATCTAATCACCAATCCTTGACACATAATCTCTCTTCTCATGATTACCCACTAATCCTAGAGTCTTGGTGTCCTCAAATTACGACGTCGAGTAATTGCGTTAACAATAATTTATTCGCCGATAAATCGCGAAAATTAATTTGCTTAGAAATTAACCGCATGATAATAATTTATCTATAAATAATAAAACAATGGAAAACACTCAAACATTATCACAACAAGTTACGTTTCGATTTTCATCGAAATCGGAATTCGTTTTAAATTTTTATGCGGATAAAAATTACCCGGCAATTTAAAATACGGCGAATATTCGTGAGAATTATTCAACGAATTTTGGACTATAAATTAATATTAAATATTAATTCTTAATTTAAATTTTATCTTGATTTAATTCAATCAATTTCTTAGTCAACAAAAATTACGCGTTACCGCGTCAAACAGAAAACTTATATAAAGTTTAATTGATGAATTCACCTTAAAAGCAGCATATGTATATGTTGTCTATTAATTTGAATTGACATCATAAATGATAATTAATTTTAATAAGTAATTCTTTAAAATAAGTCAAAATAATTCCTCGTACTCTCAATAAATCATTGAAGTGATCAGTCTCTACGACTTACCTTCAAGTATTCGAAATTTTATTACTAAAACAATTTTTCTTAAAAATTGGGATGTTACTCTTAAAATAGTTTCGTCCTCGAAGCTACGCAGATATTAAAATACAAAAAATTACTTTACTCAAATCCATAAAAATGATTTGCACACATAGGCATTCACAATACATACTAATATAAGCAGTACTACAATATTTATAGCTACATAAGTAATATTACAATCACATCATAGCATGCAACAATAACAATCAAACTCAACAACTCTAAGTATATGTATATAATTTAATAAATAGGAAAGTCCATACGATCTGCTGACGCTTTATTCACGAGCCACGATCTCTGCTTAGTCACGATCACGAACACGAACACGAACACGACTACGGCTATATGCTATCACTGAAAACATTACTACACAACACATACCCGACCATGATTATACACATCAAATTTATAAAAAGCACTTAAAATTTAAAAAAAAAATTAAAACTCTTTTCTCAAATCAACATTTTTCCTAAATTTTTTTACCACATCTCTTAAGAACATCTCCAAAACATAGAAGTACTAAGACACAATCCTTTTCTCAAGACTCAACCATTCTCATGGACAGTAAAGTTCCTTTGAGATTAGGTTTTCATTGTCTCAAAATCATTAAACACACTTCAACTCAAGGATTAAATCAAATCTACAATTTAAAGCCAACAAAATCACTTCTCTGAAAATTCCTTTAGATCAAAACATTACTAAAATAATTTTTTCTTTTTATACACAGACAATAAGCAATCACTAATCACTAAATGTTAAAACTTGGAAACACTATTTAATCAAAAGATTAACACTAAATTCTTATCTACAACTAGTAAATTTGCACAAACACAATTTCATCAGGAATTTAAGTTAGAAAACTTGAAATCTAACCTCACACATAATTATATGTGGTCACGGGTTATACCCCCAAACTTTCAAAAAATTTCTTCAATACTACACATAGTTAAAACTTGGTTTTTCCCAAACAAAATAAGACCAAAAACATTCTTGAACCCAAGGTGAACTGGAAAACCTTGAAATCATCTTTTACAACAAAAGAAAACATCTTCACAAGGTCACTAACAACAATACAAAAATTGGAAGCAAAAGAATTAAAATACTCACCTAGAGCTCCTCCAAGAACTCGCGGTGTTAAGGTATCAAAAGGGAAGAATAATTCTCAAAATCACCAACCAGAAAATCACAAACACCATCACCCACAAATGCCAAGGATAGGGAGAATCCTCATCTGACATCATCTCAACACTTACGGTTTGGTATTTCCTAAGGGAGGAACTGAAGGGGAAGAGGAAAAAAAATAGAACCACATTTTCAGAAACCCTGCAAGTAGAGTATTTCGTTTTTCAGAAATATGTTAAATTTTGTTAGAGATATTAGTTTAGTAGCGCTCCAGGAACGGGGTGTTACACCTAGTAAAGGGAAAGCAAGCACAGCTAAAAACTTTAAAGGACTGGTACTCAGAATAGTTTTATACAAGGCATGAAATGGAGAAGAAAACTGGGACAAGGCTGAGCTAGGAAGTATATTGATAAGAAATGCAGCTGTGGTGAAGCTATAGTCCCAAAAATTCAAGGGCATAGAGGCATGTGCAAGTAAAGTTAATCCCATTTCCACTATTTGCCTATGTTTCCTTTCAAAAATACCATTTTGGTGAGAAGTGTGAGGGCAAGTCAGCCTATGTGAGATTCCTAGATCAGTGAGAAAATTGGTAAATGGTCGATATTCCCCATCCCAATCAGATTGTACAGCCTTAACGATAACACCAAATTGAGTTTTAATGAGTTGGTGAAACTGTTTGAAGGCTTTAAGAGCACCAGACTTGTGAGTTAAAAAATATATCCAAGTAAACCTTGTCTTGACATCCATAGATGTAATATAATAGGAATAGCCAAGATGAGAAACAAAGGGGGTAGGACCTCATAAATCAGTGTGAATCAACTCAAAAGCATTATAATATTGTGTACTAGAAGCAGGTGCATGCAATCTGTGAGATTTGCCTTGGCAACAAGCAACACAAAAATCAAAGGTTGTTTTATTTGAATATGGAATATTACACAAGGAGAGTATATGTTTTATAGCTTGCATATTAGCATGACCTAATCTACAATGCCAAGATGACAATGTAGACATATTGCTAGAATTTGAAACAATAGAATTAACAAGAGGTGGTACATGAAAAACAGATGAATGACGTGAATTAGCTACTACAGAGGCAGGAAACACTGACCTTGGAGAGGACTTGAGTAGTTGCAGATTTTTGAATGCATAAAGAAGGACTTCCTTAGACTCTTGCGATTTGACATAGCAAGTTAGAGGATGAAACTCAAAGAACACATTGTTGTCTTTAACAAACTGAGATAATGCCAAAAGATTTCTAGTGATGAAAGGAACATGTAATAAATTATGTAAGGAAAGAATAGCATTAGAATTAAGAGAGGAAGCCAAATCAGTTGAACCAATTGATTGAATTGTCAAACCTTGGCCGTTTCCCATGTGCACTTGATCAGAACCATAGTAGGGAGAACTCTGGGCAAGATTATGCTAATATGGGTCAGATGATGCGAAGCACCAGAGTCAGGGTACCAAAATTCAGTGTCATGGACTTGTGGAATGCGTAGTTGCTGTGTTGTAGGCACCTGATGTGCAGCAAGAAATGCATTCACCTGAGGTCCTGGAGTAGATGAATATGGAATGGAAACAGGATAGGGCATGCTTCACGAAGCACCATTATTGTAACCATGAGAATTCAGAGGATTTGGAGAAGCAGAGGCAAAGCCTTGATCTAATTGATGCCAGTAATGAAGCGCATCATATCCATATTTAGAACACAGCTGGCACGTAGGACGAGTGCCTCCATGACCACGACCGCCATGGCCACTGTTAAACTGAGGAGCGGAATTGTAACCTTGCGATTCAGAAAGTGTAGAAGGCGTAGAACTCTGAGATGTATGAGCGACATTCACAGTCGCATTGGAAGCGGTGGAAACAGAAAGTTCTTGGCGAAACTTGTCCAATTGCGACTCCTGAACAAACAGAAGACATTCAATTTCATCTAGTGATGGATAATTCGACATTCCATAGATCATCATGACAAAGGAATTGTATTCCTCAAGAAGGCCATCAAGAATGCCATCGATCTGATCTTGTTCTGAAATTGGATCACTAATAGCAATCAGCGAATCAGCGATAGCTTTCACACGAAGGAGATATTCAGAGTGATTGGCCTTCTTGATACTGTGAAGTTCAAATCGCAACTGACGCACTAACGCACGAAGAAGAGATTGAAAGTGTTTATGAAGTTTCTCCCAAACCTGAATAATCTTTTTGCCTCTTTCTTTGTTGAGTGATATTTCCCAAGCTGTGCATTCTAGGACTTGTCATGAGACCATTTCAAAGCGAATAAAATTTACTTGCATGTAAATTAACAGTTGGGGCAAATTTTAGGAATTTTTTCGGCCTACATCAATTTTGTTATCATCTTTATCACTAGTTGCCCAATTTTGTGTCTACTTAATTTTTATGCTATTTCTTTGGTACTCCTACTATATTTGATTATTATTCTTGTTGTGGTAACCATAGAAAATATTTTTGATTGGAGCAATTATTGACAAAGTTGAAAAAAAATAATGTCAGGGATCCCTCTGAAAAAAAACAGTAAAAAAATAAATAGTGAAATGATATGAAAAGATAAAAATTTGTAGTCATAAAAAGCTTAACAATACCCTTCTCCCTCTATTGAAAATAATTGCATAAATGCTTCATAAAAGGTGAAAAAGAGGAAAGTGGAGGGGAATGAGTAAAAGAAAAAAATGAAGCCTTTAATTGTTAAGAAAAAGAAAGCTTGAGGGATCTGTATTATGCATTAATGCTCCAAGTTATGAAAAAAGTTACTTGTTTTAGTTGATTTGTTTTTTATCCTTTGCATGACATTTTCTTTCTTTTATCCTACTTAAAGTTATTACCTTAGCCCCTTACAACCCATGAAAAACCCTTTCCTTTTTGCATGCTAAGTAGATTTAATAGTAGAGTTTTGGTCAATGTACAAGCCTATAATAATGTTATAACTCTGAGAAATTTGACTGTTATAACATTACTAGTTGGTTTCATAGTAAGGAAGAGTGACCCATAAATTACAAACGAGAGTGGTAAGGAAGAGTGACCCAAAAATCACAGACTAGTTGGTTTCATAGAACTTACACTTCTAATTGGGCATTCTTAACTTTGACACTTCTTGATTGACATTGTTCTGCTGTCAAGTGACTTTGTTATTGCCCCTAATTGGTAGTTTCTGATTTTTCTTCAATATTGATATTAACCAAGTGTTTTGTTTGAAGGCAAACAAAGTTCAAATGTGGGGATATTGATTCTTAGAAGGTTTTACGTGTGAATTATATCTCGTTTAAGTGCTTTTATTGGAAATTCACCCCTTTTACCTTAGTTTTGTAGAAAAGTAAGAAAAACTAATTTGGAAGCATTTTAGGACACATTTTGGGCATTTAAAGGTGAAATTATGAGATTCTATGCATTCTCTTTACATAAATTGTGTATGCCCTTACATGCATGGTGTACGCTCTTGCTGCTTTTAAGCACGTTCTAGCGCCGAAAAATGAAGCTTGTATGCCCTTACATACGTTAGTATGGCCTTACATGAGGTAGCACGGTCGTACAGAGGTTCAACACAGTTCAACATCGAATTTTAAGGTGTGTACAGCCTGAAATAAGTTAGCACGATCGTACATAAACACGGGGATGTGCAGACTTAACTGGTATACAGCCATACATAATGAGGTACAGCCATACACAATGGCGAAAAGAGAAAAACTGAACGTGTTTCTATTTAAACCTGAGGGTTAGCTCCACAACGAGACGTTTGGAGGGCTTTTTGACTGGAGCTTGTGACCAGATAAGAATTTGGAGAACCGTCAGGAGCAGAGAGGAGAAGGAGAGCAAAGTAGTGTCGTCATTTCGAAAGGGTGTCCTGTTTAGTCTACGTTTCTTCATGGATTCTAAGATGTTTTTAGCTTATTTAATTTCTGTTTTGAACATGAGTAGCTAAACCCATCACTAGGGTGATGTGGTATTTTTTGCACATGGATTTATTTACTTTCAATCTAGGATATGCATGTTTCCTGTTTTCCTATGATTGAATTGTTCCTGTTGTGATTATTTAAATAAGGTCTGATCAACCTTAGGATAGTTAATTTAATTGTTGGTGATCGTACCGCAGTTAGTTAACAGACTTATAGGAATAATTGGTTTCACTAATTATGCCGGATCAAAGGTAATTTCCTGTTTTCAACCTGTTATTGAATTAACAAGCCTCTATTACTTAATGTTTTTCTTGATCTATTATCTTGCATGGTCAATGGGGATAAACTCAGGAAAAAACTGATAACATTGCATGATCATTGGGTGTTAATAACATTAGAGTAGGTGGTTGGCAATCAAACAGGAAAATGATGCATGTGTTGAGTAGTTGAATAATAATAAGGATTTGGCTTAAGTGAACCCAGATACCCTAAGCTTCAATATCTGAATTGTTTTCTCTTGCTTCCATGTTTTCTGGTGACAACTTTAGCTTTTGTTTCCGAAACACCTCAAAACAACTTTCATACTTAATTCGAATTGTCTAAATAGTAAAAGAACTCTAGTAGTTCGATAATTGTTAACGCTTCCTGTGGGTCCAACATTCGGAGTCTAAAATACTCAATTTAATTACTTTTGCAACAGGATGCACTTGCCCTTAAGTGCCGAATCAAACAACAGTAGTTCACACACATGATTAATCTACTATATATATATTTGAAATCCTAAAAATTGTGGTTAATGACATTCAAAATCATGGTTAATAAAGTTCAGTTGATGGTTAATAAATTATGACACATTGACATATCTATTAACTAAACTGAACACTTCATTAACCATATTTTTAAACTGTATTAAGCACTTATTTTGATATCGATTTTTCACGTTGATTTTTGGGACCGCTTATAAAATGCCTTCGTGAAGTGCCAAAAAGCAAATACAGATGTCAACAAAATAGTGATAATATTTTTGTTTGATAACGCCTTGTAAACTCGAGTATGAAGACATTTGAAATGCTAAATACGTAGACGTTTGATTTTCACTGCAACTAGTCCCATGGGAGCAATTTATAAGACAGTAAACCCACGTTTCAGGTGTGGTATTTTACCAACTTAGGTTGATCCGAGTGGTAACGACTCAGGCTCCTTAAGTGACTAAGAGATCAAATTCTAACTAATGTGAATGGAATAAACTTGGTTGGAAAGAGACTGCCCACCTTATGTGCTTTTAGGTTCTTCGACGGAAATTAATCACAGTTAACGATGATGGATACTTTGCACCTGGGTACCAAAAAAAGAATTGTAATATTTTGTGACCTTGCCCCTTGGAATGGCCTTGTAAATCGTGCTAATTCAAAATATGAATTAAATCCTTGTGCCTGTATTCAGCCAGCATAATAACTTGAAAACAATACACATTAGCAAAAATCAATGTGTTGTAGATATTGATATATATTAGGAAAACTGGGTTCAACATTATTTTACGACAAAAATGACCTCACGAACAGTCATTTATGAGGCCAAAGAATATTGACTGGCTTGTAAATGAATTTACAACAAACAAATATTCAATTGCAATAACAATGGTAGCACTCCTGAGCTTGTTTGTATTTACTGAATTCTGCAGCCTTGTTCCTCTGCTCGGAGAAATATCAGGCCTCGTCTAATCCTCTACAGGAAAGCAAGGAACAAGTCTTATTATTGGATAACATACAAGATGTAACTATGGTTATACATATCCATAGAATGAAGCTACAGAGTCAATTACATTGTCAGAAGTTTATTCTTTTATTATTCCAAAAATGGCGTAATACCTCTGTGGTATCTCTAATGCGTAGGAGATCCAATTTTTCCGGAGGCCTCCGATTGGAGAGGGTAGTCAGCTGTGGTCAAGAATACATTAGTACATAACAATAAATACAGCAAACAATGTTGTTTTTACGGACAAAGTAAAAACTAGTCACAGATGTAATTACCCAAAAACTAAAGCGCTCGGGGTCTCTTAGTGAGGGCATCATTCCTTCAACATTCACGAGTCTGTCAAATCTTCTTTGATCTGTGCATGATATTTCTATAGTTTAGTAGTGCAGCAGTATTGTCATTTGTAAAGGTGCAAAGAAGAAAGATAAGGTTATCCACATTCAGTAAAATGGGATAAAACAAACACCACCACCGACATACTCCTATGAGGCTATGACAGATATGGAAATAATTCAGTATCTTTCCCCCCTTTTTTTGGAGAAAAAGGAGATGACCAATATATCTCGGTTTTAACTCTACATGTACAAAGAAATCCTAGGTGAACAATGGTTTAAAATATACCTTGTCTTGCTGCTTCTTTAGCTCTTCCTATCCATGATCGAGCATTTTCTGCTGCATTATATGTCAATTCCTGTAACTATAATAATGTAAAAATAAGTCATTATTTGCAGCCAAGACCATGGTAAAAATAAGGTTAGAAAGATGGAGATTTGTTACAATAATGCATTCAATATAAAGAGTCATTCGACTTATTACAGCTAAAGCTTAATATTAAAAAATAAAGCATTGAGGAATTTCAATTTTGGGAACAATCAAACGTCTAATTTTTCAAGATTCCATGATTTCATATTTTGGTTAGAATACAAAGCATTACTTGCATGTTGATGCTAAGGAATATGTGTAAAGTCCCACATCAGCTAGAGATACGCTTTAAGTAGTGCTTATAAGGCTTGAGCAATCATCACCTTACAAGCCGGTTTTGTGGGGTTGAGCTAAGCCCTAAGTCCAAATTCTTAGATGGTATCAAAATCTATCCTAAATCTGTTATTGAGTCAAGATCTCTATTATTCTATCTGCATTTATCCACACTCCACATGTCCAATCTTGGGCATAAGAGGGAGTGTTGAGATCCCTGTTGTTCCACCTGCATTAGTCCACACTTCATATGTCGAGTCCTTAACATGAGGGGGTATGCTGAGAGTCTCACATCGACTAGAAATATGGCAAAAGTAGTGCTTATAAAGCTTTGGCAATTGTCACCATACAATCCGGTTTTGTGAGGCTGAGTCAGGCCCAAGTCTAAATTTTAAGAGAATAAATAGCTATATCTTGCAGCTAATACCATGGTCAATCAAAAAAAAAAATATTGAATTACAAAGGCCTATTACTAAAAGTGGAATTCTAGTACCCAAGAATGACACTGCACGTTGCAGCCATAATATGATAGCGTTCTTTGCTTAAAACTACCAGTCCGTAATGTATAATAGTATTCTTTACTTAAGCCTACCGGTCTATCTCCTATGAAGCCTATACTACTTCAAGCTTTATATATCTAAGGTCGTACAAATTAGTACGCTATCCAACAACTAGGAAAGCTTACAAACATATGCATGCCAAAAATACAGTGAGCTTACATTCTCTCTTTCTATTGTCCCTTCGGCCGGCATGATATCCTGTATCCATTCAACCTCTGCAACACGATAACTGCATGAAACATTAAGATATAAAGCCAAATTTCCATAAAAAAAAAACAGTAAGAGAATTTGTGGAACATAACATCCAGAGACAACTCACCCATCTTGATCCCAAGAACGGACGATGCAAAATCTCCTACGACTTTCAATCTGCGCATAGCCATACTTTCTTACACATTGAAATATTGAAAACAAAAATCAAAGAAAAAGCGAGTCTATTTTAATGGAAATTTCTTAGGAGCTTCAAAAGTATCTTGGACCATTTACATCAATCCAGCAGTGGCAAAAACTAAATTGAGGAACACCATGAATACCAACTCTTAGGGTGAACTTGTACAACTCAACAATATCAAGAAATTCTCAAGACCATCTGGAAAGTATATTCAACACGCAAAAGTTATAGGTTTGAATAAATTTTGTTAGACCTCTTATTAGTAAACAATATAAGAGGAGACCTAGGCCAAATTAGTGCTGTTAGTTATTATTATTAGGATGTCAGTTATTATTATAAGGATGTCAGTTATTGTTCTTAGTGTGTCAGTTATTATTAATATGTCTGTCAGTTGTAACTGTCAAGTCTGTCTTTTGAATAAATAGAGAAAGGGAAGGCTGGGGTGGGTTTTGGGAAGGGAGAGGCCAAGCTCTCTAATTCTTGGTGCAGAAAATTCACTGTAACCGTGTCCTTTCTTTCAGTTTCAGTCTTTTTGTTTTGCGTCTTAATTCTGTTATGTATAACACCTCTGATTTGAGACTCATTCTCCAGAGGATTATGCAATAAAAACACTGTTTCTGTTCCTATTTTGTATCTCAACTGCCAGTTTCTATCAACTGGTATCAAAGCACAAGATCTTGGGAGTGTTTCATGGTTCACACACAAAGGATGGAAGCAAGGATCGAGGCTTTGGAGCGCAGATTCGAACACCAAAGGCGGTTACTAGAAGAAGACAGAGAAGAAAATCGGAAACAATTCACAGAAATTCTGAATCGAAACTCACAAGGTAGTGGGAACCGCAACCAGAATAGTGATGATGGCCATACTGAAAATGCAGAATCAGGTTTTACAAGAGACAAATGGCTTTAACTTGAAATCCCTATATTTTCGAGTGAAGAGGTGTATCGGTTGGTTAGACGAGTTGAAAAGTACTTCGATTTGAAAGGAGTAATTGACCAAGATAAGATTCAAACCGCCAAGATAGCCATGGAAGGAGAGGCTGTGTGGTGGTCCAAATGGTGGGAGATATCCGCCCTAAATCACACATGGGAGGATTTCCGATCCACCATAATACGTAGGTTCTAACCTTCACAGCAGAGCCAAGAAGAACGACAACCGGTCGAGCCAAGAAATGAAAATAAGAAAGAATCAAGTAGAGAGACAGAAATCAAGATGGTCTCGAGGGTGATACCAGGGCTCAAGAAGGGGGAAGAGGAGATAGAAACAGAGAAGGAAGATAGTGATGCATTCAGGAGCCCTGAATTCCAAAATTTAGACCAAATTGACATGAGGAGATAAGAGGAAGAACACCAGAAAATTAGGGTTACCTTTCGAAGGAACCAACCTCAATCTTGGTCACTTGATGAGAAGATAGGAGAGGCACAATGGTTTACATCATCAAAAGCTTGGTCATCATGCTTCAAACAGTAGGACCCGGGAAAATTTATAATTCACCTTGAGGACAAGGTGAAAGTTTAGGAGGGGAGTATTGTTAGACCTCTTATTAGTAAACAATATAAGAGGAGACCTAGGCCAAATTGGTGCTGTCAGTTATTGTTATTAGGATGTCAGTTATTGTTATTAGTGTGTCAATTATTATTAATATGTCTGTCAGTTGTAACTGTCAAGTCTGTCTTTTGAATAAATAGAGAAAGGGAAGGCTGGGGCGGGTAGGCAGTTTTCTGGTTGGTTTTGGGAAGGGAGAGGCCAAGCTCTCTAATTCTTGGTGGGGAAAATTCACTGTAACCGTGTCCTTTCTTTCAATTTCAGTCTTTTTGTTTTGTGTCTTAATTCTGTTATGTATAACACCTCTGATTTGAGACTCATTCTCCAGAGGATTATGCAATAAAAACACTGTTTCTGTTCCTATTTTGTATCTTAACTGCTAGTTTCTATCAAATTTCTTCTAGGATTCATCAAAATAAATAGTCATAAATCGACGTGGTTGCAACAATTTTTAACCATGAGAACAGTGTAAACAATCAACATCATGACAAAATACAGCTTATTTGCTTTATAATGGAGATCTGTACGGTTTATATCCGATATAACCATTCTAACAAATCTCCAATTAGACTTCTATCATTTTTTGATAGAATTTGGAATACACAAACGTTTGATTTTTTTTTTTTTCCGTTTCAAAACACTATTGCTAGATCAAGGTAATACAGAAACTTCAAAATAATAGCTCGGCCCATGCCGTACCCATGTTAGACATGTATTTGTGTCAAAAGCTTCAAAGGCACTTGAAATCCTCCTAGATGCATTTTACCATTCGTTTTATTTCTATTTGAACTTTTATACCAGTACAGATAAGAATAAAAGGATATTTATTAATTAGATAAACGATAGCAGTTAATTATGTCTAAAATGACTCATGCTAACTTTTATCATTTCTTTCTTTTTGATTTAAGATTTGTGTTTATTTTTTATTTTTATTTTTAACTAATCTTATACTAATTTTATGTGTTGTACTATAGTCATGTCTTGTCCTATAATTTGTAACACTTGTGAGTTGTGATATCATATTAGTGTCTCGTGGTATATTTGTGTTTTCTAGACTGGATGTGGTTGGTTAGCCCTGACTCGCTCACAAATAAAGCTACATAAAGAAAATCCAAACAAAAAATCCTTTACCCTCTACCTCTATTATGTGGGTTTTGAAAAGTGAGCATTTTAAAGATAACGATTTTTTTGATATTTTGGGAATCTCTTGTAATATGAGAACTGCACTAGAGAGATGCTCTTAGAAAATAGAAAACAAATAATAAATGGAGATTACCAAAGAAAGAGAAAAGAGAAAAGTGTCTCTCTTGAAAGTTGAAAGCAAAAATATCAACTCTCAAACCTCACTTTCACCAATTATCATAACTAGAGCAGAGAAATCAACATAAACAAAGAGAAATCAGTTAAATTTTCACCTCTATATAAAAACGACCATCTGGAAGTGGCTCACACCTACATCATTGAATAGAAATTTTTTCTTTAAAGCAAGTGACATACATGAGAAAAGATTTCATGTTGGGAATGGGGGGTATGTATTTGAGATTTTTTTTTTTCAGGTGAGAAATAAAACACCAAGCACCTACTCTGTGATTTCCACTTCACAGCCAAACTCAGCTAAGGAACCAGTTGAAGAATCAATTATAACCTACAAGATCAATTGACAAGTCAAACACAACAACAGATGGATATGGTCAGTGCAACTCTATAAATTATGCGAGAAAAGGGAAAGAAAAGGATAAGGAAAATAATCTACCATTCCCATTCGATGATTGCCTTCCATTATTCTTCTTACCTGTTTTTTTCCAACAGACAAAAGTAAATAAATCAGATATATGATGACATTCTGAGTTTCAGACCATTTGAATATAAATACCATTTATCACTAGCCAATGCAAAATATCACAAATTAAATATGCCAAATAGTTCCCAAATTAGTGTTTATTGACAGCCTTTATATAAATTTGAAAATAACGTTCAAAGTTCACACAACATATCAATAGTCACCATTCCTCTCGATCCTCTCAAAATGTTGCAATTGTGAGCTATAAATACAAGGTCAATTAGCATGGCCAGAACCATTCAAAACCTCTTTCTACAGGTATGGAAATTTTGTACAAAGAGTACATGGAAGATATATTAAGAACACAAATTGTCCTCTGCCATATAATTATGTAAACTAGGGAAGGAAGCCAGAATTTTTTTTTTTTTTCTTAGTGCTTACCACTCAAAAACAATGAATAAACTGTAAATTCTGTATTCACATCAGCATTCTTGCTGATTCCCCAACCCAATCTTCATTTTTTAAAAACAAATAAAAATATAACTTCTTTAAAAGGATATAGTAAACAATAAAAATATAACTTCTTTAAAAGGATATAGTAAACAATGAATACTATTTACTTTTATGCAATGCATGAGTAAAATATTCATAATGTATATAAGTATACCATACCATGTTTAATATAACATTTCTGTCTTATATGGAAATGACATCATAAATATAAATACAATTAAATTAAAACTAAAGAGTTTTTTTAATTTAAGCAAATCATAAGATAAATTGCAGATATTTTTTCCCATATCATTTAATATACTTCTTTTTCACCCCAAAATATAAAGTATACATGTTATATCTTAATTGATGGACACAAGTATTCTTTGAATTCAAATAGAATTAATATTAGAGAGGAGGATCAAAATAACTCCTACTACTGAAGAATCAGAGGATATGAGGTAAAAGAAGCTTTAAAGGCGATGACAAATGGTAAGGCAGTTGGATCACATAATATACCAACTGAAGTAGGGAAGGCTAGGAGAGAAAGGTATCAGATGACTCACAAAGCTATTCAATATGATTTTGAGGTCTAATAGCATGCCAAATAAATAGAGATTAAGTACGTTAATACCTATCTTTAAGATGACATACAAAACTATGCAAATTATAAGAAGATTCAAACTCATGAGTCATACTATGATGCTTTAGGAGAGAGTAATTCGGCAAAGATCAAGACAAGAGGTCACATCAGGGAAAATCATTTTTATTTTATGCCGAGGAGATTCACCATGAAAACTACATACTGGCTACGAAGACTAACAAGTCAGATGGATCAAAAAGACCTTTGTGTGGGTTTTTATTGATATGGGAAAAGCATATAATAGAATACCTAGAGAAGTGCTATGGAAGACTTTAGGAAAGAAAGGAATTCAGATTGTGTATATTCAAGCAATCAAAGATACGTATAAGCACTGAAAAAGACCTGCCATTTCTTGAGGACGTGAGCCACAAGGAAACTAATCACCAACTTGCACATTCAAGATATATATTAAAATTCAGAATTTTCTAGTGACCATCAGCATCCATTGACCGACTCACCATTAGTCTATACCGAGGTTCAAATATATTTAGTGGAAACCTTTGACATGGTATGACAACATCCATGACAAAAAGAGGAAGCGTATCTACACCAACGTTGACTAAACTGTCATGCTCTTGCCTCCTTTCAGCATATTCCTCCGGAAAGTTCTTTTGTATGATGTTCTTCAATGTCACGCTAGAAACAGTTGATAGGAACATAAATTAAGGAAAAAGTAACAGGGAATCAAATCTATTAGAATTTTTATCTGATCACAACATCTAAGATTAAACTGAGTTGAGGTAGACCTATACCCATAAGCCCATAAGATATACCCATTATAGATATCAAATAGCTTCGTCAATCACCAAAAAGATATTGAAAAGTGAAAACATGCATTTTTTTCTAGCAATTTGGGCCAAGATAATGTCACAATTTACTTGCTGAATAAAATAACTTGCACTTCCTTGTGTTTGGCACATGGTCTTTCGATATACTATAGCTTCAAACGGTAAATAACCATCCCACTATCAACTATAACAAGAAACATAGAGAAAGTAATCCAAAGCTTTTATGTGGCTGTCTAATGTCTATATTACATTGTGACATCGTATAGACAACTAACCTGATTGAACATGTTCTGGGACTAATGAACAGAACTGTCCTGCACAATGGGCATCTGTTCCCTAACAAATGAGGACAATAATCAACCTAACATGCAACATATGGTTGCTTACGGAAAATATAATCAACAATAGCTAGCACTAACCACGATCCATTGACTGAAATAGACATGAACGGCAAAAAGAATGTCCACAGGGGGTTGTGACAGGTTCATACAGTAACTTCAAGCAGAGAGTGCAATCAAAGTCGTCATTGCGCTCTGGTTGCCCATGTGCACTCATCCCTGCTGAACTAGATGACACTCTTTCCACTTTTTGAAGACATTCCCGAAGAGAATTACTACATGATATAAAATGCAATGAAAAAACATTCATGAAATAGCACAGTAAATGACTATTGCAAAAGCTCTACATTCAGATATTCCGCCTATATTTCCAAAAGGGGTAAATATAAATCATAAAAAAAAAAAAAAAGACAAGACTTGTAAATGTGCAATACCTAAAAGGATCAACTTGGAGTCCTGAGAGAATAACATCCCGAGCCTCATCATATTTCTCTAACTGTCAGTTTATTACAATGTTATATCAAGTTGCATCCAATATAGACACCATCATAATATAAAAGTAGGCCAGAGAGGCAGGAGTAAAGATAAGGATATGCAATGGACAACAGGCAAACAAACAAGGTGAAACAACTTTTTGTATCAGGGAACAATGTAAAGAGAGTGAGAAGAGTAGGAAAAAAGTATACTGCAATGAGATGAACTATATAGCACAATCTCCAAAATGTATGTATATTACATGGTTAAGTGCAGTAAAAAGCAGTACAATGTACATCTAGGCCAAGCTGATATACTCTCAATTATCTAATGCTAACGCATAACATTAACAACAACTCTCAACAAACACTGACAATCCTACAGGATATTGATAATGATAGGGACATGGGTATTATGGGGTGCATAAGTCTCACATCGAGTAGTATGGGATACTCGATGGAGTACTTAAATGACTTGGTTCTTCCCCCTTAACAGCTAGCTTTTAAGGGAAGGCTCCCCAAGTGCTTGGGTGCTTATCAATTGGTATCAGAGCTGGTTGTCAGTGTCTCGGAGAAGGCTACCCATAGAGAGTTCGACCGGTGGAGGGTTCTGACCAATGAGAAAGTTGAGTGAAGTGTCACCAAGTGAAGTACTTAAGGGACTTGGGTATTACGAGGTGCCTAAGTCCCACATCGATTAGTAGGGGATGCTCGGCGGAATACTTAAGTGACTAGGTTCTTCCCCCTTAACAGCTAGCTTTTAAGGGAGGGTTCCCTAAGTGCTTGAGTGCTTATCAGACATACATGATAGAAGTCACTTATGACATCTTGCTTTAAATAGGCATTTAATAAAAATAATTAATATTGTCTATTAGGTAGGTTAGTCTGCATGAAATAATCATATTAACCATAGAAAATCCAGAACATAACAAAAGCACATTATATATACAAATGTAAAGAGGCTTCTTTAAAATCACAGTTGCAATTGTTTGGTTCATTAGAACTGGAACCCAAATAATTTTCATTGTAATACTTTCCAGTGGGTTTCAGTTTCAGATATAACTAACCACACTTATAAAGGTTATTCAAAAGTATTCCCTAGAATCACTGGCAAAAACTAAAACATTTTTGCCATCGACCTTATTGTTCTCTTGAATCACCATAACATCGGTCATGTCCAACTCCACATTTGCCATTCATTCAATAGTTCCCCATGAAGTAGGTACAGGCCCAAGGTGGGAGAATTCCCCTCAACTAGAGACATGGATTAACAGAATAACGCATTAAAAAAAACTAAGGAGCCTTAAAAGGAGAAAGCACATAAGCCACCTAACAAAATGTAAATCAAATTCCCCCCCCCCCAAAAAAAAAAACCATTTCCTATAACAAAATTATCAGGGGCTACCCCATAAATTACAAACGAGAATAAATTATTAAGAGAGATGAGACTCGTACTAGAAGAAGAGCATTGGCCTTTAAAAGGTATGATTTGACTGAATTACTTTGGAGTTCTCCAAGCTTTGCAGCATCCTTCAAACCCAGCTGAAATGGTAGTCAAGAATCAACTTAGTATGTGCAAATAAATTTAGAAATATGATAGGATTTCAGCATTATAAAAATGATCCAATAGAACATACTTCAGCAAGTGTTGTGGGATCAAGCCCACTCAATGGCTTATGTTCTGAAGATGATGGTGATCTGTGCATTAAATACTGGCTCATCCTGATTGGAAAATATTATCATTGCCGTGAGAACACAGAACTTAAAAAACTGAAGTAAAATTATTTGGAACAAGATTAAAAAAATAGATTGTAATTTAAAAGAAAATTGCTGCAAAATGCTTAACCTAATATAAGCAGCACTTCGATTTCCGAGGATGATTGGATCACCAGATTTGATGTTATTGGCTTTTGAGTAAAAGTGGATTGCCTGAATAAAAAATCACAAAGACCAACATAGGAAAGACAAAGTATAAGCATCAAATTCCCGTGTATGAAATAATTCCTGGACATCTCTACGTAGAGTTCTGCAGTAAGGCTTGTAAAGCATAAGAATTTCGTCCCTCATCCAAATTTGAGGAGTGTTTTTAAGGAATGAAGCATGTACGAAGTGGATAAACATTACAAGTTTTAATCGAACACCCCAAAAAAAAAGCAACGGACTGAAGCATGATGTGTCGCTTAATCGAACAAAACTAAATGCTCCCAAAGCAAAGCATGCATTGAAGCACCAACTCAATTGTTGTCAAGATAATGGACTATATAGGTAATGCTTACTGCCAGCACCAATTCATTTAACTTCCATCAAACAGGCCAAGAAAAGATATGTGAATCAAAACTCTATAAAGTTGCCAATTGCAACCATAAACTACTGCAGTCATATCATGACTAAAGCTAAAACACGAGTTTTATCTAAAAACGCGTATCTATATAATATTTGGTTGCAACAACATGATTTACTTTGTAAACTTGTCAACTACAAGAATGATAGGCATAGCAGGACAAACCTGTTAATATTTTCTTTATTAATTATTAGGAGGATACATCGTTACTCCAGTGAAAAGCCAATCTAATACTTACATTTCTGCAGAGAAACTGTAAGTACTAGACTGAAAATGAGGATGTATCATTACTCTAGTGAAAAGACCAATCTAATATGTACATTTTCCATAGAGAAAGAATAACAAGAAAAAGAATTGTAAGCAATCATCGTATATGAATCGACAGCACTCACAAGAACAATCATCAGAACAGCCAAAAAAGAAAGCATGCTATTTTCATCACCTCTTCCATTCTGTTCTCTTGAAAGGATGAATTGCCATTCTGCACAAGCTCGTAAACATAATGAAAGGTGTCCCATGCCAAACTTTCTGGTTTATTTTCCTGCAACCCAACCGAAGCTCAGTTTTCACATTCTGATGTTATATTCTCAATGAAAATATTGATTATTTTTTTTTTATAAATTTACACCGGTGTTTATAAATTTATACATTCCTAAGGGGCCTGGATGACTGAAGATTTTATCACCTATAATGCTCAATGCTCACAACTCAGTAGTCAAAACTAATAAAATAGGAGGAGGAGCCCCCATACCCGAACTTCTCTGACAAGACCAGTACATAGAGCCAATGCCAAACAAAGAAGTGTGTATTTGCAACTTTGCTATGATAGTATCTTTTGTAAGAAAAGTAATCAGACACTCAGGACTGTGACTGTGAGGAACCAATGTTTTTTAATCAGAAAATTAACTGTGTTTTTCGGTGAACATTTGACAAATGTGATTTTGAATGTACTTGATTTTGTAAAATTGATTCGGTTAAAATTGAGTATGAAGTAAAGTGATTTATGTTTAGATGTCTTTTTTCTAAAAACAAGTTTCATGTAAAAATTACTTTAAATATATCAACCTCGGCGAAAGCTAATTTTATCACTTCTAGTCAAACATTTGGAGGTAAAAACCAATTTTGATTCAAAGTAATCAAACATTTTGATTTTTACCAAAATCATGTTTCTAGCACTCTCCCTTTGAATGCAAACACACATCATGTCATTTATAATGATAATAAGAAAACTACATTCTTTTTCAATGTTGCAACAGAGCATACCTGAAAAGCCATAACTCAGGATACAGAAAAAAGCACAGAAATTCAAAAAAGAACAACAAAACAAGTAAAGATTGAGCCACATTTAATTAGACTGAACTCAGGATACAGAAAAACAGAAATTTGAAGGGGGAAAAAACAAAAAACCAAGTAAAGATTGGATCACATTTAATTAGACTGTCTTTTCTTGTCTTCGGATTTCTCACCTAACAATTAAGATTTAAGGGGAAAAGTAAAAGTGGGGTAACAAGAGGACTTGTCTTTTCCCATATTAATCTCAGCAACTAGACACAAAGAGAGGATAAAAGGCAAACACATGAAACAACTTTGAAAGAAAAAAGCTGTGTACAGCTGCATAGTAAGAACAAACACCACAGTTGATGAAAATCCAAAAACTAGCAAAAAACTCAAAAAAAAAATAAAAACAAATACAAACAAAAAACCTCACACGCGTTGAAAGAAGAGGAAGAAAACAGAATTTCCATACTCGATGAAGTTGAACGACATTCGTAAAACGTAACCTAAAAGAAAAGAAGCAAGAAAAAAAAAAGCAAATTGAAACGAAACAAAGAAGCAAAACAAAGAGCACAATCGACACGGAGATTCTGCAAAATCAATGTGAGAAGTAGGTATAGTTTCCGCGCTACATTTTCTCAGCAACCAAACAGCATAACGAGAAAAATAACTGAAAGAAAATAAAAAGAAAAAATAAAGAAAAGAAAAAAGGGGAAGAGAAGAAGAGAAACTGACCAAAACGTAGTCGTCGACGTCGCGAAGGGAATGTTCGAGGGAAGAGGAAGGGGTTTGAGAGGCCATTGAGGATTGAATGGGAAAAGAAAGAAAGAGCGAATAAAAGAGAGTGAAAATTTTGAAGGTTATGATGATGAGAAGAAGCTTGTTAGGGGCATCGTGTTCGTCCCTCGCTCCTTCGTTTCATACACGGACCAAATTCCACTACGTCTTAATTCTCTCTCTCTCTCTCTATCTATTCGCCCAATGGCGACTTCGATTAATGAAGCAACAAGACTAAAATTGAAAAGGATTGTAACCAAAAAAAAATAATTGAAAAGGATTGAAGGGTGGTTTTGTTTGTAAAAGCACTTTTTTTCTCTAGCGAGCGATGTTGTTGTGTCTTGTACGTGGAAATATATACCCCTTGTGTTTGTGTTGTGGTGGGGTGTGTGGAGAATGGGGGTGGGAGTGTTGGGCCCATTGTGCTTGGATGGAAGCCACTCAAATTTTGCTTGCATAGTTTGTCACTGGAGCTTTAACATGACGTGTCTACTCTTTTCAAGTCTCATTTGTTGTTTGTAGGCTCCGAGTTGGTCATTCTAACTTTTGTTTAATTGCATTGTTTGTTGCTCGACTTTTTCAGTTTAGCGATTTTAGTCTCTATATTTTTTAATTACATTTTTAGTCTTTAAAATCACTGATTTTTTTCACTTTTGGTCCTTAAAAATATTGGATTTTGGGAAAGTGAGAGACCAAAAGTGTACGATCTACGATTTTTAGAAGATTAAAAGTGCAATTAAAAAACTTAAAAATCGAAATTGTCAAATTGAGAAAATTGAGAGACCAAAAATAAAAAAGAGAAACCAAAATTGTCAAATTGAAAAAGTTGGGACCAAAAATGCATTCAAACCTCCAATTTTTATGTTGTAAATATATATATATATATATATTTTTTAAATTCTTATTGTTGGATTGAGGAATGCTTAAGAAAATTGTTAAAACATTTTATTGCTCTCACCTTACTCCGAGTGAGGTACGGAGAAAGCGTTTGCGACACGCCATCAGCAAATTCATTAGCAGATTTGTTTTTTTCTACTTACAAATTAAGTGTCCATCTAAAACAGAAAAAATTCGAAAATAAGTTTCGTTTTATTTTTTTTAATATAATATTAATTATCTTATTTTAATTTTATTCTCAAATTAATATTGTGTGCGTTATTTTCAAGTCATTATATTCAGTTATGCATTTATGACAATAGGTAACACTCAATAGTTAATAACGATAATTTCGTAAAAGTCTTACACTCATTAACTTATTTATTGTGTTTTTTAATCCTTGTGAAAAAACCTTAAACGATACTTAATATGAAATGAAACAAGTAATTTTTTTTTAATTACAGTCCACGCGACCAATTATGTTGGGTAATTGTATTAACTTATTTTGAAATTAAAGATGTTTTAATCAAAAATTATTTTAAGAATTTTAAAAATATTTTTTAATATAATTTATTTCCACGCATGCATTTATTGTGTGCCTTTGAATTCTTTCTAAGCATTAAGTAGCTCAATAGTTACCTATAGATGTGTATCGGAAAATAATTCTCTAACTTTAATACGGGGAAAGACATCGTTGACTTTTTTTTTTTTTGACATTAAACGGGGCTAAAAGCCCAAAAGAGAATTACACCTGAATAACACGAGGAGTAGAGACTCCGGAAACATCAGCAACAAACAACGACTCCACCTGAGAGGGAGGAGACTCAAAAACCATGAAACCAGATTGTAACTCACAACCCAAATTAGCTAACCCGTCAGCAACTTTGTTTGCTTCACGATAAACATGTTTAATGTGAACTTGCCAATCCAACTGAAGCAGAGCTCTAATCTTCTGAACAAGAGACCAACCATGAGCACTCCCCAAGGAGGATCCATTTAAACAATTAGCAATCACTTGAGAATCCGTGTTGAGCTCTACATAGGAAAAACCATGGCCTTGAGCTAAGCGAAGCCCCTCCAACACACCCCAAAGCTCGGCTATATAAGCATTGGTATTACCAAGAAATTTCGCAAATCCACTAATCCAACGTCCCTCATCATCCCTAATAACTCCACCACAGCCTGCCACCAACGAAGAGCTCCGCGCCGCTCCATCACAATTAAACGCAACCCAATTCCTACTGGGAGGGATCCACCTGATTAGAATTGTTTCATAGGCCTTGGACCTGTCAACCAAATCAATAGAGACACACTTCTTATAATTAGTCACACATCGAAGAACATGGACTGAAGGATGGAATGGTCGAACAAACAATGGGTCATGAACCGTCTTGTTTCTCCAAATCCACAGAAAATGACAGCCCGTGGCCCATACACACCTCCAATCCGAGAACCCCTGACAACTCCACACCTCCCGAATGTTAGAGCACACCCAGTCCTCGAAGTCCATGGAAAAGAAATTAGCACGCTTGTTTGCAGGAACAAGATGGCACCAAAATTGAGAAGCAAGAGGACAATCTCTTAAGACATGAAGAATGGATTCTTCAACATCGCTACAATGGTTGCAGTAAGGGTTTCCATGGCCCCATTTGCTACAAACAAGGTTAGTGGGTAATCTACCATTCATAATTTGCCAAGCAAAATACTTAATGCGTTCTGGAACCTGAAGCTTCCACACTAAACTCCACAAATCATGCGAAGCCAAAGCATCAAACCCACTCGCTAGAAAATAAGCTCGAGTAATAGAAAACAGCCCCAAGCGGTTGCCAGGCCAAACACGCATGTCCGAACCCCAATCATCATTAGGCACGGGAATAGCATGAAGTTTATTCAGCAGAAGGGGTGAGACAAAGTCCTCAAGCAATGACACATTCCAAGTCCCAAAATTTTGATCCACCAAATCGGATACACATAGGCCCTCCATGTGTTGAGGGATATTGTGGACTTCCTCAATAAGACGCAAGCCTTCTCCCAACCAACAATCCCTCCAAACATTGATCGATTTGCCATCACGAACAGCCCACATTTGGTGTTTTGAGAGGTCTTCCCACACATTCACAATACCCTTCCATACAAAAGAGTCAGTGTTTTTGGCAACAACTGTCCCATGCTCGATGATATTTCTACCATATTTCCCTTTGAGAACATTACACCACAACCTGTTGTCACCTTCCCGAAGATTCCAGCCCATCTTCATGAGACAAGCTCTATTCATGTGATGGAGATTCCTTATAGCCAAACCTCCAAGATTTTTAGGAAGAGTCAACTTGTTCCAATTCACAAGATGGATACGGCGATGGTTTTCCTCCTCACCCCAAATGAAGCGACGTTGAAACTTTTGGATTTCAGTTAAACAACTTCTGGGAATCGGAGTGGTCATCATAGAGTAAATAGGGATAGCTTGCACAACAGATTTTGCAAGAGTCACTCTCCCTGCAAAGGAGAGATGTGAAGCCTTCCAACCGGATAACTTACTCTTCACTTTATCCACCAAATGCTGAAAATCTTGCCTTTTGAGTTTTCCAATTAAAGGCACTCCAAGTATTTACCCAAACTATAAGTCTCCTTGAAGTCCCGAGCACTGATCAAGGCATTTTAGTGGGCCTATCCACATCAAGTTAGAAAATAGAATGGAAGTCTTGTCCAAATCCTAACCACTTGGCCGCATACGAGAACCCGATCCGAGTAGAGATAACAGATCTCATTTGTCGCTCTAGCTTTGCCAAAGAAAGTAAATCATCGGCAAGAAACATCAAGTGAGAAACAAAGAGCCTGATCTACCTCGCTTTCACGATCCACTCACTTACCCACCTCCTCAACAATGAGGTGGGTGAGTTTATCCATACACAAACAAAAATATAAGGAGAGATAGGATCTCCTTACCTGACACCCTCTTCGAGAGAAAACTCAACGATCACGCCTCCAGAGCACATTAGTTCGAACACCGGGAGATACAGCATAATGCAATTAATCAAATCACGCAGCTCCCACCTCAATCAAGACCTCAAGAATAAAAGACCAACGGCTCGCTATAAGCCTTAGCTAAATCAACTTTGATGGCTAAAAACTAGATTTACCTCATCTTATTCATACTGCACCACTTCTTGGGCAACCACAATATTCTCATGAATGCTTCGTCGCACAAACCCTGGCAAGTGAGACCAATCTCCTAATAAGAGGCTTCAAACGATTAACGATAACTTTAGTAAGCACCTTGTAGCTCACATTGTACAAAGAAATAGGCCTGAACTGACTCACAAACTCAGGTTTGTCAAGTTTAGGAATGAGACAAATGTCAGTGTTATTAACCTGACTAATCTCATGCGGATGCCTCCAAAGCTGAGATACAAATTGACAAAATGTGTGCTCAATAATAGACCAATTCGCCTGATAAAATCCAGCAGGGAAACCATCCGGCCCACGAGATTTCCAAGGCTCCATCTTGAACAAAGCCTGCCTAATTTCCTCCTTTTTCACCTCTTTGCTAAGAGATGAAGCCACCTCACCATCCAATGGGACAAAGGAGAATTTGGTGGTAAGCTTCAAATGGGGAGGGTCCGTTTCTTTAAAAAGGCCCTTAAAGAAGTCATTAACTAACACCTTCAGATCCTGTTCATCTTCAATCCACTCTCCAGCATCATTTCTAAGCATGAGGATTCTATTCTTCCGCTTACGGGTCGTAGCTTTAATGTGGTAGTACCTTGTGTTACGGTCACCATCTTGAAGCCACTTAGTTCGAGACCTTTGAAACCAGATGAGCTCTTCCTGGTACAAGACATCAGCCAACTCTTTCTGAAGATCTTCCTCTAGCTTAATGAGGAATTTATTAATGCGACCTTCTTCCTGCTTCCTCTGGATGCCTCCTAACCGAGCAAGAAGCTGCTTCTTTCGACCACTGACACTACCAAAAGTATCAGCTTTCCAGCTTCTGAGACAATCTTCTACTCTTGCCAAATTATCAGATAAACCAATATCTCTATCCCACCAGCTATGCAGAGCACCATTAAAGGAATTGTGGGTCAACCAAGCACTCTCAAACAGAAAAGGCCTGGGTCCCCCCATGAAATTAGTACCATGCAGGCAAATGAGCAAGGGATGGTGATCCGAGAATTGAATCCGCGAAAGCACTTTCACAATAGCATTCGGGAAGGCTACCCTCCAATTATCGTTGCAAAGAGCCCGGTCTAGCCTCTCAAAAATTCTATCATAACCTTGGAGCTTGGGACCTTTCCAAGTAAACTTGGAGCCGATCGACCCCACATCTAACGGCATTTTACAAGATCAGATCCGATCCCAAATAGGGTGCACCTCCTCTCAATAACTGGCGGACCACCTTTCTTCTCAGCAGGACCAAGAATATCATTGAAATCCCCAGCAAGCATCCATTGGTCCTGAGTATGCTGAGCAATGTTAGCTAAATCATTCCATAAAGTACTCCTAACTTCATCATCTGGACTTGCATAAACTGAAGTGAAAAACCACTTCCAGCCAAGCTTCATTGTGATCTGAACATGAATGAACTGGAAGGTTGTGTTGACTTCAACCACATCTACCAGGTGCGACTTCCAGGCTGTAATTATACCACCTGGAAAACCACTACCAATAGAGACTAGAAAACCATCAAAACTCAAGAGTTCAAAAGTCCTCTTAAGGGTAAGGGGGTTAATTCTTGTCTCCATAATCACTAGAACTTCTGGATGATGAACATCCAAGTACTGCTTGCAATTTCTGTAAAAATCTTTACTAGCTGCACCACGGCAATTCCAAACCAGAATTTTGTTTAATATCAATAAACAAATAATAGAAGGAAAAGCACCCAAGAGAACACTAGGAATTAAACATGGTTAAGACCAGGGGTCTCGACCACTACCTCCATTTCATCCTCAGCGTTGTGCATGCTGAGTTCTTCACGTTCTAGCTGATTGGCTCCTCCATTCAAAGGGGAAATTGACTGCAGGCTCACCTCTGGGGCAGGAGCTGGGCGTTGCAATTGGTGGTCCAATAGAGGGTCTGGAGGTCGAGTGGAGTGAGCAAACTCGTGGCCACTTTGGCCCAAACCACTCTTAGTAACGTTGTGCCCGTGTTGAGACTCATTCGGCCCATTTACTAACCTGATGCCACCGATGTTAGCACTTGTACCGCTCGACCCAGCCTTAGTCACTTGGTCACTAATTCTGCCTGTCTCTTTATCTCTCCTATTAACTGCATGTGTAAAATAATCCTCCAAATGATTTGGGTTCAAGATTTGCTTGATTGTCTCTCCAGGATTTCTCGTAAAAGCACCGAATACATCATTCTGTGGCCCACGTGCGGTCTTACCAGCTCCCACAGATGTCCTCACCAATCCTGCAGTTTTTTTTGTAGAAGGTAGACTTGATTTACCTAGCCCAACCACGCCTCTACCCTTTTTAGTGGCCTGGGCAATGATTCGACTCTTCCTTTTTGGTGGTCCCCAAATCTCTTGCATGGACCACTAATTTCTCGCTAATTCCTTCTCCAACCGATTCTCACTCGGACGCCGTGGATAACGGTTAGATCCACTAATTGATCGCCATGCTTCTCACCTTCCAATTCCGTTTCATTATCAATTAATGCCCATATCCGGATCTCCGAAACCGATGCATGGCCATTAATCGCCGGCCGAGAAACATCACTAGGGTTTCAGGTCCTTTGTGGTCAGCTGCTCGCACCGCCACCGCTTCCTATTCTGCCGTGGTCGCCTTTGTTTTGCACCACCGTCCATGACTTGGATCATGCTTTTCCACCTCACCTCCCGAGCGGTTGTCTCTTCTTTCTCACCCTACTTCCATCGGGTTTATCTCGGCAAACCTCTCGGGAAAGTGGCCAAATTTACCACAAGAGAGGCACAGAAGGTGTAAACCTTCATATTCCAACTTGTAATAACTTTCCTCCACCTCGCAAATAGCCAGTAGTGGCTTCGATAAGTCCACCTCCACACATATCCTTGCATATTTCCCTCTCTCCTGATGCACTGTGTTCTTATCCACCTTCACAGTTTTCCCAATCCTGTTGCAAATAAAGCAAAGAATCTTGAGATCATAGTACTCAACCGGTATTCCTGATATTCTCACCACACCGAAGCTCTTTCTATGGAACTGCTGGAAGGCTTGAAGTTCGGACTCCACTCTCTGACAGTAAGATAATGGTCATAGATCAACCAAGGTCCCTCCAACAAGGCATGTTGTTGATCCTCCCTGTTAGAAAATCGGACAAGGAAGTAATCATTGCCCAAGTCTATCATGTTGATAATTCCACTCTTAACCCACATTTGTTTCAATCTGGTTTCAAGAGCCTTAAAACCAATCTTCCTTCCCAAGAGCTTAACAATAACTCCATTCCTCCATGGCCTATGTATGCGCTTCTTTTCCTTCTCTGACAACACAAATTTAGGGCACTCATATTTCCCTAGCATTTGTTCTATCACCTTTAACCCTTCAAACTCAACATCCTCCTCTCCACCAATCTCCTCCTCCGAATCCGAGTCCTCCTTGCCTTCCCCGACCACCGAATCTTTGTAACTTTTAGCATGCGTCTCTACTATTCTATCGTAGACCAGTGGCACAGATGACGTTCCCTTGAATGCATGGTTACCTTCCTTCACCTTTTTTGAGCTCCTAGCTTTCAAATCTTCTTCCTCCTTCGAAGTTTCCCCCTGTTGTTGCGTGAACCCTAGCAGAGGGTTTGCAGCCGTCATTTTTCAATCCCTAGCAGAGGATCAGAATTTTCTTTAATTGTTTCTTAATTTAGGTAAGACATCGTTGACTTTAGTTGTGTAGATGTGAAACATGGCATAATGCGGTGATTTAGGGACAGTTTGTT
Organism: Calophaca sinica; assembly: GCA_037113605.1. Lineage (NCBI taxonomy): Eukaryota > Viridiplantae > Streptophyta > Magnoliopsida > Fabales > Fabaceae > Calophaca > Calophaca sinica. The sequence goes on along the minus strand of CM073735.1, from coordinate 105,398,436 downwards.
TCGGTTTTAAAAAAATGATTTTATTTTAAAATAATTTAGAGATTAATTTTTAGAGATTTTAAAAAAATCAGAAGCTAATTTGTATTTGTTTATTATTATAAAAATTATTTTAAAAAAAAATAATTTCTAACATGTTTGGATACAATAACGCAAAAATAATTTTTTTTAAATACAAAATTACCATAAAGGACATAAAAATCATTTACAAGAAAACATGTTTGTTTGAAAAACACTTTTTTTAAATACATAATATTTTTTAAAACACTTTTTATGAATCTTTAAATACAAGTTTTTATGTAATAATTTTTGTAAATTACATTTGCTCATGACTATTTTTCCTAAAAAGGCTAGAATCCCGAATTTGGAAGTTGTCCTCTTAAATCAACAGTGAACTAACTTATTTTGGAAAAAAACATAAAAATGTTCAAGAGACAACATTTGACCGAAAAACACCAAAAGCTTTTGACTGAAACACATATTCAAGCGAACTCAAAACCCAACACAATCCACAATTGTTCATGAAAGCTGGACAAATTCAAAGACTGGGTATGAAAGAATGTGCTCATCATAATCCACCAAACCTAAAGAAAAGGATAACAATGAGCAGATAACAGGGGAAAAACTCAACATAAGAATGGAAATCTACTCGAGAAGAAAACGAAGTGCAGAAGAGAGGAGAAGATCCGTAAACAGAAGAAAACGACAGCAGCATCAGAACCTTAAACAACTGGGGCAAAGGTTGTAATTATCTTTAAAATGTAAGGGCAATTTCGTAAACAGGAAAATATATCACTTAAGTTCCGCGTTTTTCAGCGATCTTCGGCAGTTTCTCTCTCATCTACCGCCTTGGCATTTTCCCATAAGCTAATAGTTTCAGCTTCTCATTTTTAACATTAAAATCTTTTTTTAAGAAAATGATTTTCTAAATAATCTTAAACAAACACACTAAAAATTTAAAAAATTGTTTTTTTTCATAAAAAAAGTGATTTTACCCTCGAAAAATCTGTAACAAACACTCCCTTAGTGTGTGTTTGTTTAAGATTTTTTTTCATCGGATGATTAAAAAAACGATTCCCTATGCCATATTTTCACTTACTAGTACTATTTTTTAAGCTGGCTCTTGCTAGATTTAGTCAACCATGATTTTGACCTGGGATCTCACCCTCAAGAATCTTAAACAAACGGAGCTTTAGTGGTAGATGAGAGAGAGGTGAAGTTAGAGAGATAGGGAAAAAGGTGTGTCTTTCCCACTTTAAAGTTAGACCATCTATATCCCGCTTTAAAGTTTATCTTCTACAAGAATTTCGAATATGATGCCAAAATAGTTAGGATGTCAGTTGTGATCTCTTTGCATGTCAATTTTGATAATAAAAAAATGTTAACAACATTTAGGGACAATAATTGCTTAAAACTAATTGTAGATATGAGTGTCAGGTGAGTCTCATTTTTCAAAAAAAAAAAAAAAGTGGACATAAATTATGTATTTGAATTCTGACTATAAACTTATATATAAAAATATAATAAATAAATCACATATATTTAAAACTAAGAAAATAACTAATTGTTTGCCTGTTTGACATGTATTTGGTAGTTAAGCCTACGTGTCCCGCAGTTACATCTGTCCTACGCCTATTTGACACAACTTGACTTCGACGAATCCAATCATGCGTCAATTAACACTTAGACAGTGAGCCAATCTTGATAAGTTTTCACTGACCTACATTACTTTTTCGACCTGCTCATTTTCGACAATGAACTATCATTCTTCTTGACGAATAACAAATTCTTCTTGCCTTGAGACACTAAGCATTACCTGTCTAAAACCAAATTTCTTTTGACACCCAACACCAATTAATATTGAGATTTTTTTAAAAATTTCTTTCAAGAAATTGAAAAAAAAAAAAACTATTTTATCAAAATAAGCTAGTCTATGCACCTAAAAGTTAAATTATAATTTTAGATTATACTAACATTTTTAACTTTATAATCAAGCAATTGCATTATTGTTGACGGCTGTGATAAGGATTTTGACCCTCTCTTGCAATTACTCTTCTACAGTTTGTGCAGCAATCATATATCTTCCTATTTCTCTCTTAATTTTTTTCTTTCATCATTAACTATCCATCATTCTATTATTTTCTCTCTTCTCTTGCACTTGTTTTTAGTGCAGCAAAAGATAAGGGTTGGAGAGAAACCAAGCACGTGTGATAAAGTATTAGTGTTACTGCAAATGTCGAACACGAGTAGAATATTAGGCTGAGTCGCGGACTAGGTTGCTCTCTTTAAGATGTTTCATGGCTCTGCTTGAAGTCTGCAGCACTGTACAGCCTCGTCGTCCCTAAGATAAAACAACATCTCTCTAGATACGGCCCTCCCTACATAAAGAAGAACCACCAAACTATCACCCACTCACACACTCTACTGCTCGGGAACCAAAAAAAATTTCTATTCCGGAAAGTCTCGTTTTTTTTTTAGTCACTCCATCTAACTCCTCTTTCTATCCTTTTTTATATCCTTTTTATAATAACTTACAACAAAAGCCATTCATTTAAATTGATTAAAAGCCATTAAACCAAATAATATTGTCTTCAAAAAGTAACAGCCCAACGTTCAAATGATTAATCATTGTTCAATGGCATTAAACAAATTTAATCAAAATGATATTGTCTTAAAAAAAAATATGCAGGGCTCAACGTTCAAATTTTTTAGAAACGTATAAATTAATGTATTTAAATATTATTAACAAATCATTCAATAATCCCCCACTTCATTTTTAAAAACATTTCATTGAGCAGTAAAGAGTAATAATATAAGATTGAGCATAAACAATGGTGTTCGTAAACTTGAACTATTATATAGTGAAAATGTTTCAGATTATACTAGAATGACTCATAGTCTTGAAATCTATTTCTGACAACATTACACACTCAACCTTTCAAGATGTAGTCTAAAAGCTCGTGCATTAACAGTCATACACGTATATCCAAGTATAGTAAATGCTCTAGAAAATTTTGCCCAAAATTTTATAGGAAGCGACCTCACTTCCACATTCACATAGATGAGTCTATCAAGAGTACTCTAATAGCTAAATATCCCACTCCTTATGAAGTATAGAACTCATTAAGAATCAATTTTTGATTCAACCATTTCAGCACTACTAGATATCATGCTCTAAAATATATGAATGAGATTTAGAAAATATTTTTGCATGATTCTCACATCTCCTTATAAGTTGTCATTACCTTTTAAACCTATTTCTTGGGATCTCCAGTCCATAGATTGGGTTACCATTATAAGAGACAATTTATTCTATGAGCATTAGTCTCATTTTTTAAAACCTTTTCTGTTGCTAATCCTTTCGTCAAAGGATCATCCAATTTTCCTTTAGACCTCACATGATCCATCATTGCCATTATAATAATGGTTCTAAATCTTTGCAATAACAGCGGTACTATCACAAGGAATCAATATGGTTGGAATCATTTTTACAGATAAGAATATATGAAATGGTGTTCCAATCAGCATCGTTGTAACATTCTAGTACAACGGAAAACTTTTGATAATGTACTCTTAAGTTCATAGTCCTTTTAAGGTACTTCATGACCTTCTCAATAACATATTAATGTTTATTCTAATTAGTACACTATTAAAAAATTGAGCCCCCACTTTTTTTTTTAATTTAAATCAAAAACGGTCTTCATAAATATCAAAGAGCTGAGAGAATAAGTTTTATATTTTATCGGAAGCCACACTCTTCACGTACTCCAAAATCATCTTTTTATACTTGTTACAAAATTTGAAGGAAAAAAAATAACCAAAAAAGAAAACTCTATTTTCACTCTTCTAACTTTTCCTCCTATGGTGTGGTGTATATATTTGAAAAAAAAAACATAACTTGCAAATAGTTAATTGGTCATAATACCCATTAACTCAAATTAAAAATAAAGATATTGTTCTCAATAAAAATTGCTCAACACTAAAGCCATTTTTTTTCCACGTTACCTTTCATTTAAATGGTTTTAAAACCATTAATTCATTCAATTATTTTAAACGGCTAAAAAAAATAAAGAGCAATTAAAATGAAACTTACAGAATTAATGTTGTTAAATAATTCTTTTTTTTTAAAACAAATCATTTAACAATCCAGGTATAGAAATGAGAAAATCACAATAAAAATAAAATTTCTCAGTCCGTGGTGCTTAGCACAACTGGCAAAGTATTTGCCGCTTGGACGCATGGGCGCGGGTTCGAACTCGCTACGCCCCCCTTTCAGCGCTCTTTGAAGTGCGTAGTAGGCCGCTGGGCCATAAGACCAAAAAAAAAAAAATTCTCATTACATTTTCTCTTTAATGAAAAACAACCTTAAAATATTACCATTAAGTACAAGGATATTATCATAGGAAACAACCTTAATCAATTATTTATTAAGCTTTTTTTTTTTTTGGTGATTCACGGGATCGAACCCGGTACAAGTGCCTAAGGAGCTTACTAAGCCTAGGGGTGCAACCGCTGCACCAACCCCTTGTTGGCAATTATTATTTATTAAGCTGCAACTTTTTCATTTGAAACAATAATATCCTAACAAATTATCTTATTCTACCAAATTCAGTTTGAACATTCCATCAGTAGCATAACCCTTCTCCACAAAAATATTATTCTTAGTGAGGGTATACAAATCAGCCCCTATGATTTGAGTAAACCCAGCTTTGTTAAGAAGATAGCCTGAAACTAAGTTCTTCCTCATTTCTGGAGTATGCAAAACATCTTTAAGAACCACAGTCTTTCCAGAAGTAAACTTCAATTCCACTTCTCTTGTGCCAGCAACAATCGCGATGTGGGAATCTCCCAACAACACTTTCTGATTCTCAGTAACAGAATAAGTCTTAAACAGAGATTTATCATAGCAAACATGATGCGTAGCGCCAGTTTATACCCACCACCCCTCGAATCCACCAACTGCATTGATTTCAGAAATCATAGCAATGAGTTGGTCCTCAGTAAGGTTCGCCTGTGGGGTAGGACGACCCTTAAGTCAGCAGTTCCTAGCCAAATGGTCGGGCTTACTACAGTTATAACAGCTAAACTGTCCTAGGGGGTTTCTGTCCATTCTGATTCTGATTACCATTCTTGTTGTTGTTCTGATTACGACTTTGAAATTTCATATTTTTATCTTTCGGTTTCAATATAGTAGAAGTGGATTTGACAACAGCAAGAACTTCCTCTTTTTTGATCTTGTTTTCAGGCTTCCTCCTCTATACGCAGTCGAGTAATTAACTCACTAGTGAGAACTCCTTGGTTTTATGTCTGAGAACATTCTTAAAATCTTTCCAACTAGGAGGTAATTTATTAATCATTACAGCCACTTGGAATTGTTCATCTAAGGCCATACCTTCAGAGACGATTTCATGAGCAATTTTCTGGAGCTCGTGAAACTGGACTTCTACATATTTGTCATCCATCATTAGATACTGACGTAGCGGCTGACATCATACTTTTTTGATCCAGCCTTTTCAGTGTCATATTTTTTCTGTAGTGCCTCCCAAATTTCCTTAGTTGTGGCATTTGTACTGTAATAATCATAAAGATCATCATATAAACCATTTAAAATAAAATTCTTACACATGAAGTCATTGTCATTTCATGTCTCCAGTTCTTTTTGTTGAGCTTCAATTGGATTTTCCGGTAGAACATGTTTGTCAGTTGTGAGAACGGAATTGACTTTGCGCACGATCAGGAAGAACAACATCTTCCGCTTCCATCTCTTGAAATGTGCACCTTCAAAGCGAAATGGCATGTTGAGATCAACTGAAACAGTATCATGCTCGGCAGCCATGGCAGAAAATAAACGTCTTAAAATTGTTGCTGCAAATGTCGAACACGAGTAGAATATTAGGTTGAGCCGCGGACTAGGTCACTCTCTTTAAGACGTTTCGCAGCTCTGCCTGAAGTGCGCAGCAGTGTACAGCTTCATCGTCCCCAGGATAAAACAGCCTCTATCTAGATATGGCCCTCCCTGCACAAAGAAGAACCACCAAACTAACACCTACTCACACACTCTACTGCTCGGGAACCAAAAAAAATTTCTATTCCGGAAAGTCTCAATTTTTTTTTTTTAGTCGCTCCATCTGATTCCTCTTTCTATCCTTTTTATATCCTTTTTACAGGAGAAATGATAATTGGACAACTTTTAGTTGTCCAACACCGTATGTTTGTACGTTTTCTGTTTTTTTTTTTTCTTTTTTCGGCATGGATGACGAAATTGACATTGAGTCTGTGGGTGCACGATGTCCACTTACGGTTTGGGCTTTTTAGTTGTCCAAATAATATCACTATTTTATAATAACTTACAACAAAACCATTCATTTAAATTGATTAAAAGCTATTAAACCAAATAATATTGTCTTTAAAAAGTAACAGCCCAACGTTCAAATGATTAATCATTGTTCAATGGCATTAAACAAATTTAATCAAAATGATATTGTCTTAAAAAAAATATATGCACGGCTCAACGTTCAAAATTTTTAGAAAAGTATAAATTAATGTGTTTAAATATTATTAACAAATCATTCAATAATTAGTACTAATCTCGTTGAAATCCAGGACATGAAAAAAAAAAAGGAAACTAAGAAAGGAAGAAAGCATTATTGCACTTGACAGTTGTATCTACAAGGAAAAACAATACTGCAGTCAAACATTATTTTAAAAATAGATGTCATCAATCTATAAAGTCAAACCAATAAATTAATAAAATAAAACAGCATGTTTAATCTGGACTCATCTCTTAACTACAAAATTGTCAGCTTGTATCGATGCGGCGTTCAGGTTTGGTTGAGGACCTCGCCCCTGAAATAGCGAAGTCTTGGGCCAAACGGCAAGCAATAGATAAACAATTTTCTTGAAGTTTTGTAAGTTGTTTGTTTCCGGTCTTTTATCTTTTTTTTTTTTAAGTTAATCTTTTAACTATTAAAACGTTAGGACTATTAGATTTTTTTTTTCATTTCCCATCCACTTCCGTTAGAAAAAAAAAATCCCACATAGCCTTCACAGTATCTATGCGTCTGTTAATATATCTATGTGACTGTTGAGTCATATAATCTGAGTCATTATTTTTATTTATTTATTTATTAAAAAAAAACTTCATCTTCATACTAAGTCTGTCAAACAGACCTTTTGTCCAACACCACATACACTACAAGAAAATATAGGATTTGCTACAAATTTTGGCTACAAATTTTATTAATAGCTAATTCCAAGTTAATTAAGCGCCAATTGACTACCAACTAACAATATACGGGTTTTTGACTCAATGTTATTAAGTTATTTTTTATTTTTTGTCTGTTTATCTTTTACCTCATTTCGGGTTCGTATCTCACACATATGGGTTCGTATCTCCCGCTCTCGACCTCACCGCACCACCGCACCTCGTGTTCATACCTCTCTACTTTTGGATCACCACCGCACCGTACCTCCTCTCACTCTCGACCTCTCGCATTTCGGATCTCTCTCTGTCTCCTATCGATCTATCTTCCTCTCGCGTTTCGTCTCTGATTGATATCGCATTTTGGATCTATGTTTTTCTCTTCTAAGGTTAGCACATCTTCTATCTCTGAGTTATAGTTTGCTTCCATCTCTAACACTTCTTCGATTTGTAATTACAGATTTGGAAGTTGCGTGGAAGCTCAAAATTCGCTTCGTTCTGAAAGAAGCGTTAGGGTATGTCTTTCTCAATTAGATTCGATTGTTCCTTTCCAATTGAAATCGATGCAAATTTCTCTTTTCCCTTTCTATTGTTTGGATGGCAGTTTATTTACTTTTAATGAGATGTTTGTCTAAATCATGATGAATGATCCACGGGATAATGAATTGATGAGGATCTGTGTCCCTTAGTTTATGCTGCTGTGTTGTTATAAAATTAGACTAAGCCTAATATATTGCTTTTGTTTCTTATCCAGTTTGTTCATTTTCATGTTTTTTAGTTTGTGTTTCTATCTTTTTTTCAATTTTGCACTATACTAAGAGGATCAAAAGTGTAATTAAGTCTTAACATCTCTCTGTTTGGAAATTGAAACCTAATGGTATGAGAAAAAAAGAATAAAACAGAAATAATTAAATAAACATTAATCTGTGCCCATTGATATCTATTTTCCTTGAAATAGAGTACAGCGGAAGTTAACAGAGGAGTTAAATATATCATGCTCTTGTGTTTGTTTTTTCAAATGTCATACAGCTAAGGTCAAAAGTTTTTGTGGTCCTCAAAAGAGAAACACTGTTGTGTTTGTCATAGAGCCCTTAGGAGGAAAAAATGAGTATTAGTGGTTTGGAAATATAATCTTATCCACATGTGGTCTATTTTCATGTTTATAGTAATATCATGGTAATGTGCATACTTTTAAAAGGTAATATCAGATCTTCATTTTGTGTTTCTAACAAAGATCATTACCATTACTACTTATATATCTTCTTGTCTTATTCATGAGAATTCTGGTTTGGTTAACAATTTCTGATCCAAATAATTTAAATCTTTAGATAATTTATCAATTTATTAAATTATTACCTTATTTGCTGTAAATTATTTGCAACATGGAGGGATAACATGGAGAATATGAATATGCTTTACCCAAATCAATTGCAGGTGTGATATTGCGATTAGCTTGCATACCACTTCGTCTTACTTGTTTTGTGTAAACTTTCAGGTACTCTCTTCTTCTCACTTTAAGGCTTTTTTTATTTTCTTTGATTGTTTAGTTCTAGCATTAAACATGCACATTAAGCTCTATAGACATGCATTTGTTAGTTTCTTGTTCCAATTCCAACTTATATATTGTGTTTGACATAATATACAAGTTGTTCTTGCATGTAGATATGAAGAAAGTAACTGTGTAGATATGAAGAAAGTAACTGTGTATTAATGTTCTAATTTTATTTTAGCAATCATGAGACCCGATCGAAGTTGGATGAATCGAAGAAAGGATTGTACTAGTCAAGTAACTGAAGAATTTAAGAATGGAGTTGATGATTTCATTAAGATTGCTAAAAAAGACCCAACAGTTGCTGATTCATTAGGTCGAATTCCTTGTCCATGTTTAAAATGTAAGAATTGTGCTAGGAATGAGACATTTTGGGTAGAGAGACATTTGTATCGAAATGGATTTATGGAAGATTACATAAATTGGACAACTCATGGTGAAGAACGATGGGGGAATAGTAGTTCAACATCATTTGTCCATGATGAAGATGTGGAGAATAGGAATCCATACGTGGATATGGTTATAGATGCCATGGGTGATGAACTTGATTCAGAAGATCAATATTTGGAAGAGGATAATCTGTTGGCTTCGAAGTTTCATGCCTTGCTAAAAGACGCTGATGAACCTTAATGGGATGGGTTCCATAAGCACACAAAATTGTCAACTGTAACTCAACTTTTGAATTTGAAGTCTGAGTTCAACATGAGTGAGAGTTGTTATGATCGAATGATTGTCATAGTTAAGAGCATGCTTCCGGAGTCAGAAAAGTTACCTGAAAATTTTTATAGATCAAAGAAAATGGTTAATGACTTGGGATTAGGATATGAGAAAATAGACGCATGTCTTCAGCATTGCATGTTGTATTATGAAGAAAACAAGGACCCAAAAGTTTGCTCAACTTGCTTAGTATGTGGACACCCACGGTTCAAACCAAAGGTTGGACGTTCAATGAAGGAAAAGGATGTTCCCTACTCCGTGTTGCGATATTTTCCCATTACTCCGAGACTCCAACGCCTATATGTCCAAACGTACTGCACAATATATGTGTTGGCATGCAAATGGAGTGCACCATGATAAATCAATAATAACACATCCAGCTGATGGCGAGGCTTGGAAACAATTTAATGCCACCTATCCAACATTTGCACAAGAGCCTCGAAATGCTAGGCTTGGCCTTTGCACAGATGGTTTTAATCCATTCGATGTTTCAACTACTTCATACTCATGTTGGCCCGCCTTTATCACACCCTACAGTCTTCCTCTAAGTATGTGTATGAGAAGGGAATACATATTCCTTAGCCTTATGATCTCGGGACCAAAATCACCAGGTAAAAGTTTAGATGTCTATCTTAGACCTCTAATTGATGAGCTAAAGATATTGTGGAAAGATGAAGTGAATACTTTTGATGCATGGAAAAAGAAAATTTTCAACATGAAAGCAACATTATTGTGGACAATAAGTGACTTTCCAGCTTATGGAATGCTAAGCGGGTGGAGTACTCATGGAAAACTTGCCTGTCCATATTGTATGGAGCATAGTAAGTCATTTGTACTAAAGCGTGGCAGGAAATGTTGCTGGTTTGATTGTCATTGCCAATATCTTCCTCTTGAACATCCATTTCGTCGTGATCGATACTCCTTTAAGAATTCAACAGTGGAAAGGTCTTTACCACCACAACGACTAACAGGGATAGAGATCATGACACCTGTAACACGCGTATTTTTACGATACGTTAGTTAACGTTATTTAGTGTATTTCTGTCGTAATTACGCTATAATAAAGCAATTTCTTGTTCTCTAAGAAAGTGTATTAATTAAATCAAGATCAAATTAAATTTGAGAATTAATATTTTATATTAATCCGCGGTTTGAAAATCGTCGAAAAATTCTAACGAAGTTTTGACGCTTTCAATCGCCAAAGCGATTTAAATCATGATAAAATTTTAAATAAACTCCGATTTCGATGAAAATCGAATCGTAACTTGTTGAGACTATTTTTGAATATTTGGCATGAATTTTATTATTTATAATTAAATATTTTCACGCGATGAATTAATTTCTCGTTAAATTAATTTTCGCGAGTTTATCGGTAACGCGGTAATTCATCGCCGTGTTTTAAACAACCCCTAAACTCTAGAATTAGTGGGTAATCATGAGAGATGTAAGATTAGGTGGGTAAGACTAGATGATGTGATTAGGTAATAGGTGTCATGTAATTTGTGATTTATTTCAAAAAAAATTTACTTTACTTATTTTAAAATTTTATCTATGATGAGTCATTTTTTTAAGTGAATATAAGGTGAACCACCCCCCATTTTCAGCATCATTCACGCCATTCCCCCACCTTCTCCCTTCATCTTCATCTTCATCTTTTTCTTTCTTTCTCTTGAGCAAAAATGGGTTCCAAGCTTCCATAGCTCATAGCTTCCAATCCTTTGAGTTTTTGAGTTAACTTCCTTCATCAAAGTTCTTCCAAATCATCTCCTCTACTTAGACCTCCATTTTGATCATCATCCAAGTAAGAAAACTAAATTTTTTCTTCTGTTTTGGCTGCTGAAAATCGTGATGTTCACCCCCCATTTTCTACTTTGATTTTGCTTCCAAATCTTGCCATATTGCTAGGTTATGTTCTCTACTATATTACCTATATTTCTAACCATGCAAATGAGCTTGAAATCAGAAATTTTCCAACCCTTTTGAGCCCTAAAATCAGCGCCAACAGCCCCATTATTAAGTTGATCTAGTTGTTGTTTTTAATAAAAATTAATTGATGATTGTGTGGTTGTTTGATGTTATTGATGATGAATATGAGGAGATGAACACATTTAATCTCTCTTTGGTACATAAGGGTGAAAACCCTAGGTATAAGGAAGAGGGTTATGTTGTGATCCTTTTCAAATCTTGTAATTAATGGTTTATAGGTGTTATTGGTTTGGGTGTGTTAATGTTTTAAGTTGTAGTTTAAATTAAATAGTTGTAACATGGTAGTTTAGTTATATTTTTAATTCTTGAACCATGTTAATTTGTAGCTATGATGCTTGGTTATGTAATGGATGGTTTATCAAGGGTTTAGAAGTATTTTTAAGGTTGTTAGAAATTATTTGCATGAATTAGTATGAAAACTAGCTTATGGTTTATGAAAACTTGGGTTATGGAGGACTAGACATGGTTATTGATTTTGATGAAAGTACTTTATATTGATAAAAATGAGTTAGCTCTTGAGTCTTTAAATTTTGGAAAAGAAATTTTAGAAAAACCTTTGTTTTGATTAGCTTTAGTTCCTGACTTAACTATGTAAGATTTTGGGTGATTGCCTAGTTGTTTTGAAAATGCTTTGAAAACTAATTATGGAAACTTAGTTAACTTGGAGTTGTGATTTGTGATTGATGGGTTGTAGTAGAAATTCTAGGAGTATGAATGTTTGTAACATGTTTAAGGTGATTTTAAAGTTGTTGAAATAGATATGCATGGATTTGCTCAAGAGTTAGTTTATGTTTTTGAGTAAAATTTGGTTCCTTAAGGACTAGAATAACATGTAGGAATGGATCATTTGATTCTTGTAATTATTGACATGATGATGTCATGGTTTAATTGTTAAAGAATTTTTAGAATTTGACATATTGATTGAATTCTTGTTTTTGGAACTAATTTTTAGTAAGTGGCTCTATAAAGCTTTATGAACTAGTTTTGAAAATAAATTGTTTTAAAAAGAAAAGGCTAAGGAAATGGTATTTCATTGTTGTAGTAGTTGTTTTAGAAACAAGCTTTGAAAGAAAGCATGAGTATGTTTTAAATATGGGTTGTCGCCTTAATATTTGTAACATGTTGAAGTGAATAATTGATTATGTGTTATGTTTAGAAACTTTAAGAAAAAGGTTTCTTTAAAGAGTTAACATTCTTTTCAGTAAAAAGTGTTACGTAGTAGTTGATTTTTTCAAGAAAATGGTTTTGATTCAAATTTCTTAATTGTTTACTAGTAGTTAAGAAATAAATTGTTGTGGATGCTTGGTTAGAAAAAGGGTTAAGTTGAGTGCCTAAGATTGTAGAACTAAGTTTAGAATTTCATGCCAAGTTGTTTTATGTGTTAGGCTCGAGTAACCCGAGATACAGTGTGATCGGATCGAGGAGCACGTGGACACGTAGCCTGGAGTTCGTAAGAGCGCCATATTTATAATCATTGTTATATGTCCTTGGTGTAAGGGCAAATTTAGATACAAATTTAATTTCAAGCGCTTACGCTAAGAAGTCCGAAGAACCTAAGGGGTTCGGGTGAGGGGTCTTGCCCGGCTTTATTTTTGTATATGTTGATTATTTAGTGGGTCTGTCTCGCAAGTGGTTGGTAGCTGTCCCCAACCCCACACTTGTTTGTTCCTCTCTGTGAACTCCATAGAGTCAGAGGGATGAATCTATGAGTTGGTTGTTGTCGTCGTTATTGAGCCGTGAATTGTTTGTGCTTTGTTGTATCGTTGAATTATGCGTTTCTTTATGCAAACCGCTTTTATTGCCGAATGGTTGAATTGTGTTTCTTCATATTAAACATGCTCTTATTATTTGATATGCGGTCGAATAATCTTGCGTGATAGCTCTTGAATTATCGTGTCGCGGTGAATTGTTCGTTGAAGTGTGAGAGCTTAGTCGTGTCGTTAGGAGTTGTCGCGTTTTGTGGTAACTCGATGCGATAGTGCCTAATGGGGATTCGATATCGTTGTTAGCTCAGAAGTGGGACGATCCTCGGGACCTGAATAGTGCTTAATGGAGATTCGTGTCGCCCGAGTGCTCGATCCTGAATAGTGCCTAATGGATTGATTCGCGTCGGGGCGATTCTCGATACGAATAGTCTTAGAAATGGAGATTGTCGCTGATAAACCGAAAGTCAGGAGTTTCGTGGTGTCGAGAACCCGAGCTGAATGTCCTAGGTGGCGGAGCCCAAAGCTTCTGGCCCAGCGTTGATGGATGGATCGGCATTATTTTCGAGAATTGTCGAGAGTGTCTTTGCGGGGTGTGTTTGAGTTGCGCTTTTGAGAGATTGTGCATCTTGTGGCTTGCTTTATGAATTGTTATTTTTATGATTATTTGAGAAGTTGACCACTTTCCGCGTGGTGCCTTCAACCAATGATGGTTACCCAGCGATGGAGTGAACACGAGGACCCGGCCGTGGATAATGACGGGAGGACTTCTTGAGATCCGGGTGATGTCTTTTATTTGTCATGATGGGCCGATGCGCATTTGTGATTATCCCGACGTGTATGTTACTTTTGGATGACTGTAGCTTATGTCTTTTTTGTGTACAAGTGAGTTGGTGACCGATTGGGTCGGGTGATGTTTGTTGTCCCAAGGTAGACTGGTGGTTTCACTTTTTGGAGCAACCTGGCGTGATGGGTGTGAGTACCCCAGTGTATGGTTTCTCTCGAGAGTCTTCATACCATAGGTGTATTTCTTTGCATTTTCTACTCTATTTTACATCTTTGTATATATATGACTTATGTATTGATGCATGTATGCTTTATCAGCATTTGAGTCTTGTGTCCTAGTTACATCATGTTTCGAAACGCTGTAAGTACTCTGTGTATGCTTTACGGGCACTATTGTTTAAAAAAAAAAATACCGCATTTTTCTAAAGGGCACAAGAGTACCGTTTTTAAAAAAACACGTCACATATAGGCTTCTTTTGGTTTCGTAGCGATCTAGAAACGGGTCGTTACAACACCAGAATGTTAGAGAAGTATGGAGAAGATTCCTTAATGCATCCGGTGGTTGATTCAGAAGTGTGGGCAGAGGTGGCAGGTACTAATAAGAGGCGAGCTTTGGGTGGTCACAGCTTAGATATTGGTGTTCATTTATCTATGGCTACTTCATCTTCAGATGTCATTGGTCCCTCCCGCACTATAGCTCCGACACAAGAAGATATTAAGGAAGCCATAAATACAGTGATGACGTCTTTTGTCCAATCACAATTGATGCCTATGTTGGAGCCCATCCTACTTCATCTTTGGAGTATGCATGAAGATGATTTTGAGTGTTGAGGTAACCACTCTCCTTTTTCTCCTCTGCTTCTTTGGAAAAGCGCCACTTGTGAGAATTGATATTTCTGTGTGTCAGTGTGGGGTTTTCTTATGAGAATTTCTAGCTGAACTAGGGAGACTAATACTTGGATTCAAGTTGTTATTAGCTAATTTTTAGTTTTTTACTTTGATTATTATTTTTAGTTATTAATGCTTTTATTATTTTTGTTAGGATAAGAGAGAAGAGACTAAAATGGTGAGGTAAAAAAATATATGAGGGACTGTCTACTAACTTAGAAAAATATAAGGTTGGTGCTGCAATTTTCAGAACATATTTCTAGATGCAATTGATGATGATGGTGCAATTTTCATCAAGAATGGATATGTTTAATTTATTTATTTTTCCTATTAATGCAATTGATGGTGATGCTGCAATTTTTTCATAACATGCAGCATGTGTGAGGGATAAGTCTATCACATTGGGAATATATGGGATTAAGAAGGCTTTAAATGGTCCCTGGCACATTAGGTTAGCTGACTCTGCTGTTGCATTCATACTTGCGTATCTGGTTTATACCTGGTGGTTTCCTATTGTGATTTGTTGTGTTGGGAGTTAGATTCTCATTTCTGCGACATTCTATTATACTATCTGTTATGGTGATGCCTTATTTTGAGTGGTGGTGGGTTTTGATTAGTGACTACCCTGTTTATTTGCTTAGCATTGGTAATAGGTGCTACTTTATTTCCCTTTAGCAGTGTCTTGTGATGCTTCCTTGCTAGTGCTTAGTGTGTTAGCACTGCTGATGCTTCTTGTTATATTGTTTCTTCATGTTTTTGGCCTATAAAAAAAAAGTCACTTTGCTGTTGGGTTTTCTTTTATTTGTTTTTTAATTTTTGATATCTAATTCGTCGTTCTTGTTTTCTCTAGTGTCTATGTTTTCAGGTAGTAAAGAAATTGCTCAAAGCCAGGTATATGTTGGATTGGGACTGCTAGTTGGGTCAACCGTGTTGCTCCAATTGAGGATTTAATTACAATAGATGCATAAGACACTAGGGGATTCAATTTAATGTGTAGTGTTTTTTTTTGGTTAATAGCTATTAGCTGAATATTATGGTTTAATGGCAACTATACTCATGACTTTGGATCAATTTCCTTTGTGGAAGTATTGAACATTGCTTTGATTTCCATGAAACAAGTATACAAATTTGGATTATCGGTATTATTGGATTATATGAAATTTTAGTTTGATGATGATGATGACGCATGTCCAATATCGCTAGGAAATAGCTATAAAATGTTTTCCAATTAAAAAAACTCTCAATAGCTAGGAAATATCTATAAAATAGCTATGAAATTTTAGCTATTAATTGACTATAAAATTGCTACTACGATATTGTAGCCATTTAGCTATAACAAATCTATTTTGAACTACATCTTACTAGGGATTAGCTACACAATAGCTAGGAAAATTTTTTCTAGCTAATTAGCCACTTATTTTACGCTACGAGCAATTTAGTACCTATTTCGTAGCTAATCTATAGCTAAATTCGTTTGCTAGAGATTAGCTATGAATTAGCTACCAATTTCATCGTAGCTAAACACAGATTTTCTGGTAGTGATATGCACACTTCAAGCTCCACCATAGCCAAGGTCACCGGTGTCAACTGTACCCCATAACCAAATGCAAAACAGATCAGGTAGACACAAACATATCTAAGAAAAAAAAAGATGGGGCGATGTTGAAAGTTAAACCCAAACGAGAGAGAAAAAAGGTGGGGGTAGGCCCACATACAGAGGGGAAATGACGGGTTGCGAATCTGGGTGTCTTTTTCATGCTACTTTCAACTTTTTTTGAAAACAGACCCCTTCTGTCGTTGCATCAGAATTAAAAGGTTTAAAACCCTAAACCGCCCACCACTCCTTTAATCCTCAACTACAACTTCACAAACCCAATGCCCCACTTTATAAAATTTCGGTTTTTCTCATTCTTACATAGACTCAAAACCCTTCCTTTTTTGAACCAACAAATGGTATGGCTATTGTTGATGATACCATTATAGCCGTCTGCATAAAAGAAATGGCAGCTTTGAGAACTCATTGTCTAAGGCTAAGCCCAAATTGGATTCTCAATGTTAGTTTCTCAATGTTATTACAGAATTTGGATGAGCCTTTGTGTTTCCAAATGGCTAGGTGGAGATAATAGTAAAGGAAGAGATTGCCCAAAAAAGTAAGAAGATGAACCCTGTTGTTTTTAATTGACTATTAATTTGATTTTGCCTATTAACTTCTATAATCTAGCCTTAACCACGATATGGATATGGGGTTCATTTTACTAATTGACTCAAGCATCATCCCTAATGCTCTTAGCTGGTTGTTGGTACTAGTATGTAACACCACAAATTTCTATGATCTTTAAGTATTAGAGATTATAGGATTATTGCGTGTTAATTACGTGTTTTAATGAGTATTTTTGGGTTTAGTTAAGAGGGGAGACCCTTATAACAGACTACATAGCCTTAGAACTGGGAAATTTCACTTTTTAGGTGATTTTGAGTCTGTGAAATGATTCACAGCAGCTGATAGCATTTTTAATTAGTGGGTCGACTCGTTTCGCTTCTAAACGTGATAAGGCTCTTGGATCACGGCCTAAACCTATTCCTAAACCTAAAAGGGCTCCAAACCTAATTATTAATCCTTACTTAAGAACTCTAATAAACCCTAGAACTCCTAGAGCTCTCCTGTTGTCGTTGTCGTCGTTTTAAGTCTTTCTCTCTCGTTTCTTCACCAAATTGGATGCCATCCTCAATGTAACATCCTCAATTTTCTAAACCTTTCTTAATGTGTGATTATGTGTGAATAAGTATATTTGTGTGTGCCCAGGTGCGCTTCCTTGTGTTCGACAGTGTACTTGAGTGTTAAGTCACGTATTCATTTTCTGTGTGATCATGTGCTTGCACGAGTGTGAGATATGAGGTTTTGTAGGTTGGATAAGGGTAGAGAAGTGCTTAATAGGGTTTTGATATGAGTCTTAGAAGCCATGTAAAATTTAAGAACAATCAGAGCTGGAATTAGGGTTTTTGAGTACTCGTAGCCTAAGCGTGAGTGCAAACTTTCGAACAAGCAATTGAGATTCTAAAACCTTGATTCTAAAGTTCAATTAGATGCTCTATGTGTTTAGAATGATGTTTAAGTGTTAGGATATCAAGTTTTGGATAGTACGAGCCTTAAAATCGGAGAAATCGTGAGAAACCGAACCAAAGTGCGTGACGCGCACGTTAGGCTTGTCCTAGACACGCGTGATGCGCGTGGTCAAGGGTCAGGAGTCAAAGCCTTATCCTGAAGGGACACGTGGTGCTCTATGAGTTGACCAACGTTTGATCCAATAAGGTGTTGACACGTGGCACACTTGGATTGGACCGCCGTGGATGATAGGATCCTTCATCGTGAAGAAACACAGAACAAAGCGCGTGGCGCGCACATGAGTACACGTGGCATGCGCAGGAGGGAGCAGAGGGGCGCATAGTGTACGCTAGGTAGCGCGGGACGCGCGCCCAGCATGTGTAAAGTCCTATATAAGTCTTTTTACCATTTTTTCACCCTTTTTACTCTTTTCTTCTTCTTCCATGACAAAAATTGATATCCAATTCATAAATCCTCCATTTTTGAGCTTCCAAGGTTTGGTGATCAAGGATTATGTGTTTCTAAGTGCCAGTTCATCAACATGACTGTACCAATTCGTCTGTTTCCGTTCGTGCTTTATAGGGTTTGTCTCCGATCGTCGTTTTGTCGAGGTAAACCTATAACCTATAGTGATATGAACTGATATGAATGTGTGGCTTAAGGTTCTCAAATTATGTTTTAGTTCCTTACCCTAATCATACTATGTTTTGGACCCCCGATTGGACCATATGGATACTGAACGAGCTAGGGATTTGCCGAAACCACAGGAGTGAGTTCCTAATACCACGATATAGAGAAGAGAACCTCTGCTCTCTATATATATGATGGATGATTTGTGGTTCTTGAGTAGCATTGATAGTCCCTGATTAACTGTTCTTCATATTTTAGGATTTTTACCGAGTTTACTAGTGTAGAATAATATACATTTTATGCATAGGGTGACCTAAACTCTACTAGAGGTTGACGTCAGTAACACCTAAAGATAGGGGTTACGGTATACGATATCTGAGAACAAGTGTCGTGGATCCATCAACCAACATAGGAACAATACTATGTGCTCTGAGATACATGTTTAACATGCCTAGTGTATTGAAGTGGGTTTATGTGTTATGTGTGACATTCCCAGAAAATAAAATAGGTAAAGAAATATTTAGAAAATAGGCTAAAAAGGACTTAAAAGGATGAAAATGCCCCTAGGAAGCTGGGAAAACGCAAGAAAATTCTAGAAAATAAAAATCTAGATATTTTTGGAAAAGAATCATCGCGACGTGACGGACCCAAGAGAGAGGGCCATCGCGACGCGAGACACCTTCTGCCAAAGTCACCATTGGTCCACTGACACGTGTAAAGGAGAAGGTATAGTCGCGACGTGACGATATCTGTGAGAGGTGCCCATCACGACGCGATGGACCAAATTTTGCCTATAAATAGCGCCCTTCCCTCCCCTCAAATCACCTTCTCTCTAAGCTTCATTTGGGAGACGCGGGGAGTAGCTCTGGAGGCAGGGCGGGGATGCTGGCGATGATAGTCATCTAGTCAGGTATGGGAAGATCTGAACCCTATACACTAGGGATAGTAGGAATATGATAGGTGTAGAATAGGGAAGTAGGGTGGCCCTAGCCCTATTAGGGGTTGATACCCCAACACATTAGGAGGGTGTTGAGACTAGGACTGCTAAGGATAGTCGTCGTTAGTCTATCAAGCATACAAATAATTTATCTGATGTGTGGAAAACCCTAGGATAAGTGACTTATGATTGCTTTATGGTTGTATGTGTGATTGCTGGATTGCTGATTGATAACATGTTAGTAGCAGGTTGCCTGAGTGATGCTAGGATTAATCCATATGTTGATCGATGATGGTTGATGGATGATGTTGTGCTGTGTATGTTGGTAGTTATAATTATGCTGAGCTTATACTAAATGATAGAATATTGTCGCATGTGGGAATATGATGATTGGTTGGACTGTTTATTTATAATGAGTTGAATATTGCTGAGATAAGCAATTAGATTATAAGGTGAGGCTTCATATGCATAGTTGTAATCCATTTCCATGCACATAAGCTGTGTACGAGGTCAGGTACCAGAGTGCGAGTACGATGTAGTTAGTACAAGATATGCTGGTCCTTGAGGATAGTCTGGGTCCGACAAAAGTCCACATGTGACCAATGATTTGGCCGCCATTGTGTTGGGACGTCGGGTAGCCTGGTCATCTGACGGGGTACTGTTGTATCACTGTCCGTAGTGCCGATCCCGAGTGTCGCCCCGACACCTGTTCCTATCAGCCAAAATTGGGGAGCATGGACGCATTCTTAGAGGTATAATGAGTGGGATATGGAGATGGACAACTGACTTAACCTGCCCATCACAGGCTGGTGGGAGGTAGTTGTAACTACAAAGGCTAAGGTGGGGTCGCTTCCGCTGTGCTAGTTGTGTGGCCACATAGGCATATAGTTCTAGGTTGCATAAACAGGGGTAGTTAGGTGATGATCCCAATCATTGCTCGAGGATGCGTGTACCTATTTTTTTGCATATTCTAGTATCCTGATTTCCCGTTCATATGGTGTATAGTGTGTTCTTATCTTCCATGTCTTGTCTTGTCTTTCTTTTCTTTGCTATCCTTTATATGATTAGATTATGAAGATTCCCGAGATATTGAAGATGTCACTCTACTTCCACCCGTCGATGTAGGAGGAGCCGAGCATCCCAGTCTGGGATGACTTCGAGGTCTATTACCACAACATGGATGGAGACTGCTGGGAGATCGATTATGGACGCCATGTCGCGATTTATACTGGTCTAGTTAGTGTTTTCTTTCGTCTGTTAGGACCGCCGAGAGCCTCCTTCATAGGTGACTTTAGAATAGCGCAGCGATTGCCCTTTAACCGCTTGTGGCGGGAGTGTGACAGCCACCCTAAAAAATCAAATGGAGCCGCCACCTAATGTTTATTAAGGAAAAACAATAGGAAAAACCTTTTTATGAGAATAATTTAAAAAAAATAGTCTTTGAACCAGATTTTGAGCCCGGGAGTTATTTACGCTTAAGGAAGGTGTTAGCACCCCTAAGACGCTCATAAAAATGGTACCCTTTTAATTGTTTAAAAAAACTTGTTTATCATTAAATAAATTATTCCCAAATGAATTTTCTAAAAAAAATATAAATTTATTAACCACCAAGTTTCAAAAATAATAAAAAGAAACTTAGTAAAAAGAAAACTCAACTATTCTACAAAAATCATTATTTATTCCCTTTTTTTTAGCAAAACAGAAATAAAAATTGAAGATACAATTTAATTCCATAAGAGATATTAATTTATTTGTTAAAAAAGAAGAATATGTATAAATGAAGAAATCAAATCCAGAAACTTCAATTTTGCTTTTAAGTCCTACTTTAATATGATAATTGCAAATTGGTCCCTACTTAGGGTTTGGCCCCGTTGGAAGACCAAACCCTAAAACGCGTACATATGGAACGAAATTTTGAAGAAAAAGACCTTTTTGCCTTTATACCCCTCTTAACTATATATTTGCAAATTGATCCCTATTTAGGGTTTGACCCCATTGGAAGACCAAACCCTAAACCTAACTCCAATTCAGGACTGTCAGTACGAGCCTTAATCTACCAGCAACACAATGAGAACAATAACAACAACAGTAATAACGACAACAGCAGTAACAAATCAAACAATCACAAATAATAATAAAACAGAAATAAGGAAACATGCAACGATAATTTTTTATTTAAGTTTATGTTTACAGAGACATGTTCAGCAGAGAAACAAAAGGGAAGAAGATGAAACCTGGGTATTTAGCCCTTTCCAGAAACTTTACAAACAGTGATGGAAGAAAAAAAACTTAGAACTATGAAGTGTTTGAATTTTGGGTTTGGGTGGCCTCACGGGTCTATTCTCCTTCTTCTTGACTCTGCTTCTCGTGCTCCTTGCGTTGTTTCTGGATCCGGTTCACTCTTTGGTTTCTCTTTCAGTTTTTTCTCTGGTTTTTTCTCTTTTTTGGGTTCCGTCCCCTCTGCTTCTACTTGTGAGGCCTTTTATAGCCTCCAATCCTCTTTCAATCACCTACAAAACAAATCGGAACATCAATCAGTAATTAAAACGCATTTAACAGAAAAATAGGTAAAAAGGAAAGAGTGGAAAGAGACTCCCTTTGATTCGAATCTGGACTTGATTTGGACATGATTTGGAGGATTCGGTCCGGATTTGGCGGATTTGGAGATGAAAGTGCCGCGGTCATGAGGTTTAGGGTTAGGGTTTGAGGAGATGAGAGGATCATAATGGTGGTCGAGAGAGGTTGGGGCGAGAATAGGGTTAGGGTTTGAGAAGACAAAAAAGGAAAGAAGAGGTTGAGAGAGAAGGAGGAGATGGTGCGGCCGCTTGGGCGTGAAGGATTAGGGTTTTCGTGAGGGTGAGAAAGAAAGGATGAAGAGAGAACATGGGGATGGGGTTAGTACTGCGGCTAGGGTTTAGTAAGGGTGAGAAGAGAAGAAAGATGAAAGTGGAAAAAGAAAGAAGATTGGGGCGGATTTGTTGAGGGAGGAAGAGAGAGGCCGAGAATGGTGGGGAGCGGCCTAGGGTTATGAGTGAGGAGAGAAGGGAGAGCGTGGGGGGAACGGCGCTAGGGTTAGGTTTTGGAGGAATATGGGTGAAGATGAGGGAAGGAGAGGGAGAGATGAGGTTGAGAGAGAGGAGAGAGGCGCTGCGTGGGATGGAGAAGAATGGTGGGGAGCGGCGCCGCGGAGAAGAAGGCTCGAGAGAGAAGGGGAACGTGTAGAGTGGGAGTGAGAGACGAGTGAATTAGGTTAAAAATGGATTATGCATTTGGCCTGGAGGTTGGGCTGCTAGGAGTTTAGTGTTGGGCTGGGGGTGTGTAGACGAGAGGTGGGGTGCGCGTAGCAGGGCTGAGGGCGTACGGAGGTGAAGGGGTGTGAAAATAAAAGAGGGGGTGCGAGTAACGAGAAGGAAGTGGTGGGCTGCTAGGTTGCTGGGTTGTGCTGCTATATGCACCAACCATATTTATTTTTTGCACATTCTTTCTCAAATAAAAAATCCTCTTTTCTTTTTCTTCTTCTTCTTTTTCTTTTTTAATCCCTTTTATTCTTTATTATAAAATCAAAAATATTATTTTATTTATTATTACTACTACTACTAATTTAAAAAAATTAAAATAAATAATAAAATAAAATAAAATAAAAAGGCTAGACAAAATTAGGGTACTACAGCTGCCCCTCCTTAATTATATTTTACTCGAAGGTCTTCGTGCATTCGTTGTAAAAGGTAATTAAGGATAAATGACTGTAATTTTGTCTAGAACGAAATTGTTTGAGAATGCGAGATTGGCTCCCGACTTTACTTTGGGGTTCTAGGTTTGATTCCCAGTGAATTCCCGGTAAGGCATAGGTCTGGCTCCTAACTCTTACAAAGTTGGTCGGAGATTCCGGGGCTGGTTTCCTGGCGAATTCCTGGTAAGGTATAGGTCTGGTTCCTAGCTCTTACAAAATTGGTGAGAGATTCTAGGCTTGATTCCTAGTGAATTCCCGGTAAGGCATAGGTTTGGTTCCTAACCCTCACATCTTTGGTATTGATTACTTCCCTACTTAGGGTAAGCCTGGGGTGCGAGCTTCTTCGTCAGTCGACACAGGTTTGGGTCAGATTCCCAACAAGGGTAAGTTAGGTTCTTAACTCTTGCTAAAAGGTACGGATCAGCTACCCTATTTTAGGAAGGTCCGCATTCTGAGTTTCTCTATTACTCAATATAGGTTCGGGTCAGATTCCCGACAAGGTATAGGTCAGATTCCTAACTCTTGTTAAAAGGTGAGGATCGATTTCCATAATTGAGGAAGTTTCGAGACGCGGGTCAGGTTCCCGAGTAAAGGCTTGGGTCAGATTCCCAAGGTGGTGGGTCAGATTCCCAGCAGGGTATAGGACAGGTTCCTTAACTCATGCTAATAGATTGAATAGGCTGAGTACTAGTTCTTACCGAGTAACAACAGACTAAATGTATGTAACATTTGAGAAGGTGGGTCAATGGACCCAAAAACTTTGATGGTCATGCAAGATGCAATGAATGGTATGCCACGCATGAAAAATTTTATTTTTAGAGAAATGATTTTGAAGGTGGGTTGTGGACCTAAAAGTATTGGTGATCATGCAAGATGCAGTGAATAGCGTGTCATGCATGAGTATTATTTGCTTTATCAGGGATAGGCAGTATCCTCTTGACTACTTCTGAAACTTTTCTTAGTAAGTCAGCTCCAGATCACTTTAGTTGGCGAGTTCTGAACAAGCTAATTGGCCCTTTCGTAGCGTATTCAATATTGATGATTTTGCATTAGGTGAGGTGCCTTACTAGCTCTTTTCCTTAATGTGAAGACGTCAGATTCCTTAGATCCTTTTAGAATTTTCAATAATTATACAATGCTCTTATGTCTTGGTTTGCACATGTTTGTTTTTTAGCACATATTTCTCTAGAAAGAAAATGCAAATTGATAAAATCTCGAGTTGAATTCGGAGAGGCTGAAATAAGCATTCTATTGTGCCGATGGTATTTAATAGATGGCAATATGGATAAGAATGAATCTCCACTATGGTGGGGGAGATAAAATATTACAAACAGAATAAATTCGTGTTTGCTAAATTAGAAACTGGTGAGAAATATCAGCTATACATATAATCCCTTTGAAAACAAATCGTGCTGCCCTTTCGTGATTCAGACCCCGATCGCCTTCTTGATCAACTTCAAAAACTTGTGTCTGTGGTTAGTTTTGACCATCTCTGCCCCAATTGGTCAGGGCTCAATTCTGGCTATTTTTTACGCCTTCTGGTTGGTTTTTGCTCAGGCCGCTCTTTGCGAGTTTTCGACCTAGCGGGTTGTTCTAAATCGCCCTTGCGGGTTTTCAACTTAGCGCTTTTATTTGACCTTAATTTTTACCTAGGCTGCCCTTTCGGGTTTTCAACCTACCAGGTCGCTCTAACTTTTGCCTAGACCGCCCTTTCAGGTTTTCGGCCTAGCGAGCTCTCTCTTTTTCCTTTTTTTTCTTTTTTTTGTGTGTGTGTATTGTGCCATTCTAGACGTAGTATTTCTTGACTGCATCTGAGTTTATCGGCAGTGGTAAGTCATGCCCCTCCATATCTATAAGAATGAGGCCTCCTCCCAAGAATGCCTTTTTCACTATATATGGACCTTCATAATTTGGCGTCCATGTTCCGCGTTGGTCTTCTGAATAGTTCTTTAATACCAATTCCCCTTCTGTGAATTCTCGATGACGTACCTTTTTCTCGTATGCTCTCTTGAGTCTCTTTTGGTATAATTGGCCATGACAAATTGCTTCTAGCCTTTTCTCTTCTATAAGATTCAACTGGTCATATCGTGCCTGGACCCATTCGGGTTCTTCGAGCTTGGTTTCCATAATTACCCTTAAGAAGGGATTTCTACCTCTATAGGGAGTACTGCTTCCATCCCGTATACTAGAGAAAAAGGTGTTGCCCCTGTTGAAGTGCGTACAGAAGTTCGGTACCTGTGTAAAGCAAAAGGGAGCATCTCGTGTCAATCCTTGTAAGTTATCACCATTTTCTGAATAATTTTCTTAATATTTTTGTTGGCCGCTTCCACTGCCCCATTCATCTTTGGATGATATGGAGAAGAATTGTGATGTTGAATTTTGAAATCATCGCACAACTCTTTCATCATCTTATTGTTTAAATTAGTCCCATTGTCCGTGATGATCTTTCTTAGTAAACCGTACCCACAAATTATTTCCTTTTTGATGAACTTGACCACAACACTGCGAGTCACATTAGTATAGGAGACTGCTTCGACCCACTTTGTGAAGTAATCAATGGCCACGAGGATGAATCGGTGTCCGTTAGAGGCTTGTAAGTTATCACCATTTTCTGAATAATTTTCTTAATATTTTTGTTGGCCGCTTCCACTGCCCCATTCATCTTTGGATGATATGGAGAAGAATTGTGATGTTGAATTTTGAAATCATCGCACAACTCTTTCATCATCTTATTGTTTAAATTAGTCCCATTGTCCGTGATGATCTTTCTTAGTAAACCGTACCCACAAATTATTTCCTTTTTGATGAACTTGACCACAACACTGCGAGTCACATTAGTATAGGAGACTGCTTCCACCCACTTTGTGAAGTAATCAATGGCCACGAGGATGAATCGGTGTCCGTTAGAGGCTTTTGGCTCAATCATTCCTATGACATCCAAACCCCACATGGAGAACAGCCAGGGTGCACTGAGGACGTTTAGGGAAGTTGGAGGTACATGAATATTATCAGCATAAGTCTGACACTTATGACATTTCCTCACATGCTTGATGCAGTCACTTTCCATTGTAAGCCAATAATACCCAGCTCTGAGAATCTTCCGAGCCATTGTGTAACCGTTGGCATGGGTCCCAAAGGAACCTTCGTGGACGTCGTCAAGAATTTGTCTTGCTTCTGCAGAGTCCACACATCGGAGGAGTACCATGTCGTGATTTCTTTTGTAGAGTACGTCGCCGTTCAAAAAGAAACTCATAGCAAGCCTCCTCAAAGTTCGCTTGTCGTTCTCTGAGGCGCCCGAAGGGTATTCCTTGTGTTTTGAGGTAGCGTTTGATGTCATAGTACCACGGTTTTCCGTCGGATTCTTCTTCTATCGCCTGGAAATAAGCGGGATTAGCACGGCTTTCCATCAGGATGAGAGGCATTTTCTTGTCACTGTTTATTCAGAACATAGATGACAGCGTGGCTAATGCATCAGCCAACTGATTATCTTCTCGTGGGATATGTTGAAACGTGATCCTATCAAAGGATTCGACGAGTTCTTGGATATACTCGTGATAAGGGATTAACTTAGAATCTCGAGTTTCCCATTCTCCATTCAACTGGTTGATAACTAGGGCAGAATCCCCATATACTTTTAAGATTCTGACCTTAGTTTCTATGGCCGCTCTGATTCCCATGACACACGCCTCATATTCTGCCACGTTATTGGTACAATCAAACACAAGCGAAGCCGTAATGTGAGTGTATCGCTTTCTGGAGAAATTAGTATCGCCCGATTCCGTGTCCCAATGCATTAGAAGCCCCATCGAACATCATGGTCCACTCTCCGCTTCTTGATTCTTCTTTTTCGCGACATTACATCCTCATCGTGAAATTCATAGTGATGTGTGAATGGTCGCTTCATCGTTGGTTGGCTAAGTATTCGGCGAGAGCACTACCTTTGACGGCCTTCTGAGAGACGTATTGGATATCATAATCGGATAATAGCATCTGCCACCGGGCAATCCTTCCAGTGAGAGCAGGTTTCTCGAATACATATTTGATCGAGTCCATTTTTGACACCAACCAAGTTGTATGAGAAAGCATATATTGTCTTAGCCGGTGGGCGGCCCACGCCGTATGCAATGTGCACGCTCCAAAGATCGAGTAATTAACTTCATAATTCGTAAGCTTCTTACTCAGGTAGTAAATGGCGCGTTCGTTTTTACCCGTTTCGTCATGTTGGCCAAGTACACACCCCATAGATCCGTCTAACACTGTTAAGTAGAGGATTAATGGTCTGCCTGGTACTAGAGGTACTAACACAGGGGGTTTTTGTAAGTATTGCTTGATTTTGTCGAAAGCCTCTTGGCATTTCTCATTCCATTCAATAGTTTGGTCTTTGTGCAACAACTTGAAAATTGGCTCACAAGTGTCAGTGAGTTGGGATATAAACCGGGAAATATAGTTTAACCTCCCTAGAAAACCACGAACTTCCTTTTCCGTGCGAGGAACTGGCATCTCTAAGATGGCTTTTACTTTTTCCGGATCAACTTCTATTCCCTTCTGACTTACAATGAATCCCAACACTCTACCTGACCTGACACCAAAGTTACACTTGGCGGGATTGAGTCTTAGGCGAAACTTTCTCAATCGCTCAAAAAGCTTCCGTAAATCAATTACATGACTTTCTTCAGTTTGCGACTTAGCGATCATATCGTCCACGTAGACCTCTATCTCTTTATGGATCATATCATGAAATAGGGTCACCATTGCCCTTTGGTATGTTGCCCCAGTGTTTTTCAGCCCGAAAGGCATCACTTTATAGCAAAAAGTTCCCCAAGCTGTAATAAACGTAGTTTTCTCCATGTCTTCTCTAGCCATTTTGATTTGATTATACCCAGAGAAACCATCCATGAAAGAGAAAAAAACATGATGGGCTGTATTATCCACCAGAACATCAATGTGAGGCAAAGGAAAGTCGTCCTTGGGACTTGCTTTATTAAGGTCCCGGTAATCGACGCACATTCGAACCTTTCCACCCTTTTTTGGAACAGGGACAATATTAGCAACCCATTGGGGGTATTTAGCCACGGCCAAAAATCCGGCATCAAATTGCTTCTTAACTTCTTCCCTAATCTTTAAGGACATATCAGGTCTCATGCGTCTCAATTTCTGCTTGACAGGAGGGCAATCCGGTTTAAGAGGTAGTTCGTGTTCGACAATATCGGTATTCAACCCTGGCATATCTTGGTAAGACCAGGCAAATACGTCTTTATAATATCGGAGGAGTTGAATCAGTTTAGCTCTTACTTCTTGTGACATGATAACACCAACTTTGACTTCTTTTTTGTCTTCCTCAGTTCCCAAATTAATCAACTCAGTCAGTTCTTCGTGAGGTTCGATTTTTCTGGACTCCCCTTCTATAAGTCTCATTAATTCAGGGGGAAGATCTTTATCGGGACAGTCTTCTTCACAGTCTTCGTCAGTATGATTAATTAGGCAATCCAAATCTGGTAACGAGATTTCAGCACAATCGTTTTCAAAAGTATTATCCATGAGCATGCATTATCAAGGTTAGCAATAAGGAGAGAGTAAGGAAAGGAAGTAGGAAGGAAAAGAAAAAGAGACGTTTGGGATAAAATCAAAATGCATTTTATTAATATTCGAAATATGCTTATGAAAAACATGCGGGGCCCTTTAACATTTCCCCTACCACCTCGGGCTGAGCGGAGAGGTGAGCATTAAATGGATTACATTGAAAATGCACTAAGGATCCTAGGACTTTCCACGATCTCCCAATTGCAAGGTATTGAGGAACATGGGCGAACCCATTCCTCTTCAGGAGCAGCAAGGTCCTCTTCCACAGCAGTCACTTGGTCCGCATAGATCCATCCAGCGCTATGAAAAGTCTGACGGAGATCGCAGATGGGCGTTTTCCCAAACTCGGGTTCCCGATTTTCAAGCCGAGCCTTCCTCTTTTCTCTCCTTACTTCGATTGCTCTTTCCCTGTCCTTTTGAGTGGGGAAAAATCCAAGCCGTATCGGTCTTTGTTTTCAGGAATTATTAGCATTGAGGCAATACCTTCCTGACCTTTTCCCAGTCCTTTTCCTGGCTGATATCCCCCCTTTAGCATGACTCCGCCCACCATTAGGGCATTGTTGGATAGGCGGGGTTCTTTAGCTGTAAACCCTACATAAGCGCTATCGACAATTTCCAGTGCCTGAAATGATGTCCCAAGGGCTTCTTCAGCAGCTTCAATGTAACGCGTCGATGTTGGCTTGCTTACCAGCAGGTCTTCCTCTCCGGATACGATAATCAACTTATCATCCACCACAAATGTAACGACCCGTTTCCGGACCTCTACCGAGCTCAATATACCGAGCTCAACACACCGAGCTCAACTAAACCTGTATGAGATGTGTTTTAAAACGGTACTCTTGTGCCTTTTAAAAAGTACGGTCTATTTTTTTTTATAAAACCAACTCGTGCACATCAGAGTAATTACAGCTTTTCGAAAACATGGTGCAACTAAGACACAAGACTTAAATTCTAATAAAACATACATGCATAACATACATATATATATCACTCGAAATAATAATGTATACAAAATACAGAGTAGTAAATGTACAAAGAAAATACACCTAAGGTATGACGACTTCAAGAGAGCAATCATACCTGGGGTACTTTCGGCACTCCCACGCAGGGTCGCTCCAAAAGTAAAACCACCGCCTACCCCTGAAGCGACAAAACAATATCGCCAAACCGTCACGACATACTACTCCAAAAGAAAAACAAGGTACAGCCATTAAAAACAACATCCAAAGACATAATCAATCACGACAAATATAGGTCGTCGCCGCTTCCTCGCCGACCTCCTCCTCGCCATCATTTGCCGCCGAAGTTCCCTCGCGCTTCGACATCGCCTGGGTAACCGTCATGGATTGAAGGTACCACGGGAAAGGGTCAACTTCTCAACAATACAAGATAAGCACGGCATAAAGAAATAGGCATACAACAAAGTATAACATTCACCAACGTGACTCGACCTTCTCACTCTAGACTCGACTCTTATTCCGGAATATCGTCAGCTGGTCCATCCCCGAACTGACGCAATAGGTAAACGGCAGGTCCATCCCCAAACCGAATTCCATACATTAACAGCAGGTCCATCCCCAAACTGATAATGCAACGCCTAGCCAATCCACCATAAACAAAAAGGGGACCTAGCACCTCGCTTATCCTGGTCCGCTCAAAACGCCATACGACTTCTAGCTCTCTCACTCGATGATTAGCTCGCCGCAGTTAAAGAGTGACACATAAAATTACTTGATCACATATCAAATAAGGAGAGCATGCTTAACATGAAGAAAACGCAATTCGACATTTAAGCAATAAAAACATTCTGCATGAAGAAACGCAATTCAACAGCAATTCACAATTCACAACATTTCAAGCTCGACACCAATCAAGGAATCCATACACAATAACATATAAAATAAAGTCTTAATAATGTCTAAAAGTTGCCCTTACCGCATCCAAGCTAATGCCGCCGACAACGACCTCGACACTACTGCCTTCAAACGAGCTCGACAACGACTTCTCTTACTCGATCTCGACACGACGCTTTCTCACCGACTCGACACGCATAGCCTCGATCCGATCCCATTGCTTCCACGTCCTCGGGTTCGCTCTCCCGTACACCTCGATTCGGAAACCACACGATCTCGGGAATCAGACCTCCTAAAACAAACACAACTTAGTTCGATCTATGGGTTCTAATAACACTTAACTCTCATAACCCCAATCTGAACTACAACCCAGTAAATATTAAAACTCAAGAACTTAAATATATTTTTCCTCTAACACAAGGTTAGGGTTTTCGATCAAAAGTTCATGAAAAAGGTTATCTGATGCTACAACAGGTAAATCGACAACAGCAACAACCAGAAGCAACAAGCAACAAGCAACAAACTAAAACAAGAAATCGAAACAACCAAAAAGGAAGGGTTTTTGGGCACTGCCTATTGCAGAAATCAGAGGAAGAAAATTTGTTTTACAAGCCCAAATAATCGGTTAGAAAGGGAGGTAATATCATGAAGAAGAAAACCCATCAGTTTGACATGATTTGGAAGCATAAAAACTAGCTAAAATGGAAGGAAGAAGTAGCGCTAAACAGTAGCATGAAGAGAAAATCTGTTTTTCCATACCTCAGATGGTGGTCGAGATGGTGAGATATGTCGAAAGGATGATGAGAAACAAGATTGATGAAGAGAGTTTATGCAGAAGCTCGATGGAACTCAATGTTCTTCGATGGAAGTTTTGGAGAGAACGAAAAAAAAGAAACTCAGAGAAGGAAGGAAGAAGAAAGAAGAAAAGAGAAAGTGAGTGTTTGTGAGGAACCGATCGATATACACCGTGAGAGAAGGGGCATTATCGTGAACTCCGCTATGAGATGCCAATCCCATCACCATTCTACCCGTCTAATCGCTCCTCTCTCATGATTACCCTCTACTCTATAGGTCAGAGATCTATACACGGCGACGAGACTGCACGCCGACAATATAATTATTACAAACAATATAATAATAACGCTGAATAACGTTCGTAAAAATACGAGAATCATCATCTCGACACGATGTCGACCAGGGTGCTCGTGCAAGCGCACAAGGCTCTAACACGAGTTCGTGCACGCGGCCTCCTCAGTTCGACATGCGACCTCCTCAGTTTGGTACGCGACCTCGGCACGCGATCTTGGCACGGAATCTCGACACAAGGTCTTGGTACGAGGTCTCGACACGAGATCTCGACACGAGGTCTCGATCCGACGTCCTAATACGAGGTCGATCTCGTGATCTCGTCCTCAGGTGTTACAATCTCTCCCTCTAAAAAACATTTCGTCCTCGAAATTGCAAATAAAAAAAAACTTACCATGAAAGAGTTCAGGGTACTGAGTCTTCATCTTCTCCTCCAGCTCCCAAGTCGCATCTCCCGTCTTCTGATCCCACACAACTTTGACGAGTTGAATCTCTTTGTTCAAGAATCGCTTGGCTTTCCGATCAACGATCCTCGCCGGTAATGTTTCAAGGATAAGTCGTCCCTTAGTTGAATCACATCCGCTCGATGACATGAGAGGGTCGAAATATACTTCGCGAATTGTGAGACGTGGAAGACGCCGTGAATGTTTGACAAGAATGGTGGCAAGGCAACTGATATGCCACCGACCGATACGACGAAGAATCGTAAGGTCCAATGAATTTAGGGTAAGTTTCTTGGATTTGATCGCTCGACCAACTCCGGTGGGGGTGACTCTAAGAAATACATGTTCTCCTTCTTCGAACTCGAGTGGTCGACGCCGTTGGTCCGCATAACTCTTCCGTCGACTTTGAGAAGTTCGCATCCTATCTCTCGATCAAACGGATCTTCTCAGAGTCCGGCCGATCATATCTGGTCCTACAAATGTAACGCCGCCCTGGTACCAACAAAGAGGCGTCGACATTTACGCCCATACAAAGCCTTCAAAAGGTGCCATTCCAATACTCGCATGGAAGTCATATTGTAGGTGAACTCCACCAATGGTAAGACGTCGTCCCAACTTCCTCGGTGATCTAAGGTACACGCCGCAACAAATCCTCGCCGATTGGATCGTTCTCTCGCCCGACCGCCACCTGGGATGATATGCCGAAGCTAAGCCTCGAGCTCGGTTCCCATCGCTTCTTGCAATTCCTCCAAAATGAGATGTGAACTTGATCTCGGTCCGACACGATTGAAGAGGGTATACCATGAAGTCGCACTATCTCCGCTGATGTAGATCTCACGCTTTTCCACGTTGTATGTCGACCTCACCGGGCAAGAATGAGCAGATTTGGTCAATCGGCCGACGATCACCCAAATCGAATCATTCTTCTTCGCCTTCGGCAAACCTACAACGAAATCCATGGAAATACTATCCCATTTCCAAACTGGTACGTCTGCGATTATAGCATTCCCGCAGTCGTTGGTGTTCCACCTTCGCTTCGACACGTTAAACACGGTTACATACTCACCACTTGCTTCTTCATTCCGACCACCAAAAATGCTTCTTCAAGTCTTGATACATCTTCGTGAACTCCTGGATGAATACTAAAGTTGCTCTTATGCGCGCTTCGTCGAGTATTAACTTTCACTCGGCTATTTTAGGTACACACACTCGCCATTACATCTTAAGATGTCGTCCGCTCCGACTTGAAATTTCGTCGCTTTCCTTGCGCTTATCAATCGAACCTTCTTGCAGGAGCTCGTCATGAACTTGCCGGGTCTCGGATCTCGCCCAACAACTGTTAGAAATGGTAAGCATACCAAATCTCAGCTTCCCGGTGAAACTTCGACACTCAACTTCAAGTCTCTGAACTTCTCGAGCATCTCCAACTCCTTGATCATCATTGCCGAGGTTAAAACGCTCTTTCGCTTCAATGCATCCGCTACTACGTTAGCCTTACCGGATGGTATTCCAACGTAAAGTCGTAGTCCTTGAGAAATTCTCGCCCATCTTCGCCGACGATGTTGAGCTCTTTCTGGTCGAACAGTACTTCAAGCTTGTGATCGCTGAAACAAGAAGAGTGCTCCCATAAAGGTAGTGCCTCCATATCTTCGGGCCAAGAAAAACTATCACGCCACTCCAAGTCGTGAGTAGGTAGTTCCTCTCGTGAATCTTAAGTTGTCTTGAAGCATACGCGACCACCTTCCGATGTTGCATCAAAGACGCATCCCAATCCCTGGTGTGACGATCACAATACACCTCGTAAGGCTCTTCGCCGAGGCAAAATCAACACGGCGCTGCCGCCAAAAGCTTCTTCGCCTTTGAAAACCGGCTTCACTCCTCGGTCCAGGCAAAAGGTTGATCCTTCCTCGTAAGCCGTGTAAGAGGCGCGACAATCTTCGAGAAACCTTCAATGAATCTTCGATAATAGCCTGCTAAGCCAACAAAACTTCTGATCTCGGTAACCGTCTTCAGCTGTTCCCACGCTAGCACAGCTTCAATCTTCGTTGGATCCACAGCTATTCCTTCTTTGGAAATCACGTGACCAAGAAAATTCACCTCTTCAAGCCAAAATTCACACTTCGACAGGTTGGCATAGAGTCGCTTCTCTCGTAATATCTGTAGTACTCGACGTAAGTGTTCTTCGTGCTCTTCTTGGTTCTTCGAATAGATCAATATGTCGTCGATGAACACTACAACGAACTGATCCAAAAACGAATGGAAAATCCTATTCATGTAATCCATAAACACAACCGGGCGATTCACACCCAAACGGCATCACCAAGTACTCGTAGTGACCATACCTAGTCCCGAAAGTCGCCTCGGGACATCTTCCTCCTTCACGCGAACTGATGGTAGCCCGACTTCAAATCTATCTTGAAAAGATCGCCGCCCACGGTTGATCCATCAAGTCGTCAATACGAGGTAACGGATAACGGTTCTTCACAAGAACCTTGTTGAGCTCGCGGTAGTCCACGCACACCTTGATCGTCCATCCTTCTTCTTAACCAACAACACCGAGCTCCCCACGGTGACACGCTCGGTCAGATGAATTGCTTTGACTCCAAGTGTTCGATCCGGGACTTCGCTTCTTTCATCTCGGCAGAGACATCCTGTATGGCGCTTTGGAAATCGGTCCTATTCCTGGAATTAGGTCGATGGAGAACTCGACCTCTCGTCTTGGTGGTAACCCTGGCACGCCTTCTGAAAACGCCTTCAAAGTCACACACCACCGGTACATTCTTCACGCCGATCCGCTGGAAACTTCCGAACTAGCCGTGATACATGTATTCCCTAGTTCTTTCTTTCAAAGAAACTTCGATACGCTCAAAGTAAAGATAATTGGAGACTCCAAGGTCCTGAAAATTACGCTTTACGGCACACCCAAGAGGACATGGTGGTGTGACAACCAATCCATCCCGAGGATGACATCTAAGCCCTTAAGAGGCAAACAAACCAAATTGACCACAAACTTTCTACTCAATAACCACTACACAATTAAGACATGCAAAGTGTTTGTGACTAAGGTTTTAGCAATCAGTTGTAACTACCAATTTGAACGGTAAAGCGATCACAATAAGTTCAAATGGTTCACACAATCGTAAGAAATAAAGGAACGGGTTGCACCAATCAAAGAGAACGGATAAGGATTTACCCTCGATCTCACATTCACCTTGAATAAGATCTTCACCGCTCGCTTCCTCACCGCCATGCGTAAGACTCGCCTTTAGCTACCTGACGCTTTCCTTTGGCCTTTGCCGCAAGCATCGCCAGGTCAGCTTTAGGTGTGGGACAATCCTTGGCAAAATGCCCTGGCTTCTTGCAGTTGAAGCACACCTCCTCCTTCTGAGTACAGCTATCGTGATAATGTCCCATCTTTCCACAACGGAAACAAGTCACCTCGACACCGGCCTCGACTCTCCACTCGCCTTGGGTCATCTGACGCATCGCCCCCTGTTGTCGTTCCCTGAGGTCGGTTGTAAGGCTTCTTCCGCAGCTTGTTTCCCTTTCAGACAAATCTCCGCCCGCACTGCTGGGTCTCACCGGTCCGCCTACAACAGTCTTCTTCTTGTGGCTTCTTACTCCTTCTACCTCGATACAACGATCTATCAGCTCTTGGAGGTTTCGAATCCTCAATGACACCACCGACTTCTGAATGTCGAATCTTAATCCTCGTTGGAACCTCTCGCTTAACCATCTTTGGTCAGCTCGATCACGAAATGGGCTGAAATACCTCGCCAGTGACTCAAACTTGGTCAGATACTGACACTGGCCGAGTCAGCTTTGCCGCAATTGAAGAAACTCTTGCTCCTTCTCGCTCGTGCAAAGATCTGGGAAGTACTTGTCCAAGAACCTTTCACGGAAAAGCTCCCAGGTCATCTCGCGACGCTCGCTTATAAATGTTTGCTTTAATTCCTTTCCACTAATACTCTGATCTCCTAGCGCAAGTAGGTGGTATAGTCAACCTTCCCGTTGTTCGGACAATGGAGTGCCTCGAAGATCTTCTCGATCTCTTGCATCCAAAGATCAGCTTTATCTGGATTTGGCTCACCATAGAACTTCGGTGGATCATGCTTCCTAAAGTCTGCCAATCCTCTAGCTTCAGCATTTCGCTCTGCTCGCTGTTATTGCTGCAAGTTCTGCTGAGTTAACGCTGCCGTCTGTTGAGCCATCGCGTTAGCCTGTTGAGTTGCAAATGATTCTTTGAGCCCTGGCCCCCGCCATCTCGGTCATAGCTTGAATTGCTCGCTCCATGTCGACGTTCTCGGTTGCAGCTGTCGTATCCCGACGAGGTGGCATTAGATTCCACAAAGTTCAAAACCCTGTCAGAATCTCACAACAAGGATGTGTTAAAACACACTGCTTCAATCAAGAAACAGTTCAAACAATTTCTCAAGCAATAAGTGCTTCACTTAATCAAACAGTAATCAACATAGTACGACCATGTACCCGACACACATATCTCGACACAGTGACCAGTCCAAAATTCCTATGCACCTGGCCAGAACCGAATCAAGCCTGATACCAATAATGTAACGACCCGTTTCCGGACCGCTACCGAGCTCAATATACCGAGCTCAACACACCGAGCTCAACTAAACCTGTATGAGATGTGTTTTAAAACGGTACTCTTGTGCCTTTTAAAAAGTACGGTCTATTTTTTTTTATAAAACCAACTCGTGCACATCAGAGTAATTACAGCTTTTCGAAAACATGGTGCAACTAAGACACAAGACTTAAATTCTAATAAAACATACATGCATAACATACATATATATATCACTCGAAATAATAATGTATACAAAATACAGAGTAGTAAATGTACAAAAAAAATACACCTAAGGTATGACGACTTCAAGAGAGCAATCATACCTGGGGTACTTTCCACAGACTTCCCACGCAGGGGTCGCCTCAAAAGTAAAACCACCAGCCTACCTCAACGACAAAACAATACGCCTAAACTGGTCACGACATACTACTCCAAAAGAAAACAAGGTACAGCCATTAAAAACAACATCCAAGACATAATCAATCACGACAAATATAGGTCGCCGCTCGCTCCTCGCCGACCTCCTCTCGCCATCATCTGCCGCCGAAGTTCCTCGCGCTCGACATCGCCTGGGTAACCGCCATGGATTGAAGGTACCACTGAAAGTGGTCAACTTCTCAACAATACAAGATAAGCACGGCATAAAGAAATAGGCAAACAAAGAAAGTATAACATTCACCAACGTGACTCGACCTTCTCACTCTAGACTCGACTCTTATTCCTAATATCGCCACCGTCCATCCTCAATCGACGCAATAGGTAAACGGCAGTCCATCCCCAAACCGAATTCCATACATTAACAAGAGGTCCATCCCCAAACCGATAATGCAACGCCTAGCCAATCCACCATAAACAAAAAGGGGACCTAGCACCTCGCTATCCGTCCTGGCTCAAAAACGCCATACGACTCCTAGCTCTCTCACTTTCGATGATTAGCTCGCCGCAGCTTAAAGAGTGACACATAAAATTACTTGATCACATATCAAATAAGGAGAGCATGCTTAACATGAAGAAAACGCACTGACATTTAAGCAATAAAAACATTCTCGCATGAAGAAACGCAATTCAACAAAGAATTCACAATTCACAACATTTCAAGCTCGACACCAATCAAGGAATCCATACACAATAACATATAAAATAAAGTCTTAATAACGCCTAAAAGTTGCCCTTACCGCATTTAAGCTAATGCCGCCGACAACGACCTTGACACTACTGTCTTCAAACGAAGCTCGACAACGACTTCTTACTCGATCTCGCCACGCACGCTTCTCACGACCTCGACACGCATGGCCTCGATCCGATCCCATTGCTTCCACGCCCCTGTTCGCTTCCCGCACACCTCGATTCGAAACCACACGATCTCGAATCGACCTCCTAAAACAAACACAACTTAGTTCGATCTATGGGTTCTAATAACACTTAACTCTCATAACCCCAATCAACTACAACCCAAGAAATATTAAAACTCAAGAACTTAAATATATTTTTCCTCTAACACAAGGTTAGGTTTTCGATCAAAAGTTCATGAAAAAGGTTATCCGATGCTACAATGTAAATCGACAACAAAGAACAACTGTATAACAAGCAACAAGCAACAAACTAAAACAAGAAATCGAAACAACCAAAAAGGAAGGGTTTTTGGGCAATCGCTTATTGCGTAAATCGAGGAAGAAAATTTGTTTTACAAGCCCAAATAATCGGTTAGAAAGGGAGGTAATATCATGAAGAAGAAAACCCATCAGTTTGACATGATTTGGAAGCATAAAAACTAGCTAAAATGGAAGGAAGAAGTAGCGCTAAACAGTAGCATGAAGAGAAAATCTGTTTTTCCATACCTCAGATGGTGGTCGAGATGGTGAGATATGTCGAAAGGATGATGAGAAACAAGATTGATGAAGAGAGTTTATGCAGAAGCTCGATGGAACTCAATGTTCTTCGATGG
This sequence comes from Calophaca sinica, assembly GCA_037113605.1. Lineage (NCBI taxonomy): Eukaryota > Viridiplantae > Streptophyta > Magnoliopsida > Fabales > Fabaceae > Calophaca > Calophaca sinica. The sequence goes on along the minus strand of CM073735.1, from coordinate 105,359,714 downwards.
AAGTTTTGGAGAGAACGAAAAAAAAGAAACTCAGAGAAGGAAGGAAGAAGAAAGAAGAAAAGAGAAAGTGAGTGTTTGTGAGGGAACTGATCGATATACAGCTGGTGAGAGAAGGGGCATTATCGTAACTCCAGTTATGAGATGCCAATCCCATCAGTCATTCTACCCGTCTAATCGCTCCTCTCTCATGATTACCCTCTACTCTATAGGTCAGAGATCTATACACGGCGACGAGACTGCACGCCGACAATATAATTATTACAAACAATATAATAATAACGCTGAATAACGTTCGTAAAAATACGAGAGTCATCATCTCGACACGATGTCGACCAGGGTGCTCGTGCAAGCGCACAAGGCTCTAACACGAGTTCGTGCACGCGGCCTCCTCAGTTCGACATGCGACCTCCTCAGTTTGGTACGCGACCTCGGCACGCGATCTTGGCACGGAATCTCGACACAAGGTCTTGGTACGAGGTCTCGACACGAGATCTCGACACGAGGTCTCGATCCGACGTCCTAATACGAGGTCGATCTCGTGATCTCGTCCTCAGGTGTTACAACAAACTTCAATTTTTGATGCAGAGTTGATGGTACTACCCCAGCAGAATGAATCCAAGGACTTCCTAACAAGCAACTATAGCTGGGCTTGATGTCCATTACTTGGAAATTAACAACAAAAGTGAAAGGGCCAATCTGAATCGGCAGCTCAATCTCACCCATTCCTTCTCTTCTTGAACCATCAAAGGCTCTCACGAGCACAGAGCTGGGCTTCATATGGGTCTTGTCAATGGGCAACTTATCTAAGGTAGATTTAGGCATCACATTCAGAGAGGATCCATTGTCTTAAAGGACTTTAGCTATAAGGCGCTCTTTACACTAAACCGAGATATGTAGTGCTTTGTTGTGTCCTCTACCTTCTGCAGGCATTTATTCATCATTAAAATAGAAGTAGTTGCATGCGGCGATATTGCCAACTTGGTCGCCGAACTGATTCAAGGTGATATTTTGAGATACATGGGCTTCATTCAAGATTTTCATCAATACTTTCTTGTGACTCTCAGAGTGCATTAATAGGGCAAGTAGAGAAACTCTCGCTGGTGTGCGGTTTAATTGATCTATCACCTTATACTCACTCTGTTGAATGAATTTGAGGAATTCAGCAACTTCCTCGCGGGAGGCCTCTTTCTTGTCCTCCTTCCCTATGTCTCCTTCATCTACCGCAACTTCTTTTCCCTTGTTTTGATCTTTCACATGTCCTTTTGCGGCTATTTTTATTGGTTCTTTTTCAGGGGCATAAATCCGCCCACTCCGAGTCATCCCGCCTATTCCCACAATGTTGGTAACAGTCGGAACGCTTGGTTGTGTGTTACTCCCTTCAACTTGGACTTTTACATCGTATATCCAGGGAACTGCATTATCTTCCTTATACGGAAAAGGAGATGGTATTTGAACAGTAATAGCTTTGGGAGCATTAGGCATTGTGGGGGATGTATTCCTAGAGAATTGAACCACCAAGGGCTTTGGGACCGTAGTTCCCGAACTTTGAGCAGATTGGACCATAGATACTTCTTCTTCTCTCTGAGAGATAACTTGAACTATGTTTATATCAAGCAGTTTTTGGAGGATACTTTTAAATTCCTCACATTCTTCATTAGACAAAAGATCCTCATCACAGGTCCTGCTGATACCTGTTCTTTCTATCAAACCAGCCTTGCAAAGTTCGATGAACACTTTTCTTATAGGGGTTTTTATCTCAACGACATCCCTTATTATTCTTCCTTCGTGCTCATAGTCTATCATATTTACTGATGCATTCCCGTGGTTAGGTAATGGGTTGTTCCCCACATTGGGATTGTTCTTTTGGAAACTCAACCACTTGACATTTATCAGATCTTGAACTTTGAATTTCATAGCCCGACATTCTTCTATAGAGTGACCCGTTGCCCCAGCATGGTATTCATAGGTGGCGTCCGGGTTATACCATTTTGGGTAAGGTGGTTCCATAGGCTTTTGCGGGCAAGGGACTACCATTGAGTTTTTGAGTAAATGCTGATAGAGATCTTTGTAAGTCATGGGGATCGGATCAAACTGGACCGGCTTTCTCCCTTGAGGGTTGTGAGCTCTCGGTTGATTGGGGTTCTGACCTCCTTGACTATCAGAAGCAAAAGGTGTCATTTGAACAGGAGACTTAGGCGTGATAGTTTCCGCAACGTATAGAGGGGCACTACTCACCGCGTTAGTCTCTCCTTCTTTCTTTCTCTTGATGAAGGGTTTTTGAGTGTGGGATGATGAAGTATTATTATGGATCACTCCATTTTGCATCCCCATTTCCACACGCTCCCCTATGACAATCAGGTCAGAGAAGCTTGAGAACATACTTCCAATCATCATATCATAAAAGGGGGATTGGAGTGTGTCCATGAACGTGTCAATCATTTCTTTGTCTGACAAGGGTGGCTCCACCTGAGCAACCATGCTTCTCCATCTCTGAGCATATTCCTTATAGCTCTCACTGTCTTTTTTCTTCATGCTTTGCAATCGACATGATCGGGAGCCATGTCCATATTGTATTTATATTGTCTGACGAAAGCATTAGCTAAATCCTTCCACGAGTTGATTTTAGACCGCTCTAACTGCATATACCATCGCAAAGGTGCCCCAGTTAAGCTTTCTTGGAAGAAGTAAATTAGAGTCTCATTATCATTAGAACAGAAGCCATCTTTCAAAGAATACATGACCAGGTGGCTTTTGGGGCATGTTTCTCCCTTATACTTGTCAAACTCAGGTACTTTGAATTTTGCAGGTATAACTACATCGGGGACCAAGCACATGTCTGAAGCTTCGAAGCCTATGTGATTTGCCCCTTCAATTGCCTTTAGCCTGTCTTCAAATATTTGAAGCCTTTCTTTGGCTTGAGCATCCTCCTGGGGGGTGATGATAGGTATAAAATTTTGAGTATTCGTGTTCTGCAAGGTCCCATTATTTAGGGGCGCGTGCCCTTGTGAGGTGTGGGCATGTGTTTCATTTTCTCTTGGTTGACTTTCATCTTGGTCCTCTTCGGACCGCTCTGTTTCCGATGCCCTTTTGCATGCAGGGCTTCCAACAAATCGCATAGCCTATCTATCCGCATACTCATTCGGTCAAGCTCCCCTCTCATAGCCTGTTGGTTCTATTCTAACGCGTCCATGAGTCTGGCTTGGGTTCTCGTTTTATAAGGATGCAATTTCTTCGTGTTTATTTTTCTGGGTTATGAAGGATACTGTGAGTATGGATGAATGATTTATGCCATGGTTATGCATGCCATGTAAGATGCTCATTTATTTACTTTATTTGTTTTACTTTTGTCGCTTTATCGAGAATCACAAAACTTTGCAAATGTCTTATCGGTTTCTTTGCATATCATGGAAACATATTCTCTTATTAAAAGGAAATACCATAATTCAAATTGCCCTGATGGGCTTACAGACTTGAGAAAGAAATGGAAATTGCAAAAACACATAAAAACAAAAGAAACATGGTTTTCAACGATCTCGCTTGGACCGCTTCTCTCCAACTCTTCCACCAAAACCTCAAAGACTCTAGGAAACTCATTACTTTCCTTGGTAAAGGTCGAAAGCCTATTGTCGATTCCGCTTCTTCCAAGAGTTCGCATATCTTGGATACCTCTATTTGCAAGCCGCACTAGTTTGGAGCAACGATCCATCCAAAGATCTAGTTTCCTTATCAAACCAAGTAATGACTTCTCGCTGGTTGTCAATCTTCCCTTGCATGTCGAGGACTTTCTCACGTTCTTCCTCAAGATCTATGTGGTAACCTATGAACTTTTCTTCAGCGATTCTCCTCTCTTCCTCAAGTTGGGCTTCATGCGATTGCATGGTATTTTTCAATTGTTGTATCGAGTCTTCAATCCGTCTTTGCAAAGCCATGCTAGCCTTTTGAGAATCAGCCCACATTTTCCTCAAGTTGCCTTTTTCACAGAGAACCAGATCTAACTCTTTTTTCATCAAGTCTAACTGTTGATTTGCAGCTTTCAGGCAACCCTGAGTCTGGAGCCAGCTTGCTTTCTTAGCCTTGGCTTTCTTCTGGGATCCTTCCAAAGATTCGGTTTTTCTATCACATTCATCTTGTAGGACCTCTATATCTAGATATCCCTTTTTTAAATTCTCCCGGAGAACTTTCCTCTCCTCTTCTACTTTTTCTAAGGATAGTTTTAGCTCTTCCATTTCTTCATTTTCAGCAGGGGGTGGAGGTGGCACTTCGGGAACCAAAAATGTGTTTTGGAAAGACAGTTTGACTTGCTGAACACTTGCTATAACCCATTGGCGGTATTTTTCATCTGCATGAGTACTCTTGCGCCCTAGTATTCTTCTGATCGTTTTCTTCCAAGCTCGACATACCCTTATGAACAATGCCAAATCCGAGGAGCCCCGATCATGTATAATGAAAGCGGCTAGCTCTTCTTCAGCAGGTTCACCCAACATCGGGGCACCGAGTTGTCTCAAAGCCAGAGTAGGATTGTAGTTGATGCAGCTTATGGTCCCAATGAGGGGTACGTTGGGAAAGTCTCCACACCGACAGATTACCTCCTTGATCTCCTGTTCTCAGGAATACCATATTATAGACTCCTCACTGAGACTCAATAAATAAGTAGCCCACCCTGCATTGCTCCTAGGACCAAAGGGATGCCCCTTTTTTACCAAATGATTTTTTAGCCATAAGTACAAGACAGGGACACAACAACGAATTCGACCTCCTTTTTTCTCGTGACGCATATGAAGCTCATAGTACAAATCTGCAAGGACGGCAGTATTGGGATCCATACCTTGGGTTTTAAATGCTATGAAGGCATCAACAGCTGTTTCATCCACAAAACGATCAACATGAGGGAATAGGACTACACCAAAGATAATAAGGGCTACCACATCCATGCACTCCTTTAATTTCCCTGCATCATGAAGGTCCTTAACCTTTGCTTCCAGGAAGCTCCTGGGGAAGCCTATGAAATCTTCTTCTACCTTCACCGCGAGCGTCAAGTCTTCTTTAGGGATGCCAAAAACATCAGCAATGGTACTCATAGCTGGGAGATGCTTTGCATGGCGATACGAACCATTTTTCTTTTCTGGAAAGCCCAAGATTTTCCGATATTCCTCCAAGGTTGGCGCCATTTGGAAATTCTTGAACGTGAAGCATCTTAGGGGAGGATCATAAAATTGGGCCAATGCTGTTAAGGCTCCTACTTGCACGTCTACATTCAGCAATTCCAAAATGTTCCCAAATTTCCCCACGAAGCTAATTCGATCCACGTGTATCCAATTCTCAGCTATGAAATCAACCAATGTTCTCAGGTGTATCAAACGGGGGGGTTCAATTTTGAATTTCAAAGTATTTCTCCTCTCTAAACCCACAATTGCGCTTTCCGAAGACATTTGCACCAAAGTTTTTTTTGTTTTGAAATTCCCAACAAGCCTGGTGAAATGGGGTAATTGTGTTAATGCATGTATATGGATGGGTATGATCATGTTTATTTTTATTATTTCATGAATGGAAAGAAAAAAGAAAAGAAAAAATAAAGAAAGAAAGCACTGTACTTATTTTATTTATGAAGATGTAAAGAAATATACTCTTATATTTTTTATAAGAAGTTCACATCCTGTGTGGAGTAAAAAACTTAGAATTTATTTTTGGAATAATAGATTAGGTTTCTAAATAAAGGTATATATTTTGAAAAACTATTTTTTGGAAATATTATTTTTGAAATAAATTTACAAAAACAAATAAAAGTGGTAGGGTAAGCTCCTTTTGTGACCGAGGCCGGTAATTCCTAAAAAGGGGTCTAGGGATTATATCAAGTGCCTTTCCATTGGGTGGATTCAAGATACTAATCTAAAAGGTCCCTAGAGCCAAGGGTCCCATTTGAAAATGTTACCACCAATAATAAGTATATTATTAAAGGATGGTTTTTTTTTCAAACGGAGCCAAACTCTAGGTGAGGCCTTCCTAGGAACCCACTGGCCGTACGTCCAGCAGAGCACCCATTACACAGCCTCTCATAACTTAAGGTTCACTCGGGCCCGGGTATAGGGCACCCACTCGTAGTGTGTGTAAACAAAGAGTATAAAGTGAAGTGTGTGAAGGAGCAAACTTAAAACTACCCGCTGCAAAATAAATAAAAATACAATATATATACATGTCTTTCTACCCTAAGGTTTCAAATGCATAAACATACATAGTATTTACAAGGAAAAAAAAACAAATGAAAGAGAATGAATCACAAACAAAAATAAAAATAGAAAAATATATTTTTAAAGCATGTTTTCTATCCTAAGATTCACGTATACAAACATATATACAAATGAACGAATAAAAACAAAAAGGGAATAATTCATTTAATAAGGCAAACAAATCATATAAACAATCATAGGGCCTAACTCTCTAAAGTCCCCAGTGGAATCGCCAGCTGTGACAACCACCCTAAAAATTCAAATGGAGCCGCCACCTAATGTTTATTAAGGAAAAACAATAGGAAAAACCATTTTATGAGAATAATTTAAAAAAAATAGTCTTTGAACCAGATTTTGAGTCCGGGAGTTATTTACGCTTAAGGAAGGTGTTAGCACCCCTAAGACGCCCATAAAAATGGTACCCTTTTAATTGTTTAAAAAAAACTTGTTTATCATTAAATAAATTATTCCCAAATGAATTTTCTAAAAAAAATATAAATTTATTAACCACCAAGTTACAAAAATAATAAAAAGAAACTTAGTAAAAAGAAAACTCAACTATTCTGCAAAAATCATTATTTATTCCCTTTTTTTTAGCAAAACAGAAATAAAAATTGAAGATACAATTTAATTCCATAAGAGATATTAATTTATTTGTTAAAAAAGAAGAATATGTATAAATGAAGAAATCAAATCCAGAAACTTCAATTTTGCTTTTAAGTCCTACTTTAATATGATAATTGCAAATTGGTCCCTACTTAGGGTTTGGCCCCGTTGGAAGACCAAACCCTAAAACGCGTACATATGGAACGAAATTTTGAAGAAAAAGACCTTTTTGCCTTTATGCCCCTCTTAACTATATATTTGCAAATTGATCTCTATTTAGGGTTTGGCCCCATTGGAAGACCAAACCCTAAACCTAACTCCAATTCAGGACTGTAAGTACGAGCCTTAATCTACCAGCAACACAATGAGAACAATAACAACAACAGTAATAACGACAACAGCAGTAACAAATCAAACAATCACAAATAATAATAAAACAGAAATAAGGAAACATGCAACGAGAATTTTGATTTAAGTTTATGTTTACAGAGACATGTTCAGCAGAGAAACAAAAGGGAAGAAGATGAAACCTGGGTATTTAGCCCTTTCCAGAAAGTTTACAAACAGGGATGGAAGAAAAAAAAACTTAGAACTACGAAGTGTTTGAATTTTGGGTTTGGGTGGCCTCACGGGTCTATTCTCCTTCTTCTTGACTCTGCTTCTCGTGCTCTTTGCGTTGTTTCTGGATCCGGTTCACTCTCTGGTTTCTTTCTCGGTTTCTTCTCTGGTTTTTCTCCTTTAGGGTTCCATCCCCTCTGCTTCTGCTTGTGAGGCCTTTTATAGCCTCCAATCCTCTTTCAATCACCTACAAAACAAATCGGAACATCAATCAGTAATTAAAACGCATTTAACAGAAAAATAGGTAAAAAGGAAAGAGTGGAAAGAGACTCCCTTTTATTCGAATCTGGACTTGATTTGGACATGATTTGGAGGATTCGGTCCGGATTTGACGGATTTGGAGATGAAGGCACCGCGGTCATGAGGTTTAGGGTTAGGGTTTGAGGAGATGAGAGGATCATAGTGGTGGCCGAGAGAGGTTGGGGCAAGAATAAGGTTAGGGTTTGAGAAGACAAAAAAGGAAAGAAGAGGTTGAGAGAGAAGGAGGAGATGGTGCAGTCGCTTGGGCATGAAGGATTAGGGTTTTGGTGAGGGTGAGAAAGAAAGGATGAAGAGAGAACGTGGGGATGGGGTTAGTGCTGCGGCTAGGGTTTAGTAAGGGTGAAGTGAATGAAGATGAAAGTGGAAAAGAGAGAAAAGTGGGGCGGATTTGGTGAGGGAGGAAGAGAGAGGCCGAGAATGGTGGGGAGCGGTCTAGGGTTATGAGTGAGGAGAGAAGGGAGAGCGTGGGGGGAATGGCGCTAGGGTTAGGTTTTGGAGGAATATGGGTGAATATGAGGGAAGGAGAGGGAGAGATGAGGTTGAGAGAGAGGAGAGAGGTGCTGCGTGGGATGGAGAAGAATGGTGGGGAGCGGCGCCGTGGAGAAGAAGGCTCGAGAGAGAAGGGGAACGTGCAGAGTGCGAGTGAGAGATTAGTGAATTAGGTTAAAAATGGATTATGCATTTGGCCTGAGGTCAATGCTAGGAGTTTAGTGTTGGAAAGCGGGTGTGTGTAGGCGAGAGGTGGGGTCGCGTAGAGGTGAGGCGTCACGGAGGTGAAGGGGTGTGAAAATAAAAGAGGGGTACGAGTAACGAGAAGAAAGTGGTGGGCTGCTAGGTTGCTGGGTTGTGCTGCTATATGCACCAACCATATTTATTTTTTGCACACCCTTTCTCAAATAAAAAATCCTCTTTTCTTTTTCTTCTTCTTCTTCTTCTTTTTCTTTTTTAATCCCTTTTATTCTTTATTATAAAATCAAAAATATTATTTTATTTATTATTACTACTACTACTAATTTAAAAAAATTAAAATAAATAATAAAATAAAATAAAATAAAAAGGCCGGACAAAATTAGGGTACTACAGGGAGCCTAGGACTAGACACCGCTATTCTGATGCTCCTTCTTCATCTGCTTCATATAGTATGGCTAGAGATAGCGTAGGAGAATGGGAAGTGCGTCGTAGGTCTGACACAACTTTCCCCTCATCTCCTGTAGCACCCTTGGTAGAGCCTTTGAGGGCCTACCCATCCAGGCTCCAGGGATGCCCTTCTGTTAGGGATTCCCGTTTACCACCACGAACGCGCATTAGATTTCATAGGCAGAGCCATTTGTAGGAGGACTCTTGTTAGGTCTTTTATGTACTTTTGATAGACGATGATGATTTTTTGTTTACCCTCACGGGTTTATGTATAGTTGTATATTATTCTTTTGGTGGTTCCTAGGAGGGAACCCTGCTTGTATATACAAACATTTTATATAATGATACATATATGTGTTTTTCTTTCGCTGTACTTTGATATATTGTTTTATTATGCGTATTTTAAAATGGTAATATTATAAATGGGACATTGGGTGTCTCATTTTGGTCGTATCAGATCCAGGTTCGCTCCTAACCGGACTGTGAGTCATGGGGGTAATAAAAATCTGGCCCATACTCTAGTTGAAGTTCCTGCCGAACACCGACTATAAGGGGATAGTGAGAGATCGATTAGCAATTATCTTGTCTGGGGGAGTAGATACAGATGATTGCTACTAAATAATCATAAGATTTATCTTATGAATGAATTTTAGACTTTCAGGAAGAACCATGGTGCAAACCAGAAACATGAATGGAGGGACTGTTGAATCAAATGACTCTAGACCTGAGGCATCGGGAACTCGAAATGTGAGGCAGGATCAAGGAAACCCTTAGACCAGAATTCTTCAGGACCTGGCTACGGCTGTGTTGTAACAGACCTAATAGAATACGAAGTTAATTCGAATCGCATCACAGCCACAAAGGGAAAATGAAACTGATCAAGGTCTGATGACTTTTCTGAAAGGAAATCCGCCATAGTTTAAAGGAGAATATGATCCGGAAGGTGCTGAGAAGTGGATCCAAGAGATAGAAAAGATCTTTGCAGCAATGCGGTGTAGAGAAGAATGAAAAGAAGATTATGCTGCATTTCTCCTAGTAGGAGAAGCAGAAAGCTGGTGGCCGGAAAAAAAGGGTACTGGACGCAGAAGGAAGAGTTGTTACTTGGGAAGTGTTTCGGGAATGCTTCCTAGAGAAATATTTTCCAAATACAGTACGACAAAAGAAGGAATGGGAATTTAGTTCATTGACCCAAGGAAGTATGAGGGTAGGAGAATACGTTACTAGGTTCAAAGCTCTTGTCAAGTATTTCGATTACTATCGACTTAACCCTAGTGAGGAATGGATATAAATCGATGGACTTAGGCTTGAGCTTCGCAGGTCAATCTTGCCCTTAAGATTGACAAATTTTCTGGATACACTACAAGAAAAAGTGGGCATACCGACGACCTATTACCGACGGTCACACTCGTGCACAAAAGAACGGATTTTTCGATGGCTTTAGCCGTCGGTAAATCTAACCCATAGTACGCCAAAGGTTACCGAAGGCTACGCGTTAGAGTCACTGAAGGCCATCAGTAACCATTGGCGTACTACGCGTTAGAGTTACTGACGGTTAAAGCCGTCGGAAAATTCGTTATTTTGAGCGATGGGCCGTCGGTAATAGGCCATCGGTATACTCGCTTGTTTTCAAATACCGACAGGTTAGCTGTCAATAGGTCAAGAGACGGCCGTCGATAATGTCGCATCTGACCGTTGAGTTTACCGACGGGTTATAGCCGTCGGTAGATTTAATGAGGTTGTCGGTAAACCTCCGTTTACACCAGACCACGAGCCCTTCTCCCCCATTTTTCCTTCTCTCCTACTATTCTCTGCTCTTTCTTCTCTCTCGATCGTTTCTCCGACTCCGCTGTGCCATCACCCACCTTCTCCCCGGCCACGCTCCTCCACCGCAAAACCCCATCGCTCCGGCGTTGCCAAACCCTCCTCCTCCTCCTCCTCTCGTAAAATAACCACCCATAGAGATCAAATCGCACATTCCCCTTCTCCTTCGGTCCCTTCCAACGTTCAACCCCAAGCAGGCAGCGCCTCCACCGCTTCTCCGCGGCCACGCTCCTCCACTGCAAAACCTCTCTCCTTCATAAGAATACTCAAACCCTCGTCATTGGCAGCGCCTCTCGTCCTTCTACTTCTTCTTCTTCCGATCCTAAACCCACACAGTATGTACATGTTCTTCTTTTTTCTCCAGATTTTGCATTTTTTAAATTTTTATTTATTTATTTTGTTATGGTTGCGTGATTTCTGGATCTGGTGGCATTATTTTTTTTATTTCATTTGATTGTGCCTGTTTCTTTTATTTTGGAATGTCATGACATAGATGATGGTGTAGGCATGGTGTGAGACATAGAAAAATGTTGAGTGCTGTCTTGGTAATTGATTCATAGAAACCAATTCCCTATAACCATAGAAATCAATTTGCTATTATAGAAAAAAATGTTTTGAGTGCTATATTGGTGTTTCCTATTAGGGATGTTCATGGATATTGACTAACCAGATTTAAAAAATAGACAATCCAATCCAAAAACATTAGTCTGGTTGAAAAACTTAATGGAAATATCTGGATTTTCATAAATGGTTTTGGACATGGATATGGTTTTGATTTATTATCTGGTTATTTTGTGCACCCCTATTTCCTATGTATATTTTATTATAGAACACGAAGAGGATTTAAAATATTAGCAATTGTTTATTCCCCCTTCCCTGAACAGATTCTCTTTCTTCTCCACCGACATCTAAGACCGCCACCTCCACCACTCCGCCGTGCCACCACAGCTGCCACCAGCGCCTGTGCCTCTACCACTACTCTGCGATCGAGGTTAGTTCGTTATGACATTATATCGTGCGAGTAGTTTTGTATGATTATAAACCGTAGTTTAATTGAAATTTTGTATGATTAGGGATCGTAGTTTAGTTAAAATTTTGTATGATTAGAGATTGTAATTATGATTAGAGACTGTATGATTTGTGACTATTATGTAATTTTGTATATTTGGGACTAGATTTTGTATGATTAGGGACTGTAATTATAATTAGAGACTATATGATTTGTGACCGTATTTTAATTGATGAAGGATATGTGAATGATGTTATAATGACTATATGAGATACCTTGTGTGGTTGAGCTTTGGGTAAATGTGAATTACTTTTGTTTTGCACAATTGAGGAATGATATAAACTGTCGTAGCCGTAATATTGCCGAGCTGGAACCCTGGGGAAGATGAGTACTTAAGTTATATAGTTTTCTAGGTACCTTGTCTATGTTTGTTATTAGTATCAGAGAAAAGCCTTAGCTTCCCGTTTGAGATTCAATATATTATTGAGTGCATGTACTCATTTAGGGTACCACGTGTTCATTGTATATTGAACCCTGAATTGTCCAAGTCGGACAGTTTGGGAAAAAACTTTTTCTTTACACGTAAAATAGTTGTTGCTTAATTCTCGTATCTTTATATTTGATGAAATTTCGGTTCGATTCATTTGTTTTTATTATCTGGGTGCATACTTGATCACGGTATACATAACTATGATCATTTAGTGTACTCAGAGACCAATGGGAGATGCTACCGAAATTTGTCAAGTATAAGATATGACAACTAAGGAAGGACTATTATACGAGTTCTGAAAAAAGTTTTTTCTCGAATAGGATAGAGTCATACAAGTTGATTTAGGGGTTGGCGATAATTGCACAAGTTCTTCAAGCAGTCGCGTAGATACGGGATATGGTGAGCAGATTGAATTGATGCAAGATATGGTTTGTGATGCCTTAGGGGTCAACGTATCATTCGAGGAGCAACAATATGATGACACAGATGAACTTCCAAATGAGACAGCACAAAAATTTTATAATCTCTTGTTAGAAACAAATAAGCCGTTGTTTGAAGGGTCTGCAGACTCTAAATTATCAATGTGTGTGAGGCTTTCAGCTCTTAAGTCTAACTGTGGTGCTACCTATGTGTGCTTGGATCTCGTAACAAAAATGATGTTGGACTCGTCACCTATCAGAGATGGTTTGCCAAAAAGTTATTACGAGGCTAAAAGCTTAGTGTCTTAGTTGGGGTTAAAATCTAAAAGGATTGATTGTTGTGTGAAAGGGTGTATGTTATATTACGATAATGAATTCGGTAAAAACGATGGCGCGCTGGTTGAATACAAATTTTATGGTGAGCCAAGGTATATTTCACACACTGATAATAGGAAGGGTAGACAAAAACTAATTCCAGTGAAGGCAATGTTTTATTTGCCAATTATTCCAAAGCTGCAGAGAATGTTTGCATCAACACAAACTACAGGCAAAATGACGTGACACTATAAGAATAGAAGCACTTCAGATATGTTGCGCCACCCATCTGATGGTGAAGCTTGGAAGCACTTTGGTCGTGTGCATCCCGATTTTGCAGCAGATCCACGTAATGTACGACTTGGCTTATGTTCTAATGGTTTTACCCCGTATGTTCAATCTACGGCGAAACCTTATTCTTGATGGCCAGTTATTGTTACCCTATACAATCGTCCTCCCGAAATGTGCATGTCTAAGTCTTATATGATCTTGACTTGTATTATACCGGGTCCAGAAAATCCAAAAGATGGTATTGACTTCTATTTACAGCCTCTCATTGACGATCTTAAAAGGTTGTGGAATGGTGTTTTGATGTATGATATTGCACGAAAGAAGAATTTTACAATGAGGGCAGCTCTGATGTGGACCATTAATGACTTCCCAGCATATGACATGTTGTCTGGTTGGGGTACTCATGGTAAAATGGCATGTCCGCATTGCATGGAGCATACAAAGGCCTTTACCTTGAAAATCGGAGGGAAGAGTTCTTGGTTTGACTTACATCACAGGTTTTTACCAGGTGATCATCCATTTAGATAGAATAAGAACGCCTTTTAGAAGGGGAAAGTTGAATTAGATGGCCCGCCTCCAAGGTTGACATCAGAACAGATTTGGAGCAGAGTTATGGAACTTCCAAAAATCATAGATTATGGTGAATTGGACCGATTTAAAGGATATGGACAACGACATAATTGGACAAAAAGAAGTAGTTTTTGGGATCTGTCATATCGGAAAGATAATTTATTGAGACACAACATTGATGTTATGCATATTGAGAAGAACTTTTTTGACAATATTTTTCTCACAGTGATGAACGTCAGAGGAAAAATGAAAGACAATGATAAGGCCAGACTAGACTTACCACTTTACTGTAGGTGAAAGAACTTGCATTTGACGACTCGGTCGGATGGAAAAACCCTGAAACCCAAAGCCATTTACTCTTTAACTGCTGAGGAAGCTAAGTCAGTTTATCGGTGGATAAAAGAACTTCGGATGCCAGACGGTTATTCTTCTAATTTAGCAAGATGTGCTGATGTGAACAAAGGAACCATGATTGGGATGAAAAACCATGATTGTCATGTATTCATGAAGTGTTTACTTCCTTTTGCATTTAGTTCCTTGTCGTCAAAAGCTTTAAATCCACTTACTGAACTCAGCCAATTTTTTAAAGATTTGTGTTCTGCAACATTGAGAGACGATGATCTTATAAAGATGGAGCAGAACATACCGGTCATTCTTTGTAAGTTGGAGAGAATACTTCCCCTACTTTCTTTGATTCTATGGAGCATCTCCCAATGCATCTTGCACTTGAAACTAGGCTTGGTGTGACCGGTTCAATATAGATAGATGTATCCATTCGAAAGGTAATATAATAAAACATTCTTTAATATAAATATTCATTTGAAGGGTTAAATGTATCAATTTTGAGCAACCTTGTTATTTTATAGATTTATGGATGAATCAAAACGATCGGCGAAAAATAAGGCCAGGGTTGAAGGATCTATTTGTGCAACTTACACCGTGAAACAATGCATTTCTGTTCCCATTATTTTACGAACTTCATGTTGACACCAACAAATAATAGGAATGGAATAGAAATTGAAAGTGAAAGACACCTGCAAGCCTTATCAATATTTGGCCTTCCCAATCATCGTGCTGGAAAGGAGTTGACTCACGGGTTAACAGGAGAAGAGTTCAAGTCAGCCCACGTTCACATGTTGATTAATTGTACCAAAGTATCACCATATATTACATATGTATCATTTTGACCACTTTCAATTTCTTTTATCCACAACTATTCATGATCATTTGTTTGATAATGACTTGATCAGGGCATTCTTGTTAACTAAGCCCACAAGCGAACAAGATTCTTCTGCCTATATTCATGAATATTTTCTAACGTGGTTTATGAACCAGGTATGTATTTTTAGTCCTATTTGAACTATTTATTGTTTGAAAATACAAAAGATTTTTTGAAAAACAGAACCATAATTTGTTTGCTTATGGTGCATTGTTAACACACCAATTTGTCTACTTTTATAGGACATTTTTAGTATCTAAATATACCATTTTGCACTAATTAAAGCACAAAGGTACTCATTTATGTTTCATTTTGCAGAATTTTCATGAACACACCACTCCGAGCAAAAGATGCAAAAAAAGACAAAAAATGGCAAGTTTTGGAGATATTTAGCACGACTGGATGAGCGGTACGACCGTACGGCCTGACCTATATCCGGTACGGCCGTACCTAGATCAGAAACTCAGTAAGAGTGTACCCCCTCAGTCTGTACCACCTGGCGCCGATGAAAAAGTCTTATATGGTCGTGCCTAAGGCAGTACGGCCGTACACAATGATGTCAGGATTGCAGCACGCATGGATACGAGCCAACGTCACAAGGAAAGCTCGGTATGGCCGTGTATATATTCGGTACGGCCGTACCCTGTCTCAAATTGTGCAGATTGAAAGCCAGATGACCTAGTTCGTAACCAACATTATAAATAGGGGCTCTTAACCTTTTCTAAACACCTTTTGATGAATTCCCAAGTCAAGAGCCCCCTTTTGAGAGTTCATATCAATTCCTTGCCTTTTCCATTGATTTCTGTGTTTCCTTGGAGCTTGGTGCCATCCCGAATCGTTACCAGAGCTCGTGAGGACGCGAAGAACATGTTTAAAGACTGTCGCCATACTGCAAGGGTGTCCCGGTTTAGATTTATTCTCTTGTTATGAATTATTCTGGTTTTATGATGAAGTTTATGTTATTATCATTTATAATGAGTAGCTAAACCCATCACTAGGGGTGATGGGGGATCCTTTACAATACTCTTGATGCTTTATCTATTTAATTATATGAGTTTCTATTGAATGTTTGAGTGTTTTATGCCTATTGTGCTTAATCCTATAAGGCCTGATCAACCTTTAATTAGTTAACTTAATTGTGGTAACAGGATCATGATTAGTTAATGGAACCATAGGAATAAAAGAACTCGCTTTATACGCCGGATAGGTTATTGCTTGTTTCTAATCGGTTATTAGATTAACAAACTCACCTGTGCTTAATGCTCTTTCCTTTAGTTACCTTCTAGGACCAAACAGAGTAATTAGTTAGGAAGAAAGCTATTGCAAGCTAGGTAGCCTTTAGTAATTTAGAGTAGGTGATTAGCTCTCTTTCATGTTAGATAACTCATCGTAATTATTTAGTAAATTCAAGAGTAGAGTATTGGTGAACCCAGTTCCCCTAGACCTCCCATAACATAGTTAAATCGTTTTTGCATTTAGTTTAATTATTGCTTTGATACATGACAACTTTCTCTACTTTTGCAATCATAACTTTTGTTCGCCTAATAGAATAGAATCATATTAAGTCATTGGTACTCGCTCATACCCTATGGGTTCGACATTCGGAGTCCTAATTATACTCCACTATTATTACGAGTTACGATCAGATGTACTTGCCTGAGCCGCAACATGTATATGTAAGTGTACTGTAACACCTGAGGACGAGATCGACATCGTATTAGGACGACGTATCGAGACCTCGACCAAGACCTTGTGTCGAGATCCCGTGACTAGATCGTTTGCCGAGATCTTTTGTCGAGCTGATGAGACCACGAGCACTAGCCGAAATGAGGAGTGCCTGATGTCGAGATGATGAAGTCGCGTACCGAGCTGATGAGGACGCAAGTCGAACTGAGGAGACCGCGTTCACGAACTCGTGTTAGAACCTTGTACGTTTGCACGAGCACCCTTGTCGACATCGTGTCGAGATGACACCTCGTATTATTTCGAACGTTATTCAGCGTTATTATTATATTGTTTGTAATTATTACATTGTCGGCTTGTCGTTGACCGACAGAGTAGAGGGTAATCATGAGAGGAACGAGTTAACGGGTAGATGATTGATGGGATTGGCATCTTATAGCTGGAGTTACGTTTATACCCTTTTCTCGCCAGCTGTATACCACGACCGATTCCCTCACACTCATTTCTCTTTTCTTCTTTCTTCTTCCTTCCTTCTGCTCTGTGTTTCGTTATTTTCTTCAAAATCTCCATCGATTTAAACCGTGAGTTCCATCGAGATTCTGCACATGCTTTCTTCATCAATTTTGTTCATCATCAACTTCGACCCATATCTCGTCTCGATCGACCATCACCGCTGAGGTATGAAGAATGTATTTTCTTTCATCCGTACATGTTTAGCGCTAATTCTTCTTCCATTTTTAACCGCTTTATGCTTCCAAATCATACCGAATTGATGGGTTTTCTTCTTCATAATATTACCTACCTTTTAACCGATTAATTGGGCTTGTAAAACAAATTTCTTTCTCTCGATTTCTGCAATCGGCAGCGCTCGTAAACCTCCATTTTTGGTTCGCTTCGATTTCTTGTTTTTCATTCGTTGCTTCGATTATTGTTGTTGTCGATCTTTCCGTCAAGCATCGATAACTTTTCATGAAATTTTGATCGAAATCCCTAACTTTGTGTTAGAGGAAAAATATATTTCAGTTCTTGAGTTTTATATTTTTCTCGGGTCAGGTTGAGTTTGGGGAAGAGAGAGCTAGATGTATTAGAACCATAGATCGATCTGAATTGTGTTTGTTTTAGGAAGTCTGATTTCCGAGATCGAGTGAATTCCGAATCAAGGTGTACGGGAAAGCAAATCCAAGGACGCGGAAGCAGCAGAATCCAGATCGAGGATCGTGACGTGTTTAGGTCGACCGAGAAGCTTACGGCTAGAAGTCGCTTGTCGAGCTCTTTGAAGACAAATGTGTCGAGGTCGTTGTCGGCGAGATTAACTTGGAGTTCTGTAAGGCGCTTCACATTTATACTTGTTATAGTATGCTAGTGTAAGGGCAACTCCTAGATATCTCTAAGGGTTTAGTTTTTAAGTCCTTAAATAAGAGCATTTCATATTCTACGTGGTTATGTTATTGTGTATGGATTTTCCGATTTGTGTCGAAATGAAATGTTGTGATATGATTGAGTTTTTGCATGTATTTAATATGTGATTGAATATATGTCGTGGAAGTGTGTATTGCATGTTGAATTATGCGTTTCTTCATGTCGAGCTTGCTCTTTTATTTGACATGCGGTTGAATATCTTGTGTTTAACTCTTTGAATATCGTATGCGCTAATTGTTCATCGAGTGAAGCGAGCTAGGTGAGTCGTGATGACGTTTTTGAGCCGTGACCCTGATAACTAAGGGTGCTAGGTCCCCTTTTGTTTACGGGAGATTGACTAGACGTCGCCACGCCACGGGACCTGAGTTGATCGTCCTAGGGAGAGCGAGGATCCCAAGGCTTTGGCCGACTTTCCGACATACCTGATGCAGCGTGTGCATTCCGGAAAATTGTCGAGTCGAGAGAAAATGGATTTGTGAGTTGTGTCGAGTTAGAGTGAGATGGTCGAGTCACGTCGGTGAATGTTATACTTTGGTGTTTGCTTATATTTTTATGTCGAGCTTATCTTGAATTGTTGAGAAGTTGAGCCTTTCCCGTGGTGCCTTGAATGCATGACGGTTAGCGAGGGGATGTCGAGGGCGCAGTAACTCGGCGATGAGACGATGCCGAGGAGGAGCTCGACGAGGACCCGACTGACGACCTCTATCTGTCCTGATTCTTTATTTGTTGGATCTTTGTTTTTCTGACGACTCTACTTCTTTTTCTTTTGTGTTCGAGGTCGTGACCAGTTTAGGCGATGTTGTTTTGTTGCTATAGGTGGTATCGGGTGGTCTTACTTTTGGAGCAGCCCCTGCGTGGGAGTCTCGGAAGTACCCCCAGTATGATGGCTCTTTTGAAGTTGTCGTACCTTAGGTGTATTTTCTTTGCACATTTGCTACTCAGTATTTTGTATACATTATTATTTCGAGTGATATATATATGTGTATGTTATGCATGTATGTTTTATTAGAATTTAAGTCTTGTGTCTTAGTTGCACCATGTTTCAAAAGTCGTAATTACTCGATGTGCACGAGTTGGTTTTATAAAAAATATATCGTATTTTTAAAAAGGCACAAGAGTTTTGTTTTTAAAACACATCTCATATAGGTTTATGTTGAGCTTGGTGTGTTGAGCTCAGAACTCGAGCTCTCGGTATATCGAGCTCGGTAGCGGTCCTAAACGGTCGTTACATCGTTGGTATCGCAGCAGATTCGGTTCGACCGAGCCGCATAGGAGATTTGGACCGTCACTATGTCGGGTTATGTGTGTTGGGTACCTAGTTGTTTTGTGTTGATTCTTTGTTTGATTAAGTGAAGCACTTATTGCTTGAGAAATTGTTTGAACTGTTTCTTGATTGAAGCGGTGTGTTTTAACACATCCTTGTTGTGAGATTCGAGTGGTTTTGAACTTTGTGGAATCTAATGCCACCAGAGGAATACGACATCCGCAACCGAGAACGCCGACATGGAACGAGCTATTCAAGCTCGACCGAGATGGCGGCAGCCATGGCTCAACAATCACCGCCAGAACTCAACAGCTAACGCGATGGCTCAACAGACGGCAGCGTTAACTCAAGAGAACTTGCGCAGAACAAAGAACGAGCGTAACGAATGTCAAGCGGAGGATCGGCCGACTTCAGAAGCATGATCCAATCCAGTTCTACGGTGAGCCAAATCCGGATAAAGCCGATCTTTGGATGCAAGAGATCGAGAAGATCTTTGAGGCACTTCATTGCGGGACAACGTGAAGGTCGACTATGCCACTTACTTCATCGCTAGAGACGCAGAGTATTGGTGGAGAGGAGTGAAGCAACGCTTATAGCGTAACATCGCGAGATGACCTGGGAGCTTTTTCGTGAAAGGTTTTGGACAAGTACTTCCGGATCTGCACGAGCCGAGAAGGAGCAGGAATTTCTTCAATCGCAGCAAGGCAACTCGACGGTCCGAGTATGCGCCAAGTTCGAATCGTTGGCGAGGTATTTCACCCATTTCGTGACCGAGTTGACCAGAGATGGTTGAGTGAGAGATTCCAACGGGATCGAGATTCGACATTCGTGTCGATGGTGTCGTTGAGGATCGAAATCTCCAAGAGTCGATTGATCGATGTGTCGAGGTAGAAGGAGTGAGGAGCCACAAGAAGAAGACCGCCAGGCGGACCGGTGAGACCCGCAGTGCGGGGCGTAGATTTGCACGTAAGGAAACCACCGCAGAAGAGGCCTTACGACCGACCTCGGGGAACGACAACAGGGATGTCGTCCGATGACCCAAGTACCGAGGAGTGGAGGTCACCCGGTGTCGAGGTGATTTGCTACCGATGTGGAAAGTCGACATTACGCGAGTAATCGCACTCGTAAGGAGGAGGTGTGTTTCAACCGCAAGAAGCCAGGGCATTTTGCTAAGGATTGTCCTACACCTAAAGTGGAACCGACTATGCTTGCGCAAAAGCCAAAGCGGAAGCGTCAAGTGGCTAAAGGCGAGTTTTCTGCATGAGTGGCGAGGAAGTGAACGAGCCGATGATCTTATCCAAGGTGAATGTGAGATCGAGGGTAAATCCTTATCCGTTCTTTTTGATTCGTGCAACCCATTCCTTCATTTCTTCTCGATTGTGTGAACCTTTGAGCTTGACTGTGATCGCTTTACCGCTTAAATTAGTAGTTACAACCCCACCGCTAAAACCTTAGTCACAAACACCGCATGTCTTAATTGTGTAGTGGTTATTGAGTAGGAAGTTTGTGGTCAATTTGGTTTGTTTGCCTCTTAAGGGTTTAGATGTTATCCTCGGGATGGATTGGTTGTCACACCACCATGTCCTTGGATCGTGCCCGTAAAGCGTAATTTTTCCGGACCTTGGAGTCTCCAATTATCTTTCGCCGAACGTATTGGAGTTTCTTTGAAAGAAGGAACTAGGGAATACATGTATCTAGCTAGTTCGGAAGTTTTCCAGCAGATCAACGTGAAGAATGTTCCATGGTGTGTGATTTTGAGGGCGTTTTCCTCAAGACGTGCCGGGATTACCACCAAGACGAGAGGTCGAGTTCTCCATCGACCGATTCCAGGAACAGGACCGATTTCCAAAGCGCCGCATGTGATGTCTCCGCCGAGATGAAAGAGTCAAGTCCCGGATCGAACACTTGGAGTCGGCAATTCCCTACGACCGAGCGTGTCACCGTGGGAGCTCCAGGTGTTGTTGGTTAGGAAGAAGGATGGACGATCAAGGTGCGTGGACTATCGCGAACTCAACAAGGTTACCGTGGAAGAACCGTTATCCGTTACCACGTATTGACGACTTGATGGACCAACTTCGTGGAGCGGCGATCTTTCCAAGATAGACTTGAAGTCGGGCTACCATCGATTCGCGTGAAGGAGGAAGATGTCGCCAAAACAAATTTTCAGGACTAGATACGGTCACTACGAGTATTTGGTGATGCCGTTTGAGTGGCGAATCGCGCCACCGTGTGTTTATGGACTACATGAACAGGATTTTCCATTCGCTTTTGGATCAGTTCGTTGTAGTGTTCATCGACGACATATTGATTTACTCGAGGAACCGAGAAGAGCACGCAGAACACCTATGTCGAGTACTACGGATATTACGAGATAAGCAACTCTATGCCAATCGTCGAAGTGTGAATTTTGGCTTGAAGAGGTGAATTTTCTTGGTCACGTGATTTCCAGGAGAAGGGATACCATGGATCCAACTAAGATTGAGGCGGTGATAGCATGGGAACAAATTTAAGACGATTCTGAGATCGGGGAGTTTTGTCGGCTTAGCGTGATATTACCGAAGATTCATTGAAGGTTTCTCGAAGATTGTCGCGCCTTACACGATTGACGAGGAAGGATCAACCTTTTGCTTGGGCCGAGGAGTGTGAAGCCGATTTTCAACGATTGAAGGAGCTTTTGGCGACGCAGCGCTGTCTTTGATTTTGCCTCAACCCGAAGAGCCTTTCGAGGTGTATTGTGATGTGTCACACCAGGGATTGGGATGCGTCTTGATGCAACATCGGAAGGTGGTCGCGTATGCTTCAAGACGACTTAAGATTCACGAGAGAACTACCCTACTCACGACTTGGAGCTAGCACGGTAGTTTTTGGCGTCAAGATATGGAGGCACTACCTTTACGGGAGCACTCTTCTTGCTTTCAGCGATCACAAAGAGCTTGAAGTACTGTTCGACCGGAAGGAGCTCAACATGCGTCAACGTAGATGGGCCGAAATTTCTCAAGGACTACGACTTTACGTTGGAATATCATCCCTGGAGGCTAACGTAGTAGCAGATGCGCTGAGCAGAAGAGCGCTTTAACCTCGGTGAATGATGATCAAGGAGTTGGAGATGCTCGAGAAGTTCCGAGATTTGAAGTCGAGTGTCAGTTTCACCAGGAAAGCCGAGATTTGGTATGCTTACCATTTCTACCAGATTGTTGGGCGAGATTCGAGACCAGCAAGTTCATGACGAGCTTCGCAAGAGAAGATTGATTGATAGCGCAAGGGAAGGCGATGCACTTCAGGCCCGAGCGGACGACATCTTGAGGTGCAATGGCCGAGCGTGTGCGTGCCTAACGATCCGAAATGAGGAAGTTAATTCTCGACGAAGCGCATAAGAGCAACTTTAGTATTCATCCCGAGTTACGAAGATGTATCAAGACTTGAAGAAGCATTTTTGGTGGTCCGAATGAAGAAGCAAGTGGCCGAGCACGTAGCTTCATGTTTGGCGTGTCGGCGAAGGTGGAGCACCAACGACCTGCGGGAATGCTCTGACAATCGCTGACGTACAAGATGGAAATGGGACGATATTTCCATGGATTTCGTTCTGAGGTTTGCGAAGACGCAGAAGAAGAATGATTCGATTTGGGTGATCGTTGACCGATTGACCAACCGCTCATTTCTTACCAGGAGGTCGACATACAACGTGGAAAAGCCGACCGAGATCTACATCGCGGAGATAGTACGACTTCATGGAATACCCTCTTCGATCGTGTCGGACCGAGATCCGAAGTTCACGCCTCATTTTTGGAGGGAATTGCAAGGAGCGATGGGAACCGAGCTCGAGCTTAGCTCGGCATATCATCCTGCATCGACGGTCGATCGAGAGAACGATCCAATCGCTTGAAGATTTGTTGCGAGCTTATGCGTTAGATCACCGAGGAAGTTGGGACGACGCCTTACCATTGGTGGAGTTCACATACAACAACGCTTCCATGCGAGTATTGGGATGGCACCTTTTGAAGCGTATGGGCGGAAATGTCGACGCCTCTTTGTTGGTACCAGGACGGCGAGCGAACCGTCAGAGGACCAGATATGATCCAGAGACTCACCGAGAAGATCCGCTTGATCGAGAGATCGATCACGAACATCTCAAAGTCGGCGGAAGAGTTATGCAGACCAACGACGCCGACCACTCGAGTTCGAGGAAGGAGAACATGTATTTCTTAGAGTCACCCCCACTCATCGGAGTTGGTCGAGCGATCAAATCCAAGAAACTTACCCCTAAATTCATTGGACCTTACCAGATTCTTCGTCGTATTGGTCCATGGCATATCGATTGCATTGCCACCATTCTTGTCGAACATCCACGACGTCTTCCACGCCTCACAATTGCGGAAGTATGTTTCCGACCCTTCTCATGTCATCGAACCGGATGTGATTCAAGCGAAGGGCGACCTATCTTTTGAAGCGTTACGGAAGGATCGTTGATCTAAAGCCAAACAGTTCTTGGAACAAAGAGATTCAACTTGTCAAGGTTGTGTGGGATCAAAAGGCGGGAGATGCGACTTGGGAGCTGGAGGAGAAGATGAAGACTCGGTACCTCAACTTTTCCGAGGTAAGAATCTTATTTGCAATTTCGAGGACGAAATTTTTTAGAGGAGAGATTGTAACACCTGAGGACGAGATCGACATCGTATTAGGACGACGTATCGAGACCTCGACCAAGACCTTGTGTCGAGATCCCGTGACTAGATCGTTGCCGAGATCTTTTGTCGGTGATGAGACCACGAGCACTAGTCAGCCGAAATGAGGAGGTCGGATGTCGAGATGATGAAGTCGCGTACCGAGCTGATGAGGACGCAAGTCGAGCTGAGGAGACCGCGTTCACGAACTCGTGTTAGAACCTTGTACGTTTGCACGAGCACTCTTGTCGACATCGTGTCGAGATGACACCTCGTATTATTTCGAACGTTATTCAGCGTTATTATTTTATTGTTTGTAATTATTACATTGTCGGCTTGCCGTTGACCGACAGAGTAGAGGGTAATCATGAGAGGAACGAGTTAACGGGTAGATGATTGATGGGATTGGCATCTTATAGCTGGAGTTACGTTTATACCCTTTTCTCGCCAGCTGTATACCACGACCGATTCCCTCACACTCATTTCTCTTTTCTTCTTTCTTCTTCCTTCCTTCTGCTCTGTGTTTCGTTATTTTCTTCAAAATCTCCATCGACGAAACCGTGAGTTCCAGCGAGATTCTGCACAAGCTTTCTTCATCAATTTTGTTCATCATCAACTTCTCGACCCATATCTCGTCTGATCGACCATCACCGTTGAGGTATGAAGAACAGATTTTCTTTCATCTGTGCTACTGTTTAGCGCTAATTCTTCTTCCATTTTTAACCAGTTTTATGCTTCCAAATCATACCGAATTGATGGGTTTTCTTCTTCATAATATTACCTACCTTTTTAACCGATTAATTGGGCTTGTAAAACAAATTTCTTTCTCTGATTTCTGCAATCGGCAGTGCCCAGAAACCTCCATTTTTGGTTCGTTTCGATTTCTTGTTTTTCATTCGTTGCTTCTGATTATTGTTGTTGTCGATCTTTCTGTCGAAGCATCAGATAACTTTTCATGAAATTTTGATCGAAATCCCTAACTTTGTGTTAGAGGAAAAATATATTTCAGTTCTTGAGTTTTATATTTTTCTGGGTTGTGGTTGAGTTTGGGGAAGAGAGAGCTAGATGTATTAGAACCATAGATCGATCTGAATTGTGTTTGTTTTAGGAAGTCTGATTCCCGAGATCGAGTGATTTCCGAATCAAGGTGTACGGGAAAGCGAATCCAAGGACGCGGAAGCAGCAGAATCCAGATCGAGGACTGTACGTGTCGAGGTCGACTGAGAAGCTTACGAAGAGAAGTCGTTGTCGAGCTCTTTGAAGACAGCTGTGTCGAGGTCGTTGTCGAGCAGCATTAACTTGGAGTTCGGTAAGGGCGCTTCACATTTATACTTGTTATAGTATGCTAGTGTAAGGGCAACTCCTAGATATCTCTAAGGCTTTATTTTATAAGTCCTTAAATAAGGGCATTTCATATTCTACGTGGTTATGTTATTGTGTATGGATTTTCCTGATTTGTGTCGAGCTGAAATGTTGTGATATGATTGAGTTTTTGCATGTATTTAATATGTGATTGAATATATGTCGTGAAGTGTGTATTGCATGTTGAATTGCGTTTCTTCATGTCGAGCTTGCTCTTTTATTTGACATGCGGTTGAATATCTTGTGTTTAACTCTTTGAATATCGTATCTGGCTTAATTGTTCATCGAGTGGCGAGCTAGGTGAGTCGTATGACGTTTTGAGCCGTGACCCGGATAACTAAGGGTGCTAGGTCCCCTTTGTTTACGGAGATTGACTAGACGTCGCCACGCTACGGACCTGAGTTATGGCCCTAGGGAGAGCGAGGATCCCAAGGCTTCGGCTGGACTTTCCGACATACGATGCAGCGTGTGCATTCCGAAAATTGTCGAGTCGAGAGAAAATGGATTTGTGAGTTGTGTCGAGTTAGAGTGAGATGGTCGAGGCACGTCGGTGAAGGTTATACTTTGCTGTTTGCTTATATTTTTATGTCGAGCTTATCTTGAATTGTTGAGAAGTTGACCCTTTCCCGTGGTGCCTTCAATCCATGACGGTTACCCAGGCGATGTCGAGGCGCAGTAACTCGGCGATGAAGCGATCCGGAGGAGGAGCCCGCCGAGGGCCCGAGTGACGCCCTCTATCTGTCGTGATTCTTTATTTGTTGGATGTTTGTTTTTCTGAGGACTGTATTTGTTTTTCTTTTGTGTTCGAGGTCGTGACCAGTTTGGGCAGTGTTGTTTTTGTTGCTCTGGGGTAGAGGTGGTCTTACTTTTGGAGCAGCCCCCTGCGTGGAGTCTGCTTCGGAAGTACCCCAGGGTATGATGGCTCTTTGAAGTTGTCGTACCTTAGGTGTATTTTCTTTGCACATTTGCTACTGTATTTTGTATACATTATTATTTCGAGTGATATATATATGTGTATGTTATGCATGTATGTTTTATTAGAATTTAAGTCTTGTGTCTTAGTTGCACCATGTTTGAAAAGTCAGAATTACTCGATGTGCACGAGTTGGTTTTATAAAAAAATATATCGTATTTTTAAAAAGGCACAAGAGTTTTGTTTTTAAAACACATCTCATATAGGTTTATGTTGAGCTTGGTGTGTTGAGCTCGGTAACTCGAGCTCGGTATATTGAGCTCGGTAGCGGTCCGGAAACGGGTCGTTACATGTACAGTGAGGCAGAATTCCCTAAAATCCAACACTTGAGAATTTTATCTCACGGTCCTCGTTCATGTGTAAAAGAATGGCACACGTTTTTCGTAAACGGATACAAATTTCAAACTCAGTCAAAAACAGAGGGGAAAAAACAATTAGTAGCGGAGTTTATGTAAAAAGTGCCACAGAGGGAGGTGAAGATGACTTCTACGACGTGATTCAACATATATATGAACTGACGTACAATACTTTAGACTATACTAAAAGAATAGTGCTATTTTATTGTAATTGGTTTGATCCGTCAAGTAGAGGCACAAAAGTGGATCGAAAATATAATACTGTGGAGATTTACATGAGAAGAAGATATCAAATGTTTGATCTGTTTATCATGGCACAAAATGTAAGACAAGTGTATTATATCCCTTATTCATCCACTCGAAGGGACAAACAAGATTAGTGTGTCGCAATAAAGACAAAACCAAGGGGTCGCATTGAAGCAGATGATCCATAGGAAGAAGTGACTTATCAAGTGGATGAGATGTCTCATGTCAATGTTGTAAATGAAGTGGAACCCACTTCTCGACTACGTGATAATCCAATCACATATGAAGATGTAGATAGAGATGAGGAATTATATGAAGAAGTGGCAGAACCATCAAGATCTGAAGACGATGCCGAAGTAGAGTGGGCAGAATGAAATTGTTTAACTTTTTACAATTAGAGAAATATCTGACAATATATTTTAATTTGTCAGTTATTTTCATAACTTGTTGTTTATTTTTATGGAATTTATTTTCATGAATGTTATTGTTGAATTGCTCTATAGACAAATATGGCATCAGGATCAGGATCCGACCCCCCAGACCACCCACTGATGGTAAAGGGAAGGGGAAAGCCATCACCATCGACCCCCGGTCACCGGAGGCCGAACATTATTAGGCGTGACCCTACTAGTTTTTTGACGTTGTCATCTACACAACGTCCGTGTACATCGTTGCCTACACAGCCTCCAGCAGGTTCGGCATCTACACAGCCTTCGATACATTCGACACCTACACAGCCTCCAACACCTTCTCCACCGACACCCCCCTTGCCACCCATTTACATGATCCCCAACCCGGGGGTTCCAGCAGACACATGGCACTTCTAGTTCCCATGTTGTGCCTGAGATGGTGCTTGATGCTCATCAGTCCGAGGATGACTATAGTACGGGCTATACGCCTGATCAGACCGAGGTTGAGCAGGACAATGATGAGCAGCAGGAGGTTGACCCAGAGGTTGAGGATCTTAAGATGCTGCATGATGGTCGAGTTATTATCAGGTCGGCTGGTAAAGGGAAAGTATTTACATTATTTTGTGGAGTTATTAATAATTATATATATATATATATATATATTTCTGTTTGACATGTTTTTATTGTTCAGGTTTCTTCCCGCAAAGCCAGCTGCGAAGGCTATCACAACAATAATTGAGGAGAATTATTCGGCGTATTGGCCCACCTGGGGGATGTTAAAGGACACAGAGCGGGGTCATATGTTCAAATCTTTCGGAGTAAGTTGCAATTTTTATTTTATTGCATATTATTTTTTTATTTCATAAATTTCAATTATGTTTAATAATGTTTTATATTGATACAGGAGAGGGTTACTTGGAGGGAAGAGGATGAAGAGCGGATTGAGAAGAACTTTCATATGAAGGCCTCCCACCGCCTCTCTGATATGCTTAGAGATGCCCACCTCAGGGGACAACCCTACTGAAAAGGGGATCATATCTGGCAGAGGCTGGTAAAGCACTGGAGAACCCCTGAGTACAAATTAATCCGCGAAAAGGCCAAGAAAAACGGAGCCTCTGAGAAGGGTGGGAGCTTGGGCCTCTGAGAAGGGTGGGAGCTTGGGCACCGGAGGTTCCATCAGTCAGGCGCAGCACGTAGCTCGACTTGTACGTCTTATATAATAATAATAATAATAATAATAATAATAATAATAATAATAATAAGTTATTATTATTATTTATGTTTTTTATTAATTAATTACAGTCGAAGAGGTTGGGTAGAGAGGTACAGTTGCACGAGCTCCATCGTGCAACTCATATTAGGAGGAGTACTAGTGATTTTGTTAATGATCGGTCGAGCCGGACCCAGGTAATTATAAAATAAAATGAATATTTTTTAATAATGTTTATATTGTTTTCTTTAAAAAAAAATTTGACTTATTTGTTTATGCATGACAGGAAGAGTTTGAGATGAGGATGTCTCTGATAAGGTCTCAGACATCATCATGTTCCTCGCCTCAGAGCCCCGAGGATCCATTTGCACCGCTCAAGGTTTAGGCAGATGTTGTTAACGGCAAGAAGAAAGGTCGCCTATACGGTGCTGGAGACCTTGCCAACAACTACCAGAAAGGGACCAGCCGCTTCCACATCGGAGAATCATCGAGTAGTGGTGCCAGTCGTCGCTCTACCGTGGATGAGCAGGACTTAGCCGAGGTGAAGCGGAGACTGGCCGCTTTTGAGGAGGAGACTTGTCGGATGAACGCAATTTTGGCTAAGGTGCTGGAGCGACTGGAACAAATGAACGAGATGCTAGCTCGCCAACAGCCTCAGCCTCATCATCAGCCGCCTCCTCCGCCTCCACCTCCGCCTCCTGGTACTGATGATATCGATGACGCAGATGGTTTAGAGCATCTCGTGCATGATCAGGATTATCAGGATTATTAGTGATGTTTTGACTTATTTTTTTATATATTTTGATATTCTGAGGATATTTTTTTAATTTATATTACATTTCTTTTTTACTTTGTTTTTTAGTTTACGTTATCACATTTCTTAATAGGGAATAAATTAATAATTAAATAACTAAATAAAGAATTAAATAACAAATAAATAAATAAAATTAATTAAATAATTAAATTAATCAATTTAATTAAATTAAACTAATAGTTAATTAAATTAATTAATTAAATTAAATAAAAAATATTAATCAATTAATTTAATTAATTAATTCATTAAAATATAAAAAAATAACAATACCGAGCGTTAAGGCCGTCGGTAATCACAATCTCGAACTACTGACGGGTCGACGGATAAAAAAAATCTGTCGGTAATAGTTTGCGATGACCGTTTTACCGACGGGCTAGTGACTGTCGGTAAATTTACGTTTCCGACGGCTTTTTTGAATTGCCGACGGCCAAAAGTCATCGGTAACGCCGCGTTTTCTTGTAGTGATATGGTTGAGAGGTGATGGAATTGGCAAATGTGGAGTCAAGAAGGGAACAACCTAAAAGTGGAGGGCCATTTAGGAATAATGGACCATCACAGAAAGGATGAGGAAACATGGGAAATCGGGGAAATCCATATGCACGACCTGGAAAGAATCAAATAGAATTCAAGGAATATGCTCCACGACGCCCTAATGGGATTTCACCCTGTTTCCGATGTGGGGGAAACCACTTAGTACGAGACTGTTCCCATGCTAATCAAAGAGTCTGTTATAGATGTGGGAAACCTGGACATGTTATTAGGGATTGCAGGATGAACCCTTTCTCCGCACCCGCATGAGTGACGAATGAGAAGGGAACAGTTCAGAATCAGGAAAGGTCGGTGGCAGGTAGGGGATATGAGAGCAGGAACAATAGGACAGGAGGAGTTAGACCATCAAGGGGACAATCTAATAAGCCTACAGCTACCAGTAGGGTGTTTACTGTGTGGGGACCGGAATCCTCTCATCGCCTGATATGATTCAAGGTATGTGCCTCGTTTCTGGACATCTTCTGTCTGTACTTTTTGACTCAGGTGCTGCTCATTCCTTTATTTCAAATGATTGCGTAGAATATTTAAAACTTCCTATGTCATCCTTACCACGAACTTTAATTGTTTTGACTCCTACCAATGATTCTTTTCTCACTACCACCGAGTGTCGTCAATGTCCCGTTAAAATTGAAAACCGTGACTTTCTAGTAGATCTAGTCTGCCTACCTTTACAACAATTAGAAATAATATTAGGAATGGATTGGCTCTCAACGAACCATGTAATCCTAGATTATGCTCGAAAAACATTAACTTATTTAGAAGAGTCTACTAATGCTGAGATTAGAAAAGACAAAGGAAATTGTCAGGTATGCATGATGCTATGCTCATTAGAGGTGAAAGATTCTCCAAACTTAGAAAACATACCTATAGTAAACGAGTTTCCTGAAGTTTTCCCTAACGATATTCCGGGACTACCACCAGAAAGGGAAATAGAATTGCCATTGACCTTATTCTAGGAATAGGACCTATCTCAATAGCTCATTATAAGATGTCATCCTTAGAGTTAGCGGAATTAAAGAAACAGTTAGATGAGATGTTAGGAAAAGGATTTATCCGTCCTAGTGTTTCACCATGGGATGCACCAGTTCTGTTTGTAAAGAAAAAAGATGGAGCATCTAGGTTGTGTGTAGATTATCGGCAGTTAAATAAGGTCACCATTAAGAATCGATACCCATTACATAGGATAAATGATTTAATGGATCAATTGAAAGCGGCCTCTGACTTTTCCAAGATAGATTTAAGATCAGGATACCATCAAATTAGAGTTAAAAAAGAAGATATCCCTAAAACTGCTTTTAGGACACGATATGGACATTATGAATACCTAGTTATGCCGTTTGGAGTAACTAATGCCCCAGCTGTATTTATGGATTACATGAATAGGATATTTCGCCCATACCTGGATAAATTTGTAGTCGTCTTTATCGACGATATATTGATTTATTCCCAGACCAAAAAAGAACACGTGAAACATTTACGGGTAGTATTACAGATCCTTAAGGATAGATAACTTTATACTAAGTTATCCAAATGTGAGTTTTGGTTAGAGGAAGTTTAGTTTCTAGGACACATTATAATTAGAGAGGTGATAACACCAATACTGCATCATTTTAATAAGGATATTAGAATGTGATTTGAATAATTATTGAATATTATCAATTGAAATTCACTCTCCTTTAATCTAAATTGTGCAGAAATGGAAAATTAGGCAATATGGTGGCCAAATACAAATTTGGGCTTGAAATAGGCCCATGATGCTAAGCACGACCTTCGCATAATATAATGAAGCATGTTCATGCTTACCTGAAGCAATAATTAGCCACGAGCGCCGCCACGCTGGCCCACGCGCTCCCTGATAAATTTGGTTGGTATTTTAATCATATCTGGAGCTGTAGATATCGGATTAAGGCGTTCTTGGTGGCGTTGGAAAGCTAAGAGAATTTCCTACAACTTTGTCACAAATTGGATGGATTCTAACATAAAGCACGACCTCTTCATCATGGAGCACGGCCGTGCTCAACCAAAAATATCAGAAAATTATGTCGGCAAGGTCGGTGACGCGTAAACAGGCTGTAAAGGGAGTACGGACTTGGAGCAGGACAGTGCTGGTGCCGTGATGAACCCATTCTTTTGCCTATAAAAGGAACGCTCAGCTTGCAAGTTCCCCGGGATTGATTCTCTCCCAATTCTCTTTTTCTCTGTAATCTTCTAGTCTTACTTTATAGTTATTCTGCTAGTTTTAGTTTTAAATATGCCTTTTGTAAACACGTTGTTGCTATCTTCAAGTATGTTTAGTAACTAATCCCGTCATTGAGGTGACAGGGGATCTTTTACTTTATCTGTGATATCTTTATGATTTATAATCTGAGTGTTTAAATCCTTTTGATTAAATTATTCCTGGTAGTATTACTTTAAAAAGAATTAGCTACTCTTTACACAGTTAATTAATTGTTCGACGATCGTACCTTGAATTAATTAACAGAACTCTAGGAATCATTGAATCTGCATGCTCTGCCGGATCAATGATTGTGTGTTCATTTTTAGTCAGGCATTGAATTGATAAATTTATTAACACTTCATGCTCTTTCTGTTTAATTACTTTGCATGATCAAACTGAGTAATAAATTAGAAAAAAGACTGTTAATATTGCATGATCATTGGGTATTAATAGCTTTTAAATAGGTGATTAGTAATCAGTAAAAATTGTTACTCATGTTATAAATTAATCAAGTACACAGATATAAGTATTAGTGAACCCATTACCTTAGTGCTTTTATTATCTAAATCCTTTCTTAAATATTTTATAATATCTTTTCTACTTATTTTTATGCACTCTTTGTTTAAGTTCACTCGAACCATTTGTCTAAATAACAAATTGATCTAATTAGAGCAGTAATCATTTCAATTCCCTATGGAGACGATAATTTTTTATACTATAACTTAACAAGATCGTATACTTGTGATCTTGACCGAACAAGAGGGAATAGCAGTGGACCCTACAAAAGTAGAAGCCGTAATACGATGGGAGAGACCTACTACAGTTAGTGAAGTAAGAAGTTTCTTAGGTTTAGCAGGGCATTATCGAAGGTTTATAGAAGGATTTTCTAAGATTGCCCTACCCATAACTAGTTAACTAGGAAATGATCTACTTTTGAGTGGTCGGATAAATATGAGAGAAGTTTTCAGGAACTAAAGAACCGATTAACTACTTCTCCAGTCTTAGTCTTACCTGATCCCTTTAAGGAGTTTGAGGTCTATTGTGATGCCTCCCATCAAGGATTAGGATGTGTACTAATGCAAGAAGGAAGGGTAATGGCCTATGCTTCTAGACAATTAAGAATTCATGAAAGAAATTATCCTACCCATGATTTAGAATTAGCGGTCATAGTGTTTGCCCTAAAAATATGGAGACATTATTTATGTGGGGCTAAGTTTTGTGTCTACAGCGACCATAAGAGCCTAATATCTGTTTGATCAAAAGGAATTAAACATGAGACAAAGGAGATGGTGGAATTTATAAAAGATTATGAATTTGATCTACACTATCACCCAGGAAAAGTCAATGTAGTAGCAGATGCACTTAGTAGGAAATCTTTACATGTGTCTGCCATGATGGTCAGAGAACTTGATTTGATAGAACAGTTTAGGGATCTAAGTTTAGGAGTAAAAATGCAAAAAGAAAGGTTATACCTAGGGAAGGTCACTATTACCAATGATTTCCTTGAGTTTATCAAGTGGAAATAGGAGACATATGAGTACCTTAGGAAAATAAGAACACTAGTCGAATAAGGGAGAAGCTCAGAGTTCAATATAGGAATGGATGGGGCAATAAGGTTTAAAGAGAGGATATGTGTCCATGAGGATTTAGAAATAAGGAAGATGATATTAGATGAAGGACATAAGAGTAGATTAAGTATTAATCCCGGGGCTACCAAAATGTACCAAAACCTAAAGAGACTATTTTTGTGGCCTGGAATGAAGAAGGGGATAGTAAACTTTGTCTTATCATGCTTAGTTTGTCAAAAAGCTAAGAATGAACATCAAAAGCCTGCAGGAACTCTTCAATCCTTAGCAATACCAGAATGGAAATGGGATAGTATAGCCATGGATTTTATGGTAGAATTACCCAGAACCCAAAAGAGATATGATACTATTTGGGTTATCATAGATGAACCTACAAAGAGTGCCCACTTCCTACCTATTAACGAAAGTTATTCCTTAGAGAAATTAACACAACTCTATATTAAGGAAATAGTAATACTACATGTTGTTCCCACTACCATCATATCCTATAGGGACCCTAGATTTGCATCAAGGTTATGGAGAAAGGTACATCAAGCCATGGGTACTAAGTTAAGTATGAGCTCAACTTACCACCCTCAAACTGATGGCCAGTCTGAGCGAACTATCCAATCCCTTGAAGATCTTTTGAGAGCGTGTACTCTCGAGAAAATAGGAAGTTAGGATGAACTGTTACCTCTAGTAGAATTCACCTATAACAATAGTTATCATTCCAGTATTTGAATGGCACCTTATGAAGCCTTATATGGTCGAAAATGCCGAACACCTCTTTGTTGGTTCGAAATGGGAGAAAATCTAATCTTAGGACCCGAAATAATACAACAAACCTCAGAGCAAATCAAAATGATTAAGGAAAAGATGAAAGCAGCCCAAGACCGACAGAAAAATTATTATGACAAAAGAAACCGACCTTTAGAGTTCGAAGCAGGAGATCATGTATTTCTGAGAGTCCGACATTCAGTCGTGGGGGCGAGTTTTGGTGTTTATTAAGATACACCAATTTGTCAAATGAATCCGAATTTTCTGCATCGGTGGATGAAGAATCGCGAAAATAATAATTTATGGTTGACCATGCGCCAAAGCACACCACACCTGAAAAAACTGTACTATAGCTTAGCTTAGACCCGATTTGGTTAAATAAAGAATATCGTAAGAAAACAAACACCTACACTAAGAGGATGCGCGATTCCAGAGCCCTTTTATTAGTCACCTTTCGGAGTGCTTCTGACTCTATTTATCTGTCTTGGTTGTAAAGTAGTCTCCATAGCAACAGTTATCCCTTTAAGTCTTTTATGGATTTCGAGTCGGGAGTAGAGCTGTGGCTTAGATCCCCTAATCGAGTAATGGGGTTTGTTTTTCTCTCGTTCACGTTGATAGCCCGGGTTCAGTTCAAGCTGCTACGAAAGATTTCTCTCCTAGAACCGGCATTGGCAGAGCCATTAAATCTAAGAAGTTAACTCCTCGATTTATAAGACCTTTCCAAATTCTTCGAAAGGTTGGACCTATTGCCTATTACATTGCCTTACCCCGAAACCTATCAAATCTTCATGATACATTTCACGTCTCTCAACTCCGAAAATACCATCCCCACCCGTCCCACATTATCGAGTCTGAGTCAGTACAGCTAAGAGATAACCTAAAATACGAAGCATTGCTTTCAAAGATTGTGGATCGAAGAATAAAAGAACTTCGAGGCAAGCAGACTCTTCTGGTACGGGTTGTATGGGATGAAAGAACTGGAGACACTACTTGGGAACGAGAAGCTGACATTAGAAGACAATACCCACATCTCTTTATAGGTACATAATCAGCAATTTTCGAGGACGAAAATTATTTTAAGGGGGTGGTAATGTGACATTCCCAGAAAATAAAATAGGTAAATATATATTTAGAAAAATCCTAAATGGAGAAAATAGGCTAAAAAGGACTTAAAAAGACAAAAATGCCCCTAAAAGCTGGGAAAACGAAAGAAAATTCTAGAAAATAAAAATCTAGATATTTTTGGAAATGCATCATCGCGACGCGATGGACCCAAGAGAGAGGGCCTTCAGGACGTGATACACCTTTTGCCAACGTCATTGTTGGTCCATTGACATGTGTAAAGGAGAAGGTATGGTCGCGACGCGACGGTACCTGCGAGAGGTTCCCATCGCAATGCGATGGACCAAATTTTGTCTATAAATAGCCTCTTTACCTCCCTTCAAACCACCTTCTCTCCAAGCTTCATTTGGGAGACGCGGGGTGTAACACCTGAGGACGAGATCGACATCGTATTAGGACGACGTATCGAGACCGCGACCAAGACCTTGTGTCGAGATCCCGTGACTAGATCGTTTGCCGAGATCTTTTGTCGAGCTGATGAGACCACGAGCACTAGCTGCTGAGCTGAGGAGGTCGGATGTCGAGATGATGAAGTCGCGTACCGAGCTGATGAGGACGCAAGTCGAACTGAGGAGACCGCGTTCACGAACTCGTGTTAGAACCTTGTACGCTTGCACGAGCACTCTTGTCGACATCGTGTCGAGATGATACCTCGTATTATTTCGAACGTTACTCAGCGTTATTATTATATTGTTTGTAATTATTACATTGTCGGCTTGTCGTTGACCGACAGAGTAGAGGGTAATTATGAGAGGAACGAGTTAACGGGTAGATGATTGATGGGATTGGCATCTTATAGCTGGAGTTACGTTTATACCCCTTTCTCGCCAGCTGTATACCACGACCGATTCCCTCACACTCATCCTTTCTCTTTTCTTCTTTCTTCTTCCTTCCTTCTGCTCTGTGTTTCGTTGTTTTCTTTAAAAATTTCCATCGACGAAACCGTGAGTTCCATCGAGATTCTGCACAAGCTTTCTTCATCAATTTTGTTCATCATCAACTTCTCGACCCATATCTCGTCTGATCGACCATCACCGTTGAGGTATGAAGAACAGATTTTCTTTCATCTGTGCTACTGTTTAGCGCTAATTCTTCTTCCATTTTTAACCAGTTTTATGCTTCCAAATCATACCGAATTGATGGGTTTTCTTCTTCATAATATTACCTACCTTTTTAACCGATTAATTGGGCTTGTAAAACAAATTTCTTTCTCTGATTTCTGCAATCGGCAGTGCCCAGAAACCTCCATTTTTGGTTCGTTTCGATTTCTTGTTTTTCATTCGTTTCGATTATTGTTGTTGTCGATCTTTCCGTCAAGCATCAGATAACTTTTTCATGAAATTTGGATCGAAATCCCTAACTTTGTGTTAGAGGAAAAATATATTTCAGTTCTTGAGTTTTATATTTTTTCTGGGTTGTGGTTGAGTTTGGGGAAGAGAGAGCTAGATGTATTAGAACCATAGATCGATCTGAATTGTGTTTGTTTTAGGAAGTCTGATTCCCGAGATCAAGTGATTTCCGAATCGAGGGTACAGGAAAGCGAATCCAAGGACGCCAGGCGTGAATCCGGATCGAGGATTTGCGTGTCGAGGTCGACTGAGAAGCTTACGAAGAGAAGTCGTTGTCGAGCTCTTAGAAGACAGCTGTGTCGAGGTCGTTGTCGAGCAGCATAAACTTGGAGTTCGGTAAGGGCGCTTCACATTTATACTTGTTATAGTATGCTAGTGTAAGGGCAACTCCTAGATATCTCTAAGGCTTTATTTTATAAGTCCTTAAATAAGGGCATTTCATATTCTACGTGGTTATGTTATTGTGTATGGATTTTCCTGATTTGTGTCGAGCTGAAATGTTGTGATATGATTGAGTTTTTGCATGTATTTAATATGTGATTGAATATATGTCGTGAAGTGTGTATTGCATGTTGAATTGCGTTTCTTCATGTCGAGCTTGCTCTTTTATTTGACATGCGGTTGAATATCTTGTGTTTAACTCTTTGAATATCGTATGCGGCGAATTGTTCATCGAGTGAGCGAGCTAGGTGAGTCGTATGACGTTTTTGAGCCGTGACCCGGATAACTAAGGGTGCTAGGTCCCCTTTTGTTTACGGGAGATTGACTAGACGTCGCCACGCTACGGGACCTGAGTTGACTGTCCTAGGGAGAGC
The DNA here is from genome assembly GCA_037113605.1 of Calophaca sinica. Classification (NCBI taxonomy): domain Eukaryota; kingdom Viridiplantae; phylum Streptophyta; class Magnoliopsida; order Fabales; family Fabaceae; genus Calophaca; species Calophaca sinica. Next base: position 105,321,941 of record CM073735.1, on the reverse strand, counting down.
GAGGATCCCAAGGCTTCGGCTGGACTTTCCGACATACTGATGCAGCGTGTGCATTCGGGAAAATTGTCGAGTCGAGAGAAAATGGATGTGTGAGTTGTGTCGAGTTTAGAGTGAGATGGTCGAGTCACGTCGGTGAATGTTATGCTTGCTGTTTGCTTATATTTTTATGTCGAGCTTATCTTGAATTGTTGAGAAGTTGACCCTTTCCCGTGGTGCCTTCAATCCATGACGGTTACCCAGGCGATGTCGAGTGCGCAGGAACTTCGGCGAAGAGACGATGCGGAGGAGGATCTCGACGAGGACCCGAGTGACGACCTCTATCTGTCGTGATTGTTTATTTGTTGGATGTTGGTTTTTCTGAGGACTGTTCTTGTATTTCTTTTGTGTTCGAGGTCGTGACCAGTTTGGGCAGTGTTGTGTTGTTGCTACAGGGTAGACGGGTGGTCTTACTTTTGGAGCGATCCCTGCGTGGGAGTCTGGGAAGTACCCCAGGGTATGATGGCTCTTTTGAAGTTGTCGTACCTTAGGTGTATTTTCTTTGCACATTTGCTACTCTGTATTTTGTATACATTATTATTTCGAGTGATATATATATGTGTATGTTATGCATGTATGTTTTATTAGAATTTAAGTCTTGTGTCTTAGTTGCACCATGTTTCGAAAAGCTGTAATTACTCTGATGTGCACGAGTTGGTTTTTTTAAAAAAAATATATCGTATTTTTAAAAAGGCACAAGAGTTTTGTTTTTAAAACACATCTCATATAGGTTTATGTTGAGCTTGGTGTGTTGAGCTCGGTAACTCGAGCTCGGTATATTGAGCTCGGTAGCGGTCCTAAGCGGTCGTTACCTTGTTGAGTATCAGGCTTGATTCGGTTCTGGCCAGAATTTGTGCATAGGAAGAATTTGGGTAGTCACTATGTCGGGTTATGTGTGTTGGGTACCTAGTTGTTTTGTGTTGATTCTTTGTTTGATTAAGTGAAGCACTTATTGCTTGAGAAATTGTTTGAACTGTTTCTTGATTGAAGCGGTGTGTTTTAACACATCCTTGTTGTGAGATTCGGCGAGGTTTTGAACTTTGTAGAATCTAATGCCACCTCGTAGGAATACGACATCCGCAACCGAGAACGTCGACATGGAGCAGGCTATTCAAGCTATGGCCAGAGATGGCGCGGCCATGGCTCAACAATCACCGCCGCAACTCAGCCAGGCTAACAGCGGTGGCTCAACAGACGGCAGCGGCGTTAACTCAGCAGTAACTTGCGACAAAGACAGCGAAGCGAGCGAAATCTTTGAGCGAGAGGATTGGCCGACTTCAGGAAGCATGATCCACCAGAAGTTCTACGGTGAGCCAAATCCGGATAAAGCTGATCTTTGGATGCAAGAGATCGAGAAGATCTTCGAGGCACTTCATTGCGGGACAACGTGAAGGTCGACTATGCTACCTACTTACCGCTAGGAGACGCAGAGTATTGGTGGAGAGGAGTTGAAGCAACGTTTATAGCGAACATCGCGAGATGACACAGGAGCTTTTTCGTGAAAGGTTTTTGGACAAGTACTTCCGGATCTTGCCTGAGCCGAGAAGGAGCGGGAATTTCTTCAATCGCAAAGAAGGCAACTCGACGGTGTCCGAGTATGCGACCAAGTTCGAATCGTTGGCGAGGTATTTCAGTCCATTTCGTGACCGAGTTGACCAGAGATGGTTGAGTGAGAGATTCCAACGAGGATCGAGATTCGGCATTCGTAAGTCAAGAGTGTCGCTGAGGATCGAAATCTCCAAGAGTCGATTGATCGATGTGTCGAGGTAGAAGGAGTGAGGAGCCACAAGAAGAAGACTGTGGGCGACGGTGAGACCCCGTAGCGCGGGCGTAGATTTGCACGTAAAGGAAACCACCGCGAAGAGACCTTACGACCGACCTCGAGGAACGACAACAGGGACGATGTCGTCAGATGACCCAAGTACCGAGGAGTGGAGGTCGGACTCGGTGTCGAGGTGATTTGCTACCGATGTGGAAAAGCGGGACATTACGCGAGTAATCAGACTCGTAAGGAGGAGGTGTGTTTCAACCGCAAGAAGCCAGGGCATTTTGCTAAGGATTGTCCTACACCTAAAGTGAACCGACTATGCTTGCGGCAAAAGCCAAAGGAAGTATCAAGTGGCTAAAGGCGAGTTTCTCGCATGAGTGGCGAGGAAGTCAACGAGCCGATGATCTTATCCAAGGTGAATGTGAGATCGAGGGTAAATCCTTATCCGTTCTTTTTGATTCGTGCAACCCATTCCTTCATTTCTTCCGATTGTGTGAACCTTTTGAGCTTGATCAGTATTTGCTTTACCGCTTAAATTAGTAGTTACAACCCAATTTGCTAAAACCTTAGTCACAAACACCGCATGTCTTAATTGTGTAGTGGTTATTCGAGTAGGAAGTTTGTGGTCAATTTGGTTTGTTTGCCTCTTAAGGGTTTAGATGTTATCCTCGGGATGGATTGGTTGTCACACCACCATGTCCTTTTGGGTGTGCCAGAAAGCTGTAATTTTTCCGGACCTTGGAGTCTCCAATTATCTTTACGCGAGCGTATTGGAGTTTCTTTGAAAGAAGGAACTAGGGAATACATGTATCTAGCTAGTTCGGAAGGTTTCCAGCAGATCAACGTGAAGAATGTTCGGTGGTGTGTGATTTTGAGGGCGTTTTTCGAAGACGTGCGGGATTACCACCAAGACGAGAGGTCGAAGTTCTCCATCGACCGATTCCAGGAAACGGGACCGATTTCCAAAGCGCCGTCTGTGATGTCTCCCGCCGAGATGAAAGAGTGAAGTCCCAGATCGAACACTTGGAGTCGAAGCAATTCATACGACCGAGCGTGTCACCGTGGGGAGCTCCAGTGTTGTTGGTTAAGAAGAAGGATGGGCGATCAAGGCTGTGCGTGGACTATCGCGAACTCAACAAGGTTACCGTGAAGAACCGTTATCCGTTACCACGTATTGACGACTTGATGGACCAACTTCGTGGAGCGGCGATCTTTTCCAAGATAGACTTGAAGTCGGGCTACCATCGATTCGCGTGAAGGAGGAAGATGTTGCCAAAGCGACTTTCAGGACTAGATACGGTCACTACGAGTATTTGGTGATGCCGTTTGGAGTAGCGAATCGCGCGGTGTGTTTATGGACTACATGAACAGATTTTCCATTCGTTTTGGATCAGTTCGTTGTAGTGTTCATCGACGACATATTGATTTACTCGAGGAACCGAGAAGAGCACGCAGAACACCTATGTCGAGTACTACGGTATTACGAGATAAGCAACTCTATGCCAATCTGTCAAGTGTGAATTTTGGCTTGAAGAGGTGAATTTTCTTGGTCACGTGATTTCCAGGAGAAGGGATAGTGTGGATCCAACTAAGATTGAGGCGGTGATAGCATGGGAGCGACTAAGACGATTCACGAGATCAGGAGTTTTGTCGGCTTAGCGAGGATATTACCGAAGATTCATTGAAGGTTTCGAAGATTGTCGCGCCTCTTACGATTGACGAGGAAGGATCAACCTTTGCTTGGACCGAGGAGTGCGGCTTGATTTTCAACGATTGAAGGAGCTTTTGGCAGCGGCGCTGTCGCTGATTTTGCCTCAACCGTAAGAGCCTTTCGAGGTGTATTGTGATGCGTCACACCAGGGGATTGGGATGCGTTACGATGCAACATCGGAAGGTGGTCGCGTATGCTTCAAGACAACTTAAGATTCACGAGAGGAACTACCCTACTCACGACTTGGAGCTAGCGGCCAGAGTTTTTGCGCCAAGATATGGAGACACTACCTTTATGGGAGCACTCTTACTGCTTTCAGCGATCACAAGAGCTTGAAGTACCTGTTCGACCAGAAAGAGCTCAACATGCGTCAACGAAGATGGACAGAATTTCTCAAGGGCTACGACTTTACGTTGGAAGACCATCCGGTAAGGCTAACGTAGTAGCGCATGCGTTGAGCAGAAGAGCGCTTTAACCCCTGGGTAATGATGATCAAGGAGTTGGAGATGCTCGAGAAGTTCCGAGATTTGAAGTTGAGTGTCGGTTTCACCGGAAGCCGAGATTTGGTATGCTTACCATTTCTACCAGATTGTTGGGCGAGATTCGAGACCAGCAAGTTCATGACGAGCTTCGCAAGAGAAGATTGATTGATAGCACAAGGGAAGCGCGAATTTCAGGTCTGAGCGGACGACATCTTGAGGTGCAATGGCCGAGTGTGCGTACCTAACGTATCCGAGTGAGGAAGTTGATTCTCGGCGGCGCATAAGAGCAACTTTAGTATTCATCCAGAGTTACGAAGATGTATCAAGACTTGAAGAAGCATTTTTGGTGGTCCGAATGAAGAAGCAAGTGGCCGAGCACGTAGCTTCATGTTTGGCGTGTCGGCGAAGGTGGAGCACCAACGACTGCGGGAATGGTACAATCGCTGACGTATCGGTATGGAAATGGGACAAGATTTCCATGGACTTCGTTGTAGGTTTGCCGAAGACGCAGAAGAAGAATGATTCGATTTGGGTGATCGTCGACCGATTGACCAAATCTGCTCATTCTTGCCGGTGAAGTCGACATACAACGTGGAAAAGGCGACCGAGATCTACATCGCGGAGATAGTACGACTTCATGGAATACCCTCTTCGATCGTGTGGACCGAGATCCGAAGTTCACGTCTCATTTTTGGAGGGAATTGCAAGGGCGATGGGAACCGAGCTCGAGGCTTAGCTCGGCATATCATCCACGCATCGACTGGCCGATCGAGAGAACGATCCAATCGCTTGAAGATTTGTTGCAAGCTTATGCGTTAGATCACCGAGGAAGTTGGGACGACGCCTTACCATTGGTGGAGTTCACATACAACAACAGTTTCCATGCGAGTATTGGGATGGCACCTTTGAAGCGGCTGTATGGACGGAAATTTCAGACGCCTCTTTGTTGGTACCAGACGGCGAGCGAATCGTCAGAGGACCGAGATATGATCCAAGGCCAGACTACCGAGAAGATCCGCTTGATCGAGATCGGATGCGAACATCTCAAAGTCGGCGGAAGAGTTATGCGGACCAACGGCGTCGACCACTCGAGTTCGAGGAAGGAGAACATGTATTTCTTAGAGTCACCCCCACTACCTGAGTTGGTCGAGCGATCAAATCCAAGAAACTTACCCTAAATTCATTGGACCTTACCAGATTCTTCGTCGTATTGGTCCGATGGCATATCGATTGCCTTACCCCATTCTTGTCGAACATCCACGACGCCTTCCACGCCTCACAATTGCGGAAGTATGTTTCCGACCCTTCTCATGTCATCGAACGGATGTGATTCAAGCGAAGGGCGACCTATCTTTTGAAGCGTTACGGCAAGGATCGTTGATCTAAAGCCAAGCGATTCGCGGAACAAAGAGATCCAACTTGTCAAGGTTGTGTGGGATCAAAAGGCGGGTGATGCGACTTGGGAGGCTGGAGGAGAAGATGAAGATTCAAGACTCAACTTTTCTCGAGGTAAGAATCTTATTTGCAATTTCGAGGACGAAATTTTTTAGAGGAGAGATTGTAACACCTGAGGGCGAGATCGACATCGTATTAGGGCGACGTGTCGAGACCGCTGACCAAGACCTTGTGTCGAGATCCGTGACTAGATCGCTTGCCGAGATCTTTTGTCGGTGATGAGACCACGAGCACTATTTCAGGTGAGGAGTCGGATGTCGAGATGATGAAGTCGCGTCTGGCGATGAGGGCGCAAGTCGAATCGAGGAGACCGCGTTCACGAACTCGTGTTAGAACCTTGTGCGCTTGCACGAGCACTCTTTGTCGACATCGTGTCGAGATGATACCTCGTATTATTTCAACGTTACTCGGCGTTATTATTATATTGTTTGTAATTATTACATTGTCGACATGTCGTTGACCAAGCGAGTAGAGGTAATTATGAGAGAACGAGTTAACGGGTAGATGATTGATGGGATTGGCATCTTATAGCTGGAGTTACGTTTATACCCTTCTCGCCAAATGTATACCACGACCGATTCCCTCACACTCATCCTTTCTCTTTTCTTCTTTCTTCTTCCTTCTGCTCTGTGTTTCGTTGTTTTCTTTAAAAATTTCCATCGATTTAAACCGTGAGTTCCATCGAGATCTGCACAAGCTTTCTTCATCAATTTTGTTCATCATCAACTTCTCGACCCATATCTCGTCACGATCGACCATCACCGCTGAGGTATGAAGAATGATTTTCTTTCATCGTACTCTTGTTTAGCGCTAATTCTTCTTCCATTTTTAACCGCTTTATGCTTCCAAATCATACCGAATTGATGGGTTTTCTTCTTCATAATATTACCTACCTTTTAACCGATTAATTGGGCTTGTAAACAAATTTCTTTCTCTCGATTTTACGCAATCGGCGCTCGTAAACCTCCATTTTTGGTTCGTTTCGATTTCTTGTTTTTCATTCGTTGCTTCGATTATTGTTGTTGTCGATCTTTCCGTCGAAGCATCGATAACTTTTCATGAAATTTTGATCGAAATCCCTAACTTTGTGTTAGAGGAAAAATATATTTCAGTTCTTGAGTTTTATATTTTTCCTGGTTGTGGTTGAGTTTGGGGAAGAGAGCTAGATGTATTAGAACCATAGATCGATCCGAATTGTGTTTGTTTTAGGAAGTCCGATTCCGAGATCGGTGATTTCAATCAAGGTGTACGGAAAGCTTAATCCAAGGACGCTGAAGCAGCAGTAATCCGTGATCGAGGATCGCACGTGTCGAGGTCGATCGAGAAGCTTACGAAGAGAAGTCGTTGTCGAGCTCTTAGAAGACAAATGTGTCGGTGTCGTTGTCGAGCCGATAAACTTGGAGTTGATGAGGCGCTTCACATTTATACTTGTTATAGTATGCTAGTGTAAGGGCAACTCCTAGATATCTCTAAGGCTTTATTTTATAAGTCCTTAAATAAGGGCATTTCATATTCTACGTGGTTATGTTATTGTGTATGGATTTTCCGATTTGTGTCGAAATGAAATGTTGTGATATGATTGAGTTTTTGCATGTATTTAATATGTGATTGAATATATGTCGTGAAGTGTGTATTGCATGTTGAATTGCGTTTCTTCATGTCGAGCTTGCTCTTTTATTTGACATGCGGTTGAATATCTTGTGTTTAACTCTTTGAATATCGTATGCGCTAATTGTTCATCGAGTGAGCGAGCTAGGTGAGTCGTATGACGCGTTTTTGAGCCGTGACCTGATAACTAAGGGTGCTAGGTCCCCTTTGTTTACTGGAGATTGACTAGACGCCGCCACGCCACGACCTGAGTCGACCGCCCTAGGGAGAAGCGAGGATCCCAAGGCTTCGGCCGACTTTCCGACATCTGATGCGGCGTGTGCATTCCGGAAAAATTGTCGAGTCGAGAGAAAATGGATGTGTGAGTTGTGTCGAGTTTAGAGTGAGATGGTCGAGTCACGTCGGTGAATGTTATGCTTGCTGTTTGCTTATATTTTTATGTCGAGCTTATCTTGAATTGTTGAGAAGTTGACCCTTTCCCGTGGTGCCTTCAATCCATGACGGTTACCCAGGCGATGTCGAGGGCGCAGGGAACTCGACAGTAGACGATGCCGAGGAGGATCTCGACGAGGACCCGAGTGACGACCTCTATCTGTCGTGATTGTTTATTTGTTGGATGTTGGTTTTTCTGAGGACTGTTCTTGTATTTCTTTTGTGTTCGAGGTCGTGACCAGTTTGGGCAGTGTTGTGTTGTTGCTACAGGGTAGACTGGGAGTCTTACTTTTGAAGTTGTCGTACCTTAGGTGTATTTTCTTTGCACATTTGCTACTCTGTATTTTGTATACATTATTATTTCGAGTGATATATATATGTGTATGTTATGCATGTATGTTTTATTAGAATTTAAGTCTTGTGTCTTAGTTGCACCATGTTTCGAAAAGCTGTAATTACTCTGATGTGCACGAGTTGGTTTTATAAAAAAAAAATATATCGTATTTTTAAAAAGGCACAAGAGTTTTGTTTTTAAAACACATCTCATATAGGTTTATGTTGAGCTTGGTGTGTTGAGCTCGGTAACTCGAGCTCGGTATATTGAGCTCGGTAGCGGTCCGGAAACGGGTCGTTACACGGGGAGTAGCTCTGGAGGCAGAGCGGGGACGCGGGCAACGACAGTCATCTAGTCAGGTAGGGGTACGATGAACGGGACATGGGGATGGACAACTGACTTAACCTGCCCATCACAGGCTGGTGGGAGGTAGCTGTAACTACAAAAGCTAAGGTGGGGTCGCTTCTGCCGTGCTAGCTGTGTGGCCACATAGGCATATAGTTTTAGGTTGCATAAACATGGGTAGTTAGGTGATGATCCCAGTCGTTGCTCAAGGATGCGTGTGCCTATTTTTTCGCATATTCTAGTATCCTGCTTTCACGTTCATATGGTGCATGGTGTGTTCTTATATCCCATGTCTTGTCTTGTCTTTCTTTTCTTTGCTATCCTTTATATGATTAGATTATGAAGATTCCTGAGATATTGAAGATGTTACTCTACTTCCGCCTGTCGATGCTGGAGGAGCCAAGCATCCCAGTCTGGGGTGACTTCGAGGTCTATTACGACGACATGGATGGAGACTGCTGGGAGATTGATCATGGACGCCATGTCGTGATTTATACTGGTCTAGTTAGTGTTTTCTTTCATCTGTTAGAATGGCCGAGAGCCTCCTTCATAGGTGACTTTAGAATAGCGTAGTGATTGCCCTTTAACCGCTTATGGCGGGAGCCTAGGACTAGACACCGCTATTCTGATGCTCCTTCTTCATCTGCTTCATATAGTATGGCTAGAGATAGCGTAGGAGATTGGGAAGTGCGTCGTAGGTTTGAGACGACTGTCCCCTCATCTCCTGTAGCACCCTTCGCAGAGCCTTTGAGGGCCTACCCATGCAGGCTCCAAGGACACCCTTCTATTGGGGATTCCCGTTTACCACCACGAACGCGCATTAGATTTCATAGGCAGGGCCAGTTGTAGGAGGACTCTCGTTAGGTCTTTTATGTACTTTTGATAGACGATGATGATTTTTTGTATACCCTCACGAGTTTATGTATAGTTGTATATTATTCTTTTGGTGGTTCCTAGGAGGGAACCCTGCTTGTGTATACAAACACTTTATATATGATACATATATATGTTTTTCTTCCGCTGTACTCTGATATATTATTATATTATACGTATTTTAAAATGGTAATATTATAAATGGGACATGGGGTATCTCATTATGTGTGCTACTAGAAACATGCTTAGGAAAGTGTGATATGTATTTATATGACAGTGTGCCTGAGTTATATGCTCTATGTGCCTTATTTGCTATACTAGGTGTTATAGCACTATATGATGTTTTTATGATATTGTGACCTAGGTGGGGTTATAATATGCATGATGTGAAATAAGAATCAAACTAATAAAATTAAAGTATATGCATAGTGACATATGAGTGGTGAGGATTCATATAGTAAATGTGTTGGTGCTATGTCATAGTCGTGCGTGGTGCACGAGGTTAGGAGATACTCAAGCACAGGTACGAGGTAATAGTGCAGGTCGTATAGACCTAGGGATAGACATTCTGGGGACCGGTATATTCCATTGGGGGCCAATGGTTTGGCCGCTATTATGTCGTGGTTCCGGGAGTGAGCTTGTTTACCCCGACGAGTACTGTGGACTTCACATCCTTAGTGAACGACCCCAAGTGCAGGCCAAGATACCCGACCCTGAGTGATAGGGGGTACGGCGAAGTGCTCTTATAGGTCACGATGAGCGAGATATGTTGCTCGGACAACTACTGTTACTCTGAGTGGTGACGAGAACATTGTGACATAGAGTTGTACTCTAAGTGGTGAGGAGTACGGCAAACCATAAGTAATTAGTGGCCACGAGTCTATACTTAGGTGACATTCGTGAATTGAGAAGTTAGGGTATATTTGAGTGCATGAATTATGAATAATGTGATTATATGCTTGTGGTATACTTTGTATTACCTTCTACTGCTACTTTCCCATTTTATGGTGATTATGTTATTCTTATCTCCTTGTATATGTGTTTCATGTGTATATGCTATATATGTTAGATACAGGTATTGAGGAGTCTTCTACCGAGGATGTCTCAGTTCATGCATCCATGGATGGGGACGGAGCTAAGGATCCCCATTTGGGGGATTTTGAGTTGCAGTTCCACGATTGGGACGAGCGGGTTAGGAGACCAACTTTTCCCGACATACCGTGGTGTATACAAGATTGGTGACTGTATGCTTTCGTCTGCTTGGATCACCATCAGCTAGCTTAGTTTGAGACTTTCAGATCTACCAGAGGTTATCATTTCACTGCAAGTGATCGCCTCCACCTGAATACTTTCCTAGGTATGGTCAGATGTAGCAGCCTTACATTCCTACCTAGCCGGCCTTTAGGCCCATGGGTAACTACCCCTAGGGAAGTAGTCAGGGGAGTAGGATCAGGCGCAAAGAGGAGGACGCGCGTTGACCTTCTCGACCCATGACGGTGAGACAGTACTGCCGATTCTTTACCATGCGCTCAGGATCACAGAGTGGGAGTTCCCATTATCCTGCTTGTTGAGGAGTTGTCTGATGACAGGGTTTTCTTATCTTTTCTTTGTATGGCCAGGAGTCTTTGTTTTGGGTAGTGTTGACTTGTATTTTGGTGAGGTGTGTGTTAGCCTCCTAGATGTACATGGATGACTGTATCTTTCACTACGCTTTCTTTCTTTTCATTTGTGCCACTCTGATGTATGTGAGCCCTTGGAGGGGCCACAAAACCTTATACCAATGCATATAGTGTATATTATGTTTGCTGTATTCCACTGTGTTCTAAAGTTTAAATTTCTACGTGTTTTTCGCTGTATTTATTTACTATAAAATAAATGATTAAGGCTAATTACTTAAGGGTTACTTTAATGGGATAAGGGGGTGAGAATTGGCCTCTTTTTCTTCTCATTCCTTCTTATTCTAAGAAAGGAAAATTCGTTGGTATCTCTGACCTTTTCAATTCATTATTTTTAAATTCTCTTGAGTTTCAAATTCTAACTTTAGATTTGATATCTTTGATCTTCGTTATAATAGGAATCAGGAAGGGAATCAAATTTGGAGCTCTCTAAAACTTGTTGGTGGCTACGAATCACTGTAAGGTGTGAAGGTGGCTGATCCTATGAAAAGAGACCTAGGGCTTCAAATAGCATGTTAGAGATGTCCTATGATCTCTATGCCTTGCGGGGCAAGTTAATTGTTGTTAGTCATTGTAAGAGCAATGATTTTAATTGAATTAGTTTCTATGATTAATTATAAGGCCCTTGTATGAGCAAGAATCCCTAAGTTTTGTTATTCAATGAAATTAGGTAACTTGATGCATGATTATTGTTGCTTTGATGATGCTTAACATGAATTGATAGTTTGAATCATGATTTATTGTATGTTGATATTAATTGAATTATATGTTAGTATGATTCATAAGTTATAGTTACTATTTTTAGGGTAAGATCTTGTGAATTCTTGCTTGGAATTAGTATGAGGGTGTTAGTATTAAATTTGGAAGTGATTGGTATGAGTGGTTGGATTAGAATTAATTAAATAAGTGAATGTGTGCAGAAATTTGATCAATAGGATAATTAAATTTAATGATTGGATAAGGAACGTCTAATGGAATAAAGAATTGATGTATGTTAATAAGGACTGGAAGTGGTTGCTGATTAAATTGGTTAATGTTATACCCCAATTTTGTCCGTCTTTTTTTATTATTATTATTACATTTTTTATTTATTTTTTCCATTAAAAAGTAAAACAAAAATCAATAAATCAAAAATCTAAAAAATCATCTCCATCTTGCTTGCTCATTAATACACAGATAAAGCAAATACAAAAATAAAAAGAATACAAGTACAAGGAATCGAAAATAATAAAGAAGGCATAAAGGACACATTGAACTCCTCTTTTGGCATGGAAACTAAATCCCTCCTCCTGGCACAGTTTTTTTCATCACGCAAAAATGGTGTAAATCTCCTCATGCTGCACAATATCAACCCTGACAACTTTGGCACCATTCTCTTTGGCTCTATTATACAGCAGGGGTCACTTACAACACAAAATATATATGTATATATACACACAAAGAACAAACTCATAAAAATAGTCATGGCCACGTTACGCACATTCGCTATTCGGGATTGAAACCAAAGTACCCTTCTTCAAGACTAGACTCTCTGCTAAGATCATGCAATTTATTTTGGCACCATTACCATCACGCCTCCTACCTCTATTTAATCGCACAACAACGCAGCGATTAAGGTCGGAAGAAGAGAGTCAAACAAGGCTAAACAAACTAGAATACGTGTCGCAGATGATTGGGAAAACAAACGCTCTTGATCAGAGTATTAGAGCACCAAATAGTGAAAAAATGGGAAAAGGCAACATTGCTGATTAAAGCTCATCAGAAAAAGAAAAAAGACGTCATTTTCATGAAGAAAAAAAAACAGTAACACAATGCTGAATCCTCTATAAAACGCATTAAGAACACAATAGCAGGGGGGAGGAGAATTTCATCACCAAAACAAAGAATTAGAGATATACATTAGGTCTTAATTCACTTAATTCAAGCAGAGAAAAGAAAAGGAGCGCACGATTGAGAGAAAAGAAACAAGGCAGTGGCAACCAAAGGTCTTCATCAGAGTCACAAATCCAGGTCGGTTTTTGCTTCTTTTAAAACAAATGATGTATAAGCATTCAAAATCAGATCTTTAGCACAAGAATAGTAGCAACAATTTTCCTAAATCCAGTGAAATAAAATACTGAGAGATGAAAAGAATTTAGAGAGAAAATCGAGAAAAGAGAAGAAATTGAAATGGGCAGAGAATGAAAATGAGAGAAGAAGAGAGTTTTTGGAACCTGTAGGCGTGCCTCGTCACGAGTACCACCACGAAACGCCATTCGCCGCCACACTGAGACCGTCGTTGGTGTCTCCTCAGCTCGCCACCTCCCTCTCCGTTTTGCTTTCTCTGTCTGGCCACGCAGATCCTCCCCTCTCCCTTTCAGTCTCCATCTCTCTCCCTTTCTTTCTCTCTCTCCACCACGATCTCCCTCCTTCTCTCTCTCTCTCTCCACCACGATTTTCCTCCCTCTCCCTCGATTTCTCTCACTTCCTCCTCCCCTCTCCTTCTCGATCGCGGCCGCTCTCCCTTTCCCCTTCTTCTTCTTGCCCTTCCCCCTCTCTCTTTCTCCCTCTCGCCTCATCTTTCCTTTCTTTTTCCTGTTTTTTTTTCTTTTCTTTTCAACTCAACAGATTCCAGATTGTTCCATTTTGTTCTACTTCTTTTTATTTTAATTTTTTTTTCTTTTCACACCACCTTTCTTTTTATTTACGCCCCCTCCCCTTTATTTCATGTTCTGCTCTTTTTTTTTCCTTTTCACACCCCTTTCTTTTCATTTACGCCCCCTACCCTTTATTTCATGTTCTGTTATCTTTTATTTTTTTTCTTTTCACACCCAGTTTCTTTTTATTTACGCCCCCCTCCTTTTTTGTTTTTTGTGTTTCTTTTCTTTTCCTTTCTTTTTATTCTGGCCTTTTTTATTATTATTTATTTATTTATTTATTTCTAGTCAAATTACTACAATCTCATTCAACTAAATTTCACATACAAATATCGAAACCCTATTTTTTCTTAAAAAACATTTGATAAAAATCACGAAAATTAATTTACTAGTAATGATTACTCGAGATTGCTTCCCGTTTAGTCATTACAAATATTTTAATTTTCTAAATAAAAATGGGTCGTTAGTGAGGACCACTCTTGATTGCTTCTTGTTTGGTCCCCATGAAAACTTATCCTCTTCATAAAAGTAAAATTAAGTTTTTTTTTTACTAGTAATGACCACTCGAGATTACTTCCCGTTTGATCATTACGAACACCGTTAATTTTATAAACAAAAAAGGTTATTAATGAGGACCACTCTTGATTGCTTCTTGTTTGGTCCCTACAAAACCTACCCTTTTTCCATAAAAAATATACAATTAAAATCAACCAATACGCAACCATTTTCTACCAAGAACTACGTAGCCTTTGATTTCTCCACTGCACCCGGAGATACGTAGGAGCAGGAGCATACTCCTGTCAAGCGCAAAAATAAACGACTTTTATTAAGTCCTCTTTTTTTTACCTTGGTTAATTTTCATTTTTTTTTATTATAAAAGGGAAATAAACATTTTTTTAGAAGTTAATAAATTTTGCACAATTAGTTAGAGGTAACCTTTTTTCGAAAGGATGTCGTGGGGTGCTAATACCTTCCCTACGCATAATCGACTCCCGAACCCAAATCCGGTCTTAAGGACCACTTTTCTTCAAAAAAAGGTTTTTTTCCAATATTTTTCCTTCGAAAATAAATTATTGGTGGCGGCTCCATTAAACTCGAATAAATCCCTCCGGATTTTTCTTTGTCAGCTACACCGCGACTCCACTGGGGACATTTTTTTAGAGAGTCAAGCCTAAATAACTGATTGTGCTAAATAGTTAACTTTTATGTTTAATTTCCCTTGTTTTTATTTATTTATTTGTTCATTTATTTATTTATTTACTTATTCATTTGTTTATTTACTTATTTTTTTATTCATTTATTTATTTATTTATTGTTCTTTTGTGAATATTTGTTGTGAATATTATGCATATATTGAACCTTAGGATAGAAGACCATATGTTGTATATTTCATTTGTTTTGCAGCTTGGGTAGTGTTAGAGTGTTGCCCCTCTCACACACCGCACCTACACGTTCACACACACATGTGAGTAAGGCTCTATACCCGGGTCAGAGCAAAACTTAAGTTGAGTGGAGGTTCGGTGATGGTCAATTGGAATTTGCTTTCCTTCTGGCTATTGCGAGAACTTCATCTAGAGTGTGCTTCCTCTGAGTATTCCGCACCGGATAGTTATCTATCGTTGTGGTTAATATTCAGGAGGAGACTTTAGCTCTAGAGGCCTTTGGTGAGAATGTGATTAGAGCCACCATGAGATCTATCACTCAATACAAGACTATAGACCCCTTAGGCTAGAAAATATCTAATTTTAGGTTTAACCCATTTAAGACACAAGGGGCATCATATCATTTTTGTTCTTCCACCAAAAATCTGTTATATCACGTCCATGCATAAAAAAAGGTCTACTAAATCACATATTTTTGTGCATGCTACATGAATAGTCATCATCATCACTCAACATTATATCTTCATGCATTCATACTTCCAAAAAAAAACATGTTGAATTTTTAAAAAAAAAATGTCATTCATTCTCATTTCATTTTAGGTGCCAGGGAAGCATAGGAACTCAAATTTTGGCTGCAAGTATTTTTGTGAGATAATATGGGATCAAGCGGCGAAACTGTCCCTTTGAAGAAGCACATACATCCGAGAATAAAAAAGCCTGAAATAGAAAGCTTGAAGAAGTGTGCCAATTTAATGACGACGAGCATTCAGCGTATAACCTTCATTGGAAAGTATGGGAATATTCTCAAGTTGCTAGAGGTGGATGTGCAAGTAAATGCCATTTCCGCACTTATCCAATTCTATGATTCTCCCATGAGGTGCTTCACTTTCAAGAATTTCCAAATGGCTCCCACACTGGAAGAATTTGCTCGAATTTTAGGATACTCGACCGAAAACATGAAGCCCTACCAACGCACCCGAGATTTTAATCTCCTACAAGAGGTTGCTATAATTCTAAAAGACAAAGAGGATGAATTAAAGAAAAGAAAGTTAAACCGAAATGGTGTCGAGGGGTTTCCGCTAGAGTATTTTGAAGAAAAGATGAGGCATTTGGCTAGTGTTCAAGATTGGGCGTCTTTCATGGAAGTGTTGGCTCTTACAATTTTTGGCATCATGTTATTTCCACGCATTGATGGCTATATAGACTTGGCTTCGATTGATGTATTCCTAGCCTTTAAAAAAGGGAAAGAAAGCCCAGTGTCAGCCATTCTTGCGGATACTAATTGTGCCCTCACTCACTATCATGAAAAAAAAGGGAAGAAGCTATCATGCTGCTTATCTACTCTCTATGTGTGGCTTGTCACCCACGTATTCGAAAATAGGAAAATGTCATGTCCTTTTGCAAACTTCAACACATGTGATGTAGGGGTCAGAGATGGTGATCGGTGGGCTGTGACTCTGGCAGATCTTGATGAAAAGACGGTCCGATGGTACCCAGGGTGGTTGGATATACATGAAGTGATCTATCAGTGCGGGAATTTCCCTAATGTTCCACTTATAGGAACAAGAGGATGTATTAACTACAGTCCTTCTCTACTGCTAAGACAAATTGGCTATTCTATGATGAATCCACCGGCAGATCAGATGACGACCCCCTTTGTGGTATATGAGTTCGATCAAGGAAACGGCGGAATGCTTAGAAAGGTCCTACATGCTTGGGACCAAGTCACTCGGAAAGGGAAAGCTCTCGGAAAAAGAAGCATTGGTGCTACGGATAGTTACCACCAATGGATCGAAAGTAGGGTTCGAGAAATCAAATTGTCGTTCCATGGTACACCCCCACCGGAACCAGAAGCACCAGAATCTATCCCTATTACGAGCAAAGAGATGGAAGAGCTTAAAGTGGCTTTGTCAAAATCTAATGAGGAAAAGGAAGAATTACAAGCAAGGTTAGAAAAGGCACTTCAAGAGAACAAGTACTTACAGTCAGAAAATATCCTAAGAGGGAAGTTCATTGAGAGAAGCAACAAAAGGGCAAAAGTAGAGGAAAAGAGTAAGCATGATGTGCAACTTTGTCTGAGAGGGGCGAATGAAGAGTTAGAGCTGCGTAATCAAGAAAGGGATAAGGCTATAGAAAACGCCTATATATGGAAAGGATTGTGGAAAAAGTCCTCGGTTACCGAAAAGAACTTGCAAGAGGAGCTTGAAGGTTTAAAGCGACATCTTGAGAAGGTAGTAGCTGGGTATGAGAACCGAGCCCAAAAGGAGCAAAAGAATACAAGGAAGAAATAGAAGAGATGCTTGTGAAATATCAAGATGCGCTGAAAAAGAACAAGAGGATGCAAATGAGTTGCGGAACTATATTGAATATCAAGAGAAGATCTATGACGACCTAAAAAATGAAAGCACGTATTGGGAGAATCGCTTACAAACCGGTCACCGATAGAAAATCAAGCGCTCTTTAATGAACTGAGAAACGAAGGCATGCATTGGAGGGAATGTTTTTCAAAGTTGGCAAGTTTGGCCAATCAAGCAATCATAGATACCCCAAGGCGTCTAGAGGAGGCTGATGCGGCGATGCACCCACTAAATACTCCAGTCAATGTTTACAAGTTTATTGAATTTTGTAAAAGTTTGATAGAAGAGTTGAGAGAAAAGGCTGGTTGTCCTATTAAGAAGAAAAAAAGGACAGCTAATTGATGAGACTTTAGCTTGAATGAATTGTACTATTTGTCTTTCTCATCAATAAAGGATTTGTCGCTTTGCTTATCGATCCCATTTTATTCTCCAAATTACTTAATGCTTTGAGGCCTATGGTTCCCTGGTACAAAATGAATAGACTCATACATCCACATCCATTCATTCATCTTTTTTTTTTCTTACATACTCATATCATTTTTTAATCACTCAGAAAATAATAAAACAAACTGGTTCCTCGACACCCTTATCGAACTCGCTCTCAATCAAGGATCATGGATGACCAAGAGATGAAAGAGGACGTCAACCAGCTGAAGGAACAGATGAGCAAAGTTTTGGAGCTTCTGCAGTCTCTAAACAAAGACAAGGCTGCAGATGGGGTATCTCCAGCAGTGAATGATGAAAGTCAAGCTACACCTTCCCACCCACCTGGCTTCGGTCCTATGCAGTTGCAATATGGTCTCAATACTCAAGGGATGATGGTACCCTTTGCAATTTACCCGTAGGGTCCTACACAGTCACCAGTTAGCAACCCTCAGAATCAAGTACCACAGTTCCCACTTTACGGACTCCCGCCTGGTTACACGCCACCTATGGCCAATGATGACACTACAAACCATAACCCTCAAGGCCCACATGCACAACAGTTCCCACTATTTGGTCTCCCGCCCGGTTACACACCGCCAGGTGCTAACAATAACTCTGCGGAAGCTGATTCCCAAGCACTTGTTGTGCAAGATGTGGCTCAAGGATCCGGCCCAGATCAAAACCACACCAGTTCAAAGCTCAACTCCTGGCTTCATGACATACACCTTTCCACCTGGTTATGCACCATCTCATCTCGGGAATACTCAAGGAGTCAATACGCCTGTAGGGGCCCCCATGGTGAATCCCCGACCATTTGGTTACCCCTACTATATTCAAGGAAATCCGCTGAATCCCCAGACTAACCACATTGTCTGGTCTCCGGCTATGGGGGGACCCAATCTGAGCATCCCAGTTGGGAATCATTGGTCTGATACGAAGTTGCAAATCCTAGGCCTAAAAAAGAAAATCATATAAAAACTAAGCAAAATGTGGGCTCGCTAGGTTGAAAACCTGAAAGGGCGACCTAGGCAAAAATTAGAGCAACCCGTTGGATTGAAAACTTGAAAGAGCAATCCAAGCAGAAGTTAGGGTCCAAAATCGGACATTGAAGAAGGCTGGTGCATCAAGGGGCTCTTATCCAACTGGGGCAATTCTATAATAGAGTAATGAGTAATCGAAGTTATGGATATGGGAAGCTGGCATTTGTTCCTACGAAGACACAAGCTATAAAATATCTGCTTAGTTATTGTCTTTCTTTGTTTTTTTCTTCTTCCTGTATTTTTCTTGATGTATTTTCAAGTCTGCGTAACTTCAGTCCTTGTACACATAACTCTTCTTTTGAATACCAAACACCTCCGTTCTTGTATTTCAAAATGTTGTTTTATGATAATAGACACTGAATTGTGAAGCGTGTGATGATATGGGAAAGCATTACGGTTATTATATACATCTTAAGAATCACGAGGAAACACCAAATCTCGACAAATAAGTTTCAAAAAGGCAAAGGGATTACCTTTAAAAAATAACTAGCGCCGCATCGATAACTCGCGCTCCCTCCCAATCGAAGCATAGCATGACTAAATCTGATGAATCTCAGTCCATGCCATATCTTTAAGCACTAGAGATCATACGGGACGAGGATTCAGTAAAAATAAATAATTGCATTGCATACATGCATCACGCATCATCTTCATATCACCACCGTTTAGCCGTTTTGTTACACCTGGTCCGTGCACCAAATTTTGATCCTTCACTTTTGCGACACGCCAAGTATCGCTCCCTCTTTATCGCTTTAAGATTACCGCGTCAGTACCCGACCTGGCGGTAATCCCTCATTATTGCTTTTTGACCAACATATCAGTTCCGAACCTGATGTTGATCCTTCTTTATTGCTTCCTATCGATGTGTCAATACCCTACTTGGCGTCGAACCTTTCGATCACCGTGTCAGTACCCGACCTGGCGGTGATCCTTCTTTATTGCTTCCCATCGACGCGTCAATACCTTACTTGGCGTCGAACCCTCATTATTGCTTTCCGATCACCGCGTCAGTACCCGACCTGGCGGAGATCCTTCTCTATAGTTTTCTGATAAACGCGCCGAGCGTTAATCCCTCATTATTGCTTTCCGATCACTGCGTCAGTACCCGACCTGGCGGTGACCCTTCTTTATTACTTTCCGATGAACGCGCCGAGCGTTAATCCCTCATCATTTCCTTTTGATCACCGCGTCAGTACTCGACCTGGCGGTGATCCTTCTTTACTGCTTTTCGATTTTACGCATCAAGCCTCAATCCCTCATTGTTATCCTTTGCCTATCCTGGTTCGGGACAAAATTAGTGTCTTTATCTTTACTTCTATTTTACGATGAAAATATGAAAACTTTTGTTGTTCACATTTTCTAATAAAATATAACTAAAGAGGGGCAGCTGTTATACCCCAATTTTGTCCGTCTTTTTTTTTTATTATTATTACATTTTTTTTCCATTAAAAAGTAAAACAAAAATCAATAAATCAAAAATCTAAAAAATCATCTCCATCCTGCTTGCTCATTAATACACAGATAAAGCAAATACAAAAATAAAAAGAATACAAGTACAAGGAATCGAAAATAATAAAGAAGGCACAAAGGACACATTGAACTCCTCTTTTGGCATGGAAACTAAATCCCTCCTCCTGGCACAGTTTTTTTCATCACGCAAAAATGGTGTAAATCTCCTCATGCTGCACAATATCAACCCTGACAACTTTGGCACCATTCTCTTTGGCTCTATTATACAGCAGGGGTCACTTACAACACAAAATATATATGTATATATACACACAAAGAACAAACTCATAAAAATAGTCATGGCCACGTTCTGCACATTCGCCTATTCGGGATTGAAACCAAAGTACCCTTCTTCAAGACTAGACTCTCCTGCTAAGATCATGCAATTTATTTTGGCACCATTACCATCACTGCCTCCCTACCTCTATTTAACTGCACAACAACGCAGCAAGCGCGTCGGAAGAGGAGAGTCAAACAAGGCTAAACAGCCTAGAATACAAAAGCTGCAGATGATTGGGAAAACAAACGCTCTTGATCAGAGTATTAGAGCACCAAATAGTGAAAAAATGGGAAAAGGCAACATTGCTGATTAAAGCTCATCAGAAAAAGAAAAAAGACGTCATTTTCATGAAGAAAAAAAAACACAGTAACACAGTGCTGAATCCTCTATAAAACGCGTTAAGAACGCAATAGCAGGGGGAGGAGAATTTCATCACCAAAACAAAGAATTAGAGATATACATTAGGTCTTAATTAACTTAATTCAAGCAGAGAAAAGAAAAGGAGCGCACGATTGAGAGAAAAGAAACAAGGCAATGGCAACCAAAGGTCTTCATCAGAGTCACAAATCCAGGTCGGTTTTTGCTTCTTTTAAAACAAATGATGTATAAGCATTCAAAATCAGATCTTTAGCACAAGAATAGTAGCAACAATTTTCCCAAATCCAGTGAAATAAAATACTGAGAGATGGAAAGAATTTAGAGAGAAAATCGAGAGAAGAGAAGAAACTGAAATGGGCAGAGAATGAAAATGAGAGAAGAAGAGAGTTTTTGGAACCTGTAGGCGTGCCTCGTCACGAGTACCACCACGAAATGCCATTCGCCGCCACACTGAGACCGTCACTGGTGTCTCCTCAGCTCGCCACCTCCCTCTCCGTTTTGCTTTCTCTGTCTGGCCACGCAGATCCTCCCCTCTCCCTTTCAGTCTCCATCTCTCTCCCTTTCTTTCTCTCTCTCCACCACGATCTCCCTCCTTCTCTCTCTCTCTCTCCACCACGATTTGCCTCCCTCTCCCTCGATTTCTCTCACTTCCTCCTCCCCTCTCCTTCTCGATCATGGCCACATGGCCGATGGTCGGGTTCGCAGCCGCCTCCTCCCTTTCCCTTCTTCTTCTCGCCTCTTCCCTCTCTCTTTCTCCCTCTACTTCATCTTTCCTTTCTTTTTCCTTTTTTTTTCTTTTCATTTCAACTCAACAGATTCAGATTGTTCCATTTTGTTCTACTTCTTTTTATTTTAATTTTTTTCTTTTCACACCACCTTTCTTTTATTTACGCCCCCTCCTTTATTTCATGTTCTGCTCTTTTTTTTCCTTTTCACACCCCTTTCTTTTCATTTACGCCCCCTACCCTTTATTTCATGTTCTGTTATCTTTTATTTTTTTTTCTTTTCACACCCAGTTTCTTTTTATTTACGCCCCCCTCCTTTTTTGTTTTTTGTGTTTCTTTTCTTTTCCTTTCTTCTTATTCTGGCCTGTTTTTTATTATTTATTTATTTATTTATTTATTTCTAGTCAAATTACTACAATCTCATTCAACTAAATTTCACATACAAATATCGAAACCCTATTTTTTCTTAAAAAACATTTGATAAAAATCACGAAAATTAATTTACTAGTAATGATTACTCGATATTGCTTTCCGTTTAGTCATTACAAATATTTTAATTTTCTAAATAAAAATGGGTCGTTAGTGAGGACCACTCTTGATTGCTTCTTGTTTGGTCCCCATGAAAACCTATCCTCTTCATAAAAGTAAAATTAAGTTTTTTTTTACTAGTAATGACCACTCGAGATTGCTTCCCGTTTGATCATTACGAACACCGTTAATTTTATAAACAAAAAAGGTTATTAATGAGGGCCACTCTTGATTGCTTCTTGTTTGGTCCCTACAAAACCTACCCTTTTTCCATCAAAAAATATACAATTAAAATCAACCAATACGCAACCATTTTCTACCAAGAACTACGTAGCCTTTGATTTCTCCACTGCACCTGGAGATACGTAGGAGCAGGAGCATACTCCTGTCAAGCGTAAAAATAAACGACTTTTATTAAGTCCTCTTTTTTTTACCTTGGTTAATTTTCATTTTTTTTATTATAAAAGGGAAATAAACATTTTTTTAGAAGTTAATAAATTTTGCACAATTAGTTAGAGGTAACCTTTTTTCAAAAGGATGTCGTGGGGTGCTAATACCTTCCCTACGCATAATCGACTCCCGAACCCAAATCCGGTCTTAAGGACCACTTTTCTTCAAAAAAAGGTTTTTTTCCAATATTTTTCCTTCGAAAATAAATTATTGGTGGCGGCTCCATTAAACTCGAATAAATCCCTCCGGATTTTTCGGTCGCTACAGTTAAACACGAGAAGTTATGGATTAATGGAATTAAAGGAAGAGAAAGAGGCAAAATTATGGATTTTATAATAAGAAGTAAAGAACAAGGATTTAATTGAGATTTGGATGTAAAATTAGTGATTGGAGACCTTTAGGGACAATTTAGTAATTGCCCTACATATTGGATTGGACGTAGGACCACTTAGGAGATTTTCCCAACTCGTGAAAGTATAGAAACCAGCTTTACCATCTCAGATACACTTACGGGACATATTTTATGAATTTTTAGCTCCTTAAATTTACCACTTAAAAAGGGATGCTAAAGTTCAAAATTTTGATGATTCCCATAGGAATGATCATGAGTGTTCATAATATTTATTCAAGAGTATTTCTTAATATGCATTTCAGTTTGGAACATGTGATTTGGCTTAGGTGAATTATGTTTATTTTTTGGTTGTTGAATTCAAGTAATTTTTCGAATGTTTGTTTTCTTTTACTGTACTGTTATTTTAAATTATGTTGACTATTTTTTTAACTTTATTGAGAAGTCTTTATAACAATTTTTTGTATGATTTTGGAACCATGGGAATTAAAACAAAAACAGTTTCTATTTCAAATTGAATTTATCGGTAACATCAAAAGTTGGGCTTAACGTTGTTCTTTGGAAATTTTCTTGCTATTAATTTTTTCTATTCTTTTATCGTGATTGTGTATAAAATCCTATAGCATAAACGTTCCCTTTTAATAGGAAAAAAATATAGCTTCATTTTTTGTTGTAAATTTTAATTTTTCAACTATACACCTGGTTTTCCATAAAAAAAAACTATACACGTGCTTTCTAATTGACAAATTTATTAATAATGGTTTTATAACAAATTTTGATAAGCAGTTTGGGATTGTTCAAAAATATTATTTATATTTTAGGTTAATTTAATTATAAGTTAGTAAATATGTAGCTTGGTAAGAGTTATTCCAATCTTATTTATTTATAGTTTGGTATGTATTCTGCCTCCTTTGTCTTTTCTGGAAAGGTGGATGTGCTATTCGATCTCTTAGTCTGAATATATTTGTTTAGGTTACAATTGTTGTAGGTTTTTGCTTTCTTAGTTTATGGGTTTGATTACGGATGACCTTTTCTTTATATCTTAAAATTTTGGATGTTGTGTGGTTTTGTATATGAGACTTATGTCTTATGATTTTATGTTGTTTTTGCTTTCTAGGTTATATGTGTGTGTCTTTGATTTTAGGTGGCATTTCTTTTGCAAGGAATAAGCGGTGATAATACCTTAGTTCTTGCTATTGACAAACACAATGCTACAAAACTTTATGTAATGATCATTTCTCCCTAAAAAAAGCAAAAGGTAACTAAATACTAATGGACTTAGATGTATTTTGGATATGATTGCAAATTTGGTGAACATTAACAAATGAAATAATATAATCCTAAAGTGGATACATGAAATGCCATTTAATTGTTTATTGATAGATAAAACAAAAGAAAGATTCTTGAGAACTTATGGGGTCAAGTGATACCCTATCTTATAAGGACATATTAGATAAAATACTTGAAGATGACTTCAAAATGACCTTATAGTCCAATTTTTTATTGGTCATAAAAATTAAAAATTGATCACATTAAAAAATGTTTTGCATTCTCTAGTAATCTTTTTCGTTTATTGTTTGCTAAGTTTGTGAGGTACTTTTATAATTTTCTTTTACATTAGTTTTTTATTTTTTCTAAATTTAAATTAATTTTGACTAAATTATACTTTTAGTCCTTTATGTGTATTTTATATTTCAGTTTGGTTCCTTATCACTACAAAAAAAGGGAGAATTGTGGCGGTTTTATTAGGGCGGTTCCTCTAAACTGCCATTTTTTACGGTAAATTACGGCAGTTTTCTGAATCGACATAATATTAAATTGTATTAGGGCGGTTTGAACCGCCAGAATGGGCTTTTCTTTTTTACTGACCCACACGCGCTTAGTTTTCGGTCTTGCCACTTAATTCCCTCTTTCACTTTCTCGAAAACTCATTAAACCCTAACGTTTTTGCACTCTACACTTCCACTCTTTCTCCCGCCGTTTGATCTCTTCCTGTGGCTTCATCACTGTGACCGTCATGGGTATTGTTCATCACTGTGATCTCTTTCTCTCTTTGGGTAACCTAAATCCCTAAATTTCTCTCTTTCGGTAACCCAATCCCTAAATTTCCCGTGAGCCAAGTAACTAAATCCTTGACGTCCGGTGACCTTAAACTGCCTTGAAATCCGGTGTTGCGTCTTTGTCTCCAGCGACCTCCATCGCTTGCATCGCCTTTAAGCTCCGCGCCGGTGTGCTTCGTATTCATCTTCGTCTTCGTCTTTGATCACAATAGTTTCAAACGCCTTGTTTTTGCTCAGGTTGTGTTTGTGACTTCAATGTTAGGTCATTCTTAAGCTTGATGCCTTGTCCCACGTATTGCATTGTTACTTATTAAATGCATTGTTACTTTCTAACACTCGTTTATTATTGATTGATTGCTAATTTCACGCAGTATATATAGAATCAAAGAATCGCGGTTGCTTTTGGGCATCACTTTTTAGCTATTTTGCTTATGGTTATTTTCCACTTGAAGGCGTGACCTTTTTTTTATCTCTGGTCATTACCTATTTTCCACTTGCTTCTGGTTATTTTTTCTCTATTTTTTCCAGTCAAGTGTATTGTTTTTAATTGATCTTTTAAGTGAAAACATAGGTGTTTAATTTATGTTTCAACAACGTGACCTAAAGGGATCAGTTCTGGCCAAGTTTTGCTTGAAAAGGAGCACACTTTCCTATACCCTTGAATATGATAGTCTCCTTGGGTCCTCTTGTTTTCACGGGTAAAGATTAGTGAGTGAGCGCATGCACATGAAACATGCAATATTGCAATGCATAATCTTTGGATTTCTAGATATGTGTGTATATAGATAAGCATTTATAACCTTATGGACCTTCAATGCTTCTCTCTAATTTCAACTAAATTATAATTATGCAGCTGGACAGTATACAAAACAAAGTTTGTGCAAAGAAAAAACTTGCTTGTGCACTTAGATAACCAACCAACACAAGGTTAGTTCTTCCTAACTCTTCACTTGGTGTTTACTACCTTTATTGCTACATACTACCAACCTGTGCACTCTTTTTCATGCTTATGTTTCATCTTGAAAGTATAACATCTTATTATTCTTTTCTATAACAGATGGTAGCTGCAATGTGTTCAAAAGTGCCCTTCATTAGCAATGCAATCAAGAAGGCTATTGGTTGTGGTATGTAGTTCAGTACTTGTACGTCTGAGCTTTGTTGTATTTTCTTCTTCTATATGACTTAGGCTTCAGTATTTCGATATAAATCACTCCTTTGAGGCAAATTCTACTTGTAGATATTCTATAGATTCCTCGCAATGCTATTTCTGGCAACAATAATTCATTCACTTCTATATAATACTAGATTTTTGTTTCATAATGTGGTTTCTATGAATCTTTCATAGTTTAACCATTTTAATGCAGGATATCAAACTTTTGTTATTGTTGTTTCTGTACCAACTCTGTTGATCATATACTCTTTTGATACTTATGTACAACATTATTATATCTCACTCACGCCATAGAGTTTCACGGGATGTTTGTAATTCTTCAGATTCATTCAACCTGTTGGTTAACAATGGGGCAGCTGCTGGCCAAGTAATATTTCATGTAAGTTTTATTGTTACTTGTAACTTTGTGGAATCATACATTCAGATTTTCTAAACTGTCACTTATAATTTGTGGAATCATGCATTTACTTCACAAACTATGAAATTTGGGTGCATTTCAGACTCATATCCACATAATTCCCCGTAAAGCATACGACTGCTTATGGGCTTCTGAGGTAATGTTCCATTTCTATTCATGTTTGATATGATATGATATGCACTGTTTACTAATCCATAATAAAATCGTTTGTTTATAGAGTTTGCTAAGGCGTCCCCTTAATTTACATGATGAGAAAGTTTCTCAGCTTGCTGCTCGTATACAAGAATAATTGTAACTCAAGTAGGGAGACATTGAGTCATGTTTCTAGAGAATGTGACAGAATTAAAAAATGCAGCATAAAGGCCATCTCAACATAGACCTTTGCCGGTTGATGGTATGACCTTGACACTACTTTCGTTGGAATATGCTTGATGGTTAGATATTTAATTTTCTGCTTTTGAACTATTCTTTCAGTTTTATTGTATACATATGCAACATATAGCATAAAATTATCTAGCTTAGTATACTAGGAATTATTTGAATGTTCATACTTCATAGTTTCATTTTTTGAGATGCTACCACTTGCAACCAAAATTTTATTCCCTCCTTCAGATAGTAGAATAATCTTGGTTAAAGCGCCCCTGCTCGCACTCACTCTCATACAAATAAATCTGTTGTAATTGTTAGTGGTCCCAAAGCCTCTTCTATCTTTGATTCATTGTAGGTTATTGACTTGGTTTGCATTCTATTCAATGTTTAAAGTTGCTTAAGCAGGATGCATTTGGGGTCTTCTATTTTCTAAGTATATCTATATGTGTTATTTCTTTTGTTATTTTGTTTAAAGGGAGTTTTTATGTGCTCCAATTTGGATTAGCAATGCATATCATTAGTTCCATTTTGATCAAATTGCATTGTTAAATCTTATCCATTTTTGAAAAATTGACTGTCTTTACTGAGGATATATGGAGAACTGTGCATGAATTATGCTACAGCAATGAATCATCTAAAAACGGCCATGACTCAAGTACATAATTTCTCTTAACTATTTCTTCTGCACTGGTTTCTTTAACTCATAATATGATCCAACAACTTGTGTCATTTGCCATTTTCTTCAAGTTTAATGTGTGCAGTGTTATAGATGATTGCTTTTAGGTGTTGATATCTCATTGGTCATGACTCAAAACTAGTATGCCGATGTTTATTTTTTTAAGTAACATGTTTTACTGTGTCATCTCTTATATTGCAGGTGAAAGAATTCTCTACTCATGCTACACATCTAGGAGATTTATTGTGGGTGGTTTGGCAGATTTTTTTTATAGTGGTATGACAGATAACTTATGTATAGACTTATTTGTTACTGGTTGTTTGACAAGTAAATTTGGTGATACTTTATATTATTAGGAAGCTTATTTTAGCAATGGGTCTGACCTGAAAGGTGTTAGTGTCGGGTATACGTATTGTTGATAAAAAAGTAGGAAAATTGTAGGATATGTTTTTAAAATTTTTTTTTTGGAAAAATACAATGTAAATTGTGGTGGTTCACACTGCAATTATTTGCATAATTTTTTTTTGTAGAAAAGTGAATATTACGGCGGTTGAGACCGCCATAATTTGCCATTTTTTTTGGAAAAATACTTGAAAATTGTGGCGGTCATAACCGTCATTTTTTACCGAAATTAACCGTCATTTTATTCGATGTATATTACGGCGGCCAACGTGTTGGTTAACCGTGGACCGCCGTTTTATACGGAATGACATCCGTAATTATGACGGTGGCTAAGACTGCCAATTCGGTGAATTATAGCGGTCAAAACTGCAACAATTAGCAAACTTTAATAGCCACAATTTACATGATTTTTTGTAGTGTATGTATTATTTGTTCCAAATTAGTCCCTTATGTCTAAATATTACATCAATGTGGTCTCTTTGTTTTAAAGTAGTCCCTTATGTTATAAAAATTATACCAGTGTGGTCCATTTTTTTTACAAAATAAAGGACCATAAAGGGACTACATTGGTATAATTTTTGTAACATAAGAGATTATTTCGAAACAAAAAAAAAGGAATCACAATTAACGCATAAAAAATCAATTCGAAACTTTTAATATATAAGAGACCAAATTAAAACTTAAAATAAATATAAGGAAACAAATTTTTTTGTTATATCATACTCACTCACATGCACTAAATATCCGTGGATCGCACGGGTCCTCTTCCAGCGAAAAACAGCTCTTCCAGCGAAAAACAGCTAATAAACCATGTTTGATGTAGGCATAAAAATTTTATATGACGATGTAAGTCTAGCAGGATGCTTTGTAACGTTATTTTCTTGCAATGGCCTCAGCACTTGAAATTAGAAGAGTTACCCCGTTTTTAATATTTTCTGGATGGATCTATCTATATCTATATCTGTTTGATGATGTGGGAGCTTCACAAATTTTTGGATTGTTTTATTCCATTTACAATTTTTATTATTTATTTATTTTTTCTCAAACCATAGCGTTTTAAAATGATTAAATACAAGAAATAAGTGTATTACCCACGACCAATTTGCGTAGGCCAATAACGCGTGTAAATTACCCACGGCCTTTTTGCTTTTACCCGCGGCCATGACCCACAAGAATACGGCCAAAAGCGATCTCCAAAATCGACACATTACAACATAAATCGTGACGCCCCACGCTAACCATGTTTTACCCGCGACCAAGATATTACCCGCGGCCTTACCGCGCTGCCCATAAATTAGATTTTACACGCCTTAATCAGACCCACTGCTAACTTCGAATTTACCCGCGCTTTAATCATACCCACGGCCACGCCCACGGTAAAAAGTAATTATCGTAGGCCATTTTCACTGTAATTACAACATTTACCCGCCTTAACTATTACACGGGTTATAGCCCACGGTAAATTAGATTTTACACGCGCCTTAATCGTGACTCCACTAACTTCGAATTTACCCGCGCTTAATCATACTCACGCTATGGCCCACGGTAAAATCTTTCTTATTAATAAAAACGTGACTCGCCACTTTACTTCCATTTCCATGCATTCTCATTTTTTTGGTGGAGACCAACAGATGCTCCTCCTCGCCATTCTCTCTGCTCAGCCGCCTTCCCTCCTCCATCACTCCGTATCGGCTCATCACCTCCTCCCCTACTCTCCTCCGGGCCGACCACAGCCTCCCCTTTCTCCGCTCCTCCTCCTCCTTACTCGACCTCCCATTCCTCATCTCATATGGATCTGACTTCCAACTCAAATCGGCGATTTCAAGAACGGTTGAAGATTTGGGCTTCGCTGAAGATCCGATTTTTCCGATTTGAGGGTGAAGATCTGATTTTTCCGAACGTTGAAGACAAAACGAGGGTGAATATCTAATTTCTAGATTTTTATTATTTTTATCTGTACATCCGCTTTTTTACACGATTTTTATATTTTTTGAACAACAGAATGGACACGTTCTTGGGTCTCAAGAATAGTAAGAACAACCATGGATATGCTCTAAAAAGCCTCAAGGGACATGGACAAAAGGGGGCGAGTTCAACGAAGATGAAATATTAGAGCATCCAAACCATTTTCATCTTTTTTTCTTTTTAACATCATAGGTTTTTTTTTGGTTTTTTGGTGTTAGGTTTCCATTTGTGTTTCAACCCAACATTCTCGCTGCTTCTCTGCATAATTTTTACTCTATTTTATTGTTGATTCAGTTTCATGATTATTTCAGTTTCTTATTCGCAATTCAGTTCCTTGTTTTTTTCATTTAAGTCATTGTTAATTCCTTGTTAATTCCTTCATTGGCAAATTCGCTTGATTATTCTGCACAATTTGATGAACTAGCTGCCCGTAACCAAAATTGTTGCCTCCAAAAATTGCAAAATTGTATTTTTAAATTTTTAATTTCAAATATTAAAAAAATTAACCAAATTTAACCAGTATATTAAAAATAATTAATAATTAAATTTAATCAGTTTAAAAACTGGTTAAATTTAGTTATTTTTTTTCAAATTATGTTGTAGTTTACCGTGGGCCAAAATTAGTACCGTAGGTCATATCCTACCAGAATGACAAAATTTACCCGCGCCTTTACTATTATCGTAATGCTTTCCCACAGAACTACAAATTTACCCGCTGGCTCATCCCAGCTAATTTACTCACATAGCTACCCGCGCCATGCCCTGGTAACATCTACCGTCGAGCATTTAACCTACAGACTTAGCCCACGGTTGGCCCACGGTAATCGTCACATTACCCACGGCCTTTTAGCGTTACCCGCGGCTTTTGGCCCACGGTAACAACTGTTTTTCTTGTAGTAATCAACATTTCTAATATATAAACATTTTTTAACTTGCTGAAATCATTACCTATATATGTCTCGACGATATAAAAAAAGGTTATAAATATTTTTAGAGCGATATCACAAAAATATTAAAAATGGTAAGAAAACATGAAATTTCTGTTTGAGAAATTTTTTGCAATAATTTTAGAAGATAATGTTTACCAAAATTAGTAATTTTTGTTCTTTATAAAACTCAATAACAATTGAAGCCAATTTTTTATGAAGTTAATTTTCCCTAACCTTTATTTTTAATATGGATATGCCTTTTACATAGCAACGTCCCTAATTAAATTTTACTTTTATTACATTTAAATAAATATGTTGGATTATTCTCAACGATTGAAAATTTTATGATAACACTTAATAATATAAAATTATGTTTATAATAAAATTGTTCATATTCTTTTAAAACATTCAAATATTTTTTTTAACTTAGTAATTGAAAATTTTGCACAAACAAACTCTAATATTCATGTTCATGGAAAAACTTATTTTCATAAAATGTTTTATTATATTACCATTGTACAAACTTCATTAAAATTATGAAATTTATGTTTCCATTCAGGTAAGATGCTAACGAAGTTAATAAATAATATTAGTTGGATATCTTTGTACGTTGAATAAAGGGAAATATAATTATTTTCTTTTTTTATTAATATTAAGTCATTATTTGGTTGATCATTTAAGGGTAATTAAATATTTTTTGCATTAATCAGACTTATCTAATATCATATTGAATCTATTGTCGCTTGATTAAACTGATCTAACATCACTTGAATGGTCTGCTGCACTTATAGATACCCGTGCGTTTCGCACGGGTCAAAAACACTAGTAGTATACTATAATATAGCCCGTTTGTTATGTTACATGACATGAGAAGTAGAATCAGCCATCCTGCCAATAACACCGATGGTGTTTTTGAATGTTACTCCGTTCTGTTTTGAGTGTTTTCGTAAACCTTGTCGCAATGTGTTCGTCGCAAAGGGCTCCTCTCATCTTAGACGGTTGTCGTTCCAAAGTCAAAACGAATCTTATACGACTTGCTTGTGCTGTATCCTTCTCATCCCTTAATTAATAGTAGTAATTAAGAAGCATGTACTTGAAAAATCAAGGAATTTTCTTACATTTTTTTTTGACAAAAGGAATTTTCTTATATGAACTCACTAATGCTACCAATGTAAAGACTTTCCATACTCATTATTTATTTACCCCGTTTCAAAAGGATTGACGTTTAAGATTTTTTCACAAAGATTAAGAAAATTAATAATTAACTTTATGAGTGAAAATTTTTTACAAAATTTGTCCTTGTTAACTATTAGTGTATTAACAATTGTCGTAAATGCATAATAGAGTATGATGTATTGAGAGTGGTGTACATAGTATTTATTTGAAGAAAAAATTGGGAGAACAAAAATTAACGTTACATTGAAACAATAAAATAACAGTCAATATGAAAAAAATTATTTATCTAAAACGATAGGCATTTTGAAATTGAGGGAGTATCATACTCATCTGACATCAATAATTATTTTTATAGATTGTTTATTTGTAAAAGTAAAATATGTGAAAAAAGTTTTATTTATTTATTTATTTATTTATAATGAATATCTATATAATAAAAAGTAATTTAAATTTATATAAGAGTATTAAGATTGAAAAGAGCCAAATTAGTAGTTTTATCAAACCATTTTCACTCCTTTTCCGTCCAATTTGGAAAGATTGAGAACATGTGGAGCCATGCAGCAAATTTTTTTTTCTTTTCATGTTTTCCCTTCAACCAAAGGAGGGAATGCTTTTTGAAAAATGTGCATTCATTCCTTTTTCCAAGTTTTCTTCGGTTCCACACTATTGGCCTGATTGGAACGACATGAAACGGCGCGATAGAAAATTTAGCGATAGAAAATGGTGAGAAAAAGACAATCTCTACTGATTGGTTATCAACGAAAAAGCCATGAAAGAAAAAATATGGGCGGGATCCACAACCTTTTTAATTCTTCACTGTGCAGCAAAGAAAATGGTCCGGAGGCTTATTTTTCTCGCGTGTTCCATCAATACGCTGCCTTTTCTTTCTTACACATGCAATTATTATTATATATTAATTTTTTTTAGCTAAGCACACTTTTGTTTTTAAAAAATAATCAACACTTCTCTCTTCTCTTTTTCTCTTCTTTTTTTCTTATTCCAATTAATACTCAAAATCTACTTAATTTCTCACTTTTTTCTCTTTTTTCATACTCTCTCTTCACAATTTCTCTCGTGAACCAATCACACTCTATGTGTAAATAATTTTATTTTCTACTTCTTTTCTTTCCTTCTCACTTTTATTTATCTACCTTTCTTTCATAATCCAAACAAATTGTTAAGGTACTAGTTAAAATTTATTTTATTTTTATTTTTAAAATGTCATTTAAATTCTTAGTTATTTAGGAATACACATACACGTGGTATCTACAACAATATGCAATATCGTCTGGCTAGTTTATTGGCTTTTCCTCCCTCCATTGATGTCTTTCTCCACTATTATCTCTGGAGTCTTGGTCCTCCTTCCACGTTCTTCTTTGTTGGAACTTTAGAGTTCAATGAATCAACTTTTGAGTAATCATCATGCTATCAAGATTGAGCTTATTCATTTGATGTCGTGGACAAAAGGACTTGACAGAGTCAACTTATGTTAAGGTAAGGCTGTTAGGCCTGACGAGTCCCGCCCGTCGATCGGTCAGCCAGATAATGGCACATCGAGGAGTTCAAGGGTCGTATTTATAACCGATCGATTACCAAGAAGCCGTACGAATCGTACATCTCTAACATGTGTCCCCTATAGCTACAACAACCTAAATTCCTGCAAGGGTATAGGGTAACGTGTCACTACGCTACAAGAGGGGAGGATCGCGCAATCAGTGGCGGATCCATAAATTTTCTTTTGTGAGGGCAAGAAGCAGTCTATAGCATTTTCATATAAGAAAAATATTATAAGTTTTTATAAAATACATAATCTTATGACAAAAAAACTAAAATACCTATGCTTCTACAAATTACAATTGTCTTCTATGTATTTTCATATTTTGAAAATATTATATGATTTTTTATTGTCAATATTATAAAAAAGTATATCTCTATGTACGTAACAATACAATCATTTAAGCATTTTTTTTCCAATAAAAAAACCAATGATTTAACCATTCATCTCTAATATGCTTTTAATTGGTCTGACTTTTTGTATGGTAGTCTAATGGTCTTAATAGAAAATCATGATCACGATTTGTTTCTTGAAATCTAATTTGTTTATTCACTGTGTGAATTTAGTGTTAGAAGAGCGGTAAAAATTAAAAGAATAACGAGATGAAACTAGTACCAATATATTTTCTCTTTTATTTCTTATAACTTTTTTACTTATTTTTTTAAAAAAATGTGTCTTACGGGCGCAACACCTAATTTTTTATGGAAAAAATGAAAATTATTACGCATATTCAAGTAAAAAATAATTATGTCTAGGGGGCAATTGCCCCCAACCATGTGAAAGTGGATCCGCCACTGTGCGCAATGATTGACAATGATATTTTCTAATTAACCCTAACGGCCTGGTAGAGTGGGAATACCCTACAGTGTGGAGCATCGTAAAGAGAGACCGCTACTATATAAGGAATCGATTAGATTATTAGAAGGGCCTTTTGGACTTACCCTGGGAGTATTGTCTGCCTTACCTCGACTTGATACTAGTGGTGGCGGTATCCTAATATTCACACTTGTGAACAGTTCGTCATATAAAAGAGTTATACAAAAAATTATAAAAAGTGGTCAGTCAAACTGTCAAAGACTATCTGTCTTCGCTCCTCATAGGAAAAATAATATAAAATAAAATAATGTATCCCTTTTGCAATGCGAGCACACAATCAAATTATCATTCCCAAAGTGGAGGTAAGCTTTTGTCGTTGTACTTAAACTTCGGCTATGCCATGGTCCATGTATGTAATTAATAACATGAAACGGCACATCGTACGGTGCTCGCGGCCATAATATGTTCATCGTCCTCAGCATATTTTGCAGCCGAATTAGTACATCACAAATCTTCGAAGGGAGTTTATTTTTTGTACTAAAATATTACAATTAGGCCGAAGGGATCTTTCTGCATGCGGCTGCGTGGAATTAATCAACTTATCAATGAGATCCTAGTAGATGGAGTACATGGATTAGCTTCTGTTTTGTCCAACATTTGCAATATTCTCTACATTATTTTGCCCACTTTGTTAGCTTTCATATATTTCTAAGTCAAACTAGTTCAGAATTAAATATTCATCCAGTTGGAGAAACTTATATGCTCATGTCAATTTCATTGGGATAATCTACTAATTAACTCTTAACCCAGATGAACTGCCACGATGGAATTTAGATTATAAAACATACAACGAAATCAGAAAAATTGTTGGATTTGTTGGAAAGAACTGAATATCTTCATTAGAGATGCTTCGGTCATTCTTCAACTAAACGATCGTTCAAAAGTTCAAGAGAAGTTTGAGATCCATGGGAATCAATTCGAACTGAAGTAGGCCTCGATCCGGAGAAATGGTGGCCGGAATGAATAGCAACACAGCGGCGCAATGGCAATTAGCGTCGGTGGTGGTGTACCTATAGGGACTTCCAAGCCTAAGTCAGTATGAGATCAAAGGGTGGAGTGAGATGGAAAAAAAAAGCGAAAGTGCCTTATATTGGAGATCGGAACCATAAGCTTGGCAGAAGAATCGTTGATCTGCAACCGAAGTAAGCACGTCGCGACATTGATCGCAGCATGATGTGTGTGTGGTTGTTGATTAGAAGAACGGCTCTGATCCCAATCCGCGTAGTGTTGCTTGATGTACGACCTTGATTGAGGGGAGTGTCTAAATGGATGATTACCACGATCTCAACCCGTGTGTTGCGATCTGCGTGACGCATCATCGTGCTGATGTGGATTTTTGTGTTTATTTGGCTCGGTTTGTTGCATGGGCCTTATAATAGGCCTTTGAACTCCGACCCAATTCAGAACATGATTATTTCTCACTTTTGCATGTGTGTGACGTGTAAGTTATTTTAATGAGCATAAAAAATTGTAAATGATTTGAATGTTCAACTTAAGTATAAGTGAGAGACAAATTGCGATCTAATCATTTATTAGAAGAAGTTTAATGACTATGCTTTGATAATATAGAAAAGTTTTACACGGACATTCAATCATAACAATTAATTATTATATTCAGACATGCTTAAAGATATTCTAACATTTTAGATGCTCGAGTCTCATATTCTTCCTTATTTTTGTAATAGGGACTTGGGAATGAAAAGTTGTAGTTGGTGTCAAATTCGATGACTTACTTTACACTTTAAAATGAAAGTTCACTTTAGATGAGTCAAATCCCTTTATTGTGAAAATGAAAGTTTAAACTTTGAATAGCATAAATATTCCTTTTCATTCTCAACATCATCATCATCGCATATTCCTTATTCAAACTTCAAATATAATCAAGTGACTCTGTATATATATGTCTGAGAGCGCTAGCAACATTCCTCATTTTCAACAAATATTATCAGGCTAAGAACGAAAATCTGGCACTCAATTCTAATTTGAGCCCAATTATAAGTGTTTGGGCCCCAGTTTTAATGACAAAAATATTTAAATATAAGAGGGGTTGTTACCTACACCTCCACAAATTCCTTCCCACACACCTACCCTTTTCAAATTGAATTTTCCAAACTATCCCTCCCATTTCCCCTCTGCCCCTCCCCCTGCTTCGCCCCTACTCCCCCATCTTGTCGTCCCTCCCCCGATCCACTCCCCTATCCTGTCATACCTACCCCAATCCTATTGTCTCCCTGTCCTTGTCCCACTTTCTCTCCCCTCCTTCCTTGCCCCACTCCCCCAATCCCGTTGCCCCCACCCACTCCCTCTCCTCCAGTATTGAGTTATGCTTGATACAAACACATATTTTTTAGGTTTCTACAAACACCAAGGCATGAAAGATAATGGGGACATACCCAACAGAATAATCGTAACCTAAAAAAACGTATGATGAATATTGGAGAACATTTTGGAAATCTAACTAAAATTTATTCTTGGAATAAGTTTTTGGAATAATTTTTTTGTGTTCTGGAAATTAGTTTTTGGAAATTATAATTTTCAGAACACAAAAAAAAAAATATTCTGAAAGCAAATTTTTGGGGAGAAGAGAAGCAAAGAAAATGATCGTCGAGAAAAGAAAGGAAAGAGGAGATTGTGTTTTAGGGGGAAAAGTTTTGAAAAAGGAAAGAGGTGTGGGTAACAAAAAAGGAAGTGTAAGTAGCATCTCCCTGAATATAACTCCATCCATACAAGGCCCAACGGAAAACAAATTCAATGAAAATGATAAAAAAAAGGTAGTTGCTTCCAGCACCCCACCATGCTGCTGCCAGCACCCCCACCCCACTAACATTTATGAAATCCCAAAAATACCCTTGGCACTTAAACCCAAATTTAATATTTGTCTTCCCTCCCTTTTATTCTTCTTCTTATACATCCCTCCCCTCCTCCACCACCCCACCACCGTCCTCCACCACCAACCACTGGAGCACCGCCCCTCCACTGCCACCACCTCCCCAAAATATCTTCACTCACCTAAAACTCATATTTCTCTTCTTCCTTCTCCTTCCCATCCCTCTCCCACCACCGAAAAACTCGTCGGAGCTACCACCCCTCCACCCCCAACATCGGAACACCTCCCAAGGGGCCACCGCGACCAACCCAGCGGCCACCGGAGATAGTTCTGTTCGTTTTCGCGTTTCTGTTTTTTTTTCTCGCAGATTTACAGGCTTCCGATAATTCACGATAATTGAATTATCGGAAGCTATTTAATATGTATTCCGGCAATTCAATTACCGAAATATAAATATGCTTCCGGCAATTACCGAAATATAAATATGCTTCCGGCAATTGAGTTTTTGGAATACATTTTCAAACAAGTAATGAAAATGTATTCCGGTAATTCAATTACCGAAAGCATATTTTTTTCAAAATTATGATATGTTCCTGCAATTGAATTGCCGGAAGCTGTTGAAAATATGCTAAAATTATGATATGTTGAAATTATGTTGAACATATCATAATTTTGAAAAAATATGCTTCCGGTAATTGAATTACCGGAATACATTTTCATTACTTATTTGAAAATGTATTCCGGTAACTCAATTGCTGGAAGCATATTTATGTTCCGGTAATTGAATTGCCAGAATACATTTTAAACAGCTTCCCGTAATTCAATTACCGGAAGTCTGTAAATTTGTGGAAAAAAAGCAGAAACACGAAAACGAATAGAACTATCTTTGGTGGCCACTGGGTTGGTCGCGGTGGCCCATTGGGAGGTGTTCCGGTGTTGGGGGTGGAGGGGTGGTGGCTCCGGCGAGTTTTTCGATGGTGGGGGAGGGATGGGAGGGGGAAGGAAGAAGAGAAATATGGATTTTAGGTGAATGGAGATATTTTGGGGAGGTGGTGGCGATAGAGGGGCGGTGCTCCGGTGATTGGTGGTGGAGGACGGTGGGGTGGTGGAGGACGATGGTGGCGTGGGGAGGAGGGGAGGGATGAAGAAGAAGAATAAAAGGGAAGGAAAACAAAAATTAAAGTTGGGTTTAAGTACTAAGGGTATTTTTGGGATTTCATAAATGTTAGTGGGGTAGGGGGAGCTGACAGCAGCATGGTGGGGTGCTGGAAGCAACTGCCAAAAAAAGAAGAAGAAGATTAAAGGCCCATTGTCATCTAAAGATACACAGGACTTGATTCCCAATTTAATATACTTAAACTGAATGAACAAATCATAAAATAAATTATTTCAAACAATATACAATAAAAATATTGTTAAAATAAAGTTAGAGATTAAAATTTGTTTGTGTTTTTAAGGGAATCATCATTGAATATTATTATTTTTGACAAATTTAACACGGCTTTTTTATTGGAACAAAACTATTCTATTTCAATCAAAATAAGTTTAGTAATACATGTTGGAATGTAATCAAAGGCACGATGACTAGCATTTCGTGATGCTTTAGTTAAGGAAAGAACGACTTGGCTAGCTTCACTCCTAATAAAACTAAACTCATAGTTTTGGTAATTATTCAGGCTCTCTTTACGGCTAGATAAAATTGTTTCAAACCAATGTTATCAAAACCGGACTAGCCATCGAATTAGACAAGGTACTGGTTCAAAGATTCAAGGTTCAAGGGTTCGATCTAGGGAAAACCAGGTCAGACTGGAAATGAATTAAATAATATGTTTAATATCTTAAATATAACATATAAAGCCATAATAAGAAAAAATAATATAATATTCATAACTTCACAACATTAAAAATTAAATTCCTCTTAAAATGTTATAAGTCAACATATAACATGAAAATTGCATATTAAGCCAAAGTAAATATGTCATAATAACAATCTAATATTCAATAATCATAAATACTACAATGTAAGTACTCTCATAATAACATTAATGTACAAATTTATTTTAAAATTTTGTTGTAGTATTTGATTTAATCTATCAACGTACAAAAAAATGGATAAAAAATTCTCCCATGTACAAAAAATGACATCATTTACCATTATTTTAAAAAATAGAATAAAAAATTTGCTATTTTTTCTGAACCGTACCAAACTGGTTTTTGCCCAGTTTTTTACCAGTTCGCCGATTTTGTGACTGGTTCTTGAGCTGCCCGATTTTCAGTTCATATGGATCGGATGCAGGTCCAGTTCTCGGTTCAATCGGTCGAACTGCCCCGTCCGATTTTGACAACTATGTTCCAAACTCATTATGATAGACTTTTTCCTCAAGAATGTGCGCAGAATAGAGAGAATCCACTCTCTAAAAACAGAGCACCCACTCTATGAAATTGCTAACAAGCAACTCAATTCATTTCTTAAACTCATGGATATATGGCAAGGAAAATGAAACCCCTTATTTATACTAACAAGACAGGGGTATTATGGGTAATAAATAAAAACAAAAATACATTAAAATAAAAGGAAAAGGCTTGTGACATCATGAATGATGTAAGGGCCAATAATGGAGGTGCCAATAATGGGTCATTGACCTGCGACATACTCCCCGGGTTAAAGAGAACTCGCCCTTGAGTTTAGCTTTTTCTTCCATGGCGGCGGTCTTTCAACTTTTAAGAAAATTGGCTTCGGCACAACCTCAAGGTTTATACCAACATTGCCTTCATGCGTAAACTTGATGACAATGATGATAAATGTAACACCCCGTCAAATTTAATTATTTATCCTAATTAATTTAGACTTTATTATGTTCTAAATTGATAGTTGAGTAATTAAATTAGGGGAGTATTTATTAATTTAGGGGTGAAAATAGAAGTGGCAATATGAAAGTTGAGGAAAAAATAAGGGTATGTTGGTAAGTTCACCTTAGAAGATAAGGACAAAATGGTCTAATGTGGGTGAGACCCACTTCTTTCTTCTTTTCCCTCTCACTCCCTCGAAGCCTCTCTCTCACTCTCATTTCCCTCACTCTCTCGTTCTGCTGGGAAAGAAGGGGAAAGAAAGAAGAAGAGAAAAAGAAAGGAAGAAGAGAAGGAAGAAGAGAAGATCAATCCCTCATTTTCTTTCCTTTCTTCCCTCTGTCTCGATAGTTCTCTCACTCTCCTTCCCTCTTATTTTCGATATTTGCTGCTGCTCAAAGCGGAGGAGAAGGGGGCATAGGGTTACATGGAAGATTGAAGGAGAAGGAGAGAAATTAGAGTGAAATTGATGAGGTTTCTTCAACCCTTGCTTTGGGGAAGAAGATTGGAGCTGAGTTCTTGATTTTGGGTAAAAGAAGTGGTGTGCCCTAAGTGGAGGAAAGGAAGATCACGAAATTGAAGAGGAGAAAAAGAAAAGGACTAAAGATTCATCACCTAGCTCAAGTTCTTGGAGTTGATTTGTGAGTCCTTCTTCCCTTTAGTTGGTGGACACCCAAAAGACCCCCTTTAGGGCTTTCTTTTCCTTCAATTTTGTAGATTGCATGATGCCTGTTTGGGGATTTATGAGAAGTCATAGGATGGG
Organism: Calophaca sinica; assembly: GCA_037113605.1. Lineage (NCBI taxonomy): Eukaryota > Viridiplantae > Streptophyta > Magnoliopsida > Fabales > Fabaceae > Calophaca > Calophaca sinica. The sequence continues at coordinate 105,281,127 of CM073735.1, read as the reverse complement.
AAAGGGTGTTATGAGCATTTTGATGATTTTGTATGAGTTGAATTTTAATCGGATGAGTTTATGATGTTTGGAGCATATTCTTGCTTATGATTTTATGTTGATTAAATTGCTACTCAAATTAGCATGTTAGATCCTTGTTTGAAGTTTTAATTTCATTATAAATTGGTTGGGAATGAGGAGGATTGTAAAATTGGAGGAAATTGGAAGTAGAAATCTTGTTTCTGTAGAACTCTGCAAGCGCGCTAGAACAGAGGCAAAAGGGAGCAAAAGCGTGCGGAGCGTGCCCAAGCGTACCTCAAGCGCGCAGTGGTAGAAACAAAAGCGTGCCTCAAGCGCGCAGAGACCGAAGCAGAAGCGCGCGTTAAGCTCGCCAGTTAGTGTTGTTTTGTGTAATTTTTCACTTCTAAGTGCTTTTAGGGCTAAGGATACTTGACTTTAGGTGTTCTAAACCCTATAGAATTAAGGTTTGCCTAAGTCTGATTAAAGTTGTTTATGAATGAGTGAATTATACTTGCAGTCAAGCATAAAATGCAATGATGATGTAATTATGTGGCTGCTTGAAATTCTTATGAGAAATGTATTGTTCATCCATTGTTTATGCTTAGATTCATAATTTTTAGTTCGAATGTAAGTGTAACTGTTTGAAATTGAAGAGGAGTTAAGCTTGGATGAATTGAGGTTGAGAATCATGGCATTATGCAGAAAATTCTGCACATGCCACTGGGCAAGGATTCTGCAACGATGCTGCAGAACATTCTGTGCTCCCTCACCGGGCATTTTCCTGGGCGAGCTGCTGTTTTTTTTTTATAGGTTTATATTTTCTTTCTCTTCTAATTCATTTCCATGGTTTTGCATACTCATTCCATCTTGCATAGCATGATATGTGACCAATGTTGATTATAAGCGGTGTGCTATTACTTGCACATTTATGATATGGCTTCAATGCAATGTTAATGTAAGAGTTTATGATTAAAACACTTAAAAGACTTAATGCAAGATTCCTCATAAGAGGATATGACGGTATGGCTATGTACTCGTGGGACGCCACATGTGGGTTTAGACGTATAACTGCTATACCGTAAGCTACGTTGATCGCGGTCTAGGGACCTAGCTTATGACACAACCCAATAACGTAGATTCCCGGCCAAATAACGATTTGACCATATGGGATATGTCATCCGTGCTTAACAGCAACAGAAAGAATGACTATATGTTTATGTGTGAATGTTTTCCATTCTTATGTGTAATTTTATCCCAATGTTATGAATTGTATATTGGACCGGAATAATCACGCCCGATAATATAACAATTTAGATTCAGGCTAGTGCATCCTAGGTCGTTCACGCTTAGGGTGCCTAACACATACTATGTTTTCAAAAAGAAAGATTTTATAAGTTTTATGTGAAACTTATTTTAAATGCCTCAATCATTCTTATTAAAATAGTAGGATTCGATGAGAGATAGTGAGGAGTCCGTGAAGGGCTCACTGAGATTTTATCTCATTTTTTCTCTTTTTGGTTTCAGATAAGCAGGTACCAAGGGAAAGTTAAGCGACTCCGAAGGCCTAAAGCTTGTAGTTTAGTATTTTTTTTGGAGTTGTAGTTGTATCGACAACCCTTTTGATCACATAAGACTTAGTTGTATTTTGATATTCCAAGTTTTGTACAATTTAGTAAAAGTTGTAATCTAAATGATTAGATTTATGACTTAGATTTGAAATTTATGAGTTGGATTACTGTAAACAAGTTTTAAATTTTTAGTAATTCATGTATTTTAATGTAATTGTCGTGTATTTCAATTTACGTTGAGGTGCTGACGTTACAATAAAATTTGTCAGAATTTGCCGAATCTTTAATTCATTACCAATTACCTTGATCGGCACATCATTTAGAGATTCTTCTAGCATGAGTTCAATCATGAATTCTTTCATAGGAGAGGACTGTCTTTTAACACTCTTTATGCCTTCTTGCAACTTTTCTTTTCTAAAAATACCTACTTCCCTGATGAATGATGATGAGTCTTCCATTAAGCTACTAGATGGTTGCAAGGTTATTAGATCTTCCTCAAATTGAAACTCTTCAAAAATATCCAACTTTTCGAGTTGAACATCTTTCTCCAAGAAAATAGTCAAATAATGGTCCTTCATCAAAGATGGATTCTTTGTCAAATATTGGTTCTTCTTCCAATATTGAATTTTTATCAAGGACCGATTCTTTTTTAAACTCGGACCATTTTTCTTCTTCTTCAAACAATTATTCCTCAATCAAATTACTTGCTTGGAAATTATTGTTTCCCAAAGACGAGGAATAACTCTTGGAATTGTAAAAGTCAAATTTTCTCCATCGGGATTCAAATAAAGCATGATTTACAATTACCCTTTCTTGTAATTTTATTATTTTTTGCCTCATTTTTCTAATTTCATAAATAAAATCTTCATTATATTTTCTTAAATGCATTTTCTTTTAAAATTAAAATGGGCTTTGCGAAGATTTGTGTGGAAAACAAGGTTTTAAAAAGATATGGGGATACATTGTAATTTTGAAAATCGGGATTAACTTACAATTTTCAAAAGTTTAGGGGTTAAACTGCAAATTTTAGAACATTCAGGGGCTAAATTGTAATTTTTAGAATATTTAGGGGTCAAATTACATTTTTTAGAAAGTTTATGGCCAAATTACCTGTTTTGGAAGTTCAAGGGTCAGATTGTAGTTTTCACAATGTTCAGGGATCAAAGTGCAATTTCCACCAAAAATAAAAATACAGAAAAGTAAAGGGACTTATCTACAATTTTTAAAAAGTTGATTGACTGGATGCTCAGGTGACACGTGGCAGAAGATGGTTGGCTATTGGAATGACATGGCAGGTGAGTTGGTAGGTGATGTGTTGGGGCGGTGTGGCTGGGTGACGTGGCACTATGTGACATGTGGCATTATCTGACTGGATGAGGTGGCGTTGACTGGACAAACCAGGTGGTGTGGCACGCTTTTTAGCTCGTCTTCTTCCTTGGACAGGCGTGTGGGAGCGCGTGAAGACAGGGCAGCACGTGGAGTCACGGCATGCGTGCGTGAGAGCGCGTGAGCTGTTCGTTGGCCGCAAAATTTCGTATTTTGGACCTCCTGAACATGATGACAATGTTGGTTTTGGTGAAAAACGACCATAAATGGGGTTTTCGAAGCTCTGCTCTTGTTGCTCAAAAACACCTCATATCAAGGATTAATTCCAGATCTATTTCTTCACTAATACTTTACTGGACCTGAACTCTGATACCAAAATAGTACAGAACTAGAACAGAGAGAATCCACTCTCTAAAAACAGAGCGTCCACTTTATGAAATTGCTAACAAGCAACTCAATTCATTCCTTAAACTCATGGATATATGGCAAGAAAAATGAAACCCCTTATTTATATTAGCAAGACAGGGTATTATGGGTAATAAATAAAAACAAAAATACATTAAAATAAAAGGAAAAGGCTTGTGACATCATGAGTGAGGTAAGGGCTTGAACAACAAATGTTATTTATTAGTATGTCATGTTAGTGTACCGTAAAAAAATAGTATATTATATTAGTGGAGGGAATTGAACGCATGACCTTCATATCACTCTAACCTCTATGTTCAACCTAATAATATATGTTTTCCTTATATTGTTATATTGTAAGAAAGTGTAAAATATAACTAAAACAATAATTGACAATATCGCTATTAAGCTTAAATTGTTAAAGTAAACAATACATTAATATAGTTGCAATTTATTTTTTAAAAATAAATTATTGTCACTTATATAAATATTTAAATTGATTATGCAAGTTTAAATTGAGTTTTTTTTTTTTTTTTACTGCAAACATACTTATATCATTGATGAAAACTAGAAACAGAACATAAGTTTTAATCAAATTGGTGTGGGGCATTCCCCAACCTGACTGTGGCAGTCCTAGAACTTTGGTCCAGGGGGTGCAAAAAATTTAAAATAATGGAATACTGGAAAATTTTAAAATTCAGAATACGGGTGCGGTGTGGATACGTTTAACAAAATTTTATATAATAAACCTTATACAGATAACTAATTTTTTTTTTATGTAGAAAGAAACAAAATTAAAATAACTAAAAAAAATAAGTTCAGTTGTGGAATATATTAATTATAAATCTGAGGGTACTAGAAGTGGTGGAAGTTGACAACCTGAGGCACCAACATTAAATTGTTGCAAATGAAAATGAAAAGGTAACGCACACAGGCTTTCAAGGTTTGCCAGCGGATGCACAAAACGGACCCCACTTTCAAGATTTTTTTTTACTCTCCTGACTCACTCTCTCGGTTCCATCACCCTCACTCTAAAAAAATTCTAGAACCCTCGCTCTTCTCTCTCAACTCAACCCTCACTTCTCTCTCACGTCTCAACAACGCCCATCTCCCCCTCTCCCCTTATCCCGCCCGATCCCCCACTCCTTCCACCACTCCTTCCCTTTGTTTTTTTAGCTATAATAACAGAACAGAGAGAGACAGAGCAGACACAGTTGCATGAGACAGAGAACGAGCCGCATGATTTGGGAATCGCAACAGAGAGAGCGAGCAGAGGGATCTGACCTGAGACGTCTGCCTCGGTCGATGCTAGCGTTCAGCGCAGTGGCGAGTGGCGATGTTGTGAGAGAGAGAATGGATCGAGCGAGAGAGAGAAATGAGTTTCTGAGAAATTTGAGTGTGTGAAGAGTGAGGGTAGATCTAGGTTCAGGGTGCAAAATATAAATTTTAGAGGGGTAAAAATTAAAATTTTATGGAGTGGTAAGTGAAAAAAAATTTAAAGTCTAGCAGATGCAAGTGCACACCCTGACCTGAACGTGGGTCCGCCTCTGCCCAACCAAGTTCTAGAACCAATTATCTTGGCTAATCCAACTAGTCTATGAATTTTAGCATTCAGCTTCCTGCTAATATGTTTGACAGTGACCATCACCATGTGCTGCATAATATCGTTACAATCATTAACAACCAGTTCTATATCAACTCTAGAATGATTACCATTAATACAATTCTCAATAACAACATTTTGGCTCTGATGATCTTTTGCAACCTGAAGGCACCATCTCACCCCAGGTGCTTCGGCCAATACTGGGTCTAAAGAGCACTCTTCCACTTTACAGGCATCCAGGAAAACGATACCAAAGTGGTATTCATACCAACATGGAATGATTTGGGGCATTGGTCCTAAATGAGTGCTTTCTCGTAAGATGAGCTTGGGTGAGTCCTCCTAATAAAAAAGTATGTACGGAGATCTCTAGTCCAGCTTATGTTTAGATATTGAATTTAAAGAATTGAATTAGAATGAAAAAAGATAGAATGAAATGAAATAAAATATAACAAAATTATCATTTTGTAATTTAGGTATTTGTATAATATAATAAAGAAAATGATTTATTATCTTTGTATAAAATTAAAATAAGCAATCGACTTGATTGATGTATCGTGTCGGTGGTTCAACTGGTCAATTATAAGTTAAAGCTACTTTCTACCGTGTATAGGTGGTATAGGTGTTGCATGCACAACACCTTTGTTTATGTAACACCTCAATTTTTTTTAAAATTGTTTTATCAGTAAAGTCATGAATACTTGAAGGTAAGTTATAGAGACTGATCACCTCGATGACTTGTTGAGAGTACGAAAAACTGTTTCGATTTATTTTCAACGATTTCTATTTTGGTGATAGATCAGATTAATAGACAGCGTAGACGTATGCTGCTTTTAATGTGAAATCACCGATAAAATTTTTTGTGAGTTTTCGTTTTGACGTGGTGACATGTATTTTTGTTTTTAATCAAGTGAATGAAAATTTAACAGGATGAAACTATATTTAGGAATTAATATTTATTATTAATTAACTGTTCAAATCTTGTCGAAAAATTCTAACGGAGTTTCGTCGCATTTTTTACCCGAGAGAAAATTCTAATGAATTCCAATTTCGACAAAAATCAAATTTTGGCTTGGTATGATGATATGTGATTTTATTAGAGCGAGTTTATGATTTATTAGTGAAGAAATTATTCTAGAATAATTTCTTAGTCACGTGTTGAATTAATTTCTCGTTAAATTAATTTACGCAATTAATTGTCGACTGAACAATCGGTAACCCGATCACCCGATGCCGCGATATTGCGATGCCGTGATATGTTTGACCATAAGTAAGACTAGATGACTTGATGGAGGAATATTAGGTGGGAGTTGGTAAGGAAAAGCATGGGTTTTAGTACTTTAAGCATGGGCTAGTTAAGGTGGAAGCATGGTATGCTTTACCATTTGTTGGGAAAAAAAATTGAGAGAAAAATATCTTTCTCTCTCCTTGTTATCCTCACGCCTCTCTCCCCCTTTTTACTCCATCTTTATTTGCTTTTCTTGCTTCCAAGACCTTGTATTGGTAAAGTTTGAACCAAAGAGAAATTTCCTCTTCCTCCTTTGTTTGCTTTGTGCCACGGCCAACACTCCATTGGCACCCTTCATCCTTTGTTTTCTTTGTGCTAAACACTAGTGAGAAGGGGGGTTGTGTGTGTTCTAGTAAGAGATCTAAAGAGATTGGAGAGTTTTTGGGAGTTGTATTCTTTCCCATTTTCTTTCCTTGGAGCCGTGACCTCCAAGAGTTTTTGGTGAGCAATCTTCAACTTTTCTTCCTTTATTCTTGGTTGTTGTTGTTGTTGGAGGAGGAGGAGAAGGTTGAAAAATTGTTTTGATCTTCTAATTTTTTTTAAAAAACATGGAATAGATAGTCTTATGTGTTGTGTTGGTACTTGATAAGATTTTGATGAAGTTTTTGAAACTTGGTCTTTTGTTGCTTAAACCATGTGTGTGTGTGTGTCTGTGTGTGTGTTGTTCTTTGGAAAAAAAATTGTGTGGTTTCCTTGTTTCCTCAAGACCAAAATGTGTTTGTGTTTTGGTAATATTTTGAGCAAATTTTCTTGAACCAAAGGTTTGATTTAAAAGCTTTGAGAGACGTCGGTTTGAATCTTCAAGAAAAAGTGCTTTTGGAGTTGAATAATTGTATCTTGCTTTTGGTTGAGGGAGGCCGAACTTTTGAGGTGGCCTTGGGGTTACTTTTAAACAAATTTTAAGTGTTTAAAATAAGTAGTTTAAGAACTATAAGATAATGGTTAGTAGATCCATGTGTTTTCAAGAAAAAAAATGATTTTGGGTGATAAAGTTTCAATCTTTTAAGTGAAAGAAGTTGAGTTTCTAAAAAGGTTTTGTGTTTTCGAGAAAACTTGTGTCTTTAACCTTGTTAATTAATGGGAATGTGGGTAGCAAGCTAGAGATTTTAGAATGGTGTTACCCTAGTTTTGGCCTTTGAACCGTGGCCCTAATGAGTGGTATTAGTGGCTTAGAGTTGTTTCTTAACTTTAGTGTTTGTTGATTTAGGGTTCTAGTGATCGTATTGTGGGCGAGGCGTAAATTGTTTGTTGACGATACCGACAGAAAAGCTTGTGCATAAAGCGCCTACGGTCAATACATCTTCCAATTGATTGCTTTATATGTGGGTTTTTTGTGTGGTTGATTGTTTGAGTGGTTCTTATGCCATGCTATCTTGTGCTTAATTGATGTTTGTTGGTATATTGTGATTTGCGTATATACTGTGGCTTTTATATGATTGTTTTGGGAAGATGACCCTTTCTATTCGGGCATTCTCATGGATGTCAACCCCAGATAATGGTGCAAGCTGGAGAGTTGTAGTCACTAAGGGCAGCAAGCAATGCAGAGGAGGACTTTACACAGATTTATTCCTTTGGAGCCACGATTTATGAGACTGGCTGTGGGACACAGTAAGATTTGTAGGGTTGACCAACTAAAGGTGTTTTAATGTATTCTATCCAAGTTGTATTATGCATTTTGTAAGAACTCTGAATCGCCTTCGTGCGAATGTTTTTATTTATTTAAATTTTCAGTTGCATGGTCATGGTGTTGTTAATTGTACATCATGTTTTCGAAAAATGCTGCAATACTCTGATTGTTATTTTGAAAAGAAGTTTTGAAAAAAAATATAGACCCACATTTTTGCGAAAACAATGCAAGAGGAATATTTTTCACCAAAGCATTTCAACACTTAGAGGTTGTAGTAGAGTAGTAGCGCTCCGAAAATCGGGGTGTTATGTTTACGGCTAGATTGGGCAGTTCTATAGATTTTATGGTAAAACCATTTGCACCAGATTTTTCTTCTCTCTCTAAAGTCGTCCTCCAAACAATTCAAAGTTCAAACCCTTTGCACCAGTTTGATCATGTCAATTTGTCAAAGAAGAGCTTGCTCATGTTCACCCTCTAATCAAAATGGGCGCCCTAATAACTTCTGGGTTGTGGTTGTGTGTCTCAAAACAAGATGAGTGATACGATTATAAAACCCATGAATGATACACACTTGCTGCCATAGACACAACTTGACATACAGAGACTGTACGATCAACCATTACTTGGATGTCTCACATAGTCAGTTTGGGAATTTTATGGATTACTATCACTTGAATGATGAGGAGAATGAGTCATACTTTCTATTATGTGCTGAGTCATTTAGTTAGTTATAATGTAGTAGGATTTGGTTATATGTAATAAGGCCTAGCTTGCTATTTGATGCACTCACTTTTCGCCTTATAAATAGAGTGGTACTGTATGTAGGAATCAATCAATGAGAAAATATTCCAACCCCTTCCTTTCTCTATATTCTTATGAGTCCCTTTGCCCTCGAAGCAGAGCTTATTTTCCCATCACTATTAATTGGTGCTTTCATTTTCGATATCATTCCCACTGTCAGGTCAGAGATGATGATTTTAGTTTCTGACAACAATGAAGATGCCTATTTGTGAGTATTTTGCACCGAGAAACACTTCAAGGCGAACGACACACCAGAGAAGGCAAAGGTGGCAGAAGTTGTGACAATCATGAGAGGTCGTGCTCTCAAATTTGGCTTTAGTGTTATCCACGTCATCCAAATGTGAAATGGGAATCATTCACCACTGCATTTTGTTGCCATTTTAAGCCTGAAGATCGACATGTTTTGCCAATCTCTGATGAGGAAGAAGAGCCAACTCAGTTTGAGGGTCTTAGTGACAGAAAGCTAGGGTTGCCATCCACGGGCCCATCCCAGATATCTACTTGTGCACCCTATGGCGTTCTTCCTTCACCTAGATCAGATTCTGAAGTCATCGTGAGTACGATCGACACCACTCATTCTCCCTATTTATAGAGTCCCACACTAAGTCTAGGTACCACCGATAAAACTGTGTCAGTTCCTTCTCTACCATGCTTCACCCTTCCTATAAGTCGTTTGCCTCCATTAGAAATGTCTAAGGACCATGATTTTCACGGTGGCGATAACTCTGCAGTTATCCCAAACATAGATACCAACCCATATGATAGTGGTCCTCTCACAGTCTCACTCCACAACCACTGAACACTAAACCATCCCTGGCACCATCGCTAAAACCACCAGATCCATGTTTCTAGAGGTCGATTGTGAGTCCTAACTTACTGTGAAAAGGGTTCCACCACACAAATCCTGGCCATCCCCTAAAGTTTTCTTGAGTGCTTCTGAAAACTACCACAGCTTGCCACCTTTCCCCCTTCGTGACTTTCCGAAAATTTCTCCATTGTTGGACCAATAAAAGCTAATGCTAATCCCATCTGTTTAAATTAATGTTGCACAGTCACATGACAACAGTGGGTGACCCTAAGAATGGAAAATGGATGACCCTAAGAATGGTAAATGGAGACTCACGGGATTCTATGGATTCCCCCAGAGAAGCAGGAGACGAGAATCTTGGGCTTTGTTGCAGAGAATTTCAACTATGTCAGCATTACCTTGGTGTATAGTGGGTGATTTCAATGTCTTGCTCTCATCGAATGATAAAATGGGGTGATGTGACCATCCTAATTACCTTATGAGGGGTTTTAGGGAAGTAACTCTTGATGCAAGGCTGATTGATATTCCGATGGATGGTTACCCTTTCACGTGAAGGTATGCAATAGGAGTAGATCATGCTATAGAAGAAAGGCTTGATAGAGCCATGGCTACGAAAGAATGACTTTTATTATTTCCTCATGTTAAATTGTTGAATCTTGTTTCCCTAATGCCAGACCATTCTCCACTACTTCTGCAATGTGAGCCAATTGAGCATGGGGTTGGGAGACATAGATTTCGCTCTGAGAATTTATTGTTGTTGGAGCCTGATCTATTTGATGTGGTTACAGAGGGTTAGCAGGCTGGTAACGTGGGTTACATTCCGCCAGATTAGGTGGGTGTGTGAACAATCTTCAGAGATGGGGTCGTAGTATTAGAATGAAATTTAAGGAAGATACTGATGCGTGTAGGAGACACTTAGCTGCTCGTAGAGAGCGTAGGGATGAAGCAGGAGTTGCTATTTTTAATAGGGTGAAGAACCAAATGAGTCATTTGATTACACAGGAAGAAGCCTTTTGGAAACAACGGGCAAAAACTTTCTGGTTAAAAGATGGTGATCTCAACACTTGATCTTTCCACTAATCGGAAACTTGTAGGGCCAAGAAGAATATATTGATGAAGATACAAGATGGGGGAGGTATTCTGACGGCACAGATCACAAATATAGCTTGTAGTTATTCTAAAGAGTTATTTGTAATTCGAGCTAGCCATTACGAACCGGTCGTTGGTGTCTTAGAGCCTCGTATATGCAATTCTGATAGCTACATGTTGCTGCGGCCTTTTACGCGTGATGAGTTCCATGTGGTTCTCCATCAAATAGATTCAGTCAAATCTCTCATGCCAGACGGATTTAATCCTGGCTTTTTAAAGCATTTTTGGGGTAATTACGGTGAGGAAATTTTTTGTGCTTGCTGCCTTTAGTTAGAGAAAGGTTTTTTTTTCCTAATTCCATTAATGCTACCAATATTGCACTTATCCCGAAAATTGAGGTCCTATCTATATGAAGGATTGGAGGCTCATCTCTTTAAGCAATGTGATATCACATGTGCAATCAACCTTTGTCCCAGGAAGGTCAATATTAGATAAATGCAATGATTGCTTTTGAAATAATACATTATTTTAAAAGCAAGACGACAGGCCTTAATGGGGATGTGGCGCTAAAAATTGACATGAGTAAGGCACATGACCGGGTAGATTGGGGGTATATTCGTGAGGTGATGTTAAAGTTGGGGTTTGTTGCGAAGTGGGTGGGGTGGATATAATGATGTGTGTGGAGACAGTCAACTATAATGTTCTTATTAACAGTGAGCAAGTTGGACCCATTCAGCCTGGAAGAGGACTTAGACAGAGTGATCTTTTGTCACCATATCTATTTATTCTATGTTTTGAAGGGTTGATGACTCTAATCCAATAAGCGAAAAAAGGGGGGAACCTTCATGGAGTCAAAGTGTGTAGAGGAGCTCCTTATATTTTTGACTTATTATAAGCAAATGACTCTTTTCTGTAGCACTCATACTTCAATCATAATTGAAAGCACGATAAATTACATCAAAGTACATGAATTATTAAAAATTTAAAACTTCTTAAAGGTATTACAAGTCTAAACTTTAGTATTACAACTTTCAAGTTGTACACAACTTGGAATACAAATTAAGAGTTAAGTTTTACAAGATCAAAAGATAGTAGAACAAACTACATATCCAACAAAAACCCTAAAACTAGGAATAGTAGGCTTTTAGCACCGCCTAATCGTCCTTGGGTACCTGCTTATCTGAAAAATAACAGAGAAAAAAGGGTGAGATTAAAAATCTCAGTGAGTCATTCACGGACCCCTCACCAATACTAGCCACAATCAGTAATAATATTCATTTACAAACATTATTAGCAAATATGACAATTCAATTAACAAGGATCGTTCGTAACAGTCGGGACATATCGTTCTGTAGCAGTGGTACAACCTCTCTGTACAAACGTCTTTATAATAGCAGGACATGTCGCTATATCACAGTGGTACAACTGCTCTATTCTTATGACCCTTTGAGTAACAACTGGGACATATCGTTCTATAGTAGTGGTAGAACCGCTCTATACAAACGTCTTTGTAATAGTCGTGGTGTGTCACTATATCATAGTGGTACGACTGCTTTGCACTCATAACTATTTTGTTACAGTCGGGGTGTATCGTTCTATAGCAGTGGTACACCGCTTTGTACAAATGCCTTTGTAACAGCCGGGACGTATCTCTATATCACAGTGGCACACCGCTCTGCACAACTATCTTACTATAACTATTACAATTCCATAGTTTTAGTATCGTATCATTAAGGGTTCAATTCAAACTCATGTTGAAATGAGGTTTCTAAGGGATTTCTATGATAACCCTTTAGTCCCCTAGGGTTTAGAACACCAAAATCAAGTATTCCTAGCCTTAAAAGCCTATTAAATGTGAAAAAACACAATTCTACATGATAAGGCGCGCTCCAGTGCGTTCTGGCACACGTCATGCGCATTGCAGAATTTTGGTTCTGTGTGCGCGTGCCCTCATGCGTGTCTCGCGTGTTCCTGCGTGTTCTGGACCTAATCTCGTGCGCGCTTGGTCATGCGTCATGCACATTTCTTCATTTTGCCTCTGTTTCTCGGTTCGCAGCGTCACGCGCGCGTCTGTAGAAATGCATTTTTCATTCTCCCACTTTCCAACTTTGATTTCTCCTCAATCCAACCCATTTCCAATCAAATTAAGACTCAAAATCAAGGGTTAAGACATTGTAAGATGAAAAACATAGATTCAATATCAAACAACAAGCAAACACATAGTTTACCAGTCATTAACACATCAAACTATTAACAAATCACATATAACCCAAACCCATTTCATGATTTCCGTAACCCACACTTAGAAGTTAAGAAAACACACCAAATGAAAGGGAAAACGGAACCCTAATGTGGGTCTTATGGTTGCCCATCACCTAAGGGAAGAAGAACTCACAAACAATCCAAGAACTTGAGATCAAGTGGTTGAAACTTTTAGCTTCCTTCTCCGAATTGTTTTCCTCTTCTTTCTCCACTTAGGAAAACTTCAATCTTCCTTCAAATGCCAAGAATCTTAGTTAAAACTCCTTTTCTCCAAGCAAGTGATGAAGAAACCTCACAATTTCTCTATTCTCTCTCTAAAATCTCTTGAACCCTAGGTTTTCTTCTTTCTTTCTCTTGAAGCAACAGAACGAAAATGAGGGGGGAATGGGAAAGTGATAGAGTTGACCATGAGAGGGAAGAGAAAGAGGGAAATAGGTGTTTCAATTTACTTGGTCCATTTTACCCTTATCTCCCAATGCAAGTTTACTAATATACCCTTCTTTCATCTTGAAACTCTCACAATGCCATTCTTTTCACAACCCTTTACTTATTAATTACAACCCACAATATTTAAATCATAAGTCAATTTAAACATGAAAAGGGTTTAAATTAATAAAGCTAAATAATTAAATTAGGCAGGGTGTTACGTTTTCTGTTTTTTAGGACAACCATGAGAGAAGCTAGTGTTATGAAGAATATCCTTGCTGTTTATGAAGCCACATCGGGCTAGCAAATTAATTTACAAAAATCTGAGATTTTTTACAGTCGTAATGTGGAGGCAAGGGAAAAAGAGCGTATAGCTAATCTGTTACAGAAACAAGTTGCGTTGGGTACATGTAAGTATTTGGGTCTTCCATCTATGGTTGGAAAGAGCAAAAAAAACTTATTTAAGTTTATTAAGCATAGATTTTTGCGCAAAATTCACTCATGGGGAGGTCATTCTCTTTCAAGGGCGGGGAAAGAAGTAATGATAAAATCTGTGCTACAGGCAATCCCAACATATTTTATGAGTATTTCTCTTATCCCTTCCTCTCTTGGAGATGAGATCCAAAAGATTATGAATTCCTTTTGGTGGGGTAGTGGTGGTGCAAGAAACAAAGAAATAAAATGGATGTCTTGGGATACATTGTCAATGAGTAAGGACAAGGATGGCATGGATTTCCATAACCTATATGTTTTCAATATAGCTCTACTAGGTAAACAAGGATGGAAGCTGTTAAATCAACCAGATACTCTTTTTGCTAAATTATTTAAGGCTAGGTATTTCCCAAATTGTGATTTTTTTGGAAGCAAAAAGGGGTACTTGTCACAGCTGAGGTTCTATCACCTCCAACAGATTACTGATCTTTCATGTGGAATTTTTGCCTTATCTGAGCTGAACCGGGACTGGGACTTAACTAACCCGGAAGCACCTTGCCATCACCAGTAGCTCAGCTGGTGATGGCAAGGGTGCTTCCGGGTTAGTTAAGTCCCAGGTCCCGGTTCAACTCGTGATAAGGCAAAATTCCATGGGGGTGAAAAGACCGTGAGTACAATGGAGGGTCGATATAACCTCGATCGTGATAAAGATTAACTCCAAATGTTTGGTGCAGCATACATGAAGCAAGTAAAATACTACAAGAAGGAATTAGGTGGAAGATTGGGTCAGGGGAGAATATTTCGGTTTTTGGAGAAAATTGGACCGATAATGGGCTTCATGTTGGGCCTCAACCTACAACGCCCATCAATCCTTTTTTGAGAGTCAGTGAATTCATGAAACCGGACTGTAAAATGTGGGACGAAGCTAAGCTGCATTTCTTATTGGACCAGTGTTCTGTTGAGGCAGTGCTCAAAGCCCCTCTATTCTCAACGGGGTGCAAAATGATGGAAGGGTGTGGTGGCCGGATAACCAAGGTCAGTATACTGTTCGTTCGACATACAAGTTATGCATGGAGAAATTGATAGACACAGATCATTTAGTAGTGGAGGGTTGTTGGTCAGAATCATGGAAGATGAGGTTCCTCCAAAGGTGAGAAATTTCATGTGGCGGGCTTGCAGATAATATCTACCAACCAGAATGAATCTCCAAATAAGAGGCATAGATATTGATAATAGGTTCCCCTACTGTGAATCCGAAGCTGAATCACTACTAAAAATTAGCTATTTAGCGACCAATTTTGAAATCGGTTGCTAAATCAGTCACTAAGTCAGTCACTAACTGAGTTTGTGACCGAATTAGAGACCAATTTGAAAAAGCCTGCTAAACCACTAGTCGCTAATGTTAGCAACCAAATTAGCGACTGATTTGAAAAAAATAGTCTCAAAGTCGGTCGCTAAATGATGAATTTTTAGTAGTGAATCAACTTGCCATATTCTACTTGTTTGCCCGCAATTTGTTGGGGTGTGGCGAAGACTTGAGATCTGGAGAAAAATTGAACCATGCTTGGAAGGGAGGCTCAGTTTTGGTGATATTTTCTTTCGCATTTTAGAGAAGCTATCCACTGATGAGAGGGTTATGTGGGTTATGACTATGTGGAGCATTTGGAGGAGCCAGAATCAGAAAATTTGGGAACGAATTGTTGATAGTTCAGCAACAATCATCCAACATTACAACAGAAAACGAAATCAACATCGCTTATTCTTTGCCTTCGCCAGCACTTAAAAGTGCTGCCTAATCACCCGCTAGTGATTGTGTTTCGAAAAGACATCGTTTGGGAAGCGCTGGCGATTTTGAGAATAGCCAGCGATTCTTTGAAAAAGCACTGTCTATCTTTGATAATAAATAGTGCTTCTTCAAAGAAGCGCTTCTTCAAAGAAGCACTGTCTATTCTCATAAATAGACAGCGCTTCTTCAAAAAAGCGCTGTCTATTTATGAGAATAGACATCGCTTTTTTGAATAAGCGCTGGCCATTCCCCTTAAAGAAGCGCTGCTTATTCCCCCTTTTTTTAATATATACACCATTAGCCCGATTCAACCCATATAATTTCATTTCCAGATTACACCCCAAGCCTATGGACCTGTATAATCACACACAAAAAACCAACCAAAAAAAGGACTCACACAGGCCAACATATCTAACTACTACCAGACAAAACTCAGCAATGTAACAGAGCCACTAAATGCAGTAAACCAAAAATGCAATAAACCAAGTTCAATAAACTAAATGCAAACACCAAATAGGATCATTTCACTACAAGAATTTCATTACTTACCTACGGACTACTAGAAAGGGCTGCATTGTGGTAGGTATTTTTTTTAGTACTTAGGGCCTGGGACGTAGGAAAAATTATGCTAACCCTTAGCGAGGGCTTTTGGCCCATGGTACGCAAAAGCAGGTGATCGTTTTGACATCCCCAGATAGCGAGGGTTTTTTGGCCCACGGTAGTTGCTTCGTTTTCCCGTCCCCTTTAGCGAGGGCTTGTAGCCCACAGTACCATCACATAGATTTCTCAGCCCAATAGCGAGGGCCTAAGGCCCACGGTACCTGCAACTTCATTTTCTCCGCCGATTTAGCAAGGTAACGAACATCGTCTATAAAACCGCGCGTAGGCTTCTCTTCTTTCTTGCTTCTTTCTTTCGTTCTTAACTCGTCATTCCTCTCTCTTATGTTGTTACAATAGGCTTCAATTGGTATTATACGACATTCTTCCACTGTTACAATAAGCTTCCTCTGCATTTATTTTTCGTCCGATTGATCTCTCCTCTCACAGTAAGTTTTTCACTATAACTATTTATATTTCTCTATGTCATGAAAAAATTACATACATTCATTCTTATTTGTTTTTTAGTAGATCTGAAGCCACTTTAACGAATTCACTACCAACGGAACCACACTCACTCACTCACTTACAAGTTATAATTTTTTTTACTGTATACTTATTATATAATTATTTAGTAATTTATTAATTTTTGTTGACATAATAGTTATTAATATATTCAGAATTATATTATATATTAATTACACACAGTGGTATATATATAGAATATATAATAATATTTAGAATATTCTGAATATCAAATTAAATAGTTGTTTTTATAAATAGAGAAATATACCTTAGGAGAACGTTACATACATAAAATTGTTTAAATATTTGTTTTTTTGAATGAATATATGACAGTATTAGGTTTTATTATATTATATGTTTAAAGTTAAATGTTATTATTATGCTAGGATTATATTATGTTTTAATATATTATGTTTTGAAAAGTACCCATTAGGAAAAATGTGTGTTACGTTGTAATTAATATATGTTTTTAGTAATATATGAATATATATATATATATATATATATATATATATATATTTAAATGTATGCTTGTCAAATTATATAGTTGTTTTTTTATAAAGGGAGAAATATACCTTAGGAGAATGCTATTTATGTTTTTAATTGTTCAAATATTTGTTTTTTAAAATGTTATTGTTATGCTAGGATTATATTATGTTTTGAAAAATATCTGTTAGGAAAAATGTGAGTTACGTTGTAATTAATATATGTTTTTAGTAATATATGAATATATATATATATATATATATATATATATATATATATATATATATATATATATATATATATATATATATATATATATATATATATATAAAGAGGGGGTCGGAAGCAGAGTAAGAGGAGCAGAAAGGAACTAAAGAGAGAGGTAGGACTGAGTCGGACTCAGCATAAACTAAAACAGGGGAACAAACCCCAGAAAAGGAAAAGAACAGAAAATAAAATGAAGAACTGAAAACTTAAAACATGCAAATATGCAAGCAGTTATCCAGCCATATAGGCGGTTATGAACAAGTAGCAGTAATTGAAATCGAAACTTTGATTGAAGTAACTATCTATGAGTTACATAAATTGAAACAAAGAGGGAGAAGGGAGAGGGACTCACTCAGAGCTCTCAGTGTCTCACTCTAGAATTACAAATCAAGTGTAAATTGAAGCGTGCCTAACAATGAACCTAAGCACATGCTTTTAAAGGAAAATTGAATGTAACTGTTTGAACAGTTCAGGTGAAGAAACCTAAACTATTTAACACTATTGTGCAATAGTACCGGTTAAAGTACAAAAGACGAAAATAGTAAAATTACATGATTGAAAGCAAAGTTTTTTCTTTTGGTGTTGTCGGTAGACTCCACTAAAAGAATCTTTTGATAATTGTGATGACAGACCATGTGTCTGAAATTAGTTGACTATTCTTCAGAGAGGAGAAAGTCATCATCTGAGTTTGCTGGTTCAAATCCTAAAGGAAAGATTCCGAAACAATCATCTCCATTTTTTTAGAAGGAGTTTTCTGTATCAGATTCTTCATCTGTTGGTTTGAGAGAAGCTGGTTGAAGAACTTGTTTCTTCTTTTTGGTTGTCATCTTAGAAGATGGTTTATTGTCTTGCTGTTTGGAAGCAGAAGAGGACTGGACCTCAGGTTCATTATCTGCTCTTTTTTGAAGAAGATTACTTTGTTCTTTGTTTGCTAATTGTTTTTGAAGAAGTTGAGTTATGCTCTGAAGATTGTTAATGATATCTTCTTCAGAGGAAAAACCTGCAAGAGCAGCAGCTATTTGAGATTTTTGGTTCTGGAGAAGGCAGGTGCTGGCTTCTGCATATTTTAGAAGCTTAGGGTTCCTTCTAAACCAGTTTTTTACTCCTTCAATAGAAGCTCTTGACCTATCGAAATCGGACCACCATTTGACAAAAGCTTGCTGGGTGAGCCAAGGATGGATATTGGGAAGAGGAGTATCATTGAGTTTGTATTGCCATGAGAAAACCCATGATAGAGAAAAATTTACAAAAAAGTTCAATAAAATTGGGAGGCTATCCGCCTACTGATCATACTTTGTTTTAAAAAATTGGAATCCTTCTTGCACATCTGGGGGAAGGATTTCAGGAATTGGTCCAAAAGAATCCCACCATTGGAGGAACCAGTTTGGAAATTGATACCTGGTACCAGTCTTAAAATAGATGAACCAAGAGTGTCTAAAAAATTTGTTTTGCAGACCAAGAATCAAAAGATCCTAAGCCTTGATATAATCCCAATAGGAAAACCCAATTGGATCGAAATTTTCGGAGAATTTTTTACAATTGCTAGGATTTTGACCCCAAGCTGAAGGTGTCATGACATCTAAAATTTGGAGGGTCGAATGGGTAATAATTGAAGGATCTTTAGAATCCTTATGGTGTTTGATTTTAACAGACTCAGTATCAATAAGAATTAATTGGTAAAACTGGTGAGTCTTGTTAGAGGCCATTGGGACAAAATGGAATCCTTTAGGGAGGATTTTGGAGGTAATTTTATTAATATTTGAATCCCAGAATTCTGGTTCTAGGCCCACAACAGGCCAAAAGTTTGGCTTTTGAATATACTGAGATTTGGAAGATCCTGCAACAGCGGTTGCAATAGGTCTAGGGTTGGCTTCATAAATTTGGCCCTTTTGGTTTTGGATCATCAGGTCTAAACTTTTGGTTGTTTTTCCCTGGACAGTCTCAGCCCAAGTGTTGGTTAGTAAATGGGTTAAGCCCTGCTGTTGAAGGGCTTGAAGAGTTTGGATAGGAAAAAAATAATCTTCTTTTGACTCATGGGTAGTTTAATTGGATTGGCTTCGGGTTTTTGTCCCGGCAGTTTGGTCTTGGGTGGATGACCCAATTACCAATTGGTTTTTGGTTAAAGACCCAGATTGCTTTTTGATTGCAGAGCTATCCTGCATGAGAGTTTCAAATGGGTTGAGAATAGTTTTACCTTTTCCTCTCCCACCTCTTCCTCTTCCCGTAGGGAAGGAGGACATTGCAGATATAGAATAAATGTGGCTAACTTCTTTTCCCTTTAAATATTCACGAGTTAGATAATCAGGAAGAGAATTTTTTGAGCCTTTAAGGTATTCAATATCAAAATCGAAAATACTTAAAATTGCTTGCCATCTGGCAAAAATTTGTTTTGATGCAAGGTTCTTAACAACTTTTTGTAAAATGTCTTTAGCAGACTTGCAATCAACTCGAACCAAGAATTTTTGATTTAATAAATCAGATTGAAATTTAGAAATGGATAAAACAATAGCTAAAACTTATTTTTTGACAGTAGAATAATTCTGCTGCGCTGGGTTCCAGTGTTTGGAAGTAAAGGCAATGACCTGCTCCTTACCAGAAGAAGTTTTTTTCTTAAGAATGCCACCATAACCTATATCTGAGGCATCAGTTTCAACAATTTTAAAAGATTGAGGATTGGGTAAGTAAAGGCAAGGAAGATCCTTTACTTGAGCTTTGACTTGTTTAACCACATTAGTATGATTGTCAGTCCAAGGAGGAGGATCCTTTTTAAGACGCTCATTGAGGGGTTTAATTAAATTGCTTAATTGCGGAAAGAAGTCAGAGACATAATTTAGGCATCCGAGAAATCTTAGTAATTGAGTTTTGTCAATTAATTGATTAGGAAATCTATCAGCAAAGTCAATGGCACGACTAATAGGAATGATAGTTCCTAAATGAATATTATGACCAAGAAATCTGATCTTAGTTTGAAATAGATTGATTTTAGTTTTAGATAAAGCTAGACCACTTCTCTTAACAACAAAGATGAAGGTATTAAGATGTTTGAAGTGTTGGTCGATGGATTGAGAATAAATTAAAACATCATCAATGTAGACAATTATGAAATTGGAATAAGAATTAAAAATGTCATTCATAATTCTTTGGAATTCTGAAGGGGCATTTTTAAGACCGAAAGGCATGACATTCCATTCATATTGACCAAAAGGGATAGTAAAAGCAGTTTTATATCTATCCTTTTCATCAACTTGGATTTGCCAGAATCTAGATTTCATATCAAATTTGGAAAAGATCTTGGCATTGTGAAGTCTATTAAGGAGATCCTTCTTGTTAGGAATGGGATATCTAATCCAGCTAAGAGCTTGATTAAGAGGTTTGTAATTGATGACAAGACGATGGGCTCCTTTTTCTATCTCAGATTGTTTATTGACGTAAAAGGCAGAACAAGACCAAGGACTCTTACTTTTACGGATGAGACCTTTGTCAAGCAAATCTTTGATCTCAGTTTGGCAAAATTGAAGGAGTTCATGACTCATTTGAATGGGTCGGGCTTTAGTGGGAATTTGTTTTTCATGAAAATCCTTTTCATAAGGAAGATTTATAATGTGCTGTTTTCTTTCCCAAAAAGCATTAGGAAGATCAGAACAAATTGTAGATTGAATTTGATTTAAAAGATTGTTAATCCTATCTTGAATATTGGATTGTTGTAATTGAGAATCAATGTTTCTGAAAGAAATTTCTACTTTAAGAAAATCAATTTGATTTTGTTTGAAAGAAATGTGATTTAAATTTCTGACAATAGGTTTTTTCAAAAATTTGAAAAGAATTGGTTTACCCAGATGCTGGGCAATAATTCCTTCTTCAGTAGTTTGATAAGGGAAAAGTAATTTTATAAAGGGAGTTCCTAAAATCACTTTATTCCTAAGATTTTTGATCAATAAGAAAGAAGTTTCTAACTCAAGAGTATGATTGCAAATAAACACAGAAGAAAATTTATAATTAATTTTTAATTTTGAACCACTAGCCGTACTAAGCTTTTCAGTAGTTTTTTCAAAATATGTAGTAGGAATTAATCCTTCTAAAATACAATTTGAATCAGCTCCAGTGTCAAAAAGAGCTGGTGTTTCAAGGATAAAATCTTTTATAAAAATCTTAATGTTTATATAAAATTTTTGAATATTAACAAGATTGTTAATATTTAAAGAATCATTAGTTTGAGAAGCTGAATCTTCAGCAAATTTTATGGCAGAACTATTGGCAGACTGGTCTTGTTTTAAATCTTGTATTTCGATTTTAAGATTTTTAATATCAGCACAAAGATCGCTAATATTGGCCTTCCTTTCAGAAGAATTTCTAAAAGACTCGGTAATAGAGTCAGAGTGATTCTTAAGGACGTTTATTTGACCAAGGTAATTAAAGCAGTCATTCTGGATGATATTACCATGGTTGGCTAAGCAATTTTCCCAAAATTGTTCAACCAAGAGATTGTTGACTCTATTTTCAATTTCTTTGAAAAAATTCTTCTTGCGAAGTTTTTTCTTGGGGAGACAACTAATATTGGAGAGTTGCCCACGAGGGTTGTTATCACCTTCCTTTCTCCATTGGGGTTTAGGAAGTTTGTGATAATAATTGGACTTAGAATTAGACAAATTGTTATTTCTGATGGAAAATTGATTTTGACTATCAATAATATTGGTAGAAGGAGTGGTAGGAATATTAGTCATACAGAGGTTTGGGACCACATCTGTTTCTTTACTAATTTCCAAATTCTGATTGACAGGATCAATAGTAACAAAGGCATTGGATTCGATTTTGATACTACTGTCAAGTTGACTAGTAGTGGTAGGGAGGATAGGAGTCACTATCATACTACTACTAGAATTTTTAATAGTGGGAGTGCTGACAATAGCTGTTACTTCACTATTTTTGATTTTAACATTGTCATGGTTAGTATAATCTTTTTTATTATGGGGAAAAGATAAAATACTTTCTTCCTGCCTTTTAAAAAGATTTACAAAATACTTTTGAGGAATTATCTTTAAAGTTTCTTGATTTAAAAACTTATTACTGAAAGGATAATTAATTTTATTTTCAATAGCATAAGTATTAAACCAGTGAAAAAATAACATATTAAATTGAATTTTCTCAATAAATTGATAAAAGTTTTCTTGAATAATTTTCTTTTGAGTCATAGAAAATTTATTAAGAAACCATTTCCTGTGAGAGGTCCAGTTTTCAGAATAAAAATCTTTTTTGAAGAATTCTTTGTTAATGGTAAATTTGGGGGGATTGCCATTAGTATTGTTAACAGGATATTGAGAGGGTTGAGATTTAGGAGTAGATCTAGTGTAATTGACAGATCTATTAGACCTGAGAGTTTTGTTATGAGAATTGTTCTTCTTGCGAAGAGGTTGAAGATTATGATTGAGGATATTTTTGGCTACCCGAAGATTATCTTGAGTAGTATTAAAAGGATCATAATAACAATTGTTGGAAACTTGTCTTATACTTGGTAAGGAAGATTGGGAGGTTAAGGATTGGTAAGATTTAGTAGGAAAATCAGAAACATAAGAGTAAATAGAAGGATTATCACAGGAGTAAACAGAATAACAAGGCATAATGATAATAAAACATAGAATAGAATATTAGCAATCTTAACAAGCCTTCCTCACCCGTAAGTACCATTGCCATCACCTGGTTCGTTAGGACTAGGATATTGAACAAGAACTAGTAGATTAGACACTAAAATACTTAATCATATTTTAATCATACATATTTGATATGCTAGGACTATGGTTATTAAGAAAGAATAAATAGTTACAGTCTGAATCTTCTCAAATATGGATCGACCAAGTACATCACGTCCAGATTCAAGCATTAAGCTTTACCGTAGAGGGTTTGTTCTGCTGAAAAGATTGGATCACGTTAGATTAGTAAAGATCTGTCAACCATAGACATCTCGTGGCTTTTACATGACTGAGGTTTATAGATAAAATCCTTTTAGTTTATTAATTAGTAACATATATAAGTCTGGACTGAAATACCAGTATTCATGTTCTTCGTACTTTATTCAGCCAAGAAAGTCTTGAATTCATACCCCTAGAATAAAAGATAGTCTTTATTAAATCATAAAAAGGTGTTCCATATTAGTACTTTGTCAAAGTGGTCATCATGAAGACTTACTGCCACACCATGGGACTTAGTGCTTCTCACCCCACTTCTTCATCATACTAATAGGACACAACTGATTTAATAATACTTATAGGGTAAGTTCGAGTTCTAACAAGTGCTGAATATTCCAAAAGAACAGAATAATTATCAAAGACATTATATATATTATTAATTTTTCCCAAAGGTATAAACTAAAAAGTTTTTATTACCCAAAAATCATAATTTCTACACAGTGATTTCAGCTTGTAAACGAGACTGTCATGATACCAGATTTGTACAATCAAAGCTTGAGTAACAAAGTTTTCAACCTGAAACAATCCAAACAGTAACACAAAAGCTTGAAGCTGAAAATTTTCATGGTATTAACATATCAAGTAAATCAGAGGAGTAACATACTATTCTAATTTAATAACATCTTCCTATCGCACTTTAGAACGATTAAACATACAAAGTACTTTAGACCTATTGCAACCGCTGTTGCAGGATCTTCCAAATCTCAGTATATTCAAAAGCCAAACTTTTGGCCTATTGTGGGCCTAGAACTAGAATTCTGGGATTCAAATATTAATAAAATTACCTCCAAAATCCTCCCTAAAGGATTCCATTTTGTCCCAATGGCCTCTAACAAGACTCACCAGTTTTACCAATTAATTCTTATTGATACTGAGTCTGTTAAAATCAAACACCATAAGGATTCTAAAGATCCTTCAATTATTACCCATTCGACCCTCCAAATTTTAGATGTCATGACACCTTCAGCTTGGGGTCAAAATCATAGCAATTGTAAAAAATTCTCCGGAAATTTCGATCCAATTGGGTTTTCCTATTGGGATTATATCAAGGCTTTGGATCTTTTGATCCTTGGTCTGCAAAACAATTTTTTTAGACACTCTTGGTTCATCTATTTTAAGACTGGTACCAGGTATTAATTTCCAAACTGGTTCCTCCAATGGTGGGATTCTTTTGGACCAATTCCTGAAATCCTTCCCCCAGATGTGCAAGAAGGATTCCAATTTTTTAAAACAAAGTATGATCAGCAGGCGGATAGCCTCCCAATTTTGTTGACCTTTTTTGTAAATTTTTCTCTATCATGGGTTTTCTCATGGCAATACAAACTCAATGATACTCCTCTTCCCAATATCCATCCTTGGCTCACCCAGCAAGCTTTTGTCAAATGGTGGTCCGATTTCGATGGGTCAAGAGCTTCTATTGAAGGAGTAAAAAACTGGTTTAGAAGGAACCCTAAGCTTCTAAAATATGCAGAAGCCAGCACCTGCCTTCTCCAGAACCAAAAATTCAAATAGCTGCTGCTCTTGCAGGTTCTTCCTCTGAAGAAGATATCATTAACAATCTTCAGAGCATAACTCAACTTCTTCAAAAACAATTAGCAAACAAAGAACAAAGTAATCTTCTTCAAAAAAGAGCAGATAATGAACCTGAGGTCGAGTCCTCTTCTGCTTCCAAACAGCAAGACAATAAACCATCTTCTAAGGTGACAACCAAAAAGAAGAAACAAGTTCTTCAACCAGTTGCTCTCAAACCAACAGATGAAGAATCTGATACAGAAAACTCCTTCTAAAAAAATGGAGATGATTGTTTCGGAATCTTTCCTTCAGGATTTGAACCAGCAAACTCAGATGATGGCTTTCTCCTCTCTGAAGAATAGTCAACTAATTTCAGACACATGGTCTGTCATCATAATTATCAAAAGATTCTTTTAGTGGAGTCTATCGACAACACCAAAAGCAAAAACTTTGCTTTCAATCATGTAATTTTACTATTTTCGTCTTTTGTACTTTAACCGGTACTATTGCACAATAGTGTTAAATAGTTTAGGTTTTTTCACCTGAACTGTTCAAACAGCTACATTCAATTTTCCTTTAAAAGCAAGTGCTTAGGTTCATTGTTAGGCACGCTTCAATTTACACTTGATTTGTAATTCTAGAGTGAGACACTGAGAGCTCTGAGTGAGTCCCTCTCGCTTCTCCCTCTTTGTTTCAATTTATGTAACTCATAGATAGTTACTTCAATCAAAGTTTTGATTTCAATTTCTGTTACTTGTTCATAACCGCCTATATGGCTGGATAACTGCTTGCATATTTGCATGTTTTAAGTTTTCAATTCTTCATTTTATTTTCTGTTCTTTTCCTTTTCTGGGGTTTGTTCCCCTGTTTTAGTTTATGCTGAGTCCGACTCAGTCCTACCTCTCTCTTTAGTTCCTTTCCGCTCCTCTTACTCTGCTTCCGACCCCCTCTTCTTGGTATCAGAGCCTGATGGGGAAGTAGGAATGTGTTATTGAACTTGACCTATTTATTATGCATCTAAAGTACTTTCTATGTTTAATCGTTCTAAAGTGCGGTAGGAAGATGTTATTAAATTGGAATAGTATGTTACTCCTCTGATTTACTTGATATGTTATTACCATGAAAATTTTCAGCTTCAAGCTTTTGTGTTACTGTTTGGATTGTTTCAGGTTGAAAACTTTGTTACTCATGTTTTGATCGTACAAATCTGGTATCATGACAGTCTCGCTTACAAGCTGAAATCACTGTGTAGAAATTATGATTTTTGGGTAATAAAAACTTTTTAGTTTATACCTTTGGGTAAAATTAATAATATATATATGTCTTTGATAATTATTCTGTTCTTTTGGAATATTCAGCACTTGTTAGAACTCGAACTTACCCTATAAGTATTATTAAATCAGTTTTGTCCTATTAGTATGATGAAGGAGTGGGGTGAGAAGCACTAAGTCCCATGGTGTGGCAGTAAGTCTTCATGATGACCACTTTGACAAAGTACTAATATGGAACACCTTTTTATGATTTAATACAGACTATCTTTTATTCTAGGGGTATGAATTCAAGACTTTCTTGGTTGAATAAAGTACGAAGAACTGAATACTGATATTTCAGTCCACAGACTTATATATGTTACTAATTAATAAACTAAAAGGATTTTATCTATAAACCTCAGTCTTGTAAAAGCCACGAGATGTCTATGGTTGATAGATCTTTACTAATCTGACATGATTCAATCTTTTCAGTAGAACAAACCCTCTACGGTAAAGCTTAATGCTTGAATCTGGACATGATGTACTTGGTCGATCCATATTTGAGAAGATTCAGACTGTAACTATTTATTCTTTCTTAATAACCATAGTCCTAGCATATCAAATATGTATGATTAAAATATGATTAAGTATTTTAGTGTCTAATGTACTAGTTCTTGTTCAATATCTTAGTCCTAACGAACCAGGTGATGGCTATGGTACTTACGGGTGAGGAAGGCTTGTTTTTATTTGATTGCAACGATTTTCCCTCTTCTTGTTACTATGTTTCGTTCGCTCTCTTCTCGCTTTTCTCCTAACAAGTCTTCTACGTCCTCCTCATCCTCCTCTCTTTCCAGTCAATCCAATTTTTCCAAAAAAGTCTTCAAAGATGAAATTCGCTTCGAAAATCTCAACCAAGAATTAGACAATTGGGATATCCCCAAAATCAAAGATGAAGATCTCTACCAAAACAAAAAAGATTTCAAACTCAAAGATCTTTGGCATAAACAATCTAACTTCATCATTAGAACTGTTGAAGAAAAATACAAAATTCAATTTGAAGATGAAGAAATTTATCTTCTTTCTGATAGTAATATCAAGAGTCACAAAGCCAAAGGTTATAGTTATCTTCATATCGGAAGTGTCCAAATCGGTATGAAACCGCTTACAAAAGAATCTCTTAATACGGCAGTTCTCTTTTGCCTAAGAGACAAAAGACATAATCAATTTGAAGCCTCCTTGCTCGGAACTGTTGAATCCAGCTTGTGTCATGGCCCAATCTTTTTCAATTGTTTTCCCGATCTAACTGTTTGTCTCGACGATAAAAATATTCTAGATGTTTTATTCTTGAATATCAAAATCCATGGGTATGATATGAAAGAAGGATCTATACCCATTGCTCTTATTTATAGAGTTCAGTATAAAGTCATGAACTCTGTTATCTCCAATTTCCTAAAAACAAATTGCGAAAAACGCGGAGAAACAACCTTGTTTCTTACTGATAATTCTAAAGCTAATGTTGCTGTTCCTAAGACCATTCAATGGAATGAAGTCACGCTCCCTGAAAAATGGACTTTGGAAAGGGCTACTCCTGCTACTCCCACTGTTACTCCCAATTTTCAAAGCATTCTGCAACATCCTACTGGTCAAGTTGATTTGATTTTTGATAGAAGAAACTCATTCTCTCTATCCAGATCTATTAGATCTAACGATGATTTTTAGTCTGCCTTTTCTAGAAGATCCTTTTTGACTTCTAGGTCAATACCAAGATCTATTCCGAGATCTGAACTAGAACCTTCCCATGATGGTTCTACAATTCACTTGCAAGGATTTGAAGCTACTACTCCTGTAAAAACTTCTTATCAGAAAGATGAAGATACTCAAACCATCCTATCCCCAACGTACTCTTCTCTCAATCCTGAATATGACATTAATACTATTTCATTTTCTTTTATTCCTGATAAAAAATCCATTCAAAAAGAATTCTTCTCTGAAAAATGGTCTTCCTATAGAAAATGGTTCTTCAACAATTTTCATGGAAAAAAACGAAAACAAATGCAAGACAAATTTTATGAATTTCTTGAACAAATTCATTACAATCTCCCATTTTTCTATTGGTTTAATGGCATTGCTATTAAAAACAATCTTAATTATCCTTTTAAAGACCCTTCTTTGAACAAAAAATCCTTAGAAGTTATCAAAAAATGGCATCTAGGAGATGGCCAAGAGGTCCAATCTGAATTACCTCCCAAAACTCCTTTTACTCTCACTAGTAAAGATTCTCCCAAAATTGTCATAGCTGCTCCTTTCAGTTCTAAAACTGAAGAAGAACCAATTTCTCCCAAGGATATCAAACTCCTTATGGAACAATCTAATTATACCAATCATTACCTTCAAAGTCTGGGAGATAAGGTTTTAGAAACCTTAAAGACGGATATCGAGCCTCATACTTCTGCTCAAATTGAAAAACCTTTGTTTAATCCATATCGGATTTCTAACAATGGCAAAAAAGCCCTTCGTCTTTCTGGACCCAAAGCTCAGATTAAGAGGGAAGTTGAAGAAATTCATACTGAATTTCTTACCAAAATTAACAAACAGTTGGAATTCTGTAAAGTTATTCCTGACTCCCTTGAGATTGGGACTCCACCTCACAGAAATCCCTCGAAAAAATAATTCTATTAATGTTCTTGGACAACCTTCTTGTTCCTCTGAAGTAGATTCTGGTAACAATATCAATCCGGTCGTCACTGGCCCCAACTTCAATTGGAAAAATCCAACCAAGTTATACTATCCTAGAGCTACTGCCCCTGATCTTCTTTTAGAAGAAAAGAGTTCTAATTCCAATTTCAAAAGTTTTAGTGCCAATAACGTCTATGAATGGAACATAGAAGGTGAAAATGAATATGACATTACTAAAATCCTTCAAAATATGGCCATGGTTGCTACCACCTATGATACTTCCAACGACTTTCCTGAATCTATGATCGTTGAAATTATTGTTGCAGGTTTTTGTGGTCAACTTAAAGGTTCGTGGGACAATTATCTCTCTGATCAACAGAGACTCTCAATCCTTAGCGCCATTAAAACTAACCCTGATGGTATTCCTATCATGGAAAATGGTGCTAGCATCCCTGATGCTGTCAATACCTTAATTTTTACTATAGCTCAACATTTCATTGGGGATCCTTCTATTATCAAAGATAGATCTGCCGAATTATTAGCCAATCTTAGGTGTAAATCCCTGGGTGATTTCAGGTGGTATAAGGATACCTTCCGAACCCGAGTTTATACTAGAGAAGATAGTTAGCAAGCCTTCTGGAAAGAGAAATTTTTAGCTGGTCTTCCTAAGTCTCTTGGTGACAAGGTTAGGGAAAAACTTAGAAACCAAAATCCCAATTCTCCCATTTGTTATGATCAATTAAGCTATGGGCAGCTTATTGCCATTATCCAGACAGTGGCACTCAAAATTTGTCAGGATGACAAAATTCAACAACAGTTGGCCAAAGAGAAAGCCCAAACTCACAAAGACTTGGGAACCTTCTGCGAACAATTCGGCTTTCCTTGTGGAAAGAACCCCTGTTCCAAACCTAAGCCAAAACATCAATTTGGTCCTCCTCGGCCTCATTACTATAAAAGCAAACATTCCAAACCAAAATACAACCCTAAAGATCATATTGAGAGGGAAGATTCTCAAAACAAAAACAAAATTATCTGTTTTAAGTGTGGTAAGCCTGGCCATATTAGTAGATATTGTAGGTTCAATAAGAAAATCAGTACTCTTAACCTACAGAAAGACATCCAAGATAAGATCAACAATCTCTTGATTGAATCATCTCATGATGACGACTCCTCTGATGATCTTTCAAACCAATCTTCTTCGAAAAATCTTAACCAAATACAAGATGAGGATTTACCCGAATCATCCATTAATGTTCTCTCTAAAGAACAAGATTTGCTTCTCGAAGCTATTGGTGCTATTCCTGATCCCCAAGAAAGAACAAGATATCTTGAAAGGCTCAAAGCTACCTTGATAACTAAACCCCCCAGAAATCCTTTGGTTACCAACAAGTTTAACCTTAAAGATACTTTCAAACGTCTTGAGAAAACTAGCATCAAACTTGTTACGATTCAAGATCTCCAAACTGAGATTAATCTGCTTAAATCTGAAGTTTATGATTTAAAGCAAGATATCTATAGTCTCCAAATAAAATTAAAAAATTAATCCAGCATAGAACAAGAATCTGAATCGGAAGTCTCTAATTCAGTCAACGGAAATGATAATCCTCTTGATCTTGAATTTTTAGGATCCATCAATTTTTTGGAAAAAATTTATATTAGTGTCAAAACCATTATTAATGACAGCTCTTTTTGACACTGGGGCTGATTCAAACTGTATTTTAGAAGATTTAATTCCTTCAAAATATTTTGAGAAAACTTCAGAAAGTCTTAGCACTGCTAACAGTTCTGTTTTAAAAATCAATTTCAAATTATCTTCTGCTACTATTGAAAATCAGGGTTTAAGAATAAATACCTCTTTTTTACTGGTAATAAATTTGAAAAATAAAGTAATTTTGGGAACTCCTTTTATAAAATTACTTTTCCCATACCAAACTACTGATGAAGGTATTACTACGCAATACCAAGATCAGCCAATTATTTTCAAATTCTTGAAGATACCAATTTTACCAAACCTTGACATCAATCCTATTAATCATATTAACCCAATCAAAAGAAATTCAAATTCTGTTTTGCAGGTTTCCAGTCCAACAATGGAGTTTAGCCACATTAGACTCCCTATCCTCTTTGACAAACAGTTTACTGGATCATCTAAGTTCAACCTTGATCAGACACAACAATGTCTTCTTGATAACCTCTGGCTATCAACAGACATAGAAGGTAAACTTAATTCCGTAAATGCTCTTGCAGTTTATTTTTCAAAAATAAACGAATCTTTTAAAAATTTTGAAAAAACCAAATTGCTTTATCAAATCAATTTCAGAAACTCAAACTCAAACTCAAAGAGAAGGGCATTGATCTTCCTGAGGAAAATATTATCCCTCTTAATACTAGTAGTTTGAGTGATGAGAGTTCCGAGAGGATCAAAACACTTGAAGCCAAAAATCAAACACTGTCCAGAGAGGTTGAGTGTTTAACTAGAAATTATGCAATTCTGCTTCAAGGTTTCAACAAGTTGAAAAACTCAGACACCAATCATCAAGATTTAAGAAAGAAGTTTATTCTACAAACTTCTCAAGCTATCAGTCAATTAACTAATTATGTGGATTTCGAAGTTAACCTTTTGATCCAGAAAAAGTTAGAAGACTCAATTTTCCAAGATTATACCAATGCTCAAAATTGCCTCTGGGACATTTCTCAAGGTAAAATTCACGCTCCTGGTATTCATATCTGCTAGCCCATGGGACATTTCAGTTTTCCTTCAGATCATCCTGAAGATGGTGAAGATATAAGACGCACCTTCACTGGGATCTTAAAAGCCAGAATTAGCCTCCCTTTCTATTCTACAATTTACTATTTAGGAAAGAAGTACACAATCTGGACTTGGCTATATCTGGGTATGTTAGATCAATTTTGGACCAATGATGCTTCTAATTTAGTTGATGGCCCAGAAAAATTATATTTGCTTGCGGCTGCAACTATTAAAGGGGCTGGAAGAGTTACTTTTGATGTTAAGTCATCTCTTCCCACCACAAATGGGCTTCTCTCAATTCAAGCCAAGCATCATTTTAAGATAAGTACGGCCACCTTCAGACCATGGTTCGATTGGCCAGTTCAAGATAAAACTTTTATTAATTCTTTTTGGCTAAGGAATGAATTAATCAAAAAAGAATTCCTCCCGCCAGTAGGATGGGCCAATCTCAAGTTAATAGGAGAAACTCCTCTCTACAAATTATGGGCATTTAAAGGATGCTTCCCAATAGAATTAACTATGCCCTTTCCAAATACTTACTCTTCAATATTTGAAGAAATAAGTTAGATGAGGCATACTTTGGAGAAGATTCTGACGAAGACCCTGAAGACATCGAACTCCACAATTTATTGAACAGAATGGAACCATAATTTCCAGCTCCACAAAGTCTTAACTCTTTTTTGAATTTTCAAAGATTCCCCTCAGTCTGTCTACCGACAAAAGCAAAAGCTTCAATTATGTAATTTTACTATTTTCGTCTTTTGTACTTTAACCGGTACTATAGCACAATAGTGTTAAATAGTTTAGGTTTCTTCACCTGAACTGTTCAAACAGTTACGTTCAATTTTCTTTAAAAGCAGTGCTTAGGTTCATTGTGAGACACGCTTCAATTTACACTTCATTTGTAATTCTAGAGTGAGACACTGAGAGCTCTGAGTGAGTCCCTCTCCCTTCTCCCTCTTTGTTTCAATTTATGTAACTCATAGATAGTTACTTCAATCAAAGTTTCGATTTCAATTTCTGTTACTTGTTCATAACCGCCTATATGGCTGGATAACTGCTTGCATATTTGCATGTTTTAAGTTTTCAGTTCTTCATTTTATTTTCTGTTCTTTTCCTTTTCTGGGGTTTGTTCCCCTGTTTTAGTTTATGTTGAGTCCAACTCAGTCCTACCTCTCTCTTTAGTTCCTTTCCGCTCCTCTTACTCTGCTTCCGACCCCTATTTAAAATACTTTATCAAATTATATAGTTGCTTTTTTATAAAGGCAGAAATATACCATGGGAGAACGCTATTTATGTTTTTAATTGTTATATATTTTTTTTAATGAATACATGATAGTTTTAGGTTTTATTATATTATATGTTTAGAATTAAATGTTATTGTTATATATACATATATATATATATACATCTCGATCTGCGTGTTTGTAAAATGCAGAAAATGGACCGTAGTTGGATGTATGATAGGACTTGTTCTGGAAGAAGGGGTTTGAAACGACCTTTTGTAAAAGGGGTTGATAAGTTTGTTAAGGATGCAGTGCGCCGGGATAATTTCCTTATTGAAGGAGGGTTAGATGTCCATGCGAGAATTGCAAGTGTTAAAGTGTTAAAACAGCAGATGAAGTCACACATGACTGAAGTGAATAACAATCACAAGAAATGGGGGTTTGAATTGTGACTATTTTAAAATTACTATACTCTTCATAGATTGATACTTTCTCAGTAAAAGATTTATAAGTTTAGAATACAGTAGAAGAGTATAATGAACTTGAAAGTGAACAACCTTTGTTTTAAGAAGAATAAACTACCTTTTGAAATATAATTATGCAGCAAAAGTAATTTAGACTTAAGTGTTAGAAACTTATCCTTTTCAACAAATGACTGAATATAGTATAAGTTAAAATCTGCTTTTGATATGCAGAGTAAGTAGAAAGGCAAGTAAATAACACACAAAGATTTATAGTGGTTCACCCAAAATGATCCTTGGGCTACTTCCACTCCTCACCTCTTGTGAGTACTTCCACTATTTGCAAATAGTTACAACTTACTTAACCAACCCTTGGTTAATACACTTTTAGTAGTCTTTCTCCTACAGCCTCTACAAGTTATCTCTTGATTCACACGAACTTACTCAAGACATTCTCACCATCACTCACTTACCCTAAGTAGTATGGTTTAACTCTTGACAGTAAACGGGTTTAGGTTTCAAAGGTGTTTGTTGGGATTTTTCTAGGCTTGGAAACTAAGTATAAGTCATTAAAAATCAAAATTTACAAGCTGGAACACACTCTAAGTCAATCCTTGATATATTGGAGCTTCTATGATCTTGAGTATGTTGAGAGGATGATAGTTGTATGCTTGGAGTTGAATGTAACAGTTTCAGCTTCAATCTCTACTTGGTTTGATGGCCATGCATTGTATATAAAGTGAAGACCAATCCTTCTAGCCGTTGGGAGAGCCGTTCCTCTTCAAATTAGGTCTGCAAAAGATGTCATAGGTCCTGTACAAAGGTTCACCTACTTTTGTACTTGTGTCAGTAAGTGTCACATCGACCTTTTTGGAACCTTCTCAGCTTCAACTTCCTCGGATTGGCCTTTCTTCAGAGCATTAACACTTGCTCTTCTTAGATTCTGTGCAGGAGCTTCATTAAATCGTGATTGACTTCCTTATAGATGTATTAATGCACATTTAATTAAATTCTGCCAAGTTTGTGGCTCTGCTACATATGGTTCTGCCTCTGGTGCATGCCTCCTCAAATTGAGAAGGTTCAGTGCGTGCCTTCTCAAATTTATACTTTGTCTTGAGTCACTTTTCCTTTGTACCTGTTGTGCTGCTACTTTGGATTTCTGAGACTTCTCTTAACTGATCATACTCAAATAAATTTGTTAGTACACTAAATGATCAGATAACTTAATCTTTTTCTCATTGAGTTTGGTTTCATCAAAACCTTTGGGAGTGAGATTTTAGTCTCAACAATCTCCCCCTTTTTGATGATGACAAACTCTTGAGAGTGAATTAAGTTTTCTGATTTTTGATTTTTCTGTAATTGTAAGTATGATACATATAGAAGTAGGGATTTCAATTTTCTATGTAGACAATAACAGGATTTCATTCATTTGCCAAAATGATTACATTTGAGCATGTCAAGATCAGGCCTATGTTTTCTTTGGCCTTAACAAAACAGACACAGAACAAAAACATAAGAAACATAAAAAAAAATAAGCTCCTGTATAATGAGCAGATAGATCCAAAGATGCATCAAAAAGTTTTAACAACAACTAGATACTGGTAGCAAACTTAATCTATACTAGTAGCTAACTTAATCTACTCTTCTTCTCCCCATTTGTCATCAATCAAAAGAGAGGAGAGGGAGGAAGACATTAGGCTGCTATTGGCTAGGAGAAGAGCCACCAGAAGAATCTGATGCAGCAGGCTGTGGCACATCTTGCTCATGGTGGGGAGGATCAAATTTTGGTGGAGTAAGATTTGGATTGATGGTTGGAAGCACATTGTCCAAGAGCCAGCATTGATACTAGTAGTTTCAAGCAGCTTCTTTTCTTTGCTATTTCTGAAATAGGTCTATTCCCAGCAGGACCTTTTTAATCTCTCTGGAATTCTTCTTAACTTGCCTTTCCAATTTTACCAAGCTAGAAGTTAGAGGAGCTTGTTCAGCCTCGGGCACAGCAACATCTTTCTGAACTTTATCTTTGGATGGCAAGTTTTCTGAAGAAGATGGTTGTTTCAACTTCTTTGTTAAAAAATGAGCCAAGTGAGCCCATGTGAGCTGACAAGTCAGGAGGGAGATGGAGGGATGGTTCTGAGAAGAAATGTTCTTGAGGTGCAGACCTGTCATAGATTGGAGGAAGGGTGGACAAGAATTTGTCCAGATTTGCTGAGTTAAAGGTGTTAGCCTTAACAGGAGATGAAAACAGATTTTCCACCATAGGATTAGGTTGATGGATTGGAGAATTTTGGATAGGTTCCTCAGTGATTGATTCTGTATGTGGTGGAAGGATGAGAAGAGGAGTGAATTGCATGGGAGATGGAGAGGGAATGTGTTGAGGGCAAGTTCAGTGAAGGGAGGAATCATAAGTTGTTGCAAGAGCCAGGGGGCCTCTGCTTCAGCATCTAGCTTCTTAGGAGAGTCTTTAATTCGAAGAGGAGATTCATCTAGAATGTGGCCTTCATTTTCAGGGCTATGCTGAGAATGCTCATGCTCCCCCTGAGCATGTTCCTTATAAGTTTCCTGGTTGACATTAACTTGCTCCCCCTGAGCTAGTTCTCCTTGATCATCAATACTTTGCTCCCCTTAAGCATGACCTTCTTGATCACTAGCACTATACTCCCCCTGAGCAAGTTTCTTGATTCCTTTTTGCAGAGTTTTATCACTTATTTTTGGAGTGATTTCTTTTTGTGGCTTTTCACCAGAAGCATCTTCTTCTTCTAGAGACAAATTGAAATGCTTGAAGACACGAGTGAGCATCATGCCATAGGGTAAAGATGAGGATTGCCTAAGGGCTTCAATGGCATTCATCATGTAGTGGAGGATTACAAAGGGTAGGTGTAACATCCCAATTTTTTAAGAAAAGTGATTCTAGCAATAAAATCCTGAATACTCGAAAAAATAAGTCATAGAGATTGATCACCTCAATGATTTACTGCGAGTACGGGAAATTATTTTGAGTTATTTTGAATAATTTATTTCTTATAAATAATTATTATTCATGATGTCAATTCGAACTAATTGACAGCGTAGACGTATGCTGCGTTTAAAAAAAATTCATCAATTATACTTATTATAAGTTTTCTGCGTGACGCGGTAACGTGTACTTTTGTTGACTAGGAAATTGATTGAATTAAATCAAGATGAAATTAAATTTAATAATTAATATTTAATATTAATTCATGGTTCGAAAATCGTCAAAAAATTCTAACAAAGTTTCGTCGCATTTCGAATCGCCAGGTAAATTTTATCTGCATTAAAATTTAAAACGAACTCCGATTTCGATGAAAATCGAATCGTAGCTTGCTGTGAATATTTTTGAGTGTCTTTGATTGTTTTTAATATTTATGATAATATTTTATCACACGGTAAATTAATTTCTCGGCAAATTAATTTTCGCGAATTAATCGGCAAGGAATTAATCGGTAACGCGGTTATTCGACGCCGTGTTTTTAGTACCCTTAGACTCTAGGATTAAGGGGTAATCATGAGAGATGAGAGATTAGATGTTTAGACTATTGATGGGATTAGCATCTTACCTTTTGATAAGTGTCACACTTAGTGTGATTAGTTCTTTTTAACACTTTATTAGACTAGTTTTTAATCAAGTATCACATACTTGTTTTAATTAATATTTCTTTTTCTGTTATTCCTAGTGCCTATCAGGCCGTGGCACCCCCTATTTCTCTCATTTTCATTTACCAATTCACATCACTTATTAAATTGGTCTCCAAGTATTATATTAATACTTGTGTAGTATTTGTGTTATAAAAAAAATAATCCTTCCCCTTTATTGAAGCATCAGGCACGACCCCCACCTCATTTTTTACCCTCCACCTTATTTCTTTTCTTGTCTTGGAGAGAAAGCTTGAAGACTCCCATGGCTACTTCCACTTCTCTTCATCCGTAGCTTGTTTCATCATCAAACTTCATTCCTTCTTGCTTCTAAGTTCATTCTCTACTTGATCATACCATTCATACCTTGCAAGTAAGCTGGAAAAACAGATTTTTCCTTCCCAATTTGCTGCTCAAAACCGTGGCTCTTCTCTAGATTATAGGAGGTAGTTTTCTTGCTTTTATCTTGATTAATTCTTAGTTTATGCCTTATATATTGTTGATAATGATCAAGAGGAAGATGAACATAATTTTCCCCAATTTCTATAAACCCTAAGTTGAATGACCTAAGGGAAGGGGTATGGGATTCCTCAAGTGAATCTTCAAAATCGATTGGTGGTTCTTGTTTATTATTAGTTGTTATTGTTGTTGTAATTGTAAAATTTGATTGGAATCAAGAAATGGTAAAGATTTGTGAAAACCTTTGACTCTTAAAAGAGGCTTAAAGTAGATCTGGGTCTTAATTAGGATTGGGTTTGTGAAACTATGTGGTTTTGTGAAAATAATGAATTAATAAAATGATGTTGGTTGATTTGGGGAAAGTTTTACAAATTCTTTTGAAAAAGAGAGGTATGGCTGTGAGCCCTTAGAAGTGGAGGGAGAAAAATTGTTTTGTATCTCTTAGCTCATAGTAATTGAATTGATTGGGCTTTGGTTTTGTGAAATCAATTGTTATTCTTAGCCTATTTAATGTTGTGTTGTTGTATTGGTTAATAGTTTTGTAACTAGAGCATTCTTGGGCATTGTTTTAATGGAAAACTATTCTTGAAAAAAGAGGGTTAATTGAAGTTGGGAGTGGAATAGGCTTGTCTTGGGAAATGGTTGTTGTTTTGTGAACAAATTAGTATGTGAATTGATGTTAGTTAACTAGTTGGAAAGTTGCAAAAAATTTTGGATGAAAGGGAGGTGTTGGCCGAGAGTTAGTAATATGAAAGGAAGAGAAATTGTTATGTTTTGTTTTGTATTGAATGTGTTTCATAATTGTTCAAGTATTGGAAAATTCTTTTGAAAAGAATTTTGATTGAAATTGGAAGTTGTCTTGGATTGTTTTTGAGGCTATGAAACACATAAGGTAAAATGGACTCTTTGAGATCCTAAGAACCTAGTGGAGCCTTGACCTAGGGTTTTGGAGGAAATGGAGTTGATTTTGGATATTGTTTTATATTGCAAGTTTTGAAGGGATTAGGTTTAGTAATTAGAACCTTGTTTTCCAACTTGTGCATTATTCCAATGAAAGCTTTAAGTTTTAAAATTATGGACCTTTAATTTGTATGTGTTAAGTGTAGGTATTTTCTTATTTAAGAGGTTTTTGGGTTTTGAGAGCTTAAGGGATTAGAAAATAGTCTATGCTAGGTTTGTGCTAAGTTTGTTTGTGATGTTAGGAGTTGAGATCCGAGATCGTGCAGTGTAGAAATCGAGGAATACATGGATGTGCGCGGTTTGGAGTTCGGTAAGGGCTTTTTCTAGATATTGCTTAGAGTTGAATAATTGTTATTATATGTTAGTGTAAGGGCGCTTCACATTTAATACTTTTCATAGTATATTAGTGTAAGGGCAAATCTTAGACATAGATAAGCGTTATTATTTAATTTCAAGTCTTAAAGCGAAGAAGTCTGAGAACCTCAGGGATCGAAGTGAGGGTCTCGTACCCCTTCGACTTTTTAATTCTTAAAATTTTATTTATGATTATTTAGTGGTCTTGTCTGCAAGTGGTTGGTAGCTGTCCCCTAACCCCCACACTTGTATAATTGCTTCTCTGCCAACTCCACTGAGTTGTAAAGGGATGAACTGAGTTATCGGTGTCGATGCTTGATATGATGTGAATGCTTATACTGCTTATACTATTGACCTGAGTGCATTGTGTTAAGCTTGGCATGAATATTATTTGATGTGTGGTTAAATAATTATTCGATTGCTTCTTGAATGATTATACGCAGTGATTGTTTCATTGGGGTGGTGAAAAGTGTCGACGTGACGTGCATGAACTATATCCCAGATATCCTAGGGTGGTCGCCGAACCTAAAGCCAATGGCTGGAGTTCGGCAGCTTAGTTAGGTGTCGTGTCGTTTGGAGTTGTCGTGACGTTTATGAACTATATCCCGAATAACCTAGGGTGCTAGGATCCCCTAAAAGACTACGGCTGGTTTTCGGCAGCCTAGTTAGACGTCGTAGCGTCAAGGAACATATCCTAAATTTCCTAGGGTGGTCGTGGAGCCCAAGGCTAATGGCTGGAATTCAGCAGCTTGTTCGGCGTTACCTTCCAGAAGACTGTCGAAAGTGTCGGGAGGGAATGAGTCTTAAGTTGAGTCTTGAGTTGCGTCTTGAGAACTGTGCATATTGTTGTGTTGCCTCTAGTTTATGATTTGCTATTTCTTGTATTTATGTTGTGTTGTTATATGCCTTGTTGTAGAATATGTTGTCGTATGTGCATCTGTCTCTTTATTTTAAGAAGTTGACCCTTGCCAGTGGTTCTTTCAATTAATGAATGTAACCCAGATGGCGGAGTAAGCGGAGGACTCGGGACTATGGAGAAGAGTAGTTAAGGATAGCCGTCCGGCTTCTTACTTGAACTTCTGGGGTAACTTACTAGAAGTTTAGTAAGGGATGTAGCATGTCAACCAGCTATAGAATATTTGTAGTTCATTTCAATGTTGTAATAAAATGCCTATTATGTTTCCAGACATGTATTGTCGTATATGAAGTGATGGAATAAATGAGTATGGTTAATGTGGTTTATTTGGTGTCTTAAATTTTTCACCGCCATGTTTCTAAAATCGTTGTAATACCCTGACTGCCCCTTTTAAGAAGTTTACAAAAAATATAGAACCATATTCTCGAAAAACGTGCAATACAGAGTATTTTGCCTTTCAGAAATATGTCAACTTTTGTCAAAATATCTACTTTAGTAGTGCTCCGGAAACGGGGTCTTACAGTAGGTTTAATGGAATTTTTCTGGTAAGGTGGTAAATGATGAGTAAATCCAACTTAGTGACCTTTTCAAAACTGCCAGGCCTAGGAACAAATGAATGCACACATATATTGTGCATAATTCTTTCAGTACCATGAAGGTTTGAAGCCTTAAGTTCCTCTTTTGGATTAACTTCCACCATTTTTACCACATCACTTCTAGTTGTTTTAGCATGATGATACTATCTATCTTCATACAACTCATTTCCTAGGTTAGGAAGGTTAAGGATTTTGGCAAGAGTTTCTGTGGTTAGGTCAAGGGCTATTCCTCTTACTTTGCTGGAAATTGTTGTTCTATCATTGCTAACCACAACATTTGCATAAAAGGTTTTAACTAACCTTCTATAAATAGGTTCTCGTATCCCATTTTTCCTCCAGGGTTTGATCATCTATTTGAGATGGGATTGAGAACGCCTCCTTTCCTTTATCTTCTTCCTTTGAGAGTTTGCCCTTTTTGTTAGATACCT
Source organism: Calophaca sinica (assembly GCA_037113605.1). Lineage (NCBI taxonomy): Eukaryota > Viridiplantae > Streptophyta > Magnoliopsida > Fabales > Fabaceae > Calophaca > Calophaca sinica. The sequence continues at coordinate 105,240,636 of CM073735.1, read as the reverse complement.
TCTTCTTTTTCTTTTTCAGAGTTTCAGAGGAGGGTTGAGAAGAATGCTTGCTAACGATAGGAGCAGTGACTGTGGCCTCCGAGTCTTCTTCGTCTTCTCCTACCTTAATGACTTCTTCATTGATTACCTTTCGTTTGATGATCCACAACCCCAGATATTAATCGTTGAGATCTTCGGCTTGGAAGGGAAGTTGCTTTAATGGATTTCTGTTTTAAAGGATTGCTCTTAGTTTGAGGGGTTGAGGATGACAGTGGGGTTATGAAAGGAAGAATGGAGAGAGATGGTTCAGTGGCTTTCTTCCTTACACATGGAACATTAACCTTAACCATGGTGTTCTGAGCGAGAGAGAGATAGAAGACGGAGAGAAAGATGAGGGTTGAGAACGAGGTGATAAAGAGGGAGTGGTTTTTGAGAAACTGTGAATGAGAGTAGTTATGGTGAGTCTCAGCTATAGAGGAAATTGATTTGACTAACCGTCAGTGATGAGAGAGAAAAGAAGAAAGAGAAAAGAACCGTTTGAGAGAGATATGAACCAATAGGGATGTGACACGTAGGCTAGTTGTTGTCAGTTATTTAAGAGATGTGATGGTCTACAAACTTACTTTACAGACTATCCTAATTGTGAGAATGTTCTCACGTTTTATTGTACCTTCTCATGTTGAGAAGGTATGTGAACTTACTCAAGTTTAGAGAGCTTAACATTGTGCAACCTTTCCTTAATAAAATTGAAGCTTTCTTCTAATAAAGGCTTAGTAAATATATCAGCTAATTGATGCTTGGTATCCACAAATATTAACTCAATTTCTTTCTTTTGAACATCATCACGGATGAAATTATGCTTGATGTCAATATGTTTTGATCTAGAATGTTGAATTAGATTTTTAGTAAGATTGAGTGCACATGTATTATCACAGTAAATGGGGATACAGGGGTACCGACTGAGTAATCTTCCAGCTGATTTCTTACCTAAATGATTTGTTGACAACAATTGGATGCTAAGACATATTCGGCTTCAGTGGTTGAGAAAGCAATAGTTTTTTGCTTTTTGCATGACCATGAGATCAGTGATTCTCCCAGAATTTGACATGATCCACTTGTGCTTTTCCTCTCAACTTTATCACCCGCATAATCAACATCACAAAAACCAATTAAATCAAAGTGTGTGTTCTTTTTGAACCATAAACTAATGTTTGTGGTTCCAACAAGATATCTGAAAATCCTTTTCACAACTGTTAGATAAGATTCTTTAGGAGCAGTTTGAAATCTTGCACATAATCCTACTGAGAAAACAATGTCAGGCCTGCTGGCTGTGAGATATAATAGAGAACCTATCATACTTCTATACTTTTTTTCAGAGACATCCTTGCCTTTTTCATCCTTATCAATACACGTGAATGGATGCATGGGGGTGGCCATTGCTTTGGCCTCACTCATTTTATATTTTCTAAGAAGATCTTTAGTGTATTTCTCTTGGTAAATAAAAATTCCTTCTTCAAGCTGCTTAATTTGCAGACCAAGAAAAAAAAGTTAACTCACCCATTATACTCATTTCAAACTCACTCTTCATGAGCTCACCAAATTCTTTACAAAGTTTTTCATTTGTGGCTCAAAAAATGATGTCATCAACATAGATTTGAACAATAAATAATTCCTTTTTGTGAGTTTTCCTGAAGAGTGTGGTGTCATTGTTGCCTCTTAAAAAACCATATTTAATCAAGAATGAACTCAACCTATCATACCAAGCTCTAGGAGCTTGTTTAAGGCCATATAAGGCTTTTGTGAGTTAAAAAACATGGTTGGGTTTTCCTTGATTAATAAATCAAGGAGGTTGGTTAACATAAACCTTTTCATTTAAAAAACCATTTAGAAAGGCACTTTTGACATCTATTTGAAAGAGTTTAAAATCTTTATGGGCAGCATAAGCAAGAAGTATTCTAATTGCTTCCAATCTAGCAACTGGAGCAAATGTTTCATCATAATCAATACCTTCCTGTTGATTGTATCCTTGAGCCACTAATCTGACCTTGTTCCTTATAACCTTACCATTTTCATTGAGCTTGATCTTGAACACCCACTTAGTTCCTATGACAGATTGATGAGTAGGACAAGGAACCAACTTCTATGCTTCATTCTTCTTTAATTGAGAGAGTTCATTTTTCATAGCTTCAACCCATGATTCGTCATTTACAGCATCATTGATGAATTTTGGTTCAATTTCAGAGATTAGTGCCATATTTGTGTGTTCCAATCTGAAAGCGGATCTGGTTCGGATAGGTTCTGAGGTTTCTCCAATTATTTGATCTTGTGGATGATGAACCACCATCTTCCATCTTCTAGGTAGGTTGTGAGAAGGAGTAGCTTGAGGAATTGATTTTTCCTGATTCTGAGTAGGTGTTGCGTGAGTTTCTGAGTTTGATCTTTTCTCAGCTTTTGCAGTAATTTCCTGCCTTCCTGGAATCATCCCCTATTCATCTAGTTCATCATCATTTCTCAAATCCACAGCATTGTTAAATTCATTAAACATTACATGCATGTTTTCTTCTACAACTTGAGTTCTAAGATTGTATACTCTATATGCCTTAGATAATGTGGAGTATCCTAGAAATATGCCTTTATCTGACTTTGAGTCAAATTTTCCTAAGTTGTCTTTATTGTTTAAGATGTAACAGTCACATCCAAACACATGAATGTAGGAAATATTTGGCTTTCTATCTTTCCAAAGTTCATAAGGGGTTTTGTTCAAAACTTTTCTGATAGATACCCCGTTCAAAACATAGCATGAAGTATTGACAGCTTTAGCCCAAAAGTATTTCTCAATTTTGGAGTCATTTAAAATTGTTCTAGCCATTTCTTGCAAAGTCCTATTTTTCTTCTCAACAACTCCATTTTTTTGAAGGGTTCTTGGACAAGAAAAATTATGTGAGATCCTATTTTCTTCAAAGAATGTTTGGAATAAGAAATTTTCAAACTCTCCTCCATGGTCACTTCTCACAGCAATGATGTTAGAACTTTTTTCATTTTGAACTTGTTTGGCAAAGATTTGAAAAGCTTCAAGGATTTATCCTTATGTTTTAGAAATAAAACCTAAGTGTATCTTGAGTAATCATCAACAATTACAAAACCATATTTTTTCCCACTGAGACTAGCAGTTTTGGTTAGTCCAAATAGGTCTATGTGTAAGAGCTCAAGTGGTTTCTGTGTTGAAATCATGTTTTTTGGTTTAAAGCTTAACTTAACATGCTTTTCATGAACACAGGCTTCACATACTCTATCATTTTCAAATTTGAGCTTTGGGAGTCCTCTTACTAACTCAAATTTGGAAAGTTTTGAGATGGTTTTCATATTGGTGTGTCCTACTCTCCTATGCCAAATCCATTTGTCACTCTCAGCAGTTATAAGGCATGTATCTTCAGATAAATCATCAAGACATATACTATACAGATTTTTATCTCTAGAACCAGTGAATAGAATTTTTCCTGATGCTATTCCTTTAATCGTGCATTCCTTGGATTTAAATAAAACCTCATGACTATTATCACATAGTTGACTCACACTAAGCAAGTTATGTTCTAAATCTTTAACATATTGAACATTTTTAATTTGAGCAGAGTTAGGTTTACCGACTATCCCTGTGCCTTTGATCCATCCTTTTTCATTGTTTCCAAAAGTGACACAACCACCTTCCTTTCTTTCTAATGAGAGAAACTTGTCTCTATCTCCTGTCATGTGTCTACTGTAGCCACTGTCTAAGTACCACAACTTTTTCCTTGATTCCAAGAGGTATTCCTCCATCAGAAATTAACAATGATTTAGGTACCCATATTCATTTGGGTCCTTGATGGTTAGTGTTCCTCCTAGTGGAAGAGTTTTTTCTTTTCTGACATTTAGAGATTATATGTCCATAGTTTTTGCAATATGAGCATTTGTTAATCAGTTTTCTTTTGGGAACAAACACATTTTCAAATATTGGTTTTTGTTTGGGAACATACCCAATTCCTACCTTTTCAAAATTGTTTCCATGAGTTCCCATGATTTTCTCAAATGTTTCAGTGTTATGCAGAAATTTGGTTAGATCTTGAGTAAGATCATTAACCTTTCTCCTAAGTGACTCATTTTCTTTTTGTAGAACACAATTGATAGGATCTGATCTTCCAAAAATTTTGGTGCTTAAGAGTTTGTGTTATTCAGAGAGTTTAAAATGAGATTGTTGTAAACAATGTATACTTTTAAGAAGACTCTCATTTTGTTCCTGAAGCTTCTCATTTTCCTGTTTATCGTCAACAAGTTGAGTTTTGAACAGCACACACTTTTGAGCTAAAGTATTTGAGTCAGTTAAGAGATTATCAAAAGCATGTTGAGCATTTAAACATGATGGACATGTAGAGATTTTAGAGCCAGTTACCTCATGTTCTTCATTTGATTCTGCCATGAGACAAAGATTTGCTACTTCATCTTCTGGTTCTGGGGATGTTTCTCCAAGTCATCCCATGTTATCCTTGCCTTTTTCTTTGATGTATACTTCTTAGGATTCTTCTTGAGTATAGGACAATCAGCTTTGAAATGCCCAGGTTTGTTGCACTCAAAACATACTGGATGTATTTTGCTGGTTTCTCCCTTTTGATAATCCTTCCTTCCTTGAGGAAATTTTCTTGATATTTCTTCTTCTCATCATTCCTTGGGTTTTCTTTTATATGAATGCAAGTTCTTCATCTCCAAAGTTGCCATTTTCACTGTCACTCTTGTCTTCATCAGTTTCTTCTGAGGATTTTAATGCTGATGCCTTGGCCTTATTTGAGACAGCCTTGCTTGATTTGTGGGAGGACTTCAAGGCTATTGTTTTTAATTTCTTTGGATGAAGTTCTTCCATGATTTCTTGTTCGTGTACTTTGAGTGATCCAAACAATTCTTCAATTTTGAGAGTGGCAAGATCATTTGCCTCTTGTATTGCAGTAACTTTAGGCCTCCATATTTTTGGCAGCCTCCTTAGTAGCTTTTCGACTTTGTCTTGGTTTGGGTAGATTTTTCCTAGTGATTTCAGATCATTTGTTATGACAGTGAATCTGCCGAACATTTCATCAATTAACTCTTATTCATTCATCTTGAACAATTCATATTGATGAACAAGTATGTTGATCTTTGCCTCTTTTACTTGGTCGGTTCCTTCATGTGCTGTTTGTAAGGTATCCACACCTCCTTTGTTGTTTCACATCCAACAACTTTATCATATTCAGCCCTTCCTAATGCACATGCAAGATAGTATTTGGATTTTGAGTTCAGCAGAACTTTGTGCTTTTCATCATTTGTCCATTGGGCGTTTAGTTTTTCAGCAACTGTTCCATCATCATATATTGTTGTTGGAGTGAATGGGCCATTTGCAACAATATTCCATATCTTAGTTGAACTTGAACACAAGAAGGGGGTTGAATTGTGTTGAAAACTTTTCGCAAACTTTAAGTTAAAAACACTTGTTTTGAAAACTGTTTATTATCGGATGCTGAAAGTAAGCCGGACGCTGGAATGAAGTTTATGAAAACTTGTTTTTCTTTGCAAGACAAAAGTAAGTGTAAAGCAATAAAGCAAGAGACACAGAGATTTATGCTAGTTTACTACTAAACTGGTAGCTACGTCTAGTCCCTTCATTCCTAAAGGATTTTCACTATAATCAATCTGATTACAAATTCCTTAACAGTATTCTAATGTCACAAACTTGACAATACTCTTAACTTCTCAAAACGATTCAGTACGATCGAGCCTTTGAGGAATGAAGCCTGTAACTAGGCAATACAACTTTCACAAAGTAGTTTTGAATACAATGAAATAACTCTTACAGAGAGGATGAAAAACTTAAGCTCAAAATAATAGCTTTCTAAAAGAAAGAATATAAGACGCTGAAGTTCAGTTCTTGGTTCTCAAAAACTTGGCAAAGAAACTTGGTTGTTCACTGAGTAATAGCTCTTACAGTATATCGTTTCTAGCAACCTTCTTCAATGAAGACCTTGAGGTATTTATAGGAGTCTTGAGGATAATACCGTTCAGATATTTCAGCTCCAAATCATTGGGTGAGGTAATTTGAAAAAAGCACGTCTTTATCTTCCTTTTCAGAGAATATCAGAATAGACATATTATCGTTTTTGTACTATCTACTTTTCACGCAATTGCCTTGTACAGAATTTGTCTTATTCTAAAGGTGTCACCTTTGATACCTCGTACATCAAAATGAGCGCACAAAATCAAATTCAAATTTCGTTCCAAGAAAGCTGAAGGCAGAGAGAATAAACATGACCATCACATGATTCATTAAAGGACCGGATGCTCGCTCAGAAATCAATAGGAAGCTCGCAACAATTGAGTAAAACACTTGTCATAAGAGTACATAACCAGACGTTCACTAAGAATGCATAGAGCAAGATATTGGAGTGAACCGGATGCAGACACATATGAATGTATTCATCTTCTTGTGAAATTCTTCTTCTTGCTTGAGTGAGTCATAAAGCATGAATGATTTTAATACCTACACACTTCAAGACTTATTAGAAGTTAAATTGTTCACATGCAAATACTTTCTTATCATCAACATTAATGAGGGTCTAAACTTCTCAATCGTTTAGGTTTTAACATCAGTGTCCTGAGATTCCAAGAATAGCTTCATCTGCCCCTTCTAGTAGTAATAGTGTTCACCATTGAAACCAGGTGGTCTGTTTAAGTATGCTCCTTTAGGGAGGAACATCACTAGGGGGCCCGAACGGGATGCACTTGAGCTATGGGAGGGGGAACGGGACAGGGAGCCCCGCAGGGAGGGGACCCCCGCGAAGGCGAGGGGAAAGGCCACACGGCTGAGCCCCGACAGGGGCGTCCGGAGTTAAAAAAAGGGAAGGAAACAAGGGAGGTCACACCCCCGCCTCCGCGCTCCCGGGGTGGGGCCGAGCGGTAAGCTGCTAGAGCTACGGGAGAGGGAAGCATAGGGTCGTGAGGCGGCAAACCCGACCGATTCTTGATTGCACGAGACCCCTCTTCATCAACTGTAAGAGTATTAAGAAGGAGTCGAGCTAATGAGGCCGCTATTCCCGACGAAGGAAGGAATAGAATAAGGCCTCTACCACTTAATAGTAACAGGGAGCTAACGATCCCGCTATTCCGTCCCACGGAATAGGATAAGGGCTCCACAGCATCATTAGGAAACAAAGAAGCTACAGAACCCTATCTGATAGGGGACTAACAGCCCTTTAAGGGCCATAGAATGTGGCTCCATTGCTGGAGCCCCTTAACTGCCTTAAAGGGCTTTTTAAAGTCCATACAGACAGTTGTTACATTGAATTTCGGGGCGGGCCCCGGAACGAGGGCCGCCTCCCTCCGCTTCACCACCCCTGACTGTATGGAGCGAGTGTCCAGGTTTCCTGGAACACTCACCACATACATGCAGTCAGGGTATGGAGCCAGCATCGGTCGTATGGCATGCTGAAAAAGGTCACCACTCCTCAGTCAGCGGAAGGTACGAGTAGCCCGTAGTTACTACTCGCCGGCACTTCCAGTTGTGGCCGTCTCGTACAATTGGTTAATCCAGGATACGGATGTAAGGGAGTTACCTCAGGGATTGTTGTCCCTAGGGGCTACAGCTTGCAACCTTCATGAGGGGTCCCGCTCCTACTCAGCATCCAAAGCTCTCTAAAGCCTCTACGTGCGCGATACCTGGCCAATGTTTTCCACAACCACTTACGTGAATCCTTAAAAGTTGGTAAGTTAGTTTCATCAACCTGTTACTATTAAGTGGTAGAGGCCTTATTCTATTATTTCCTTCGTCGGGAATAGCGGCCTCATTAGCTCGACTCCTTCTTAATACTCTTACAGTTGATGAAGAGGGGTCTCGTGCAATCAAGAATCGGTCGGGTCGGGCCGCCCCTCCCTAACCCTATCTGTTTCCCTCTCCCGTAGCTCTAGCAGCTTACCGCCTGGCCCCACCCCGGGAGCGCGGAGGCGGGGGTGTGGCCTCCCTTGTTTCCTTCCCTTTTTTTAACTCCAGACGCCCCTGTCGGGGCTAAGCCGTGTGGCTTTTCCCCTCGGCTTCGCGGGGGTCCCCTCCCTGCGAGGCTCCCTGTCCCGTTCCCTCTCCCGTAACTCAAGTGCATCCCGTTCGGGCCCCCCCGAGAGAACGGATTCAGGGGGGTTCCCTGCCTGTCCAACTTTTAAGGATTCACGTAAGTGGTTATGGAAAACATTGGCCAGGTATCGCGCACGTGGAGGATTTAGAGAGCTACGGGATAGGGAGCCCCGCAGGGAGGGGACCCCCGCGAAGGCGAGTGGAAAGGCCACACGGCTTAGCCCCGACAGGGGCGTCCGGAGTTAAAAAAAGGGAAGGAAACAAGGGAGACCACACCCCCGCCTCCGCGCTCCCGGGGTGGGGCCGAGCGGTAAGCTGCTAGAGCTACGGGAGAGGGAAACAGACAGGGTCAGGGAGGGGCGGCCCGACCCGACCGATTCTTGATTGCACGAGACCCCTCTTCATCAACTGTAAGAGTATTAAGAAGGAGTAGCAAGTGTCCAGGTTTCCTGGAACACTCACCACATACAGGCAGTCAGGGTATGGAGCCAGCATCGGTCGTATGGCATGCTGAAAAAGGTCACCACTCCTCAGTCAGCGGAAGGTACGAGTTGCCCGTAGTTACAACTCGCCGGCACTTCCAGTTGTGGCCGTTTCGTACAATTGGTTAATCCAGGATACAGATGTAAGGGAGTTACCTCAGGGATTGTTGTCCCTAGGGGCTACGGCTTGCAACCTTCATGAGGGGTCCCGCTCCTACTCAGCATCCAAAGCTCTCTAAAGCCTCCACGTGCGCGATACCTGGCCAATGTTTTCCACAAACACTTACGTGAATCCTTAAAAGTTGGACAGGCAGTGAGGGAACCCCCATGAATCCGCCCTCTCGGGGGGCCCGAACAGGATGCACTTGAGCTACGAGACAGGGAACGGGACAGGGAGCCCCGCAGGGAGGGGACCCCCGCGAAGGCGAGGGGAAAGGCCACACTGCTTAGCCCCGACAGGGGCGTCCGGAGTTAAAAAAAAGGGAAGGAAACAAGGGAGGCCACACCCCCGCCCCCGCGCTCCCGGGGAGTTGGGAAGCATCACTTCTTCTAGGATCTTTCATCTTACACTGTTACGTGCTCAGCCCTTTTTTAGAGGTAGAGCTCTGGTACCAATTAAAGTGAATAACAGTCACAAGAAATGGGGGGTTTGAATTGTTACCCTTTAAAATTACTATACTTTTCTTAGATTGATACTTTCTCAGTAAAAGATTTATAAGTTTAGAATACAGTTTGAAAATTTTGAACAGTTTGACGTGATGTAGGGGATGATTTTCGATGCTCTCGGGGTGAATGTGTCGTTCGTAGAGCAGCATTATGATGACACAGAGGAACTTCTGAATGAGGCAACACAAAGATTTTATAATCTATTGATAGTGACAAATAAGTCATTGTATGAAGGGTCTGAACACTCTACATTATCAATGAGTGTGAGGCTTTTGAGTCTCAAAGGAACCTTTAATGTTGCCGAGCTTTGTATGGATTATGTGACGAAAATGATGTTGGACGTAACACCTATTAAAGCTGGTTTGCCACAAAGTTATTATAATGCTAAAAGGTTGGTGTCGAAGCTGGCATTAGGTGTTTAAAGGATCGATTGTTGTGTGAAAGGTTGCATGTTGTACTATGACAATGAATTTGGCACAAATGACGGTGCGCTGACTGAATGTAAATTTTGTCAAGAACCAAGATATCGTCTTCGCAAAACAGGGACAAGTAGGAGTAAACCAGTTCCAAGGGAGGCACTATTTTATTTGCCCATCGTATCAAGGCTGCAAAGAATATTTGCATCAATGCAAACTGTAGGTAAAATGACGTGCACTATGACAATTAAAGAACTTCAGGTGAGTTGCGCTACCCGTCTGATGGTGAGGCATGGAAGCATTTTGATCGGGTACATCCTGATTTTGCCATGGATCCATGCAATGTCCGACTTGGGTTATGCTCTGATAGGTTTACACCGTATATCCAGACGTTGACTAAATCGTATTCTTGCTGGCCAGTTATTGTCACCCCATACAATCTTCCTCCTAATATGTGTATGTCTAAACCTTACATGTTCTTATCTTGTGTAATTTCGGGCCCAACTTCACCGACAACTGGTATTGATATCTATTTACAACCTTTGATCAATGATTTGAAAAGGTTATAGACTGGGGTTTTGACGTATGATATTGCGCGAAAGCAAAATTTTATGATGAGAGCAGCCTTAATGTGGACCATTAATGACTTCCCTGCTTATGGCATGTTATCTGGATAGGGGACTCATGGTAAATTGGTGTGTCCGATTTGCATGGAGGACACGAAGGCATTTACCTTGCACTACGGCGGGAAGAGTTCTTGGTTTGACTCGCACCGTAGGTTCTTACCAAGCGATCATCTATTTAGGAAGAATAAGAATGCCTTCGTGAAGGGGTAGTTGAAAATAAAGACCCAACCCGCAGGCTAACATCAAAACAAGTATGGAGAAGAGTTAAGGATCTGCGAAAAGTACAAGTTATAAATGGTGTTATTGAACGACCGAAAGGTTATGGAGTGTGGCATAATTGGACTAAAAAAAAGTATTTTTTGTGATCTCACGTATTGGAAAGTCAATTTATTGAGACACAATTTGGATGTTATGTACATTGAGAAGAATTTCTTTGACAACATATTTAACACAGTGATGAATGTGAAGGGCAAAACCAAAGACAATGACAAAGCTAGGAGAACTTAGCTATTTATTGCAGGCAAAAGGACTTGTTGTTGGTGGATGACGTGGCTACTGGAAAGACCCTAAAACCGGTAGCCAATTACTTTATCCCTAGAGGAAGCAAAATCAGTTTATCAGTGGATAACGGAGCTCAAGATGCCTGATGGTTACTCTTCCAATTTATCAAGATGTGCCAATGTGAACAACGGGAATATGCAAGGAATGAAGAGTCATGAATGTCATGTATTCATGGAGTGTTTACTTCCTATTGCCTTTAGTAAGTTGCCAGCACATGTTTTGATCCCACTAACAGAATTGAGTCAATTTTTTAAGAATTTGTGTTCTACAAAATTGAGAAAGGATGATCTTATTAAGATGGAGCAAAAAATTCCATTGATTCTATGTAAGTTGGAGAAGATATTTCCCCTTGGTTTCTTTGACTCTATGGAGCATCTCCCAGTGCATCTTGTAAAAGAAGCTAGACTTAGTGGACATGTTCAATATAGGTGGATGTATCCATTTGAAAGGTATATTTATATATAACATGTTTCCTAAATTTCAAATATAACTATCCGTTTTTGTCAAAGACACCAACTTCGTTAACCTTTCTTTATAGGTTCATGGGTGATTCAAAACAACCGGTGAAAAATAAGGCTAAGGTTGAAGGATCAATCTATTCGTCTTACTTGCATCGCGAAACAACTTTTTTTGTTCATACTATTTCAACAAATCAATGTTGCCCCCACGAAGTAGAAGAAATAAAGTGGTTGCTGACTATGAAAGACATCCATTAGCCCTATCAGTCTTCTGTCTCCCTGGTCGTCATGCTGGGGGAGAATCAATTCATTGGTTAACAGATGAAGAGTTAACATCAGCATATGTTCATGTACTGATTAATTACACCGAAGTCAAACCCTTTCTAGAGTAAGCATATCATATAATAATCTTATTTTCTTGATCTAGAAACCGTACCCTGTTGATTTCTTATCCAATTTCCTCAGCGCATTTTTGTCATCCGAGCAAATAGGTCAATAACAATCTTCACTCATATACATGCAAATTTTCCACAGTGGTTTAGACAACAGGTACACAAAATTATTAAACTTCTAATTACATTATTGTCCGTAAATCAATTATAACTTGTTCAATTGCATTCATATAGGTTTATCTCCATCCACCAACTCCTCTCAACCAACACTTGAGAAACTTATCTGATCTTCCTCGAACATGTGTCAAAGAATGGCACACATTCTTTGTGAATGGGTATAAATTTCACGCGCAGTCATGGACAGAGGGCAAAGAAATAATAAATAGTGGAGTTTACATCAAGGTGATAGTGGAGGAGGTGAAGATGACTTCTACGACGTGATTCAACACATATACGAACTAGCTTACACTACTTTAAACTATAGTAAAAAAGTGGTTCTATTTTATTGTATGTGGTTTGATCCATCTGACAGAGGCACGAAAATGAATCCAAAATCTAATACAGTGGACATTAAAATGAGCAGAAGATATCCAATGTTTGATCCGTTCGTGATGGCGCAACATGCGAGACAGGTGTATTATGTCTCTTATCCATCAACACGACGGACAAACGATGTTGGGATGTCGCAACTAAGACGAAACCAAGGTTTCGCATTGAAGCAGATGATGCAGAGGAAGAAGTGCCTTATCAAATGGATGAAATGTCCAATGTAAATGATGTGATTGAATTGTTGAAGGGTTTAGCCGCCTATGTGATCACTTGCCAAACACTGGTGAAGAAGTTGATGAAGATGAATTAGTGGATGCGGAAAATGAAGTACAAGTCATGGGGGATGGGCTTGAATCCGAAGCTGATTTCGATGAAGAATGGGATGAATAAATTACCAGGTTTTGGTATCACCAGTCAATGTTGGCTTCCTAATTACAAATTTACTTGACTGTCATGAGTATTGGTTTGGTCCCCTCATCATTTTTGCATGCTTTTATCATTTTTAATAAATTCAGGGGGAGTACTCTTTTTCCTTCTAGATGTTTTTTTCCCTAAGGAAGGTTTTGCATCAGAAGGTTTTAACGAGGCTCCTTTACTTTTTTTGCCTTAAAAAAAGGTCCATATTGTGTCCCGAATATTTCACATTTAATTATTATTTGTGTAATTCAGTATTGTTATTGCATGTTATTTAGTACCGAATATTGTACTTGTACGTAATTTGTATGAATTAGTGCTACAATTTTTTAATGATCCAAATGTTTGTGTGTGTATGTGTGTGTGTACATAGACATGGCATCAGGAGGACATGACCGTACACCATCGACTAATGGGAAAGGGAAGGAGAATGTTAATACTAATCGCTGTCGTAGGTTATCCCATCGCATTATTCCTAATTTGGGTGTTTATCGGCCTATGGCCACTACCGACAGTCCTTCCATTCCAGCCACACGGGACAGTCTGCCTGCTCCAGAAACAGAGTATAGTCCACATTTTGCACCTACAAGCAATGTACATGTTAGTGGTGGCAGTGGTAGTTCTCACTTTGAGCATGGCAATATTTCATCTACGATTCCTGAGGATCCGCACCATAGTGATAGTGGCAGTGGTAACACTACTTGGTCACCCTCATCACCGATTAATGGTGATGAAGATGACGAGGTGGTGGAAATGCAAGATGGGTGAGTTATTATTAAACCTGTTGGTAGCGCGTAAGTATTAATTCATTTTATGCCATATTGAAGTTTTTATTAATTATTTGAATTTTCTTAATCAGTAATTCATAATACTATTTAACATGAACGTGTATTGTTAAGGTTTCTTCCATCTAAACCATCTTCCAAGGCAATCACAGTTGTTATAAAGGAGAAGTTACAACAGCCTTGGACCTCCTGGGGAATAATAAAAAAAATAAAGATGATTTAGACATGATGTTCAAAGCTTTTCAGGTAATATGCGATTTATAATTTCATGAATTTGTTGTTTTAGCCAATTATTTAGAAAAATTTAATAGACATGCTATTATAAAACTACGTTATTTTTACTCTCCTACAATACAATACGTTATTTTTACTCACTTACAACCAGTCACCATGTCACTATTTTGGTGACATGGTGTCACTATTTTGGTGACATGGTGATTGGTTTTATCAACTCGCATCCTCATCTACTCGTTGGCTTAACTGTATTTATCTCACTAGTCACATGCAGTTTTTTATTTCTCACATTTATAGGGAAGGTAACACGTGTGCAGATAGGTTAGCTGCTTTTGGTATTTCTAGTAGAGGCTACAACTAGTGGGACACTGTCCCTAGTTTCATTTGGGATGATTTCTGTAGGAACCGTTCTTGGTTCCCTAGTTTTCGCTTTTGCTGATTTCATGGGTTTTGGTTTGGTCTCCCCATGCTCTTTGTTTTCTTTTTCCTTTTTTTATAAATTAAGGCAGGAGTACTCTTTTTCCTTCTTGTTGTTTTTTTTCCCTAAGGAGGGTTTTGCATCAGAAGGTTTTAACGAGGCTCCTTCACCTTTTTTGCCTTAAAAAAAAAAACTCGCATCCTCATCAGCCATATCATGGACAGGCAAGAGATGGTGACAACAATGATGATGATTATTACAGTGGTGCTGGTGGTGATTAGACTTTGTGTATTAAAATTTGTTGACATGTAATGATATTTGTTTGTGGATTTATTAGATTTTATTTTACTTATATTTTTAGTAATTAATGTATTTTACTTTTATCTATTGGTCAGACTGTCAGTAGTAGTAATGACTTTTACAGTTTTTGTAAAAGAAAGAATCATTTACTATTTGAGCATTTGAAAAGAATGGACGAGACCGGACCGACACTTTTAACGGACGAGATCTCACCAACACTTTTAACGGACGAGATCCGATCGACACTTTGAACGGACGAGATCCGACCGACACTTTTAACGGACGAGATCCGATCACAACTATTATAAATAACCGTTCTGCTTCATCCCTATTCGAAAATAATCACAACCGTAAACCATTTCATCACTCAGTCCATGGCGACACTCACTTAGTCAACCCAGTTCTCTATAGAGTCGACCATGGCCATTGTGTATTATGATGGTAGAATTACAACAACCGCTAATGGCGTGAAGTTTGAATGTTATGATCCAAAACAAATGAGGATAAAGGAAGACATCACCATCGATGAATTGTAGCAGAAGATTCATCGAAAGATCAGAGCTGGATTAAGAAGGGTGGACGAGATCTATTATCGATGCCCTATGTCCGTTGACTACAGGCGTGTTACTTATTTCCAGATGAAACTTCAAAATGGGGGTCACATAGAAGGGATGTTCGAAGCATTCGATGAACATGCTAGTTATGGTCCTATAGAGCTATATGCTATGTTGGTTACACCGCATAACCAGATTCTTGGCGACTTGCGTCAATATAGGCCCATTGACGATGAGCACTTGGTTGAGCTTGCACCTTATCCGGGGTCAGCCTTTTCCTATCTATATGACGGGGGGTCAATAATAAATGGTTCTGATGGCGTAAAGTTTGTGTGTGCATTCCAATCACGACCAACACCACTTAAGCTTCAATATGACAACACGTTTGAGGACCTGAAATCCAAGATTCACCGCAAACTCAATCTTGGTGAACTTATGGTGCATAAGGTAATATATCGTCGTCCCCGGCTTGATGCACGCGGGAGGATTATATACCAAAGCATGGATAAAGAAAACACTCTTGACGTACGAGATATGTTCACCGTCCACTTCCAGCTTATATTTCGGACATTCCCAATCGAGTTGTGTGCTCGCGCAGCTGAGTATCCAGATAATCTTGACGTAACTGACTTAAAGTCAACCATAAGGATGTAATATTTGTTTATGTTTCATTTTAAGAATGTAATGTCTTCTTTATTAAAATGTAATGTCTGTTAGTGTTATATTAATGTCTTCTTTTAATTAAAATGTAATATTTGTTAGTGTTTTATTAATGTTTTTTTATTAAAATGTAATGTATGTTTGTGTTTTACTAATGCCTTTTTTTTATTAAAAAGTAATGTCTGTTTGTGTTTTATTAATGTCTTTTTATTGTCACGTAATGTATGCATCACTATTAACAAGTGTTTAATTTTTTAAAAGTTCTCTGGACAATCAAAGAAAAAAAGGAAAAATGTGAATTAAATGAATAATCTTTTGGTATTAAAATAAAAAATGTAAAACATATATTTTTGTCTTAAAATAAAAAAAGAAGGCAAAAATAATAATAATATTTTTGTCTTAAAAAAAATGAAAGTATACAAAAAATATAGTGAAAAAAAATGAAATGAATAAAAGAAAATTAAGAAAATAAAATAAAATAAAACTACCCACACACCCAGATACACCCGTCCCGACCCCTTTTTTTTGAATTTTCCACATTACCCCCCAAGCCCATTTTCGGTAGGGCCCACCCACCTACTCATGATATATACTAATACTAATACTAATACTACTAATAATAAAACCCTATGAATTCAATTGCATCTCTCAGTTCCTGGATGAAGCAGCGCTGCTTCCCCCACCCAATTTGCTCTCTTCTCTATCATCTCACTCACTCTTCATCCTCTCATTCTCTCTTCTTCCTTCTTCCATTTTTCTTTTCCTGTTTCTTCTACCTCTCAGATTTATTTTAAAAACGAGTATTTTTTTTTTCATTTTATTGATATGATGTTTGTTTCGTTTTTGCAGAGAATGGAGGAACAAAGGAATGGCCATGAAAAGCCTCTCAGATGCACGAAAATGTTCTTTTTTTTTCATCTCTGTTCTTTTATTATTTTTTCTGTTTGTTTTTGTTTGATCAGATATTTTCGTTTTTTCCGTTTTCCCCTTTTATTTTCATCTCTGGTTCTATTCTTTATTTTCATTTTTCATTTTTCTTCTATTTTCGTCTCTTGTTCCACTCTTTATTTTCGTTTTCATCTCTGGTTCTATTTTTTTGGCCCTCTATTTTATTTGAATCTGTTTAGGATAGTATTTAGTATAGTAGTATTTTATGTTTTTCTCTGTTTAAACACCCATCTATTTCTAGTTATACTTGAAGTATAGGATTATATATGTATTTTTGGAATTATGTTTGTAGTTCTGGGTAGGGCTTTTTCAATTTGTGGTGTAATTTTTGAAGTTCTGGGTAGGGCTTTTGCGTTACCAGTTCTAGGTAACATTTTTTTAATAAAAAAATGCTAAAATTAGCAAGGGCCTTTATAATTGGGAACCCTCGGTAATATTCTCAGTTTTTTATTTTTTTAAACATCCGATACTTACTGCGGCCAAAGGCCCACGGTAAGCCACAATACTTAGCTGCTGCCAAAGGCCCACGATAACAAACAATACTTACCTGCAACCAAAGGCCCAGGGTAAGGAACACGGTTTCCTAAAATATCTACTCGGTTACCTACGGCTAATAACCCACAGTAATTACCTACAGCCTTACAAAATTACCCTTGGTACACGTTACCGATGGAACAATAACCTACAGATTATGGGCCCTTGATAAAACCCTAATTAGCGACGACCTTTTGTCCTTAGCGAGGGCTTTTGGCCCTCGGTAAGACCTGTAATTCTTGTAGTGTTTGTCAAATGGCTTGGAACTTGAAATTCTAGAGTTAACAAAATATTGACAATAGGAATGTACCATTTATCTATAACAAAATATTGACCAGAATATCATCAGTGTACGTATCGCATTTACATTCTGGCACTATTTGGGGTAGGTATCTCAGGTTCATGTGCCTCCATTAGTTCCTTGTCCTGCTTGCTAGATCGCAATTCCTGAACTTCTTTATAAAGTTGTGCTACCATCCTCTTCAGCTCATCTATTTCATCTTGTTTTGTGCGTTTTTGTGATCCGAAGAAAGCTTGCTGAGATACACCAAATCCCACACCCCTTACGCGACCAGGGTACTCTTTGGCGGGTAAGGCGCGGGAAAGGATGTCTTGGCGACCCGAACAATCTGTTATCTTCCCCTATGATACAGACTGTGATAGGGTCTCCTGAGACACAAACATTATTGACAAAGTTGTTAAAACATCATAATTATCATAATAAAATTACAAATGAAAATGTTAATTAATGCTATTATACTTACAATTCTTTCGGCCACTTCCATAGTGGCAGGATGTTCAATCACACCTTCCTTGTTTTGGCAGCCTTTCAACCACAAAATATGATGTTCAATGGATTCAGTTGTTGTATCCGCTCCTGCCTCCAACAGCTGTAAATTTGAACAAATTGAAATTAATCATTGCTAAGAAAAAAACCAAAAGATGTTGTATTGGCGGGATACATACCTGTTATTCCTTAATGCTAGGATACCCCTTAACACCTCCTTTGTAAGGGTAGGGAGGATTTGACTCCCTTTGGTGATTTTCATTGCTTGTTCTCTATATAGACACATAAGTATATATCAATGCATGATAACTGTCATATACACAACTTGTAAGGATATTGTACATACCAGAAAGTCCTCATCTTCCGTGCATTTTGCTACAAAAGCTCTCCAATGATCCACTTCTATAAACCCTGCGTATTTTGGTGGTGGCTCAAGTCGGACATTCCTTTTGTCATCTCTCAGCCACTTATTAGTCAAGGCAGTCCGAAATGTCCGGTGTGATTTTCCAGCATGCTTAAGTGTAATATCCCTTCTGCTCTCATTAACATCAAAAGTATCCTGATAAGACAGTATAAAAGAAATGGTAGAGTATAAGTATGTTTAAATAATTAAGGATCCAATATAACTAACCAAGGTCAATAATTTATATACCTGTATTTCAGACCATGAATCATCTTTAAGTTTGTTCAAAACTGGATCTTTTTTTTTCCTTCCAATTATCGTATATAATTGGAACCATCTGCTACACTTTAGATCTAGTGAAACTAATCAACTCTCTTCCATTTTGACCAATTAGTTGACCCCTAGCATTCCATGTAACATAAAAAAATTGATTAAGTGTATAAATTTAGATAGCAAACAATAGAATAAAACAATTAATTAGATTAATTAGTAAGTATCTTACGACAAGTTTTGGTTCCCCTTTACTCATCTTGTGGATGATATTCTTCTTAAACGTGGGTCCATGACGCGTCACCTCGGCAGCACTATCATCATGATGACTAGGAGATGCCATTTACTTGCAAAAAAATTAAACACATAAGTAAAAAATGACAATTCAAAATCATACAAGTTTAAGGAAGGACAAATCGATGAATACAAATTTAATTCATAATCATACAAGTTTAAGTAAAAAAATTTAATTGATCGATGAATACAAATCAAACTCCAACCTCTTAACACATAAGTCCAGTAATCCAACAACATTTCACTGAACCCAAGTGTGGAAATATAGATCATAACAAGCTGCTAGTTTATTAGCATTGAGTATGCTATAGAAAGCTTGACCATATGTAATGAAATCCTCTCAACCCAAAGGGGCACATAGTCACATAAATTGAAGCATGAATTCTACCAAATTTTGATTTCATGTAGTTAAACCTAAACTCATATATGTTGGAGTTCTTTATTCAATAGGATTCATATCAAATATCAAATGCCTCAAAAAAGTGAGTTCAGAAAGGATTTCTCCTTTCACACATCTAATTGATTCATCATACTTGCATAGTGTACTTTCCACCAAACAAAAACTAACAAAAGCATACAATCCAAAACATCAAATTAGTCATCATGGTACAAGCAAACTGAAAATATAAAAAAGTTTGATGTAAATGTACCCACTTGCTAGCTGAGGCATTAATACAAAAGTGCAAATGGAAGAACTGTGAAATACAAAAGTGCATATTCTTCTAGTTTTAGTCCTACAAACAAACTGAATCAAGGGGAGGGACAAATTGGAGCCAGTCTAATTAGAGCCAGCAACCCATGCAAACACATAAACAAAGGGCTATGTTAACGTGTTAACATCAATAATTCTACCCCTAGTGAATTCCACATTTTATCTTGTAAAACATAATTTACTTACACACAGATAACTATCTGGGAGAACCAGAACATATTGCATCTAATTCCTACTTGAAAAAACTATGAAATGAAATCATGCACATGCCTCAGTCACAAATTTTCTTGCACTGTATAGAACTGAAACATCAAATTCTTTCTTTTCTATTGCTCAAAAAATACAGACAAAAGATGGACACAAATGATGTTTCATTTAAACTCAATATGAAATTAATCTTACATCCAAAACCAAATCAAAACAGCAGAACATCCAACCCAAACCAACCGAACCAAATAAAAAAATCGATTAATAATAAAATGAAGAAACAAAGAAATGAGGTAGGGTGTTAAGCAAATTTTAGATGCACATTAACACATAATACCCAGAAAATGGTAAACAAAAATGCATATTGCAAAGAAAAATACACTATCCCTTGAAGATTCCTCAATGGCAGAAGAATGATAGGGAGCTTCTCACGAAGGCGTTTCTTGTGCGATGGGGCCTCGCACAAACGACAGAGGAGAACAAGCAGCGTGGACTTCTCGCGTTTCGGGTGTGAACTTGACGGTGAATGTACGGACGCTGTTTCTTAGTGTGAGCTTGCAGAACTGGAAGATGAATGAGAACAGTGGAGAGGAGGAGGAACGAGGAAGACAAAGCTCAATATGATTTTCAGAGAACCGAAAGATGGGTGATGGTGGTGAGAAGGAAGAAGCTCAAGGAAGAGAGGCTAAGCGGCGGTGGTGCCATTCGCGTGCGAGGGAGAAGGAGAGAGAGTGAGTTTCAGAGAGTGGTGGTGCGGCTCGTGTGCGAGGGAGAGGGAGAGAGAGCTGAGACGGCGTGGCGGTAGTGGTTCGCGAGAGAGAAGAGAGGTTTCTTAGCTGTGTATACCTTTTGCGTTAGGTTATGTTTCTGATTTACTTAGGTAAGAATATTAGCTAACGCTTCCTTAGGGAAGCGCTGGTGAAGGTCAGGTAATAAACAGTGCTTCCTGGGAGAAGCACTAGTGAAGGCTTTAGGCGTCTTTTAATAGCGTTTAACAGAAGAAGCGTTGTCTATTTGTTAGTTTTAACTAGCGCTTACCCGAGAGAGCGCTAGTAAAGGCCCACACGTATTTTTCACCAGCGCTTCCAGAATGAAGCGCTGTTTAAGGTGGTGCCATTTTTCTAAAAATCTGTAGTAGTGCACCGGGGAAAGTTGTTACTAGAGGAATAGAGTCAAGCGCGGTCCCAGTGGCCGCAGGTTAGCAAGCAAGTGTCAAACACTTTGTTTGATAAGTGGACTAAACCACCCATAGGTTTCCTCAAGTGCAACATTGATGCATCTTTTTCACAGGCTAACAACCTGGTTGGAATTGGTTTGTGTTTGAGGGATGAGTTTGACCTTTTTTTGGGGGCCAAAACCCAATGGTTCCAACCTATTGTTGATGTTAAAATAGGTGAGGCTTATGGTCTACAAGTAGCAATTCAATGGATGAGAAAGTTGGGGCTTAAAAATGTAATTTTTGAGATGGACTCTAAGCTAGTTGTAGATTAAGTGTTCCATATGGGATGAAATGGAGTTTGGGGTCATTATTTGTGAATGTCATTTAAACCTCTCATCATTTTATCAAAACTATCAGGTGGAGTTCTCTTGGAGGTGGGCCAATATGGTTTGGCAAAGGCGGCCATCGATAATATAAATCCTTAATTTTATGTTGATATACCAACATGTATTGTCTCTTTGATTATGAATGAAATGAGTTGATATTTTTGAATAAAAAAAATTACTTTGTAATTAAAAGTAGTGCATTCGTAATTCATGATTGATTTTGATAAAAGTTGATACGTTCACTACTTTATCATGCATAACCCAAAACCATTATCGTTAAATAATAGATTTTTGAAATACAAAAGAGGCTCTATTACTAATTTGAAACTAAGTTTCGCAAAATATTTCATTTTTTATGGTAATTAAGAAATCTCATCAGATTTGATCACTGCTGGTTGTATTGGCAATTTCAGCGACATGAGGACGCCGGCTCTCGAGTTCGATCTCGGGTGTATCCGTTTGATAGTGTGTGTGTGGTGTTTATTTGTCATTTCGTCTAAGTTGACCAAAAAAGATTCCTCTACCTCATGCATATAAAACTTTTTTTCTAAAAGTATAATATTTTGAAAATAATTACCCTTCGAGACACAAGCCTCGTTATAATTACTATACAAATATTACAGATTGTGGACACCCAATTTTGTCCGGATCTTTAATAAAAAAATAATACAACAAATAAAAATAAAAATAATCATGTTTTATCGTAATAATAATAAGAATAGTAATAATAGCCCAATAAGATGCATGAGGTAGGCTCTTTGGGTCTGGAGATAATTTTAAATGAATAATAATAATAATAATAATAATAATAATAATAATAATAATAATAATATATTTTTTAATAGACGGATTAATTTGATCTACCAATTATAATAAGTGATTGATTTATTTTTAAATAAACTGATTGCTTCCAAATTAAGGTAGGTTTTCAAAATAATTTGATTTGGATTTCTCAAATTAAGATGAACTTTTAAATAAAATAAAATTGATTGGTTATTATTAAGACATACAAGTTTTCAAAAAAATATTAATCTGACTTGGATTTAATTTCTTAAAGTCACAATAATTTGATTACCTATCATAAATGATTTGATTGAGATTATCACAAGATCAATTCCTTAATTAGAAAAAAATCTAACTTCTCACTATAAATAGAGGCTCTGAAAATGGACAAAGAGGGGGAACCATTCCTCCACATAAAACCACCTGCACCACCACCTTTAACCATTACGCAAACTTTCATAACGGAAAAATCCTCAAACCAGCTAGCCATAATCTAAAACTGCACCTGCGCCTGCATGCATGACAACCATCACGAACCAGCATAAACAAGGATATGGTGCTGTTGTGCGTTACACATGGTACCATTTTCTCTCTCTCTCTTCTCGGCCCATAACTTACTAACCTCTAAATGCTGGAGTGCTTGTTGGTGTCATGATGTGATTCTTTTTTGTTTATGAGGTTCAAGTTAATCTTCTTTGTACGTGTGTTTGTATTAGGGAGTTGGTTGGTGCCAAACATGTTGGTTTAGCCTTTGGTGTTGGTCTCGATGTGATTTTTTTTCTTTTTTTTAAAGGAAGGCAAGAGCCTTGCAAATAAAATTGAAAAGGTTATTGGTATATATATGTTAGGGGAACTAAGCTAGTAAAAATAAATTCTTCTTCATTCATTGGTTGATTTTCTCAAAATGGAACCTACACTTAAATGAACTATATATATTTTTTTCTTTTGCCAATGGCTAATGAATTAAAGTCATCCATGTGGCAACATCTTAAGAAACATAAAGAAATTCAAAACATAAGAAAATTAAAATTAAAATAACAATTATTCCAACTGGGTTTCTAAATTCTAACTCATGGGTCGGGTCCATAAGTCCATTATCATTGCTGGTCCGTTCAGACTGAACCTTGCCCTCAAGGTTCTTGGGCAAAACTGTAACACTCTGTGGAATGACTTCCTTGCAGTGTGTTGTGTGGCGGCGTATTCTTTGCCAGACTAGATAGCACACAGATTGTGCTTTCTCTCAATGATCCAGATGACCCAATAGAAGAGGTGTGGAAATCAGATGACCGAAGGATCACCTGCGAAGGCGCGTGGGAGATTGTAGTAGCCTTGATGGAGCTCGCATGTGGAGACGCGTTGGAGACTAGCTCTGATGTAACAATTGGAATATGATTGGTGGAAAACGTGTGGATAACTTGAGTATTAATTGGAAGCGTGTGAAAATCAGCAGGCACAACACTTGGGGAAACACGTGTGGGAGTTACTTGCACAGTGATTGGCGGCACATTAATAGGTTATCTCCTAGACTCATTAATTGTAGAACAATTGAGGAACATCTAAAGAAGAGTCGTTGGCATTACTGGGGCCACCTGAAAAAGAGCTGAGGAAATTAAATGGGGCTTTGTTTCAAGTGAAGTCTACGAAGGAGGTGGCGACAGGTATCCAGTATTTGTGGCTTGTAGATGAATCACAAGGATTGTGTTATCACTTAACGGTGGAGATCAAAAATTAGGGGGAGGTTGAAGATCATATGGTTGATTTATCACCTCGGAAGTAGCCGACGCTTTTAATGCATGCATTGGATTCTAGCTAGTTGGTAACAACTGGCTCCTCATGTGCTGCAGATTTGATGAATTGTTCTGCTTGTGGGTTGGCGTTGGCGAATCAAAAGGAAGCAGGTGGTAGTGACTTGTGGTTTCATAACTCTTCACTCGGATTGTGCTAGTTGTATACTTGGGATAATTCGTCTCACAACCTATTGCAGATCAGATGGTGGAGGGCGCAAAATAGGCTCATGTGGATTAATTAAAGTTGGCACGTGGATCGCGCCTATTGCCAATGGCTGAGATTTCTACTTACAAGAATCTTAGCAATCGGACGGTCGATAAAGCACAATCGGAGATGAGACAGGCCCAGCTGGAAGCGTGTAAAAAAATGGACTTGCTTTTTACTTAACAACTGGCTCCTCATGTGCTGCAGATTTGATGAATTGTTCTGCCTGTGGGTTGGTGTTGGCGAATCAAAAGGAAGCAGGTGGTAGTGAATTGTGGTTTCATAACTCTTCACTCGGATTGAGCTAGTTGTATACTTGGGATAATTCATCTCACAATCCTATTGCAGATCAGATGGTGGAGGGCGCAAAATAGGCTCACGTGGATTGGTTAAAGTTGGCACATGGATCGCGCCTATTGCCAATGACTGAGATTTCTACTTACAAGAATCTTAGCAATCAGACAGTCGATAAAGCACATGCGGAGATGAGACAGGCCCAGCTAGAAGCGTGTAAAAAAATGGACTTGCTTCTTACTTGTCGCACATTGGACAATGCAGATGGGTCAACAAATAGTCGTTGTTGATCCAATGCTTGATGTTGGGCTTGGTTAAATGATGTAACAAGTGGCTGATTGGTGTCAAACGATGCGGTAGTGGTGGATGGCCCAAATTACTGTGATTTGGACTCTTCCAAATTAATGAAATTGGACAGTGGAGAAACGGTTGTGTAATAGGTGAGTTGGGTCTCTAATTTTACCACTGTCAGAGGCCATTTATGATTTGATGGTTTCGGTAACTTCTGAAGAGTGGCATTTTCTTGAAGGATGCATTGATAGCATCAAAATTTGTCTTCCTTCATTTTCTTTAGCTCACCTTTCATATTAATCATGTCATCAAGGGAATCAACTAATGAGCATCAGTGTTAATAATAAGATAAAAATCTCAGTGAGTGCTCCCGACACACACGCACACGACATCAAGCAAAGACGAACACACAACAACGATAAAAAATCATACATCAGACATGATATCGACATAAGGTAACCCGAGCAATTTACCACACAAGGCAGGCCGTACAAATACAAAGACCAAATTAAATTCCACGACACAACATTATCAATGATGCATGATTATGCAATGTTATCTCCTCAACTATCTCCATATGCATGTGGTACCAATCTCAAAACAATTCAAGAAAGTAGATTAGGAGTACATGCTCTCCGCCTCATGTGAAAAGCTCACTCTGCCGTGATACTCAAAAGGCCACCCCTCTCAGGTGAAGCCTCCCCACCCCTGTCGGGTGTGGCCACACGTTATGCTGCACTTTCACTAGTATGAAAATGTCAGGTGCTAGTCACGGTAGTCAAGCTTTGCATTTACGTCCTGGTCTAGTAGGGCTAGTACAAACCACATGGGATTTTCCACACCTAATTCTCATAACCCCCAAGGTCAAGAATCCACCCTCTGGTTCACCCTCTAATGGTCGCCACCTTCCCAATTCATAGTTATTTTACAATCGCATAATAAATTCTAAAACATCATGCATGTCTCACAAATATAATGCACACAAAATGTACCCCTCGACTCCTCATCATAACACAAGTGAGAACCATCCTCGCCTCTCTCAAGCTAGGTCCGTCACAGCCAGAGTATTACTTGAACACCATCCTCCCTCTCTTAGGCTAGGTCACTCGTCACAATAATACCAAGCCACAATCATGTATCTCGTACATGATAACAACACATCACAAAAGCAAACACATGTTGTACAATCATCCTCAAAATTTACTTCACATGATCCTAAAAGGATTAATTGCAATCACACGACTCCAACTCTATCGATCAAGCCCTTAACGTTACATCCTCAATCCTAAGTTCTCTAAGCGATATATCAAGTGCCGAGACTATACCCACCCTTAAGCATCACCATAAGTTACAAGATAAGGAACAATCCAAGTGTTTCTTGGTATCCAAGGGTACCTTAAAGTTCTTAGCTCATATCTAAGCCTACATAACGCTAACTACAGGTTTAAGATCCTCGGTGCCTTCCTACTTTGGCTCTATCATATTTCCCATCATTTTAAGACTTCCTGTGATCTAAGGATCAATATCTAAGTCTCATACTAAATTAATCTTTTGGTCACACCAAAATTACGATATCAAATCCTCTAAATTAATCACCATCTCGCAACACTCATTCATTTCATTAATGCATAATGTAAATCCTATAATTCTCTAAACCAACAACCACACACACATCAATGCCTAGCCATCTGACAATAAACATGCATAGTCTTATACTGCCATATGACTTCCTCAAATCCAAACTTTAATGCCCACACCTTTAACCATAATTATCCCGCCTCATCACTGAACCAAACTCTCATGTAGCCAATCTCCCTATATAAGCTCTCAACAGTCTACCCCAGACATCAATACTTAACACAATATGTGATTTCTTCAGGAATTAACACAATCAGACAACAAAAATTCACAAGTATCTCATCAAGATACATCCAAGGCTCAAGACTATACTTTCATAAAATGATCAATCACAGAAAACATTATCAATCCCACCACTCATTCCTCACAAGGCCATCAAGCAAATTTATAACAATCAATAAATTTATAACAATCAACAGATTATCATTCCAGAGCATGCATACATAGATCGATCATCAAAGTATATTTATGAATCAACCCATAAAATCTAACACAAGGTATTGATCACAATGACAACACCTCATTGTACATGTGCTCAACATCATAGTCACCATTACATAACATTAAAGAAATAATTAAGTCATAATAAATTTAAACATATCAATTTAGGCGTAAATATGCAAAAATACACTATACAATTATCTTCATTTACAATGAATGCACACCAGAAGTCACTTCATACCACACAATCATACTATTTCTCATATAATGGTAATAACACAATCCATTAAAGACAAAATAGGGCTCATGGGATATCCCAAATAAGGGAAAACACTCACATGTATTGATGTAGCAATTATTAGCGCAACTTCATCCTTCAAAGATACCAACAATCGATGCAACACCAAGTTTTATATCTCCTGTACAACAATCTACTCCTCCTTTCTTATCGATATCTGCAATCGACACCTCGTCAAAAGCCAATCATCGTAACCCACAACAAAACAGTACCAAACAATCAATTATCATCCAAGAATATAAGTTAAAATAATAGAAAAATTACTCTATATATCCTTTATTTTAATTTAAAGTTTTCAGTTCAGTCCTTTATTTTTGTGCATCAAGTTAGTCCTTTAAAGATAATTTTAGTTTCACTTTAGTCCCACATATTCTAAAATTAATGTTGATAATATTGGTCAAATTAGTCTGTTTTGGGCTTTTTGCAATAACTTTTTAGGTTCTAATTTGTGGCATAATTGATATAACAAATTCTGCTTGTGACACACATGCATTTCTCGTTGTAGATGAGCCAACAGTTTGCATCGAAATTAATGTTTTAAAACATTCGAGACTAAATTGAAACAAAAAAAAAAGAATTAACTCGAAACTTTAAATTAAGATAAATGATCTCTGGAGTAATTTTTAAAATAATTTACATAAATAGTTTGTTGTCAGGCAGAATAAACATTGTTTCCGAAATAGGAATAAAACAATTAGAGTTAGGATTTGGGGGGAGGGGGAAGGTTCCATTAAGTCTGTACAAATTAGTCCAAAATTGAGGGTGGGGCACTCACCCAAAGTGAAGAAGAACAGTGCGACTGCAGTGGCAACACAATGCTCCGGTACGAAACGTTATGATGGTTAAGGCAACAGTAGGGGGAACGCATCCTTAGCGGCGTTGATGACAGTCCCTCAAGGATGTCTAAGAAATGGTACTTTAGCCTGTGGAAATGAAAGCTCTCGGCGAGGGAATGTTGGATTTGGTCCCTATTTGTGCAAAGATCAAAATCGCTTTAGCAATGTGACGGGGTGGTAACATCAAGGTGCACAATAGCGCATGACAAAGCTCGCAGTAGAGCTATCAAAAATTGGGATGTGCCTGTATGGAGGAGGTTCTGTTGTGGATTGGATGATGAAGAAGAAGACCCGAACAAAACTTGTAAAAGATGAAGAGGATGATTGAAAAAATAGAGGATTCATGATGATTCATGGGGGGAAGAGGGATTCGACCTCAGTTCATGCTGACGACCTTGCCATGGCTGGAACAGCGCTTGAGAGGCAACGACCATGGTGGCTTCATGGAGAGAGAAGGATAGGGAGAACAGGAGCGGTGTTTGGGTCGAGCAGTGTGGTGGTTTGATGGGAGGATCAATGGAGAATAGATCTTGACTTTAGGGAGAGGACCAAGAGAAGAAAAGAAAGGGAGAAAGTTTACAAGGAGGAGGGCCAACGTTAGTGACGGATCTAGGAATTTCGACTAGTAGGGGCAAGATCATATACTGTAAACATTCATATAAAAAATATATCAATACATAAATGATAAAATAATGACATCATTATCATTGAGCAAAAATTGGAGATTACATAAACTATATCATTATATACCAAAAATTTGAAGACACCTCAATATCTACGAATTGTAATTGCTCTCTGCGTGTCTTCATATTTTGAAATTGTTGTATGATTTTTCATTTTCAACACTATTAAATTTTTTCTCTCTATGTATGTGACCAAGCAATCATTCAACAACTCATCTCCAGTCATATCAAAAGAGGATAATTCATTTTCTATTTTTTTCTCTTTAGTAGGGTCAACACTTAATTTTAAGTGGGTGCAAAAATAAATTACTCAATATTTAGTAAAAAACAAATAAGTTAGTGGGTTTGCTGCCCTCAATTAGCACTAAGTGGATCTGTTCTTGGGTAGCGCATTCCAACATAACAAGAGGAAGGAATGGAGCGTCTGAAAGAGTAAATACCGAATTTGGTTCCTGAAATTGTAGGGCCGTATCAACCTAGCCCCCCACATTATCAATATTCCAATTTGATCTCTGAAATTGAAAAATGTTAATCAGAATCGTCCCTCCGTTGGTATTTGCGGGGACTATAATGACATTAAGTTGGCAATGTCAGAGATGCATTTGAAACTAAATGAATAATGTTAGGGATGCATTTGCTAATAAATCCAAACAGAGAGATGAACCTGATTAACGTTTTGCAATTTCATGAATCATTTTGAAATATTGATAATATGGGGCCTAAGTTGATACAGTCCTACAATTTTATGGACCAAATTGGATATTTACTCGTTTCTGAAATTAGAAAGGAGACAGGAGGCGCACAAAGTAGATAAATGGGGTGCAAGTAGCAAATCTGAGGGGGTGCAACGAGTAAAAACGGGGGTGCAGTTAGCAAATAGCCCAAAACTCAATTTTCATGTATTTAAAAAGCATTTTCATTATACAATTAATTTTCACTTCATTGAACAAAATATTATTCCTAAAATAATTAAAATTCTTATAAATATAAAAATGTACGAACAATAATATAAAAATAAAAATGTACGAACACTAATATAAAAATGTAGTAAAACTAATATAATATTTATATTATCTTAAAAATGTACAAACATTGCTAAATTATAGTATCAATGTACCTAGTAATTCAAACACACACAAACACATAAAAATCATTTAAAAATAAATCTTCATAACTAATAAGATAAACACATATATGAAATACACAATATATAAAAATATTGGGTGTTACAACTTGCCTCAAAATAAAATCTTTCTCCTCAAAATTTTGTATATCTCAAAAATAACATAACACTGCCTTAACGTCTAATCTCACGATACATATTCGATGGCACTGCTCCATGGTACCTTGATAGAAGTGGTCAACTTCTCTTGAAGTTCTTCTGCCCGTCGATTTTTCACCTTAACTCTAAGGAGTGGGAGAGAGAAGCAGATCCATGATCATGAAGAAGAGAGGGTCCCTCCCTGAAAATCTAAGGAGTGGGAGAGAGAAATAGATTCGGGATCGCATCAAGCAAAAGATTTCTCCGATAACGATAAAAGGCCACTCAAAAAGAATATAGATGGCAAAAATGTTGCACGAAAGCCCCAACTCACTGAACACAAACACAAATGGAGTTTTGAAACACTGCCTCTAAAGGCTAATTTTTCAGATTCTCGAGTGTTGGAGGCGGAAGAAGCCATGAGTCTAGATCATTTGAATGAGGCAGGAAGCTCTTGGCCAAAAAACCTAAGTTGTGGTGCCTGACCGACCTTTCTTGGGGACGGGACGTACCAGGAACTTCTAGAACACTCGACACGGTCTCAAAGGAGAAACTAGGAAGAGGTGGAAGGCTAGAAGATGACCCCGTACAAAAAGAAAAACTTTGTGGAAACGTTCCTCGACCCAATAATAAGGGTAGCCGAAGATTATCCTAGGAGGTTCGAGAGCGTTGAGGTCTCAAGCTACCATCTCCATCCTAAGAGAAAATTGTTCGAATTTTACATTCCAATAATTAATTAATATGGACTAATATCATTAATAATTATATTAATTATTTATCATAAAGGAGTTATATTTTATGTGATTAAATAAAGTTAAAATAGAGTAAGTTCATTAGACTCTTAATTTAATTTATATGGACTTTATATGGGTAGATGTTAGTGTGGCCTAATAAGCGAATAATGGGTATCCTGTTAGGTTTAACACTATAAAAAAGGCTATAGTCCTCAATATACCGAATCGCCATCATCTATTCTCTTCTCCCTATCTGAAGAGAACCTAAAGTCTAGTGAGAGAGCTCAAGAAGATTCAGTTGAGGAAGAACCATAAAGCCGCCGCTAATGTGCTCGTTGTTTGTTGCTATGGATCTAGTTGCTCGTTGTTTGTTCGTGATCATTCCTTTGGTATTCCGCTTCAGGTGATTGATTGCTATGGATCCAATTATTCTTCTAATCCTTGATAATCCAACACGTTGTAGATCCTAAGGGTAGAGAACATGTTGTTCTAGTTGAGCATGCTTGTATGTCTTAATAGCTTCCGTCTAAGGTATTTCTTCTATGAGATTTAAGCATGTTTATTCTTATTGTTGTTATTAATAAGGAAGTAATTCCAATGGTCGTTTGCATGCACGACCACATAGCAAAGATTCTCGTTGGCAGATAGGGGACGTGGAACAGTTACGATAAGAGTAATCGGACACGACACAACTGATAAGCTGCTGACCCAGTATTCATGAGCTCGACGTTGTTCTAAATCATAAAGTAGCTTTCCATAAACAGTGCCTAACATCTCACTTGAAAAGAAATAAGCACCAAGGAAAATCATGATAAGGTAAGTTTTGTGATTAAATAAAAAAGGGGACATAGTTACTGCGCAAATATGCAGCGGCGTCCTCCGGAGTTGAGAACAGTTTGCGATAGTCGAAGGGCTTAGCTGTTGTGCTCCTAACCAAAAGGGTAAAGAACCCTTGGTCATCTTGACAAAGCTGGGACTAGGTGCGACAAGATCAGCTGGAGTTGAGAGGTAGTGTAACTTATTCCAATAAAGGGGAGCCAAGCTTCCCGGAAAAATGTTATAAGCTATTGGTTACTAAACAACTCTATTTTTTTGAATTTGTCATGTGCTAGTCAATTCCGCTATAAACTAGCGAATTGGAATTACCAAATAGAGCCTCAGTGAGTCGCTATTATACATGAACTAATTGTTCATAAACTAGAGTGTTTGGCCATGGGTTAGACGTTGATGATGTCTTTAGGCTATAATCATAAAGAAAAATAAAAACATTTTATTAATAATATCATAATTCATTTTAATGAAGTCAACACTTTCATTAACTATTTTCTAAAAAAGTTTATAACTATAAACAAAAGAAGATTAGAAAAGTTTATAATTAATGTAAATTTATATTAAAAATATTAAACTAAAGTTTAATCTCTATCATAATAAGTTAGACATATATTACGGGGAATATAACTAAAAAGATTATACCATAGAGAGTAAAACAAAACAGTGAGTTTTAATTGTAGCACAATTCAAAATATTAGGGATGCAAATGATACTTTTTAAACATTAGGGATCAAAAACAAACATTTCCCATAATCGAGAGATTAAAAACATAATTAATCCTTTGAATAATTAGTTAATACATGTGTCATCAAAACCGAACTCCTGTCCGGTCCAAACGAACCTGAGAACCGCTTTGCATTAAAATGGGGGATCGAACCGAAAAACCGGGCAAAAACCAGGAACCAGACTGAAAAACTAGGGAAAAACCGGGAACCGGTGGTTCGATCAAAAATCCATTTTTTAAAAAAAATAATGGTAAATGACATTGTTTTTGGCACATAAGATGTTTTTTATCCATTTTTTGTACATCAATGGATTAAATCAAATACTATAAAAAAATTTAAGATAAATTTGTACATTAATATTATTATTAGAGTACTTATGTTATAGTATTTGCAATTATTTAATATTAGAATGTTATTATGACATATTTGCGTTGGTTTAATATGTAATTTTATATTTTATATGTTGACTTATAACTTTTTAAGTGAAGTTTAATTTTTAATACTATGAAGTTATGAATATTATGTTATTTTTTGTTTATCATTGCTTGATATATTGTATTAAAAATATTATTTAATTTATTTTTTGTCTAGCCCCGGTTTAACCCCCGTCGAACCCTTGAACCTTGAACGTTGAACCTTGGTTAATACTAGTTTATTTTATATATATTTCTTTATAAATATTAAATAGATATTATCTTTTCAAAATTTGTGAATATTTTTGAAGAGACAAATAGACATAAAATATCAAAGAATTAATTAATATTAATTTACATAATAAATGAATTTAAATTATAAAACATCCTATCCATCCTCATATAAAATTTCAAATCTAAAATTTTAAAAACATTGATTAAAGAATTAATATTATAGAATATTTTTATTATAGGTACATTATCTAATACATTAATAATCTCAGCATGTGCATTTTTTCCAATAAGAAGGGTGTTCCTAGATTCTATCTTCCAACACCAAACAGATCTTTCTGTTTTCAAATGAAACTCGCCAGTTGCATGATTTATCGGAAAAACACGAGTAGCATGATTTGAAATGCAAAGTCCCTCAGTAACAACCATGTCTCTTTCAGGGTCAAACTCAAAATGCCAATTTCAAACCTTTCTTCTTCTTCTTCCAGGGACCACCCCATTACAGTAATTATCACATGGTATTTCAGTTTCTGGATATCTCTATTTTTCACATTGCTTTCCCCCAAATGTTCATAAATTTCATGCCCCTTTTTGTATATTCTGCATATTCATATATGCTTTTTACTCTCCATGCTATTTATTTTGACCCTTTTGTTTCTCTTCCTTATTTTTATTCTTCAACTTCTTGGTCCTTCATTTTTTTCCATAAAAAAGACCCTTTTGATTTTTTTAGGGGTGGGGGGTGGGAAACTTTTTGGGATTCAACTGTGTTTCAATTATTTTGTGGCTTTATGTTCTGTGATATTTGTGATAATAAAGCCAGAAAAGGGGTTCTGATTTTTTTTTTTTTTTTTTTTTGTGTTTGTGATAATTTTAGTTGTTGACTTGAAAGTCAGGCAAGTGGGATTGCATTTTGAGACTTATGGAAAGTTCCTAATTTGTCTGCTAGTTTAGGGGTTGCTTCTTGGAGTGGAAAGAGGAATTAGTCCATCGAAGTGGCTCTTTCTGCCTTATTTTTTGCCCCCTTTTTTATTGGATTAATAAATTTTAATTTTACCCAATTAGACAAAAGAACATTGAGGGGTGTGGCATGAGGATGAAGAAGCTTCATTTCAGCAAGATCTATTCATTTGGATGTGGCAAAACAACATTCAGGAGAGATCATTCACAGATTGGAGGACAAGGGTATTCCAGAGTGGTCTTATGCAATGAACCAGATAGTTATGAGTCTGGGTTTAGGAATTATGCTGATAATTCTGTCAGGTCCACAAAATATACTGTTGCCACTTTCTTGCCTAAGTCACTGTTTGAGCAGTTTAGGAGGGTAGCTAATTTCTTTTTCTTGGTGGTTGGCATCTTGGCCTTCACAAAGCTTGCTCCTTATACAGCTGTCAGTGCTATCCTTCCTCTTTGTATCATCATTGGGGCAACTATGGTGAAAGAGGGTATTGAAGATTTCCGTCGGAAAAAGCAGGTACTATATTCTGATAACTAACACTATATCCTGTTGTGAGTTTCATTTTATAAAGTCAATTTAGTATCAAACAAAAGTGTGTAGATTTGAACTTAATTAGACTGGTCTTCACTTCTTAAATTTGATTTATGGTATTCTGTTGTGTTTATGTTTACATTTTCTTTGCAACCGTGTCTATGAAATCTATTGGACATAGAGTATCCAATAGCTTCTTGGGGAATATCAGTAATATTTACCAAGGTTATGGAAATGTTTTGCAAAGGATTCTGTTTATGAGTAACTTTTTTACAATTGTGGACAGAAATGGAATGGC
This sequence comes from Calophaca sinica, assembly GCA_037113605.1. Taxonomy (NCBI): domain Eukaryota; kingdom Viridiplantae; phylum Streptophyta; class Magnoliopsida; order Fabales; family Fabaceae; genus Calophaca; species Calophaca sinica. The sequence continues at coordinate 105,206,088 of CM073735.1, read as the reverse complement.
AATTTTCATGACTCATGACAGATAGCTTTTAAAAGATTCTAGATTTCATGTTTGGATAGTTGATATGAATTGTTTGAAAAAGGACGAAAGGCCGTTACTAAGTTGTTTGTTTGGAGATTCTAGTATTTGGTAAAATAATATCTCAGATTCCTAGATCAATTTCTTACTGAACATGAAAGTGTTAATTATTTTCTAAAATGACAGTATGGTCAGAAGCATAAAAGTGAAAAATAGTATCTATATGTTCTTAATTCTACTACAATATTTACTATATTTAAAGTTCTGTGTAAATTGTTAGATTTTTCATTTTTACCCTGTGGAATGAAATATATATACAGAATTAAAATAATAGATCAATAGTTCTTCGTATATTAAATGTAAGTATTGAGAAAGAGGAAAATGACAGAGCATATGAGTGAATTGTGTATCTGAATTACACACCAGAGGATATTATATATGCAAAGAGTCATAATTACAGGGATTTACAGTTACTCTAATTACCGTAATTACATAATGATATAAAACACAGAATCAGCCCATAATTGCTCTATCTATTTACATTATTTTGGACAGAAAGAAATGCTAAAGTGGTAATCATTTAGCACCATTCAATGACCAGAAGGGCGAGTGTAGAAAACAAGGGAAGAATACTTTCTTGTATTATTCAGCAGACTAAGGTTGCTTATATAGAGAAAAGTACATTAATGATTTCCTAAAATAGAAGATACTAATTAATAATAAAAATATAATCAAATATGACGGAATAAATATAAGATAAAATCTAGGAGAATCATATCGAGATTCGGCCTGAATCTCCAACACCCCCCTCAAGTTGGTGCATAGATATCTATCATGCCCAACTTGCCTATTAACCGCTCAAAATTGGGCCTGGCCAGACTCTTGGTCAGAATGTCAGCAGTTTGCTGATTAGAAGTCACAAAAGGCAAACAGATAATTCCAGCATCCAGTTTTTCTTTTATGAAGTGGCGGTCAACCTCAATATGCTTGGTCCTATCATGCTAAACAGGATTATGAGCTATACTTATTGCGGCCTTACTGTCAGAGTAGAGCTTCAAAGGTAGATCAACGATCACTCTTAGTTCCTTTAAGACTCTGTAAATCCATAAGCCTTCACAAATACCTTGAGTCATTGCTCTAAACTCTGCTTCTAGCAACAACTCCTTGTTTCTTACTTCTCTAAGTAACCAGATTTCCCCACACATAGGTACAATATCCAGTTGTGGATTTCCTGTCGATAATCGAATCCAAATTTAATCGCATCTCAGAAGATGACAACATTCTTCTCATCAATTTTCTTAAAATACAAGCCCTTCCTTGGGTTGGTCTTTATGTATCTTAAGATCCTGTATACTGCCTCAAGATGTTCCTCATAGGGAGAGTGCATGAACTGACTTACAACACTCACAGAGAATGCAATGTCAGGCCTGGTGTGAGATAGGTAAATTAATTTACCAACTAGCCTCTGGTATCTGCCAATATCAACCGGAACACTGCCCTTCTCCCACAGTTTCACATTCAGATCCATGGGAGTGTTTGCTAGCCTACATCCACTCATCCTAGTTTCTTCCAAGAGATCCAGAATGTACTTTTTTTGGGAGACTACAATTCCCTTCTTTGAGCGAGTAACCTCCATGCCAAGAAAATATTTCAATGCTCCCAAATCCTTGATATCGAATTCTGCTACTAAGTTTCTCTTTAATTTTTCCATTTCTACCGTATTATTTCCGGTGAGGATGATGTCATCTACATAGACTATCAAAACAGCAATCTTTCCATTAGGAGAAAACTTTGTGAACAAGGTGTGGTCTACTTGTCCCTTAATGTATCCCTGTCTTTTTACTGACTGGGTGAACCTTTCAAACCAAGCCCTTGGAGATTGTTTAAGGCCATAGAGTGACTTCTCCAACTTACACACCTTTGAACCAAATTTTCTTTCAAAGCCAGGAGGACAATCCATGTATACTTCTTCTTCCAAGTCATCATTGAGGAAGACATTTTTCACGTCAAGTTGATTCAGGGGCCAATCCAAGTTGGCAACAAGAGATAGAAGAATTCTGACAGTGTTCAACTTTGCAACAGGGGCAAAAGTCTCTGAGTAGTCTATGTCATACGTCTGGGTGAATCCTTTAGCCACCAACCGGACCTTGTACCTTTCAATTGAGTTATCTGAGTTGTACTTCACAGTGAAAACCTACTTACAACCCACGGTTTTCTTTCCTTTTGGTAATGTCACAACTCTCCAAGTTTTGTTCTTCTCAAGAGCTCTCATCTCCTCAAACACAGCTTCCTTCCACTTCGGAACTTTTAGAGCTTCCTGTACATTTTTTGGAATTTCTACAGCAGACAACTGAGAGGTAAATGCAGCAAAAGAGGATGACAAATTTGAATATGACACATATTTGGATAGAGGATGCTTAGTACAAGATCTAATACCTTTCCTAAGCGCTATAGGGAGATCTATTTCAGAAGATTCATCATGACCTATAGGTTCAGAAGAAGACTTACCTGTGTCAGGTTCACTGGGTGGATTTTCCCTTGGTTCGGACTCTTGGCAGTGCTCGAGAGTGAGTTCCTTATTTCCTTTCTTATGGTTTTTCTTCTCGAAGACCTTTCCCTTCCAAGTTTTGTCACCATCATTGTACCTCTTTCTTGTCTCTTTATGGGAATCATTTTGTTGTGGTATTACGGTTGATTCATCACCAGTTTCACAGACTTGTTAGTCATGCTTTTGATTTAAAAATGTCGCCTCAGAATCAATGAGAACCTCTTCCATAGTGGGAATGGGTCCAGGCAAGGATTCATGGGCATTTTCTTTTGGTGCAACACAATCAGTCTCAGAATCTTGTAACAAATAAACATTATCCAGAGAAATGATATTTTCAAAAGAATCTTTTCCAAATGAATCTTCTTTTGGATTCCTCCCCTGAAGATGAATGTCACTAAAGTAAGGTTGATTTTCAAAAAACGTGGCATCCATAGTCACAAAAACCTTTTTTGATTTTGGATCAAAATATTTGTAACATTTTTGAGTAGGGGAGTAACCAATGAAAACACATTTTATAGCTCGTGGTTCTAATTTACCTAGATGCTTATGTTCATGAACAAAAGCAGTACACCCGAAGATTTTTAACGGCAAATCAGTTGAAACAGGAGCCAAGGGAAAACAATTTTTGAAAACATTAAGAGGAGTTTGAAATTGCAAAACTTTGGATGGCATACGGTTAATTAAATAGCAGCAGTCAAAACAACTTCACCCCATAGGTATTTCGGGACCTTATTTTGGAAGAGTAAGGCTCTAGCCACCTCAAGGAGGTGTCTATTCTTCCTCTCCGCAATCCCATTTTGTTGGGGTGTATTAGCACAAGAACTATGATGCACAACTCCATTTTCAAGAAAAAAATCTCCTAAGATCATGTTGAAATATTCTTTTCCGTTGTCACTTCTAAAGACTTGAATATTAGTTTGGAATTGAGTTTGCACCATTTTAAAGAAATTTCTGATAGCCTGTCCAACTTCAGATTTTTCTTTTAACAAGTATGCCCTTCTTTTAACAAGTATGCCCAACAAAGTCTAGTGTGATCATCTATAAAAGTTATAAACCACTTTTTGTTCGAAAAAGTATTTATTCTATTTGGACCCCAAACATCACTATGAATAACTGCAAAAGGTTTAGACTCTTTATAAGGTTGAATAGGAAATGAAGAACGATGATGTTTCGCAAACTCGCAAGCTTCACAATGAAATAACGATGGGTCCTTATCATTAAACAATTTTAGAAAAAGATGTTTCAAATAGCGGAAACTTAGATGTCCTAATCGTAAATGCCATAACATAATGTCATCATTACTACTAGAGACAAAAATAGATTCAAAACATGTACTTATTGATTGAGCTTGTGGTCGGGAGTCGATTCCATCTTCAAGGTAGTAGAGTCCCCCACTCTCTTTAGCACTGCCAATCGTCTTCCCCGAGTTCAAATCCTTAAAAACACAATGAGAATGAAGAAAGTCAGCTTGACAGTTACTATCCCGGGTTAATTTAGTAATTGACAAAAGATTACAAGACAAGTTAGGGACATGTAGGACATCCTTAAGAGTTAATAAGGGTGATAGAACTATGGAACCTTTTCCCGCAATGGCTGAAAGAGAGCCATCTGCAATCTTAACTTTCTGGTTACCTGCACAGGGACTATATGAAGAAAACAGACTCGACTCTCCAGTCATATGATCTGTAGCGCCAGAATCAATGATCCAAGCATGACTGAGACTGACACTAAGGAGGGCAGTATTTAGGAAATTACCTCTTTGAGCTATGGCACAAGAAGGAGTTTGAGACTCAAATAGCTTGTACAGTTGGTCTAATTGTTCCTTGGTGAATGGAAACGAGCTTGAAGGAGACTGCTTCCCTTGATCAGAAGTACTAGCCTGAAGAGCACGACTTTCATTCACCCCTTTCTTCTTCAAGTTAGGAGGCTTACCATGGAGTTTTCAACATGTCTCTCGTGTATGATAGAGATGTTTGCAGTGATCACACCATAGTTTTTTTCCGTCTTTCTTCCCTACTCCACTGTAATTCTTACTGACAAGAGAATTATCTGACATATTGATTGATCTCCTACGACTATGTCTTGTTCAAGAGAACAAAAATTAGCCCACAAATAGTATAAGAGTCCCCTGAAAACAACTGAGAAGTGGGACCCAAAAGTTGGAAGTATCCAACCCAAAAACAGCAACAGAAGCAAAGCCGAATGACCAAAAAGGGAACCCATAAAATCTGGGACGAAGTAACAGTGGTAGAACAACCTGAAAAACAGGAAAAACGAGCAAAAAACGCGTGGGTTTCAACTGACCCACATACAAAAGTGCTCGAATCGGAGAGTGGACCCCTAAAACAGAAAGAGGAGATGCTGGCGAAGATACTGCTGAAATACGGCGGCGAATGGAGGCCTGGAGGGCGGTCGTACGGACGTGAACAGTAGCCATATGGATGGTGAACAGTACCATCCGTACGGATGGTGAACAGTACCGATGAACAGTGAGAGTGCCTAGGGTTTTATGCGGAAGCGAGACCTTCAAGATCGAGAGCTCGTGATACCATGTAGAAAACAAGGGAATAATACTTTCTTGTATTATTTAACAGACTAAGACTGCTTATATAGAGAAAAGTACATTAATGATTTCTTAAAATAGAAGATACTAATTAATAATAAAAATACAATCAAATATGACGGAATAAATATAAGATAAAATCTAAGAGAATCATATCGAGATTCGGCCTGAATCTCCAACAGGGAGATTGGTGTTTATTTCAAACAATCTATTAAGGTTATATAATTAAGTTAACGGAATACTTCTGCAGGATATTGAGGTGAACAACAGAAGAGTCATATTTCATAAAGGTGATGGCATTTTCGAATATAAGGAGTGGAAGAATCTCAAAGTGGGAAATATAGTGAAGATAAAGAAGGATGAATTCTTCCCTGCTGACCTCCTACTGCTTTCGTCCAGTTACGAGGATGCAGTCTGCTATGTTGAGACCATGAACTTGGATGGAGAAACAAATTTGAAGTTAAAACAAGGGTTGGATGTAACTTCTTCCTTAAATGAGGACTTCAAATTCCGCAATTTTAAAGCTGCCGTCAAATGTGAAGACCCAAATGCAAATTTGTATTCATTTGTTGGGAGCATGGAATTTGAAGGGCAAAAATATCCCCTTTCTCCTCAACAACTTCTTCTAAGAGACTCTAAACTTCGCAATACAGAATACATATTTGGAGCAGTCATCTTTACTGGTCATGACACCAAGGTTATTCAAAATGCCACTGATCCCCCTTCAAAAAGAAGCAAAATTGAGAAGAAGATGGATAAGATTATCTACTTCTTATTTTGTGTTTTATTTTTAATTGCTTTTGTTGGATCTATTCTCTTTGGCATTGCAACTAAAGGTGACTTGGACAATGGGATGGCGAAAAGATGGTATCTAAGACCAGATAATTCCACCATTTTCTTTGATCCTAAAAGAGCAACTGCGGCTGCTATATTTCATTTTTTGACAGCCTTAATGTTATATAACTTCTTCATTCCCATCTCCTTGTATTTCTCAATAGAAATGGTCAAAATCCTTCAGAGCATCTTCATTAATCAAGATATCCATATGTACTATGAAGAAGCAGACAAACCAGCTCTTGCCCGTACTTCAAACTTGAATGAGGAACTTGGCCAAGTTGACACAATACTTTCTGATAAAACTGGAACTTTGACTTGTAACTCAATGGAGTTCATCAAATGTTCTGTTGCTGGGGTAGCTTATGGCCGTGGTTTTACTGAGGTTGAGCAAGCCATTGGTATAAGTAATAGTTCAACTATGGTAGAATCAATATCAGATGATATCAGGGAAGCTCCTGATAGAAAAGAACACATCAAAGGTTTTAACTTTATAGATGAGAGGATGATGAATGCAAACTGGGTTAACGAGCCTCATGCAGATGTTATACAGAAGTTTTTCCGCTTATTGGCAGTCTGTCATACCGCCATACCAGAAGTGGATGAAGATACAGGAAATGTCTCATACGAAGCTGAATCTCCAGATGAAGCAGCCTTCGTGATTGCTGCAAGAGAAGTTGGTTTTAAATTCTACAAAAGGAATCAGACTAGTTTATCAATGTATGAGTTGGATCCTGTTTCTGGCGATGAAGTTGAAAGGTTTGTTTGTTCTTTTTAAGTCTTTTGTATGTTTATTAATTTGAGATTTTGACTGTTGCATTTTTCGTTGCTAATCAATGTGCAAAATTTAGGGATAAATTCTGAAAGGCACAAGCAATCATTGTCACATAGTAATTTGTCTTGAGATGCCACTAGTTAATTTTCAATACAAAAATTGGGAAGTAGCAAATTTTACTTTCTGCTTGTGGTCTAATCGATAGCTGAATAGGGATATGGAGTCTGATATTGATGCTTTTCAACTCCTAGATTTGTTATAGCATAGCTGAATTAGTAGTCTTGTCTTACATATATGGATCTTAAAGTTTTGGCTTCCTCAGTTGGGGCCTAGAGTCTAATTGATGCTTTGATATTGTTTTAAATGTGTAAATGGAGGAAAAATTTGGTTGAACCGTGGTTGAAGCAATCTTTCCTTTCTCTGCATATTTATTTATTATTTCGTTATGGTGCTTGGGATTAGGAATTTTGTTGGGAGTTGGTGACTGTCAAGACAATCAAAATTAAAAACTATACTAGAATTTGTGGTATAAGATGCAAACCTACGTCGAACCTTGAAGATTCACTTAGTTTACTCCTATAAGGCTATGGTACATAATTACCGAGTGGAAGAATGACGTGGTGCATAAACAAACAAAAACCAATGCCCAAAAAAAAAAAAAATGCTGTTAGCCTATCCTTATATCATAGATCACAAATCATGCATTTAACTTCAATAAAGTGGTTGGAGTTATAAGGTTGACTTAGTGGTTGGGGTGGAAGAGTTAAGGAGTGGAGTGATAAGGAGGGATAGGGTTCAAACTCCACCCATTAACAAAATACTAACATTTAATTTAACACTAACATTTGTCATTCAAAAAAAAAACCTTCAATCAAGCGGTTAATTTGGATATTTTTGGGATCTCTGCTATGAATCCATAATTGACTACCATGCAATCACCTAGAATTTTCTTATCATGACCCAAAACCCAAGTTGTTACTAGTGCATAAGTAAGTTACACAAAATACCTTTAGTCTGGCAAATCTATTAATCACAACAATGTACTTCACAATTAATTTTCAAAAACAATTAGTAGCGATAAAGTGACAATCTTTTTGTTATAAAGACTTGGGTAATCCTCATCCCTTGAGCTAACTTTTATGACTGAGTTGGGCCTAGTCCTCATTCTAAGATGGTTTTAGAGCTTATCCTAAATCTGTTATTGGTCCACCTGCATTTGTCCACACTCTAAATGTTCCATTTTGGGCATAGGGTGTGTTGAGATCTCACATCGATTAGAGATATGGTCAAAGTAGTCCTTATAAAGGCTTGGGCAATCCTTACACCTTGAGTTAGTTTTTGGGGTTGAGTTAGGCCTAACCCAAATTTTAATAGACTCTAACAAAAGGGTGGAACAGCATCTAGCACATGGAGGTTTTTACTTTCAGCTACCCCATTTAGTTGGGGAGTTGAAGGGCACCTTTGAGATACAAGTTACAATACCATTAGTTTGCAAAACATAGCGAAGAATTTTAATATTTGAAGAAAATTGGGTTTGAACATAAGCATGAAAAAAATTGAAAGAAGATAATGCTTTGTCTTTAGATTGCAGAAAATAGACCCATGTGAAAGGATTATAGTCATCAATAAAAGTAAAAAAGTACTTGTAATTAGCTATATAACAGGTGCCATCCCCCATAGATCACTGTGGATCATACCAAAAGACTGTTGTACATTCGATTGATGAGTTAGAAAGAGTAAACTTTACTTTTGCCTAGTGTGAGTGAAGAAGTCTCACTTTGGATAGGAGTGGACAAGGTGAGTCTCACTTTAGAAAGGGTAAAATCTACATTTGCCAAGTTTACAGAAAGTGCAACCAAATCAAACAGCACTAAAGAGATGGGTACTCAATTTCCAAGAAAACCAGATTGTTGGGAATTCAAGTGTGAGTGCAACATCGGTGTGAGTGAAGAAGTTTCACATTGGATAGGAGTGGACAAGGAGAGGACCATGTAAAGTGAAAGGACCCATGAACCTCAAGCCTTAAGGTTTTGGGTTGAAATGTGCTCAGGCCCATTGGTTTTGTTCCAATTAAGTCCATAAACAGATCTCTCTAGTATTTTGGGCCGATTAACACTCATGTGATTACTTAAAAAACACATTATTCCTATTTCAGTTATTGTTTATAGCTACTGTGTTTTCAATTTTTTTAATTCATGTCAAGTCATGCTGAATGGATCAGTTATACAGTAACTAATTTTATTTTGCAGGACCTACAAGCTTCTCAATGTTTTAGAATTCAATAGCTCAAGGAAGCGAATGTCGGTGATAGTGAAAGATGAAGAAGGGAGAATTTTGCTACTCTGTAAAGGGGCTGACAGGTTTGTGACTATAAAACCTGTAGCCTTCAGTATTTTGGAGTTCTTACCTTTGCATTGATTCAACCTATTGACTTGCCTTGAGTCAAATCTTCATGCAGCGTCATGTTTGAAAGGCTTGCCAAGAATGGGAGGGAGTTTGAAGAGAAAACTTTGGAACATGTGCGTGAATATGCTGATGCAGGTCTAAGAACCTTGGTACTGGCCTATCGTGAACTTGATGAAGAAGAATATAATGAGTTTCATAACAAATTTTCTGAAGTAAAAAACTCAGTTACTATAGATCAGGAATCACTGACTGAGGAAGTATCAGATAAGATTGAAAGGAATCTAATCCTTCTTGGCGCCACTGCTGTAGAAGACAAGCTCCAAAATGGGGTATATTTAAATAAAAAAAGTTTCACATGCGAAGATTTATCCATTGGAACGGACTTGAAATTACGTCTAACAATTTTGTTTTGCTAGGTTCCTGATTGTATTGACAAGCTTGCCCAAGCTAAAATTAAGATATGGGTTTTGACTGGAGATAAAATGGAGACTGCCATCAACATTGGGTATAATATTCTGGTCATGCCTTTTTTACATTGGCTTCGGCATGAGAATTACTTTTCAAGACGTTCTGACACAAATATACAAATGCAGTTTTTCTTGTCGCTTGCTTCGACAAGGAATGAAACAGATTATAATCCATCTGGAGATTCCAGAAATTCAAGCATTGGAGAAGGTTGGAGACAAGATGGCTATTGCCAAGGTAAATTAAATTTCCACCTTTAATCTTATTTTATATACAATGATGTAGTTTGCATATTGAGTATTCTATGTAGTTTCAGTGAGGATGTTGACAAAATGGTTCTCTTAAAACATTTCAATATCCCCATAAGATCTTAGTGAAACGGTACAATTAAAAATTTGAGTGCTGATATTTTTATGCTGATTCATGTTTTAGGCATCAAGGGAAAGTGTGTACCATCAGATATCTGAAGGTGCTAAACTGCTTTCTGCTTCCAGAGGGACCTCTCAGCAAGCATTTGCTCTGATAATTGATGGAAAATCACTTGCTTATGCTCTAGAGGATAATATAAAGAATATGTTTTTAGAGCTTGCAACTCGCTGTGCATCTGTTATTTGCTGTCGCTCATCGCCAAAGCAGAAGGCACTGGTATGTTTTAAGCCTTTTCTTAAATTTCTCCCCTGTATTTGACTATATGTCCTTATTTTTTGGTTAATTATGATAATGATTCTTGTTAACTTCTAGAATTATTTTTTGTTGGTCCCTCTCATAAAGGTTACTAGATTGGTGAAACATGGTACTGGTAAAATAACATTAGCTATTGGTGATGGAGCTAATGATGTGGGAATGCTTCAAGAAGCTGATGTAGGTGTTGGAATCAGCGGTGCTGAAGGAATGCAGGTACTAAAAAATTTGACAAATTAGTAATGTTTTGTTCTTTTTTTTTAATCGATTTTGACTTCCATATCCTGTTTTATTAAAACTTTTTGTTCATGTCCTCTCTCTCTCCCTCCTAGGCCGTTATGTCTAGTGATATTGCAATTGCACAGTTCCGGTATTTGGAAAGATTACTTCTTGTACATGGACATTGGTGTTACCGGAGAATGTCGTCAATGGTAAGGCCACTCAAACCAGAAATCAAGTAACATTCAATAGATATAGGCCCTGAAAGATGGTCTAATCTGAAGCTTTTGTTGGTATTTATATTAACTTGTTCATCCTTGTTGCAGATATGCTATTTTTTTTACAAGAATATCACATTTGGCTTCACCCTATTCTTGTATGAGGTGTATACATCATTCTCTGGACAGCCTGCATACAATGACTGGTTTTTATCTTTCTATAGCGTCTTATTTACGTCGCTTCCTGTGATTGCCCTTGGGGTTCTTGACCAGGATGTATCTGCCAAGTACTGCCACAAGGTAAGCTTACTGTTCACCATCTTATCTGTTGTCATGTGTGCATTAATAATTGAGAAACTGAAAACTTCACTGTTGTCCTGTTATAAAATAGTATGATGGTTTGTGAATATGAAAGAGAAGACAGAACTCAAAAAAAAAAAAAAAAAGGCTAATGACCAACAAAAACTTGCATTTTTTGTTTGGTTTTAATTACGAAAATGTCGTGTGTTCTTATTTTGTTTTTTGTTTTCAAAGTTAGGCACAGGAGACCGTGAAAATAATAAAAAGTTGTTTGCACTGTTTTCTATACAGAACTTTAAAAACAAGAAATAAAGTGAAAATAAGGGCCTTTTTACTTCTTTTATTTCCTCTTTTCATTTTCACTAAAACTAAGAAATGTTAGAGAAGACAGATCTAGTATTTCTCTCACCTTTTTCAATTTTTTAAAACAGATCTAATATTTTCAAAAAATTTGGAGATGCCAAAAATTGTTTTCGTTGTTTCCGAAAATGCATTCTCTCTAGCTAACCTTCCATACTTTCTCTGTCATAATTGCTCACTGCAGGAGTTTTTCATCTTCTTGTTAGCAACTTAAAATGAATACATATTTTTGAAAATGAAAATTAAAAAGGTTTTTAGAAAGTAAACGGGCCCTAAAGTACTAACATTTTTGTAATTAAAATTGAAAACAGAAGATGACAATAGAAAATGTTTTCTAAAACCGAACGGACATCGACTCTTCATGAGACAAATTTTTCCCAAGGTACAGGATTGTTCCTTTGTGAAAACGCCATTTGAGAGCATTGAAAATCTAAAATAAACATGCTAGACTCATCCATACATTATACCTAGCCTAACTCCTATACCTTATTGATTTTCCCTCTTCATGTTGGCATTTTGTCTTCAGATTAAGATCACCTAGGAAGTCTATTTTAAAGGATAACTAGCAATACTGTTCAAACACAGAAGTAACTTGTCTATCACATGATAATAGATAAATACCCTATGGTTGTATTGTAGTAAAATGCACTTCTTTTGTTTCTTATGATAAGTGATGAGTAACACTCATTCCATGTTATTTCTGTTTAATGTGGCAGTTTCCTATCTTATACCAAGAAGGTGTAGAAAATGTCCTATTCAGCTGGCGCCGAATCCTCAGCTGGATGCTGAATGGATTCATCAGCGCCATAATAATATTCTTCTTCTGCACAAAAGCAATGGAAATTCAGGCCTTTGATGAAAAGGGAAGAACTGCCGGAAAGGACATGTTCGGAGCAACCATGTATACATGTGTGGTTTGGGTTGTGAACTTGCAAATGGCACTTGCTGTACGTTACTTCACCTTAGTACAACATGTTGTCATCTGGGGTTCCATTGTTTTCTGGCATATCTTCCTTTTGGTATATGGAGCATTGCCTTCAAGCTTTTCTACAAATGCTTACAAAGTCTTTGTTGAGACTCTTGCTCCATGTCCTTCTTATTGGATTGTCACGTTCTTTGTGGCGATTTCTACACTTATACCATACTTCTCATGCTCAACCATTAAGATGTGGTTCTTTCCCATGTATCATGAAATTGTACAATGGATGAGGTATGAGGGGAAGATAAATGATCCGAATTAGAAGAAAGTATTGTGATATGGTGAGGTAAAAAAATCATTGTTGCCAATATGGGCACACTTTGCAACTAAGGCTATCCATGAATAGGCACAGAACTACTTACTAACCAGAGAGTATATGTAATTTTGACATGTTTTAAATGAAAATGATGTATTTTAGGATTTGTTTAGTTCAAATGCGGGGAGGGGAAGGGGGGAGGGAAGACATTAAATTAGATATTTTGTTTGGTTGGGAGGGGGCTGATAACTCTCTTTTGTTTCGTTCAGGAGAGAAGGGATTTTAATGGAAGAAAAAAGCGTATTTACATTTTATACTCTTATAACTTTCTACGTTACATTTTAAGTAAAGATAATGATAATTTTGTCAATACATTTAAAATAGAGTAAAGACTCAGTTTAGTCCATGGGGATTTACACGCGGGATAAAATGGCTCCTGAGGAAAATTAAGTCCTCAAATAGTCTTTGAGGATTGTAAACATTGGACACGTTAGTCTCTCCAGTTAGATCCATCCAAAAGGGTGGTCCAACGGAGATGACATGTACAGTTAAGTGTCTATTAGGATTTTAAAACATATCAACGTGAATTTTTTTTAAAAACGTGGCACCATTTTGGCTCAGTTTAGTTCCTATGCCATAATTGTTTGAAAATATTCAAAATAGGACACATTGATCCCTGACACAAATAACCTATTTTAGTCTCTGGAAAAAAAAACTAATTTTAGCTCCTCCTTCAACCTTTATTTCTGATGACTCCATTGTTATTTCTTCCAAGCTGCTTCTTCAACTTTTGATTATCATATATCTCTTCCACTTTCTCTTGAATGTTACATTTTTTCTGCTCAACCCAGTTTAATGTATGTGCTTTTTTCAGTCAGTATCCTCCTCCATGAGCTTTTAACCTTTTCTGAAAACAAACAAACTCTCTGGATTGCTTCTAGATTAAGAAGTTTCCATGTAAATTTGGTCTATTATGTTGCAAGTCTAAAACCAATTTCAAGGGGGTCTTAAAAAAACATAACCCACCTTTTTGTCCTCTTTTTACTTTCTCCTAAGTGGTGGTTCCTTTTTGCCAAAACAACAACCCATTTTCGTGAACATCAATTTGAATCTTAGGGCAACTTTAACGCTGGTGTTTTAGAGCGTTTCTCATTTTAGTCAGCGTTTTTTTAACTTGACCAGCGCTGGAGAAGGTTGACATGGAAGCAACAGAAGTTAAATTTTCGTGAACGGCATTTCTTCCACCAACAGTGTCTTAACTTTAAATATTCATTCTTTCTCTCACATGAGCAACCAAAATCAAGTTAAAAGAAGTGGGGAAAAAACTGATTCTTCCCCCAAACAGAAAATATAAACCATATTGTTGTAGAAGAATCAACAATAATTCAACAAACCAGAATTTGGTGAAGAAAATTTTTACACAGTACAGTACATAGAACAACCAACACTCTCAGGTGTAACCCAAAAAAATTAAAAAAAAAATCCACAGATCTGCGTATGGTTGAGACAAAATCCAGATCCAGAATATGGCTGAGACAGACAAAATCCAGAACCAAGTATATGGCTGAGACAAAAAAAAAAACACCCAAAGCCAAAAAAAAATACTGCAACAAAAAAAAAACACTCGAAGCATGAAGAAGAAGGAGAAGGAACTGAAAAACAAAAAATTACAAAATCAGAAACAAAAAAATTACAACCACCAGCATCTCCCAAACGCGATCTGGTCAGATATGGTGGAGAAGACGTTCGGCGATGATAGAGCAGGTGAGTTCTGACCGTGACTCGTTGTAACTCGCCGTCGCGTGCGCAGTGAGATCTGGCTGTGAGAGATGACGATCTGGGTTTTGACGAAGCTTCGTGTGAGGCGAAGAGCAGAGGCGAAGGTTCTGATGCTTCGTGTGGGAGAAGAGGGAGATGAGAAGGCGGAGGTTCTCATCGTGAGGGAGAGTGTGAGAGGAGGCGGAGAGCAGAGGTGGAGGTTCTGCTGAAGCAAGAAGAGGGAGTATGAGGGAGAGCAGAGGGGTTTTGAGAGAAACAGATCGCAGGAGATGAGGCACTGAGATGAGGGAATGAAGAGAAGAGAGACAAGTGAGCAGAGAGAATGAAGCAGATCGTGGGTGAGAGGGAAGTTTCTAGAGAAACAGATTTTTAATATTAAATTTGAATAAAAAAATGGGTGTCTTAAAAACTCTCCCATTGGAGAGAAAAGGGGTAAGTTTTTTAAACAATGAGTTGGCACATTAGGTCCACTTAAAATGAGTTAAGAAACTCAATTTCAGAAATTAAATTACCCACCGTTAAAGGTACTCTTAGCACACCAATCAACCACATCCCTCAACTCTTTGAATACTATTTTCCACACATTACTTAACTTGAGAGGGGCCTTCCTAAAGACTCCTCACACAAGGCCTCAATTTTTTCAAAGTTTTGAACTTTGTTGACAAATCAACCAAACCCATATTCCATCCCCTTGTATATCACTTTCCACAAAGTTGTTGCTTGAAAATTGAAATTCAAGTCCTTTTAGGCAGAGAAGGAAGATGCAAGACCCAACATTATTCCAACCCATGAAGCCCCATTTTCCTGAACAAGAACAACTCAAATGTCCACGTTATGACTGTTCAAACACAAAATTCTGCTACTACAACAACTACAACCTCTCATAGCCACAACATTTTTGCAAGAACTGCAAAAGGTGACGCTTTGAGGAACATCCCAGTTGGTGGTGGAAGCAGAAAGACCACAAAACAAATAATCAATAATCAAAAGTTGGAGAAGCAGCAGCTCGAAAGAAACAACAATGGAGACAAACCCTAACTTCTTCATAAATAAATGTTGAAGGAGGGACTAAATGGGTTCGACTAAAATAAAATGGGCTATTTGTGTTAAGGACCAATGTGTCCCTTTTTTGAATATTTTCAAATGATTCTAGCATAAGGACTAAATTGGGCCAAAAAGGTGCTACGTTTTTTTAAAAAAAATCCACGCTGACATGTTTTAAAATCCTAGTAGACACTTAATTGTACATGTCATCTCCTTTAGACCACTCTTTTCATGTCCAACGTTTGCAATTTTCAGGGACTATTTGAGGACTTAATATTCCTCAGGGACCATTTTGTCCCGCGTATAAATCCTCAGGGACTAAAATCGGTTTTTATTCTTTAAAATATTATAGACCCATCTTCTCTCCCTTATGGATCCCTGAATATTGGAGGAGAGCAAATATTAAGCGAGGAGGAATTTTGTTCCTGTACTCCAAAAAATTGAACCAAATAAGATTTAAAATTATCTCTCTCTTCTGTCTCTCTTTCCCTCTAATTTCTTCCTACCAACACTATGTTAGAGCTACAATTGTTTGAATAGGAAAACATTTATGTAGGGCCCACAACATGAAAGTGGTAATAGTTGAGAATGAGAGATACAGTGTGCAATGGTGTGTGTTTTACTGGGAAAAAATTGTAGGGTTAAATATGTTTTTTATCTCTATAAAATGTGGTAAATGTTGATTTTAGTCATTATAAAAATTTTATACATTTTTAGCCCTAAAAAGTATCAGTTATGTTATTTGAACATCAAAATGAGACACTAAAAATTGACATCAATTTTGTGAGTTAATGCAATTCACACACGTGGTTAATCAAGTGTTGAAATTGGTTAATGGATATACTAAGGTGTCGCAACTCATTAACTGAACTTCATTAATCATGATTTGGAACGCCATTAACCACAATTTTTAGGTGTTCAAATATACATGTAGTAGATTATATTTGAACACGTAAAAATTTTGGTTAATAACGTTCAAATTCGTGGTTAATGAAATTCAGTTGATGATTAATGAGTTGCAACACTTTAGTATATCCATTAACAAAGTTCAACACTTCATTAACCACGTGTGTGAACTGTATTAACCAGTAAAATTGTTGTTGATTTTAGTGTCCCAATTTGATGTTCAAATAACATTTCTCAATATAAGAATAAGTCATTTGAAGTTGTCTGAGGGACAAAGCACACTATTTTTGTTAAATATAAAGACTAAAAACTAAAAATTTTATAGGGTTCAAAATCAAATTACCAATTTTATAGGGATAGATAAAACATACTATTTTTATTAAATATAACGACTAAATGCTAATAAAACTTTATATGGACCAAAATCAAATGACCAATTTTACAGGAATCAAAAACTATTTAACCCTTATATTTTTAGGGTTTAGTGAATTAGTGATAATTAAACATTTTTTAAATATTATAAAATATAGTAAGTAATTTAAATATTATAAAATATAGTAAGTAATAAATTAAATGTTAAGAAATTAAGATATTTTAAAAATTTTCATATTACTTAAATATAATTAAATATAATTTCTAATATTGTATAATTTTAAATAAAAAAAAGTACATATAAATATTGTTTTCAAATTAGTGATAATTAAATATAATTGGTTAATTTAATTAAATTAGTTGCAACTCTGTTAAGAGTTAATTGTTAGAGTTAGTTAAACTTTGTTGTCTCTTATCTCTATAAATACAATTGTATCAATATAATTTTGCATTGTTGTGTAGTGGTCCCTGAGACTTCCCTTATATAAAAAATATATATATATATAATTTCGCATATTGATCAACATGATTCCCTGCATTAGAAAAGAGTGCTTGCAAATCCATTTCCAAAGAGTGCTTGCAAGTCTATTTCCTCCTACCCCCTGTTGGGTGCCAAAATATATTTTGGTTTTAGACATGTCATATTGATAGAGGGTCAATGGTATAAAGGGGTGAAAAGCTTATTTGCTTCATATTGACAAAGAGCATGCTATGGTCGAATAGTCAAGTAATGCAAGGGATATAGTTGGAAAAGACTAAGTCTTTGAAGGTGAAGCAAGAATATGAAAGAACTAGGGTTTGTCGAATGGATATGAAGACTTGGTCGAAAACCTAAAGCAAGTGTGAAAATGGCTAAGTTTATAAGCTATAGTTGAATGTTAAAATTGGCATGCTTCGACTAGACATGTGAATTTGATTCAGTCGAAGTACTTGCTAATTCATTGAAATAACTAGTCTTGGGGACTTGGTAAATCTTTTTGATGAAGCGCTAAGTCATGGTCGAACTGACCTATCTTGGTGATTAAAGCATGGTCAAAGCCAACGAAGACTTATCAAGATTGTCTCAATGCTTACCAGTTGTAGTTAAATTCGTCTAAGTTAGAATACGTCGAATAGAGTTAGTCCGATGTAACTGTAAGATACGCATGCTTAACTAATGTATATGTGTCAGGCATATAGATAGGCGGTTATTTTTCTAAGTTTCTGTAAATACTAGGTCGAACGATGTATTGTGGGTTGATACTTGATCGATTTCCCTACATCTCACACATCGCAGATTCGCAGTCTGACATCAAGTACTACTTCCACCATTTTCATTTCAATGCAATTTTACATTTCAAGTCATTTATTTCTTCGTCTATTTCAAATTCCTGTGCTTTACATTCCTGCAATTTACTTTTCAGTTCTTTACTTTCATGCATTTAAATTTCCGCACTTTAAGTTTCTGCAAACTTTACATTTCCTGCACTTGTTTTCAAATTCATTTACGTTTTTTTAGCAATATTTTTCTTGTCAAATTTTACTTGCTTTCAATTTACTTTTAGTCTTCAAACACCTGAAAAACCATAAAGATCACTTTCATGTTCATCTCGTTTTCACTGTCAATTTCGTGTTTCTTCACATTTCTGTTTCTCAGACTTCCATCAAAACTGTTTTCATTCACATTTTCTGCAACCGTCAACTTGACGAGAATCCTTGGCAGCATTGCTAAGTTGAGTCTCACAGTGATTCTGACAAAATCCTTGGTCTCAATTGACTAAGTTGATTTCTTGACGATTTCAAACATAAAACCTGTTATTAAACGAGATTACCGCCAAACTTGTTGAATTCACAATTATTTGAAAAAATCATTTGTTTAATTTTGGATTTGGTAGGCAATTGCTCGTAAACCAAAAATCCAAGTAAACAAATTGGTACGCCCAATGGGACTAGTTTTGAGTAACTCGTTGAATATGGTTTTATGCGGTTAAGGAGTGGAAAGTCTTGTGTCATTTATCCTCCTAGAGAACCCAGAAGATGAAATATGACTAGAAATACCAATAACGCTACTAATGCAAGTGCGTCTAACGTTAATATGTCAGTGGCAGATTAGGGTGTGTCGAATGCCAATGTAAGTGCACCTTTGGCAAGCATTGATACAGGAAATGCGTCAAGCGCTATGGTAGTCATTATGACTAAAATAGGGGGCAATATACCGCCACCTATCCCGACGACTGTAGAGGCAAGTGTAATACCGCTTCCACTGTCAGAGGAATTGGTACATGTACCAGTGGTTCACCACATGTGAATGCAAGCATTCCGTCTACTATTGCTATGTTGTCTCCTAATAGTATAGCAAACTCAAATGGAAGGAATTTTATTCCAAGCAGCCAATATCAATTTGGCATGCCATTTGGATTTACTTTGGGATAGGCAAACTAGGCTTCGACGAACTTTGGGTTCCCAGGGCCTGGGGGACAATTTGTGAATCAAGGAACAGGAGTAGCAGGAACAAGTACCACTGTTGCTACTCGTCAAGATAGGTTGCACTTAGGAAATCTTATGTTCCCTAATATACCAAGAAATACACCATTACATGGTGGTGATGGCTTGTCATTAAATACACTTGCTAGTGTCCGTCAACATATTGATAACAATAATCATGACATGGTTAATATGCTCACTCAGTAAATAGGTGCATTGATAACTCCACTTATAACGAATACCAACAATGCTTGCAACGCACTGGTAGTACAAATGGCTAGGCTAAATCAAGCCTTGGGCATTGCAGCGCCTGAAAATCATGTTAGACAAGAGCCACACGTAGTGCCACCACCACACAATCTTGGTGGTCAAGCAGTAGTTCAAGGAGCAGTGCCTAATGAGGAACAAGGCCCAGTCAATGAAATTCAAGGGCAAGGCCAACAAAACCTGTAGTATGACCATGTCAAAATATTGAACAGAAATGAAGAGCCTGGAAGGCAAGTTCACCCAGGTTTAATTGCACTTAGACATAACATATTGGGAAACCAAGTAGAACAAAACGTCAACCAAGTAGTTGAACAAGTTCTAAATAGGTTTGGGTTCAATATTGGCTATGCTAATCAGCCATACTTTGTATCAGCATTTCCTGATTGGGTGCACAAGCAGAGTTGCCTAGGGAAGTGAAAATTCCCAAACTTTTTAAACTTTTTGGTGAAAGTGGCAAATCAACCACCGAGCATATCGCATGGTATACCATTGAAATGGGGGAATTGGCCACTGTGGAAAGCCTTAAGATGAGATTCTTTCCAAGTTCACTCACTAAGAATGTTTTTTCTTGGTTTTCCATATAACACCGGTAGTTTTACTACGGCTTAATTATCGCTACTGTATTATAATTCCCTGTATTACGCATTAATATGCATAATTAATATTTTGTGTGCTGTTAATCAAGTGGATGAATTTAACCAAAATAAAATATTTGGGACTTAATATATTATATTAAGTCACAGTTAAATTTTCAGTTCAAAATTCCACCGTTTCCGGTCGCGTTTTGAACTACCCGGGTAAGTTTTTGCCCGATTAAAAACTCTAATTCGACCCGAATAATTAAATATTTGGGAATTTGATGTTTTATAATATTTCTGATTTATTAGAATTTTTTTGGCAATTTTTCTTAATTTTTAATAATACTGTATTTTCTACGTGCCGGAGACGCGAGACACGTGAAACCGAGCAGCGATTTAAATCGGGAGCTGAGAGACCCTAGGGAGAGGGCGAGTAAAATCAGGATTTATATGATTAGATTATGTTAGATTTTAAGAGTGACATAAGGATAGGGTGATGGGATTAACTTACCTTAAATGTTAAAGTGTAGTTCTATTTTTGGTAAGAGTTAGTAAGGTTATGGAGTTAACTTGCTACCATAGATTTGATCAGATTTTTCCACTTTCTTTTGCATGATTTCTGGTCGAAATTCCCATGCTTTTGGGTGACAAATCCATCACTTTTCTTGTGTCATTTACTAGGCACAAAAGGTGGAAAACAATGGACATTATCCTTGATGTCTCTTAGCTAGTCTTGAATTATTGTGCAAGCCAAAAATCTGCTCCTTTCAAATCAGTGAGAGAGAGCTTCTTAGGGTCTATTAAAGGTCAAACCACTCCATTTAATTCACTTATAAGTTGAGAGAAAAAAAGAGGAAGAGTGCTAGGTTTAACTTGCCAAAAATGATAAAGTTTGATGCCATTTTTAGTAGAAGTAAGGAAGGCATGGAGCAAGCTTGTTTTCTTGGATTTGGTCAGCTCATTACTCCTCAATTTCTGCTCCTCATGGTCGAAATTCCAGCTGGTTTTGAGTAGGAAACTCTTCCAAAATCATTCACCAAAGATCTTGTGGCATACTTGCTTGATTTCCTAGTTTTCACCACCTTTCCTATGATCACTTCAAGCATCAAATCCTCTTCTTTTGAACATCAAATCCTCCTATTTTTATGGCTGGAAATCAGCCCTTTTGATGACCAAAATCCTTCCTAAAATTCAGTTACAAGTTACTAGTTGGAACCATAAGTCTTTACCTTGTGGTCTTGCATAGTTGTACTTGTAAAGGCAAAACAATTAAATTTTTTTATCCTTTCCAACCAGCTGGTCATGGCCTATATAAAGGCATGAGGACCACCATTTTTTTTAGTTACATATGGTGTGTTTTGGTGCCAAGGACTAGAGGAGAGATAGTGAGAGAAAGTGAGGAAGTGTTGTTGTTACTTTGCTCTAGAACAAAATTCTGCACTTGCTGTTTTTTTCACAAGCTGCGTCCAGCAGCCTTTGGGTAAGGAAACACCATTTTTCTTCCTTCTTAAGCTCACTTTATATCACTAGTAGTTGGCCATGATCCCTACTTAAGTTCTTCCAAAACAAAAAGGATTTTTATGCTACTTTGTGTTGCCATTTTCTTCTATACTTCTAGTTACTTAAGCATGTGTTTTCTTTTTATTTCAAGCTTGATGAGAAGCCAATAACATAGATGGATACATATATATAAGTGTCATGAATGGTCTATGTAAAGGCTTGAGAGCATTTCTTTAAAGTTGTGACTTGGGTTTTGTTGTTTAAAACTTGCTTGGAAGACTTCATTTTGTTAATACTACTACCAATATTTTAAGATAAGTTATAAACTCCAATGAGCTTGATGAAACACATAGAGGCTTGATCATTCCAAAGGTCATGACCCAAGTGGTTGAGAGCAAGGGAACTCCATTTTTTTCACTCCTTCTTGTTGAAGAGTTTATGGACTCAAGAATCTCAAAGAAAAGAACTCTACTACATCATTTGTAATATAGTAATAAAAAGGTTTTTGAAACAACAAAATATGTATATTTTAAAACTCCATTGTTTGGGCTATGATCTAAAAGAGAGCCTCACTTTGAATGGGTGAAACATCTACTTGATGAAAGGATGTAACCCATGACAAGTTTCTTACTACTTTCATTCTCTTATCATAATTTGTTGATAAAGGGAATGGATATTTAAAGAATGATCTAGGCATTTTTTTTGGCCTTGTGGCCATGAGCTAGAGGGAGTGAATCTTCAATTTTTTTTGGTCTTGTGTTAATAGTATAATGTTTTAGTAGTTAAATAAACCTACACTTTTTAGTAGACTTGAACTTTCAAATGAGTAAAAATAATGAAAGGAAACAAACCCCTCATTATCATTCCATAGAGGAGACCGTGGCCTTAGGTAGAAACTAGGGCTCTAGTTTGAGTTCTAACTTAGTTGAATAACTTGAATGGTTGAAGGTGTGAGGAAGTAACTTGTAGAGAAAAATCGTGCGTTGGAAGGAAAGCGTCTACGGTAAGGGCGCTTCACATTCTAGTGTTATTGTTTATGTATTTATGCGTGAGGGCAACTCTTAGATGTTGGAATCAAGTGGATTCAGAAACAATAACCCTTAATTGTTTTGATGATAACAAAAGATTAAGAGAACAATTTATTCTCTAACATGGTTATAAGTGTGCAGAAAGTATTTATACTCAGAAAAATTTCCTTCAGAAGACTTAGTGAAATCTTGAACTTCACTCATCAAAGTCCGGCTCTGGCTCTGATTCTTGGCACATAGAATCTGGTTGGTCAACGCTCTGGAGTTAGTCAACATTCTGATGTTAGTCAACACTCTGGTATATGATGCAAGCCATGATTTGACTCGGTCAAATCTGTTGGTTACCTGCTCTTTCGAAGACTCCGAATCTGTTTGGTCAACGCTCTTGTGATGGTCAACGCTCTGTTAGAGCATAGTCACAATCTGGTTGGTCAACTCTCTGGTGCAAGTCAACAATACAACAGATTCTACTTAGTGCACTCTATGAAGACTTATTGTGCTTCAACAAGAATCTTCTATGTGATAGCCCTCTCAGCTCTGATAGTGAAATTGAAGTACCCTGTTATACGAGGACAAGAAGAATGTCAAAGGATAAAATCATCAAGGAAACTTGTGTTTGAAGTGTCTATATTTTGAAAAGCTCACTAAGGACAAAGTTACTGACATTGCGTATAATACTCAGAATGCTTTTCGTCTTGAAAGCGACGTAACCTGCAAAAGCCACTGTTCCAGGATCTGAAGCTTTGACTTCGGACAAAAAGAGACGTTGTGTCACAACGGCACTTACAAACGGCACTTTTTCAACCCTAGCTATATATCCTACCTCATACACTGAAGTAAGACAAGAATTGAGTTTTTACAAACGATTTTCAACACAGTTGTACGCAAGCTAGCAACTTGAATATTTTTCTGAGTAGTGAGAGCATCAACATCTATCTTCTCAAACACTACCCAATCAAGAGAAAGTGAGCAATCAAGAATTCATCCAAGTCTCTGAGATCTTTGAACAAGGCACTTATCGCTTTATTCTTTCTTTAAGAAAGTTATTTTGTGCTAAAAGTATTTTCATTGTAAATCCTCTCAAGAGAGTTATCTCTATATTGTTTCAAAACTCTTATTTGAATCATTACTTAGCCCAAGAAGGGTCAGTATACCTTAGAGGCTCAACTGTACTGAGTCGTTCTAAGAAGTTGTGAGTATAGCCAGTTGGCAGAAATATACTCTCAAGTGTAATCAGTTGATTATAGTGGAGAAATCCTTCAAGTGAGTGAAGGGACTAGACGTAGCTATCAGGTGATAGTGAACTAGTATAAATCTCTGTGTCTCTTTCTTCTCTCTACTCTTTATTCCTTGCACAGTTTATTCAATAGTTATTTTTCATAAACATTTGTATTTGCGAAAAAGTTTTTAAAAACCCAATTCAAACCCCCCCTTTCTTGTGTTTTTGCCACGTTCAATTGGTATCAGAGCTCGGCCTCTTGGTTGAGCACTTAACAGTGTGAGAGGAAAAGATCCTATACTATCCTATGGCAAGCAACGAACCCGGTGGTCACGTTAACCGTCCCCCTTTGTTCACTGGATCTAACTATGACTACTGGAAAGATAAAGTGAAAAACTTTTCGAATCTCAACAGTTTGAACTTTGGGATATGGTTCAAAACAAGACACGTAACGATTGACTCCAAAAGAAATCCTATTCCTAGGGAGTCTTGGACTGATGATCATAAAAAGGAATATACCTTGCACCAAAAAGCAAGATACTTTCTTGTATGTGCTATCTCTGAAAAAGAGTTTGAGAAATGTGGTAATAACAGCACTGCCAAAGAAATTTGGGACTCACTGGCTTTAGCCTATGGCGGTACTTCCCAGTACAAGAAACCAAGGCTAATATCTTGGTTAGACAATATGAACTCTTCAAGATGGAAGAGGATGAAAGCATCGAAACTATGTTTGGAAGATTTCAAACATTAGTTCATGGCTTGAAGGTTCTCAAGAAAAGCTATACTCATCACGACCATGTTAAGAAAATCTTGAGAAATGCAAAGAGATGGAGACCCAAAGTCACGGCTATTCAAGAAGCCAAGGACTTGAATGAATTACGACTTGAAGATCTTTTGAGTTCACTAAGAGCTCACGAGCTTGAGCTTGATGAAGAAGAACCTCCCAAGAAAACTAAGACCATTGCTTTAAAATCCTCACACAAAGCATCTACTTCTAAAGCTCTCCAAGCTGAACTTGACACTGACAAAGATTCATCTGAAGAGAGTAGTGAAGATACTGACGATGAAATTTCCTTAATATCAAGGAAGATTCAACGCATGATGAAAAGCAAAGGAAGGTTTAGAAGAAAGTTCCCTAAGAAGGACTCAAGGGAAAAACACGACTCAAAAGAAAAAAAGGACTTCAAGGACAAAAGCCAAGTTACTTGCTATGAATGCAAGAAACCTGGCCACTACAAGTCAGAATGTCCACAACTTGAGAAATCAAGGAAAGGTGGCTTTAAGGGTAAGAAGAAGAAGAGTCTCATGGCACTACAAAAAAAACGTCATTTAGAGACTGATTTTTCGGTCGCTAAAGAGGGAAAATCGGTCGCTATATACTTTAGCGACCGAATTAGCGACCATAAAAAATAGCAGCTAAAACACTGGTCGCTAACTTTTAGAGACTGAATTAGCGACCGATAATGTAGCGACCGAATTAGAAACTGAATTTAGACACCGATTTAGAGTCCGAATATAGAGACTGCTTTAGCGACGGGTCAGAAAATTTAAACAGCAATTATAGAGATCAAGTTGTTGAATTTAGAGACTGTTTTAGAGTCCGAATTTAGAGACTGATTTAGCGACCGATTTTGAAAAATTTAAACAGAGCTGTAGAGACTGATGTTGTGACCGAATTAGCGACCGAATATTCAGTCGCTAAATCGGTCACTATTACCACTTTTTTTTTTTTAAAAATGCTGCCGTAGAAAAAAGCTCAAATCATCATATTGTACATCAATAGAAAAGGTTCCTGGCCTGTAGATTATTGAACTGGTTAAGAATACATAAGTTATAAACTGTTGGTTTTATTATAGCAGAAAAAATGGGAATACAATTTATTTAAATCATAACAGCAAAGATACACTTATAGTGTTTACAAAAGCAAAATAAACTACTGCCACATTACCACCTAAATAGGAACGTGGGATAGTGGGATAGTGGGATAACTGACTACTTGCTCCTAAAGTTTAGCAACCACTAATTGACTAAAATAAAAAAACTGAAACAATAAAACATATGCAGTCCAAAAAAGCAAATAATTAACACTCCTTGCTTTAGGATCTGCAAACTCCAATTTTCTACGCCTCAAGAGCTCAAACTTGCTCACAGAAGTGGCTTGGTAAACAAATCTGCTAATTGATCTTACGACTGCGGTAAACCAATGTAACTTCTCCATTTTGCTGCATCTCTTAAGAAGTAGAGCTTGATGTTAAAATGTTTAGTCTTCCCATGACATACTGGATCTTTTGAAATTGCAATTGCTGCCTGGTTGTCGATAAACACTTCTGTCTCATGATTCTGTTGGAGATGTAAATCACATAAGATCTTTTTCAACCACAAAACTTGATTTACATCTGCTGCTGCTGCTATGAATTCGGTCTGCAGCGGGACTGTGCTACTATCTCCTGCTTCTTTGTGCACCATGAAAAGACTCCTGAGCCTAGACTGAAACAATATCCTGACGTGCTCTTCATGTCATCAATGGATCCAGCCCAGTCACTATCAGAGAATCCACATAACTTGAAATTTTGACAGCTGTCAACTTCTCCTTTTGGTTCATCGGATTATGCGTTCAATGTTATTCCAATCGCCTCTGTCAGGCGACTTCATTGTCCACATTATTATGACAATTTAGGCGATTTATCACAATAGTACCACTGCATTTACAAATTCAATTTTTGATAGATAAACAAAGCACAAAAAGAGTATGCAAGATGATTAGATATAGCATGGTCCTGTCATAAAGTACTCTTGATGAAAGTTTTTCATATGCAGAAGCTAAAGTACTTACAATTTAAGGCATCGAGAATTGTTGCAGTTACATTGTTTTTGTTTCTTTGGAGTGTTGTCCTTTAATTCCTTTAATTCCACATTATTTTGAGGTTGTGATCTAGGAGACTCTTGCTTTCAAGGAAAAGCGCATTGAGACATAATCAAATGCAAATTAGCACTCATATAAGCAACCATAAGCTATAAAGCTATAATTGATATCATCCTAAAAGATTCAAAGAAGCCCATACCCACAAGCCAAATTAAATAAAATGATATCTCGAAGAAGCATTCACTTATGCCCAAATGCTTCAAAATTGTCTCAATGAAAAACATATTGGCATCACTCACAATCCTCAAATCACACTCGAGTATATTATTACCCCATCATATATATGGAGTTTTGGATGCTCATTGTTTGTGGGCCAGACAGAACAAAGCAAATCAATTGATTTATTCTTTTGTGATTTTTTGCGCCTAACCATGTTTGCATGTGAGGTTGAGTGAGAAAGGGAAAAAAAAGAAAAGAACAAAGAGAGAGAGAGAGAGAGAGACACTCCTATGAATAAGACATGCATGAATCTCTTACACTTACATCAGTATTTTTGCAACACGACCGGCAAAACTTTTAAAAAAATTGAAACAGGAAAGTTATTACACACATTTTGATCATCATAATGACACTTATTATATTATTTTCAACAATCTCTCAACAAACATCTATACAGTGAAATTTGAAGTCATCATTGTGCAAAATTTTTTACATTGTCGCTTAATTAAAATGGATATAATAAGAAAAAAATGGATTATTAGCCATCTTATGTATAACTTCAGCTAGAAGCATTACCTGGAGCTGGAAGAGTTGATCCAAAGACCATGACCTTCCTTATCTTGATTAACACTTGATTTTCCCTGCTTAATGGATTGATCAGACCTTCTTGAAGAGTTGATGTCGAACATAAAGTCATCAGAATTATCTCCAGATGATCCATTATCATAGACATCCGATTGCCCTAATTCATGTTTTAAGGAGATAAAAGGGATAGAAAAAAAAAGTTAAAAAAGAAGTAGAAGAAGAAGCTAGCTATTAACATTAGAATTTCTTAGCTTAATCTTCCAACAAGACAATGAAAATATGAACTCACCTGAGGAAGCCGCTGCTCTATCTGTAGTTTTCACCGTCCGATACATTTGGATTCAAAATTCAAACATCAGATAGGATAAATAAATCAAATTTTTAAAAAAATAATAATAATGCTGCCAAAATCATATCATTAGTAACTAATTATATTATGATGTAGTGCATTAACACATCAAACAAGAGGAAGAATATTAAATTAATTTTCCTCTACTAAGTTGTAGTAGTAGTAGTAGTAACTTGTAAGTATTAAATTGATTATGTTGCAGTAAAGTACAAGATCTAAAACAGAAGCATTTATGGTTATGGTAATAAGGGAATGCATGGGAGCATGTGACTAACCATGGTTAAAGCTGGCATGGTAAAGAAAGTCCATATCCGAGGAAGAGATCATTGAGAAATGATGGTGTTTGGTATGTATCCTACTACCTTATCATTTTTAATATTTTTTTTTCTTTGTCCTTTTTTTTTACAATCAATTTACTACTAATATTATTTTCTTCATGGGGTTTTGTCCTACTTGATTTCAGAAATCGATAAGTAGTACCTCTCTCTTTCTCTTTGGATTTTTTATTCTTTTAAGTTGGCTGGTTGGTTCATTGTTCAAAGCAAAAACACATTTATTAGGTTCTTGAAGAGAGCGGCAGATCTAATAGGAAAAAGAAGTGCAAAGTAGTATTTGAGAGACCCTTTGTAAGGAAACCATTGGAATTTGAAATTAATATACATATGACTCAACTGCTTCCTGTAATGGAGTACTACTATAATGTAGGCTATAAATAAATTTAAACACACATAGTACGTTACAAGCACCATTAAGTAAAACAACTTACCCAAAAGATTGAAAAAGCATGGATTCCTAATTCCTAATAAAGTTACTGACATATGAGTATATAAGTAAAACAACTTACCCAAAAGATTGAAGAAAAGGTTAACTCACTAATGCGTGTTGGAGGAGAGCATTCACAACTAAGTCTCCTTTGATCACCGCTTGATCAGCGTATTGAATCCCATTACACCCTAAATTATATTCAAGACACGGTATTTAATGGTAGTTGCTCAATTTAACAATTACTCAGAAAGACTTATCTTAGCAAAAAAATTCAAGAAACAATCGAAACACAACTTAGTGGTGGAAATCAGTTAGTTTAGTGAGTAAATACTAATACAAACTGAACATCTTTGCAAAATATTATGCTCAAAAGGCAAATCATAGTTTCCTCTTTTGGCGATTTCCACGTGCCTAGTCTCTTCTAAAGGACTTCTACTATAATAATGCAAAGTTCACGAGACTGGTTAAGGCGACAAAGGTAGTACAACTCTGGCTGTTGGAGATGGGGCAAATGATGTTGGAATGCTCCAAGAAGCAGATATTGGGATTGGTATCAGTGGTGTTGAAGGAATGCAGGTAAATCTTCAATATCCTTACAGCTATTTTTCGTTTTCTTCTTACCTTTTTATAACCATGACCCTGAATTGTATTGTTTCTACATTTTTTGTTTCTATTTCTTACTTTCTTTCATTGAACTTTTCAGGCAGTTATGTCAAGTGATATTGCCATTGCCCAATTTCGGTTTCTAGAGCGCTTACTTCTTGTGCACGGACATTGGTGTTACAGAAGGATCTCATCAATGGTAACAATCTTGTCTTGTCTTGTCTTGTCTTCACTTATCTTAGATAATATTATAAGATTTTCCATTTGAAATTTAGTTATACTACTGATGTTCAACATATTTCAAGGGTTTAGTTCAACTAAGATTACTAAAACTATTCACGGTTTTTGACAGACTTCACTTTTTGTTTGGCAGATCTGCTACTTCTTTTACAAGAATATCACCTTTGGTGTCTCTATCAATCATCATAAGTGATCAAATGAAAAGCAAGGTACACCCGAAAAATAAGCCATTTGGATGTCAATACACGAAAAAGACCAGATAAGATCTTGCATAATAATTTAACAAAAATTGCAAAAATGGTAAACTAAAAGCTAGTGCTACACAAACTGGAGAACTTATCCTTCTAAAATGCAAAAACCAGATATTAGTACAAACAACTAAAAATAAGGCATAACATGAAATACCTGTGCGTCATTTTGAAAAGCAAAAGATTTTATCATGGATGAGTGACTTGGCTCAAGATAAGCCAAGAGCACCAAGATAACAAGTAATACACCATGTGTCAAAATTGGCTAAGAATTTAATTAACAATAACAAAGAACTCAAATATTGTTAATTAATACTACTAAAATAAATTCTTGTTGGCATGCAAATAAAATAAATTCATCTACCCCTTTTAAAAATACATCAGTATACCCCTTGCGGCCAGGCATTAGTCTATTATACATCCAACTACGACTTAGGCGGATGTCCATATTCTGTTATATATTTAAGCAAAACATATATATTAGACGTAACATGGTTACTAAAAAAATACATGTTTCACTTCTGCATACAGCAAGCAGCAACAACAACACTTAAAACAAGATAATATCTTTTGCAATTGCAATAAAATGACACAAATTGATGGAAGAGTAACTAACCTCTCACAAGAGCACCGAGAATACCTTGTCCGATGAAGCCTTTACTTGATGCTCTATTCCAATAACAACAACATCATTTAGCAAAAAGATTTTGACAACTATAGAAAATATTGTCATACATTTCACTAAAGAAAGTCTGCACTTTATAAGGAAAAAGTCTGGTACTCACAAATTAAAAAAGGAAATGTTCAGATGAATGCAAGAGCAATGACGGTGTCTAGGATGTTTGGTGGTGGCTCCGGTGATGACTCGGCATTGTCAACCAGATTTTCTCCTAAAGCTGCCTTGGCAAGAGCATCTAGGCCGTAAGGCTCATGTTCTTCGATCAACTTCTTTGTTTCTCTGATTAAATCGCTTCTTCAAATCAGCGAAACATCAAGAGCAAGGAGGATTCAGCAATTATTATACTGACAATCAAGGACAACCAACCTCAACCAAATCAAAAACATGACAGACGTAGAGCATATCTAAAACCCAGATAGCAGGAACAAACCTTTGTTGGGTTTCAGAAGATTTTCTAATTCTCTTGAACCCGCTCTCCTCAGTGCGTAACATGTAGATCTGAAAAAACAATGTCCACAACAAAAGTTGTAAAATATTTAATCACTATATCATGGTCCAAATTCTAAAAAGTAGTACTTATAACAATGGAGAACACCTTGTATCCCAAACATTTTCAGAGCACCCCTTCCTGTGTGTGCGTCGCCTCTTCCCCTCCTCTTCTTTTTCAGAGCGACACCCCTTCCTGTTTGTGCGCGTGGGTGGAGCAATGGGGCAAAGGGAAATTGCGAATCGGAAATCACCCGTCTGAAATTGTAGAATCGAAATCGCCAGATCTCAAGCTAGGCCATGCTACCCTTGCGAGCTCGTGTGAATGCAGTCCGAGCACGAAGAAGAAGAAGCAACGAAGGAGGACGCGGAGGAGACGAAAGATGCGGCGGTGGAGAAACTGAGAAGAAGCAATACGAAGGAGGAGACGAAAGTTTGGCACCCCCTTCCTGTGTGTGCGTGCGCCTCTTCCCCCTCCCCTCTTCTTTTTTCAGAGCAGCACCCCCTTCCTGTTTGTGCGTGCGTGGGCGGAGCAGTGGGGCAAAGGGAAATTGCAGAATCGGAAATCACCCGGTCTGAAATTGTAGAATCGGAAATCGCCCAGTCTCAAGCTAGGCCATGCTACCCCCTTGCGAGCTCGTGTGAATGCAGAGTCTGAGCACGAAGAAGCAGGAAGAAGAAGCAACGAAGGAGGACGCGGAGGAGACGAAAGATGCGGCGGTGGAGAAACTGAGAAGAAGCAATACGAAGGAGGAGACGAAAGTTGTTTAGGTTTTTTTTGTTCAGTATTTCTCTAATTGTATCTCAAACTATCTCTTTTTTTTTATTATTAACCTCTAAAAATATGTCTCTGGCGTTTTTTATTTTTCATGTTTACTTTTTGATTTGTGCTTTTGATTCTTGGACACTGTGACCGTGAATTAGTAGAGGCGGGATGAAACCGCGCGTAAATTAAGAGAAGCTTAGCGACCGATTTTTCGGTCGCTATATATTCGGTCTCTAAAACGGTCACAACAACAGCCAAATATTTTTAATGTTTTGTAAGTCGAATAAAATTCAGTTTTAGAGACCGATTTTGCGGTCGCTAAATTATCGGTCTCTAAATCGGTTGCTAAAATATTTTTAGCGACCGATTTAGAGACCGCGATCTTTTGGTCGAAAAATTGAGAAAACGGTCTCTAAATCGGTCGCTATTGCGACCAATTTTTTTCGGTCTCTAAATCGGTCACTAAATAGCTAATTTCTAGTAGTGTGGCTACATGGGATGATTCTGAGTCATCATCTGATGATGATGATGAAGAACAGGCCAACATGGCTCTTATGGCCAATATAGAGTCAGACAGTGAAGAAGAAGAACAAGAAGAGGTAAATTCTAACATTTCTTCTAATATTCAATTAGCCTTTGATGAACTGTTAGACGAGTCTTCCAAACTCAACAATGAGTATAAATCCTTGAAAAAGAGATTTTCAAATCTTCAAAAACAATTTCAAATACTCACTGAGGAGAATGAAAAACTCAAAACTGAAAATCACCGATTGGTGAGTAAATGCCCAGTGATGAGAATCAAGAGAATGCAACTCTTCAAAATATGAAGAGGGATTTCAAAATTTCTTGCTGAATGTGTCACACGTAGTAAACAAGCATCTATGATTTGGGGCGTAAGCCAAAATGGTAAAAAGGGTCTTGGTTACAAACCGTAAGAACCCACCTTTCAAAATATACATCCGGAAACCAAGGATACTAATAATCATAGTATTTGTTTGCTTTGTACTTTCTGCAATCGTAAGGGACACATTAGAAGTGCATGTTATGAACTGAAAAATGAGAAGGACAAGTCTCCTTCTAGAACTAACAAAAAGGACCCAAAAGATTTGGGTACCTAAGGACAAGATTGTCTATGTTGCAGTTGCTTAGCAACAGAGTTAAGACACCACCCTGGTTCTTAGGCAGTGGAGTGCTCACGACACATGACGGGAGAAAGGCGTATGTTCCAAGATCTTCAACTTAAAGAAGGTGGAAATGTTGGTTTTGGAGGAAATCAAAAAGGTAAAATCATTGGTTGTGGAAGAATTTGTGAGAAATTTCTACCTCTATTGATAATGTTTTATTGGTTGTGGCTGAACCATAACTTACTGAGTATAAGTCAATTATGCGATAGTGGTTATGATGTTGCCTTTAACAATAATGAATGTATAGCCAAAAGCAAAAAGGATGGATCCATTTTCTTTAGAGCAAAGAGAAAGAACAATATTTATAAAATCAAACTTTCTGAGTTGGTTGATCAAAATGTAAAATGCTTTCTGTCAATTGATGAAGAGCAATGGATCTGGCACAAGAGACTTGGTCATGCTAGCTTGAGGTTAATCTCAAAGCTTAACAAGAAAGGACTTGTTAAAGGCTTACCAAATCTCAAGTACAAATCTGATGCTCTTTGTGAAACATGTCAAAAAGGGAAACAAACGAAATCTTCTTTTAATTCCAAAAAAATTGTTTCCACCTCAAGGCCCTCGAGCTTTTACATTTAGATTTATTTGGACCAACCAGAAGCGCCTCTGCATGCGGAAAGAAATATGGTCTAGTCATTGTCGATGACTATACTAGATGGACATGGGTAAAATTCTTAACCCACAAGGATGAGTCTTTACGGTGTTTTTACGTGATTCTGCAAACAAGTGCAAAATGAAAAAGGTTTTTGTATTACTACTATTAGAAGTGATCATGGTGGTGAATTTGAAAATGAATCCTTTCAAAACTTCGTGAAGAAAATGGTATTTTTCATAACTTTTCATCCCTAGAACACCACAACAAAATGGTGTTGTAGAAAGGAAAAATAGATCTTTGCAAGAAATGGCGTAACCATGATTCACGAAACAAATATTGCTAAGCACTTTTAGGCGTAAGCGGTAAACATCGCATGTTACATTCAAAATAGAATCTATATTAGACCTATCTTGAATAAGACTCCTTATGAATTGTGGAAAGGAAGAAAACCCAACATTTCATATTTTCATCAATTTGTGTGTGACTGCTTTGTTCTCAATACAAAGGACAGTCTAGGAAAAGGTGACTCTAAATCACATAGAGCTAGCTTTTTCGGATATTACAACGCGCTCTAAAGCATCTGAGAATATACAACAAAGAAACATTAGTTGTTGATGAATCTATGCATGTAAGATTTGATGATAAAAAGCCTGACAATGATACGTCAGAGCTAGATGAAGTTTTTGCAGATTTACAGATAAACAAGGAAACAAGAGTTGATATCACAAGTGCTGACTCTGGTGATGTTTCTGGTGTGATCTCTGGTGAAGTCTCTGGTGCTGATTCTGGTGATAAGGAAATAATCATATCAGACTGGAAGTTCAAACCACATCACCCAAAGGACCAAATCATTGGTGAACCTAGTGATAAAGTCAGAACAAGATCCTCTCTGAGAGAACACTCTGACCTGGCCTTACTCTCTGAGATAGAGCCAAAAACAATTGATGAAGCCCTTCATCGATGATGGTTGGATCATTGCTATGCAAGAAGAGCTAAATCAATTTCAAAGGAACGATGTGTGGAAGCTTGTGCCTCCTCCAAAGGACAAGTTAGCCATTGGAACCAAGTGGGTTTTCAGAAACAAACTTGATGAAGTTGGCAAAGTGGTAAGGAACAAGGCTAGACTTGTTGCACAAGGTTACTCACAAGAGGAAGGTATTGATTATACTGAAACCTTTGCTCCTGTAGCTAGACTTGAAGCTATTAGAATACTACTATCTTATCTTTGCACATCATGGCATTACTTTGTACCAAATGGATGTAAAAGTGCATTTTTAAATGGTTTCATAAATGAGGAAGTGTTTGTGAAACAACCACCTGGTTTTGAAGATACTGAGTTTCTGAACATGTTTTCAAACTTAAAAGGCACTTTATGGTCTTAAACAAGCTCCAAGAGCCTGGTATGATAGATTGAGTTCCTTTTTAATGTCAAATGGTTTTGAAAGAGGATAGGTGGATACAACCCTCTTTAGAAAATCATCTAAAAAGCATTTCATTGTAGTTCAAATTTATGTAGATGATATTATCTTTGGTGCTACTAATGAGTCTCTTTGCAAAGAATTCTCTAAGCTTATGCAGAATGAATTTGAGATGAGTATGATGGGAGAACTAAAATTCTTCCTTGGCATTCAAATAAAACAATGTCAAGATGGAACTTATATCCATCAGACTAAGTATGTGAAAGAACTCCTGAAGAAGTTCAAGCTAGAGGAAACCAAACCTATGAGCACACCAATGCATCCAACATGTGCTCTTGGCAAAGATGAATCAAGTAAAAAGGTAGACCAAAAGGTATATAGAGGTATGATTGGTTCACTCCTCTATCTTACAGCCTCAAGGCACGATATTATGTTTAGTGTGTGCTTATGTGCAAGATTTCAATCGATCTTAGAGAATCTCACTTAATCAAGTTAAAAGGATATTTAGGTATCTTAAAGGAACTACTAATCTTGCTTTGCTTTATAAGAACTCAGATGATTACAAGTTAGTAGGTTTACGTGATGTCGACTTTGCCGAGACAATTGAAAGGAAAAGCACAAGTGGTGGCTGCCAATTTCTTGGAGCAAATCTTGTCTCTTGGTCCAAAGAAAAGACAAAGCACAATTGCACTATCAACAAAGCAGGTTTAGTACATATCTCACGCAGTCGTAGCTCACAACTACTTTGGATGAAGTATCAACTTGAGGACTATCAGTTAAAGAGAGTAAAATCCCTATATATCGTGATAATACTCGCTATATGCTTGACTAAAAACCCTATTTTGCATTCTCGAGCCAAACATATTGAAATTAAACATCATTTTATTAGAGACTATGTTGAAAGGATTCTTGAAATTAAATTTATTGATACCGACCATCAATGGGCGGATATCTTTACAAAACCCTCACAAGATAGATTCAACTTTATAAGAAAGAACTTGAATTTCCTTCTTATAAAGGAATAGGTGTTTGATATGAATATAGATGACTCTGTTTGACAAGTTGACTCTGTTTGAATATAGTTGACTCTGTTTGACTAAGTTGACTCTGTTTGAATATAGTTGACTCTGTTTGA
This sequence comes from Calophaca sinica, assembly GCA_037113605.1. NCBI lineage: Eukaryota > Viridiplantae > Streptophyta > Magnoliopsida > Fabales > Fabaceae > Calophaca > Calophaca sinica. The sequence goes on along the minus strand of CM073735.1, from coordinate 105,170,178 downwards.
CTAAGTTGACTCTGTTTGAATATAGTTGACTCTGTTTGACTAAGTTGATTCTGTTTGAATATAGTTGACTCTGTTTGACTAATTGACTCTGTTTGATGTGTTTGACTTGTTGACTCTGCTTGAGTGTGTTGGCTATGTCGTAGTTAAATCTGTTGATTATCTTATCTCGTTATATTCTTTTCATTAACTGTTCGTATGATCATTACATAGCTGTCTCTGGGAATCTTAAGTACACGTGTCTCTCTGAGACTGGTTGATGCGTTAGTGATTGACATTTGCTTTTACTGAGTCATAATTGCTTTTCTTGAAATAACAATTTTCTTGCGCCTCTTTAATTTTGTGATACTACACGCTTGAAAAAGACAAATTTTTTCAAAAATTCATTTCAAATCCAAGCATAATGCTTAAACTTCTCGAACACGTTTATAACCCACTCACTCACTCACTCACATCACCCACTACCCACTCTATCTCTCAAAAAGAAGTCTACACTTTTACAGAACCCTAAACCCCTTTCATCTTCGCACTGTGTTTCTCCGATTTCAACAATGGTCGCTCTGCAACAACCACCGCAAGTTCAAGTTCTGAAGAAGAGCGTAGGTAACGCTGGAAAATCTTCAACCCTCGACCTCAAGGTGTTGGTGGAACACGGTAAGGTTTGAGGATATGGCAAATGAAGGATACGACTTGAGCGGACTTCATTGACATGGGGATAATGGATTTCTTCTACATGACCAACTCGGTCTATGAGAATCTGGTGAAGGAGTTACGGACTTATGCTTGGAGTAAAGATAAGACCATTACGAGTCATGTTCAAGGCGGGCGCATTGTGGTCACTCGGGACCTAATTGTGAAGTCACCCATTGCCCTAATGATGGAGCGGTTGAAACCATTGGTTGGGAAAAGGATCTTTGGTGGTCGGGATGTTGTAAATGAGACTATCTATGAGAAGCCTGGAGGGACCAAGGCCGTGGAAATGAAGAACGATTTCGAGCACTTTTCGTAATCATCATGAATTGCTTGGTGCCAAAATTTGGCTCTGTGGATACCGGTCAAGTGATCCACAAGTTCATAATGTGGAATTATGAACTCAAAGCTAAGATCAACCTTCCACAGATAATTTTTGAACATCCGCGAAGAGACTTAATGTACTCCGAAAGGGAAATATATGAATATCCCTTATGGAAAGTCATTGTCGTGAATCATGGAGAATCAAGGGCTTATAAATCTCCTTCAAGGTCTCAACACCTTGGAAGCAGGGCTTGCCCTGAAAACGATGGTGATTCCTATTCTCTCTTCAGACAATCTAAGGAGAATGGAACTCCTTTCCAAGAAGGCTATTGCTGCAATTCAGCAAGGTGAAGAAGGAGCAAGGAAGAAAATTGTGAAGAAGGGGAAGAAGATTGTGGTGGACTTTGGTGTCTCTACTAGACCAACCAGAAGGGTCACTCGAAGCACAGGCATTCACATTGCCTCAGAACCCTCTCAGCTCACTCTCCCAGTAAGACCTGCTTGCATGCCCTCTACGCTTACAGAGGAACAAGAAGAGAAGAAAATGGAGATTGATCAAATGATAAGGGAAAGGATAGAGGAAACACGACTGTATCATGAAGCAAGCTTGGCTGCAGGCCTTGTCCAGCGTGAGACCTTTGCACCCCCAGTTCGTGCTCCTACCTCTGACCCTCGAGTGGCTATTCCTGCTGAGCCCGCCTCTGTTGATCCTGCTCAGAAACCACCCTTGAAAAGGATACACAAGGTTGGAGATGCCCCTGCTGCAAAAAGGAAGAAGGTACTTGATAAGGTAGTTGATTTATATGATACTACTTATCAATCTGGTTCTGTTCCTGCTGCCTCTACTGTTGTTGAACCCCCTCCATCTCGACCCATTAATCCAACACCCCAATCTGTTTCTGCACCTAAACCAAAACCCACACCACAACAGAAACAACCATATATACCTACCAAAAAGCCCTTGCCCACTTTACCCTCAGACTCCTCTTCATCTGATGAAGATGATGTTGCCGCCTTGAGGAGTAGACACAGACCTCAACCCCAGGTTCACATTCCCTCTATTGAACCTTTAGCCTCTTTACCCCCAAACTCCACTATACCCCAAACTGAAACTACACCTCCATCATCTCCTCTACAAACCCAAACACCTTCACCACCTAAATCACCACCCAAACCAGCCTTCTCCACCTGGACCCGCTTCACCCCCTCACCAACCACTGCACCTCAACATACCTGTGAGATCGAGCCCATTTCGAGGAACCTGAATCTGAGTCCAGGGTTCAAGAGTCTTCATCTCTTGAATCTGGCAATATGGTTGTGTGTGAAGCTCAACCTCCTCGCATTTTGCAACCTCTCCCTGACTCCTCTTTCAGACTTCCCATAATGGTACCCTTCATGTCTCAACTGTTCTCTCCTCCAAATTCTCCTCTCCAAGGAGAACCAGAATCTGTTGCCGAACCAGTTCAGAATCTTTCTTCTGAATCTGACTTTGAGGTAGAGATCATTGAGCCACTGCCACTTCTCCTCACTGCACCCCCTGGACCCTCTGAGCCTGGTCTTCGGGAACCAAGAATTGTGCCCAACGTTCTTCCAAATCTAATTGGTAGCATTGAATACTTCAAAGCTGCAAGATACAGGGAATCTCGTTTCTGGGGTTTCCTTGGAGAAGACAGAATTGATGAAGTAGTCAATGATCTTGCTGAAGAAGATCGGTATGAGAACTGGGTGTCTGTGAACACTTGGTTTGACAAGCACAGGCAAGAACAAGAAGAAAGAAATAGGAGATGGCATCTTTGCCACTGAAATGGAGAGTTCCTCCAAGAGAAGAGGTCAATGTTGTTTGGGAACCTGAACCTCCTCCTCCTCCTCGTCCTCCTACTCCTCCAAGAGAACCTGTAACACCTCCTCCAGATCCTACTGCAATGGTTGTTCAACCATCCTCATCTGGCTCTGCCTCTACAAGCCAATCAGTAGTGATACCGAAGGAAGTGTATGACAAACTTGTGGATGATAGCAACAAATTCAACAGGTTTATGGAAGCCTCTCAACAACACTCTGAAACTACTGATCGTAGGCTTGACTTGCTGACTACTCTACTACAGCAAGTTTTGGAGAAGATGGACAAGCCCTAGAAAACCTTAGGCTTTTTACCTTTTAGTTTTCTCCCTTTTGATAGATTTTCTTTGAGTTTGTTTTTGTTTATTTACTCACTCTGTGATTATTTCTAATGAAATTTATTTATGACACTTAAAAGTTTTCTCTTTATCTTTCTTTATACTGTTTTGACTGTGATGTTCTTTATTTCTGTCTTAACCTTTTTGTCTGATGACAAAAGGGGGAGAAGAATATAGAGAGAATATAGAGAGTATAAAGCAATTGATGAACCTAGTGTATCAACCAAGTGTCATCATGCATACATTATGTGTTCTGATTAATATATTCCTGTATGCTCTGAAACTATGCTGTAATATCTTATGCTCTGTTACACTTAGAAATATTTATATATGCTTAATTCAGGGGGAGCCTCTGAAATCATCTGAATAAATATTTTTTATAAAGAAAAATTGTTCATCAATATATGTATTTGTCATCATCAAAAAGGGGGAGATTGTTGGAATCAAGTGGATTCAGAAACAATAACCCTTAATTGTTTTGATGATAACAAAAGATTAAGAGAACAATTTATTCTCTAACATGGTTATAAGTGTGCGTAAAGTATTTATACTCGTAAAAATTTGCTTGAAGACTTAGTGAAATCTTGAACTTCACTCATCAAAGTCCACCTCAGCTCGATTCTTGGCACATAGAATCTGGTTGGTCAACGCTCTGGAGTTAGTCAACATTCTGATGTTAGTCAACACTCTGGTATATGATGCAAGACATGATTTGACTCGGTCAAATCTGTTGGTTACCTGCTCTTTCGAAGACTCCGAATCTGTTTAGTCAACGCTCTTGTGATGGTCAACGCTCTGTTAGAGCATAGTCACAATCTGGTTGGTCAACTCTCTGGTGCAAGTCAACAATACAACAGATTCTACTTAGTGCACTCTATGAAGACTTATTGT